>BSYR01000033.1:0-1359000 GCA_030270665.1 Hibiscus trionum | reverse complement strand
TGAGGGTTACTCGATTCCCAGACAACTCGCCTTTATAAGCATCGGAGTTCAGGGCTTTTCGACTTACATTGTTGTAGATTTCCCGAATAACGATCTCGAAAGCAGTCTGAACGTTGGTAGATTCGAGGGCAGATGTCTCCATGAAGAACAAGCCTTCCTCTTCAGCAAGGGTCTTGCCTTCCTCCACGCTTACCTCTCTTATGTTCTCCAAATCACATTTGTTGCCTACCAGCATTCTTGTCACAGTAGTATCACAATGAGCTGCAGGATTAATCACAACATTTCTTTCTATTCAATTTCATCCTTAAATTTTCATATAATTTTTTTTGAATAATTTCTATCTAGGGGAGAGGAAAGAGAATTTTGCTCCTAATAGATTTTGAACCCACAATCTAAGAGACGGTATCAACTGAGAGCTTTAAGTTTTAACCACGTGTTCTAGAGATTTATAAAGCAGGAGAACTTCAATCTAATGAAGTACTCTATAATTTTAAAAATTACCTTTTTTATCCCCGTTTTCGTATCTGTACCCATATCTAAATCCGTATCATTGCAACATAGCTAGAAATTGTTGACAATAATACTACAACTTCATATTTTTCACAAATCTCAAATGCATTTCCGCATCAAGATTACAAACAAAAAGGGAAAGAAGACAAGAATCAAACACTTACTATTCAATTTCATCCTTAAATTCTCAAATATTTTTTTGGCTTAAAGAGTTATTTTTGCCCTAGTCTCAATTTATCAATTTCACCCTTATAGTATTTTTGCATCGATTTAGCCCCTGAAATAGTCAAATTGCATCACCGTTTTGAGGTTTAAGAATACTTTTATATTTCATGATCACCTTATATTAATAAAATTTTCAATTAGGGTTTAAGATTTAGAGTTTGAGATTTAAAACTTAAGGTTAAAATGTCAGTCAAATGGCAAACAATGATGCAATTCGACTATTTCAGAAGCCAAATTAATGCGAAAGTACCGTAGGATAGAACGATAAATTAAGACAACTACTTGGCAAAAGTAGCCCTTGAACTTTTTTTCAAACAATTTCTAACTAAAGGAAAAGAATAAAATTTTGTTTCTTGGACACACGACTTAGGAGAAAAGGGTGTCAGCCGAGACCTTTAACCACTTACTCTAAAAATCGTTACTACAACTATAACTTCATCTCTTTCACAAATCTCAAATGCATTTCCAAATCAAGATTACAAACAAAAAAGGGAAAGAAAACAAGAATCAAACACTTACTGGTAAGTTCATCGAGCCAACGTTTAATGCTGTCGAAGCTACTCCGCCTACTGATATCATAAACAATAAGAGCACCAACGGCGCCTCTGTAGTAAGCAGAAGTAACAGCTCGAAACCTTTCTTGGCCGGCGGTATCCCAGATCTGTGCTTTAACCTCTTTCCCGTCAATTTCCACACATTGGGTCTGGAACTCTACTCCAATGGTGGCCTTTGAGTTGTTGTCGAACTCGTTCCTAGCGAAACGCGACAAAAGGTTCGATTTTCCGACGGCCGAGTCGCCGATCAGCACAATCTTGAACAAGTACTCCTGGCCTCCGGCCTCTTCTTCGTGGCCACCCATGTCTCCGCCGCGATGTTTTTGGCTTTGAGTTGGTGATGTCTGAAATGCGAATTGTAAAGTTGTTTTTTTTTAGGATTTAAAGCTGTGAAGTAGTCACGGACAAGCTGCGTAATTGGCGGGGTTTGGGTGGAATTTGCGGCGATTTTTGGTCTGATTGTGGGATTTGTAGTAAATAGTGCGTTTTGAATTAAATGGGTTTGCTGATTGTTGGTGTAGTTTTTATGGGGTTTGATTTGGTAGGTGTTGTGTTAGTTAGTTTGAGTCTCTTTTTTTACTCGGAAATGATAAATATTTAGGGTTTTTTTTTTTGTTGCATTCAGAATCTCAACCCGCGTTTATTTCTTATTTTCTCGTCCATCAGGAGGGGGTTTGATCTCCAACGGGCGTTTGTCTAATAAATTTTCGCCTCAAACGGCCGTTTCTACTTTGTCCATAGCTGAATTTTTCAGTTCCTGACAACGTGCGTTCAGTTTTAATAGCGGTTTACCCACAACAACAAAAAACGAAGCCTTAGTATAATTTTCCTTTGCAAGTAATCGGAGGCCTAATTTGATAAAATAGTTGGGGTAAATTTAAATTTTAAAAAAATAAATATTTTAAATAAATTTTTGAAGAATTTAATTTATATTTTTTTTAAAAAATTGAAGTATAATTAAAAATTTTAAAGATTTTGAGAAACTTAATGAGACTTTTTAAACCTTATGAGAGGGATTTAATTTAAAAGTAAAAATACATAAATTTATGTATGAAGTTTTAAAAATTGTGAGAGTATCAGATTATATTTTTTTAAGAAAAAAATTTAAGGATTAAAATCTAATTTTTTTAAAATTTTAGTGGCCATGTCCGCCACTATAAGTCATACAGTTTTAAGTTTAATATGCATTCTTTTGTTGGGAGAGTTTGGTTTAAATTTACCAAGGGTCGGTTCATTTATAGCATTTTGATACTAATTTTTGACTCTAAAATTCAGATCTTAGTTTAAGGGAAGGAGAACATATGAGTCTGTTTGTTTCACTGAAAACTGTTTCCGGAAAATGAATTCTGGAAAATGAACTACAGTTGTTGGAAAACTAATTGCAGAAACCATTTTTCGGTGTTTGGATGATGTTGTACAATTCATTTTACACTGTTTGGTAGAGTTTCCTGAAAATTTCATGAACAATCCACAAACAAGCATCGATAATGGTAAAAACAAGTTTCAATCAAAATATGGTTTAATGTTTAGGTTAATCTTTTAGGGTTTAGGGTTTAGGATATCATTTATGGTTTATGGTTTAGACTAGTATTTAGTGTTTATGGTAGTATTTAGGGATTAGTATTTAGTGTTTATGGTAGCATTTAGGGATTAGTATTTAGTGTTTATGGTAGCATTTAGGGATTAGTATTTAGTGTATAGATTTAGGGTTTAGATTAGTGTTTATAGTTTAGGGTTTAGGGTTTAGGTTGGTGGTTAGGGTTTAGGATTTAAGGTTTTATGGTAATATTTAGGGTTTAAGGTTTATTGATTAGGGTTTATGGTAGCATTTAGAGTATATGGTTTATAGTTTAGGGTTTATGGTTATGTTAGTGTCTATGGTTTAACATTTAGGATTTAGGGTTTTGTATTAAGGTTTAGGGTTTATGTTTATGATATAGCATTTATGGTTTTGTGTTTATGGATTAGTGTTTATGGTTTAGGGTTATGTAAGTGTTTAGGGTTTAGCATATATTGTTTAGGGTTTAGCATTTAGTGTTTAGGGTTTAAGTTAGGGTTTATGGCTTAGTATATAGGTTTAGGGTTTATGGTTTAAGGTTTAAGGTTTAGGGTTTAAGTTCTCATTTAGGGTTTAAGGTTTATGTTAGAGTTTAGGGTTTAGGGCTTGTTGTTAGTGTTTAGTGTTTATGTTAATATTTAGGGTTTATGTTAGGGTTTAGGGGTTTGTGTTTAGGGTTAGGGTTTTTAATGTTCAGTGTTTAACATTTATTGTTTAATGTTTGGGGTTTGGGGTTTATGGTTTAAATTCTCATTTAGGGTCTAAGGTTTATGCTAGTGTTAAATGTTTAGGGTTTGTTGTTATGGTTTATGTTAATATTTAGGGTTTATGGTTTGTGTTAGTGTTTAGTGTTTATGTTAACATTTAAGGTTTAGGGGTTTGTGTTTAGGGTTAGGGTTTTTAATGTTTAGGGTTTAATATTTATTGTTTAATGTTTGAGGTTTATGGTTTAGGGTATAAGGTTTAGTGCTAAGGGTTTTAATGTTTATGGTTTAAGG
This sequence comes from Hibiscus trionum, assembly GCA_030270665.1. Taxonomy (NCBI): domain Eukaryota; kingdom Viridiplantae; phylum Streptophyta; class Magnoliopsida; order Malvales; family Malvaceae; genus Hibiscus; species Hibiscus trionum. Next base: position 1,355,155 of record BSYR01000033.1, on the reverse strand, counting down.
TTTAGGGTTTAGGTTTTATGGTTTATGGTTTAGTTTTTATGTTAGTATTTAGGGTTTAGGGTTTAGGGTTTAGGGTTTATGGTTTAGGTTAGTATTTGTAGAGAGAATGGGAGGAAGGAAAGCGACTTACCGAAAATCAATGGGTAAGTCATTTTACACTAAAACAATGTCTGTTTTCCATTGACTGTAGTTGATTTTCCTTTGACTTTTTCATTTTCCATGAACCAAACATCGGAAAGTTATGAAAACATTTTTAGGAAAACCAATTACATGGAAACAAACAGACCCTATATTCTAGTTTTTTTATCATATGGTGAAGTTACATTTTGATTATCCCAAGAAAATTAATAATTTAAATTATTATTTTAATATAAAAAAATATAATTGTATTTTTGATTTCGAATACAAAATTTGTAAGGTGAAGAGTTAAAATGGTGCATGAAGTATAAGTTAGTGCTCCTTTTTTTTCATGTGGCCAGAAAAGGGCAATTTCAGTCGAAATCATCCATGTGACTTGGTTTGCTAGTGGACTTGACTTGCACATATATCCTGCAGGCAGGGATTCCTTTAATTTTCTTTCTTTTCTGTTTTGTTGGAGATGTTAAATTTAATGCGAAGTCCTCACTCTCATTTATTAAGGTAGCTTTGCTTACTATTCAAGAGTATACATTGAGTTGGATGAGTGTTTAATTTTGAGGATTATTTTTTTAAAAAATTGTTATATTTAAATTCCATCGTATTTAGATGTATATAAAGTTGTTCTAAGTTTTTTTAAAGGTAAAAAGGCATCATTAAAAACCCTCATTAGACTTAAATTGGGGGAAAAGAGTGTCTTGTTATTTTATTTATCCAATATAGTAATACAAACAAACCAAAAATTTACAACCCAGGAGATTTCTACTAGCGTACAACAACCTTCATAACTCCATCAACACAACAGATCAGTTCACCCAATCCCAGCTTTAGCAAGTTCATCCGCAATTAAGTTGCAGCGTCTAGGAATGAGTTTCAACACCATTCCATTTCTTTTGATCGTCTCTATTAGCTCCTTAACTATCCCAACAAACGCCAACGGCGAATCCAAGTTGCTGCTCAACCAATCTATAATTGTTTTACAATCGCTTTCAACGATCAACCTAGGCTTCACCCTCCATTCGGAACTAAGAAACTTGGATATCCCCACCTTCACTACTACCAGCTCTGCCATGGTATGAGGAGCAATCCAGTAAGATTCCGAGAACTGTAGGAGAACGACTCCTTTCTCATCTGGAATCAAACCCCCCGACTCCACCTTTCGATTCTACATTAGAAACTGCACCATCGACATTTAATTTCACCCAGCCCAAAGGAGGAGGAGACCAGCAAACCGCAAATACTTTTTTTTATTTTTCCAAACTTGCATCTGTAGCTAAAAATAGACCAGCTATCAAAGAGTCTGATAAGTGCTCAAAAGTTCTATATTTTGACCCCTTTGACACGACAATTATCACTCAACCTACACCCATTTGAGCTGCATTATGACCCTTCATACATTGATTTCACCATTTATGCCCTTGGTCTTTATATTTTGTTTATTCTATTGAAAATGTACTATTTGATGCATGTTTGGTGCTTTTGCAGATTTGCACGATGCGAGGGCAGGAGATGCCGTGATGGCACTGAAGGGAAAGGGAAAAATGAGGCAGAACCAGCTAGTAGCAGACCTTGATCGAGCCAAGCCACAACCGATAGCTTCTACTGAGGGAAGCTGGTTTATGATGAAGCCTTGCTGAGTAGAACCAGTCATAAGACCCATGCCGTGGCAGCAGAATGCCATGTCGCGGCAGTAGAATGTCATGTCGTGACCGTGTACTACTCTACCTGCCGAAGGGCAAAACAAGCAAAGTGGTAGCCGATTTGAAGAGCTTTAACTGCCGAATTTTTCTACACACTTTGTGTGGCAGTTAGAGCTCGAGAAGAGGATGAAAAAGTGGAAGGAAGGATAAAGTTGGACTTTAGGCCAAAAGTGTATATTGTATTAAATTAAAGAAATTCACCTATTTAATAAAGTCAAGTCCAAGTCCAACTTAACTTCCTCTCCAAGAAGGATTTGTGCCTACACCTTACCCTATATAAGGAAGCTTGCCGCCATCACCAAAGAGACGAGTTCGAGAGAGGGAAGAGCTTAGTATTAGTTTGTGTTTTCTTTCCATTTATTATGTTCTATTTTTTAGGGTTAAGATTAGTTTGTTTAGTAGTTGTGTGAAGACTATTGTACTTTTTTATGTTCTTAATGTAATTAAGTTAAGGTTTGCTTATTCTTGGCTTTAATCATTCTTGCATTCTTGTCGAGAGAGAGTTTGTGAGATTATCCATTTATTCAATTTTGAGAGAGTTGAATTCACGAAACGAGTAAGCACGATTTTCATCCACGTGGTGTTAACTAATTCGGCCTAGAGATAGGTTAAGAATTTCAGTGGCTAAGAAAAGCGTGTGATTGGTTGGTGTTTGTTTTTGGTTTACGCTGAGAGATATGGTCAGAGTTCAGCCATCAACAGTGTTCCGAGCTTAGAGATAAGGAGGAGCCATTCAAGGACGCTTTGTCGAACTTTAACAGCATCTGCCTAAGAGCAAGAGATTGCCGCGGCAGAGATTCAACCTTTGTGGCCGCGGCAGGAACTTAAGTTACTGCCAAGGCAGTATTGTGTTGCAACATTCAAGAACAAAGACAAGTCAATAGGATTCCACACAACGACGCATTCTAATCCGACCCATTCTCTCAACCCTGATCATCTATTTACTTTACTTTCTGGCTTATTTTAGTTTTAGTATTTTTAGATTACTCAACAACCCAACTCATCTGTGTTTTTACTTTATTTATTTTGCAGTGCGAGGAAATAGGACCAAAAGGCTAGCTCAATCCCCGTGGAGACGATACTCGATATATTTATCACTATATTACTTGACGTGTACACTTGCACTATTGCGGGGCACTTTTACGCGAGCATCATAGTCCATTGGAATGCAACAGTCCTTAAAAATGCCTTTAATCCAGTAAGCAATTCAAAATTTGATTAACTGCTCAATATGCGCTGTATCTAACTTCGTGCCTTTGAAAATCATATCATTTCTGTAAATCCACAAGGTCCAAATGATCTCAAAAGGTATCAGCAACCAAAGTTTTCTCAACTTATCAGGATACGCGTTGCACCATACTTCCAAAAACATCTTAGGATTTGAATGGAATACACCACTAAGGCCAACCGACGCTAAAAATTTAGACCAAATTCTCCAGCTCACCCGAAAAATAAAGAAAATGTGAGCAACAGATTCTGACTTCTCCATGCAGAAAGGACACAAAATGATGGAAATAGATGACACCACTCTCTTCAATAATTCCACCTTTACCGGGACTCGATTCATCATTACGAGCCACACGAATAACTCGACCTTCGGAGGAGCTTGGCCAATCCACACAAACTTATTCCAGAAATTATTGGCAGGAATTGGATATGTTATCATACTCTTCAGTGCTTTAACCGAAAAGGATCCATCGCTCGTACCAGCCCATTTTACCCAATCATGGTCTGAAACACTAGATCGGAACCCATTCAATCTTGCCAATAATTTGTTCCATTGTTGGAGCTCCCAATCGAACAAGGACCTTCTTAAAGAGATATTCCAAGACCAACCATCTATCCATTTTCGCCTAAAATCAGATATTACCCCCTCTTTTAAATTTGACAACGCGTAAATGCAAGGGAACGAAGATCTTAGTGATGATTCCCCAAGCCAGACATTGTTCCAAAATGATATCGCCGAGCCATCTCCCACCTATAAATATAAATTAGAGCGTAAACAAACACCAATTACATCTTCCATAAGGTAGGATTTTAGAATCCCATTCCAAATCCAAGACGTTAGCCTTGGGGATGAAACTTTAGGTAACAAAATTCCACTGTTGGCTGGAACTTTGCACTGTAAAACTCTTCTCCAAAGCCCCTCAGTTTCATTCCCATATCTCAAGCACCATTTTCCCAACAAGGCATAGTTCATGACTTTCAAATCTCTTCTCCAAAGCCCCTCAGTTTCATTCCCATATCTCAAAGCACCATTTTCCCAACAAGGCATAGTTCATGACTTTCAAAACTCTTCTCCAAAGCCCCTCAGTTTCATTCCCATATCTCAAGCACCATTTTTCCAACAAGGCATAGTTCATGACTTTCAAATCTGCAATTCCAGGCCCCCAAGACCCCTAGGGTGACATACATCACTCCATTTTATCCAATGGATTCTCAAATTTTCTGAGGAACCTCCTTAAAGGAATTTTGCCATAAGGCTATTCAACCTATTTAACACAGTATCCGGCATGCTAAATAATGACATATAATACACTGGTAAGCTGGACAAAACTGATTTGATTAAAGTAAGCCTACCCCCGATCGATAAGAACTTCGACTTCCATCCTTCCAAACATTTCTCAAATTTTTAATCACTGGATCCCACATTGTAGAAGAATTTCTTGAGGCCCATAGTGGAAGGCCTAAGTAACTAGTGGGGAGATTATCAACTTGGCATCCCACAACCTCAGCCCAATTCAAAACAAACTCTTGGTTTGTACAAATGCCATACACTTTTCTCTTGGAAGATGTTTAATTTCAGTCCCGATGCAATTTCGAAAACTCTGAGCACACGCTTAACATTCTGAACTTGTTCGATTGAAACACCACAAAAGATTAGCAAATCGTCTACGAACTAAAGATGGGAGACTTTAACCCGGCTATTCCCACAACCCACTTCAACTCCAGAAAATAAACCCATGTCTTCAACTTTCTTTAACATGAGATTAAGAGCTTCCCCCACTAATTTAAATAATAATGGGGATAGAGAACAACCCTGTCTCAACCCACGAGCAATTTTGAAGGATTCAGTAGGCAATCCATTTACAAGAACAAATATTTGGGCAGATGAAATGCATCGAAAAATCCAATCGCACTACACCTCGCTAAATCCACACTTGTGTAATACCATCATCAAGAACCTCCAATCCACAGAGTCATAAGCTTTGTGGAAGTCAATTTTGAAGGCCACTCATTTCCCCTTTTTTTCCTTGACCATGAAATCGATTACCTTATTGGCAATTAGAGAGCAATCAAGTATTTGTCGTCCTAGTATGAAGGCAAATTGAGTTTTGCCTACCAATGTATCCGTTACCTCACGCATTCTCCTGGTCAGCACTTTTGACAATATTTTTGTACATTCCGCTAACGAGACTTATAGGGCGGAACTCATCAAGTTATTCTGGGTTGGATACTTTGGGGATCAACGTTATGAATGAATGGTTTATGCTTGCCTCCCATTCTCTACCTGAGTAAAAGTCGTCGAAAAATCACATAACATCCTCCTTCAGCAAGTGCCAGAATTTTTTAAAGAAACCCAGATTTAACCCATCTCGACCAGGGGCTTTATTGCCATCAACTGAGGATAATGCAAGCCATACTTCATCCACTATAAATCGCCTGACTAGGAAATCAGCTTGCTTTTTACTCAACTACAAAAAAATATAATTTGAAATCTTCCAGTTCTAATGCGTGTTTCAAATTGTACACCCTCGAGAAATGATCCTTAACTGCCAGTTTTATGAGCTTTGGATCCTTAACTGTTGTATCCCATATTTTCAAAGAATTGGTGGAATTGGGCCTTCTTCTTGCCGAAACGGTGAGATGAAGCTTTTCCGAATTCGACTGATCAACGTTTCCTCCTTGAATTTGTAACTCCAAATTCAAGATGACACTTTCCAGTTCAGCAATTGACTTTCCAGACCCTTTCGATATTTTCCCAGCCCATTTTTTCAAAGCAAGCTTCGATCCTCTCAACAGGCCTCCAATCCCCATACTTGGATCTTTACATTTAAGATTCTTCACAGTTTAGGCAACAATCTCCTAAAAACTTGCCTCATTAAACCATGAATTAAAAACTTTAAAGGGTTTCAGACCCCAATCCGTACTATCTTCGAAAAGGCAAACTGCATTATGATCGGATAGAGACTTGTCTATTACCCTAAACCCTAAACTTACAAATGTATGCGGGTTCCAATTGTTACTCCAAGTGAATCTTCCTCCTTGCAGAGGGAGATCGATGAACTCAGCCTCCGAAACAAAAGTTTTGAACAATTCTAGCAAAGATATGTTCAGAGAGAAACCAATTTTTTCTTCTGGGTTTAAAAAGACATTCCAATCACCTCCCATGCACCATGGGATGCTCCAACCCCTAATAAAAGCTAGAATTTCATTCAGGAAAACTCCATTATCAGCATCAACAGACAACCCATAAACATTTATAATACCGCATATGAAGTTACTAGACCCGATCGTACCAATTAAGGCTATAAACATGGGTATTGTCACCATATTTCCGACTCTAAAGAAACCAGAATCCCACAAAAATAACAGCCCACCTGATGATCCCACTGCTGGAGAGAAAGCCGATTTAACCTCAACTCTATTCAACAGTTTCTTAATAATATTCCCCTGAATTTGTTCTAGCTTTGTTTCCTGCAAAAGAACTATTTTTGGATTGCGCTTTCGTATCAACTTCTGAATCGCACGAATTTTCTCCTTCTTCCTTATACCTCTAATATTCCGCGTTAGTATTGACAAATCCATATTGGAGAATGAATATTACCTAAAAGAAACTTACATACCTTCTATGGAATCCTTCTCCAAATCACAGATCTTGCTCAATACCGCTTCTCTGCCTCCTTTAAATGTGAATTCGAGTACCCTGCTTACTTCCCACACTATTTCCGCCTCTAATTTTTTGACCAAAATATTCTCATTCGAATACGAGAGACGTGTTCTGCCCCCATTCGGGGAAGGGACTCCTTCAACTGATTTTCGGACTTGTTTCCTCAATTGGCGTCTAAACTTGGCGCTAAAAATGCTATTGACTCTCTTGTCAACTCCTTCAACCACCATTGAGGGTAGAACTGGATTACCCACTTCCGCGAAACTGTCTTGGACCACTGAGTCGGAGCTTGAATCTTCCATCGGGCCTTGGATTTGCAATATCCCTTTGATTATTAAGGGTTGGGTCTACACCCAAATTATTCAAAGAGGATCTTTCACCATGAAGCTGGACATGCCTAATGGGGGGATCAGAGATAGGCCCAACAACTTCTTCGCCCAACATCCCCAATCTAGCCAGATCCTTTTCTAGTTCCCGCAGTGGACCCCCATCCATATTGGAAGAGTTAGACACGTATCCTGAGTTAATATCCGCCTCATAATCCTCCTTAAACTTCTCTTGGTAATGAGCGGTGGAGAAGTCCGAGATGGCATTAACTTTACCATGAGATAAAGGCGAATCGACACCTCCATAGGGAGGTCCACACCTTTTCTGACTTTTCCCTACCCTATCAGATGTTCCATTTCGACTTTTCCCTACCCTATCAGATGTTCCATTCTAAATTTTCCCTACCCTATCAGATGTTCCATTGTCACCGGGGTTAACTCCCTGAAACTGTCCGCTGCCATCTCTCTCCTTAGATCCAGGGCTCTCCGGCCACACGTCTGCATAGTTATCTTCCTCGGAAAAAAGGATGTTTCCAATGTTTCCGCATCTAATTTGCCCACTTTAATGTTAATACAAAAGGATGATCCCATTGCTACCACTTTGACTGACTCCGAGATATCAAGAAGGCTGGCCACTCTAATGGTGGCAAAAGCCACATCAATACGTTCCTTTCTGGAAGTACAATCTTCTAGGCATATGAATTTACCCCATCTATTACACAAAGCTATGAAGAAAGTACCACACCAACAACTCAGTGGGACACCTCGCATGTTTACTGATACAAACTGGAATGGAACTCCATCCACTAGGAGAGGAGCAAGGTGCCTGAACCAAAAGCCAATAGCCTCTTTCTTGGACTCACATGTCCTCTCCATCTCAGAAACAGACTTGAAGTGAATCAAATAGGAATCATACTCATCGCACCAACTTAAAACATTGGCATCAATCCCCTCGAAATCGAAGGCTTGCTGGACAATCCCCACTTCATATGAATTCTTCATTATCCCTACCATACAGCTCTTGAGCCACTCACAACTATCTGGCAATACGTTTACTTCAAAAATGTCTCTATCATTGCAACCAATATGGATTGATCCCTTGTCTCCTGCTCACTCTTGTCGGATTTCTTTCCAAATTCCTGTTTCGGAGCAAAGCCTCCTTATACGACATCTTGCTCACGTCCACTTCCCTTTGGCCTCCCCTACTATGATTGAAAACTCTTTTGTCTGTCGCCTTGTGCGATTCTCTTTCGATATGGTCTTTTGCTTCCCTACCAATATTAACATCACTATTCTTCAATTCTATTCTTTTTGGTCTGGGGTACCTGGCTTGGGATACGCTTACGACATAACCATCAATGATTGTGTTGTTCATTCTGGAGATAATCTTTGGCATATCATCCCTACTCACCGTTGTTGCAAAGGCAAAAGTAGTCTTCTTATATTTTACCCTCCTATTCACCTCAGGGATGAAAACCCTAGATATCTTCCCATAGTAGCCAAATAACTCTCTCAATGCCGCTCTTGAAACCCTTTTACTCAGATTGTTGACAAAGATTGTCCACTCACTCTCCAACTGCTTCCCGCCAGAAAATGAAATGTGGCGTGCCGCTCCACCATCTTGACGGTTAGTTTCTCCTCTTCTTTGAATTCCTTTCTCCGCCATCCTTTCTCCTCTCAATAAAAGAATTCGTTTAAGTTTTTTTATTTAAATAAAGACTTCATTCATTCAAATCAAAGAAAAAATACAACAAACAAAGGCACTATAGTCTATAGGCCCATATGAACAAGCTCACACTGAGCCAAGCAAGAAAAATAAGATCATGGTCAAACATGGTGGCTGGAAGTCTTAACAAGAAAGCTGAAACATGCATCTGAGGCATCCTAGGCAGATAGTGGAATCGTGTGTCGTGACCAACTTAGGGTCTGTCCTGCAGAAGAACCTTGGCGGTCGAAAAAATCGACGAGTATTCCAAGGGGCCAGGCCGACATTGACAGCGAGAAATAGGCGACAAAAGCCTTTAACAATCAAACACATCTTTTCAGAGGAACTATCGGAAGGGGTAGAGTCCGTCGAGGGGTTGTAGAAGGGAAACGAAGCCATGGAAACTCAGCGAACTTGCACATCAAACAAAATCGAAGCTAAAACCGATAGCAACCATAAAGAAGAGCCTTCGTCGAAACCACCACCTTGCCGACACGAAAATTTCCTTCCTTCACCCGTACGATGACCCTTGGGGAGGACACAGTCGATACCGAGATTAAAAACCCTCATTGAACAGTCAGTAAGTTCCAAAAAATACCAGATCAAAACCGAAACAAAGACGAAAAAAGTGAAAATGATGAAAGGACGGAAAAGAAACAAAAGGTGTGGCTGCCGCTTAATAAGCCTCATTGAACACCAAGGGTAGCATCAAGTTTTCCAGAAAACAGTCATGAATTTGTTAAACATGCTTCTTATTTCATTGTTTTTAAGTGGTTGCAGTTGCAGGGCTGATCCTTTGTGGAATTCTTGCAACGGAAACACCAACATAAGTAGTAGTAGCCGGATATCGGCGAACATCGATCGGTTGTTAGCTGAAGTGGTCTCAAAAACTGCCTTAACTGGTTATATTGCGACTTCCTTGGGTAAAGACCCTGATAAAGTCTATGGTCTTGCTGAATGCAGAGGAGATGTTAGCAGTAAAGACTGTTTGAGTTGCATACGAGACGCTGCAAAGCAAATACGCCAACGTTGTCCGAATCAAGCTGATGCAAGGATTTGGTACGACTATTGCTTTCTACGGTACAACAAAGATTATTTCGTCAGAGAAGTTAACACGTCGTGATGGTTCATCACTAGAATCTGAAATCCTAGTGTGCCATGCCGAAATCAGTTTGTTTCAAGGACTAGTTTCTTTTCACTCTATTAGAGAGTTAAAATTACTTGTAATTGAGATGGTAATTTGTTTGTTAATTACAACTGAGAATTAGTTGGGTCGTTTTAGAGTTTGTTAGTGTGGGTTATAAATACCCAAGTCATTGTTTTAATAAAATGAAAATCAAATTCCCTTTTCTCTAATATTTTTTTCAAATCCCTATCGTCTTCTCTTTCTTTCCTACGCTCTATCGCCGGACATCTACTCCGGTCATCGTGATGTCTCCATTCTCACATGGTATCAGAGCTATAAATTAAGACATTTCTTGTGTTTTGCATTTAGTATAACTCACGCCTTTTATTAATACAAACCAATATAAGAGTATAAGTATTTTTTAACACAACACTAGCTGTGGCTGGTTTACATACACAATTCACAAAGCTTTGCTAAGCTTCTCGACACACAAACTTTTTTTTTCTCTTGACTCACATACTTGCACTCGTTCATTGTCTTGTTTTTCATATGTACACTATGCTTTTTCACTTGCACTTGCCTACACTCAAACTTACAATCTTACTCCTATTTATAGTGGTCTTAGCCGACGTAAAGAAGGATTTAGCAATACTTAAATATTATTAAATTAGTCCTAGATTTTTCTAGTTATTGTCGGTGCTTCTAGCCAATTCCTTATGCTTTCTTGATTAGCATGGTTTGCTGCTACTTGTTTGCTTCCGTAATCTCCTTGAATTTTCTCCATTTGCTGCATGATTCATGAAGCTTCTACATAGCCTCTTGTCTTGTCGACATAAGGAGATTAAAATTAAGTTTGAATTCTAACACTATTCATACCGATCCCTTGACAAGTCGAATTCCGTACCTTAATATATGAACATTCATTATAGCTGAAAACGAATCATTTCAGCCTTGAATATGCAAAACCTTACCTCTAACTGTGAAAAAGACGTTTCGACCTCAACAGTCCACATTTCAGCAACATGTCTAGGGGACACTGTTTAAATACTATTGGCATCGCCTCTTTCTTGCTTGTTTTCCCAAGAAGCTTAGTAACCTGAAACTTTTCACTGAACCCTTCGGCCTTCAGCATCTGTAGTTGTGAAGATTGGCATTTGCACAGGTAAAAAACCATGGTTACAAAAGGATGCGTGGGTTGCAAAATCTAGGGGGCTTCTAATTCGAGCACCTGCAATAGAAAACACATATAAAGGAACATAACATATTAGGTTCAATTTTAAGGTAATGGATGCTGAGAACACCGTTGTTGTTCTAGGACAAATACGAGGATAACCCCTTAAAAGAATCAAGAAGTAATCATTCGAAGTTGAATGACTAAAACAAAAGTGAGAGTAAAGTTGAGCGATGAACTTTATAATTTAACAAAAAAAAAAATGAAGTAAAAGATACGGTACTCACTTATTGATTGAAAGAACTAGATTCTTCCATCTGACAGAAAGGAAAAAAAAACAAAGAAATTCTGGTGCTGATGAGGAAAGCAAGGAAGGATATAATAAACAAGGTGTCAGAGGTGGAAGAAGAAGCAAGCACGAGAAGGGAAAGTGCAATCACAACACATGGCTGGCTGCCCCCAGTCCCACCCCACTGTTCACCACGCTTGGCAACAGTTTTTGACCACAGCACCAACTTCAAAAATCTCCTTTTATTTTGAGCCTGCAAATTTGTGTTCATCTCCTGGGGATTTGAGGAACAACACATCATTCCCCATGTCTCTGATAAGCATGATTTTGAGGCCAATTCACCAAACCAAGCCTTAATGGTTCCAAATTTGCACCCCCCAACATCTCAAATTGCCCCTTTTGGCCTCAACTGTGGATCCGGGTGTGCTTGGGGGACCCCTTATAGGTCACTGAAAGATATGACAGTCCATTTCTTATGGTCATTACTTGACCACAACAATCTCACTCATTTATCCTCTCCTATATGCTGCTGCCTTAAAACTCCATATATATCATCACCTCCCTAGACTTACACTTCCAATACAAAGTGGAGAAATGGCCTACATTAAACTATTCTACTTACTTTTGCTGCTCTTCTTCTCCTTCATCCTTTCACCACATGTACTCCAAGTCCAAGGTCATTTTCCTTCACTTTCCTTGCCTTGAAAACCATCTTTCCCTGGTTTTTTTCTTGCTAAAAAAATGTTGCATCTGTCTTGTTTTCATGTTACATTATGTTTATGGTTCCAATTTTGCAGGATTCGGACAAGGGGTTTACCAATATCCCCCACTGCATTTACAGGTAAAGGGTTTGAGGCTATTAGCTTGTTTTATGACTATAGAAACAAATTTCTAACTCGAAAACATTTCTCAGGCAACGCATGGCAGCAAGAATTCGAGGAGATTGATGATTGGATCGACGGCTCCGACCTGCACTTACAACGAATGTAGAGGATGCAAATACAAATGCAGAGCAGAACAAGTTCCTGTTGAAGGAAACGACCCAATCAACAGTGCATATCACTACAAATGTGTCTGCCATAGGCCATGAGACCATATATATGCTTGTAACTTTTGAGTCAAGGAACATATTAGAAACTTAGATGAATTGTTCTGGTTTCCTTTTTGGTTTATAAATTCCATTCAAGAGAGCTCATTAAGTAGCAACTGGCTTAGTATTCCTATTTTGGTGAAATTCTTGTATTAGTCCCTGTATTATGTTTGTGTTGGGAACAAAACAAGAAGGTGATTGTTGTTGAGATATGGTGTTAGGGTTTTCTGCCACTGCAACTGCAAGTGGGCATGTGGCGGTGGTCCCAGAACATATTAAAACAGAAGGTAACAAAAAGTTCACATGGGCTAACTTTTCTTTTGAAGCTATTCAATTAAACCAACAATGGCAGAAACTGAAAGCAGGACAAAGAAGAAAGATGCCAGAAGCTGCTGAGAGTGAGACCCACCAGCATTTATATTCGGCTTTCTTGCAGTTTTGAGAATATTCTGGTGATCACCCATTTTCATCAAAATAAATAAATAAAATTTGTTGTAAATGCTTCTGTGGGGCTCCATGTATATCACATTTAACCTGCAGGCTGCACAGTTCATGAACCAGGACACATTCCAGCACAGAAACAAAGAGGCTAGGACGGCTGGGTGGCCCCATTTCTTAGCATACAGAAACAAGCAAGACCGGCCATTGCCAACACCAACATTTGGACCTGAATGGTCACCATTAGCTCAAATTACCATGGCCATATCCCATCAGGACAGACTTGAGAAATGCAACAGTTTTTGAAACATGTGCCGGAAAAAACCAATAGCAGACAGCAGCGGTCCCCAAAGCCCATAGAGACTAGGCTAATGAGCAACGGTCGGAATACTCCACTTGCACCTTGGATTTGTTGCTGGAAACCCACACCTGCAACTCACAAGTCAAAACCAGAGTGATCAGGGCCTGTTGGTGTTGGATTATAATATAGTTATATATATTGGACACGGTATAGGGATTCGAGTCGAACTTAAAAACCGATTCACTAATTACAAAAATGTTGAGTTATTCGAAGATCCATTTTAAAATTCAAACTTTATTTGAAATTGTTTAAAATCGAGTTTGTGAAATTATAATTTGAGTCAAGCCGAGTAGAAAAATATCACTTTTTTAAGTTGAGTCAAATTTTATTCACCTAATATTGAAGGGTGGTATGCTACAAAAAGTGCATGGAGTACAAGTGTTCATGGTAGGTTGGTTAATTGTACCGTTTAGCTTAAATAATCGATTAACCGTTATAACGCTTATTGAACTGTAATATAATCGTTAAGAAATGGTTAACTATTATTAACAGTTCAGTTATAGATTAACTTATAACATATTACAATTTATTTTTACATATTCACTGATTCTTTTGAGAATAATAAAATTATCTCTCCTATAAATATCATATTAATATTATATTATAAGAGGGTCTCGAGAGTGACGTAGTTAGCAAATTTTGTGAACAAAATACATGTATAAATAATTTAATAACAGTTTACCTATAAGTTAATCATTAACCATCGTTTTTAACAGTTCGATTATCCAAAATCATTTAACCTTAACCATTCGATTAGTTTTTGAATAATATAGCGACTGAATTTTATTAGAAACCAAAATAAAGAAACTGTCCAAAAGAAATTAAATTGTAGCAGAAAAAACAAACACACAATATATCTAAATTAAAAAAAAACAGAAAACAAATATTAGACCAGTAGAACAGTTTAATGGGCTGTAAAACAATGATAAAGATGAAACACTAGAGAAATAGAAGCAGAGAGCGAGACTTTTTGTCTCTATCCACCTACACGCTTCAAGATTGAAGTAGGAGTGGTGAACAAACCATCAATCTTAGAGGCTGTTTTGTAAAACAGATCTGACTGCATCGGCAAACGAACCACAAAAGGTGATCAAACTATTAAAGATCACCTATAATCGGCATATTAGAGCCAAACATTGTGAAAAACGTATCCACGAACGCAAATCTACTACAACGGTAGAGGATAACGTGACATAAGGCAGAGGAAAAACGTGCTACAAGGAAGATAAAAACTAGAAAAAAACGAAATATAAAAGAAAACAAAAATTTTATATAAGAAAAATAAGAAAAAAAACTATTTGCGATGACAACTAGTATTAAAACTGACGCCACCGTCGATGAATTAAAAACAAAAAAAATAATTTTTTTTAACAATTTAATTAATTAACCTCTAAAAATTATAACGATTATATTAATTAACGATTACAATTTAATATGTACACCACCAGAGTGGAGACTGATCGTAGCAAAGGGCGGTATGTTTTGGTATTTACTTCAATCCCCCAAAAATTGTAAAGCCCACTACTGTAGATGAGAGAAGCCCAAATGAAAACTGATACATGATACATGAAAAGCCTCACCAACTCAAAATTTAAGTAGTTTCTTCTCTCCTTTTTTTTATCATTCCGGTTTTTAGGGTTTTATCGTAATTAATTTGGACCGACTTACGTCGCACACTTGGCTTTGGTGAGTGAGTTTTTTAGTAGAGATTTTTTATATACACAACACCTCGAATTCGAAACTTTACTTAAGCGGTACTAAACTGCTTATCACTTGGACCAACCCATTGGTAAAATAGTTTCTTTCACTATTTGGTTTGATAGTCTTGTTGTAAGAATGTGACAAGGACAATGTTTATGTCATCGACTTCGTTTTCTTTATTAGTACTAATAATTATTAAGTTCAAAGTACTCGTAGGGTTTGCAGTCAAAGTCGTCTTTGGGCATGAGTAATAAGGGCACCCGTCCAACCCCCAGAGCCCCCACCATGCCCATAGCCCATTTTTTCTCGAATATTTATAGTTAAGATTTAATATTTTTTAATATTTATTATTTAAAAATTAATTTTTTAATAATTGTTATGAAAGTTCTATTCTTAAATTTTTTTTCTGATATTTTTTATGAGGGGTATAATTTTTTTCAATACTTGTTATTATATGCTCTCTTTTTTTAAATACTTGCTATTAGGGTACAAATTTTTTAATACTTGTTATTATGAGGCCAATTTTTCAATACTTGTTACTAGGGCCTATCTTTTCTAATATTTGTTATTATAGCCCTACTCTTAAATTTTAATTTTTCCGATACTTGTTATTTCGAGTTCAATTTTTTTCAATACTTATTATTTATGGTCTATTTTTCCTAATATTTGTTATTACATGCATACTCTTAAATTTTAATTTTTCAATACTTGTTATTAGGTTTTCATTTTTCCTTATATTTGTTATTACAAGAATACTATTAAAATTCATATTTTTTTTTTCAAATTTTTTTAATAGAGACCAATTTTTTATATATCACTTGTTAGTAAGGGTCTAATTTCAATTTTTCCAATACTCGTTATTAGGGGAAAGGGTGAGCAAAACTCCACTCGACTCGAAAAAATTGATTTTTTCGACTCGACTCGTCTTGACTCGAAAAAAATTTCAAATAAAGTTTGAGTTGTAAATTAAAAATTCTAATATCTCAAAATTTTAGTATTTAGTAGATAAATTTTAAATTTCGAGTCGTAAGGACTCGTAAACTCGCATAACTTTAATTTTTTTTTTACTCAATTTAACTCGATCGAACGTTCACCCTTAATTAGGGGCCTATTTTTTAAGTTCGCCCATGAACCACCAAAATCTCATAAACGCGTCTGTTTGCAGTAGTACTAAACCCCGATGCAGGGTTTCAAATAGCGGAGCGCAACCGCGATAGCGGCCGCGAAATTGTGGTCGCGCCGCCATCCGAAACCGCAATCGAAGGAAATCACGGTGGACAACGGAATCATGACGATAGCGGGTTGTCGCGGACGCGAAATAACGAGATAGCGGCTGTCGCGACGATAGCGGGACGCTATTCCCGTTTTCAGCTCAATCGCGGATGGTGGCCGAGGAGGTGGAAAAAGTTGCAGAGAAAAAAAAAAGAATCGGGGGTTGAAGAAGATGTTATAACATTAAAAGGGTAAATGCGGGAAGAAGGGTTCTAATTTTAATGCATTTTTGGAGAGGCTTAAAAGGTTTAGTTCTCTTATAATTTAGTCCTTTAAGGCAGATTTTAGTTTAATTAAGATGTTTTATTTTATTCCATTTTCAATTAAGTCATCAAATCCATAACAAAACTTCCAATTGAGCCACTAAGTCTTATTTTCTTTCAATTAAATCCATTTCTAAGTGTTGGAAAAAAATTTATAATTATAATTTAAATTTTCCATTTTTGATATTTACCTTGATATTTTTTTTAATTTAGGTATTGACCAAGAACAAATATATATATATATATATATATATATATATATATATATATATATTATTTTTGAGTTTGCTAATGAAAAAAAAATCTTTAATAAAATCGTAAGAAATTTAATCTCCTATCTTACAATTATAATTTATAATAGATATTTTTTAATCCATTTTAATTTATGTTTATTTTTGTTTAGAAAATACTATAATATCATTAAAATGACTTTTTATAGTTATAATTATAATTATTATATTTTACAATAAGTTGTGCAAATTTAAAAAAAAATTCACGACCGCGACACTCGCAATGACCGTAATAGCTTCCGTTATGTCCGCATCCGCGATAACCGCGACGCGACCGAAAACACGACCGCGAACGCTATTTAAATCTCTGCCCCGATGGTACACAATCTCAGTTTTTGCCCCCTCTTGGATACACAATCTGGATGTAAAGTCAAAGAGTTTGATAAGTTTATTTATGAACTACAATCTCTGCTATATTTACAACCTGGAAATAGAACGACGTGACTCGAGAGAAGAAGATGAGAGGTCCGCCCCGGACATTGTTTAATAACCAGACAGGCTGCTGTCCGAAATGGGTTTCGAACAAGCCCTACCGAACCTTGACAGAACAGGCTCCTGACCACCAAAACCACCACCACCCTGTGGCTTGGAACCTGCTGTACAACTGGTTCGATGAAGGTGGCACCTGAACGAACCGGCGTGGCTCGTTGGAGAGCATATGCAGGAAAAAGAAATCACTTTCTTGGCTTCCAAACCCGGTTTGTTCATCTCAAACGCATGCTTTTTTGGCTTCATCAATTCGTCCCCATCATTTGGTGGATTCTTCATTACAGTGGGCCTGGGAATCAAACCTTGTTTTTCATCAGTACACAACTTGAGAGAGAAATCACTTTTTCTTGCATTGTTTGATAATATTTTCGGTATTTACAGGCTACTGCACCAACAATATAACATTTTTATTTCTATATTTCAAATTTTATAATATTTTCAGTTGTTGCTGCACCGTAACCTGTAGTATGTTAAACACACTCATGATATATTGTCTGTACATTCAGCATTTAGTATATGTCAGTGTAATAAGGCTGCAATCCTCTGAATTTGGCATTAAATATTACATTAACAGAAACAAGTTAATGCACAATTAAGCATTCACGTGCTATTGTTTCTCACGAAATCACTACTACTTTGTCATGGAATGGAATCAAACTATATGTTATCTGGTTTGAATTAATCTACTAATAAATAAAGAATTAATATTTTTATAATTTAAATTCAGTATATTAGCAAAAGAAAATTTTAACATGTTTCATATTTAAGAAGAGTATGTAGAAATTATGAAACAATAGCTATAAACTACAATAAATAATTTTAACAACAAAATTCAGATTATTTCTATTTCTATTTAGAAAAATAACCAAAAGAACCAAGTAGTACACAAATCATTGTCCTATTAAAAATAGCATATATTGTTTTCTTTGTAATATTAGGTTGGGAAAATAATATGAAAAATTCCACATTGATCTGCCGACAGAAGATAAAGCTGAAGAATGGAGCTCACCATGGTGCAGCAGCCATGGGGATTGGATCTGACTTCAATGACTCCGCCGCTGGCATTTTTTTTAAAAAATAGCTTAAAAAACAAACTGAGGAAGATGAGCAGAAGAATATATTTTAAAAAAGAAACACTTAGCGGAAGTGGATAATGAGAAAAGGGCAAGAGATGCGGGAAGATATATACTCTTTTATTAGCGTAAGAAACGTTCAATTACCAACAAAATAATATTTTACAATTTTGTTTTCTTCTATATACCAGAAAATTAAGGGATAATTCAATATATATATATATATATATATATAAGATCCGTTTAGATTATATATATAGATTAAGATTCAGTTACAAACTTTCTTTCGTAAAGTATGTCAATTAATTTTGTAGTTTATGTTTGAGATTCGTAGCTTTTCCTTTTAACAATGTTCTTTCTCAGGTTTGCCCGTTAATACTAATATGAAATCATTGGATGATTGTAAGTTGATAATCGAGAGTAGGGGTGTAAACGAGCCGATTCGAGCTCGAGTAGTGTTGAGCTCGAGCTCAGCTTGTTAAGAACTCGAGCTCGAGTAATTTTTAACGAGTCTGAATAATCTAAGCTCGACTCGGCTTGTTAAGAACTCGAGTCGAGTTCAATAAAGCCGAGTGTTGATCGAGTCGGACTCAAGTGGCTCGCAATCTGCTCATCTCATTTAAAGCCTTTTAGGGAAAAAAAAACTTTGATACACAAGTTGTGTAAAGTAAAGTTTACACAAGCTTGTTAATTTTAGGGTTTAAGGTGTTAGTTTAGGGTTTAAAGGTTTAGGTTGTTGAGTTTAGAATTTATGATTTATATTTTAGGGTTTAAGACTTATGTTTTAGGATTTTTTGTTTAGGAATTTAGATTTTAAATTAAAACAAATTATATTTTCGAGTAGCTCACGAGCTTTTCGAGTCGGGTATCGAGTAGCTCGACTCGGCTCGTTAAGAACTCGAGCCGAGTTCAAGCTCGAGTCGAGTGTTGACCGAACTTTGACCGAGTCGAGCTCAAATAGCTCACGATCTGACTCGTCTCATTTACAGCCCTAATCGAGAGTAACACTTTTCTTTTTCTTTTTTCTTAACAATCTTTATAATTTTAACGAAAATTATAAAATTAATCAACCAATCAGATGACGACACGTGAAAGTTAACAGAAATTTGTGTAATTCCTTGTTATTTACCTATTATATCAATTTGATCCAAATTTTTATTTAATTAAATAAAATTAATCAACCAATCAGATGACGACACGTGTCATCACTCAATCGGATAAATTTACTCTAATCTTTAGTTTATTTTGTTTAATATATTTATTTTCCTCCAACACCACCTGGTTAAAGGAAAACTAAAAAAAAGATGGCTTTGGTAGGTGTTAATCCTGCAACTTCTAAGGGAAATTCCCAAGCATTTACCACTACGCCAACCAATCATTTGTGATATAAATTACACCATTTTATATATATCTTATAATGCAGTAAGTGCTAGAAAAAAAGAAGTAAAAATGGTCGAGAGTGGACTCAAACCTAGGTCACTTCGAATGTGTAAAAATACACAAACCACTAATTTCATAAATATAACGATGAATCGAGTTCTTTAATTTAATTAATAATTTTAAATTTCTATTAAATATCTTAATTAAATGATTATATTAGAATAAATTATATAAAAATAAAAAAAATATTAATTCAATGATTATATATATTAGCTATATTAAAATTTTAAATTATACTCAAAACTCATTGATAGAATTTTTTAATTATATTAAATTTTTAATATAATATATATAATCATTGAATTAAGATATTTAATAAAAAAATAAAATTATTAATTAAATTAATGAACTCGATTCAATATTATATATCTATATATGAGATATTATTAAAATAAATGTGAAAAAAATATTCAAGTTAATTTAAAAAATCATAAATCTATTTTCATTTTAAATCTTGCTTTAACTATACTTTAAATTTATTTAAAATATTTTCTTTGTTATATTGATTAGTTGAATTGATTCAGTTGTTTATGTGTTTTTACACATCTTATTTTTAAAAATATCATAAATCTATTTCCATTTTAAATCTTGTTTTAAGTATACTTTAATTATATTTAAAATGTTTTATTTGTTATCTAGCTTAGTTAAATTGATTTAGTGGTTTGTGTGTTTTTACACATCTCAAGTGAACCATATTCGAACCTTCTTTCGACCATTTTTACTTATTTTTCCCGAACATTTACTGTATTATAAGATATATACAAAATAGTGCAATTAGTATCATAAAAGATTAAATGGTGCAGTGGTAAAGGCTTGTGTATTCTCCTTAACAACACCCGCCAAAGCCATCCATTTCTCTTTAAGTTTTTTTAACTAGGTGGTGACACGTGTCAAGACTTGATTGGAAGGAAATAAATATACTAAATATTAAATAAATTAAATTAAAAATTAGAGTAAATTCATTCAATCGGGTGATGACACGTGTTGTCATTTGATTGGTTAATTAATTTTATTTAATTAAATAAAAATTAGGGCCAAATTGATATAATAAGTAACTAACAAGGACCAAATGTGTAACTATACAAAAATAATAATTGTCACGTCACCTTCTCTGTTAGATTTTAACGGTTGATGGTCAAAATATAACCAATTTAAAAGCTTGATAGTCTGATTGACGAGTTGCGTAGTTGGGTGATCAAAATAGGACCACTCCCAAAATTCGGTGGTCACCTAAGTAGTATACCTTTTTCTAATTTAATATTAAGTGAAAATGAATTTGAGATGAAAACATTATTACTGTTTTAAAACTTATAGTAAAATAAACGCAATTAACGAGTATTGGTTTAACAAATATATGTATTTTGAAAAATAAAAACTAGAGTTTTTAAAAACAATGGCCTTGTTTGGTAAATAGCAGTTTGAGTCAAAATTAGAGGTTTTGTAACCCCCGTAGCCCGGCCAAGACGGCTGACCCGAACTACGAAGATTACACGGGGAAAACCAAAGTCAACTCGAAAGTCAACCTTGATTAACGACCCTTTTTTTCTTTTTAAACTTGTCTAGATGCACATTAAACCTAGGAATACTCTTGAGATAAGCATACTCAAAAATCACAGCAATCGGAAAACAATAAGGGACTCAATTGAACAAAATACGAATTTAGGGACCAATTTGTAAATTCTGGAAATTTAGAGGACTTTACCAAATTTTAAGTTACCATTATGAAATTAGTCATGTTTCATGCCTCTCTGCCAAATTTTAACTCAAACAGACATCTCAAACTCAAGCAATTGCACATACGAGAATCAGGACTAAAACGTAAAGCTTGCAAACCTCAAATTTTATGCCCAATCGAAACCTTTGACCATAGTTTCGAAACCTTGCCCAAAGGTTTCGAAACTTTGGCTTCCAGTAGCCCCTGGAACCCAAAAATTTGCAAAGGTTTCGAAACTTTACCCCTAGTTTCGAAACCTAGATGCAGGGGAGCATATTTTGCTTCATTCTAATGACTTTCAAGGATATAAACACATTAGAATCATACATATTCATACATATGAGTTTAAAAGAGGCAAAGACACTCAACACCAGCCACCCAAGCCTAGATGCATACGTCCTAGATTAAACGTACTCCAACATACTCAAGGCATGAATATGAACCCTCATACATACCTATATAGTACACAACATGAGCATACCTCAATCAACCGAGGAAAATCATGCATTCGATCAAAAGAAGGCAAACATGCACATAAGGTCTCATGCTTCAACATCCAAACACTTAGGCATTCTCATAAGGCATATGATCAACACACATGATAAGCAATTTAAACATCTACTAGACATACATCACTCAAGCATTCATCAAGGCATGCATCATAAGTGATATTTATAAATCGAACAAGGCATCTAAGTGCCAAACCAAATCAACACACATCAAAGCATCAAGAACAACAACACTTATCCCATTGCTTTACTATTACAATCTTTCAATTTATAAATCATACATCGAGCTCACCAAAAGCAACACTTGGAGACCTTTCTCTTCCCTTGCCACCCACAAGTTATTTATCTGCATTGTCGAACAAAAGAGAGCGTAAGCATAAAAGCTTAGTGAGGGTAAGCTCATAAAACAAACCTTCGACAATACAGAGTCCAAGCTCGAGCAATTATCATGATGAGATACATGACCTTATCTTTGATCCACATGAACCAAAATGAACATGATGCATGAACATATAATCAACATTATGTCATGCTCAACATCTCATAAGCTCAACTTACAATGATATATATATACCTCAATGCATTAATCAAAACATATATATCTTCACGTTTCATATCATATTGATACACATATCAATTCATATTAGCATGTATGCATAATCTCATATTGGCATAAACATACTTTCTCATATTGGCACCTAGCTATAACTCGAATACGCGGATAACATGTTGGAACGCATTTTCCAACATCAACCTTACCTCGGTGGGATTACACTCATCACCGGGCTTGCATGGACGGGATTCCACTCATCGCCACATGCCCTACGGATGGGATTCCACTCATCATCACGTAGAATATATATAAATTTCCGGTGGAATATTACATCACCGTACTCCTCCTTGGTGCCTTAACGCCACCAAGGCCACGTACGTTTTGACTCAATTTGTGTGCACACTCATCCTAATGATCGATCATTGTACCCAAGCATACTAGTGCCAATAATAATCAAATTTCACAACCTTTGATGTTCAAGAGTCATAATATGGCATCTTACATCATATTAAGCTCAACATCAAATATCTCAACAACATAATATCATAATGTTATTTTCAAGAGTCATAATATGGCATCTTACATCATATTAAGCTCAACATCATCATGCACAATTTATAATCCAACCCACATGCATAGCAATGCATCAAACCATGCCTCAACAACATGTATAACACATTATACATAATCATCATAACACAAATCATCATGAGGCATAACATCAATTAAAAAGATCATCCAATGTCTCTAACTAAAGCTTAGGATTAGGCTAACACCCTAATCCTAACTCTAGGTGAGTCTACCAATCTCAACCTAGTCCACATGCTCGAACCAATTACTCAAAACCATTTAAAATATTTTAACCACTCACCTCTACCTCCAAGCTCAACTACCAAGCAACCATCATCTCCAAGTTTTCGGATTTCTTCTCGATGCTTTGCCGACCTAAATTCTTGCTTCAAAACAACCTCAATACAATTCAAACAACCTCAAATCAGCCCAACATCAAATTATCAACCCGGAATACAATTCAAGTACAAATTACCATTTTGCAAACCATGACCAAACCCCATACTTAGCAATTTCGGACAGCCCCAATACCTCTTCCAAAAGTTATGTTTCCAACATCCATTGCACCCACAAATGATCCCAAATCAATCCCTAATCATAGTACTACCATTGGCTATCAATTTCCCACCTAAAACAACCCCTAAAACTCACTCAAAACCCTCCAAAACTCCATTTTCGTACTCCATCCGTAGGGCATGTGGCGATGAGTGGAATCCCGTCCATGCAAGCCCGGTGATGAGTGTAATCCCACCGAGGTAAGGTTGATGTTGGAAAATGCGTTCCAACATGTTATCCGCGTATTCGAGTTATAGCTAGGTGCCAATATGAGAAAGTATGTTTATGCCAATATGAGATTATGCATACATGCTAATATGAATTGATATGTGTATCAATATGATATGAAACGTGAAGATATATAAATTTCCGGTGGAATATTACATCACCGTACTCCTCCTTGGTGCCTTAACGCCACCAAGGCCACGTACGTTTTGACTCAATTTGTGTGCACACTCATCCTAATGATCGATCATTGTACCCAAGCATACTAGTGCCAATAATAATCAAATTTCACAACCTTTGATGTTCAAGAGTCATAATATGGCATCTTACATCATATTAAGCTCAACATCAAATATCTCAACAACATAATATCATAATGTTATTTTCAAGAGTCATAATATGGCATCTTACATCATATTAAGCTCAACATCATCATGCACAATTTATAATCCAACCCACATGCATAGCAATGCATCAAACCATGCCTCAACAACATGTATAACACATTATACATAATCATCATAACACAAATCATCATGAGGCATAACATCAATTAAAAAGATCATCCAATGTCTCTAACTAAAGCTTAGGATTAGGCTACCACCCTAATCCTAACTCTAGGTGAGTCTACCAATCTCAACCTAGTCCACATGCTCGAACCAATTACTCAAAACCATTTAAAATATTTTAACCACTCACCTCTACCTCCAAGCTCAACTACCAAGCAACTATCATCTCCAAATTTTCGGATTTCTTCTCGATGCTTTGCCGACCTAAATTCTTGCTTCAAAACAACCTCAATACAATTCAAACAACCTCAAATCAGCCCAACATCAAATTATCAACCCGGAATACAATTCAAGTACAAATTACCATTTTGCAAACCATGACCAAACCCCATACTTAGCAATTTCGGACAGCCCCAATACCTCTTCCAAAAGTTATGTTTCCAACATCCATTGCACCCACAAATGACCCCAAATCAATCCCTAATCATAGTACTACCATTGGCTATCAATTTCCCACCTAAAACAACCCCTAAAACTCACTCAAAACCCTCCAAAACTCCATTTTCGTACTCCTATTTTACTTAGCAGAAAATTATGTTTTTAAACACCCAAATGATATCTAAATGATTCCAAAACATCCTCCTAACATATATAAACCATCAACCCTTTAATTACAATCTAAAACTCACCAAAAATTAAGTTTTTGACACTTTAAAAATGGGTCTAAGAATCCACTTCGAATTTTTACCAAAATTCAACTAAATTGATATATGTTACACCTTTTAACATGATTAACTAAAGCCCCAACTCAATTTATCAAAACCAATTGGAAAACCCTCTTAAAAACCCAAATTTTAATATGAACCCTAATTTTCAAAACTTCATAACTTTGAAATCTAAGAATATAGATAGATAGAGGATGAAGAGGAGATTAAGAAAACATAATTACCTTCAAAAACGCCCTTAATTTGGTGAAGGAATTGATGAATCAAAGTTTTGGGGGTTTGGGGAAGTTTGGGATGGTTTTCACGGGGAGGGGAGGAAAAGAAAGAAGATAAGGGAAAATGATTAGGTGATATAATTTTTTTAAGATATAAAGTTTTTTTTTTAAAATACCAAAATATCCCTCCTTTTTATTTAAAACCCAATTTGCTCAACTAAGATCAATTTGATTAAAATTAGTTCTACCGACTCAGACCAATTAACCCGACTAACTCCTAACCCCAAAACACGGGTGTTACAGGTTTGACCAGTTAAATCTACTAATTTAGATGTTTGGTGAATAGCGGATTGGGTGAAACTTCTAATTTTGAAAAAGTTGCTAATAGGGGCTTTTTGATATTAGAAGTTTTGACATAATAGTTATAAATAACATTTTACCCTTAATAATTATCAAAAATCTATAAATAACCAAATTTTAACCTTTTTTATTTTAATTCTTCACTCTTACGTATTTGCTTTGTGACATTTGTAAACTAATAGTTTTTTTTTTCTTTTTATTCCCACACATTTATATTTGTATTTATTTAATAATTAATTAAATTATATTAAAAATAATTATATAAATAATAAATTAATATATAGATGCTTCAAATATGATTAGTAATGTTATATTAAAAA
The DNA here is from genome assembly GCA_030270665.1 of Hibiscus trionum. Taxonomy (NCBI): domain Eukaryota; kingdom Viridiplantae; phylum Streptophyta; class Magnoliopsida; order Malvales; family Malvaceae; genus Hibiscus; species Hibiscus trionum. The sequence continues at coordinate 1,329,140 of BSYR01000033.1, read as the reverse complement.
CATTAATTTTCATAATCAAATTAATTAAACAAGTATCGAATATAAGCATGTCTTTATATGTCATTTTGTTTGTTTAAATAATCAAACAACTATCAACTATCAATTCATTTTACCGAACACTTTTAGATAATCAGCTAATAAAATACGCTAGTCAAATTAGCTAATACAATCAGCTATCAACTAATGTAATCTGATATAAGCTATCAGCTAATTGCCAAACAAGGCCAATAATTTCAAACCTTGAATGTTTACGGTAAAAACGATTATCATTCAAAAGGGAAGTTAGAGAGAGCGAGAGAAGCAATCGCATATTCATAGAGGACTTATGCATGCAAGCCAACGTGTTTCTTTTTGGTATGGTACATGTTTATTTTATGTTTTATGTTAAGTATTCATAATCGGCTCTGTTAACAATATCATTTTATTTGAACTCAAATTTTCTCCTTAAAAGAACAACATGTTTTACCATTGCACCTAACATTTATTGGTGCAAATTGATGTACTTTAACGTTTAACCTCTCATATTCTTTTGTTAAATGGAAAAAGGGAAGTAACTGTTGAGATTTTAGGGGCTCGATTTACTTCAACCGATGTGGTTGCCAAGTTTAGAGAAGATTGGATTTTTGGGTGATTTGGTGGAAGCTAAAATTAAAAGATATACACAATGATTTAGAGTGGTTCGGCTTTCTAACCCAAAGCCTACATCCGCTACCTTAGCTTCCTACTAAGGATTTCCAAACAAATTCACTAAGAATTCCGTCTCCTTTTCTCGGTTTAGGAGGAAACCATTACAACGATCAAGCTTTATACCCAAAGCTTGATCAAACACTCTCTTACAAGAGAAAGACTTAGCAAACTAGAAATCCCTCTAATAGGTATGTGTTTGCAATACTAAGCACTCATCCAAAACCTAAACACTTGAGCAAATATTACAATGTTAAGCTCACTAGTGTTGTCTAAGCAAGAAATATACAATTTAAGCTCTAGACAAATTTTGACATCATAATGTTGTAACAATTGAAGCATTAACCATTACAAGATGCTTGGAGGTCCCTTTTATACTCCTTGATGAGTTTGTAGCCGTTACTAGCCGTTGGGATTGAGTTGGAGCCTTTATTTCTCACCATAAATGCATTTCTGCAGCTTGGCGTATCGATACCCTTCAAACCGTATCGATACGGTCCCGATAAGAAATTAGCCGTTGTGCTTCTTTAGCTGATGTGTATCGATACGCTTACCTAGCGTATCGGTACGGTCTTGCAAATTAAAGATCGTTGGGAAATATGACCGTTGGGGTAGTTAAGCGTATCGGTACGCGACTAGCCGTTGGGCTATTTCAAAGCACTCCGTATCGATACGGCTAAGCGTATCGGTACGGGTTTTGGCTACTGGAAAATTCATGTAGTTGAAACCTTAAGGCGTATCGGTACGGTCCAAGACCGTATCGATACGGGCACTTGAAAAGCTTGGTTTTGACTACTTTAAATGTACTTTAAATAATTCCAAAGCCTTGTAAAACCCTTAAACATATTTTCAAGTTGTTTTTGACTAAAAACATATTTTAAATTCTTTTCAATTTAGTCCAAAACATTTTTCAAATATTATATCAAAACACTTAGTTCTACAGTAACTTTATTTTATTTGCATTAGAATTTGCACGGTATAAGAGGTTGAGTTATGGGGTGTCTACGAGGGACTATTAGCTGCGTGATCGATTGAGATTCGTAATTTGATTGTAAAAATTAATAGTCTTGATGGGATTCGGCTTATTAATGGTTCTACTAATGGGAATTCGTCTTACTCTCTTATTCTATTGATTATGACTTTACTGAGAAGGCCATGGTCGACCTCTGTGGTTCATGTGAAAAGAAAAGAAAATCGAGTAGCAGATTTTATTGTCAAACTGATTCAATCTGATGATCTGATTTGTCATCGTTTTATTTCCCCACCAAATTTGGTTGTGCCTTTGCTACATAATGATGTTTTGGTTACTTAGATTCTTTAATTTTCGAGTTGTTTGTTGTCTTGTTTATTCGTTGTTGTCTTTTGTCGAGCTTGGCTCGCAGTTTATGTAAGTACTACTACCAGGCACGTCCCTGAGGGTGGACCATTGGGGCGACAGCCCAGGGCCCACCCATGATAAGAGCCCACAACTCATATTTCTCTAATATTTATTATTAAGTCTAATTTTTTAATACTTGTTATTAGGTTCTACTATTAAAATTTATTTATTTATTAATAGTTGTTATTATGGGTTCATTTTTTTAGTATTTGTTATTAGGGACTCAATTTTTTTTCAATATTTTTTTATTACGAGTCCAATTTTTTGTAACACTTGTTATTAGAGCCCATTTTTCTACTATTTGTTATTAGAGGTCTACTCTCAAAATGTATTTTTTTTTCTTCTTCAATATTTGTTATTAGAGATTTTTTTTCAATACTTGTTATTACAACCTAATTTTTCAAGTATTTATTATTAGGTACATACTATTAAAATTTAACATTTTCTAATAATTGTTATTAGAGCCTGTTTTTTAATACGTATTATTATGAGCCTAGTCTTAATTTTTTTTTTCGATACATGTTATTATGGGCCAAATTTTTAATTTCACCCTTAGGCCACCAAAATTTCAGAAACAGCCCTGGCTACTATGTGTATCATTTTTTCTCCAAATAAAATTAAGGAAGTTTTTTTAACGAGGCACGTAGTAGTATATCTTTTCTTATATATTTTTTTAAATAAGGCTATACACGTATTTTACCTTTAATTATATTATCCATATCTTACATCTTCAGAAGGGAGGGGTCAGGTTTCACATGATTTGAACCCTATTTATTAGCGTGAATGGCATAATTTAGCAGGGACAGATTCATGCTTATATTAGGAAGGACTTTTGTCCCTCAACTTACAAATTTTTTATCTTTAATATAAATATATATTATATAGAGAATAAATTAGATTAATCTTAAATTTATCCTTTCAATTTTTAATATGTATGTTTTGTCCTCCGACTTTATTTCTAATTATGTTATTGTAATTTAGTTTTTATTTTTTTAAAATAATCTTGGATGAAGGTTATTCTTCTAACTAATTAATAAAAAGAGGATACTGATTTAAAAATGCCCACGTAAAAGGACCTATTTCGATGGGGTTTACATTTGATTCTTTATTGGAGTTCCACCCCTTCGGTATATACCTTTTCTATTTTTTTTTTTTTACTTTTTACCTCTAAAAATTTATTTTGTAAAATAAATCAGGCTTAATAGGCAAATAGGTGCTCAAACTATACCTTTTTTCCAGTTAGGTGCACAAACTATTTTTTGGACGAAATAGGTGCCTAATATTTCATTATGTGACCCATTTAAGGCTTTCAATTAAATATCACTGTTAAAGGACACATGTTGTAACCCCCTCGTCCCGGTCTGGCCGGATGACCGGTCCAAGTGGGCCACACGGGGAAAACCGAAGCGAAACCCGTTAAGGTTCCCCCTCGGTTAGCAACCCTAATTTTTTTTCCTTTTAATTTAATCTCTTCTAAAGGCTCATTCAGATCCTATGTGATCATAAAAGCGAAATAAGAAGCGGAAGACAAACATCAGAACCCAAAACAGCATTTAAACAGCTCAATTTTACTTCATTAGACAGGCCGTTTCGAAACACCATTAAGGCGTATCGAAACGCCCTTGACCAGGTCAACTGCCCCAAGCCATACGAGGAGGCCGTATCGAAACGGAGGTCAACCGTTCCGAAACACCCTCAACGGTCAACTTCTCGTGGTCAACGAGATTTTAATCGTTTCAAAACCCGTATCGGAACAAGGGCTCACAGTGGCCAAACCGTATCGAAACTCGTTCCGATACGGGGCCCCTGAAGCCTTACACGTTCCGAAACGGCCCAGCTCGTTTCGAAACGCGGGCTGTCTACAACCCTCAAAAACCAGACTTAGGCATTTCTCAACAAATCTAAAGGCTCTAAACGACCCTAAAAGGCACTTAACACCAACATACATGAACTAGAGGCATGGTTCTTATGTCAAGCATGCTCAAACACACAAGGCTTAGATTGAAACATTCATTCATGACATTTACACATTAGCAACATTTCATTATAAGGCATGCTTAGAGACATCAAAAGCCAAAAGGCACAATTCATCTCAAATAGGTTTACATGTCATTCAAAAGCAATTTAAACATCCATAAGGCATACATCACACAAGCATTTGGCAAGACATATCATGTTTACAATCCAAGTCAAATCATAGACATTAACCACATATAGGAGTAATACATAGCTCATACAAAACACACTCGTGTCGCATTGCTAAACTACTACATAATTGTTTAACCGTACTTGAGCAACAAAAACTTGGAAAGCCCCTTACGCCTTGCTCCGAGCTAACACCACGCTAATGATCTGCATTGTTAAAAATGAGAGCGTAAGCCATAAGCTTAGTGAGGATGCTCTAAAATCGAAAACATCAACAATGCAGGGTTCAAGCATGCAATCTCTTAATCTCACATACAACATACATAGGTAAATCAACAAGTAGACTTAGCTAGTCTTTCAAGAGTCATAATATGGCATCTCACATCATACTAGGCTCAAATATCACATATCAACATAATACACCACATTTATAAGAACAAGTTCAATTGGCCACTATTAGTTTACCTGGATGTGCGGATTTAATCTCAACAGTCACATTACCTCGGTGGGATTACACTCATCACCGGACCTTGCATGGGCGGGATTCCACTCATCACCACATGCCCTATGGATGGGATTCCACTCATCATCCCGTAGAATATAAATAAATTTCCGGTGGAATGTTACATCACCGTACTCCTCCTTGATGACTCAACGCCATCAAGGCTACGTACGTTTTGACTCAATTTGTGTGCACACTAATCCTAATGATCGATCATTTACACCCGGTAAGTTAATTAGTGCCAATTTCATTTATCACATCTCAAATCCACCATTCATATCTCATGCTCATCACATACACATATCATGGTAGACATGTGCAAATCAACCCACATTTCACAAGAGCAAATAGGCAAAGCATAAATAGCATTTAATGGAAATCAAAGAACTAAGTTACCAATTTAACTCCACATAGAAATGGCCTACCAAGCACATTCCTATTCATACACTACAAACACTTGAACCAACTTTAAAACACATTTAAAGTCACTCACCACCCTTCCTTAGCAACCAAAGCAAGCCTCCTACAATCCTGGATTCGATCCCGTTGCCTCTCTGACGTCTCCTCTTGCTTCTAGCCAATCAAAAACACATTCATTACTCTCAATCAATGCTAAAACTCAGTCATCAACTCAACTCTTAAGCACAAGCCAACTTCAACAATTTCCAATCAAATTAATCCCCCAAAATGCCCATTTTCGTGCTCCTTCAAAAACTAGCTGAAAATCCTATTTTCAAACACCCAAATGACACCCAAATGGTCCCAAAACACCTTCCAATCATACTTAACCCATCAGCCCTTCAAATTAATCCTAAAACCCACCAAAAACCAAGTTTTAGACACTTTAAAATTGGCCACAAGTACCCATTTCGGGTTTTCACCCAAACTCATTCATTTTAACATATTAGGTGTATTTTAAGGTGGCTAAATCAAAACCCAACCTAACATTTCAAAACAAGTTGAAAAACTCCATAAAAACCCAAACTTTCATTAAACCCTAAAACTCCAAAAGATGATAGTTTTAGATTTTTCAACTATGTAAAGGTAGAGGATGAAGATGAGAGTGAGAAAACACAATTACCTTTGAAAAATGACCTTGGGTTGAAGAGGAAATCAATGGAATAGTGATTTTGTGTTTGGGGAGGGGTATATGGATTCCAACGTTTGGGGAAGGAGGGGAGGAAAAAGGATGATAGCTTTTTCTTTCACTTTTTGGACTTCAAAAAGGTTGTCTAGCTTTTTAAAATCTTTTGGGTTAAATCACCAAAGTGGTCCCTCCTCTTTATTTTAAAACCCAATTAGGTCAAGCCTAGGCCAAATTGATTAAATTTAATTTTACCGACTCAGACCACTAACCCGACTAACTCCTAACCCCAAAACACGGGTGTTACAACTCTCTCCCACTTACGGAATTTCGTCCCTGAAATTACCTGACTGAAAGAGATACGGAAACTGCCTTTCCATATCCTCTTTCCTCTCCCAAGTGGCCTCGTCCACACCTCGACGTTGCCACCGCACTTTTACTAAATCAATCGATCTACCCCGCAACACTTTACTATCAGAAGCTAGGACCTCAACTGGTTCCTCCTCATATGTCAAATCCGGATTCAATTCAATCTCCTCTACATGCATAACATGTGAAGGATCGGACCTATACTTACGGAGCACCGAAACATGGAATACATCGTGTATCTTCTCTAGCTCGGATGGCAAACGCAACTAATAAGCAACCAGACCAACCCTCTTCACAATCTCATACGATCCTATGTACCTCGGACTCAACTTTCCCTTTCGGCCAAATCTCATTACTTTCTTCCACGGAGATACTTTCAAGAACACATTCTCACCCACTGAGAACTCAACTTCCTTCCTCTTCAAGTCGGCATAGGACTTCTGCCTATCCGAAGCAGCCTTCAATCGATCACAAATCAATTTTACCTTTTCAGTTGTCCCCTTGAGCAAATCCGGCATGGGTAACAACTTTTGTCCCACTTCGGCCCAACAAACTGGAGTTCTACACTTCCGGCCATACAAGGCCTCATACAGAGCCATCTGAATACTCGACTGAAAGCTATTATTGTAAGCAAACTCAACTAGAGGCAAGTGCTTCTCCCACGTACCCTGAAAGTCAATGATGCAACAACGCAACATATCCTCTAAGATCTGAATAACTCTCTCTAACTGGTCATCTGACTGAGGATGATAAGACGTGCTGAAGTTCAAACGGGTACCCAAAGTTGTATACAGACACTCCCAAAATCGAGATGTAAACCGCGGATCTCTATTTGACACAATAGACTTCGGCACACCATGCAGTCTAAAAATCTCACCAATGTACAAATCGGCCAATCTATCTAGAGTGTAAGTAGTATTGACTGCCAAGAAGTGAGCACACTTCGTAAAACGATCCACAATAACCCACACTGAGTTCTTCTTCGTAGGAGTCAAAGGCAAACCCGAAACAAAATCCATGGTGATGTTCTCCCATTTCCATTCCGGAATCCTCAACGGTTGCAACAAACCTGAGGGAACCTGATGTTCCGCCTTCACCCTCTGACATACTAAACACTTACTCACAAAGTCGGCTACATCTCTCTTCAAGCCAACCCAAAAGTACTCATTCTTCAAATCACGGTACATCTTCGTACTTCCAGGATGCATAGCAAACGGACTATTGTGGGCTTCAGTCAAGATCGTACGTCTCAAGTCACTGTCCTCTGGCACAACTATCCTATCTTTGAAACACAAAACCCCATCGGTACTGAAACTGTAGTCTGAAGATCTACCCTCGGCCATATCTTGCACGTGAGGTGCCAAAGATCTATCTAGGAGCTGTTTCTCTCTAATCAACTGTCCTAGAGTAGGTCTAACCTGAAGCTCGGCTACCAAGTCTCCATCTCCGGACAAGCTCAACCTAGCAAACATGGCTCTCAAGTCCACGGCTACCTTTCTACTCAATGCATCAGCCACTACATTGGCCTTACCCGGATGGTACTCAATGGTAAGATCATAGTCTTTTAGCAACTCTAACCACCTACGCTGTCTAAGGTTCAAGTCTCGCTGAGTCATAATGTACTTCAAGCTCTTGTGATCGGTGTACACTGTGCATCTCTCACCGTACAAATAGTGCCTCCAAATCTTCAGCGCAAACACAACTGCAGCTAACTCTATGTCATGGGTCGGATAGTTGCGCTCATGGGTCGAATAGTTGCGCTCATGGGTCTTCAACTGTCTTGAGGCATAAGCCACCACTCTCTTGTCTTGCGTAAGAACACAACCTAGGCCTACATAAGAAGCATCACTGTAAACTACATAGTCCTTCCCGGACTCTGGCTGGATCAAGATCGGTGCTTGGGTCAAAGCTTCTTTCAATTTCTCAAAGGCTCTCTGTCTTGCATCTGTCCACTCAAACTGAACACTCCTCTGAAGTAACTGTGTCAAAGGAGCGACTAACTTCGAGAAACCTTCTACAAATCTTCTATAGTATCCAGCTAAGCCTAGGAAACTACGCACCTCTGTCACTGACTTTGGTTGCTTCGACTCAACAATGGCCTCTATCTTCTTCAGATCAACTCTAATCCCATCAGCTGACACTACATGTCCTAAGAAGACTACCTCTCGGATCCAGAATTCACACTTGCTCAACTTCGCATACAACTGATGATCTAGCAAAGTCTTCAAAACTAGTCTCAAGTGTCGGTCATGGTCTTCTTCAGTTCGCGAATACACCAAGATGTCATCTATAAAAACAACTACAAACTGATCTAGGTACTGATGAAAAATCCTATTCATCATATCCATGAAAGCAGCCGGTGCATTAGTCAACCCAAAAGCCATGACTAAAAACTCATAGTGACCATACCTAGTCCTAAAGGTCGTCTTCGGTACATCAACCTCTCTTACCTTTAGCTGGTAATAACCCGATCTCAAGTCAATCTTCGAAAAGACTAATGCTCCTCTCAACTGGTCAAACAAGTCATCAATTCTAGGCAGCGGATACGTATTCTCCACTGTCAACTGATTCAACTGTCTGTAATCTATACACATTCTCATGCTTCCATCTTTCTTCTTTACAAACAAAACTGGTGCACCCCAAGGTGAAGAACTAGGCCGAATGAAGCCTCTATCTATCAACTCTTGCAACTGATTCTTCAACTCTTTCAGTTCTTTCGGTGCCATGCGATACGGAGCAATCAAAACAGGAGCTGAATCAGAATAAGTCTCAATAGTGAACTCTACCTCTCTGTCCGGTGGTAACCCTGGCAACTCTTCCGGAAACACACTAGGGAAGTCACACACTGTCCAGATGTCCTGAGCTCTAACCTCACTCATGTTAGGGTTCATCACATAGGCCAAGTATGCCTCACACCCCAACTCAACTAACCTCTTAGCCTCTAAAACTGAAACTACATTGGACAAGAACTTCACGTTCTCACCCACCACTACAATCTCATAATCATCTGTGAGCCTCAAAGAAATCCTCTTAGTTTCGAAGTCTATCCTAGCTCTAAGATCCGTGAGCCAGTCCATACCCAGAATTACATCAAAACCATAGAAAGGAAGCTTCATCATATCCACTGTGAACACATGTCCTTGAACCATCAACGGACACCTTCTGTACATTTTCCTAACCACTACCGTGTCCCCAAAGGAACTAGTAACACTAACTCCTACCTCTAACATTTCACAAGGCAAGTTCAACGACTATGCATACTCACTCAATATGTAGGAATGTGTAGACCCAGAATCAATCAAAGAAAGCAAACCCAAAGACTGTATCGAAAAGTTACCTGCGATCACATCGGTGTCATGCTGATCCCCTCACTGAGCGTAAACTCTGGCCTGTCCTCCGCCCTCCGGCTGGACTGCAACTACATGTGCTATATTTCTCTGGCCATTATTCCTCGGCTGGAAATTACCTCTACCGCGCCCGCGGCCTCTCTGAAAATCGTTGGCCCTAGCAGGAGCCTAAACCGGTGCCTGTCCCACCTGATGTGGACAGTCACGTCTGATATGATCTCTAGCCCCGCAACTCCAACACGAGTGGAAATTTCCCCAACACTCACTGGTGTGGTTCCTCCCGCAAGTAGCACATGTGGGCAACTTCCCACCAGTCCTCTGGCCGTGTTGGCCCCTACCGTGGTTACCGCCACCACGTCTATGATCATAATGATGCCTAATGTCCCGATGCCACTTGGCATCACCTCTATCATAATCACTGGACCTCTTACCCGAACTAGAACCACCAGATCGTTTGGTCAAGCCCAAACTGTGCTCAAAGTCCTTGGCCCTCGCGACCAAGACATCAAAATCAGTGTAGTCTAAAGCTAGAGTATACCTCTTGATTTCTTCATTCAGCCCATAACGGAATCGGTTACATCGTTCCACCTCAGTAGGAACAAGCTCAGATGCATACTGACTCAGTCTGACAAATTGAATCTCATAGTCTGTCACATTCATACTCCCTTGAAGCAAAGCCATAAACTCCTTCTTCCTCTCATCGAGGTATCGCGGACCCATATACTTCTTACGGAATGTTAACTCAAAGAACTCCCAAGTAATCTCGATCTCATCCATACCCGAAGTGATGGTGACCCACCAAGTGTAGGCATCACCCTGAAGCAAGCACTCAACACACCCTAACTTGCGCTCATCAGTACATCCCATCTCTGGAGTAGACCCTCTGAACTCTTCGACCCCTAGACCACGGAGTCTCTCTAATGGCAAACTAGTGCCTTCTCCCTGATGATGTGCTGCTGCTTGACCCTCAGCTACTGCAGCCTGAAATGCCCCGGCAATCGCCTGAACCAAAGGAGCTAAGTCTATTCCAGCTGGTCCTTGGCCTCCCTGAGGTCCCTCTTCTTCGGCCTCGGCCTCGCCTCCTGCTCCTGGTGGAGGAGGTGGGGGTGGAGGTGGTGGAGGAGCTCCAACTCCAACCACAGGCTCTCCCACTTGAGCCTCAACTCTAACTACTGGCTCAACTCCTGGAGCCTCTGCCCGTGGTTCCGGTCGAACCATCCTAGGCCTTCCACGTGGTCTCATGGTACAACTAGCAAGATAATAACTACAACAACAAACAAATAAGGATTACGTTAGCCAAAGCAAGGGTCCAACAGTGCTCAAGTACTCCCTTTACTATAAAATCTTTTTAAATTAAGTAATAGTAGCAATGGGCACACACTCTACACCAAACGCAACAACTCATGCTTCAAATCATCATGCGAACAATCAAACAATAAGATTTCATGGCAAGGCATGCATCGAACAATACAATCACTTAACATATCAAGCTTACCTCACTTAACTGCCCGAGGTCTTAGTAACCTCAGGCTCTGATACCAACAAATGTAACCCCCTCGTCCCGGTCTGGCCGGATGACCGGTCCAAGTGGGCCACACGGGGAAAACCGAAGTGAAACCCGTTAAGGTTCCCCCTCGGTTAGCAACCCTAATTTTTTTTCCTTTTAATTTAATCTCTTCTAAAGGCTCATTCAGATCCTATGTGATCATAAAAGCAAAATAAGAAGCGGAAGACAAACATCAGAACCCAAAAAAGCATTTAAACAGCCCAATTTTACTTCATTAGACAGGCCGTTTCGAAACACCATTGAGGCGTATCGAAACGCCCTTGACCAGGTCAATTGCCCCAAGCCATACGAGGAGGCCGTATCGAAACGAAGGTCAACCGTTCCGAAACACCCTCAACGGTCAACTTCTCGTGGTCAACGAGATTTTGACCGTTTCGAAACCCTTAGACCCGTTTCGAAACGCTTTTATCTCGTCAATTTCTCAGATTTCTAGTAGCCAAAATGTTCCGAAACCCGTATCGGAACAGGGGCTCACAGTGGCCAAACCGTATCGAAACTCGTTCTGATACGGGGTCCCTGAAGCCTTACCCGTTCCAAAACGGCCCAACTCGTTTCGAAACGCGGGCTGTCTGCAACCCTCAAAAACCAGACTTAGGCATTTCTCAACAAAACTAAAGGCCCTAAAAGGCACTTAACACCAACATACATGAACTAGAGGCATGGTTCCTATGTCAAGCATGCTCAAACACACAAGGCTTAGATTGAAACATTCATTCATGACATTTACACATTAGCAACATTTCATTATAAGGCATGCTTAGAGACATCAAAAGCCAAAAGGCACAATTCATCTCAAATAGGTTTACATGTCATTCAAAAGCAATTTAAACATCCATATGGCATACATCACACAAGCATTTGGCAAGACATATCATGTTTACAATCCAAGTCAAAACATAGACATCAACCACATATAGGAGTCATATATAGCTCATACAAAACACACTCTTGCCACATTGCTAAACTACTACATAATTGTTTAACCGTACTTGAGCAACAAAAACTTGGAAAGCCCCTTACGCCTTGCACAGAGCTAACACCACGCTAATGATCTGCATTGTTGAAAATGAGAGCGTAAGCCATAAGCTTAGTGAGGATGCTTTAAAAGCGAAAACATCAACAATGCAGGGTTCAAGCATGCAATCCCTTAATCTCACATACAACATACATAGGTAAATCAACAAGTAGACTTAGCTAGTCTTTCAAGAGTCATAATATGGCATCTCACATCATACTAGGCTCAAATATCACATATCAACATCATACACCACATTTATAAGAACAAGTCCAATTGGCCACTATTAGTTTACCCGGATGTGCGGATTTAATCTCAACAATCACATTACCTCGGTGGGATTACACTCATCACCGGACCTTGCATGGGCGGGATTTCACTCATCACCACATGCCCTACGGATGGGATTCCACTCATCATCCCGTAGAATATAAATAAATTTCCGGTGGAATGTTACATCACCGTACTCCTCCTTGATGACTCAACGCCATCAAGGCCACGTACGTTTTGACTCAATTTGTGTGCACACTAATCCTAATGATCGATCATTTATACCCGGTAAGTTAATTAGTACCAATTTCATTTACCACATCTCAAATCCACCATTCATATCTCATGCTCATCACATACACATATCATGGTACACGTGTGCAAATCAACCCACATTTCACAAGAGCAAATAGGCAAAGCATAAATAGCATTTAATGGAAATCAAAGAACTAAGTTACCAATTTAACTCCACATAGAAATGGCCTACCAAGAACATTCCTATTCATACACTACACACACTTGAACCAACTTTAAAACACATTTAAAGTCACTCACCACCCTTCCTTAGCAACCAAAGCAAGCCTCCTACAAGCCCGGATTCGATCTCGTTGCCTCTACGACGTCTCCTCTTGCTTGTAGCCAATCAAAAAAACATTCATTACTCTCAATCAATGCTAAAACTCAATCATCAACTCAACTCTTAAGCACAAGCCAACTTCAACAATTTCCAATCAAATTAATCTCCCAAAATGCTCATTTTCGTGCTCCTTCAAAAACTAGCTGAAATCTTATTTTCAAACACCCAAATGACACCCAAATGGTCCCAAAACACCTTCCAATCATACTTAACCCATCAGCCATTCAAATTAATCCTAAAACCCACCAAAAACCAAGTTTTAGACACTTTAAAATTGGCCACAAGAACCCATTTCGGGTTTTCACCCAAACTCATTCATTTTAACATATTAGGTGTATTTTAAGGTGGCTAAATCAAAACCCAACCTAACATTTCAAAACAAGTTGAAAAACTCCATAAAAACCCAAACTTTCATTAAACCCTAAAACTCCAAAAGATGATAGTTTTAGATTTTTCAACTATGTAAAGGTAGAGGATGAAGAGGAGAGTGAGAAAACACAATTACCTTTGAAAAATGACCTTGGGTTGAAGAGGAAATCAATGGAATAGTGATTTTGTGTTTGGGGAGGGGTATATGGATTCCAACGTTTGGGGAAGGAGGGGAGGAAAAAGGATGATAGCTTTTTCTTTCACTTTTTGGACTTCAAAAAGGGTGTCTAGCTTTTTAAAATCTTTTGGGTTAAATCACCAAAGTGGTCCCTTCTCTTTATTTTAAAACTCAATTAGGTCAAGCCTAGGCCAAATTAATTAAATTTAATTTTACCGACTCGGACCACTAACCCGACTAACTTCTAACCCCAAAACACGGGTGTTACACATGTCATCTCCTGGAAATTCTAAAATTATATTAAAAATAAATAAAATTAATAAAACAAAATAAAAATAAAAATATATCTTGAAATTTTCAAATAGTCCTAAAATAGTCCCAAATCCATAAACCCCAAATCCGACCACTCCTGCCGGCATTGGCCACGTTGCCAGCGATGGAATGAAGCGCCCTTCTTTCGCTAAACAACTCACACGCCGTTTGTCGTCCGTCATGCTACCGTTCGTCACGAATCGTTTGAAGGAACCATTTGACAATTTCGGCGTTTCACATAGCGTCGGTCGATTTCTGGCGACATGATGTGGAGAAAATGGTCGTGATGGTCTGACGACCGATGTGGTGGGTGACAGCGGAATCGGCCGAAATCAAGAGTTAGGGATTTTGGAATTTGGGGGCTATTTTTGTGAAATCTGAAAAACTTAGAGATTTTCTGAAAATTAAGTAATTTTATTTATTTTTAATATAATTTTGAAATTTTCAAGAGCATGTGTCCTTTAACGGTGGGAATTAAGGAGAACTTTAAATGAGTCACGAAACAAAATATTAGACACCTATTTGGCCCAAAAAAATAATTTGAGCATCTAACTCGAAAAAATATATAGTTTAGACACCTATTTGACGGTTAAACCAACAAATTATCCCAACTTAAACCATAATAACTTTTGGAATGACGCACATATGGTTAAATTTAAACTAGGATTTATATCCAATACATTTGCGGTGGAAAGTTTTAGTTTCCACAAGCGCCTTAGTTTTAAGGTTTAGGGAGTTAATTTATGGTGTAGGATTTAGGGGTTTAGGTGTTTGAGTTTAGAATTTATGGGTTAAGGTTAAGATCTAGGGTTTAAAGGTTAGACTTTAGGTTTTAGGGTAATATATTAAGGGTTTAGGTTTTAACCTATAAACTCTAAATTTTAACCTTAAACCTTAAAAACTATTGACAATATTTAAATTTTAAACTTCTAAACTTAAACTCATAAACCTTACACTATAAACTGAGTCATTAAACCTTAAAACTAAGACGATTGTAGAAATTAAAAGTTTTTACTACCAATGTATCATTAACCTATACCAAAATTAAGAATGAGAGCCCACACATGATAATTACATATTGTGAAACTCGAATATAAAACGTCAAGAATCATGGGTCTCAACCTTTGTCAACTTTACCACTACTTAATTGGGTAAATATTTCTAATATTGTTTTTTTCCCGCTTGAATGACTTTTTTATTGCAATAATTTAAAGGGTAAAAATACATTTAGGTGTTTGAACTTGATTCAAGATTTGATTTTGTAACTTTTTGTCTAATTAAGTATATCAATTTAGTACCTAATTTTTTTTTGTCGAATTAGGTACCTAGATATGTCTTCTTGGTTCAATTGGTAATTTACGATAATTACCTATTTGAACTATAAAGCTAAGTTCAAGTATTAATTGGGCAAAAAAATTAAGTTCATGTACCAAATTCTATAATATTCAAATCTTTCCTACCAACAAATAGAAAAAATATTAAGCGTTTAAGTATGTTCGAACCAAAAAAATATAAAATAATTAGAATGGAGGAAGTAATAATTGTGAAGGATCTGATGTGTAGCAAGAGTGGAAAGGGTAATAAAAAAAGCAGTGTAAATTTCTCAAGTTCCAAGTGTAAACACTGTGGGTTTTATTTCCCCCAATGTTTAGTTTTCCTGGATCTGCAAAACTGTTGGAAGAGTTTGCCCCATTCCTCCTAAAGCAATATTTCAGACACCCAAAAATAAATACAATCCCATGACATGTAAATCATACCTGAATTTTTCTTTCATATAAAAACAATCACGTGATTTCACATCCAAAACTGAACTCACTGATTTGATTTCTTAAAAAAGTGAAGCAGAATTCTTTCCCAGGACTGTAAAAAAAACTTAATAGTAAAAAAAATGCCCAACTTATATATTTTTTTAAGTTTGGTGTGTAACTTTTTTTCGAGTCACTCTGGTATTCAACGTTTTATTTCGTAACTCAGATTGAGTTTTACCGTGATGACCATTAAAAAAATTTCGTTATCCAATAAAAATACAACACATGCATATTATGGTATTTTTTATCATTTTTATTTTTCTAAAAATTATAAAATATTTAATTTTATAAAAAACTCAAATCATTAATTTCTCTAAAACCCCCAACCCAAACCCTAGATCCCTAAATTCTTTCCCTTCTACCACTGATTCAACCACCACCGGCCACTCTTGCCTTTGTCAGCCTCCCACTACTAAAACTCTCATCATCCCACCGTTGAAAATCGGCGATTGTTTCGTCGATGAACATCCAAAAATAATGAAAGAGAGACCGGTTGGGCTTCTAATCGACGACTAGAGGGTGGAGGATGTTGAACGGTGAGGTACCCGACGCTTGAGGTGGTGAACGGTGAACCGCCGGCGTGTGGGTGACGCCTGACGACGAGGGAGATGTGACTTGAGGGTTTGATTGAAAGAAATTAAAACTTTAGAGTTTTTTAAGAAGTTTATATTTTTAAAGAAATTCATAAATTAAATAAATAGATAAAATAGGACACGTGACATGTTTTTATTGGATAACAAAAAAAATTAACGGCCGTTGACGAAAAGATCCAATCTGAGTTACGGAATAAAATATTAGACACCAAAGTGGCATGAAAAAAATATTAGACACCAAACTGAAAAAATTATAGGTTGATCACTTTATTGACTATTAAGCCTAAAAAAATTAACCCCCATCAGTTTTTTACATTTTTTTACTGAAAAAATTATATTCATCTCATTTTTTGTTTATATAAATCACTGAACTCACTGATTTGATTTTACATATTTATATCAATAGGTTAGGGTAGGAGAATAAATCGTAACCGTTAATCAGTATAACAATTAAATTTTACAAATTAATTAATTTATCATTGAGATTAAACAATTTCGATTAAACCAACTACTAAAAATAATGGTTAATAGTTAAATATTATGAAATTATTAAGACATAAAATGAAGTTTGTGATTAATCTCAATTTAAATATTTTTCTCAAAGTTTTAATAGAGATAATTTCTTTATTCTCAAAAGAATTAGTGAACATGTAAAAAGTAACTAATTTGTAACCAAACCGTTTAACTGTTAACCACTATAACAAATAATTGTTTCTTATGTTTAAATTATATTTTAATAACCGCTATAATGATTAACCAACCGTTCCTCGGAAAAAATAAAAAAATCCAATTCCCCATCATGTAGTGAATTATTATCTTGCAAAAGAAAAGGCTTATAACAAGAAAATCTTCTTGTTTTGCCCGGGATTAGTTTCACATAATAATTAACAATATAATCACTATAATAATTATCATCTTAACCCCAATAAACCACTCTAGAATACAAAGGGAAATGAAAAATATCAAAGCAGACCCCCATGGAATTATCCTTTGACACATTCATCCTCTTAAAAAAGAACTATATTTAATTTACGTCACCCTTATATAGATATAGGCTTTTAAATAACAGCTTCGAAACAATCAACTCGGCACCAAACAGCATGAGAACAAGCTCAACCCTTTCTTCTGCAACAGATTAAACAAAGGGGAAACCATTAATAATTGCATAAAGAAAAGTAGAAACACAATTATTACAAACATGGGGACGGTGGGGGAGATTGTAATAAAAGCTTTTTCAAGTTCAAAAATTAATGGAGTTGTGGAGCCTACCTTTTTGGTTTTTGCGTAAAGCAGGTCGGGCGAGATTTTGTAAAGGTCTTCATCAACGGGTTTTGGGGTTGGCTTCGACATGGGAATGGGGCTTGCTGCTGCGGCTGCCGGTTGTTTCACCTCCCACCCCTCTTTAACATGCGACTGCCGTACTTTTGTCTGAAAATCACCATACTTATTATTCGGTGAGCGAGTTTAAAGTACAGTAAATTTAGGGTGCGATAACTTTTTATCGTTATCGCACCCTAAACTTGCTGTAGGGTAAACTCGCCCGAGTTTTATACTAATTGTTTATTAATGTCATCATCACAAGTTTTCAAATTTCAGCACCACATTATGTAAAGTTATGGAAAAGAAAGTAAGCACTAAAGAAGATTTTTTTGCTCCCTTTTTCATTAAAGAAAGCTTTGGTCCAGAATGGTGGGTTTGGCTTTGCTTTGTTAGGCCGCTTTCAAGAAAATAGGATTATCTTAACGCAAAGTGAGCATGAACAATTCAATGGAATTCGGAAAAAGGATTTTATGAACATGATTATGAACAAGAAATGAAACAAAACTATGCTGAAACCGGTGTTCTGCTAGCAAGAAACCAGTTTCAGGCAAATGGAAGGAGGGGTTTAAGGTTGTTGAGTTCTTAGCTTTATATGCTTACCCTTTTACGAGGAACGACAATCATGGCGGGAGTGACGACATCATTCTCGTAAAGATCGCCGGCGACATATAAATCACGATCCTCGGAGTAGCTATAACGGAGCAATCCTGTTTGTCGAGCCGATTCGAAACACTGAGTGAAAGGAAGGTCATTGTTCCAATCCCAGCTGCCAAATGCCGGAACATGGTTCCTTGTGTAATAATCCTGAACACAAAGACACAATCCCACCATGTTAGCATCAACAAAAATAGAACACAATTTGAAAGCATAGAAGGAGAAAAAGGGTAGACTTTTCTTACATCCATGTTGCGAGAGAGAAGGAGAGAGAGACAAAGAATTGTGTCGTTTTTCAGTTGTTTGTTTCTTCGGGTGAGCGTGGGAAGTGTAGGAATTTAAAGGGTGGAAGGAAGGTAGGGTAAAAAGTAGAGGTATGGGGCGGATCCAAAGCAGTAAATTATTTACCTCGGGTAAAAGGAAAAAGTAAACCAGATAACGAAGTTTCACAGTGGGAGAGACTAGGACAAAGAGAGAGATTAGTGAAAGAGGGGATCAAAATGTATATTCCTAAAGTTTGAATCTTTTGATTTTGTGGCCTTTGGTTTTAAGGGCTTTTAACCCCACACGCGTACTGGGTTAATGACGAGGGGGTCAGTAAGGGGTCAACACTCAACAGTTTGCATTGGGTGTGTGATGGGAAACAGTGTTTTAAAGTTGAAAACTTGCAGAAGACAAAGTTGCAGTGAGATATAATTTATTTTTGCAGAGAACCAGTTCATTTGACAAGGACATGTGCTACTGTGCATACAATCTCTGATTCTTTATTGCTTTTGATTTCTTAACCCTTAAATTTAGACTTAACTCAGACATAAATACTTAAATGCTTTTGATTTTTGATTTCTAAAACCTCAAAACTTTAAACTCAAAATTAATGTCACCGCTGCCGTCGATAGCCTTGTCGAATCTAATTACCGCCCATTTCTCTCAATCATCCATCGTCGTTAACCGATAGGAGGGGTGTCAGTCGGACGTCGAAAGATGAACACGAAAGATGAACACGAAAGACTCTAGTCGTTCGATGCCTGATTGGCACGCCTTTCGTCGATTACCGACGAAGGTGGTGGGGGAATGGGCAGTGACCTCAGACAACTTCGGCGACGAGACTATCAACGGTGGTTAGAGGTGTTCAAACTTCGGTTAAAACCGAATTAATCAAACCGAACCGAAATTTTTTCGGTTAATCGGTCGGTTAATTTCATGTTCGGTCGGTTAACGGTTAATATTTTTTTTAAACTTCGGTTATCGGTTAATTCGGTTAGAAATCGATTAATTAACCGAATTAGCCGAATTAACCGAAATTATTAAATATTTAATAATATATATATATATTACTTATATACCACCTAGCCTTAGCCCAATGCAATCTGCCCCAACCCCAGACCCATTAAGAAAGTAATTTTTTTAACCCAAACCAAACCCAATTAACTTAAATAATTATTAAGAATAATTAAAAAATAATGCATTAAAAACTTAAAACTCTTTGAAAACTAAAAAATTCTCTAACAAAAGAAAAAACCCTAAACGGTCGTCACTTTCTATTCTCAAAACTCTTTGAATACCTCAGTCATACTACTTACAGTGTTGAATTCGTCGCCGATCGGAGAATATTCTGTCGTATTTTTTCAATTCCCACAGCTTTAAGGTTCGTTCTTCACCAAATCGTGGAACATCTTCACTTGTTATGTAAAAAATGTTAGTTTTTTACACTTGTTTAGGGTTTGCGAATTGTGACTGATTTTGTGAGTTTTTTTTATTTAATTTTTAACATCTTTACTAAATTTTTTTATTGTGTTCTTTATATTTGCACTCTCTGACTAAGGTTTAATTGTTAATTTATTTTTTATTTCGAATCTATTCTTTATTTCTAGCAAATGATAATTATCCCACCACATTTCTAATAATTCTAGTTTTACTGGGATTGTAATACTTAAATTATGCATCTGAAACATATGCGTTAATTCATTTTAAATTTGATACAAATAGTCTGGATCATTTTACTACTTCAAAATTGCATCAAACCTTTGCCAAGGCCAGATGAAGCACCATGGCGTTTATGCTTCTAAAGTCTGGACCATTCTAATAATTCTAGTTCCTTATTTTTATGTTGACTATACTGACTATATCATTCTAGGCAGCTACGGATCAATTGCTTTCATGTTGCGAAGTATTTATATCTATAATCTTTTAGCTAAATGTTATTTTTATGTATTTCTTAGATTAGGGGTGAGCTCATGGATTTCATAATCGTTCTTCATGATATAAAAGTTGTGAAGACATTTTGTAGTCGAATGCATCTTTAAATATTAAATAGATATTGTGTTACTCATTACCAGTAAGGTAAAAGAGAAATATTGACAAAAATGTGTATTCTTATGATTAAAAGTGAGATGTTAATTGATAAGCTTACTAAACTGCATTTAAATTAGTATTTAAATTTTAGTATCTAAAATTTTGTACAGTTATCATAAAAAAACAAGCAGCAAAATTAAAAAGTAACTCTTATTTTATGTATGTCAATGTAAAAAGAGCATGTATTAAATTGTAGTCATGTAATTTACTGGTTATATCTCACTAATTATGTATTTTTTTGTTTATATTTTTTGGTAGATGTCCAATACAGAAGCATCTGTTGAGGGCAGCGTTTCACCCTCTTTGACTGATTATAGAAATTCATCTAATACTGATGGAGCATCAAGCCAAAGCAACAATACAAGGGTTGCTGCTAAACGGAAAGCTATCACTCCAAGGTCAGAAGTGTGGTCTCATTTTACTAAATTTGTTACTAGTGATGGTCAAAGTAAAGGTAGATGCAATTACTGTGATAAAGAATTCTGTTGTGATGGAAAGAAAAATAGAACTGGATCATTAAACTATCACATGAAGCAATGTAAAAGAAACCTACTAAAGTTGTTGACAATAATCAAGGTCAATTAATTTTACCTAATAAGGGTTTTAAAGGGGAAGTGAGACATATTACCACTTGAAAATTTGATCAATAAGCAACTAGGAATGCTTTAGCTCAAATGATTGTGATTGGTGAATTGTCTTTCAAGTTTGTTGAGAGTGAAGGTTTTAGAAAATTTATCTCTGTGGCATGCCCTAGGTTTCAAATTCCTTCTAGACTTACTATAACTAGGGATATTTATCAGTTATACTTGGATGAAAGGGTTAAGCTAAAACAGTATTTGAAAAGCTTATGTTTTAGAGTTTGTTTGACTACTGACACATAAACTTCTTTGCAAAGAGTGAATTATATGTGTCTTACTGTGCACTTCATTGATAATGATTGGAAATTGAATAAGAAAATTATTAATTTCTGTCCAATTTCTAGTCATAAGGGAGATGCTATTGGAATGATGATTGAAAATTGTTTGTTAAGTTGGGGGATAGATAAAATATTCACTATCATTGTTGATAATGCAAGTTCCAATGATGTTGCTGTTAATTATTTAAGAAAAAAATTCAGTCCTCGAAAGGGTTGCATTGCGAATGGTAAATACCTTCATATGAGATGCATGACACACATTGTGAATTTAATTGTTGTTGAATGTTTGAAAGAAATGAATAAATCTGTTGCACGTGTTAGAGGGGTTGTGAGATATGTGAGACAATCTCCAGCTAGATTGAAAAGATTTATGGAGTGCGTTGAAGTGGAAAAAATAGATTGCAAAAAGATGTTGTGTCTTGATGTTTGTACTAGGTGGAACTCAACATACTTAATGTTAGACACTGCTCAAAATTTTGAAAGAGCTTTTGAGAGATTCGAAGAACAAGATATAAAATTTAGGGTTGAACTTGAGTTGGGAGAGGGTTGGCCAACTATAGAAGATTGGAGTAGTGTTAGAAACTTGAGAGATTTTTTAGAACACTTTTATGAAGTTACTTTGAGAGTTTCAAGAACTTCTTATGTTACATCCAATAATTTTTTTGATGAACTTACTGAAATTGATATACTATTACGAGATGCTCAATCAAGTGTTGATATTGATTTTAGTGTTATGGCCATGAAAATGAAAGATAAATACGATAAATATTGGGGTGACATTGATAAGATGAATATGCTTATATTTGTTGCTTGTGTTCTAGATCCTAGACAGAAATTGAACTATTTAGAATTTGCGCTTAGTGAAATGTATAATTCTGAAAAATCTTCTGAAGTGATGCAAAAACTGAAGGATACTTTGTTTGAATTGTATGATGAGTACAAACCTCGAGTTTCTAGTGATTGTGGCCAAACAAGTGAGAGGAAAACTGCTTTTGTAAATGATCCACAACAAAAAGTGAAAAGACGGATGAAAGATTTATATAAAAGGCGTGTCATTGAAAATGGTGGTGAAGATCAAACATCTGAATTGGATAAATATTTAGGAGAGGCTACTGAAAATCATGATGATGGATTTGACATTTTACTGTGGTGGAAAGTCAATAGTCCTAGATTTTCAGCTCTTTCAAAGATGACCAAAGAAGTGTTAGCTATACCGCTTTCTACTATAGCTTCAGAATCTGCATTTAGTACCGGAGGACGTGTTCTCGATCAATTTAGGAGTTCTTTAACTCCTAAAATGGTACAAGCCCTTGTGTGTGCTCAAGATTATATTCGAAATGTAACACCCGGGTTTAGGGGTCGGATGAAAATAATATTTTAATATTATTTGGGCTCGAGTTTATAATTAAAATAATCCTTACGGTTCGGGTTTCAAAAATAAATATTTGAAATGGGACCAAATTGATTTAAATTGCAAATTGAAGAGCTATTTTAAAAACAAGGGAATAGCCATTCATTAATGGCCTTTTTGTAATTTACCCCTTTTCTAATTTAAATCCCCCTTTATACAAATAAAACACCCTTTTACTATTCATCTTCTTCTTCTTCAACGGGTTTGAAGAGCTCCCTCCCCCTTTCACTATTCCATCTCCTCCCTCCCTCAATTTGGCTCGGTTTTGAAAGATAAACACGTTTTCGACTTGCTCTCAACTTCCTCTCTTCAAAAGTACAAGTAGTTTTCATTTTCATCCATGTTTTGGAATTTGAGTTTTTAAAGGATTTGAATAAAATGGTAGCTTTATTGTGTTTAACTTAAAGTTTTGATTTAATAGTGATAGATATGAAGTTTGTGAAGCAAATGGTTCAACATATATGATTTTTAAAGGGTTTTGTTAAGTTTCCCGAATTTGGGTTTTGGTGGGTTTTTAGGAGGGTTTTTAGTTGAGTTTTGGGTGTGGTTTGTGTTGGAAATTGAGGGTTAATGTTAGGGTATTGGTTGGGGGTCGTTTTGGAAGCATTTGGAAGTGTTAAATGTGTTGAAATCACAAGTTTTGGACTGTGCAAAGGGGCTGCTCGGGAATGGCTTTTTGGGGGTTGTTCTTGGTTCGAAAAACAAGTGTTTGATGTTTGAATTTCATTCCGGGTTTGCTACGTTGTGTTGTGGACTGATTTGAGGTTAATTTACTTGTGTTTGGATGATTAGAAGCAAGGATTTGCGTTGGTAAAGTCTCGGGATCGATTTCGGAAGTTATAGAGGCTTGAGTTGGCTTTGCTTGATTTGCTTAAGGAAGTGAGGTGAGTGGTTAATGTTTTAATTTGATTTCCAAAGGTTGGTTCAAGCATGTGGATGTGAAAATGTTTTCAAGTAATATTTTGGTTCAAAGATAGTTTTGAAAGAATTTAGATTGGGCTTGAAAAGTCGAATTAAACTCAAGAGTAAGTTGTTGTGAATTGCCTCTTTAATTTCCCCTTTTACTGTTTGTTTCATTACTTGTAGTGATAAATTGTTATGTATGAAATTCCAATATCTTGGGAGGAAGCATGTTGCTTATTATTATATTGTTGATTATGTGTGATGGTATTTATGGTGTTGTTGATATGCCTTGTGAGATGTGTGAAAGTTGGAGCAGGTTGTGCACGAAAATGGTGAGTAAGACCATTTGTGATTGGTAAGGTTGTTAGTAGAAAGTGATGCCTAATTGTGGATTTTGTTGTAACTTGTATGGTTGTGCATGATATAGTGAGTACATGTTGCATGATGGTGATTTGTGTGTGGTGTTGCATGGTTGGTGTCGAACCTCACGTGATGGTTGTCGTTGCTCCGGCGATGTGTAGTCCCGCCGGTAGCGAGTGGTGTAAGACTCTGGTGATGTGTAGTCCCACCGGTAGTGACTAGTAGAAGAGTACTTTGATGTGTAGTCCCATTGAAAAACTACTAGTCGAAACGGTGATGTGTAGTCCCACCGTGTGTGTTTTGGTTATGCTTGTGCATACCATGTGTTGCTCATGTTGTATCTCACTATATCATTCCTTTTTATGGTTTTGCTTTAATTTAGGATCATGCCTTTATGCATACCATGAAGTGTGTTGCCATGATAAATGCCTATATTGTTGACCTTTGGTTGAACTTGCATGTTAGTAGAAGGATTAGGTTGTTGGATGATTTGTATGCGTTGACCTTTATTTTAAAGAAAGCTTTGAACCCTGCATTGTCGTAGTTATGTTTTAGAGCTCCGCTCACTAAGCTTTATGCTTACGCTCTCCTTTTTCCGACAATGCAGATCTTTAGCTTGGAGTTAGCAAGGAGCAAGAAAAGGGCGTCCAAGCGTGTGGTAATTGCTCAAGTATGGTTTATTAAATAATGTAGTAGTCTAGCAATAGGAAATGCTACGTGTTTTAGGAGCTTGTATCTAGACTCCTTTGTGTTGGCTTTATGTTGTTAATGCCTCATGTTGATGTTTTGGATTGATTATGGGTTGTAATGCATGAATGCTATGATGAATGTTTGTGTATGATAGCATGCCTCTAGGCGTTTATGTTGCCTTGTTAGTGATGCAAACCTCTTTTATGTTGTCTTGTGCCTTTTGAGGTTGCCTTTATGTTTGAGTGTTGGAGTATGAGACTTGAATGCTTAAGTGTCATCTTTGATTCAATTGCATGTTTCCCTTGATGTATGAACTTATTGGGTGTTTGTATGGCTAAGCAATGACCTTTAAATGTTGTATGAATGCTTGTTTGGGTCTAGGGAAGTCCTAAATTGCATCTAGGTCCGAGTCTTGTTCGTTTTAGCTGAGTTTGAGAGTTTTTGCTGTGCAGGGGTATCGATACGGTTGGTCCAGTATCGATACCGCCTTCTTGTTTCAGGCCTCGTGTATCGATACACGAGGGGGCGTATCGATACCATTTTGGTCACTGGAGCTACTGTCCATTTCGGTATCGATACGGGCCTCTGGTGTACCGATACCGTCATCTTAGTGTTGACCGTGGAAACTCAACCGTTGGGGAGGGTATCGACACACTCATTGGGCGTATCGATACGGCCTCCACTGGTTGACTCTGACCAGTTGACCTAGTCAAGGGGTATCGATACACCCCTTAGGTGTATCGATACCGCCTGCAGTATAAGTTAAAATTGGGCTGTAACATGTTAGTTTGAGTTCGTTTGTTTGTTGCGTGAGTGTTGTTCCGCTGTATGATCACTTAGGATTTAATACTCATCTAGACAAGATTTAAAATGAAAAAAAATAGGGTTGCTAACCGAAGGGAACCTTAACGGGTTTCACTCGATTTTCCCCGTGTAGCCTACTCGGACCGGTCATCCGGCCAGACCGAGACGAAGGGGTTACACGAAATTCATCGACAGAAGAAGAGATTAAGAAGATTGAAGAACAAATTCAAGAACTTGACAAGATTGATAATGGTATGCTGGTATCTTTATTTGTTAATTTTAATTTAATAAGTAAAATTATTTTTGAGCTGTGTACCTCACATTGACATCAACTTTTAATTATTTGACATTTTAGATTCGTCTTGAAATGCATTAGATCATGCCCTCAATTCATAAGCTCATAAGCTTATGTACTGTGAGATTGTGAGTGTGAGTTGAAGGAAGGGTATGCATTCTAATCTTTTAGTGTATATTATACTATATATATGATCGAACTTTTTGATTTATTCATTTCTGATTTTACAGAAATATTATATGTTTTGTAGGGATACATCAAATGAAGATTTTTTGGGGAGAATTAATTGATGCAAATGAAGAATTTTGAAGAGTGAAAACTGAAGATTGCTGCCTATATAATTGTTTTAGTGTTTATTCTACTAGCTTGATTTATGAGTGCTCATGTTGACTTGGATTATGATGTTTTTTTATTTGAACTTTGTTGTTTGTTGAATTACTAATGCATGGAGGCTAGACTGTATGAATCTTGTTAGATTTATCTTCCAACTTTATTTTATGCATAAGCAGGCTAATTTTTAATGTAATGACTACTGATTTTTTAATTAAATTATTATGTAAAAGTTCAGTTAGTTCGAAAACCGACCGAATTAACCGAACTTTGTTCGGTTCGGTTAATTTTTTCGAAAAAAAATCGGCTCGGTTAATGGTTAAAGGAAAAAAACCGGTTAATAAATTTTGGAAATTTTGGTTCGGTCGGTTAACTGAATCGACCGATTAAACACCCGTAACAGTGGTTGTGGCGTCAATTTTGGAATTTTGAGATTTGTGGTTTTAGGGATTTGATTTTTTTTTTGAGATTTTAAGAATTTTTAGATTTTTTTAAAAAATTATGTTTTTAGTTTTTATAAAAATAAAAAACGCATGTTAAATTCTGATTAGATGATAAAATATTTTTACAGTGCTACCTTAAAACATTAACATAATAAAATTTTAGATATTTATTTCAACTAAAAAAAATGTTAGAAATAATTTAAAAAAATTATACTTCAAACACCTATTTATGAGTTAAGCACTAAATTTACTAGTAACTTTTGTGAATTTGTTTTAGTGGAGAAACTAGTACCATTCTTTTTTCCCTATATTATTTTTCTTCCATTCAAATGTTAATAAACTATTTGTAATAGTATCATTATCTTTGTTAATAGCCCTTCATACTATTAATACTATACCAAGTATTAATATAATTATATTTGTCGTATACATAGAATTTTAATAAATTATTAATATACTTTTTTAATTTTTGAATTTAAAAGAACTGGATCAACATACAATATCAATATAAGCAAGTAGGAAAAAATAGCTATGGTACGAGGTGGAGTAGTTTGCTGTCAATTGTCATAGAGATTCTAGGCGTGTCCTTAGCTTGTAACCTCCCCATTTTTTGTATTCTATTTCTACCATCTTTCTTTATTTTAAAATTCAATTTTTGATTGTTATGTAGATTTTAATTATATTTGTTGTTACAGTTGATTTTTTTAAAATGTTAGAATTACTAATTTTTTTATATAAAAATAACCTATTTATAATATAAACTTGATTCACTCTCCTCCATTTAGGTCCCGGATTCAAGACCCCTAAGGAGCGTTACCTTAATTTAAATTTTTCTCCTCCCTTCTAGGTAGAAGTAGAATAAGATTGTAATAAAAAAAGATAAGATAAACTTTTAAGTTCAAATCTATATAAATTTACATACACTTAAAAATTAAACTGCTCGGCTCATCCTTTGTTGTCCCATTGATAAAAGATGATGTAATTCATTCAGGTGACCCGGATTCAAGCACCAGTTCTGTACGGTGTGAGTACCTTATTAAAAAAATACTAAAGAAGTTGAACAGATGCTACCCTTATATCACACCAACATATCCAAAAAATATTACTCGAACTTATATTACATGGGTAAAACATGTCAACCTTTGTTAATGAATTTAAGTGTATTTTGCTTTTTTATAGGAAGATTAAACATAGAAATAATTTAATTGCGTAATTTATAACTAAAACAATGATGACATCATGGCGATTTGACATGAATTAACCTTTTTTTGGTTTCCATTTTCCAAAGAAGTATGGTTTTGTTTTATGTTGGTATTGTAGCAGAACAGACCTCGAAACGGTGCGCACATTAGATTCGGAAGTATATAATATATTTATTTATTTATTTATTTCGGACTCAATTTTTCAGGATATTGTCAAAAATAATTTTAGCCGCACATCTTATTTTAATGGATAAATCTCCTGACAAAAATTTTCTGCGTGCATAAAATCTCAACCTCAAAACCCGTTTAAGTATTACCAAGTTACTTACTAATTAGATAATTATATTAATTTTATAATTTTAAAAATATCCAAATTAAGTGTTTTCTTCTTTCCTCCGTCAGTCAAATCGGATTTTACAACATTTTATAATTACATGCAAACAAACAAAAACAGCACAGTTTATCAGAAATTCCATTTTTTAATTAAAAATTCTTTTATGTCAGTTTTACTATTCATAAATATTAATTATTAACTGCCCTCCTTTATCCCATCGTCTTCTTTATTCTCAATATTCTCAATATCCCATAGTCTATTTTTCAAAGGATTAATATCCTATACACTGTGGTATAAACTGAATGTTTCTACAAGCGCCTTAGTTTTAGGGTATAGAGAGTTAATTTAGGGTATATGGTTTAGGGGTTTAGGTGTAGGGGTTTAGAATTTAAGGATAGTTGTTTTAATTTAAGGGTTAGGGTTATAATTTAGGGTTTATAGGTTAGGGTTTAGTTTTTAGGATAATATGGTGAGGATTTAAGTTTTAACCTATAAACCCTAAATTATAACCCTAAACCTTAAATTGAAACAACTATCCCTAAATTCTAATCCCCTACACCTAAACCCTAAACCATATACCCTAAACTAACTCCCTATCCCTAAAACTAAGGCGTTTGTGGAAACTTTCAGTTTCCATCGCCTGTTAAAAAACAAAACAAATTTACTTCCAACAAAAAAAAAAAACAAGTAGAAAAAGGGCCAGTCAACGTATCAGTGGGTCAAGCTTTTATCGTTAAGGCCCATTGGGCCAATTTGTTGAACCGTGGGCAAACTTGTTAAAACGGAAAGCTAATGAGAATTTGGACCACTATTTACGATATTTGGGGAATATTTTTTTATTATTGTTTATAGGATTTTAAAACTTAATTTGTGGATCAATATTCTTTTAAATAATTAAATTAAATTATTTTTGTTAATTATTATTTATACGACAACATTTTACCAGTTCAATATCGTGCGACACATATTCACATGTATAATTGGGTGTCTGTTGACACCCAAAAACTTTTAAAAATTTGTATTTTTTATATAATTTACACCTCATTTATAAATAAATTAACATCTCTTTATAAATAATTAAATTCTATTAAATATCGTTAAAGAAAATGACACCCCTTAAATAAATTTCTGGCTCCGCCATGTATCTGTATGTACATATTCACATGGCCTAAAAAGTAAATCAAATAACCTATTTGATTTCGAGCTAAAATTTTACGCCATGCAAGTATTCACGTGGTATTGATTCGAGTAATGAATTTTTTACTTTGCTTATTAAAATATCAAATATGATAATATAGTAAATTTAATAATTGTTCGATTGTGATAAATGTAAAAACAACTAGAATCACTAGACTATAAGATATTTTAATGCATAAAATTTACAAATATTGTCTATGAATTATCATATTGATTATGATTTTTATCACAACCGAACAATTATTAAATTTATCATATTATCATATTTAATATTTTAATAAGTAAAATAAAAAAATATTACCCTAATCAAATATTTTGGTTAATTGGTCAATTAATTATCCGATTTAATTGATACAATATAAGATCGAGAATTTAATAATCCGTTTTACCAACTAATCAAATTAATTTTTAAAGGATTAATCGAACCCGATTATGATGCAAATTTTCTTAAATAAATTATTTCGATTCAATTACGGTTCACAGTTTTAAGCAAAATTGATTAACCAATCTGATCAGTTATATACAATGTTTGTAAATTTTTTTGCATTAAAATATCTTATAATCTACTAATTCTAGTTGTTTCTACACTTACCACAACCGGACAATTATTAAATTTACAATATTATCATATTTAATATTTTAACAAGCAAAGTAAAAAAAACATTCATTACCCAAATCAAATATTCTCGTTTAGGGGTGTAAACGAGCCGAGTCGAGCTCGAGTAGTGCTAAGCTCGGCTCGGCTCGTTAAGATTTCGAGTCGAGTTCGAGCTTGAGTAATTTCTAACGAGCCTGAGAAATCTGAGCTCGACTCGGCTCGTTTAGAATTTGAGTCGAGTTTGAGCTTAATTCGAGCCCAATCGAGTCAAGTATTGACCGATCTTTGACTGCATTGGACTCGAGTACATCTTCATCTGTCACGTCTCATTTAAAGTCCTATGAAGAAAAAACTTTGATACACAAGTTGTGTAAACTCAAGCTTGTTAATTTTAAGGTTTAGGGTGTTAGTTTAGGGTTTAGAGGTTTAATTTGTTGGGTTTAGAACTTATGATTTAGATTTTAGGGTTTAATACTTATGTTTAGGGTTTGTATTTAGGGTTTTAAGTTTAAGAATTTAGATTTTAAATTATAAAAAATAAAAAAATTAGTATATTATATTTTCGAGTATCTCGTGAGCTTTTCGAGTCGAGTATCAAGTAGCTCGGCTCGGCTCGTCAAGAACTCGAGCCGAGTTCGAGCTCGAGTCGAGTCCAATCGAGTCGAGCTTTGACCGAGTCGAGCTCGAGTAGCTTGCGATCTGTCTCGTCTCATTTACAGCCCTATTCTCGTTAACTGCTTAATCAATTATCCGATTTAATTGGTACTATATAAGATTGAGAATTGAATAACCCAAATTTACTAATTAATCAAAATAATTTTTAAGGATTAATCGAAACCGGTTACAGTGCAAATTTTTTTTAAATAAATTATTTCGATTTGGTTAAGACTCACAATTTTAAGCAATTAATCAAAATAGGAACAATTCGTAAGTTGAGTTATTAAATTGAAAATTTTTAAACTCTAGTGACCAAAATAAGAGTTAGAAAAAGGTTGGGTGATGAATGGTGAAGTTTATCCATTATTTTATTCAGTGAAAAAGAAAATTAACGTGCCACGTCATCGACTTCTAACGAAAGGGACCATATTGAAAGCGCTCTAAAAGTTCGGTCACTGAAATAAAAACTAACTAAAAGTTCGGTGACCATTTAATATAGTTTACCCTAAAAAAAATGGTGTGTTGTGGACAGCCAATCTTGTGTTGTTTCAGGTTTTCGGAGGGGCAAGGACACGCTTTCATGTTAATAAATCTCATACAAGTTACAACTAATGTATTTAAATTGATATTAAATTAAATAAAAGAATTTTAACATCAATGCCGTCTTAGCTCAGCCGGTAGAGCGCATGGCTTTTAACCATGTGGTCGTGGGTTCGATTCCCACAGACGACGACTATTTTTTTTTTTAAATTTCCCACACTGTTGAAGAATTTGATACTATATCTCCTTGATACGGAATAGAAATCAGAAAGTTTGTTCGGTTCTTCAAGATATCTTCTGGTGTTTATGTTAGGTTAACCATTAACCATCATTTTTAACGGTTGATTAGTCGAAATCATTTAACCTTAACAATAAGTTAATTAATTAATAAAATTTAACGGTTATATCAATTAACAATTACGATTAACAATTATAGTTTATTTTACACACCTCTAATCTTCGCCCTTTTATGCTCCTCACATCATTTCTATTACTTCCTTAATCTATCATTTCCCTCCTTTATTGTTTAATTGCCATTAACATCAGCAGGGGCGGTACGTAATATGGACCGGTGGAGGTCACGCCCTCAAAATTTTTAAAAATTAGAAAAAATTTAAGTTGGGGGTAATCTATTTTATCGGTCCCTAAATTTAAATATTTTAAAACGACCCCATCAGTAAATAAGATTGAGTTCTGCCACCGTTCATCGAACTAAGTTACTATGCAATCTGATACATACACTAAGTAGAACAAGGCTTATGGGAAATTAGGTAATCATTTTCGAACCATTTGTATTAGTTTATTTGATTCAATGATAGTCAATAGTGCATCCATCTAAGAATTGCCCAAATGAAAATTCCAAATGTGTGAAAGTTTTAACAGAAGAGGATATACATATAATATTGTTTTTTTTATGATCGGTAAACATTGTATGATTTATTAAAGATGAAAATCATACGACAAACGTTAACGAGCGTCTCGTTAAAAACCTCCTTAAATTTAAATAGAGAAAAAGAGTACGACTTGTTAACAGAGAACTCCATTACACCAAGCAAAAAAAAAAAAATGCAAAAAAGCCCTCAACTAGAATCAAAACCACACCCAACAAGACTAAAACAAACTGGAACAATCTCCAAATACCAAGACGCATCGCACCAAGCACACGACCAACAGCTCACAAGCTCGCCTGGAGCAAAGTCCCGCGCGTCACTCTCTCCCTTGCTAGAGCATCAACGAGGCCATTCGCCTCCTAAAAATGTGATGGAAACTAACATAGCCACGCTATTGCACGCCCGATCAATGGCCCCGAACACCTCCTATAGCCTCCATAGGGGTGTTTAAAATTATCAGACTCGATTAATTCGGTCCGATTACCCACGATTTGGTACAAAATAGGCGGGTATTTTTAAGATTTTTATTTTTATCGGGCAGGGTACCCGACCCGGTAATTTTTCTGGGTACACGGGTCGGGCTTGTGCCAAACAATTTTTCTTACCGGGTATTTATTGTAGGTTTTTTTTTTAAATATTTTTACTCTGAAACTAAATTCAAATCCCCAAGTTCTTTCTATGTTTGTGTTATATACTTTTAAGTTTAATTTTTTTAAAAATATTTGTTTTGATTTGTCAGTATGATATTTGAAAGGAAAAAAATCACCATTGAGATTAATCTTGTTAATATATTATTTTGGTGATAAAACTTTAATATATATATTTCACCCTTTAAGGTTAAAACTAACTTCAAATCACTATTTTTTGTTTGGATTATATATTATAAACTTTTAAATTTTATGTGTTTAACATGTGATTTTTTAAAATTTTAAAATTTTTAAAAAATATGAAATAGGTACCCGAATATAGCGGGCTGGTAAAAGAGGTACCCAACAATGAACACCCCTCTATGGCCTCTTATGCGATTGTGATCCAAACCGGGCAGCTATTCCATGCACAAGCGCTTGTGGAAATTTTTTCACACAAGTGGCTTGGTTTTAGGGTTTAGAAACTCCATTTACTATTTAATGTTTAGGGGTTTTGAATTTAGGGGCGGTTGATAAAATTTAAGGTTTAATGTTTATAGGTTAAAACCTAAATCCCTAACTATATTATCCTAAAACTAAACCCTAACCTTAAACTCTAAATTCTAACCATAAACCTTAAATTTAACCATGAACCATAAATTCTAAACCCTTACACTAAAACACCTAAACTAAAACTTTAAATTCTAAATTGAGGCGCTTGTGGAAACAAAAAAATTTCCACCACTAGTATATGAGATAATAATCCAAACCTTAGTAGTCATGAACTATAATATATATAAAATTCACAGTAAATAATGGAATAACACTAAAGTGATTAAACAGAAACATGGGAAAGTAGTTTAGGAGCTTGAATATTAAAACGACAACTGTTTTAAGAATGATAAACCAGAATAAAGTGGACCTAAATTAAAGAAAATATCAAATCATGCATGTGGAAACTGCTTATCTCAAGCTAAGCATAATTATGAGGTGGTTAAAGAGTCTAATTCTAAAGCTTTGATGTTTATGAATCTCTAAGCAAGCCTTGCCCCACCATGTTCTTCTTTTCTTTTTTCAAGCCTTCCCCTCCAAAGATTAGTGGGGTAAATTACCTATTTAGTACACTACTTATTCTCGTATTTTTGTTTTGATCATCTAACTATTATTTTTAACAAAATCACACTTAATGTTATGTTACATTTCGTTTCTATTTTGATACCTCGACCATTAAGAATTAACGAAAATGGTGACGTGGCTTGATTTACAAACAATTTTAGTCAAAAAAACTTATATGATCTATTAATTTAGTCTAAATATTATCAATTTAAACATCATTTTAATTTTTGCACTAGTGTAAATTTCTCATTTTTCTTATTCCTTTCGTAAGAAATGTTCGTATTCTTTTGTGGTTATGGTTTGGGGGTCGTCCTCCCTCCTCAAGTTCCCTAGCCACCGTCGTAACTAGCTCCGCTGACCAGCCTGCCGTCGCACGCCATTCGACTCACTCAAACCAAGTCCTCAGGCGTCTCTTAATCGTGCCGCGACCTCAGTAGCC
Organism: Hibiscus trionum; assembly: GCA_030270665.1. NCBI lineage: Eukaryota > Viridiplantae > Streptophyta > Magnoliopsida > Malvales > Malvaceae > Hibiscus > Hibiscus trionum. The sequence goes on along the minus strand of BSYR01000033.1, from coordinate 1,294,805 downwards.
TAGAATCGTGCCTATGTGCGCCCCTACTCGAGGCTCTCTGCCCCCCATCCCTGTGCGCAATGCTTGTGCGAAACCACCTCAATCGTACTTCCCCCTGGCAATCTGTGATTCCATCTCGGTTGTCACCATTTCTATTCTGGTTTTTAATTTTGTAAACCACAAAGAAATTATTAACAGAAGGAAGAAGAAAAATGAGAAATTTATACTTTTAACCCAAAAATAAAATGATGTTTAAATTAATATAATTTTAGACTAAATTAATATATTGTATAAATTTTTAGAATTGAAGCTGTTATTTGACCAAATTACGTCACCATCTTCGTTTATTTTTAATGGTCAATGTACCAAATAGAAACGAAACATAATGCTAATTAAGTATTATTTTTGCCAAAAATAATAGTTAAGTGAGCAAAATAGAAACACATGAATAAATGAGACACTAAATAGGTAGTTTACCCAAAATATAAAAATTTAAATTGAGATAAAAGTTAAATTGCATATTAACCCTTTTAAAATATATAATTATATTATTGGCCCGGAATTTAATTTTTTTTAAATAAACCTATCAATAAATATTCTTGAGTTCTTTTTCTTTTTGTTTTTTTGGGATAATTTGTAAATATTCTTGAGTTCACTGTTTGTCTTTTTTTTTTCATATTTATTTCTAATTAATTTATAATTCATGTTCGTTTTAATGATGAAAATTAATAGTTGAATCTCAACATCTATTTTCCTCTTTTTATACCTAAATTACTGTCTTTTTTTAAAGAAAAATAATGTTACACTAATTTGACATGTCAAATATATATTTAGGTATAGAAGAGGAAAATAGATAATTATAAGATAATGTAATTATTATTTTAACAATTATATATATATATATATATATATATATATATATTAACACGTTCAATATACAATTTATACTACCTAGATTTCCCCTCACTCATAAATAGGAAGACCAGGAGCTAGGATTTGAAGTTTGAGGCAAAACATAAATGTTTAAAAGTGAGAGACAAATTCATAAATAAACTATTTTTTTAAATTATATGGGAGGACAAAGGTGAAAAAAATTGGAGGGTGAGGAGGGGCAATTAACTCCGTTACTGAAGAGGATTTTGAGTGCTTAAGCATGTTCGATCGCATGTCCTTCAGTATATTGTATCAACCACAATATCAATCGAGTCATACTCAATATGCAATAATTATATTTATTTGCCGTATCTAATAACAAATTATATAATATTAACATTGTAATTTTAATGTTTTAAAATTGATAATATAACGGATTAGCGCTCCTGGGGGTGAGGAGTGGTTCAAAACTTTCATTTATGGTCCTCCCTATAAAGAAGAGAAGCAAGCTTTCTGGGGAGAATTAGCAAACTTGCGAAGATCTCTAAATGAAAGGTGGCTAATAATAGTAGACTCCAACATTATCACATGTCAGGCGGATAAGGAAGGAGGATCTCCGTTTAATCCAGCCGAAGCTAACGGTTTTAGGGACTTCGTAGAAGCGACGAGGGTAATTGAATTGCCAATCAAAGGGGGATGTTTCACTTGGTACAATCAAAGAAGTGATAATGAGGCAATATTGGAAAAGCTCGATCGGGTCTTATGCTCTACTGAATGGAGTCTCACCTTTCCCAAAACTCTTTGTCTAATGGACATTGCGGTAGCTTCAGATCATGCCTCAATTATTTTATACCCCATGAGCTTCTCAAGGAAATACAAGAAAGATTTTAAGTTTGAAACCAAATGGCTTTTGGACAAAGAATGCCCACAAGAGGTTCAGAAGAGCTGAAAATCTTACCATACCAACAAAGATAACCATAGCTTCGGGAGAAAAATAGGCAGAACGAGATCCACTCTGATTAAATGGAGCAGACTGAAGTTTAAACAAAAAAATGAAAAGAAACAATTTCTTATAACCCGAATAAAAAATCTTCAAGGCAAGAAACTAACGGGACCAGAATTGGAGGAATATAAACAGATCAAAAAGGAACTCAATCTTGAATGGGAAAGCGATGAGAGATACTGACTTCAGCGCTCTAGAATAAACTGGTTAAAATGTGGTGACAAAAATACTAAGTTCTTCCACGTTACCACCATCCAGCACAGAAGAATCAATTCCATTCCGAGACTAAAAAAGGTAGATGAGACATGGCTAGAGGAACCACCAGAGATCACAAATTTCCTTCAACAGCATTTCCAGGATCTGTTTGCTAAAGATCAATCCATTGATTATCAGTGTCTGAGAGAGTACATCCCGAAGCTAGTGAACGAGGAGATGAATTTCGAACTCTGCAAGGAAGTTACGGAAGAAGAAATTAAGAATGCGATTTTCAATATTGGAGCGACGAAATCTCTTGGGCCGGACGGTTTTCCAGATTGTTTCTATCAAACTTTTTGGGATACCATTAAAGATGATCTTATAAGAATAATAAATGCTTTCTTCAAGAATGGAATCCTGGAACATGAGATGAACAAGATTAATCCGGTGCTTATTCCCAAAAGATCAAACCCTTGCGAAGTCTCCCATTTTCGTCTGATCAGTCTCTGCAACTTTTCTTACAAAGTCATCTCCAAGATTTTAGCTTCTAGACTCAAAAGATTCCTCCCAGACATTATTTCTCCATGTCAATCTGCTTTTGTCCAAGGAAGGGCGATCCATGATAATATTATCCTGGCCAATGAAGTTTTCAATGCTATTAAACGGGCGAAGAAAGGAAGGAAGGGTATAATGGCTCTCAAAATTGATCTGGAGAAGGCTTATGACAAGGTGGACTGGGACCTTCTCCATTTCACGATGGATCGAATGAGTTTCTGCGACTGGTGGATTAGTAGAGTTATGGCTTGTGTATCCTCTGCTTCCTTTTCCCTGGTCTTGAATGGAGAAAAAATTGGCAATTTCCAACCAGGGAGAGGGATCAGACAGAGTGATCCCCTTTCGCCATTCCTCTTCACATTCATCTCTAACATTTTTTCATGGCTTTTGGAGAAAGAGGTTGTAACCCCCTCGTCCCGGTCTGGATGGCTGACCGGTCCGAGTAGGCTACACGGGGAAAACCGAAGTGAAGCCCGTTAAGGTCCCACCTCGGTTAGCAATCCTAGAAAATTTCTTTTAATTAAATATTGTCTAAAGGCATATTATTTCCTAAGTGATCACGACAGCGGAAAATATCACGAGGTAAAAGCATCCAAACCAAAACAACATGTTAAACAACCCATTTTACACATACAGAACAAGCCGTATCGATACACCTGTCAAGGGTATCGATACGCCTTGACCAAGTCAACTGCCATCAGTCAACACAGGAGGACCGTATCGATACAGCCCTTGAGCGTATCGATACACCCTTCTCGGTCAACATCTCGCGGTCAACGAGACAAAACCGTACCGATACGCCTAGAGCCCGTACCGATATGCCAAAGGCTCGCGAAAATCTCAGAATTCCAGTGAGGAATTGGCGTATCGATACACCACCGTGTATCGATACCCTAAGCTAAAACTGGCCCTCTGAGTGCATGGCCGTATCGATACGGCCCTTGGGCGTATCAATACGCCCTGCACTGCAACACTCTAGAATGCTGCTAAGGACTCCTAACCTCCACTCTAGATGCAATTTAGAACTCACCTAAGCACAATCAAACATGCATACGACATTTACCAACCAAAGCTCAGCATACGAGGCATTCGCAACTAATAAGAACCATACATCAAAGGAGGCATACATAGCATTCATAAGGTAACATGCATATGGCAACCATACATAGAGCATTCCATAGGCCAAGTTCATACACTCTTAGGCACATACAATTAGACAACAAAATAGACATGTTCCTCAATCCACGAGACGAAAACCTAGCACATCAATAGTTTAACATGCTCAACTAACACAAATCATCTAAGGAGTTTGACACCAACTTCTACTAGTCTATTCCCCATTGTCTAGGCATTATTAAAAACATGTAAATCATACTTGAGCTGACTTGAGAACTCCAAAAGCTCCTCCCTTGCCCACTTGCCTCCCGAACTCTAACGATCTGCATGTTGGAAACAAAAAGAGCGTAAGCTAACTAGCTTAGTGAGAGAAGCTCTACAATTCAACAACATGCAGTTTCCAAAACACTTTTCATAGATGGGAATAAAACAATGGATGCACGAATGAATTTCTCGTCAATTACACAAGGTTTGCACATGCACAACCAACTTACACACACGGTGGGACTACACATCACAGTTTCGACTAGTAGTTTTCCAATGGGACTACACATCAAAGTACTTTCCTACTAGTCACTACCGGTGGGACTACACATCACCGTAGTTAAGACAACCATCACGTGAGGTTCGACTTCAACACGACTACACACTATCAACTGTATAAGACAACTCAAGATGCACATGAAAATCACAACACATAACCATTCATCCACTCATAACAAAGCATAGGAGTAGAAACTTACACTCGGGTTTAGGTGAACCCTCAAGGTTCCACCCAAACCCCAAAGGTTCCATATTGAGCACAAAACAAAGATTAACAGTTCTACTCACCGTTGCTACCCAAGAGAAGACCGAAGACTAAGCTCAAGACTTCAAAACCTCCGGATTCGTCCCTGAAGCTTCACCAACCAAATTTCTTGCTTCTTTCAAAACCGAACCAAAATGAAGATGCTAGGTGATGGAATAGTGAAAGGGGGAGGGGAGAGCTTCTTTGTCGTTCAAAAAAATAAAAATTGGGAAGGAAGAAGACAACTCTCTTTTAATTAAAAAAGGGTTTTAAAAGAGGTCTACTTTATTACGAAAATGCCATTAATGAGATGGCAATCTCATGTAATTGCAATTTCCATGGAAATTTGATTTCAATTTCAATTTGGGAATAAGAAGCCTTAAAATAATACATATTATCATTTTAATTAGAAAACCGAAACTCGAATATCATTTAAATATTATTTTCACCCGACCCCTAAACCCGGGTGTTACAACTGGCAGGTAAGTGGGGTGAGTTAATGTGTTATGGGTGTTTTGCCATGTATGCCTAAATTCTGTTGCTAGCACGGTGTATGATTATGTAACACCCTGGTTTAAATGGTTAAAAAAAAGAAATAAAGAAGTTATGCAGCCAAGGGGGTTTGAACCCGTGACCTTGGCTGCCAAGGTTAGGAGTTTAACCAATTGTGCTAAGGGTATGTTTGGTTATTATTTGCCAAGAATTATTTTTATATTTAGGTTCGGTTACAAAAAAATAATAATAAAAGTCTGATTTAGCCTTACCTACCGTGTTGAATGCAGCCATTCTAGAAAAAAATGATAGATCTGGAATTTTGGAGACCCCTCACCTCCCGACCACCCTTGCGCGATCAACCCCACCGCCGGCCGGTGGCGTACACGACCACCAACAATGTGCTCGCCGTCGTGTCCTAGACTCGATCCCGTGAGCCACTCGCACGACGGGGCCGCCTTTCACCGTGGAGAGCCGGGTGAAGACTCGACGACGAACCAAACAATTCCCCTTCGTCTCCGACCACCTCTGTCGCCGTTAGGGGTGCGTCGACGGGGCAGCTGTGACCGGCGAAGCAAGACGAGCAAAACCCCTAAGGTTCCCTGTCCGATCGACGCCGGCGAAGCCCTCATCGCAGCTACGCTATTTTTCCGACCGTCCTAGTTCGTTTTGAATCGATGCCAAAGGTGACTTCGGCGAGTTTTCCGGCGACCTTCCGACGGCCACTTTAGTTTGGGTAAGTGAATTGTCCGAACCGGCCTGAGCCGGTATGAACCGACTAGACCGGTTGAAACGGTCAGCCCAGCCGACCCGTCTGCCCGACCCGAGTTGACCCGAACCCGACCCGAGTTAGACCCGTTGACCGAGTCAACCCAGTGAGTCAACTCGTCCGGGTCAACCCAGTGAGTCAACTCGTCCGAGTCAACCCAGTGAGTCAACCCGGTCAACCAGTGACGTCAGCGTTGACTTTGACTGCTGACGTCATCGTTGACTTTGACCAAAAAGTCAACTTTTCTAGAAAAGTCCTATATTATGTTTTTCGACGTCCTGAGTCCGATTTTGAAGCCCGTTTCGTGAAATTCTAACCCGAAAGTCTCCAAATTGAACCTTGAACTCGAGTCTGCTTATGTATTTTAATAATCAATTATGAGCAATGTGAATAAGGACTGAAATTGGAATTTGTGCGATTGAAGGTAAACATAGTTCCTTGAATTCGGGATGTTGAGGACGTCGCATTCGGGTTCGAGAGTGATCGAATGGAGTACCATGGTTGACCGATATAGCAAGGATTAAAGGTAATACACTACTATCTCTAGTATGCTTTATGAACATGTTGGTATTCGGTAAATGCATGCATAAATATGATGAGGAGTGATGTTAGCTCTGCTTAAGTCAAATTGGATATGAAATTGAGTATGATAACTTGGATAAAATTAAAATGCTCAAACGAGAAAGTTAATAAATGTAAGGATCTAGAGTTCAATAAATAACTAATAAGGCAGCTAATCTCCAAATCCGATTATCAGTGTCAAATGATCAAATGTTGAAAATATTCAGATATAAAATTACGAAAATGCCCTTAAAGTATGAGAATGACTAAAATATCTTTGGAATTGGAAGCGATCTAGAAATTTATGCTAGATATGATAAGACAACATGATTCATCTGAAAACCTCGAAAAACCTGGAAAGTTATGGTAACAAGATTTGAACCTTCGAGATTGTATGGTGTCAAGTTTCCTTAAATTCGGAATGAGTCTCTGAATACATATTTACGAGAAGTTATTCGTACCTCTGAATTAATCAAGCGGCTCGAAATACGGAATTGACTGAAATGACTAAATGTATTGGAAATACGGTTATGGTTAATTAATTGGAATGATCGTATTGACCAAAAAGACTAAAGTATCCTCAGACATCGAAGTTTGCGAATTAACTAGAATGATGGATAAATCTTTGAGTTCTGAAATTAATGAAGTGGTTGGAGGTACCGAGATTACTTGAATGGTTGAAATACCCACGGGTACTTAAATGATTGAAATACTATAAATGGTTCAATTGACAGGAATGATGGATATCCTGAGCTTTAGAATGACTGAAATACCCCCCTTTGATTGAAATAAGTAAATTGCCTTTGATGAAATTCTAGAAATGCTAATAAAGTTGAAAATGACTGAAATGCCCTCAAGGGTTGGAGCAGGACTCTGGTATGTCAATCACTCCTGATATTAATATGAGGATGGAAGTTTTTCCGCACAGAATATAAGTTCGACTACTCTGTGGCAAGTTCTGTGGTGAAATATGAAGACAACTGTTTAGATATACGATACAATCAGTATTTGGAAATGATACATGTGAAGTGCGTACATTAGAAGGTTTGGTTAGTGTTGTAAGGTTGGGACATGTTAGTTCGATTGGTTTTAGAGGCTCGATAAATTTTTGGAAATCTTAAATATTGTAAATCTTCATTTTATCACTATTGGGCTAAATTACAAAATCACCCCTGATAGTTAAATGACCAAAATGCCTTCGCTGGCCAAAGTAATCAAAATAGCCCCGAATGTATCTGATATCGTGAAAGATCTTGACGTAGAAATCTCTGAATGCCTGGTTGGATACTGTTGGGTTTTTTAGGCACGCTCGAATCGATCACCGAAACCGTCAAGGAGGGTTGTAATTGCTTGGTGGTTGAATTGGCTAAAACCGAAAATAGTAGACAATATTTGCACGATGATTTTAGAGTGGTTCGACTACTCAACCGAGTCTACATCCACTACCTTAGCACACCACTAAGGATTTCCCAATTCACTCAACAATGAATTCTTCCTTTTGAGGACAAAGGGTAACCTTACAACCCTATCTTTTCAATGGCTAAGATAGAACCACTCTAGTTTTTCTCTCAAGGCTAAATTAGAACCTCTCCTTTTACAAGGGTAGAAAGATGTAAACAAATATACCTCACAAGGTGGGTGTTTACGAGAATTAAGCTCACAAGAGTGTAAAGAATAAAAACAATGAAAAACACTCTCTATACAATATATACAAGAGAAATGAAGAAAGTAAAGACTTAAACGCTATTTCTCTTGATCATGAAGCTTGGATATCATCTCTTGCATTCTTCAAGTGTTTCAGCCTTCAATTTATAGTCCCAAATGAGTTTGTAGCCGTTTATAGCCGTTGGGAATATTGCCGTTTATAGCCGTTGGGAATAGAGCCGTTTATAGCCGTTGGAATAGTGCCATTTATGGCCGTTGGAAATAGTACCATTTATGGCCGTTGGGAATAGTACCATTTATGACCGTTGGGAATAGTACCATTTATGGCCGTTGGGAATAGTACCATTTATGGCCGTTGGGCTATTTCAAAACACACCGTATCGATACGGCTAGGCGTATCGGTACGGGTTTTGGCTACTGGAATTTTGGTAGTTTGAAAACCCTAAGGCGTATCGGTACGGTCCAATACCGTATCGGTACGGTTACTTGAAAATCATGGTTTTGACTACTTTAAATACACTTTAAAACCATTCCAAAGCCTTTAAAACCCTTAAACATATTTTCAAGTTGTTTTTGACTAAAAACATATTTTAAATTCTTTTCAATTTAGTCCAAAACATTTTTCAAATATTATATCAAAACCTTGGTTCTACAATCTCCCCCTTTTTGATATAATAAAACCAACTTGAAAAATTGTTTGGGATTCTCCCCCTTTAACTTTAAAATTGTGAATAAGAGATTAAGATATGAAATCAAATAAAGCTCCCCCTTATTCATTTGAAAATTCAATTTTTCAAACCATTTCTCCCCCTTTTTGTTATATCAAAAAGTATTTAAAATGACATTTAAGTTCAAGATAACATAGGAGAAAAAAAAATTGACACTTAAAATTTTGGTTTTAAAAAAAATTGGCTACACAAGCAACAACAACGTTAATAGATCAATAATTCAATAGCATATCATCCATAAAGCATATCATTCATGAAGCATATCATCCAAGATTTATAATCCAACAAAATAAAATTCAAAAAAAAAATATTCAATCAAAGAGCATAATATGTCTTAAAAACAAATATACCTCACAAGGTGGGTGTTTACGAGAATTAAGCTCACAAGAGTGTAAAGAATAAAAACAATGAAAAACACTCTCTATACAATATATACAAGAGAAATGAAGAAAGTAAAGACTTAAACGCTATTTCTCTTGATCATGAAGCTTGGATATCATCTCTTGCATTCTTCAAGTGTTTCAGCCTTCAATTTATAGTCCCAAATGAGTTTGTAGCCGTTTATAGCCGTTGGGAATATTGCCGTTTATAGCCGTTGGGAATAGAGCCGTTTATAGCCGTTGGAATAGTGCCATTTATGGCCGTTGGAAATAGTACCATTTATGGCCGTTGGGAATAGTACCATTTATGACCGTTGGGAATAGTACCATTTATGGCCGTTGGGAATAGTACCATTTATGGCCGTTGGGCTATTTCAAAACACACCGTATCGATACGGCTAGGCGTATCGGTACGGGTTTTGGCTACTGGAATTTTGGTAGTTTGAAAACCCTAAGGCGTATCGGTACGGTCCAATACCGTATCGGTACGGTTACTTGAAAATCATGGTTTTGACTACTTTAAATACACTTTAAAACCATTCCAAAGCCTTTAAAACCCTTAAACATATTTTCAAGTTGTTTTTGACTAAAAACATATTTTAAATTCTTTTCAATTTAGTCCAAAACATTTTTCAAATATTATATCAAAACCTTGGTTCTACAGATACCTGATGAGCAAATAGAATTTCTGAGCTACCGTTTACGCCTTGTTGGTATAAATTACCAAAATGTCTGTGTACGATAAAATGACCATAATGCCCTTATAAGCTTAAATGGCTAAATCACTCATGATATGCCTAAGCTCTCAAAGATCCTGATGTATCATATCCTGAATATCTGGTTTGAACCGTTAATACAAACCCCTCTTTTAATAGGGGCCTTGTTTCAAAGATCCGTTCAATTGTCAAAAGTTTAATGTGTTCTCTTCCGTAAATGTCAAGTATCTCCAAGGAATAAATTGTTCCACCTAGTGTGTTCCATGTGTGCCACACGACTGTTTTGCATACTGTTTTACATGTTATGATACCGATCACGTGCACTTGGTTGACATATTTGAACTCACATGACATGTTTTATAATTAAGCATGACCGTACTATATTTCTGATATATGCCTATGCACCTGATATGACAAACATGCTATATGGATAATGAGTTACTAAAAATACAGTTAATGATTAATGAACTATTGATGATCTGATTCACTGGGGTACTTGGGACATGGTATGAAGTTGTAGTCGGCTCAGCCCTGATCCAGATGGTAAGTCCGCCCGTATTCGGATCCTAAGCTTCGGCTATGTTTGCCCGTTTTCGGATCCTAGGCTTCGGCCAGGTCCGCCCGTATTCGGATCCTAAGCTTCGGCTAGGTCCGCCCGTTTTCGGATCCTAGGCTTCGGCCAGGTCCGCCCGTTTTCGGATCCTAGGCTTCGGCCAGGTCCGCCCATTTTCGGTTCCTATGCTTCGGCAAGGACCGCCCGTATTCTAAGGTTTATCCTTAGGATGGTACCCACGTCCAATGGGCTCAGGTTAATGCATGTACATGATACCGCACTTGGGAAACTATATATTGGAGTATGGTTGGAGGGTAAATAAGGAATTAAAATGAACTTTATGGCTACTTGAAACAAATGTATTTTAAATAAAAAAAAGTTTACTACATTGTTACATTTCATGCATTAATGTTGTACCGTTGGAACACACTAGACACCAAACTCTCTGATTCCTACCTCGTATGTTATTAGCCTATATAATTCCCGTCTAATTCTCGAGGTCTGATTAAAGAACTAATACCGTTAATCTCGAGTATGATGCAACCTCGAAATAGTAGAACAGAAATGGAGGTCGTTACTGCGCGGAACATCATGAAAATGTTATGCCTACCATATATCTGCAAGAGCTTATAGCATCTTTTGGTAGTTTTGTATTACTGAGCTTTTCCAAGCTCACGTTGTTTTTACCATCGCAGGTTAAAGGAATATATCATGGTATAACGTTTGACATCAGTGTTCGGAGTTCTCTCGGCGTTGCTTTTGGAGTACGATACTGTATAGTCAGTGGGCATGTATATCATGTATTGTTTTATGACAGTGTCTGTAATACAATTTCTGAAATTTTTGTTATATGTTTAAATGATATCCCGAAATGACATTTTAAACAGAAGTTGATTTTACAGTTTAATAAGTGTTTTGAAGAAATATGTTTTTTTGTGTATTTTTGCTGTAGGTCGCTCTTGTGACCCTAATGTGACTTCCTAGGATCCATTGTAACGCATAGGCGGGTCTAGGGGGTTACATTTAGTGGTATCAAAGCTTAGAGTTGCGTCATTCTGGGTAGATCGGCCGATCGTCTGTCATAGGGTGTCTGGTCTGTACATGCCCCTAGATCATAACCGTACTCCTCTGTGTCGAGACTCCGATGTTGAATTCTTTCCTGTAATAAGTGCATCTAACCCTTCTGTCCATAATAGCTCTATCTGTACTGGAAAGGAATATCGGTAATGTTTGTCTATGAATTGGATTAAATTGATGGATTTGAATCTAGATAAAGAAACTGAGATGGTTAATGCGTGTGATATTGAAGATATGAATTAGATAAAGAATGAAGGTTTGATCATATGAGGTAACTGATATAAGATCACGTGTAAGGTAGCTCGGTGATGATGATTGTGTTTTAGAATATTCTAATAAAAATTTGATAAAATTATTACGAATTTAAAAGAAAGGTGTCTGCGAGATTGGTGAAAGTATAGATTATGCGGTGACTCTGGTATGCACGAAGGAAACAATTATCGAAGTATTATAATAAATGTAAGTGATATTCGTTTAAAACCTTTGTTATGCTTGATCGGTATGAAGAAAGACATTTTGGGGGAAAATGACGCAATGTACCGTCATATGTATCCTACTTACTGGAATATGATGTTTACATCCTAATTTTGGAGGGCCCTGGTTGAGGCTTTGAGTACTCGTATGAATTCCACGCACAGTTGTTCGTCCGTAAACTGATGTTCAACTTGGAAGAGTGATGTGGATTCTGGAAGATATACCCTTAGGTTGTATGATTGAATTATGTGGTAGTTCGAAATGTCTCTTGTTCGTGGTAGAGACGGTTCACTATAAACTATTAGACAAGGGTTTGCTTGGTATTGTTTGAAGTTCGATATGGATTCCAACATTGTATCGAAATTAGTGTGTCTGAGATGTGTAATGAGATGACTTTGAGTTCAAGGACAACCCGAATGATTAAAGACACTACCATATTGATCTGTGACCGATTGAGAGTTCCGAGGAATAAGAATACTCTGATGGAAAAGTTTCAGTACAAGAACAAATGTAAGAGCAGTTACAACAGATCACCAACTCTGGAAAAATTTCGAGGACGAAATTTCTTTTAAGAGGGGGTGAGTTGTAACACCCTGGTTTAAATGGTTAAAAAAAAGAAATAAAGAAGTTATGCAGCCAAGGGGGTTTGAACCCGTGACCTTGGCTGCCAAGGTTAGGAGTTTAACCAATTGTGCTTAGGGTATGTTTGGTTATTATTTGCCAAGAATTATTTTTATATTTAGGTTCGGTTACAAAAAAATAATAATAAAAGTCTGATTTAGCCTTACCTACAGTGTTGAATGCAGCCATTCTAGAAAAAAATGATAGATCTGGAATTTTGGAGACCCCTCAACTCCCGACCACCCTTGCGCGATCAACCCCACCACCGGCCGGTGGCGTGCACGGCCACCAACAATGTGCTCGCCGTCGTGTCCTAGACTCGATCCCATGAGCCACTCGCACGACGGGGCCGCCTTTTACCATGGAGTGCCGGGTGAAGACTCGACGACGAACCAAACAATTCCCCTTCGTCTCCGACCACCTCTGTCGCCGTTAGGGGCGCGTCGACGGGGCAGCTGTGACCGGCGAAGCAAGACGAGCAAAACCCCTAAGGTTCCCTGTCCGATCGACGCCGACGAAGCCCTCATCGTAGCTACGCTATTTTTCCGACCGTCCTAGTTCGTTTTGAATCGATGCCAAAGGTGACTTCGGCGAGTTTTCCGGCGACCTTCCGACGGCCACTTTAGTTTGGGTAAGTGAATTGTCCGAACCGGCCTGAGCCGGTCTGAACCGACTAGACCGGTTGAAACGGTCAACCCAGCCGACTCGTCTGCCCGACCCGAACCTGACCCGAGTTGACCCGAACCCGACCCGAGTTAGACCTGTTGACCGAGTCAACCCAGTGAGTCAACTCGTCCGGGTCAACCCAGTGAGTCAACTCGTCCGAGTCAACCCGGTCAACCAGTGACGTCAGCATGACGTCAGGGTTGACTTTGACTGCTGACGTCATCGTTGACTTTGACCAAAAAGTCAACTTTTCTCGAAATGTCCTATTTTATGTTTTTCGACGTCCTGAGTCCGATTTTGAAGCCCGTTTCGTGAAATTCTAACCCGAAAGCCTCCGAATTGAACCTTGAACTCGAGTCTGCTTATCTATTTTAATAATCAATTATGAGCAATGTGAATAAGGACTGAAATTGGAATTTGTGCGATTGAAGGTAATCATAGTTCCTTGTATTCGGGATGTTGAGGACATCGCATTCGGGTTCGAGAGTGATCGAATGGAGTACCATGGTTGACCGATATAGCAAGGATTAAAGGTAATACACTACTATATCTAGTATGCTTTATGAACATGTTGGTATTCGGTAAATGCATGCATAAATATGATGAGGAGTGATGTTAGCTCTGCTTAAGTCAAATTGGATATGAAATTGAGTATGATAACTTGGATAAAATTAAAATGCTCGAACGAGAAAGTTAATAAATGTAAGGATCTAGAGTTCAATAAATAACTAATAAGGCAGCTAATCTCCAAATCCGATTATCAGTGTCAAATGATCAAATGTTGAAAATATTCAGATATAAAATTACGAAAATGCCCTTAAAGTATGAGAATGACTAAAATATCTTTGGAATTGGAAGCGATCTAGAAATTTATGCTAGATATGATAAGACAACATGATTCATCTGAAAACCTCGAAAAACCTGGAAAGTTATGGTAACAAGATTTGAACCTTCGAGATTGTATGGTGTCAAGTTTCCTTAAATTCGGAATGAGTCTCTGAATACATATTTACGAGAAGTTATTCGTACCTCTAAATTAATCAAGCGGCTCGAAATACGGAATTGACTGAAATGACTAAATGTATTGGAAATACGGTTATGGTTAATTAATTGGAATGATCGTATTGACCAAAAGGCTAAAGTATCCTCAGACATCGAAGTTTGCGAATTAACTAGAATGATGGATAAATCTTTGAGTTCTGAAATTAATGAAGTGGTTGGAGGTACCGAGATTACTTGAATGGTTGAAATACCCACGGGTACTTAAATGATTGAAATACTATAAATGGTTCAATTGACAGGAATGATGGATATCCTGAGCTTTAGAATGACTGAAATACCCCCCTTTGATTGAAATAAGTAAATTGCCTTTGATGAAATTCTAGAAATGCTAATAAAGTTGAAAATGACTGAAATGCCCTCAAGGGTTGGAGCAGGACTCTGGTATGTCAATCACTTCTGATATTAATATGAGGATGGAAGTTTTTCCGCACAGAATATAAGTTCGACTACTCTGTGGCAAGTTCTGTGGTGAAATATGAAGGCAACCGTTTAGATATACGATACAATCAGTATTTGGAAATGATACTTGTGAAGTGCGTACATCAGAAGGTTTGGTTAGTGCTGTAAGGTTGGGACATGTTAGTTCGATTGGTTTTAGAGGCTCGATAAATTTTTGGAAATCTTAAATATTGTAAATCTTCATTTTATCACTATTGGGCTAAATTACAAAATCACCCCTGATAGTTAAATGACCAAAATGCCTTCGTTGGCCAAAGTAATCAAAATAGCCCCGAATGTATCTGATATCGTGAAAGATCTTGACGTAGAAATCTCTGAATGCCTAGTTGGATACCTGATGAGCAAATAGAATTTCTGAGCTACCGTTTACGCCTTGTTGGTATAAATTACCAAAATGTCTGTGTATGATAAAATGACCATAATGCCCTTATAAGCTTAAATGGCTAAATCACTCATGATATGCCTAAGCTCTCAAAGATCCTGATGTATCATATCCTGAATATCTGGTTTGAACCGTTAATACAAACCCCTCTTTTAATAGGGGCCTTGTTTCAAAGATCCGTTCAATTATCAAAAGTTTAATGTGTTCTCTTCCGTAAATGTCAAGTATCTCCAAGGAATAAATTGTTCCACCTAGTGTGTTCCATGTGTGCCACACGACTGTTTTGCATACTGTTTTACATGTTATGATACCGATCACGTGCACTTGGTTGACATATTTGAACTCACATGACATGTTTTATAATTAAGCATGACCGTACTATATTTCTGATATATGCCTATGCACCTGATATGACAAACATGCTATATGGATAATGAGTTACTAAAAATACAGTTAATGATTAATGAACTATTGATGACCTGATTCACTGGGGTACTTGGGACATGGTATGAAGTTGTAGTCGGCTCAGCCCTGATCCAGCTGGTAAGTCCGCCCGTATTCGGATCCTATGATTCGGCTAGGTCCACCCGTTTTCGGATCCTAGGCTTCGGCCAGGTCCGCCCGTATTCGGATCCTAAGCTTCGGCTAGGTCCGCCCGTTTTCGGATCCTAGGCTTCGGCCAGGTCCGCCCATTTTCGGATCCTAGGCTTCGGCCAGGTCCGCCCGTTTTCGGATCCTAGGCTTCGGCCAGGTCCGCCCGTTTTCGGATCCTAGGCTTCGGCCAGGTCCGCCCGTTTTCGGTTCCTATGCTTCGGCAAGGGCCGCCCGTATTCTAAGGTTTATCCTTAGGATGGTACCCACGCCCAATGGGCTCGGGTTAATGCCTGTACATGATACTGCACTGGGGAAACTATATATTGGAGTATGGTTGGAGGGTAAATAAGGAATTAAAATGAACTTTATGGCTACTTGAAACAAATGTATTTTAAATAAAAAAAAGTTTACTCATTGTTACATTTCATGCATTAATGTTGCACCGTTGGAACACACTAGACACCAAACTCTCTGATTCCTACCTCGTATGTTATTAGCCTATATAATTCCCGTCTAATTCTCGAGGTCTAATTAAAGAACTAATACCGTTAATCTCGAGTATGATGCAACCTCGAAATAGTAGAACAGAAATGGAGGTCGTTACTGCGCGGAACATCATGAAAATGTTATGCCTACCATATATTTGCATGAGCTTATAGCATCTTTTGGTAGTTTTGTATTACTGAGCTTTTCCAAGCTCACGTTGTTTTTACCATCGCAGGTTAAAGGAATATATCATGGTATAACGTTTGACATCAGTGTTCGGAGTTCTCTCGGCGTTGCTTTTGGAGTACGGTACTGTATAGTCAGTGGGCATGTATATCATGTATTGTTTTATGACAGTGTCTGTAATACACTTTCTGAAATTTTTGTTATATGTTTAAATGATATCCCGAAAAGACATTTTAAACAGAAGTTGATTTTACAGTTTAATAAGTGTTTCGAAGAAATATGTTTTTTTGTGTATTTTTGTTGTGAGTCGCTCTTGTGACCCTAATGTGACTTCCTAGGATCCGTTGTAACGCATAGGCGGGTCTAGGGGGTTACAGATTACATGCTGTGATGACTCTGTTGTTTCTTGAGAGTAGGTCCAAAGTCCCCATTGTTAGGCGTTGTTGTAAAAATAAAAAGGAATTTTTTTTGGTTTAACGAGCTTGAGAACCGGAGTCTTTGCCCTTTTGCTAACCTAACGTTTCCTTTGTTGTTGTGTGTTTGCTGTTTTAGATTTTTACTTTTGCTTTGGTGAGACCGAGGGGACGGCCTAGAGCGGGTGACCAGGCACCCGAGGATGTGCCTCTTTCTCCTCACGCTCCCGATGGTAATGGAGAAAACGTTGGAGGCGATGGTAATGGGCCTCATGTTGAGGCTAATGTGGGAGGTAACAGGGCTCAGGCGGGCCAAGGTCAGGCAGGTCCAGATGTGGCCCATTTGATTCAAACCCTAGCCGGAGCTTTTCAAACAACTTTGGCTGGTATGCAGGCTGCAGCACCACCTCAGGGTGCGGGGACAAGATTACCCCTAGAGAGGCTTCGTAACTTGGAGGCAGTGGAGTTTCGTGGGTTGTCTCTGGAGGGTTCAGAGGGGTGGCTTGAGAGCACTACTTGCATCTTGGGTCAGATGGAGTGTTCAGATGCCCGTAAGTTGGGATGCATCATCTCTTTGCTTCAGGGAGACGCTTATACTTGGTGGACCACTGTTACTTCCGGTATGGCCGAGGCAGATATCACATGGGAGTTCTTCAGAAATGCCTTCAAGAGGAAGTACCTTGGAGTTCGGTACTTGGATGAAAAGAAAAGAGAGTTTATGGCTTTGGTTTAAGGTAATAAGACCGTGTCTGAAAACAAGGTTCAGTTTGTGAGGTTGAGCCAGTACGCACCAGAGTTGGTCTCGGATGAGAGGGAGCGATGTGAGCGTTTCAGATATGGGTTGACTACAGATGTGAAGACCTACATGCTAGCCTCCGACTATACTGAGTTCGATGTCTTGGTCTCTAGGGCCAAGGATATAGAGCAGAACCTAACCTCTAGAGCACGTGCTAGTGGTTCTGACTCCAGAAAGAGACATGCGAATTGGGATAGAGATCATGCCAAGAGGCATATGGATATGAGGTACCAGCCGGATACGAGACATAGGGGTGGTAACTATGGTCAGGGCCAGGGAGCTGTTGGGCACATTCCGGAGTGCACTAGGTGCGGGAGACGCCACCCGGGTGGGTGTATGGGTATTTATGGAGCGTGTTGGAACTGTAGCTCCCGAGACCATTTGAGGCGTGACTGTCCACACCCGGTTAGGGGCGGACCGGCTCCAGCTAGGGGCTTTGAGCATCAGAGAGGTCGTGGGCGCGGTCGTGGAAATTTTCAACCAAGGAATGAGGGTCAGAGGAACTTGGCTCATGTTGTAGCAGTCCAGCCCGAGGGAGGAGAACCGGCTAGGGTGTACGCTCAGCGAGAGGCTGGGAATGAGACTGATGTCATAGCAGGTAACTTCTCATTACAGTCTTTGAGTTTGCTTTCTTTGATTGATTCGGGGTCGACACATTCGTATATATTGGGTGAGCACGCAAAGTCATTAGGGTTACCATGTGATTGGTTAGAGGTAGGTGTAAGTGTCACTAGCTCTTTTGGTGATACAGTGGTAGTTAGGAAAGTGTATAGGAGGTGTCCTTTGATGGTTTAGGGCCACATATTTTTGGTCGATATGATGGAGTTACCCTTCTATGGTTTTGATGTGATTTTGGGCATGGATTGGCTTGTAGAGCATAGAGCTAGGGTTGACTTCGAGACCAAGAGAGTCTCCTTAAGGCTTACCGATGACTTTGAGGTTGTGGTAGTTGGTGAGAATGTCAGGTTTTTGTCCAATGTGGTTTCGGCTTTGGAAGCTTAGAGGTTGTTGAGTTCGGGGTGTCAGGCTTACTTGGCTTATGTAATGAATCCAGATATGAGTAAGTTGAGACCTCAGGACATCAGAACAGTATGTGATTTTCCGAGTGTTTTTCCAGAAGAACTGCCCGGCTTGCCTCCAGATAGAGCAGTTGAGTTTGTTATTGAGACGTATTCCGATTCTGCACCAGTGTCGATTTCTCCGTATAGAATGGCACCAAAGGAGTTGAAAGAGCTGAAGACACAGCTTTAGGAGTTGACTGATAGAGGCTTTATTAGACCTAGTGTATCCCCGTGGGGTGCTCCGGTCTTGTTTGTGAAAAATAAGGATGGTAGCATGAGGATGTGTATAGATTATAGGCAGTTGGATAAGGTAACAGTGAAGAACAAATATCCTTTGCCTAGGATAGATGACTTGCTAGACCAGTTGAGGGGTGCTTCTGTGTTTTTGAAGATTGACTTGAAGTCTGGATACTATCAGTTGAAGGTAAAGGATGTGGACATACCGAAGACAGCCTTTCGTACACGTTATGGACATTATGAGTTTTTTGTGATGCCTTTTGGGTTGACTAACGCTCCAGCAGCCTTCATGGATATGATGAACCAAGTGTTTCATGAGTTATTGGATAGGTTTGTGGTAGTGTTTATAGATGACATCCTAGTATACTCCAGGACCGAAGAGGAACACGATGAGCATTTACGGTTAGTACTTCAGACCCTACTTGAGAATCAGTTGTATGCCAAGCTAAGCAAATGTGAGTTTTGGATTAGGGAGGTTGTCTTCCTAGGTCATGTGATCTCGGCTAGTGGGATTAGTGTGGATCCCAAGAAGATAAAAGCTATAGTAAATTGGAAACAACCGAAGTCAGTGACAGAAATCTGCAGTTTCCTTGGTTTGGCGGGATACTATAAAAGGTTTGTTGAGGGGTTCTCGAGAATAGCGGCTCCGTTGACTAAGTTGTTACAGAAGAATGTTCCGTATGAGTGGTCAGATGCAAGATAAGCAGCGTTTGAGAAATTGAAGAAAGCTTTGACCGAAGCTCCTATCTTGATCCAGCCTGAGCCGGGGAGAGAATTTGTGATTTATAGTGATGCTTCCTACGTAGGGCTGGGTTGTGTGCTTATGCAAGAAGGTAAGGTGGTAGCATATGCTTCGCGACAGTTGAAAGTTCATGAGAAGAATTATCCCACACATGACATAGATTTGGCTGCAGTAGTGTTCGCACTGAAGATTTGGAGACACCATCTTTATGGTGAGAAGTGCACCGTGTACACCGACCACAAGAGTTTGAAGTATTTGATGTCTCAGAGGGAGTTGAACCTCAGGCAACGTAGGTGGTTAGAGCTTCTTAAGTATTATGACCTCACCATAGAGTACCATCCGGGTAAGGAAAACGTAGTGGCCGATGCCTTGAGTAGAAAAGTGGTTGTTGAGTTACGAGCTATGTTTGGAAAGTTGAGTGTGTCTAGGGATGGTGGATTGTTAGCCGAGATTCAGGTTAAGCCATCATTGGTCCAGTTAATCCGAGAGAAACAGTTGCGAGATGAGTCTTTGGCACCTCACGTGCAAGACATAGCCGAAGATAGGCCTACCGAGTATTGTTTTGGAGAGAATGAGATCCTATGTTTCAAGGATAGGATAGTGGTTCCGGAGGATGCCGAGTTGAGGCGTACAATCTTGAATGAAGCTCATAATAGTCCTTTTGCTATGCATCCGGGTAGCACGAAGATGTATCGAGGGTTAAAGAAGGAGTACTATTGGGTTGGTTTGAAAAAGGACGTGGCCGAGTTTGTAAGCAGATGTATGGTTTGTTAGAGGGTTAAGGCCGAGCACCAGTTTCCCTCAGGATTGTTACAGCCGTTGAAAAATTCCAGAATGGAAGTGGGAGCGTATCACCATGGACTTTGTGTCAGGACTACCGTTGACTCCTTCGAATAAGAATTCAGTGTGGGTGATCGTGGACAGATTTACTAAGTGTGCCCATTTCATACCAGTTCATACTACCTATACTTTAGACAAGTTGGCCGATCTATATATCTGTGAGATAGTGAGACTACACGGGGTACCGAAGTCGATTGTGTCAGATCGAGATTCGAGATTTACCGCTAGATTTTGGGAGTGTTTGCATCGAGCTTTGGGTACTTGGTTGAACTTCAGCACTTCGTATCATCCGCAGTCAGATGGGCAGTCTGAGAGAGTGATTCAGGTGTTGGAAGATATGTTGAGATGTTGTATCATTGATTTTCAGGGGTCATGGGAGAAACATCTACCGTTAGTAGAGTTTGCGTATAACAACAGCTTTCAGTCGAGTATTCAGATGGCTCCTTATGAAGCCTTGTATGGTAGGAAGTGTAGAACCCCGATTTGTTGGGCCGAAGCCGGGCAGAAACTTGTACCGATGCCCGAGTTGCTTAAGGGCACCACCGAGAAGGTAAGGTTGATATGCGATCGCTTGAAAGCAGCTTCAGATCGACAGAAGTCCTATGCCGACTAAAGAGGAAAGAAGTAGAGTATTCCGTGGGAGATAAGGTGTTTTTGAAAGTCTCACCTTGGAAGAAGGTGATGAGGTTTGGAAGGAAGGGCAAGTTAAGCCCAAGATTCATCGGACCTTATGAGATAGTGGAGAGAATTGGCCCCGTTACGTATAGATTGAGGCTTCCGACTGAACTAGAGAAGATTCATGATGTCTTTCATGTGTCGATGCTTAGGAAGTATAGATTGGATCCGTCCCATGTTATGCCAGTTGAGGAAATAGAGTTGAACCCGGACTTGTCTTACAACGAGGAACCAGTTGAGATACTTGCTATTGATAGCAAGGTGTTGCGTGGCAAGACCATAGAGTTGGTCAAAGTATTATGGAGACGTAGTGGTGTGGAAGAGGCCACGTGGGAAAGGAAAGCTAATATGCTTGAACAGTTTCCGTATCTGTTTCCGCTAGGTAATTTTAGGGACGAAATTCCTTTAGTGGGGGAGAGTTGTAATACCCGGGTTTAGGGGTCGGGTGAAAATAATATTTAAATGATATTCGAGTTTCGGTTTTCTAATTAAAATGATAATATATATTATTTTAAGGCTTCTTATTCCCAAATTGAAATTGAAATCAAATTTCCATGGAAATTGCAATTACATGAGATTGCCATCTCATTAATGGCATTTTCGTAATAAAGTAGACTTCTTTTAAAACCCCTTTTTAATTAAAAGAGAGTTATCCTCTTCCTTCCCCATTTTCATTTTTTTAAACGACAAAAAAGCTCTCCCCTCCCCCTTTCACTATTCCATCACCTAGCATCTTCATTTTGGTTCGGTTTTGAAAGAAGCAAGAAATTTGGTTGGTGAAGCTTCGGGGACGAATCCAGAGGTTTTGGAGTCTTGATCATGGTCTTCGGTCTTCTCTTGGGTAGCAACGGTGAGTAGAACTGTTAATCTTTGTTTTGTGCTCAATATGGAACCTTTGGGGTTTGGGTGGAACCTTGAGGGTTCACCTAAACCCAAGTGTAAGTTTCTACTCCTATGCTTTGTTATGAGTGGATGAATGGCTATGTGTTGTGATTTTCATGTGCATCTTGAGTTGTCTTATACAGTTGATAGTGTGTAGTCGTGTTGAAGTCGAGCCTCACGTGATGGTTGTCTTAACTACGGTGATGTGTAGTCTCACCGGTAATGACTAGTAGGAAAGTAATTTGATGTGTAGTCCCATTGGAAAACTACTAGTCGAAACGGTGATGTGTAGTCCCATTGGAAAACTACTAGTCGAAACGGTGATGTGTAGTCCCACCGTGTGTGTATGTTGGTTGTGCATGTGCAAACCTTGTGTAATTGATGAGAAAGTCATTCGTGCATCCATTGTTTTATTCCCATCTATGAAAAGTGTTTTGGAAACTGCATGTTGTTGAATTGTAGAGCTTCTCTCACTAAGCTAGTTAGCTTACACTCTTTTTGTTTCCAACATGCAGATCGTTAAAGTTCGGGAGGCAAGTGGGCAAGGGAGGAGCTTTTGGAGTTCTCAAGTCAGCTCAAGTATGATTTACATGTTTGTAATAATGCCTAGACAATGGGGAATAGACTAGTAGGAGTTGGTGCCAAACTCCTTAGATGATTTGTGTTAGTTAAGCATGTTAAACTATTAATGTGCTAGGTTTTCGTCTCGTGGATTGAGGAACATGTCTATTTTGTTGTCTAATTGTATGTGCCTAAGAGTGTATGAACTTGGACTATGGAATGCTCTATGTATGGTTGCCATATGCATGTTACCTTATGAATGCTATGTATGCCTCCTTTGATGTATGGTTCTTATTAGTTGTGAATGCCTCGTATGCTGAGCTTTGGTTGGTAAATGTCGTATGCATGTTTGATTGTGCTTAGGTGAGTTCTAAATTGCATCTAGAGTGGAGGTTAGGAGTCCTTAGAAGCTTTCTAGAGTGTTACAATGCAGGGCGTATCGATACGCCCATGCACTCAGAGGGTCAGTTTTAGCTTAGGGTATCGATACGCGGGGGTGTATCGATACGCCAATTCCTCACTGGAATTCCGAGATTTTCACGAGTCTTTGGCGTATCGGTACGGGCTCTAGGTGTATCGGTACGGTTTTGTCTCGTTGACCGCAAGATGTTGACTGAGAAGGGCGTATCGATACGCTCAAGGGCTGTATCGATACGGTCCTCCTGGGTTGACTGATGGCAGTTGACTTGGTCAAGGCATATCGATACCCTTGACAGGTGTATCGATACGGCCTGTTCTGTATGTGTAAAATGGGCTGTTTAACATGTTGTTTTGGTTTGGATGCTTTTACCTCGTGATGTTTTCCGTTGTCGTGATCACTTAGGAAATAATATGCCTTTAGACAATATTTAATTAAAAGAAATTTTCTAGGGTTGCTAACCGAGGTGGGACCTTAACGGGCTTCACTTTGGTTTTCCTCGTGTAGCCTACTCTGATACCACTAAATGTAACCCCCTCGTCCCGGTCTGGATGGCTGACCGGTCCGAGTAGGCTATACGGGGAAAACCGAAGTGAAGCCCGTTAAGGTCCCACCTCGGTTAGCAACCCTAGAAAATTTCTTTTAATTAAATATTGTCTAAAGGCATATTATTTCCTAAGTGATCACGACAACGGAAAACATCACGAGGTAAAAGCATCCAAACCAAAACAACATGTTAAACAGCCTATTTTACACATACAGAACATGTCGTATCGATACACCTGTCAAGGGTATCGATACGCCTTAACCAAGTCAACTGCCATCAGTCAACACAGGAGGACCGTATCGATACAGCCCTTGAGCGTATCGATACGCCCTTCTCGGTCAACATCTCGCAGTCAACGAGACAAAACCGTACCGATACGCCTAGAGCCCGTACCGATACGCCAAAGACTCGTGAAAATCTTGGAATTCTAGTGAGGAATTGGCGTATCGATACACCCCCGCGTATCGATACCCTAAGCTAAAACTGGCCCTCTGAGTGCATGGCCGTATCGATACGGCCCTTGGGCGTATCGATACGCCCTGCACTGCAACACTCTAGAAAGCTGTTAAGGACTCCTAACCTCCACTCTAGATGCAATTTAGAACTCACCTAAGCACAATCAAACATGCATACGACATTTACCAACCAAAGCTCAGCATACGAGGCATTCGCAACTAATAAGAACCATACATCAAAGGAGGCATACATAGCATTCATAAGGTAACATGCATATGGCAACCATACATAGAGCATTCCATAGGCCAAGTTCATACACTCTTAGGCACATAGAATTAGACAACAAAATAGACATGTTCCTCAATCCACGAGACGAAAACCTAGCACATCAATAGTTTAACATGCTCAACTAACACAAATCATCTAAGGAGTTTGGCACCAACTCCTACTAGTCTATTCCCCATTGTCTAGGCATTATTACAAACATGTAAATCATACTTGAGCTGACTTGAGAACTCCAAAAGCTCCTCCCTTGCCCACTTGCCTCCCGAACTCTAACGATATGCATGTTAGAAACAAAAAGAGCGTAAGCTAACTAGCTTAGTGAGAGAAGCTCTACAATTCAACAACATGCAGTTTCCAAAACACTTTTCATAGATGGGAATAAAACAATGGATGCACGAATGACTTTCTCGTCAATTACACAAGGTTTGCACATGCACAACCAACATACACACACGGTGGGACTACACATCACCGTTTCGACTAGTAGTTTTCCAATGGGACTACACATCAAAGTACTTTTCTACTAGTCACTACTGGTGGGACTACACATCACTGTAGTTAAGACAACCATCACGTGAGGCTCGACTTCAACACGACTACACACTATCAACTGTATAAGACAACTCAAGATGCACATGAAAATCACAACACATAGCCATTCATCCACTCATAACAAAGCATAGGAGTAGAAACTTACACTCGGGTTTAGGTGAACCCTCAAGGTTCCACCCAAACCCCAAAGGTTCCATATTGAGCACAAAACAAAGATTAACAGTTCTACTCACTGTTGCTACCCAAGAGAAGACCGAAGACCAAGCCCAATACTCCAAAACCTCTGGATTTGTCCCCGAAGCTTCACCAACCAAATTTCTTGCTTCTAATCATCCCAACACAATTAAAACAATCACAAATCAGTCCACAATTCAACGTGGTCAACCCGGATCACAAACCAAGCACAAAACACATAGTTTCAACTAAAAACCAAACCCAAAATCCATATTCCCGAGCAGTCCCTAAGCACACCCTAAATCCAATGATTCCAACACTTAAATTACTCCCAAAAGCCTCCAAAACAACACTTACATATAGTCTAACCATCAGCCATCATATTTCCACATAAAACACCCCCAAAACTCAACTTAAAACCTTCCAAAAACCCAAATCCGGGAAACTTAACAAAACACTTTAAAAATCATATATGTTGGACCTCATGCTTCATAAACAACATATCTAACATTAATAAATTAAAATCTTTAGTTAAAAACAATAAATGTACGATTTTTAATCAAAACTCCCAAAAACTCAAATTCCAAAAACATGGGCAAAAATGAAAACTAGTGGTACTTCCAAAGAGAGGAAGATGAGAGCAATATGAGGATGTATTTACCTTTCAAAACCGAACCAAAATGAAGATGCTAGGTGATGGAATAGTGAAAGGGGGAGGGGAGAGCTTCTTTGTCGTTCAAAAAAATGAAAATGGGGAAGGAAGAAGACAACTCTCTTTTAATTAAAAAGGGGTTTTTAAAAGAAGTCTACTTTATTACGAAAATGCCATTAATGAGATGGCAATCTCATGTAATTGCAATTTCCATAGAAATTTGATTTCAATTTCAATTTGGGAATAAGAAGCCTTAAAATAATACATATTATCATTTTAATTAGAAAACTGAAACTCGAATATCATTTAAATATTATTTTCACCCGACCCCTAAACCCGGGTATTACAGAGGTGGAAGTCAATCGTCTTGATGGTCTTAAAATCAAAAGGAGATGCCCCACCATCAGTCATCTTATGTTTGTCGACGATTGCATGATGTTCTCTACGGAAAATGAAAGTAATTGTCACCCAGTTTTGAATATTTTCCAGTTGTTTCAGAGTTCGACCGGACAAACAGTGAATTTCCAGAAGTCTTCAGTCTACTTCTCTCCCAATGTCAGAGCCAATCTCAAGAGCCACCTATCTAATACACTGAGCTTCAGACCTTTGGAGGAGGATAGTAGATATTTTGGCCTCCCTTCTCTCTAGGGACGAAGCAAAAAAGCATCCTTCGTTTTTTATCAAGGAAAGAGTCCAGAACAAGCTTCGGAGCTGGAAATCCAAATTCTTAAACCATGCAGGGAAAGAGGTTCTGATCAAAGCTGTTGCCCAAGCTATCCCCACTTATGTGATGCATTGCTTTCTTCTCCCTATCACATTATGTGATGAACTCAGATCGATGGTGGCTAAATTCTGGTGGAACAACTGTGTTTCCAAAGATAGAAGCATACATTGGATCAACTGGAGGAATCTTTGTCTTCCCAAGGACCAAAGAGGATTGGATTTCCGTGATCTTAGGTCCTTTAACAAAGCTCTGATTGCTAAAGTCGCTTGGAGAATCCTCAAGAAGCCGAACTCCTTTTTGGCTAAAACTCTGCAGGGCATTTATTTTTCGAACGGCAACATTTTCGAAGCCCCAAAATGTAACAACTATTCCTGGGCCTGGGCAGGTATCAAAGAAGGGATTGAGGTGATCAAAGAAGGCTCCTTATGGCGAGTTGACGACGGAAGAAGCATCTCTACATGGAAGGATAACTGGATTCCGAAACTCCCAAAGTTTCGTCTATCGTCTCAGCACACTTCTCTTACTTCCTGTCTATCTGTCTCAAGTCTCTTGAATTCAGACCAGAGATCATGGGATCGTTCCAAGCTGGACACTCTTTTCTCGCCTCCGGAAGTGGAAGCTATTTTGACTATTGCAATTGGGGGTCCTGGAATCAAAGACTCCCTTGTTTGGGCTGGAACGAAGGATGGAGTTTATTCTTCCAAATCAGACTTGGATTAGCTCTGGCATCTCTGAAAGGATTCTCTCATGTCATCATCGAAGCGGATTGTAAAACAGTCATCAACAGGATCCGCTCAGGCTCCTTTTCAGAGTGGGTCTCTTCGGCTATTAAAGAGGACATCGGACGCAAAGCTGAAACCTTTCAAGCTTGCTCATTTTCTTTCGTTCATAGATCTTGTAATCAGGCTGCCGACAGGCTAACCAAGTATGCTAGGGACCTTAAGGTCCAAACTTATTGGGGACCATCTCTTCCCCTTTGCCTCCTTGTACTTCTTTGATTTGATCTCTTAATGAATAGCTTGTCTTTGGATCAAAAAAAATATAAGAACCCAACAAGTGGTCCAAGTGAAAAAACGGATGA
The DNA here is from genome assembly GCA_030270665.1 of Hibiscus trionum. Lineage (NCBI taxonomy): Eukaryota > Viridiplantae > Streptophyta > Magnoliopsida > Malvales > Malvaceae > Hibiscus > Hibiscus trionum. The sequence goes on along the minus strand of BSYR01000033.1, from coordinate 1,267,330 downwards.
TGTTCATCCGAGCGACCTGAGTTCAATCATAAAATCTGCAAGATGTATGCTTTGTCGATAGGTTAAGAATAGCTATGAACAAAATTAAACGCGTCAATGATTCTAAAATTAGGATTAATTTCATGTCGCAATTATTCACGTGTTAACAAAAGTTAAAATTTAATTTGTTAATTGCTAATATATATTTTTATAAAAATGAATACACATAAAATCAAATCAAATCACAGTAGTTAGTATGCTTCCTATTCCCTCTTGCTCGTGACTCGAAATCCTAGCTTGTAGTTAGACCGGTACAAGAACCTACTCAGACCAACCCTTTAGTTAGGGAGGTGAACCAAATGCCTAAGAAAGGAAACCACTCAGGTACCGGCCACCGGTCCTCCACCGCTGCTGCCGCGTCATCAGTGAAACAAAAAGCTTAAGCGGCGGCGCATGAAGGCGAAGTTATCCGTCGCTTTCACACGTACACACCTTTAATTGGGGAGTGGTGTAAGGTTAACGATATACATGAAATTAGAAAGATGAAGAGAATGATAATAATAAAAGCAAACACACACAAAAGGAAGTTGATGAAATTAAACTGGAAGGTTACAATCAGTTCCAAGTTGTCATGAAGCCTGCAAATTGTCACTTTCCTCACACATGCATGCACCCACTTGATTGTGGTCCAGCCGAAACCATCGCCCATTCAAGGGACAGATACATGATTTTATGTCATGGTGCGAACTGTTACAAAGTTATATTAGCCATGTTTGGCAATTAACGGATAACGAATGACATTAGCTGATAGCATTAGCTGATTTGATTAGTGGATTGCATTAGCTGATTGTATAGAAGTGTTTGGTAAAATTAATTGATAGCTGATAGTTGTTTGATTAATATTTGAACAAAGAAAATGACATATAAAGACATAATTATATTCAATACTTATTTGAATAATTTATTAGTTATTAATATTTTGTATATGTTAATATTAATTAGATTATAGAAATTAATTTTGTAATATCATTACTAAGCATGTATAAAGGATGTACATATTAATTTTTTATTTGTGAAATTATTTTTTAATAATTTTAGTAATTATTAAATTTAGATGTATATGTTAATTTCTTATTTATGAGATTATATTTTAAATATAATTTTATTAATGATTAAATTTATATGTATATATTAATTTCTTATTTATGATTTTTTTTTTAAATTTATGTTATTTAGAAGAAAAATTATAATTATCAAGGACAAGAGTCTTTATAAGTCTTTTATTCAAACTTCTAACTCAAAAAGCTCCTAAAAGGAGCTTTTTCAAAATGAGAGGTTTCACCCCAATCCGATATTATAATCTTCTATTTACCAAACATCTCAATCAGCAAATTTGACTGGTCAAACCTCTAAAAATACTTCAAACCTTTGATTTTGGCTTAAAAAGCTATTTACCAAACATACCTTATAAATTTAAAAGTGCGAAATTATAAATTTTTAGAGGTTCGAACTTAAATCATCTATAAAAAAATACATAAACTTGAAATTTTCATGGGACACATCTGCTCCATCAAAAACCCCTCGATCGATCCCTTACCGCTCCCTCCTCCTCCTCAATGTATATATTATATATATGATGAGATTGTCAGAAAAACAATACATACTTTAACATCGTTTTTTAAACAAATGCCGCTATAAATGCATACTTTAGTGGTGTTTGTTTTTAAATTTTACATTCTATATCGACTCTATATTTATCTTACTGAAACATTATAAAAAAACGAAGCGCAAGTATAAATCGCTGATCTAAGTAATGAGTTAAAATAGGCAGAAGATATATATAGTAAATATCGGCGTTTAGAGGAAAAATGCTAAAAACAAAATTTTTAGCCGCTATAAGGCTAAAAACTGCCGCTAAAAGTCTGTTTTCTTGTTGTTGTGTAAGATTGCAGATATATTAAGTTACAACAACAATCTGATTATAGTGACCAACAAAGTTGCCCTTCTTTTCTTTTTTTTGGATAAATTGGCACTTCATTCATCCAAGCAACCTCAAAAGTATATAAAGGCTCCAATAGAACCACCAGTAGCCTACCCTTTACATACAACCTAAAGAAGAAAAAAACCTTACTCACAAAGATCCCAATTTGCAGCTATACAATTCTTAGAAAAAATAAATCTATTGCAGCCTGAAAGTTTCCATTTCACACTATACTTTACTAAATCAAAAATATCAGCCTCTCGTCTCGGCTTTTTCCCATGCATCCGACCATTCCTCTCTTGCCAAATGTGATAGTTCAAGCCATTCCATGCTAGCCTAATAATCGCTGCTCGCAAAGACCTCCCTTTACCGGCTGACTGGACCCAGGACAACATTTCAGGCCAACTATCAGGGATCCGGCTCACCCCACAACCCTGCAAGAACAACATCCACAAGTTTCTTGTGAAACAGCACTCCCCAAATAAGTGATCCCTTGATTCACAAGCGGATCCACACAATAAGCACCATGTATCCCCTTGGTATCCCCATTTCATCATTCGGCTTCTAGTTGACAATCTATCTAACACAACTAACCATGAAATAAACGAATGTTTAGGTATTGAGGGTCCACCCCAAACAACTTTATGCCATAGGACCTTAGGTTGTCGATGCCTTATAACATTCCAAGCTTCTTTTGCTTTATACTTCCCCTGCATGTTACCAACCAACACAAGATCATCCCTCAATCTCAACATCTTCTTCCATGCCCAACTATGAGTTGTTTTAACAGGGACATTCCACACCGAGCTGCCCTTCAACAAATACGCCTTCACCCAAGCAACCCATAACGACCCTGCTTGTGTGATCAGCAACCAAAGACACTTAATCATGCATGCCCTATTCCATACAACAATATTTTTTACCCCTAAACCTCCCTCGCATTTAGGGTGACAAACTACATCCCAACCAACTCGGGCCCCTCTTGCATTCGCATCAGTTCCCTTCCATAAAAACGCATTACAAACCTGTGAAGTTTTCTTCAAAACTTTTGAAGGAAGCAAAAACATTCTGCACCAAAAATTCTGCAAGCTAAACATCACTGCTTGAATTAGTTGCAAACGGCCAGCAAAGGATAAACATTTCGACGGCCAGTTTCGAACCTTGCTAACAATTTTCTCCACTAAGCCCTCACAGTCGCTGGAAGATAAGTTCTTTGTCACTAAAGGCACTCCCAAATAGCGAACAGGCAAAGAACCTGCAAAATTGTTATACATGATATATACATGTATATGTATATGCTTGTTTCAGGGATAAAATTGTTATTTTCATGGTAGACTTTGATGATCAGCAGCTAGCAGTGTTGGATATCTTATTAAAGTGGTGAAAAATATGCTCATTAATATCGTTAATTGTTTTTTTAAAAAGTATTGTACTTTAACAATATATATTATATCAAGTTGTCCCTTCATTTATCACAGGTATTCCATCTTCAAACTTATATAAATGAAATTAAAATAAATACAGAGAATACCAACAAACAGTTAGTCTAGCGAGATGAGGCACTAGATCCTTTAAATAAAGTCAAAGATTTTAATCCTGGTATTGTCAATGAAAAAAATTAAATTGAAAGGGTCGTCTCATATTAAGCCTCTATATTTTTTCCAGTTGAAAAAACAACAAGTGCACTCAACAAGTGTAATTAACAGCAAAAACAATACCTTTTTTTCCTCTTTGAAAATCATTTCTTTTGATTGAATGGTCAAACAACTTTGTGGAAAATAAACTTGATTGTGGGTTGAATTTTGGATTGTAGATAATCGGGACAAATTCGAGTTATCATTTCATTCATTCGATCATCCAGTATTGTAGCCAAGAAACTGATTGTGATTATGATAATCTTTGTGTGTAATTTGGTTCTCGCCAAGGATGGACCGAGGGGATTGAGAGAGCAGTACTCGCCTTTTTAAAAAAAATGATTTTTTATGTATTCTCTATTAAAAATTTATTTCCGCCCCTAAAATTTTATAAGTTTACCCTTTAAAATTTTATAGATTCACACTTTAACATAAAATTATGTGTCCGTCCTAGATTTTAGTCGATGCTGCCGACATCACCGGTCGCCTCCACCACCTTCAGGACATCACTCCTTGTCGATAACCCACCAACAATGTTCCAACATAAAGTAAAAACAAGGCATTCAAGGTTATAATTAGTGGAGTTAAACAAATTCAAATATGACCTAATTAAAAACTAAACTTTAAGGTGAAGAATGTGAATATGAGTGGAAATTTTGATATTTTCTTTCAAAAATTAACCTATAAAAAATGTAATAAATGGTATAAATCTTCTTCCCCTAATCATGCCCCACACTAAAAATTACTTAAAAAATAAATTTTAAATTCTAACCCTAATTTCCTCATTCTAAACCCTAAACTCCACACCTTAAAAAATACACCTTATCTCTAATTTCACAACCCCTAACCTTAAATCTTAAACTCTAAACCCTAAACTCACTATTTTAAAGTGGATGCATAAAAGGAGCATGATAAGGAGGCGTGTGATTTCCATCCCTAATAAATACTAAAATAGTATAGATAAACAAAGTTAAAGAGAGGTCCCACAATCCAAGTGGGAAAATGGAACCATGTGCGCTCATATGGTGGTTGGCCATTTCAGCCCCCACAAAACTCACTTTTCTCACCTCTATAACCCCAATCTGAAAACGAAAGCAAACGCCTTTAATTCAATTCTCATTCTAATTCATACTATACTAAAATTTCATGTCATAAATGTTATTTTTTATAGCTATATGTATCTAATCATTAACCGATTAATTTAGATCAAGTACCGTAAACATCTATTATAGACTGACCTTTCTAATTTAATTGTTTAATACACAACATTAAAATTCAAACACTTGACTTTACATAAGAGATCTAGCGCCTCATCTCACTGGAAATTTACATTTGGACTCGAACTTCTTTAAAGATGTGATACACTTTATTTAAAAAAAAATTATATCATTATATTTGTTTTAAGATATAATGATTTATTTTAAAAATCATGATAAATTATAGGCATAATGTGAAAAAAATGCGTCTAACGTTTGACTAGATTGTCACTTTAGTCTATATTCTTTTATTTTGAAGAACTTTAACCCTCAATGTTTCATCAAAATGATCCCTCTGTAGAAAAAAATAATTTTATAAAAATAATCTTTTAAGTGATGTATCATTCTATAAAGTCAACACCGTTGTCTATATGATATTGTTATGTCAGCATGCACTGCCATATAAGTTTGCCACATCTTTTCAAATCATTTACCGTTAGTCGAGTAACAATTTTCATCTACGGAGAGGTCATTTTGACCTAAAAAATAAAACGTTGAGAGTTAAAATGCTTCCAAAATAAAATAGGGACTAAAGTGACAATCTAGTTGAATGTGAAGGGCATTTTTTGACATTATGCTAAAATTATAATAATAAGAATGATAATAATGTGGTATATATCCAAATCAAGGGTTGATTCCCCAAGTCTCCTTCCTCTTCACACCTCCCATTTCCAATCCCTTCATTCTCTTTCTTTCTTTACTTAATTCTCCTCGCATGTTTTTGTTCTTGAAAGTTCCCCTAACCACATCTCTGTCTTCCCTTCATGTCTGGTTGGTCTATTTAGATACTGTGTCAGAGAATTAGTCAGCTTTTGTCTTCTCGACCATTTCTACCTTTGATCCATCCAAAAAAGACCAAACCCTTGCTTAATCTCTTGTCCATCTTCATATCCAACTACCCAAAAAACCAAACCAAACCAAAACCCTAATTTTTTTTGTCAACTTTTCATCTCATAAACCATGAATAAGTATAACCCTGACCGTATGAACCCTAGTTCCCTAAGATCCAGGTTCACCACAAGGTTCCTCCGGAATCTGTCTAAAATCCATGCCCAAAAACCTAGCTCCTCGTCTTCTCCCGCGGAGATCTTCCGGCGGTACCGAAGGATCAAGGTTGCAGCCGACAAGTCCATGGCTTACTCGGTTAGGTCGAGGAGAACTTGGAGTAGGGCAATGCTTTGGAAGCTTCGGACCCGACCTTGTTCCACTTCCATCAGAAAAACAAGACATGAGAAACAAAACAAGAATAGAACGACAACAGCAACAACAGGGGAAGATAGGGTCGGGTTTGGTGTCGAAGCAGATGAACTAAGAGAGCTTGTTCCAGGTGGTGAAGCCATGGATTTATGCAACTTGTTGCATGAGACAGCACATTACATAAAGTGTCTTACCACCCAGGTACAGGTGATGAAAAAAATTGCCGATTTCTACTCTCCCTGAGTAATATTATATATATATATATATATATATATATATATATATATATATATATATATATATATATATATATATACATATATTTTCTTATCACATCAATATACATAATAAACCCGAAGAACATGTGGGTAAGTTTTTTTTTTTTTTTTCTGTAGAAAACATGTGTGTATAGCCAGCTGAAATAGTTTCTAGACAGAAAGTGAAGAATATTATTAAGTGAAGGAACTTGCAAAATCTGTGTCATGGTATTAGAGGGGTAGTTGTACCTCCTAAAAAATTTAAATTTACTTATAATTTAGATATTTGTTTTATATTTTCTATTGATAATCTAATTTTATATTCATACATTTGTAATATAGTTTTTTAATAATTTGCACTCTCTTACATAAAATTTTATGTCCGCCCCTGTGTGAAGTAGTAAACAACGTGATCCTACAAAGTTCTTTTAGTGAATTACTAGCATAATTTGAAGCTCTCTTGAATTATGCAAATTGTGTATATAATCTCTTGAAGTAAAGATTTTATTATAAATAATTTATTTAAGTCTGAATCAACGTTCTCTTGTATTGTCAGAATAATAATACTAATTTATTATAAATAATAATAATACTAAGTAACTAGTCCCTTGTCAGTTAAGTTTTAAATTATAGTTATTTAAAAAATAAAGTTTTAAATTATAGTTAGAATATAAGAAACTGTTAAAATGCATAATTTTGTTTCTTTCTTGAGAATAAATGCATAAGTATGTAACAAACAAACACATTTTTTAGCCTTTAGGCCGAATGAAATTATAGGTAAGATTCAAAGTTCGAATTTTCTTTCCTTTCAATATACTCATTAGTATTCAACTAACTAAATCAACAAATATAAAAAATAATCTATATTATTTAAGTTTATATTTTTCAATTGTTTGAGTCTGGTCAAAGTGTGACTTAAGCTATGTTTGGCAATTAGCGGATAGCAGATATATTAGCTGATAGCTGATAGCGGATAGCTAATAACATTAGCTGATTTGATTAGCAGATTACATTAGTTGATTATATAAAAATGTTTGGTAAAATTAACTGATAACTGATAGATGTTTGATTACTTGAACAAGCAAAATGACATAGAGATATGATTATATTTGATAGTTGTTTGAATAATTTATTAGTTATTAACATTTTTATATATTAATATTAATTAGATTATGAAAATTATTTTTTAAATATTATTACTAAGCATATATGAGGATGTACATATTAATTTTTATTTATAAAATTATTTTTTAATATAATTTCAATAATTATTTAATATAGATGTATATATAAATTTCTTATCTATGAAATTATATTTTGAATATAATTTTATTAATTATTAAATTTATATGTATTTATTAATTTATATATTAATTTCTTATTTATGATTTTTTAATTTTATTAGTTAATCAAATTTATGTTATTTAGAGAATATATATAATTATCAAGGACATAATAGTCTTTACAAGTTTTTTATCCAAACTTCTAACTCAAAAACTCCTAAAATGAATTTTTTTTTCAAAATGAGAGGTTTCACCTCAATCCGCTTTTATAATACTCTATTTACCAAATATCCAAATTAGCGGATTTGACTAGTCAAACCTCCAAAAATGCTTTAAACCTCTAATTTTAGCTCAAAAAGTTGTTTACCAAACATGGCCTTAGATTTTTTTTATTTTTTTTTTCAAAAACTATGTTTATAAACAAAAAAATGTTTTTGATTGATAAATAAAAAATCATACCAAATTGGATCAAATTAGAATATATTTTGTTCAAATTCCATACAATTTGAAGTGCCCCCATTTTTATAATATTTGAATTTATTTATTTTTGATATAACACATATCCATTTTATGGTCCATATTCGAGATTCGTGATTCTCCTTTCCAATAATATCATTTTTAAAGTTTAAACTAATATTCTTTCATTGGGAGAGCAATGTGCCTTGCCATTGCACTCTTATAATATTTGAATTTATCATCTTAAGAAAATAAACATTTTAAAAATAATGTTGGGTTGGATATATTTTAGATATTAATCCTTCATTTTGTAATATTCCCGTATAAAAAAGAGAAAGTATTATCAATCTTGTTGAGATCTTATGCATGAGTACAAATATAAATAAGTGTAAGGTTTAATCAAATAGTAGAATAATAAAATTCTAGATTGGCATTCTTCTGTTTTATTTATTGACAAATTTGTGGTTTTTATTTAATAAATTACTCCATATATCCATGATTTTAAAGCTTTATTTCCTTTTCATTCGTGGTTTTCAAATTTTAATTTTATCAATTCTATTAACATCAATAAAATTTGAAACAGGTGTAAAAGAAAAAAATGAATACTAAAAACTATGGTCCAAATTAGGTTTTGTTTGGCATAATTTGAGTTACATAGAAATTTAGGTTTTGATAGAGAAAGGTTATTTCTTTTTGGTTTAATACTCAAATAAGTGCCTAAACTATCTCATTTTTAATTTATTATTAGGTGTTAAAATTTTTTTTTGCCCTTTTTAGGTGCTCAAAGTATTATTTTTTTTTGTCAAACATGTGCTCAAACAATCATTTTTTGGTCAAAGTATGTGCCTCAGTTTGACCTTAAAATTGGCAAAAAATGATAGTTTGGGCACCTAAAAGGGGCAAAAAAAAATTTAGACACCTAAAAAGGAAAAACAAAATAGTTTGGGCACCTAAAAGATGTAAAAAAAATTATAGGCACCTAAAAAAGCATTATAGTTTAGGCACTTATTTTGACATTAAACCTTTCTTTTTATTATTTTTGGTACAACTTAGATTCTTTCTGTTTTTTTTCTTCTTTGAAATAGGAGTACATCAATTTTATTAAAAAAGAAAGAATTTAAGAATGCGATGAGAGTTTATAACTCATCCAGACATATTCTTAAGAAAATAAAAATTAGCGTCTTTAGATCATTAACATGACCATACAAAAAAAGGTAAAAAAAACTTAACTCAAAGCCTCGAACAAAATAGATACAAACATCACCAAAGCTCGACGATGAAAAGTAAAAACCAACAACAAACAACATTAAAAATGGCATATTACAATAATAAGGCACGTTGACAACATGGTCATTATCACAGCTCAATCGTGAACAAGAGTGGTGACTGTGAGCTCGTATCAAAATCCAGTTCGATGGTCCAGAATAAATAGATCAACAAGATATTTATAAAAAAACGTCATATTGATTGGTCGTTGCGACGTCAAATACAACCTGATAGAAAAACAAATAAAAAAAGTGGTCAAACAACTGAATAAAAGAAGAAAATGTGCCAAAAGACAAAAGATATATATCAAATGGTATTGAAAAGTGTGTCACAAGAATAAAGTTTTTGAATTTAAAATCTAGAAAATAAAAAATGAAACAAAGGAACAAGATGATTGGCTGAACAGAGTTTGAACTTGAACAAGTCCTCGTTTCGTGTAAACAATGCACATCCAAATATATATATACAGTATACATACATTGGCAACTTTCAGGTGAAGCTCGGCACAGCGCTTTTCAAACAGTAACTTCCCAGGTACAATCTTTTTTTTCTGCTTTCTATGTTCATCTCCGAATCTCCGATGTCGTTACTGTACAACATTTTGATTTTTTATCTGCTTGTGCTTGACCGCTGCTGCTGTTTTAATGGGGAGGGGGATCTTGTTCGTGTGAGGATCAGTTAAGACATGACTGTCTCTCTGCGAACGTTAAAATTAATGTGATTCGATCCTCGAAGATGTTCCAAGTGTTGCTTCATTGAGTCTGGACAGCAGAGAGCTAGTTTGTGGGATGAGTAGAAAAGGTAGGTCTCTGATACGGAAACCGTTTCCCCAGAAAGAGGCAAGAGAAAGACCCATAATAGCCATGGCAATGACAGAACATGCAGGTGGAACCGCTTGACTACTGCCCCTGAGGAACTGGGTTGCGAGAAGGCCTGCCATGGTGGAGCTTTGCATTCCGGTGCATAATGAAACCGTCCGACAAACTTCTTCTGTTTGCCTGCACATTAACCGCACGGCATCAGATGGTCTGAATGAAATCAGCAAGGAAAAACAGACTCCGGAAATAGAATCAAAAATTGTTATCAGCATATGAAAATTCTTGTGCAGACTGCTCTTTCATTTCAAGCATTCCACACTGACTGTACTTATAAGTGGAACAATCTTTTTCCATGCTAAAGAAATAACAAATGCTTGAAAGTGCAATGAGATTCAGCGGGCAAACGATTCGGGTAAGCTTCAAGAGAACCAATGAACATTAATGACTTGGAATGACAACTTCTCTGACTTATTGGCACACAACTCTTCTTTAGGTTCAAAACAAAGTACCTCAGAGCTTGAAAATAAACTTGGGAGGGCACGAAGAATAGATAACATAGACGATAAACCAGATGGAGAAATATTGGTGGCCGGAAGGATTAGCCTAGAGCTCGTTGGTCTAATTTGACGACCATGGTATAAGGGGGTCATAAACACTAGGAAGGAAGGATTAGCCTACTGAATTCTGCTTTTCTCCCCAACTTTAGAAAACAAACAACCTGCTGCAACTATATATATTCAAATTCTGTTCTAAGGATATGCAACCTGTTATTTCTCGTATAAATGCTTGATTTAGCATAATAAAAAGGAAAATGTTGTGTATAGAGGACAAAGTTCCGGAAAGATCAATCTGATATAGAGAAACAACATCACCATCTTTAACAGAAAACAATCTATCCACTAAGAACCGTCCCCCTGGCCTTCCATAAGCAAACGAGATGAAATGGATGCATAAAGAATAGTGTATAGTGTATACACAAGTTTTACATTACCTGAAAGCAGGAATTTTTGAGATCCAGTATCCCGCGGCGAATCCCACAGAATGAAATGTCAAAACAGGAAAAACCAACTGAAGACCCTCTTTAGATAAAATTTGACTCCTATTCAATGCAAGAGGGCTACCAATGCACAGGGAAGTACATATCATAGCAACAAAGGGCATCACAGGTCGAAGGATAGTGACGACCGGTTTTGCATAGGTGTTGAGCACAAGCCCTATAGTGACAGGAACAAAAACAACCTAACAAGAAAAACCAAGCAAAACATTTACATTTCACCAAGAAACAAGAATGCTCCATAGAGAATATTGGGATATGTTCGATCACCACATTACCTGTAAAATCGACTTCGACATAGCAACTGCATCAACCGGAACGACAGACCCTATGAGAAGGCCTGTTAAAAGAGGTGTGACTATCACTGAAGCAATGGTGGTAAAGCTGGTGAGAAGTATACTAACTGCTACATCTCCTTTGCTCAAAAAGCTGGCATAGCTAGAGAGCTGAGCCCCTGCCACACAAGATATGAGGATAAAGCCTGCATAGAATATCGCAGGCATACCAAAGGCCTTTGCAACTAAAACCCCAAGAGCAGGTTTGAGCATATACTGCGCAATTAATCCGATAGATAACGGTAAAGGTCTGCAAGGAAACAAGATCATACAGATTGCGGAGCACGTTTCGGATATCATACAACAAATAAAATAACTTGATTAGGACCTATATGAAACTGCACATGATATAAGGAGAAATTAGATACTTTTACCTTTTGGCTGCAAGTGTGAAATCATCAAATGAAAGTCTAATTCCAATGGACAACATAATCCCACCTAGAGCAGGAGCATACAATTCCTTAGATACCCTACATGAAAAATTGTGTTTAATAATGATTTTGTTCAATAAAAAACCGATTAAAATGCAAAAACAGGGGGGTTTACCAGGTGAAAGTGGAAGGTTGAGAAAGGGCAGCAATAGCAGTAACAACGACAACAAAAGGAAGCATTGCGGACAAAACCTGCGATATATCAACCTTCTTTGCTACTTGGGTAGCGCCGCCGCCGCCGCCAGCGTTATTCGCCGACGAAAGCCTCCGCGACCCAACTCTCCGGACATACGGCGTCGTTGAACAGGCAAATACAAACAACCGTCCTCCGTTACTATTGGCAATTTCAAAACAACCCTTCATCCCACTCAACTTCAATCCATTTCTCGAATAAGAACAACACACCGACGCCGCTGGTGTGGGGGAGATTGAGAGCTTATTCGATTTGGAAGTGAAGGCACTGGTGGTGGGAAGAGAAGGATAAGGAGTAAGTGAGATCATTTTTAAAGTATTAAACAGGGAATTGGAGTCGCTTTGCGTTCCCTTGGCCGGCGCCGGAGGTAAGTGGTGGCCGGTCGGGGAGGTTTTAGCCTAATTATAGAGATGTGGTGGTGGAAATGAGATGACGTGAGGTGAGTGATATGGAAATTTCTTAGGAAAGTTTGACAGTTCTAGTAGTTGACAGGACAGGTTTAGTTGGTTGTGTTCATATCATCTGTCAGGAAATGAACGGTGATGATAGGCTCCAACGATTCGTGTCAAAGTATTTAACCATATTTGTAATTAGGGTTGATATTTGATCCAATCACAAAAATTTTGAGTTAATTTAATTGAAAGAATCATATTTTATAGGATAAAGCACATAGACGGTCACTAAATTATACCTGAAAAAGTAAAATGATAACCAAATTTTTAAAAATGATAAAATGACAATAAACTTATGTTCTGTTACAAATGGTAACTGTGTCGTTAACCTCCGTTAAAATAGTGACATGACTGTTATTTTTTTGTATAATAGCACATTTAGTCCTCAATAGTTACACATTCAATTAATCTAGTCATAATTCAAATAAATTTAATAAATTTAAGGCTTAAATGAAAAATAAGTGCTTAAAGTATATATATATTTTTTTAACTTTATGTGTCTAAAGTATTTTTTTATAAAAATAAGTGCATAAAGTTTCAACTCTTACAATTTAGGTGCCTCGGTGTTAATGGTCGTTAGAAAAACTTGTTAGCCAATTATAATATGACACGTGACAGGTTTTTATTTAAAATTTTTTAAATTATTTTTAAAAAATTAAAAAATTGAAATTTTTAAAAAATCCCTTAAATTCCAGAAAAACCCCAATTTCATAAATTCATAAATCTCTCAATCCGGCTACTCCCGCCGTCGTTGGCCACGATTCCGGGGACGGAATGGAGCGTACTCCCCTTAAGCACTCATGCACCAATCGTCTTCGTTCATCCGCCGCTCGTCGCAAATCGTTCGAATGAATTTTTCGAATATTTCGACCTTCGTCCGGCGTTTTGCACGACTTTAGTCTATCTCCGGCGATGGGGTGGTATGGTAAATGACCATGGTGGTTCGGTGACGGATGTGGCAGGCGGCGGCGTGGCCATCAGTGACGGAATCGATTCAAATCGTGAATTGAGTTTTGGTGTGTTAGGAATTTCGAATTTGGGGGCTATTTTGTGAATTTTGGAAATTTAGAGATTTTTTAAAAAATAAGTTTAAAAATAAAAGAAATTAAAAATAAAATAAAATAAATATATATATTTTAAAAAAATAACGATAGTTAACATGAGGCACTTAAAATTATAACAGTTGAAATTTTGGGCATCTATTTTACAAAAAAAATACTTTAGGCATATAAAATTCAAAAGTGGTATAGTTTAGGCACATATTTTTCATTTAAGCCTAAATTTAACCCTCAATTTTTACACATTAGTATAATTTAGTCCTAATTCTACAAAATTTATAGCTAAGAACAACGTTAAACTTATAACAAAGTATAAAAATCGAGGGTTAAATTTAGTCCTAATTACACATATGCCCTTGTGTTATTAGCTATAATTTTTTTAGAATTAGGACTCAATTATAACAAAGTGTAAAAATTGAGGGTTAAATTTATTAAATTTCTTCCAATTATGACTAAATTGATTGAATGTATAACTATGAAGGACTAAATGTGCTATTATACCAAAAAAATAACAGACATGTCACTTCTTTAACGGAGGTTAACGACACGGTTACCATTTTGTAACAAAACATAAAGTTTAATTGCCATTTTGTCATTTTTAAAAGTTTGGTTACCATTTTGTTTTTGGTAGAAGGTCAAAAATAGCCCCAATGTTTCACCATTTAGTCAATTCACCACCTATTTTTTGTGGAAATAAGCACCTAACGTTTCATTATCGTTCAAATTTTACCCTCGTTAGATGACGCTGACGTGGCATATTTGCATGGAATTGGGAGATGACGTGGCGATGCTATGTGGCACTTTGCTGACATGGCATTTTTAAAATTTTAAAAAATTAATTAATTATTTTTTAAAGAAAATATTTCTTAAAAATATTTTTAACCAATCGAATGATGCCACGTGGAACTTTGCTGATGTGACATCATCCGATTGGTTAAAATATTTAAAAAATATATTTTCTTTATATATATAATGAAAAAAATATCCTCAAATTTTCAAATATTTCAAAAACAGTCCCCAAATCCCTAAACCCCCAAATTCAGCCACTCCCGTCAGCGTTGGCCGCTTTGCCGGCGATGAAACGAAGCGCCCTCCCCTCGTCGAACGACTCACACATTGTTCGTCATTCGTTTTGTCGTCGTTCGTCGTAAATCGTTCAAATGAATCATTCGACGATTTCGCCTTCATTCGGCGTTTCGCACGGCGTCGGTCGATTTTCGATGACGGGGTGGTGGGGTAAATGTCCGTGATGGTCCAGCGACCGATGTGATGGGCGGCGGCGGAATCGGCTCAAATCGGGATTTAGGTTTGGGGGAGATGAATTTTAAAATTTTGGGGCTATTTTGCGAAATTTGGAAATTTTAGAGATTTTTTAAAAATTAATTACTTTTTTTTAATTTTTTTAAAATAATTATTTTTAATCAATCTGATGATGCCATGTCAGCAAGTGCCACGTGGCAGCATCCGATTGGTTAAAAAATAAAAAATAAATATTTTTAAAAAAATTAATAAAAAATGTGATGCCACATCAGCATAGTGCCACGTGGCACTGCCACATCATCCCTATATGCCACGCTTGCGTGCCACGTCAGCCTCAAATGATCAATGCATGTTGACTGACAGTTTCCATCCACTGAGGATGAAAGCTGAATGAAAATCAAACGTTGGGTGCTTGTTTGGACCAGAAAAAAGAATAGGTGGTGAATTGACCAAATGGTGAAACGTTGGGGACTATTTTTGACCTTATGCCTTTGTTTATCGGGTATAGTTTAGTGACCGTCTATGTACTTTACCCTATTTTATAACTTAAACTATATTTGAAAATTTTCATGTCGAGTTTATAAAATTCGAGTTGAGTTGTTCAAGTTTCGGTTCAAATTTAATTGTAAACATTTATGCTGGGTTTTTTAATGCTCGATTCCTTCAACCGTTCTTGCTCGCCAAGTGAGGAGAAGTTGGATAATTGGGTGTTTTAGTGGGAGGTGAAAATTGAACAATTAGACACAATGATTTATATTGGTTCAACCTTCTAACCAAGGTCTACATCCACTACCTTAGCTCCCCACTAAGGATTTCAACAAATCCACTCTAGAATTTCGTCCCCTTTTCTAGGCTAAGGAGACAACCTTTACACACTCGAAGCTTTCTAACCCAAAGCTTGAGTCAACCCTCTTTACAAGAGAAATTCTTAAAGCAAACTTGAAATCCCTCTAATATGTAATTGTTTGCACTATAAAGTTCTCACCCAAAACCTAAACACTTGAGCAAATATAACAATGTTAAGCTCACTAGTGTTGTCTAAGCAAGGAATTTACAATTAATGCTCTAGACACAATTTGTCATCATAATTTGTAACAATTGAAGTATTAACCTTCTCTTGATGCTTGGAGGTCCCTTTTATACTCCTAATTGAGTTTGTAGTCGTTACTAGCCGTTAGGGTTGAATTGGAGCCGTTGGAGACTTTATTTCCCACCATAAATGCAGTTCTACAGCCTACCGTATCGGTACTCGAGGAGGCGTATCGGTACGCCCTTCTTCAGAACTAGCTGTTGGGTTCTTGCCAGCCTATGCGTATCGATACGCTAGGAAGCGTATCAGTACGGTCTGCACTTTAAAATACCGTTGGGAAATAGTCGTTGGGGGTTGTTAAAGCAGTGATCGGTATGCTTTAAGGCATATCAGTACGACCCCTCTCCGTTTCGATACGGGCAAGCCTGTATCAGTATGGATTTTGGCAAAATCAAATCTTGGGTAAAAAGGTATCGATACGGGGTATACCGTATCGGTACGGGCTTACTGAAAACCCAGGTTGACTAATTTAAAGCATTAAAAACTTTGCCAAAAACGTTTTTAAACACCCCAAACTTATTTTCAAGTTGTTTGGACTTAAAGACATGTTTTAAATTCTTTTCAAATTTGTCAAAACATTTTTCAATTATTATATCAAAACACTTAGTTCTTCAATCTCCCCCTTTTTGATATAATAAAACCAACTTGAAAAATTGTTTGGGACTCTCCCCTTTAAGTTTAAAATTTGAATGAGAGATGAAATATAGAAAAGTAATTAAAGCTCCTCCTTATTCATTTAAAAAACACAATTTTTCAAATCAATCTCCCCCTTTTTTATTATATCAAAAAGAATTTAAAATAATTTTAGGCTCAAAATAACAATGGAGTTTTAAATTTTGAAACTATCAAAATGTTTGGTTTTAAAAGTGGCTCCCCCTTACTCAAAGCATCATCAAAAGATGTTAGTCCAACATATATGATTAAACTAGTTGAATTAAAAGAAATAAAACTAAATAAAAAGAATCCAACTAATTTTACCAACACTTGAATCCAATGGAGGATGTGAAGCCTTCCTCTTCAAGTGTCTTTCTTTGTTTGCATGGAGCTCCCCCTCATTGACTGGACTTGTTGAACATCTTCATCACACCTAATCAAGACAATCGTACAAATTTTGGTATCCAAATTGTTTTGGATCCATAAACGTTAGTTGCACAAAATTTAGTCCCCTTAGAATTCATTTTTCAATTTCATCATTTTTATGTGAAGTGATTAGTTCTTTTGGAACCCAAACACTTCTAAAACATTTTCCATTTAAAAATCTAGGGGCACTAGATTGTCTTTGGTAAAATTTTGATTTTCTAAAATCATTTTTCTTTTCTAGTTCCTTGAAAATCAAAATCTTTTCTTTCTTAAGATCATCAACTTCTTTTTGATGATCTTTTTTCATTGTTTGAAGCAAGTTTTGTAAACTAGAAACTTGTTGCTCAAAATCCTTCAATTTTGCTTCAAACTCAAAATTGATTTTTAAAAGTAAATTGTTTTCATTTTTCAACTTTAAAATCATTTTTTTTAAATGAAGCCTTGAATTCGAAAACCAATTCATCATAGGCTTCTTGTAACTCATCAAAAGTATAAGAATTTGAAATGGATGAGTTAGAAGTTACCTCCCCTCATTGAGGGCCATCAAGCATAGGTGAGCTACTTCATCATCGGTGGAGTCTTCATCACTCCAAGTGACCACATATGCTTGCTTTGAAGATGATCCTTTCTTGTTGGACTTGTGGGATTCCTTCATCTTCTTCTTCGATTCATGATAAGAATTTTCCATTTCACTCTTCATAAACCGGGTGAATTTCTTGAAGAGATATGCCATCTCTTCGTCTTCACTTTCCTCCTCACTTGATTCAACATGTCAGCATTTAGAGGATTTAAGAGCAATGGCACTCCCGTTGATGCCTAGCTCTTTGACTTTCTTCTCTTCCATCTTCTTTATCTCTTCCTTTTTCTTCTCCTTTTCTCTTCCTTTCTTCATGATTTCGTGTGTGAGGAGAGATCTCATGAGTTCATCGAGCTTTAAGGATTTGAGATCTTTAGCTTCAATGACGGCCGTCTTCTTTGCGTCTCAAGACTCGGGAAGAGAGTAGATGAGTTTGCGGACAAGTTTGTCTTCCACAATGATTTCTCAATATCCTTTGAGTTCATTGGAGATGGTGGAGAATCTATCAAACATCTTCGTGATGTCCTCATCCAGTTCCATCTTGAAGTTCTCATACTCAAGGGTGAGGAGTCCGATCTTAGTCTTCTTTACTTCGTTGGTTCCTTCGTATGTGACTTCAAGCTTGTCTCATACCTCCTTGGCATCTTCATAAGAAGACATCTTCTCGTAGATGTTGGGGCTCAATGCACAAAAGATGATGTGCAAGGCTTTGCAATTGAGCTTCATCTTCTTGCGATCATCCGCGCTCCAATCCGTATTTCTTCGTTGTGGCACGAACGAACCATCTTCTACTATGTCCCAAAACTTGTAGTCCTTAGACTTTATGAAATACATCATTTTTGTCTTCCAATGAGTATAGTGTGTTCTGTCGAAGAATGGTGGCTTGTCGATGGATTGCGCCATTTGATCGGTTGATTGATATGTTGTATCGAGCTTCCCGGATCACCTCAATAGGATGTTAATCCTCTTCGATTGAGTCAAGCTCTGATACCAATTGTTGGGTTTTTTAATGCTCGATTCCTTCAACCGTTCTTGCTCGCTAAGTGTGGAGAAGTTTGATAATTGAGTGTTTTAGTGAGAGGTAAAAATTGGACAATTAGACACAAGGATTTATAGTGGTTCAACCTTCTAACCAAGGTCTACATCCACTACCTTAGCTCCCCACTAAGGATTTCAACAAATTTACTCTAGAATTTCGTACCCTTTTCTAGGCTAACGAGACAACCTTTACACAATCGAAGCTTTCTAACCCAAAGCTTGAGTAAACCCTCTTTACAAGAGAAATTCTTAAAACAAACTTGAAATCCCTCTAATAGGTAATTGTTTGCGCTATAAATCTCTCACCCAAAACCTAAACACTTGAGCAAATATAACAATGTTAAGCTCACTAGTGTTGTCTACGTAAGAAATTTACAATTAAAGCTCTAGACACAATTTATCATCATAATGTTGTAACAATTGAAGCATTAACAATCGGTACGGTCTGCACTTTAAAATACCGTTGAAGGTTGTTAAAGCAGGGATCGGTACGCTTTAAAGGTGTATCGGTACGACCCCTCTCCGTTTCGTTACTGGCAAGCCTGTATAGGTACGTGTTTTGGCAGAATCAAATCTTGGGTAAAAAGGTATCGATACAGGGTATACCGTATCGGTACGGGCTTGCTGAAAAGTCGGGTTTAACTACTTTAAAGCATTAAAAACTTTGCCAAAAACTTTTTTAAACACCTCAAACTTATTTTTAAGTTGTTTGGACTTAAAGACATGTTTTAAATTCTTTTCAAATTTGTCCAAAACATTTTTCAATTATTATATCAAAACACTTAGTTCTTCAATTTATAATGTTATGGTACTAATTAATTTCAATTTAAACAGTTTTTTATAACCATATAGAATACACATCTATATTTTTTATTTTTTATTCAAACTTTATTTGATTTTTTTGAATCAATGTTAAGGCGAATCAAATATTTTACATTAAGTCAAATCAAATAATTTAATTTTTTCGAGTCAAATTTTACACACTCGCAAATTGCGACCGAATTATTTTTTTAATATTTCTATCATCTTCCATGTGTTCATCTCAATTAGGGGTGGGTAAGATCGGGTACCCAACCAATTTGTCCAGAATTGGTCCCGATCCCGGTAACCATCAGTTCTTGAAAACTAGAACTAGTCTCGGTCCTGGTCAGACCGAGTCCAAGATTTTAAGAACCGGTCCCGATACTAGTGAGAATCGGTACCAGTACCAAGTACCGGGTCAATTAGTCTATTATTAATAAAATGAGCAGCATGGGAAAAAATTTCAACCATCAATAATAATATTAAATAACAAAGCAAGAATATTGTAGGCTTAAAGGTTGAAGTCATAAAACGAGTCATACTCATAATATTCATACATAAAGGAAAAGAATAAACTAAAAAACTCTATCTATTGCAAGCAAGACCACCAGGAAGTTCGATAAGGAGAATAAAGGAGCACCTTCAATTATTTCCAACCTCCTTAACGCTATTCGGTACTAGACCAGTACCAGGTACCCGATACTGGTCCCGGTTTCATTGGGTACCCACCGAGTATCAGGTCTAAAAAATCAGGATCCAGTCCCAGTTGCAACTGAGACATAAATTTTGGATCCAGTCTTGGTCCCACCGAAATCAATTATGGGTAAAAATTCATCGTGTTCAACCGGGTTTTTTGCCCACCCCTAATCCAATTATTAATGTTAATTTTTTATCATTTGATGTCGCATGTTATTTAATTATTAAATTAATTAATATTATAAATTAATTTAGCATCAAATTAATTAAAATCGTATTATACATTTATTTTTAATTGTAATAAATATTGTAACGGTCACAAATTAGTTGGATAAGAACTCAGTAGATAAAAAAGAAAATGATATGTTTTTCTATTGTTGCCGGGTTTTCAGGGTTCCACCTTGACTAATTTAGACCGACTTGTATCGCACATCTGATTTTGGTGAGTGAGTCTCTCAACATAAATTTTTAGCAAACACAACGGCTCGAACTTGAGATTTGCTTAAGCGAAACTAAGTTGCTTACCATTTGGACAAGAACACCTAAGCATCTAAATATTTTTTATTATTTTCTGAGATAGGCTTTTATATTTTTTTTCCTTTTATTATTTGAGTACAAACAACTAAAATCATTAGAAATTAGAGATCCACATACTGAGATATCACGAAAAAGACCCCTAAATCACGGGAAGACATTATTATAAAAACGCCAAATAAACCTGCACAAACAGTCAAACATATGTATGTATACATTACATGCACACAAACAAATACATGTAACCATCAAAATTAATCCAACACCATCCTTTCATAAATTCGGTACTAAAGTGCAAATGTAGATTCAAGATGTACAAAACAGCAACACCTTGGCCATGGGTAAGTATAGTATAGCATGGCATATGATAATCATTTCATCAATGATCACATCACATGCCATATATACACACACACACAAACAAAATGCATCTAAAAACACGGTAGGATAGCGAACTCAACAAGTGGTCCCAGTGGAAAAACGGATGATATTCAACCTAAGAGACCCTGGTTCAATTGCTCTATCTACAAGGTGTGTGCATTGTCAAAGAGTTGAGAATATGTATGAACAGATAAAACATTTGATCAATGATCGATCCTATCGAATTGGGTCGGAACACATTCTCACTAACCAGGTAAGGTGTACCTTGTACCTTTGTTTCTTCTACAATAATCTTAAGAAACAAACATGTTAACTACAATCCCATTGGAAAAATGAAACGAAAGTCAGTTTTTTGGAGAGTCTGTGCAAAAGAAAGTGTCCATGATAGAAGTCAGGCACTTGATGCAAAAAATTAAACTTACTAGACATTTTAAACGGCAGTCCATTGGCCTAATTCAATGCCATCTGATGCACCCGGTACAGACAAGCTGAAAATTTTACATAGAGGAATCAAGGAAAGAAGTCCGAATTTTTAACACTGTTTACAGCAGTTTTTCCCAATTTAAACATTTTCAGATGAAGCATTCAATCCAGTATCTCATTCAAATTTCAGTACCAAGTTGTTCAACGCAAAGCTATGATTACTTACAAGATTGGTTAAACCCTATATCTAATATCACAGTCTACAAGTTTTTGGCAACGACAGAGGGAGAGGGGTACGGGTTTTACACTTCATATATTAAGCAAAAAGCCACTAGCTCCATGATCCAGAATGCTAAAACAAGCTATTTCAGAAAGGTTCTCAGGGATTCTTGTATGCATAGAGAATTAAGCATGTGACACTGCCACACATCTTGTAGATAACCAAAAGATCACTAATTTTGCAAGGCTTTAACAACCTTCCCAAATCGAGAGAAAATGTAAAGAAAAGAATAAAATCAAACTTTTCATAGGAGATAAGTCTGTTAGTTCGAAAACCTAGGGAGAAATATATCCCCATCCCATGACCATGATCTCTACACAGTCATAAACACCGGTTTGAATTTGACAATGAGAACAAATACCGTGATTCTGTCGCGTATTAGACTTGCGCATACTCCAGCAATATTTGATATGGAACAGGGGCAACTCAACAAAACAACTGCAACGCAATGTTCAAGCATACAAGGGGGAGCACATGTTTAGCAAGCAATAAATAAAGGACTCAATGAACTTTTATTACTGAACTTTGTCTCATGATTGATTCATGATGGTGTTCTTGTCCCATCAATCTATTTCTTTTTACTACAACAAAAAAAGACTCAATTTAATAACCATGCTTATATTCATAATACAAATGAAAATTTTAACATATGAATTAAATTCCATAGATTTATCACCTGAAATAGCCAACCAAATGCTCCCATCACCATTTCATCTTCCATATGATAAACTATCCAAGAAGGTTATCAACGAATAAGCTTACCAATCTTCCATTTTCACTTCATTGGCTAGCCTCGCGTAGACAAGAGCCGGCTGGACTTAAACATGTCTATGATTCTGCACTATACAGAACAAAGACGAAAATGCATGCAAATCACACAGGATGAAGACGTAAAGACCATCTACAGCAGACATTCCGACCGAAATTTACAATGTTGGAGAGCGAGGCCCAGAATACACTTCAAGGCTAAACTGATTAAGCTATTGAATAACTTCTTTTGTCTTTCCACTATTCTAGATCTCTTTCCTCCCAAATCTTTCTCGATCAAATTCATATCCAAGTTTTGCAAGTGAATTCTACAATTTGTACAAGAAAACAATAAATTAAGCTATTATAAACTTATATTTCACAAATTATTAATCAGATAAGATGATTGATAAAAAAATTGAACCTTTTCGATTGATTCAGCTAATAACTTGCCATCTCGAATCAAATCACCGAATTCCCGAATCGCCGTACAATCCCTCGGCGTTTCGAACAAAGACAATGAAAGCTGCTTAAAAATGACACCGACGTCGAAATAAATGAGACCAGAGCTAGGAACATCGACCCGAATCCCTTTGACCGGGAACCAAAGAAACAACTCTTGAGACGAAATCCCCGATAAAGCCCCGATCCGGCCGTAACTCAAAGTCCCCGACACGTTCCTATCGTAATGCAGCTCGCTTTCAAACTTGGCATTGCACGCCTGATCCAACTGAACCACGAACCGACCCGTATCGTCGAAGTCGAATCGGGTTATCCCCTTCGGAAGCAGCCCCGTGGGTAGCCCATGGGCCTTTAGGATATCGTAGATAGAATCCTGCTCGCCCTCGACAAGCGCGAGGATCAAAACAAAGTGAAGAAATATGGACGGAATTAAAGGAATCATCATTTTCTTGCTTAGAAATTCAATGTTAGAGCATGGAGATTGGGGGATTTACAAGAGAAAGGTGGAAATTAGGGTTAGGGTTTAAAGAAAAGAGAATTGGGGAAAAATGATGAGATAAGCGAATGAGAGAAGTAGGAGACAAGTGTTTGCCAGCTCGGATACAGAGAGGTTTAGGAGAATGATCAATTATGAGTGGGCCCTCTCTCCCACTAAACCAGTAGTTTACTGCCACGTAGATAGGGAAATGGCGTGATGGTAAATTCAATGCGCGAGCAAAGTCTGTCTTGTACACGCGCTTATAAGGAGCGTGGAGGTTAAGCCAGTTGCCACGCTGGCTATTATGCCGAATTCTTAACTGGTAAGTGGTAAGAAGCTGGATTATAATGGCCTGGGATTCTAAGGAACAATATGCCACTTGGACGTGCTGGTGTAAACGGCCTGAGTCACCAATGACAAAAACCAAATGCTCTCAAAAAACTTTTCCCTAAGTTTTTTATTCCCCTTCTATCTTCGTTCACAGTTATCGGTTCTTGATGGTTTATTGCTTGTACGTTCGTTTCGGCGGCGTAGAGATCTCCTCCGAGAGACTTCGTCGGTCTCCATCAGCGATATCGGTTTGAACAAAGTGGATAGAGGATCGACAGATATCTTGGTGCGGGGTTTTTGGGGAAACTTGTCTTGTCCTTTTGGTTTCAGTTTCTACCCCAGTATTGACCTTTCGGAAGGGGTGCTAAGGGACAAGGGACCACCATAGAATCCTAACTTTTTTTGGCTGGGCTCTAGAGACTCTTTTTCGGTGTCGAACAATGTGAAGTTTTTGTGGTCGTGTACATGGATCAGTTTTACTGAAACCCTGGTTAGTGATAAGGGCAACGAAATGTGTGTCGGAGCAGAGGAGATGGTCCTTATCACAATACCCAAGACGACTATAAGTTTTCTCGTCCAAGTGGAAGTTGGCTCAACGAGACAAGGTCCATAGCAAATTGTTTCCTTTTTCCTTGGTCACCAGAACTAGGGGTGATAACGAGCCGAGCAGAGCCCGAGCCTGGCCAAGCTCGGCTCGGGCTCGAGGCTCGCCGAGCTCGGAATTTTAGGCTCGAGCTCGGCTCAAAAACAATTCTATTGGGCTCGGCTCGGGCTCGAAGCTCGTTAGGCTCGGCTCGAAATGGAAAATTTTTGCTGTAATTTTTTTATATAAAATATTTGTTAAAAATCCCTTTCATAACCAACACTAAAACGAAATTCAATGACCTTAAAGGGGAAAAAAGTGCCAAAAATTAGATTAATCCAAATAATCAATAAATATTCTTATAATACAAACACATAATTAAAGAAAATACAAAATGAAACAACAATCAACTAATGATAGAAAATACAAACACAT
Source organism: Hibiscus trionum (assembly GCA_030270665.1). Taxonomy (NCBI): domain Eukaryota; kingdom Viridiplantae; phylum Streptophyta; class Magnoliopsida; order Malvales; family Malvaceae; genus Hibiscus; species Hibiscus trionum. The sequence continues at coordinate 1,242,485 of BSYR01000033.1, read as the reverse complement.
AATTTATTTTAATGCATATGTAGATTTCGAGCCTGTTCACGAGCTTTTCGAGTCGAGCCTGAATAAGCTCGGCTCGGCTTGTTAAAGTTTCGAGTCGAGCCCGAGCCCGAGTCGAGCTCACTCGAGCCAAGCTTTGACCGAGTTTTGACCGAGCCGAGCCCGAGTAGCTCGCGAGCCGGTCAGGCTCATTATCACCCCTAACCAGAACCTTCGAGCGATCTTTTGAGGGAATTAGGGGCCAACGAAAAGAGCATCCTTCACTTGGCAAAAGGTCTTATTTCGTTAACAAATTTTCTGCCGGTGGTTGACGCAGGAAATGAAGCTCTTAGAGCTTTGGCAGCCGGCGATACAGAGTTAGGGACGAGGGCGAGGGCTTTAGTGTCTTTTCTGCACGGACATGGCAGGATTGGTGCGAGAATCGATATTCTTTCTTTTGCTGAAGACAATTGTAAACCCCCTCATCCCGGTCTGGACGAATGACCGGTCCGAGTGGGTCACACGGGGAAAACCGAAGCGAAACCCGTTAAGGTTCCCCCTCGGTTAGCAACCCTATTTTTTTTTTACTTTAATTAATCTTGTCTAAATGCCTTATTAAGTCCTATGTGAAACACGACAGCGGAAACACAACTCCATAGCAACGACCAACCAAAACAGCACCTTAAAACAACTCATTTAACCTTTTTAAGCAGGTCGTATCGATACGCCTTCAGAGGGTATCGATACGCCTTGACCAAGGTCAACACCCTATGGTCAACATAAGAAGACCGTATCGATACAGCCCTTGAGCGTATCGATACGCCCTTCTCGGTCAACACCACTTGGTCAACTAGGTTGAACCGTATCGATACGCTTGGACACCGTATCGATACGCCATACACTCCTCAACTCCCCAGGATTCCAGAGAGTTGGGACCGTATCGATACACCCCACGTATCGATACGCCCAGCCAAATTTGTGTTCTCTGAGCAAGGCCGTATCGATACAGCCCTTAGGCGTATCGATACGCCCTGCACTGTAAGTCCACAATTTTTAGCTAAACGACCTCAAACACGACTCTAGATGCAATTCTCGACTCACCTAAGCATATACAAACATGTAAGCACACATATTTAAGCCAAGGGAGTCATTCAAACATGGACTAAAGCATTCATACATAGCATTCTAGTTAAAGAGCAATTTATGAAATATTGGCATACACAAGAACACAAAAGACCTTAAAAGGAACAAGACATCTTGAAAGGTTTGCACTCATACAAAAGGCAACTTATGCATATATGGTCATACAAGCACGTAAGTTTTCATGCTTTAGCAACCAAACAAATAGACATTCAAGGCATACAACAACAACGATATTTATAGCTCAAACAAGGCATCCAAGAATCAAACCAATATCGACATACATCAAAACTCAATCATCAAAACCTATCCCATTGCTTAACTATTACATTTATTTACTCGAAACTCATACATTGAGCTCACCAAAAGCAACACTTGGAGACCTTTCCTTGCCTTTGCCACCCACAAGCTATCAATCTGCATTGTCGAACAAAAGTGAGCGTAAGCATAAAACCTTAGTGAGGGTAAGCTCATAAATCAAACCTTCGACAATGCAGGGTCCAAGCACGAGCAATTTCCATAATGAAATGCATGTTCTTACCTCCGATCCGCATAAGCCAAAATGAACATGATGCATGAACATATAGTCAACATTATGCCATGCTCAACAACCATAAGCTCAACTTAACATGATACATAATCCAAAGCATTAGCCACATCATATAACAATTCATAAGGACATCACATTTCATGTCATATAAGCACATAAGCATAATCCCACATTGGTATATACATACAACCTCATATTGGCACCTAGCTATGACCCGAATACGCGGATTACCCGTTGGAACGCATTTCCAACAACAACATTACCTCGGTGGGATTCCACTCATCACCGGTCCTTGCATGTGCGGGATTCCACTCATCGCCACATGCCCTACGGATGAGATTCCACTCATCATCACGTAGAAATATATATAAATTTCCGGTGGAATATTACATCACCGTACTCCTCCTTGGTGCCTTAACGCCACCAAGGCCACGTACGTTTTGACTCAATTTGTGTGCACACTAATCCTAATGATCGATCATTGTACCCAAGCATACTAGTGCCAATAATAATCAAATTTCACAACCTTTGATATTCAGAGTCATAATATGGCATCTTACATCATATTAAGCTCAACATCAAATATCTCAACAACATAATATCATTTCAAGAGTCATAATATGACATCTTACATCATATTAAGCTCAACATCATCATGCACAATTTACAATCCAAACCACATGCATAGCAATGCATCAAACCATGCCTCAACAACATGTATAACACATTATACATAATCATCATAACACAAATCATCATGAGGCATAACATCAATTAAAGAGATCATCCAATGTCTCTAACTAAAGCTTAGGATTAGGCTACCACCCTAATCCTAACTCTAGGTGAGTCTACCAATCTCAACCTAGTCCACATGCTCGAACCAATTGCTCAAAACCATTTAAAAGTATTTTAACCACTCACCTAAGCTTCCAAGCTCCAAGCCAAGCAACCATGGTCTTCAATTTTCGGATTCGTTTCCAAAGCTTTACCAACACAAATTCTCGCTTCCAAACAACCTCGAACACATTTCAAACAATTCCAAATCAGCCCAACATCAAAAGACCAACCCGAAAAACAATTCAAATGCAATTTATCATGTTGCAAACCATGACCAAACCCCACACTTTGAAATTTCGGGCAGCCCCTAAACCATATCCAAAAACCATGTTTCCAACATTCATAGCACCCACAAACAATCCCAAATCAACCCCTAACCATTACCCTAACATCAAACCTCAATTTCCAACACAAACCACACCCAAAACTCAACTAAAAACCCTCTTAAAAACCCATTTTTATCCAATTTCGGGAATTTTCTTAAAACCATTCAAAATTCACATATGTGGTACCATTTAGCTCCTAGACTTCATAACTAACAACATTGAATCAAAACATTAAGTTTAACAACATAAAGTTACCATTTTAATCAAAATCTCCAAAAACTCCATTTTCCAAAACCTTAACGAAAGTGGAAACTAAGTGTACTTTTGAAGAGAGGATGGTGAGGACAAGTCGAAAACGAAATTACCTTTCAAAAAGCTTCAAAAAACGGAGAAGAAATGAGGTGAAAAAGCAACTTAGAAGAGAACCCTCTACTTGTCGTCAAAATGGAGGAGAAGGGTGAGTGAAGAAGATGAGCACATGTTTAATTCAATAAAGAGGGGTTTTCATTTTAAAAGTTCATTTTATTTACCAATCTGCCATTAATGAGGATAGCTATCTCCATTTCCAAATTCCATGGGATTGAGCTTTAAAAAAAACAAAACATGTCAAACACAAATTATTTATTTTGAAAACCTGAGGCCCAAAATAATATTTTATTATTTTAAATCTTAAAACCGAAACCCGAAACAATATTTTAATATTATTTCCATCCGACCCCCGAACCCGGGTGTTACAACAATCCCGAAGAATATGGGATGCTACAGGCTTTTTGAAAAGATCCATGTTTAGCTGTCTTCTTTGCTTTGGAAGATGGCACGATTTTCGAGGAATTTTACATGGGTTCTCGGTGGCTCTACGTACCTTGGTTTGTGGGTTTTGGTGACCCTTCATCGTACATATCAAATCCTCGGTTTGTGAGCAATGTTATGTTGGCTGACCTTTCCCTTATGATGCTGGATGGTTATACTGATGTTGCTTTCTTTTTTGATTTATTTTGGCTTAAGACCAAGTTGTCCATTTATGCCCCAGTTAAACCAAATGTGGTGTTAAGGGATGGGGGAAGCCAGCCCGACCCAAACTCTGTGAAGTTTTCAGCTGACCAGGCCTTTTTTGGCTTCTACATAGCGGGTAATCCCTCAGGGGTTATCTGCATAAAGCATGATTTTATCGGCCATCACCTCTTTCGAGTGGAAGGGACGAAAGATAGTGCCTCCCGTAACCCCTTCCCCTAGGATCAGTAAGCATTCTCGTGTCACTTCTGATCTTTGGACCCCCACGGTTTGGTTTTCGACTTGCATCGTCTCCAGCTTCAGACAAAAGATTGTGTTTGCCGCTGGATTTTGTTTCCTCGACTCTTCTAATCCCAGGTCTGGGTTTTCGATAGCCACGAACAAGTTGACAAGACCCACGTTTACTGACGCGGGAGCCTGCCTCCGAAAGGAGCTCTCACTTGGACGTTGCTTTCGAGTTTCAATCCAAGAACCTTGGACGGCGAGGATCGCATTTCTACGCTTTTGTTTTCATCTCTGCTTATGGCGCACCCAATGGTTTGGGTTTGTCCACGCTAGTGTATGTTGTCTGTCGTCTATCAAGGGCTTTGTTTGCTAGTGTCTCTTGTCTGTTGCCCGTGTTGAAAGGCTTTGTCTGCTGTTCAAGGCTTTGTTGGCCTTCTGACCGCGTCAGTTGCTTAACCCAGGGTGTTCCCTCGTTGGTTTCTTTCTTTATGTTTTGCTTTCCTTCGTGTATGGCTCTACATGTGCTTTGGACGTTGCACATGTGCCCTTTTTGTACTTTTCGTTGGGTTTCTAATGAATTCTTATTTTTGGATCAAAAAAATATATGCCACTTGGACCTTTAAGATATAAAAGACAAAAAAGATTTAATGTGGTTCGATTTTACCTACCTCCACAGAAAATATAAACAAATAAGTCACCATAAATGTGTTTACACACACTTGTAATCTCTTTATTCGGTATAGTAAACATTCTCATCCTCTTTACATTTTTTTGTTAAATTTTTCACGTAAATTTGGATGCTCTTTATTTTCTTATTTTGTGTTTGCTATCTTCTTCTTGCTAATGTCATTATCGTCGTTCGATTATAACATCTTGAGAAAGTACTTATTCAAGTCTTTCAAGAACTATGCAAACTCCAATTTTCTTTCTTTGGGAACAAACCCTCGACACCAAAGTAGGACCAAAGTAGGACGGTTCGGATGATAACCTTAATACACATATTTCTCGAAAACCACTCATGCATGAAAGGTTGATTCGATCCATATGAGTGTTGTTAATGTCCGTTTATTATATGTCTTTATTGTCATTTAACACCACCATATCGAGTCGTACTTATTTTCGTGACCAATATTTTAAATTTTCTACCACTATTCTTAAATTTTAGTATCAAAATTGACTGAATCATCATACCATAAATCTTTTTTTCAATGAAAAGAAAAAAATTACAATGTGCCTCATTAAAAACCTCCCTAAACCTATTTGGAGGAAAAGAGTACACATAGTAATTTGTACAGAAAACAACGAGTTAGGCTCGACTAAAAGGAATCACAAAGAAAACATACAACCATGCAAACTCACACCACAGACTCAATCTCCAACGCCTGCACTAAGCAGAAATTCCACAGACTCAGGAGGTGTATGAAACGCCATAACATCCAAGACTGCTATGTCAGCTAGCTTTTCCATATGATCAGCAACTTTATTAGCCTCGCGCCGAACGTGACGAAATAAAACCTGCCATTGTCTGCCACATAACTCCTTAATGTGCAAAACGAAGATCCCATGCACAAGACATGCCCGTAAACACACCCCAAAGCTGAGCATCCACAACTGAACAAGCACCCCAAAACTTTGCAAAGCCAAACGTTCAAGGCCCTGAGGTATCGCGAATACTACCACCACAAGTCGTTGTCCCATCAATAACCCGTCTCGCACCATCCGTATTGACCTTGTACCAACCCGACACTGGCGGCGACCACCGCGCAGGCAGTCTCACAAACCCACCCCGTAAACTTCCGATCACCATAGTTTGAGCTGCAGCGCGCACCATCGACTCTTGCAACCGTTGACATGTATCTAAAATAGGTCCACGATCATCCTCACTATCCTGAAACACAATGGAGTTTCTTTGCTTCCAAATCTGCTAAAGAACAACCCAAACATCAAGTCCCAATCTTTGCCATCCTTCGCAAATTAGGCTGAGCCGTTCAAGTTACATTTCAGCCACTTTTTGAAATCCAACGAACAAAAGACAGTGAGGCATTCAGGCTTGATCAAGGTTGTCCAAACAGCGAGAGCCGACGAGCATAAACGCAATAAATGATTCGTGTCCTCCTGCTCTGAGTGATATACAAAACAACTCCTATCTGTCGCAAAGTGACACTTAACACGCTCAACATTTTTCATTAATTTGTCGCAACAAGCAAGCTAAAAGAAGTGTTTAATACGTTGAATACCCCTAAATTTCTGTATGACCCCAAATATCTTAATTTATAATCGTAAACCTACACTTTAGGTATTTTTTCAACTGTCAAATTTAAAGAAAAAACAAATTAAATATTAAAAAATTAAGATTATATATAGGTTAAACTAATTTCAAAGTTTTTTTTAAAGTCACATTCTACGGTGGGTCAAATGTGAAATTATACCTAAATGGACCGTAGGGAACCAAATTTGCAAAACACAAGCTCCGATTAACCGATCCGAACCGTTGAAAACAAAAACAACTCTAAACGGTCCATCTCTTTCCCCCAAAAATGGCGATTTCAACTATCCAAAAGCTCACTTCCCAAATCCACCGTCTCCCGTCGCTCTCCTCCCACATCCTCACCCGATCCTCCGCCACCTTATCCTCCTCAAAGAAAGTTTCCGATCGGATCGTCAAGCTATTCGCCATCGACCCAGAAGGGCAAAAGCGTGAGGTAGTGGGCCTAGCCGGCCAGAGCTTACTTCGAGCCTTGACCAACTGTGGAATGATCGATCCGGCGTCTCACCGCCTCGAGGAGATCGACGCTTGCTCCGCCGAATGCGAGGTCAACATCGCCCAGGAATGGCTCGAGAGGCTTCCACCCCGTAGCTACGACGAGGAATATGTGTTGGTAAGGAATTCGAGGGGTCGTATCTTGAACAAGCATTCCAGGCTCGGGTGTCAGGTCGTGCTTACGCCTCAGCTCCAAGGTATGGTTGTCGCCGTCCCCGAGCCTAAGCCCTGGGATATTCCATAAAAGTTTGTACAAGTAGAACCAAAGAGAAATGTGGGATCTTTTAATGTATTTCCCTTGTTTTCATGGAGTAATAATAATTTGGCTACTTCGAAAGAAACGAATTTTATTCCATGTAATCTGGGTGCGCTCGAACTTAAATGCAACAACTTATTATATGGATTTTGGTGCTATTTCTGGATTTCTTCTATTATGTCCATTAGGTTGCCACAAAATATATGATTTATCGTACATGTTTCGAAAATTATATGAAAAGTGCATTTAGTTTTAGTGGATTTTTCTAGTGATTAAAGCTTGCTGCTAGCCTGCTACTAGATGTGGTGGCCTTAGAGGAAGCTATCATGTAACTGTAAGCATTGTATTATTTCCTTCCCTTGGTGAAGGTGAGCTTTGCTCCTAGGTAGCTGTTTTGGTTTTTATCGGATTGAACCGAGTGAAGGACTAGAGGTGGTGCAACCGTATGAGCCCTTTCGGAGTGGAATTTCCGGGAACCGTGATTGAATTGAAATGAATGAGAGATTATCCTAGGTGGTGCAGCATGATTGTTTCTTTCTAGTGTTTCTGGTTTTGTTAACTTGAGGCATCAAAGATGTTTGATGGAAACTTGTGGTTCGTTTTGGTGAGTGTTGCTTCCTCAGAGCCTAGTTAATGCATAACTGATTATTAAGTGATCCATATAGTTTAGCATGGTCCGGGTTTTATGAGCTAAAGGAGTGTTTGGTGACTCCGATCACGGAATAATTTGGATTAAGTACCACATCAGGGTGCTGAATTTATGACTACTCTGGCTAGGTCACAAAAGTACAGGGCAGAGCTGAATTATATCTGATGGGCTTGAAATATTACAGGTAAGTTCCTCCACATTAAGTTCTAACTTCTAAGTATGTAGTTTCTTTATAGAAACACAGGTTTTCGATCTATGTCTCAAGAAATCCCCCCCCCCCCCCCCCCCCCCCCCAAAAAAAAAAAAAAAAGAAGGATCTCGACATGCTGTATATTATATGATATAAAAGTCATAATTATTGATATTGTTTCAATTCTAGCATGTAAAATGGCTTTCTCAGGTAAAATGACTAGGATTTCCAACAATGTGGTTTGCCAAAAGGCATGATATCTGTTTGGTAAAGTGTGCAAGTGATGGAGGATTTGTCTTGCCTTTGCACTAGTTTGGTTTGCCAAAAGGCATATGATGTCTGTTTGTTTTGCATTGTCATAAGATTTTTGTTGGTGCCTCTAGCATTTTGAGAAACAAAAAGAAGAGATTTTTGTTGCAAAGACATGTATTTTGCATCTGCAGAGCTTTGTTACATAGTCAAATTGCTGAAATCCCTGATTGTACATGACTCATGAGAACCTCACCTTTTCATCTCAATAAATTCAGTAATTTTCTTTTTCATATAGATTATTAGTTGCATGACATATTCACCTCATGAATTCCCTGTTGTGAAAATTACTAATGTTCTTATGGCATATTTGACATGCTAGCAAGTTGAAATTGTCATGTTTGAGTTCACCATTTGACAATGCATGTTTAATCACCCTATTGTAGCTGCTCGAACCCGTAATCTTTAAGAAGAACAACCGTTCCCTTAACCACTGAGACAAGTTGGTTCGTACATTTTTAATTAATATTTAAATAAGTAATTTTAGGAGACATGATAGTGGAGTAAGGCTCAACAATTTTTTATCCTTTAATTGTTATAAAAACATTAGTCATATGATAGATTTTTACATCTTACTTGCATAACATAATAACAATAAAGTTTGGAGAGGGTTAAAAGATTTTTTTATAGGGGAAAAATATTCTAATTAAAAATAAAATTTTCAATGATTTATTTTATGAAAAACTACATATTTAGTACCATCTTTTAGGGGTGGGCAAAACTACATGACCCGGTTGACCCGACCTGACGACCAGAATTTAAAAATACCGAGTAATTCTCTAAAAAAAATTACCCGACTGGGCCGGGTACTCAACCCGAGAATTTTCTCGGGACACGGGCCGGGATTTTTAAGTTACCGGGTACCCGACCCGATAATATTTAATATATATTTTTATATTTTCAATTATATTTTTATTTTAAGTTTCTTAATATTTTTACTCTAAAACTAAATTTAAATCCCTAAACTCTTTTTATGTTTGTATTAAAAGTATTAAGTTTAAAATTTTTTAAAAATATTTTTGTGTTTAATATGTGATTTTTTTTAAATTTTAGAATTAAAAAAATAAAAAAATGCGGGTACCCGATACCCGAATGAGATGGGCCAGGACACGGGCCAAAGATTGAGGTACCCGGATGAACCGGGTATCCGACAATTCCCACCCCTACCACCTATGCATGCATTATCGTGTTGGTATCCCAACTATTTTTTTTGGCAAATAATACCTACTAGCGTTATGTTTTTGTTCTGTTTTGGTACTCGACCGTTTAAAATCAATAAAAACGATGACGTGGCTTAGTATAATCATATGTTAATCCAAACGACTTATATATTTTATCAATTTAGTTCAAAATTTAAAAATATGATATTAGGTGTCATTTTACTAAAAAAATTAATTGAAGTACCAAAACAATAATGCGGGCATATGCGAGGTACTAAATATATAATTTCCCTAGTATTGTATGTTGAAAGATCCAAATTAATCAATATTACTTGGGCCAGCCTGTCATTTGGGAATTTGGGCCTCGGTTTATTTCCAAATTTGGGAAACCCAACCCTAATTCTCGATTTGTTATATATTAGTACCCTATCTCTTCCTCTCCGCTCTCTCTCACTTCTCCGCGGTGTCTCTGTATGTATTTTCGCCCTTTTTCTGCAGAGAGAAGTTTGCATGATATTTAATGGAATTGTAAAGCAAGTCAGCTTCTTGGTTGGGTGTAGATAGAAACCAGCCGCTCAATCAATTAATTGAAATTGCTTGCGATATTGAAAGTCTGAGCCAGTATCACTCGCCTGAATCTGATTCTGTTTCCTGATTTTTCAGGCCCTTTTTTCCTACTGGCAGATTCCGTTCTCTGCAAACGCACTCTGTCCCAAAACTCGTCGGAAGTACGAATCTGTTTTGAGGCAATTTCTTCGTTTGCTATATTATCAGATTCCAACTTACTCGCCCGATTTCATCCTTTTTTGCTGATCATATCGGGCACATGGTTGGAATACATCTCTCATTTCATACGTTTATTATTCGGTTGGGATTGATTTTTTTAATTTATTATGATTTGAATTGTTATTTTGAATAAAAAATCAAGTAGTTCAAAAATTCAACGAACTAAATGAACTTAAATTGACTTGATTAATGATTTTTGAAAAATATTTTAATCAACTTCAAAAGTTTGGTTCAAGTTTTTGGTGAGGGAAAAATAAAAAATAAAACTTGCACTTTTGTTTTTATTGTTTTTATTAAAAAATAATCTTAAAAACAATTGAATATATGAATAAATGTTTATAGTAATTGAACTAACCTATATTTATTTTATAGTAATTAAGCCTATGAACTTTTTCTCACCTAATTAAATCATTATACTCTAAAATATTAATAATTTATCTCTTTGACCAATGTTAATTGTTAGATTTTTAAAATTTTATAAAAAAAATAGATTTTTAAAATGTTTGTGAATGTTACATGACTATAGTGTTTTATGATAGTAATATTTCAAGAAAAAATTGTCAAAAATTAATTTTCAAGATTAAATGATTTAATTGATTTAATTTACTGATTCAGTAATTTAATTGAGTGTAAAAAAATTAAGAATTTATTTGATATTTTTTTAAAAAAATTCTAGGACTTTAAGCACCTTTATTTTTATTTTTACTTTCCGATATATATAGTGGTTATTGAATTGTGAACGAAAGAAAATAATAAATCTAAATTAAAATCATAGGACGAAATGAATAATGAATCCAAGGCTACTCTCCAAATACATAATGAATAATAACATATAATCAAACTTACTTATCTAGGAAACCCAACAAAAAAATAGATAATATTCATCTTAAGAGACACGGATTCGGATGTATATATTGTTGAAGGATTAAAAATATGTATGAACATATACTACCTTATAATTATCTCTAAATTATTTAAAAAAAAACTACCTATAACTAATCTTTAACAAGTGTTTACCATCTTTACCTCCATTAACCGTCCAGTATTGGATAAAAATCTGCTGCCCCTTTTCGGTGCCCCTACTTATGCCTAAATTAAATTCTAAGCTCTAACCTTAAATTCTAAATCTTAGACCTACACCTTGTACCTTAAAAAAGTACACTCTACCCTACATTTCTTAAACCTTAACAACAATCGCTAACCTAAAATCCTAAATCCTAAACTTAATTTTGAGCGTGGGAGCATAAGTAGGGACACCAGGGACACCGAAAAGAGAATTTTTTTTTCATCCGTTCTGTACTTACAAATTACAATTAAAAAATCCAAACATTCCAACCAACCGCAAACAATAACATACCGGATTTTAATTGGGAAAGCCTTTCATACCCACCAAAATTAACCTCAAAACCCTCCCATCGTGTTGTCTTTTAAATAACCACTGATTTAGCTAGAACTTCTTTAACTGTGCATTCTTTAAAATCCCTTCTCCTCCACATTTGTAAACAACAATCAACACTTGATTCCCCATTTTTTTCATTATCTTCGTTCTTTGTCAACCTTTTGGCCCCATTGATTTTCCTTGTTACTTTTGGACATTGCATATATAGCTTTTCAATCAAATTTGTACTTTGCTAAGGGTTCTGTTTTCGTTTGTTCTTCGGTGACCGAAATGGATCGAGTTGAGCTTCGCCGGGTGTTTCAAATGTTTGATAGGAACAGAGATGGCAAGATCACAAAAGGGGAGTTTGGCGATTCACTAGAGAACTTGGGTATATTTATTTCTGATAAAGAACTAAGCCAAATTATCGAAAGCATTGATGTGAATGGAGATGGTTTCGTGGATGTCGATGAGTTTGACATATTGTACCAAACGATAGGGAATGAGCATAACGAAGAAGAAGACATGATGGAAGCATTTAACGTATTCGATCAAAACAGAGATGGATTCATCACATTCGAGGAGTTGAGGTCCGTTTTATCATCGTTAGGGTTGAAGCAAGGAAGAGCTGTTGAGGATTGCAAGAAGATGATAACAATAGTGGATGCAGATGGAGATGGTAGGGTTAATTTCATGGAGTTCAAGCAGATGATGAAAGGTGGTGGATTTGCTGCCTTAAGATCAAGTTAAGATTCATACACACACGCACGTGTAAGTGAATCCTAACCCGTATATATCGAGGCTTAGGCCTCTCATTTTCATGAGCTCTTAGCTTCATCCATAGATGATTGAAAGATGCATGAATTGCCATAATATGTATCTAAATTGTAATCAAAGAACCAATTGTTCAAAATTACAAAACTATTTCTATTTTTCAACTTCTTTCCCCAGCAAAATCAACCCACAGGATGATGTAAGTTTCATTGCACAATGTTGAATACATCTTGACTATAACAAAATGATCCTAAAGAAATTTGTACATTAAAAGGTTCCAAGAAACTAAATATACAAATCTAACGATACAACAAACTAGGCCAAAACCTAACTGCGCTATGGTGTGTAGATCCTTGCCTTTCAGCTTCGATTTTCCTAACATTGTCGACTATGAGTTCAATTTTTGAAGATAGTTCTTCTGTTTCCTGCTCAACGTTGTTCATAAAGGTGAACAATTTTTCCCGATAAGCTGAACATAATTGCTCTTGGCGTTCTAACTCCTGCGTCAGCTCTTCGATTTTCTGGTCCTTATCACCCTAAAAACACAAACATTCTACTTAATACAATAAAGTAGGACTCAATGACAAGCATAAGAGTCGAAACTCGAAAGTTCAAGACATTTAAACCGTATTTGATATGTAAGTGTGTCTCTGCAACAATTCAAACTACTTGTGTTAAACACAACTTGATAGAACCTCACCGTGGTATTGAAGCCGTTGGCTGTTACGATAAGAGGATGATTATGCTCCTTTTCAAATCTTGTAACAACCCATTTTCCATTCTTTTCCATCTTAACCAAGATAGTTGCTTTGCAGCCTTCTCGTGCGCTAGGGCGCGGCTTTTTCTCTGCTCCCAATGTGCCCTTATAATTAGGAGAGAAACCCTGTTTGTTGCATCCTAGACGACGAGCAAGTGTTCTTCCATCAATCCCCGAACGACGGCGCTGCATAGTTCGTACCACAAATCCTATCCGTCTAGCATACTCTGTGTAGAATTTCTTAGCATCATCTTCAGATTCGAATTCCATACCCACATATGGTTCTATGATTTCACTCCCATCTGGTTCAGCTGTTTTTCCTTCAACTAAGCTGTTTGCTTTCCCACCTTCCTTGTCCAAATCCCACTAGTTCCGGAAAAAACAATTGAATCAGACATAGTATGAGTGTCAATTGCTTTGTTTTCTCTTTCTAAATCAAGCAAAATGAAATTAATTTGCCTTTTCAAGCTATGCAAATCATAAATTTTATATAAAACCCTGCATTTTCTAAAGAAAATTCTTCGTTTCACCATAATTAAACAGATAATCCTAAACCACACCAATAATTACAATTCTCTTTTCCTATATAAAAAAAAACCCAATCATCAAATTTTGCATACATCGAAAAGTTCAAAATTAAACATTTGTTTCCCAATATTTACTGTCAACAAAAACCCTAAAATTCTTAAACTAAACAAACATTACACATCAAATTTAGAGGGGAAAAAAAGCTTACTGAATGAAGAGATCCGAGAGACATCTAAAGAGGGCGACTGATTCTCTGATCTGATGCAGCCGAAAGGCGAGAAGGAATACAAGGCTCGGCTTGATAATGAAAATGATGGATTTGTAACCGTTGGATCTGCACCTAGATTTGCCCAAACTTTAAATCGAGTTTTCTGGGCCTGTTTCCCGTCCGTAAATATGCAATCGCTCGTACTTCATGCTTACTTTGACTTCTACGGGTTAATGGGTTAGATTCATATCGGGTCGTACTTTGGATCCGATTTTTTTCTTCTAAATTTAAATTCTGTCTTTTTGGGTATTCGGATTTTGTTATTAATTTAGTAATTTATTAATTTAATTCATATACTGTTTTTAAGGGCGATTAGAAGGTAGTATATGTTTATACTTTTTATTAATCTTTTGATAACACGCACATACATATAAAAAAGATAATTAAACTCGAATCTTATAGAATGTACATCATTTTCTTTTCTAGTAGGACCACTTGTTAGATTCTAATTCATATAATTTAATTCAGTTAAATTGTCTTTATAAAATTTATAGAGTGGTTTCAGTGAAAAGAGAACCTAGTTATTTTTAGGAGATCTATATTCAAATAATTTATCCATACTATTTGTATGCTTTTATAGTACAATGTAAGTATATAACGACATCAGAATGTTAAAAAAAATTATATTTACGATTTTTAAGTTAAATTAATTTAAAAATTAAAAAAATGGAAACTAAATACATATATTACGCATAATATAAAATGGAAACTAAATACATATATTACGCATAATATAAAAGTAAAACGGATGATTGAATCTAATTTTTAATTTTTTAAATAATTTTAATTATAAGTTTAGTTCTTAAGGTTTTTAATGTTTATTAATTAATTTAATGATATTCAGCGTTAGTGGTATTCAGCGGTGTTCCACGCACGTTGTAAAATTTTCCAACAAAATTAATTAACAAAATAATATTTTAAAACTTTTATTAAATTATTTTATTTTGATATCTACGATATTATATATGGTTAAATTAGTGTCACAAATTGATTACATACAAAAAGAAATACATTGATAAAATCATATAAATGTCGCTCTCTCTAATCTCAAAACCCTGAGTATATTGGTAGTCTATTGTCGATATTTTCCCCTCTTGTTTCTTTACATTCAATTTTTGTTTTTTTCTTATATTTCGTTTTTTAATATTTATATGTATTTATGGTACGATTTTTCTTCTTCTTTGTGATACACTTTTATTTTATGCATGTTTTCGTTTATCTATGTGATAGATTAACGTTCGTGGATAGTTTTCTCACGATGCTCGGCTCTGATTTACGGTTGTCAGTGATCTTTTAATAGTTCGATTTTCTTTTGTGATTCGTTTGGTGATGCACTCAGATCTCTTTAAGAGCTAACTTGTAAAATTATTGGTTTTGCTCGTTTCGCTCACCACTCTTACTACGATCGTTAAGCATGTATGTGATATAGACCAGAAGTTTTGTTCCATATTTCTTTTCTCCAATTTTTTTTTTCAATTTGATTTTACATTATTTTCTTTTTAAATTATTATTTTAAACATGAGGATAGTATTGAATGTTTAACATGTTCAATTTCACATTTTTTAGTATGTTGCACCAGTAATGATGCAAGCTGAACTAAACTCACTTGTATTTTATTTTTTTATTGATTGCTATTGCATAAATATTTATTAACTTTCATGAGTGTTAACATGGTAGCATGCTTAGTAGTTTATGTATACTTTAAGCATCTCAGCAAATAATTTTAAAATTAGAAAAATATTTAAAAAAATTAAAATTACAAAGTTAAAGGTAAAAAAAGCATGAAAAATCTCGTCAGTCATGTCAATGTTAGAAATGTAACATTTTGGTTAATATTTTCGTTTAAAAACAATAATTTGATTTTCTCTTAAAGTTGGCGGTTAAATTTAGTGTGAACAAGAATATGGGTTAGTTGATTAATTTATCATTATATATATATATATATATATATATATATATATATATATTTTAAAGAAAAGTATCATCATACTTTGAGTTAGTGTTATACAATTCTAAATTATAACTCTAGTTTTAAATCACTCTCTAAACTTTTAAATATTCTAATTTCATTTTAGTTATGGTTTTTATTTTAAATTGTTTTCAATTTTAAATGTTTCAGTTACATCCCCAAATTATACACTCATTCTAAATTGGTGCTCAAACTTTTGAATATTTTAATTCCATCCTTAAATTCTCGTTTATGTTACATCATATTATTACATAATACACATCCGTGTTTAATGACAGAAATCCTTTGTCTCTTTTTAGCGCCTCTTTCTATGCTCCAACACTGAGAAATCAAATTCTAAGTCCTAGCCCTAAATTCTAAAATCTAAATTTTAAACCTTAAAAATACACCATACCCCAAATTTTATAACTCTAATCCTAAACCCTAACCTTAAACATTAACCCTAAATTTTAAACCTAATTTTTTAGTATGAGAGATAAATAGGGACACCGAAAAAGGATAGAAAATTTCTATCGCGATGTTTTATGGGCTATTGGTTTCACAAGCCGTAATGTGTTTTGTGGGGGTATTTAGGTGTCTCTATACCGGATAAAAACCTTCTGTCCCTTTTCAGTGCCCTTATATATTCTCCAACACTAAAAAATATTTAAAAAAAAAAATTAAATTTCAAGCCTTAACCCTAAAGTCTAAATCTTAAACTCTATACCCTATACCCTAAAAATACACCCTACTCTAAACTCTAACCTTAAACCCTAAACCTAATTTTGAGTGTAGAGACATAAGTAGGAGTACCAAAAAAGGTAGAAAATTCCCCTCCCTCAATACCATCTTTATTAATGATACAATATTGAAGATTTCCATATAAATCAAACACAAGAGGGAGAAAACACTTTAATTAAATATTCGCTCCGTCCCACTTAAAATGTCTTTTTTGTGTTTTGAAATTTTCCCACTTAAAATGTCTCATTGAAAAAATTAACTATTTTTACAAGGTTGATTTCCCTTCCTATCTTTTTTTTAGTTTTCCAACAAAACAAACTTCAACTTTTAAGGGTAAAATTGTCTTTTTAAATAATTTACACCACATTTTTTATACAAATTTTTTCTTCTTAAAACTGCGTGAAAAATCAATAATGGACATCTTAAGTGGGACGGAGTGAGTAATACAATACTGAGCTCTTTAAACACTAACTACTAACAGATCTTGAAGATTTCCATAATTCCATTCTCCATTCGAACTCTTTTAGTTAAAAGAGTTCCAAATCCTTATTTAAAAACAACAAATAACATTATAATTATATTATGAACTCGAACTCATTTAACTGAGCGAGTTCCAGATCCTTATTTAACAGTAAATAATGTTATATTATACTACTACCAACGTGATCATGATCGTCATTGTTTATTGTCTTCTTTTTTCTGAACGTTCCTGATGGAGGTGATTATGGCATTCATCATAAAGGGGACGTAAATAGCAAGAGCAAGAAGCACAATGGCAATCAGTGCCCCCGTCGCCCTCCATGCATAAACGCTCCGACAAGACAGCCTCCCGACCTTGATCTGGATCACGTCCACCATGGACACCGTCAGGAATATGCATCCGAAAACCGAAGACCACACCGACAACAACAGCATGCTCAGCCTCACCAGCTGGTTACGTCGGTTTTTGAAGTCTGCTTCTTGGCAGATTGAGACGTGGATTTTGAGTGCCTTGGCTACCAGGCTCGATAAGAGGAAGCAAGCGAACGACACCACCTCGTTCACCACCAGCCGCTTCGCGTTGCCCACGTCGGCGTCGCATTCGGAGCGGTTCTCGAGGCTGCGTTCGCCTTGACGCGCAAGGGATAACCCCACGAAGACGGCCAGCGTGAAGAGCGAGTTCACGTTCACTAGGTCGTCTAACGCCTTCTGGTGGATTTCTCGCACATTTTTTATCGGTTCAGGTTCATCTTTTGTTTGTCCTAAAGGCCGGTTGTTGCCTCGTCCTCCTCCTTGCCCGGCGGAACCGCCTCTTTCTAGATCGACAGCTCCACTGTCAAAAATGAAAATCAAAACGAAAACAAAAGGTTATTCATCATCATTCATATAAAACCATAGATATATATTATGATTCGAAAGCCTACCTCTGCATTAGACTAATTTGCCGGTTCTTTCTTGAGAGTGAAGGTGTCTTTATAGATTACATTCATATGCATGCCTTGATTTCTAAGTAAAATATTGCTCAAGATATATATTATGATTCGCAACGTGAAAACATGCGAGTTCGATACTTTTTTTTTATTCTCTGATAAACCAGAGAAGTTAAAGACAATATTAAAGGGAAATGTTGGAAAGGGTCCACTCGATCGTCTCACGCCGCAGCTTTTACACTTTTGTAGAAGCTTATATAATAATTAATCCAATATATTTTTTTAATTTAAGGGTTTATACAGTGAAAAATAATTTGATACACAAGTTTGTTTATATAAGCCTTTAATTTTAGGGTTTAGAGATTTAAGTTGTGGTTTAAGGTTTAACGGTTTAGATTTTAGGGTATCAAAAAATTTGATTTAAGTTTGTTTACACAACTTGAGTATCAAAAATAATTTGTGTAGAACTAATGTTTTGATATAATAATTGAAAAATGTTTTGGACTGATTTAAAAAGAATTCAAAACTATTTCCAAAGTTCAAATAACTTGAAACTATGTTTAGGGGATGTTTTCAAAGGTTTTTACATGTTTTCAAAGCCAAACTTAACAAAACCATCCAGGTGTATCGAAACACCCTTAGGCGTTTCGATACGGTGTCTTCCAGTGTCAAAACGTTTCGATACGAGTATCGAAACAAGTCTTTTTTGGATGAAATTTTTGCCCAGCATTTCGATACGGGGTATACCGTTTCGATACGCCTATGTGGCATCGACCACAACGGTCATAAACCCCAAAGACTATTTTCCAACTAACATTTAAATGCAGAGCGTTTCGACACGGTGCCTAGCGTTTCGATACGGGCGTTCGATACGGCCCATGGCGTTTCGATATGGATGCTCATCAGACTGCAACAGCTCTTTCTACTTGAAGAGCGTATCGAAACGGGTTCGAATGTTTCGATACGAGTAGCAGCATAACTGCATTTATGGTGGGAAATAAAGTCCTCAACGGCTCCAATTGAACCCCAACAGCTAGTAACGGCTACAAACTCATCAAGAAGTATAAAAGGGACCTCCAAGCATCAAGATATGCCTAATGCTTCAATTGTCAATCAACAAATGATCAAAAAGTGTCTTTGTACTTAAATTGTCATTTCTTGTATAGACAAACACTAGTGAGCTAAAATTGTCAAATTTGCTCAAGTGTTTTAGGTTTTGAGTGAGTGCATTATTGAGCAAACAAATACCTATTAGAGGGATTTAAGTTTGCATAATTCCTTTCTCTTGTAAAGAGGGTTTAATCAAGGCTTTGGGTAGAAAGCTTAATCGGTGTATAAGGGTTTCCTCCTAAGCCTAGAAAAGGGGACGAATCAATAGTGGATTGATTGGAAATCCTTAGTGGGAAGCTAAGGTAGTGGATGTAGACCTTGGTTAGAAGGTTGAACCACTCTAAAATCATTGTGTCATCTTTATTTTAGCTTCCACACCACTTCCACCCAAAATTCCACCTCTCCACCACTTGGTGAGCAAGATCGGTTGAAGGAATCGAGCAACCTACAACTCAACAATTTGATTTAAGTTTGTTTACACAACTTGAGTATCAAAATATAACCTTATATATTACACCATACAACATAAACCTCTAAACTCTAGACGTTAACCTAAAACCCTAAAATTAAAAGGCTTGTGTATCAAAGTATTTTCCACACATATATATATGTGTGGGATAAGATCTGTTTGCAAAGTGTAAGAGTTTTAAGTTTTACGCATTTTTTTGGATCGTTGGATGAGTGAAATGGATGAATGAGATTAACAATAGGATGTGTGAAGATCATCACTTGGAAAAAAGTAAGTAGTTAATCTTAGTCATCTATTTCAATAATCCAACAATCCAAAAAATGTGTAAAACTATGAGTTTTACATTGTATGTAAATGGATCATAACCCTATATATAATTATATATATTATGTCTTATATTGTGATCAACAAACTAAATTATGTAATCGACAAGTGGTTTTAGTGAAAAAGAGGACAATGTTCATCCTATTAGATATTTGAGTTCAAGTATCTTTATGTGCAAGGTGTATTTTTTAAAAAAATTAAAAATTAATACGATATAATCATACTAGTGTGTATATATATGGTTAGGATCCACTTACATGGTGCAAAACTCAATTACTTTTACACATTTTTTGAACTGTTGGATGATGGTAATAAATAGCAAAGATTATTTTCTTATTTTTTACAATGTATAACTGGATCCTATCATATATATATATAATAACAATGATATAATATATATGAGCTTTTTTTGAATGAATATATATATATATATATATATGAGTTTATATACAATGAATATTAATATTTAAAATAAAATACATTAAACCTAATATAAAACAGGATTAAAGCTGTTTGAAGCTTTTGAATTTTTTGAAAAAAATCAATTAAATTTCTATTCTTTTTTCATCTAATTAAATCTAAACCAATAAATTGAATTAAGCCTTTGACCTGTTTCGACCATTAATTTTTGACGATTTATTTCTTGAAATCTACTACTTACATACTACAATTCTGCCATTATATTTAGAGTTTTTAGAAAATTGTTATTTTTAATTTTATATAAGTTTTTTTATAGAATTTCTACAACTTTTAATAATTTTTTAAATAAAATAAAAAATTCTGAAAATGGCAAATAACAATACCGTAATACGACACATTACACCAACTCATCTAAATACAGTTAGATTTAACAGTCAACGTTGGTCAAAAGGTGAATTGATGAAATTTTAAAGTATAAGGGTTTAATTGGGTGCAAAAAAATTTTAAAAGCTTAATTAATTTTTTTTCTCAAAAAGTTTAAGAACTTATGATACCTTTTAAGCCTATAAAATAGGAAGAAAACAAAAATATGAGAATTATGGGTATTAACTACGAGTAAAAATCTTCTACCCCTTAATCAATTTCCTTTTATGCCCCATACTAAAAATCACTTAAAAATTGAATTTTAAATCTTAACCCTAATTTCCACATCCTAAACGCTAAACCCTAAAAAGTATACTTTACCCTTAATTTTCTAAACCCTAACTACAACCCTTAATCTTGAACCCTAAATTTTAAACCCTAAATATACTATTTTAAAGTGGAAGCATAAAAGAGGCATGATAAGGTGCTGGCGATTTCAATTAACTACTCCTATAAGAAGAAAGAATTATGTTTAAGACACTACTATTTAAATAACAAGAGCTAATTGTTAAGCATGTGGTCGTGGTTAGTATTAATTTTTCAAAAAACTGGTTTATTTATGAATTTACTTTCACTTTTAAATATTTATGTTTTGTTTTTAACTTAAATCCTAAATGCCTCCTTGGTTAGTAGTATTAAAACAAAACTGCAAATCTACAAAGCTAAAGAGAAAAGAGAGTAATTCTGCAGAATTGGAAATACATATTGACCGTTGAAATGAAGGTTCCTAATGAGTACTGTTCACGTTATGCGATTCTAGAATTAATAAACCTTTTCAAAAGTTTAATCGGGGAAATGGAAATCTATCAACCAAAAGAAAAGTCTTTCCTGGTTCTGGAAAATCTCTCAGATGAACTTCCCTCTGAAAGTGAAATCACTGCTTCCGGGAATTTGTATAAGTATTTTCTTTTTAAGTTTAATGCGTCAACCATAAGAAAATTTGATACCTTCAGCCTCAAGTCAACTGTTCGGGTTTGTCTGGGTCACACTGCGGATCGGGTCAAGTTTAATGAACTGATCAACTAGTCAATCTCATGAATTCTTGGACACGTATAAATGAAGGAATGTTGTACTTACAGGCTAACTAAAGTTTCAGTTTGGCACCATGGATTTCAGTTTCACAAGAAATATTTGGACCTTCTTTTTGGTTGCAGTCTTGTTTAGTCTTGTGCAACCATCGCCAGCCAATCTTACAACTATACGTGATACTGCCATCGAAATGATTCATGTAGGGTTGATTATTGATTCGCATTCTTGGGTGGGAAAAAATGTTGATAGCTGCATTTCCATGGCTATATCGGAATTTTACGGTCGAAATAGCCACTATCGAACAAAGCTAGTTGTGCATGCCAGAGATTCTGAGGGTGATCCGTTGCTTGTTCTATCCCATGGTATGTTTTCGTTTTTCTTAATGAACATTCTCTTTAAAATGAACACTATTTTCATTGTTATGAAAGGGTTCTCAAATATACACTTGTTGAAGTGCAGCCTTGGTTCTCTTGGAAAGTGTTAAATTGCATGCCATCATTGTAGCAGAAAATTCAGCTGGACTGAAGATTTTAGCAGAATTGGGATCTAGAGTCGAAATTCCAATAATTTCTCTCTTTGCAGCAGGTCCAGTTCTGTCCTTCTCCGAGTATCCTTGTTTAATTCAAATTGGCGCGGACGAGGTCTCTCGAGCCGAAGGCATTGCTACCATTGTTGAAGCATTTGGTTGGAGAAGTGTTGCCCTCATTTATGAAGATAATGATTCGGCAAGACAAATCCTTCCTAATGTGATCACATCTTTGGATGAGACCGGTGTTCGTCTTGCTCAGCATATTGCCCTTTCAGCATCACTTACTGATGAAGAAATCATTCAACAGCTCAAGATGCTCATGCATTTGGGGACGAGTGTATATGTGGTGCACACGTCACCGATTCTCGCATCTCGACTTTTCTCAAATGCTAAACGGCTTGAAATGATGAGTCAAGGTTATGCTTGGATTACAACTGATATGATCACAAACTTCATGAATTCAATGGATCCATCGGTCATGGAGTCAATGCAGGGGGTGGTGGGATTCAAACCTCACATTCCAGCATCAAAGGAGCTTCGCAATTTCGCAATAAGGTGGAGGATTAGAAACTTGAATGAAGACCAAAATTTGCAGGAAATGGAATTAAACGTCTATGGTATATGGACTTATGATATGGTTCAGGTTCTTGCAACAGCAGCAGAATGCGTAATGGCTCGACATCCCGATATTATGCGCCAAGAAAACAAACTGAATATAAACTTCACCACCATCCGTTCCTCGCAAAGTGGTTCGGTATTAATTGAGGAGATATTACAGAGTAGATTTAAGGGAGTAAGTAGAGGCTTTCAACTTACTAGTGGCAGGCTGATCCCAAAGGAATTCGAAATTGTAAATGTATTCAAGGGAGAAAGAATCATGGGTTATTGGAACCCTGAAAATGGAATTACTTCAATTACGAAGGAAGAAAACCATACTAAGACGAATTCGACATCATGTAATAAGCTTGAAAGTGTTATCTGGCCTGGTGGAACTATGAACATTCCAAAAGGTTGGAATCTACATGGCAAGAAGTTAAGGATTGGGGTTCCAGTAAATCCTGGATTCAGCGAATTAATTAGCGTGATTCGCGATCCCCAAACAAACAAAATAACTGTAGATGGATTCTGTGCTGAAGTGTTTAGGGAAGCCATTAAAAGTTTAGATTATGAAGTACAATTTGAGTTTCTTCCGTATGCCAATGCCAGCGGACAATTGGCCGGAACTTACGATGATCTTATCCAGGAGGTTTATCATAAGGTAAGAAATACGAATTTATATTTCAACATCTTGAATGTTGTATTTACATATTCTTTTCTTTCCTGCGATCAATGGACTAGAATTATGATGCTGTTGTGGGGGATGTTACAATCATGGCCAGACGATTTCCATACGTCGATTTCACGCTGCCATACACCGACTTAGACATAGGAGTTGCAGTGCCGAAAATAAACAACAACGCCTGGATTTTCCTGAGGCCACTTTCTTGCGATCTGTGGATAGCTACTGCTGCATTCTTTATTTTCACCGGCATTGTGGTTTGGTTTATCGAACGCCCTATCAACAATGAGTTCCAAGGCTCACCATGGGAGCAAATAGGAATGATCTTTTGGTACTCCTTCTCAACTCTAGTGTTCGCCCATAGTAAGTACTCCATCTTCAACATAAACAATCTTTCATGTTTGAATTTTGATGCATTCATTGAGCTAAGCTAACCGGATTTGCAGAGGAGAATCTGTTGAGCAACCTGTCAAAGTTTGTTGTGATAATATGGGTGCTTGTTGTGCTTATAATAACCTCAAGCTACACCGCAACCTTGGCTTCCATGTTAACCGTTCAACAGATTCGATTGAGCTCGAGAGAGGACTACATCGGTTATCAGTCTCTGGTTCCAGGAACTATTATCAGCAACATAAAAATTGAAAATCCCAGACGAATGCAATTCCCATCTCCCGAAGCATATGCCGATGCTTTAAGAAAGGGAAGCAAGAATGGTGGTGTGTCAGCCATTATTGACGAAATACCATACCTTAAACTATTCCTTGCCAAGTACCCTTCAGATTACACCGTGATCAAATCCAAGGCCACCTCCGGCGGTTTTGGCTTTGTAAGATTTCATTACAAAAACAAAACAAAAAAACCATGATTTTGATCTGCAGCAGTTGGTGCTGATCTTATCTTATGTTTTTCGTAGGTTTTTCCTAAAGGTTCTCCACTTGTCCAAGATATGTCGAGTGCAATTGTGAGGCTAAGAGAGGAAGAAAAGCTGCAAATGTTGGAAAACAAATGGCTTAACAATGATGAATCAATCTTCATAAACCAGGACTCGAGAAGTAATCCCAGCAGGCTAAATCTTCATAGCTTTGGGGGTTTGTTTCTTGTTACCGGCTTGTCTTCCACTTCAGCTCTTCTCCTATGCCTATATCAGAAACGTCGAGCCATGACAATCTGCAACTTCAAATTCTATCTCAGCTGTACCATAGGCTCTGTAAATACGTTACTTCCAAAGTTTAGAGATATTTTAGGACACTTAACCAAAACTTTTAAATAGCGGGCTACTGTGTACAAATTGTATGCCTCTTCCTTTACCTAGTTTGTATAGTCACTGCAATTTTATGATATAGGAACAAAAAAATTCTTACTTTTTCAAACTAGTAAAAAAGCCAAAACGTTAGCCATTTTTTCAATAGTAAACTGGTAGTCACTGAATTTTTAGGGCGCTTTTATTACGGTCACTGAACTTTTAAAACTTTCGTCATGGTCACCAAATTTTTATATTGCTTTCATTACAATCACTGATGTTAACTGCCATTCAGAAAAACACTACGCGGCTAGTTATCTCTTCATTTTCTCTCTTTTTCTTCCTTTACTCTCTCTTTTTTCCATAGATATAAAAACTAGTAAAAGCATGATAATTTATATCTTGATTTCCTTCATTATTTCTTCTTTTTTCTTTTTCTTCTTCAAATATAACAATCAATTTCCTTTTTCTTTTCCATGGATATAAGAAAGTTAAATGTAATTACATAAATTTCATAATAAAAGAGATGGTGTCATTGGAAGAAAACAATGAAGTAAAGATCCATAGGGCAACCGTAGTAGGACAACCAATAGTGTCACAGATTCGACCGGGGCAGTTAGAATTGTAGTTTCCCACCAGCTGAGCGCTTCGTCGGCTAGAAGTGCGACTGCACATTCGAGTTTATGCTCATCCGAGCAATGGAGTTGCTTAGTCAGGATTTGAGTTGTTCTTTCAAGCCAATGTCCGGCTTCCTCCGGCTTCTCCTTGTTTTCGCCGGTATACATATAAGCTCGGTGTTGTGTGAGCTTGTCAATCGGGGCTCGACTCGGGGCAGCAACAACAGGAGCCATTTGTTCACGTTTCATGTTCGTCAGAAGTTGATCAAACATATCCTTCATACTAAGGAGACATTCTCTTTGGGCACTTTGAAGAGTCGGGTTATTTGAAGTTTGTTCATTATGTTCAGGAGGTGGAGTCGGATCTCGAGGTTTCGTTCTTCTCGGGGGATAAGCTTATCCCGAAAGATCAGTTGGTCCCGGAGGATTAATTTTCATCCTCACATTACCATCCTCGCTAGAGGATTCTCGGGGACTTTCATTGTTCCGAGCTAGCCTCGTCTCTGACATTCTATAACGTTTAAACCGAACAAAAGTTAGGATAGGAGGGTATACAATTAAAAGCAATTCAATGTGAGACTTCTAGGTGGCATAGTTCAAACCTATATGATGTATGCTGACTCGTATGAACTTTAGGACCTATAACCTCAAGCTCTGATACCACTTTATGTAACACCCCTCGCCCAGGTTAGGAGCGAGGAGCGTTACGACGCGCAGCGAACTTATAAACATATAACATATAAACTCAATCCGAACAAACTTAACAAATGATATTCAAGCAATCCATTTCAAGTAACATAGTCAATACACACTTAATTA
Source organism: Hibiscus trionum (assembly GCA_030270665.1). Classification (NCBI taxonomy): domain Eukaryota; kingdom Viridiplantae; phylum Streptophyta; class Magnoliopsida; order Malvales; family Malvaceae; genus Hibiscus; species Hibiscus trionum. Next base: position 1,216,247 of record BSYR01000033.1, on the reverse strand, counting down.
CACTTAACATAGATTAATCATACATGTAACTAGTCATTTAGGAGGCTAATTAAAACTTTTAACATATCAAGATCTTGTTACCACTTTAATGTGTCTAAACCAGTGTTACCTAATTCGCGGTTCGCTTTGGTTCGCGGAATGGGTACGCAATCGTAATTCATTAATTTTACTGTTTGCGATTCGTGGGGGTAGGTTTAGTTGGAACGCCTTTTCGGATCATAATTCGAATGATATTTTGTTTTAATTCGTTGATACTTTTTTCTAATAATTTCTACCTGTGTTCATTACTTTGCTTATATAGAAAATACTATCTTTCCTTAATCTAAAAAAAGTACTGAAAAAAATACTAAAACACTGCAACATAACAATACTTGAATAAAAAAACAGAACATTGTTCTTTCCTTAATCTGAAATTCTGAATATAAATGCTTCGTTACTGAATTAAGAAACACTGAAAAAATACTTGAAATGCTGAAAAAAATACATAAAATGCTGCAACAAAACAAAGCTTAAATAAAAAAACAGAACATTGTTCTTTCCTTAATCTGCCAAAGTCTCCTGCTCTTCATCAAGATCATTCTCTAAGTCAGCCCATCTCATGTCTTCCAACTCTAAAGGTGATTCTTCCAAGCATGAACTTTCTGGATCTATATCCCATTTTCTATAAGGACCATTCTTATAGCCGTCAGTGTAACGAGAAATAAGACGCAGATTGGTGTGAATGTACACCAATTTATCTGCCCTTGAAGAATTTAATCTATTCCTTTTTAAGCTATGCACATGTCCGTAGGTGCTCCAAGCTCTCTCTGCTGAAGAAGAACTAATAGGTTGAGATAAGACCTTCTTTACCACCTCCGCTAATTCTGGAGTTTGCGACCCATAAATGGACCACCAATCAATTGCATCCATGGTGACAACATCCATTTGAGCTTGTGGCATTGAATATATTCCCTTCTTCAGCTGGAATTCAACAAATTAATCTCGCAACTGTTTTTCTTCATCTACATTTTCAGCTATTTTGCTAAAGGCCTCCATACAACCTATAACCACCTCTTTATCAAGGTTAGGAGCCCTACGAATAAAACCACAAGGAGCAGGAGTTTCCAAATAAATATGATCATAGAAACGTGGCGTAAGAGCAAAACCTAAACAATGTAAAGGTATTGTCATCTTATCCCACCTTGTAATCAAAATTTGCTCCATGCTAGAGAAGTCATGCTTGTATTTGCTAGTAGCCATAATATCTTTGATTTCTCCTAACATGTTGTCCATCCTCTCATAGATTTCTCCCATCCTAGGACCCTCCCCATCACAAAATTTTAACAACATGTAAATCGGCTTTGTGATCCTTACTATTTCTTTTACATCGTCCCAAAACTTATCATCATGAATGTTTTCAACTACCAAAGAACCTAAAGTCTTAGTTGCTGCATCTTGTTTGCTAATCCAATCTTTCCATGATCTTAAAACAACAGTTGTCTCAAGAGATTCTCTACATTGAAATAACCTTTTTAGCATTATGTAATGTGAGCCAAATCTTGTCTTAGCTACCTTCAACAAAACTCTAGTTGAATTAGCCTTAAATAATGCTAAGTATTTGCGATTAGTGAAAAATTTCACAATTTGCTTTCCGCACTTGTATGTGTTCTTAATCCATGGGAAAGCCTCAGCAAAGTCTTTAAAAATCAAGTTCAAAGTATGACAAACACAAGGAGACCAGAAAATGTGTTTATGTACCTTTTGAACTTCTCTTCCAGCAGCTATGCAATTTTTGGCATTGTCTGTGACAACTTGGAGAATATTAGAGGCGCCAATTTTTTCAATTGCATCCAGTAAAAAATCAGCAATCACTTGCCCTGTTTTTTCCACTCCATTGAAGACACCACAACACATAAACATGGCTCCACGACAATTTGCTGCAATGACATTGATAAGCTGGTCTTGTTTGCAATTGGACCAACCATCCGAGACAACCGATACACCATGAATATACCAAGTATATTTAACCGGGGCTAACTCTTTTTCAACGTTCCTATAACATTCATCAAGCATGGATGTTCTTGCCTTCTCAAAAGAAGGTGATTTGTAACCTTTAGGTGCTTGGCTAATTGCTTGAACCATTTCATGCCATTGAGGACTTCGAAGACAATTAAAAGCAATAGCATTTGCACAAAGACACCTCATTATCTTTAGATCAATAGCTTCTCTAGCCATAGTTCCAAAGGACATTTCAAGTGGTGATATGTTAGGAATAGGTAACTGTTTTTTGATGATTGTAGACTGCCGCAATCTTGCTGATACTCCTGCACCTTCTGCTTCTTCAACTTTTTTCTTCAATTTTACATAAGCATCTCGATTGTTCATGAGTGCTTTGCATCGTTGGATATCCGCTTTCTTCCCAACTTCAGACCCAAAGAAATGAGTGTGAATCCTTGTATAAGTGCTTGTAAAATTAATCTTACAGTGATTGCAATGCCATGCCTTTGCACCTCCTGGATTTTTGCCCGGTGCACTATTAAGCATAGTGACTTCATTAAGCAAAGGCTTAATACTTTGCTTATCTTGTTTCCCATGCTTTGATCTTGGAGCAGAAATTGAATGCAATTCTGGTTCATCTGCTTGTTCTTTCTCTTCTTCTCCAGCACTATTATTAGACTCTAAGTCTACATTATCAGACAAGATTGGATCTTCATGTTCATTTGAAGTTTGGTCTCTCTTCCTTTTCCCAAATGCCATGACTGAAAATCTGGAATTGATGAGATAATTAGGGTATAAGAATAGGATGTTTAGTGAAAGAATAAGAAAGGGTGAGTTGTTTTAAGTTTTAACGTGAATGCTTTTAGAATTTAGAGCATAGATATACAATAGAAATAAACTTTTCCTATTCCATAACTTAATTAAAACTTGAAAAAAGAGATTTGTATACCTGTCATTTAAATGGTTTTCTTTCCAATGTTAATACATTGATTGTGGCTAGACTCTAGATGCTTTTTTTTTCTCTTTCCTCATTAGTGAAAAGAAGGTGACCTTTGAATTTCTGGTACACCAATTTACCTGTTCCAATTCGCGTTCCTAAACGAATTGGAACGAAAACAAACCGTGAATTGGAACGTACGAATCCAAACGAGATTCAGGGGATTCTGGGCGAATTATGTAACACTGGTCTAAACATGTAATCATTTGCAATTATACAAACACATCGATACATTCAAGAACCATGTAATCAAACAAACTAGATTAGTCCTATATGAAGCAATCGAACCAACATGGACCATTCAGGGTATATTCACATCATACATAGCTCAAGATGGTGCATTTCGAACAAGCATGGATCAAGATGGAAGCATTCGAATTATATGATTGTTGAGTGCATAAAAGTTCTATATTTTACCCCTCATTTACCCATATTTTTACTGCACTCAAGCATGATTAATTGCATTTAGGATAGATTTTTTCATACACATCACAATTAGATAAAACTGCACAGATGCTGCTGATTTCGGTCACTTTTTGCAGGTATCTGTTGCGGCAGCATCCAGGGCAGCAAAGGAGAAGAGGCAAGTTGCGGAGCTGGAGTTGAAGGACGTAGAACACCGCATGTCGTGACATCTGCCGTGGCAGAGATGACGACATCAAGGACATTGTGGTGGAAAAGCGAAGTGGAGCTCGACAGATAGAGGATCTCAAGCCGGTCTATCGTGAACTACTCCCATATTTTTCTGAGCCCTGAAGCAGAAGAAAGGCCAGTCCCAAAGTTCAAGGAAGAAAGTCAAAGCAAGAAAAGAGGACGAATTAAAGACATCTACTCAGAAGATTTAGTCTTTAATAGAGTTGTACTTTAATTTAAACTTGTATTCTTGCCATATTAGAAAACTTGGACCCAAGGCCTATATAAAGGCATGTAATTCGACCTAGAGAGGGATATCTAGCTCCTAGTCGTCTTCCCCCAAAACCCTAGTCGTTTCTCTCTCTCCATCACGTTCTAAACTCCCCCTAGAGCTAAGGGTTGATCTTGTAAAGTAGTTGTAAGGATTGTATTGTTCTTAGATTTTTCTGTTCAATTAATAAAAGCTTCAAGTTTATTTACTCTGGTTTCAACATCTCATAAGAGTTTCGGGAGAGCATTGTGAGGTTATACATTTGCTTAATATCGGGAGAGTTAAGCATTCAAAAGGAGTAAATACGCGTTTTCCAGTTTATGGTTAAACCATCTTGGCTTAGAGATAAGTACAAGGTTAAGTGGCTAAGAAAGAATTCACAAACATTGGTGTTCATCCTTTGATTCACGCCGGGAGGTATCATCCAAGACGTGTTCATCAACAGAACTTGGGCCTAGGGATAGGACAAGTCACAACAGGGATTTTTGCCAAACTTGAAGTACAGAGTTGTTGATCGCTGCCGCGACATCGACAGACCTCTGCCGCGACAGGTGCTGCCGCGACAGGCACGGCAACAGACGCAACAGAAAGCCTTTTGAACAGTGCAACACCTGCACTACTGAGCAAATCAATTCAAGTCTGTTTTCTCAATATGATTCCTTTATCTTTTACTTTAGTTATCTCTCAATATTTCTCCAAACATTCTATTAAACTTAATTCTTTTCTTGTGCAGCAATTTAAGGATAGAGTTATTTCCAGTCCTCGTGGAGACGATATCCGATACTCCGTATCACTTTATTACTTGCGACATGTACACTTGCACTACATTGCGATAGACTCTTTTACACGCAACAAGTTTTTGGCGCCGTTACCGGGGACTGGCAACATACCTTTACTTTTTTATTACTGCACTTTGTTTTTATTTTTGTTTTTATTTTCTGTTTTTAGTTGTTTTATTTTCCCCGTGCTTTTCACAAGGTTCTCTTATTGCTTATGCGCAGATCGAGACGTGGTAAAGAACCTGAGTACGAATTAGATCCAGAAATCGATCGGACATATCATCTCAGGAACCAAGCCCGACTCTTGATAGAAAGAAATAAATATCTTGAGGAAAGACTTGAAGCAATGGTGAACGAAAGACAAGGCAATGGGGGAGATAACCACAACAACAATAACAACCCCAGGGTTGTTGTTGATCCTCCTAATGATGTCCGAAATGATCTGCCGCCGCCTGCTGCCCCAGCAGCACGAAAAACTTGTCGAGAGTACATGGATAACGACCATGTTGAACTGGAAACTATACTACTAGATGTGGAAGCTGAACACTTCGAACTGAAACCTGTAATGTTCAGCATGATAAATTCCGCTGGTCAATTTGGTGGTTCTGCTACTGAGAAAGCGCATGAACATCTGAAAACTTTCTAGGAGATATGTGGATCATTCAGACAGCCAGGAATAAACCCGGAAGTACTGAGGCTCTGCCTATTTCCTCATTCATTGAGGGATAGAGCAAAAATCTGGTGGAACAAGTTAGCGCCGGGTTCAATACGAACTTGGGCGGATCTCTGTCGTGAATTCCTTTCTCGTTTTAATCCTTCTCTTTTATCTGAAAGGCTGCGTAATAAGATTGCTACTTTTCAACAGGAAGATGACGAGCCAATGCACGAGGCATGGGGCCGATTTACGACTCTCTTACGAAATTGCCCAATGCATGGATTCCCTATATGGAATCAAGTTGTAGAATTCTATAATGCTGCCAATGCACACACTCGGATGATGATTGATTCAGCAGCAAACATCTTGTTATTGGACAAGGAACCAGAAGATGCAATGCTGGTGCTGAAAAAGTTAGCTAAAAACAATGAGCAGTTCCCTACAGCTCGAAGAGGAGGTAGACGAGGAGTATCTGTAAAGGAATACGAATCTGACAACTCGGTCAAAACTTAGATTGCATACCTCACTAAGATAGTTGAAAACCTACAACGGAAGGATTCTAAAGCTATATTTTCTGCCGAAGAGGTGTGTGAAACCTGTAGCGGAAACCACAATACATATGAGTGTCCCTTACAGGTGGATGAAGGGATGTATGTTGGAAACTATAATAGGAATAAAACCTATGACTCCAACAACTACAATCCAAACTGGAGGAAGGACCCCCAAATTTTCCTGGAGTAACCCAAACAACGCACTGAATCCTCCAGTCCAGAATAACCAGAACCAAGGAGGTCCTAAGATTCTGTCACGACAGCAACCACAGCATCAGCCACAACAGCAACCGACAGCCACAACGAGCATACTAGAACAGACCCTGGCAACCTTCATGTCTCAAACAGGAGCATATATGACAAACATGGATCACTTTGTCAAGAAAACTGAATCTTTCATGGATAAGATAGAGATGGGAATGAGAAACCAAGAGGCTACCCTAAAATCACTAGAGACACAGATGGGCCAGGTTTCACAGTTTATAAACCCAAGGCAGAACGGAGGATTCCCTAGTGATACTGAGGTCACTAGAAAACCCACACATGAGCAGTGCAAAGCTATTACAACGAGGAGTGGGAAACAACTACAAGGGCCGACAATAAAAGAAACACCGAGTAAGGAACCGACCTTACAGACACCTGCCGTGAACACTGCTGCGGCAGAATAGAAACAGTCTGTCGTCACACCTACCACGATAGTAGAAGAAACAGAGGAGCAGAAAGAAGAATCTGAAGATCTTGAGCCTCCTCAGATCCGACTTCCATGTGAAGGACGCCTTGAAGATTGCCGTTCTCCACCCCTTTTCCGCAGCGGTTGAAAAAACAGAAACAGAAGTACCAGCTTAAGAAAATCTATGATGTTTTTAAGAAAATGCACATCAACATCTCGCTGCTAGAAGCCATTAAGCAGATGCCTGGTTATGCAAAATTCCTAAAGGATGCAATGTCTAGGAGATCCAGACTTGGGGAATTTGAAACTGTGATGATGACAGAAGGATGCATGGAAATCCTACATAAACGTCTACCCCCTAAGAAGAAGGATCCTGGAAGCTTCATCATACCATGCATAATTGGTGATAAGTTTGTGGGTAAGGCACTTTGTGATCTTGGTGCTAGCATTAATCTAATGCCCAAATCTGTATTTCAAAAGCTAGGTATTGGACAAGCAAGACCCACGATAGTCATGCTGTAACTGGCAGACCACTCTTACGTACAACCGGAAGGGAAGATTGAAGACATTTTGGTAAAAGTGGATAAGTTTATTTTTCCTGCTGACTTTCTTGTTTTAGACTGTGAAGCAGATGAGAATGCACCGATCATCCTAGGGCGACCCTTCCTAGCCACAGGTAGAACAGTGATCGATGTAGAGAAAGGAGAACTGACCATGAGAGTCAATGACCAGCAGATAAAGCTCAATGTTCTCCAAGCTATTAAGCAAGCTGATGCAGAGGTAGAATGCAAGGCTATATCAGAAGCCACCCTAGATCAACCCTGCATCAGATCTAGCTGTCATGACAGAAAATTTGGCCACTGCCACCGCAGTCACCTTAAGGACTTCTACGACAACATTGACGACAGTGACTCCTCAGATAGTGAAACATCTGATACTAAAGGTCCTGAGGAGGTAAATTGGATAGGCATACGTCCAGGTAAGTTCTTCGAGCCTTTGAATTATACCTCGAATGAACATGTGATCCAAAAGCCTTCCATTGAACAACCACCTGTTTTGGATCTTAAACCCCTGCCAGGGCAACTTAAATATCTTTTTCTTGGTCTTAATGATACGTTGCCCGTAATCATCTCCTCTAAGTTGATACAGGAACAAGAACATCAGCTGATCAGAATGCTACAACAGCATAAGAAGGCGATTGGATGGACCATTGCCGATATCCAAGGCATCAGTCCGGCATTGTGCATGCATAAGATCCTCTTGGAGGATGACCATAAGCCGACAATTGATGCCCAAAGACGACTGAATGAAGCTATGCAAGAGGTGGTACGAAAAGAAATCATCAAGTGGCTTGATGCTGGGATAATTTATGCCATCTCGGATAGCAAGTGGGTGAGCCCGCTGCAATGTGCACCCAAAAAGGGAGGTATAACCGTGGTAACAAACAAGGACAACGAGCTAATCCCAACCAGGACTGTGACCGGTTGGAGGGTTTGTATGGACTACCAGAAGCTTAATAAGGCTACCCAGAAGGACCATTTCCCCTTACCCTTTATTGATCAAATGTTAGATAGATTAGCGGGGAAGCCTTACTATTGTTTCCTTGATGGTTACTCAGGTTACAACCAAATTGCAATTGCACCAGAGGACCAGGAGTAAACAACCTTCACATGCCCGTACGGAACATATGCCTTTCGGAGAATGCCATTTGGACTGTGTAATGCACCAACAACCTTTCAGCGGTGCATGATGGCAATATTCTTCGACATGGTGGAAGATTTCCTGGAGATCTTTATGGATGATTTTTCTGTCTTTGGAGATAGTTTTGACAATTGCCTAGGCAATTTGAAGAAGGTGCTTGAAAGATGTGAAGAGGCAAACCTCGTATTAAACTGGGAAAAATGCCACTTCATGGTAGACGAGGGCATAGTGTTGGGACACAAGGTCAGCTGCCACGACATTGAGGTTGATAGAGCCAAAATCAAATTTATTGAAAAACTGCCACCACCCACCACAGTCAAGGGCATAAGAAGTTTCTTGGGACACGCAGGGTTTTATCGTAGATTTATTGCTAATTTCTCAAAAATTACTAAACCCCTGTGTCTCTTGTTGGAATAGAACAAGCCCTTTGACTTCAACACTGAATGTACTGAAGCATTCAGGATACTGAAGGAGAAGCTGGTAACAGCCCCAACAGTGCAGCCACCAGACTGGAGCTTACCTTTCGAGATAATGTGTGACGCCAATGACTATGCTGTCGGGGCAGCACTAGGGTAGAGGAAGGAGAAACTCTTCCATGTGATCTATTACGCCAGCAAAACTCTAAATGATGCCCAGATAAACTACACCACAACAGAGAATGAGTTACTAGTAGTGGTGTTTGCCATTGACAAGTTCCGACCGTATATACTTGGAACAAAAGTGGTGGTCCATACAGATCACTCAGCACTCAAATATCTGTTCACCAAGAAGGATGCTAAGCCAAGATTGATACGTTGGATTCTGCTGCTGCAAGAATTCGATATTGACATCAAGGACAAAAAGGGAACAGAAAACCAAGTAGCGGATCACTTGTCAAGACTGGAGATGGGAAAAGACCAAGAGAAAGACAAGACTAACATACTAGAAACTTTCCCAGACGAGCAGTTGTTCGCTGCCACCAGCACTGCCGCGACAGCCATGGCGGCAAGTAAGCTTCCTGAAATCCCTTGGTATGCTGACATAGTAAATTACATTGTTAGTGGTTTATTACCCCATAAACTTAACTACCAAGCAAGGAAGAGGTTCCAAAATGATGCAAAACATTATTATTGGGATGAACCTCTTCTCTTTAAGCACTGTGCAGATCAGATCATCAGGAGATGCATACCCCAGGAAGAACAGGAAGAAGTGCTTCACCACTGCCATGCTGCCCCTTATGGAGGACACTTTGGAGGAAGTAAAACTGCTGCCAAGGTTCTACAATCTGGTTTCTATTGGCCTACGCTGTTTAAAGATGCACAAGCCTTTTATAAGAGTTATGATAAGTGCCAAAGGGCTGGAAACATCTCAAGAAGACATGAGATGCCCCTATAAAACATACTTGAAGTCGAAATTTTTGATGTTTGAGGAATCGACTTCATGGGACCATTCCCAGCTTTTTGTGGGAATCTGTACATACTGTTGGCAGTAGACTACGTGTCCAAATGGGTAGAAGCAATCGCCACACAGAAGAATGATGCCAAGACCGTTCAAAGGTTTCTCCACAAGCATATCTTCACAAGGTTTGGCATCTTAAGGGCGATCATTAGTGATGAGGGCAGGCACTTTGACAGCAGGGTAATTGCTAGTGCGCTGAAAAAGTATGGAGTCAAGCATAAGATAGCAACAACATATCACCCTCAAACCAATGGGCAGGCCGAGATCTCAAATAGAGAAGTGAAGAACATACTAGAAAAGATGGTTAAGCCAACTAGGAAGGACTGGTCTCTTCACCTAAACGATGCTCTATGGGCCTACAGAACTGCATTTAAAACGCCATTGGGAATGTCACCCTATCGACTCATCTACGGAAAAGCTTGCCACCTTCCTATCGAGATAGAACATAAGGCATATTGGGCTATCAAGACAGTTAACATGGACTGGGACAAGACAGGGCAAAAAAGGCTACTGGATTTAAATGAAATTGAAGAAATTCGAGCCATGGCCTACGACAACACCAAAATCTACAAGGACAAAACAAAAGAAGTGGCACGACAGAAAACTGCTGCCACGACAGTTCTGCCCAGGGCATAAGGTGTCTTTGTTCAACTCTAGGTTGAAGCTCTTCCCAGGAAAGCTTAAATCTAGGTGGTCTGGCCCTTTCCAAGTAGTCCAAGCTTTTCCCCATGGTGCCATTACAATCAGATCAATCAAGTACTGACACCAATTCAAAGTCAATGGACAAAGGCTAAAGCACTATTAGGGGACTGAAGCCCCAAGGGTGCAGGAAGTAGTTACTTTAGGAGATGCCCATCAAGGCATCCCTAATTTAACTTAGTTTTATTTTTATTTATCTTAGTTTATTTATTTTTACTGTTTTAGGAAATAAGATTTTAATATATTGTTTAATTTAGTTTTCAGGTAAATTAAGTAAGCAAAGCAAAGAGGAGGAATGAACCAGCCCACCACATTCACAACAGCCCATGAAGCCCAATGGAACAAATCTGTCGTGACAGCCTGTTACTAGCTGTCGCGGTAGACGCGAAAAATATAGTATGTCACGAAGTTGTCGCGACAGACACGGAAACGCGTAATAGACGCGCAACAGACACGGAAACACGTGACAGACGCGTCAGGAAACCGCGTGACAACTGGCTCCGTTATTTGCGCCACCCGTTACAGTTCCAACGGGCAGAAAAATTCCGTCCTATATAAACCTCCCTTCCCATTTCATTTTCACCTCATTCTATTCTCTCTACTTTGCTCTAAATTTTTTTAGCTTTTCAGAAATTTTCTTTATTTTCCACAGTTTCTTTACAATGACTACTCGATCAACCCGAAGGAGTGCTGCCTCCACCTCTGCCACGGTAGTCTCTATACAAAGCCACAACAAAATCCCAGAAGGTTCGCATCGGCAGACTCGGAGAAGAGATACTACGACTCCTTCCAGAAACGAGAGATGTGGGAAGAGCGGGGTTTTACGTACACCAAAAAGACGGGAGATTTAGGACTTGAAGGCTTCATCTCCAAGAGGATTATTGCACTAAAGTGGAAGATGTTTGCTGTCCAACCGGAGGAGATGAACGTCACATTGGTCCGTGAATTCTATGCTGCCATTTCCTCCAAGGATGCCACGACAGTAATGGTCAGGGGTAAGGAAATCTCCCTTGAACCAGACTACATCAACACACTGTATGACCTTTATGTAGGTAGAAAGGAGGACGCGCATAGAAGATTTGTCAGTAATCTGTCGCCGGCAGACTATGACAACATCATGGTAGAATTGACAGAAGAAGTTACCACTTGGAACGATGATCCCAAGCATAGATGGACGGTGCGAAGGACCCAGCTCTTACCGGTGGCCAAACTCCGGAACCAATTCGTGAAGAAGCGTCTGATGCCAACATCACACAACATGACAATGGACCGGCAGAGACTTGCCCTCGTGCATTCCATCATCAACGAGCGGCAGATCAATGTTGGTAAATACATACTCGATGGCATCCATGAGTGTGAAACAAGGATAATGGGCCCCCTTTTCTTCCCCTACCTCATCACCTCTCTCTGCCGGGCCCATAAAGTGCCTGAAATTGATGAAGACGTAAGAATCCAAGGCAAGGGATGGACACAACAGAACATATACATCCTTATGGAGCTGAAGCCAGCCACACTCTTAGCCTATGTGGATCCATCTGCCGCGACAGAACCAACAACAGAGCCTGTCGTGGCAGAGCCTGAGCAGACCGAGGCCGCACAACCGACAAGCACCTCCAACCAAATCATGCACATGTTGAAGAAGATGGAGGAACGACAACTGGGCTTCATGGGATTCATTAGGGACTTCACTACTCTCACGGTAAACTTCATTAAAGTTGATTTAAATTATCCAAACGTGCAGTTTCCCTCTTTCCCAGAAAATCTTTTTGCCACCCCTACACCTACTGCTAGCCCTAAAACGCCTACACCAACTGCTGCCTCCACTACACCCTCTGCCACGGCCGGTGACGGTGACAGGCGATCTGCCACTCCCCGAGGAGCAAAATGGAAGGAACCACTTCCAGAGATTGATTTGAAGTACTTTGAAGGTTTCTCCTCATCCTCAGTCTGGCAGGATGACTCTGACTCAGAGCCATCTGTCGTCCGGGAGTTAGCCAAAGATTTCCCTCCAATAAAGAAGAAGAAGCTGAATGAAACTGTTGAGGGACCCTGCCACGACAGAGCGGACGGCAGCAACAGCAGCAACAGTGACAACAAACTCGAGGTCCTGGACAAGGCCCCAAAGATCTCACCTACCCGAGTCCAGCCACCTCGAGAGGCCAAAAAGAAGGTAGCCTCACCATCTCCCAGCCCCATGCCAGCCTCTGCCAGCAAGGTAACTGCCCACCGGCAGCTCCGCATCAGCAGCAGCAGCGCCGACATCTCATCAACTTAAGTGCTTTTCTTTTATACTTTTCGTTTCTGTTGTTTATCTTATCTATCTGTGATGTTTTCTTTTTCTTGTTTTTCTTTTTATTTTGTTGTCATGCATTGAGGACAATGCAACCCTTGAGTTTGGGGGTAGGCAGTCCTCTGTTATTTAAATGAACTTTTTAAATTTGTGTCTTATCTTAGTTATTTTTGTGTTAAAAAAATGGCTTAAGTCTTTGAACTGCACTTACCTGCCACGGCATTCTCTGTCGTGACAATGTCTTTAGGATGCTTTAGGAATTATTTAGAGCCCTACTATAGTTCTGAACTTCAAAAACACTTTGTGACTTATATGCTGTCTAGAGTACTGTTAGTGAACTATAGTAGAAAAGCTTAACCACTTGAGTTGCCTAACACTGGCTCTAGGAAAAGAATAAAAGAAAAAAAACTTAGACTCAGTTGCCCCTAGAGGTGCCTAACACCAGCTCTAGGAAGATAGCTAGAGGTGCCCAAAACAGGCTCTAGTAAAAACAAAATAAGAAAAACTTGAGTCTAAATTCGAAAGAACTAAAGGAGCCTAAGAATTGCCTCCAAGAAAAAATTAGTTTGGCATAAAAATCAAGTGAGTAGCATAACTACTCTGGTTGCTAAAAGAGTCTAGGCACATATTTGTTCACAAAACTTGCACACACTTGCACAAGAATTATAGCGTTGTCCCGGATAAATCCATAAACACCCGACAAGGTACTGCTCTTGATAGTGAAGATGTTGTAGGTAATGGTAGTTCACTGAATTAAGCCAAGCCAAAAAGATTTCATTCTTAGTTAGGTTGCATCTGCTTGAGGACAAGCATCAACTTGAGTTTGGGGGTGTGTTGAGTGCATAAAAGTTCTATATTTTACCCCTCATTTACCCATATTTTTGCTGCACTCAAGCATGATTAATTGCATTTAGGATAGATTTTTGCATACACATCACAATTAGATAAAACTACACAGATGTTGCTGATTTCGGTCACTTTTTGCAGGTATCTGCCGCGGCAGCATCCAGGGCAACAAAAGAGCAGAGGCAAGTTGCGGAGCTGGAGTTGATGGATGTAGAACACCGCCTGTCGTGACATCTGTTGTGGCAGAGATGACGACATCAAGGACATTGTGGTGGAAAAGCGAAGTGGAGCTCGACAGATAGAGGATCCCAAGCTGGTCTATCGTGAACTACTCCAATATTTTTCTAAGCCCTGAAGCAGAAGAAAGGCCAGGCCCAAAGTTCAAGGAAGAAAGTCAAAGCAAGAAAAGAGAACGAATTAAAGACATCTACTCAGAAGATTTAGTCTTTAATAGAGTTGTACTTTAATTTAAACTTGTATTCTTGCCATATTAGAAAACTTGGACCCAAGGCCTATATAAAGACATGTAATTCGACCTAGAGAGGGATATCTAGCTCCTAGCCGTCTTCCCCCAAAACCCTAGTCATTTCTCTCTCTCCATCATGTTCTAAACTCACCTTAGGGCTAAAGGTTGATCTTGTAAAGTAGTTGTAAGGATTGTATTGTTCTTAGGTTTTTCTGTTCAATTAATAAAAGCTTCAAGTTTATTTACTCTGGTTTCAACATCTCATAAGAGTTTCGGGAGAGCATTGTGAGGTTATACATTTGCTTAATATCAGGAGAGTTAAGCATTCGAAATGAGTAAATACGTGTTTTCTAGTTTATGGTTAAACCATCTTGGCTTAGGGATAAGTACAAGGTTAAGTGGCTAAGAAAGAATTCACAAACATTGGTGTTCATCCTTTGATTCACTCCAGGAGGTATCATCCAAGACGTGTTCATCAAAAAAACTTGGGCCTAGGGATAGAACAAGTCACAACAGGGATTCTTGCCAAACTTGAAGTACGGAGTTGTTGATCGCTGCCGCGACATCGACAGACCTCTGCCGCGACAGGTGTTGCCGCGACAGGCACGACGACAAACGTAACAGAAAGACTTCTGAACAGTGCAACACCTGCACTACTGAGCAAATCAATTCAAGCCTGTTTTCTCAATCTGATTTCTTTATCTTTTACTTTAGTTATCTCTCAATATTTCTCCAAACATTCTATTAAACTTAATTCTTTTCTTGTGCAACAATTTAAGGATAGAGTTATTTCTAGTCCCTGTGGAGACGATATTCGATACTCCGTATCACTTTATTACTTGCGACGTGTATACTTGCACTACATTGCGATAGACTCTTTTACACGCAACAATGATGTTCTTATGTAGGCTATATATACATTGATATATTCATTTCTAACATCCAAGTCAATTTTATAACCAACAAGTACAATGGCAACAAGGACTATATTATCATATATCATGCCATTCAAAGATCCACTAAACATATCCAAACACATATGATCATATAATAAGTCATAATTTAACCAAACATCATATTTATATATACAAACTTGGCAAAAGTGTCATACAAGACTTAATACAAACATAACTTAGTCATTACAAACCATTAGCTTAAACTTTATATACATAACAAGTCATGTGTTCACATTTAACATGTATATCAACCAAAATGCATGTGACACCACTCTAATACACAAGTTTATGCAACTCTCTAGAAGTCTAAACAAAAGATCACATCATACATGATTCTTGCTTTTAACTTGGTGCTCCATGAACGGATTGGGCAGCTTTTCAATCAACACAACCTGTTGGTTTGGTAATGAGGAAATAAAGAGTGATAAGTACAAAAGATGTACTTAGTGAGGTAGTACTTAATTTTATTAGTTTAGTCTTTTAGGTGTCGTATTTCAATTAGCCAAGGTTACCTAGCTAGGATTCATATTACATAAGCATCACCTAGCTAGTTTAAACATGATCAAGAATCACTTAGCTAGTTTTAGAAGCATGAAAACAATAAGTAGGCATGTAGGCACTTTTGCATCAAAGAACAATGCAAGCAAACCATCAGTTAACATACAACCAATGAACTCATAGCATATCATGTACATAGAACAAACATGTAATCGATCAAGTAATATATAAGCATATCACATAGTCACCATTCGAATAGGCATCTTAGGCATGTAGATCATGTATGTTTCAAGCAAAATCAGATTAGTGTTTAAGCCTTTAATGTCTTGTACTCATGTTTCATATATTCACAATCATATAACATAACAAGTCACACATATCACTTGTTACGTTTCTTATTCAAGTACTTATAGTGTTTTGCCTTGGTAGATTAGTAGGACTAGGTAATCAAGTCTCTTTAGGTACAAGGTACCAATTCAAAGGATGTACAAGGCATCAAAATCAGAGGGTGCTAAATACACCAAGGTGTCTTCCACACCATCACAAGGTAACCAAATGATCAACAGAGGATGCTCAAAGCATCAAATACACAAGGTGTTAACAACACCAACAGAGAGTACACAAAGTACTAATTTTAAGAGGAGCTCTAGACTCTAAGGCATGTCATTCTACCTAAGGCCAACTAGTCAACCAAGGGCTTATAGTGTCTTTTAATTCAAACAATCACAAAGCAAGTCATTAACAAGCCAACATATCAATCATGTAACACATATCATGTTGCTAGCATATAAGGTCTATCTTTGGTCAGAGTCTCATTGTTTCTAACATGTATAAGTCACATATACCCATTCATACAACATGTAACATTCAAGGGCAGTAGCATAACAATCACATAGAACTCATATAATCCATCAATCAAGTGCATATACCATATATCACACAATAGTACCAAACTAGTAGCAAACATAAGCAATTGTCTTTCCATTTAACCTTCTTCCCTTAGAACATTTACTAAATATTAATTAGGTTTGTTTCATGCTTTCAAGTCATCATATATTAAAATGAAACATTGGTTAGGACACTAGTCCTAACCCTAAGGATTAACTACACTCACAATACTCCAAGCTTAGCTAGTATTGATCCTTGATGATTATTCCCTTATTCTTCTTACAAGTTGGATCAGCTCTTGACTCCTCCAAGGTTTCCTTAAACTCTTGGTCTAATAATACATACACAAATATGAACAAAGCATATCAGGAGGTAATTCATGCATATAAACTCATTTAAGAAATTGTAACCACCAAACACTCAAAACTGTTTTTCCTATTAGCAACTTGAGCACCTGTTACTAATTCAATCATAACTTTTAACCCATACATCAGAATTTCGATTAATTTACCTCGATAAAAAGCTTACTCAACTATATTTTTATCCATGTATGATTCATAATTTTCCTATTTATACATAATACAATTTATTATTTAAACACAGGTCATTTTGCAGTTCTGGACAGTTTGCAGTACCTACACGATTTCGATTCCAGATTTTTCTATAGAGATCAAATTTTAGTGCCGTTTGTTTCTAGTTAAAATAGAAATCCCCAAGTAGTTTATATCAAAATTTCAGGTCTAAATTTCATGTATTTTATTTTTGGTGAATTTTTTAAGGTCACTGTCCAAAACAGGGCAGTGCTGGGCAGATTACACTAATTTCTAACTTAAGCTCCTTACAATTTATATTCATGGCTTCACCATCCAATCTTATTTTACCAGATAATTCTACATTTCCTCATAACAATATCTAACACTTTTAAACATCAATTTCCAGATTTATTACGGATCAATTTAGGGCTTTACCATTTTCAACTCCTCCAAAACAGCCCATTTAACTATTTTGTCTTTGCATGTGACCTATTTTTTATTCTTATCATATAACCCAACTAAATACATATTTCTTATCATCTTACAACTAAATTACAGAATTAAAATCATCATTTACCACAAGCAATTGTAACATTTCAGATTATACAAACAAATTAACATGATAATTTGATGAACTAGTTGAGTAGAAACACTTACCTAGCTTTCTAATTTGATTTCTATGGCAAGATGATCAACATGAAAGCAAATTTTCAAGCTCTCATTAAGTTTTTCTTCAGCAAAACTCTCTCTCTAATTTCTTTCTCTCTCTCGGCTGAAGAGAAGAAAAATGGGAAGGAAGTGCACAAAGTACACAACACCAACAGAGAGTACACAAAGTACTAATTTTAAGAGAAGCTCAGCCTTCGTTTTATTGGACCAGACCTATTCTTTCAATCACTTTGAACGGTCCAATAAAACGAGGGCTGAGCTTCCCTCTTTTGCCAAATCGAAACACTTTCTTCCACGGAGAGACTTTAAGAAAGACTTTATCTCCGACTTGATATTGAATGTCTTTACGTTTCAGATCATCGTAGGACTTTTGATGATCGAAGGCTTGTTTTAACCGAGAATGAATAACTCGAACTTGTTCCTCGGTTTTTCAAAGCAATTGTGGTCCTAACACCTTGTTATCGCCGAGTTCAGACCATCACAGAGGTGTTCGACATTTTCTACCGTACAACGCTTCGAAAGAGGCCATTTTAATCAAGGACTGGAAGCTGTTGTTTTAAGCCAATTCGACTAATGGTAGCGAATTTTCCCAATTCTTTCTGAAGTCAATGATACAAGCTCTGAGCATGTCTTCGAGAACTTGAATTACCCGTTCAGATTGTCCGTCACTTTGCGGATGAAAGGATGTACTCACATTAAAATAGGGTTTGCAGTTATAGGATTAGTTTAGGGATTTAGGGTTTAGGGGATAAGGCTTGCACTTTAATTATCGTGATTGTAAGATTTAAGGGTTGATGTTTGCGGTTTAGGAGTATATTTTTGTTCATATTAGTCCCTAATTTTTTTAACCGAAATTGACCCCTATTTATTTTAAATTTTTGTAATCTAGTCCAATGTTTTTATATGATGATATTTTTGTTCATTATAGTCCTTAAAACTTTATTTTTAGCCAAAATTAACCTATATATATATTTCTATTCTTGGTAATTTAGTCGAATAATATTTTTGTTTATTCTAGTCCCTGCTAGGGGCCGACAATTACCCATGGATGGTGGCCCACTTGACTCATCCAATCCAACTAAATGGACGAAAACCTGATAAAACGTGGATTTGATCCGTTTGAAGTGGGTGGCGGATGGAACGGGTGATGGATTCAGGTGAAAATTTTTCAACCCACCATCCGATCCGCCATCCGCCCCATCCATCGATATATTATTAATTTTAAAAAATATTTTGAATCTTAGACTTTTTTAAGCTTTTGTTTATTATTGGGAAATGAGAATTTTGTTTATGTAGGTTCTGTTGTATGTAAGATTATTTAGAAATTTAGAACTTAAATAATAGTTGACTTTAATGTATTAAATATTAAATGTTTTTAGTAAAATTTTACATGTATTTTTAACTATAATTTTATAATAATAGAAACCATTTATGATCCGATCCACCCGCCTCATCCGCGATTAATAGGTGGGGCGGATTTGGGTCAATGATCAAGCGGGTGGTGGGTGGATTGGGTGACAATTTGGGATACGGATGGTGGGGTGGGTGAAGCTCCAACCCACCCAAATTCGACTTGTTGCCAGCCCTAGTCCCTGCAATTTAATTTTTAGTAAAAAATGCACCATATTTATTTATATTTTTGGTAATTTAGTCCAATAATATTTTTATTTATTCTAGTACCTAAAATTTAATTTTTAGTCAAAATTGACCTTTTTGTAATTTAGTCGAATATTTTTAATATGATGATATCAATCCCTAAAATTTTATTTTTAACCAAAATTAACCCCTATTTATTTTATATTTTTGTAATTTAGTCTAATATTTTTAATATGCTGATATTTTTGTTCACTCTAGTCCCTAATATTTTATTTTTAGCTGAAATTGACATTTATTTATTTCTAACTTTTGTATTTTAGTCCAATATTTTAAATATGACATTTGTGTTCATTCTAGTCCATAATATTTATTTTTAATGTGATTCATGTTCGAGAAAGGCGTTACATAATTCACTCGAAATGACCCAACCCAAAGTCTATCGACTATTTGTACTGAACTCAAACATAATACGAATTCGAAACCCTAATTAACCCGACCTAAAATAAAACCAAACTGAAATTAAACCTACCTGAAATAAACCCGACCTGAAATCCACCCGAGCCTGAATTAACCCGTCAATTAACTAATTCGGACCCGAACCATTTTGACCCGACCTGAAATTAACCTGCACCCGACTCGAATCGAGTCGAAACATCAAATCAACCTGAAATGACTTGTATCCGATTTGACATGACCTGGCATAACCCGACATGAAACACATCCGATTAACTGTATTTACATCCCAAATTCCAACTCCTCTATTCAATGTTAGAATTGAAAGTTTAATCAGGGAAAAGGAAATCTATCAACCAAAAGAAAAGTCTTTGAGCCTCGTTGATTTTGTCAGCTCCATTTTTCCAGGTTCTGGAAAATCTATCAGATGAACTTCGACTCTGAAAATGAAATCACTGCTTCGGGGAATTTCCTGTTATATTTATTCAATGTGTATAAGTATTTTCTATGTTTAATGGGTCAACCAAAAGAAAATTTGATGCCCTGACAAACATAAATTTGATGCCCTGTTTTTTTAGCACCATGGATTTCACAAGAAAGATTTGGACCTTCTCTTTGGTTGCAAATGCAGTCTTGTTTAGTCTTGTACAACCATCACCACCCAATCTTACAACTATCCATGATACTGCCATAGAAATGATTCATGTAGGGTTGATTATTGAAACTCAATCTTGGGTGGGAAAAATTGTTGATAGCTGCATTTCCATGGCTATATCCGATTTTTACGGTCGAAAAAGCCACTATCGGACGAAGCTAGTTGTGCATACCAGAGACTCTGAGGGTGATCCGTTGCTTGTTCTATCCCATGGTATGTTTTCGTTTTTCTTGAAGGAAATTTTCTCTTTAAGTTCCACACTATTTTCTTTGCTATGAATGACACGGTCCTCAAATATACACTTACTATTGTGCAGCCTTGGTTCTCTTGGAAAGTGTCAAATTGCATGCCATCATTGTAGCAGAAAATTCAGCTGGACTGAAGATTTTGGCAGAGTTGGGGTCTAGAGTCGAAATTCCAATTATTTCTCTCTTTGCAGCTGGTCCAGCCTTGTCCTTCTCCGAGTATCCTTGTCTAATTCAAATTGGCGAGGACGATTTCTCTCGAGCCAAAGGCATTGCTACCATTGTTGAAGCATTTGGTTGGAGAAGTGTTGCCCTCATTTATGAAGATAATGATTCTGCAAGACAAATCCTTTCTAATGTCATCACTTCTTTTGAAGCAACCGATGTTCGTCTTGCCCTGCATATAGCCCTTTCGGCAACATCTACAGATGAAGAAATCATTGAGCAGCTCAACAAGCTCATGAATTTGCAGACGAGTGTATATGTGGTGCACGCGTCACCGGTTCTTGCATCTCGACTTTTCTTAATTGCCAAACGGCTTGGAATGATAAGTCAAGGGTATGCTTGGATTACAACTGATGTGATTACAAACTTCATGAATTCAATGGATCCATCAGTCATGGAGTCAATGCAGGGGGTGGTGGGATTCAAACCTCACATTCCAGCATCAAACGAGCTTCGCAAATTTGCGATAAGGTGGAGGAGTAAAAACTTGAATGAAGACCAAAATTTGCAGGAAATGGAATTAAACGTCTACAGTATATGGACTTATGATATGGTTCAGGCTCTTGCAACAGCAGCAGAAAGCGTAGTGGCTCGACACCCTGATATCATGAGCCAAGAAATCAGATTGAATATGAACTTCACCACCATCCGTTCCTCGAGAAGTGGTTCGGTATTTATTGAGGAGATATTACAGAGTAGATTCAAGGGAGTAAGTAGAGGCCTACAAGGTACTAGTGGCAGGCTGATCCCAAAGGAATTTGAAATTGTGAATGTATTCAAGGGAGAAAGAATAATTGGTTACTGGAATCCTGAAAATGGAATTACTTCAGTAATGAAGGAAGAAAACCATAGTAAGATGAATTCGACATCATCGAACAAGCTTGAAAGTGTTATTTGGCCTGGAGGAACTATGAACATTCCAAAAGGTTGGAATCTACATGGAAAGAGGCTGAGGATTGGGGTTCCAGTAAATCCTGGATTCAGCGAATTAATTAGCGTGATTCGTGATCCCCAAACAAACGAAATAACTGTAGATGGATTTTGTGCTGAAGTGTTTAAGGAAGCCATTAAAAGTTTAGATTATGAAGTACATTATGAGTTTTTCCCGTTTGTTGATGCGAACGGACAACTGGCAGGAACATACGATGATCTTATCCTTGAGGTTTTTCATGAGGTAAGAATGTTTTTTTTCCAGAGTAAACGTTCCTTTCTTCTGATATTTCGGACTATATTGTATTTGAATGTGGTATTTTATATTCTTTCTTGTGATCAATGGACTAGAATTATGATGCTGTTGTGGGGGATACAACAATCATGGCCACCAGGTTTCCATACGTTGATTTCACACAGCCATTCACCGAATTAGGCATTGGAATGGTCGTGCCGAAAACCAACGAAAGCAGTATGTGGATCTTCCTTCAGCCTCTTTCTGGAGGTATGTGGATAACAACTACAGTTTTCTTTGTTTTCACTGGCTTTGTGGTTTGGCTGATTGAACGTCCCATCAACGACGAGTTCCAAGGCTCGCCATGGGAGCAAATAGGAATGATCTTTTGGTACTCTTTCTCAACTCTGGTATTTGCTTATAGTAAGTACTCTATCTATGTTGGACTTGAACATTTCTATATGATGCATTATGCATATGCGTACATTGAGCTACGCTAACTTTTTCACTATAATGCGAAACTGCAGAGGAGAAGTTGTTGAGCAACCTGTCAAAGTTTGTTGTTATAATCTGGATGTTTGCGGTGCTTGTAATAACCTCGAGCTACACTGCAACTTTGGCTTCCATGTTAACAGTTCAGCGGATTCAATTGAGCTCAAGAGAGGACTATGTCGGTTATCAGTTTCAAGTTCCAGGAGCTATTATTAGCAACATAAAAATTGATAATCCCAGGCAAAGGCAATACAAAACTCCAGAAGAATATGCCGATGCTTTAAGAAAGGGAAGCAAGAATGGCGGTGTCTCAGCTATTATTGATGAAATACCATACCTTAAAGTATTCCTTGCCAAGTACCCTGCGGATTACACCATGATTGAATCGAAGGCTACCTCAGGAGGTTTCGGTTTTGTGAGATTCCTTTACAAATACAATTCAGAGTCATGATTTTGATCCTTGTTTGATCTGCAGCAGTGGATGCTGATTTTGTTTTATGTTTTTCGTAGGCTTTTCCTAAAGGTTCTCCACTTGTCCAAGACATGTCGAGTGCAATTGTGAGGCTAAGAGAGGAAAAAAAGCTGCAAATGATGGAAGAGAAATGGTTTAACAATGATGAAACAATCTTCACAAACCAGGACTCAAGAAGTAATCCCAGCTGGCTAAACCTTCATAGCTTCGGGGGTTTGTTTCTTGTTACTGGTATCTCTTCCACTTCAGCTCTACTCGTATGCCTCTATCAGAAACGTCGAGCCATAACAATCAGCAACTTCAAATTCTGCCTCATCAGTACCATAGGCTCTGTAAAATCGCTACTTCAATGTTCAAAAACATCTTATCACACGTAGACCAAAATGTTGAACTGGTAGGCCACTGTATACATGTTGCATGTTCTGTTCGTTCATTGTGTTTGTATAGTCACTGCAATTTTATGATATAGGAATACAAAAGATGTATTTTTTTTCTTATTTTTCAGATTAGCAATCTTATAAGATTGTGTGAACCCTTTAGCTACCAACCAAGCTTTGAATCTCTCGACACTTCCATCTGAATTTTATTTTATATTAAATACCCACTTGCAGCCAATAATTTTCTACCCTTGTGGAAGCTCAACCAAACTCTAAGTCTGATTAGTCTAAAGAGCTTTAATCTCT
Organism: Hibiscus trionum; assembly: GCA_030270665.1. NCBI lineage: Eukaryota > Viridiplantae > Streptophyta > Magnoliopsida > Malvales > Malvaceae > Hibiscus > Hibiscus trionum. The sequence goes on along the minus strand of BSYR01000033.1, from coordinate 1,192,745 downwards.
TCTTCTACTGCTTTTCTTCACCTTGGATCATGTAGTGCTTCTTTCACTGTTTTTGAGATCTTCATACTGTTAATTTTAGTTGTAAAAGCTCTCAAGGAAGGCATTAGTTTTTCATAAGCTACAAACCTTTTCAATAGGATGGTTTGTACATTTTCTAACACCCTTTTTTTAGCAATAGGGAGGTCTGTAGTGTCATCAGTAGGAACAAAAGTTTGAGGAGCATTATTACCTTCCAGATTTTCCTGGGCAGTAGAATCCAGTTCCAATTCTCGACAAATGCTAGGATGAGTAATAATTTTTGAAACATGCTTCTTTCTCCTTTGATAAACACTCAATTGTTTACTCTCAAGTTGTGGAGTCAAGGTTTTTTTAGTTGTTTTTGGTAAAGATGTAGGTGGTTCAATTGGGGTATTAGAGGTGTTAGGAGTTTTAGAGCTTGGTGAGGGTACGTTTGCTGGTTTTGAGGAATGTATTAGCTGTAAAATGGATGTTTGAGAAGGCTAAATATCTTGTTGTGATTTACCAAGGTCAGGTTGTGGAGGTAAACAAGGAATGATTTAGAAATTGTCATGGGACTGAAATTCCTGTAAAGTATTATTATGGGACTGAAATTCCTGTAAAATCTCCTCCTGAATTTCAGACTTAGAGAAATAGGGTCTATTTTCAAAGAATGTAACATCCATGGAGTTGTAAATTTTCTTGGTAGTGGGTGAGTAACATTTTTAGCCCTTTTGACGAGAAGAATAACCTAGAAAATACATTTAAGAGACCTAGGATCTAATTTACCCCTAGATTGAGTATGTACATGAACAAAAGAAACACGTCCAAACTCTCAAAAAGGAACATGAGATGACAATGGCTTGAAATGAGGGAAGGAAGCAAGAAGAACATCTATTGGGATTTTAAATTTCAAAGTTTTACTTGGCATCCTATTGATTAAGTAGGTTGCAGTAAGAATGGCCTCCCCCCCCAAAAAAAATGTTTTGGTACACTAGTAGAAAACAACAATGATCTAGCAACTTCTAAAATATGCCTATTTTCTCTCTCAGCCACCCCATTCTGTTGAGGAGTATTGACACAGGAACTAATATGCAAAATTCCTTTTTCTTTGAAAAATGAACCTAATGTTTTGGTGAAATACTGTTGGGTTTTATGATGCTCGATTCCTTCAACCGTTCTTGCTCGCCAAGTGTGAAGAAGTTGAATAATTAGGTGTTTTAGTGGGAGGTGAAAATTGGACAATAAGACACAAGGGATTATAGTGGTTCAACCTTCTAACCAAGGTCTACATCCACTACCTTAGCTCCCCCCACTAAGGATTTCAACAAATTCACTCTTTGAATTTCGTCCCCTTTTCTCGGTTTAGGAGGAAACAATTACAACGATTAAGCTAACTACCCTCAGCTTAATCAAACACTCTCACACAAGACAAATTCTAAAGCAAACTTGAAATCCCTCTAATAGGTAATTGTTTGCACTAATAAGTTCTCACCCAAAACCTAAACATTTGAGCAAATATAACAATTTTAGCTCACAAGTGTTGTCTATACAAGAAAATGAACAATTAAGCTCTAAGACAAATTCTTGATCATAGTGTTGTTGACAATTGAAGCATTAGCCTTCTCTTGATGCTTGGAGGTCCTTTTTATACTCCCAATTGAGTTTGTAGCCGTTACTAGCCGTTAGGGTTGAATTGGAGCCGTTGAAGACTTTATTTCCCACCATAAATGCAGTTCTGCAGCTTATCGTATCGGTACACGAGTACTCGTATTGGTACGCCCTTCTTCAGAACTAGCCGTTGGGCTCTTTCTAGCCTATGCGCATCGATACGCTAGGAAGCGTATCGGTACGGTCTGCATTTTAAAAGACCGTTGGGAAATAGACGTTGGGAGTTGTTAAAGCAGGGATCGGTACACTTTAAAGGCGTATCGGTACGACCCCTCTCCGTATCAATACGGGCAAGCCTGTATCGGTACGAGTTTTGGCAGAATCAAATCTGAAGTAAAAATGTATCGATACGGGGTATACCGTATCGGTACGGTAGTGCTGAAAAGCCAGGTTTGACTACTTTAAAGCATTCCAAACTTTGCCAAAAACCTTTTTAAATACCTCAAACGTATTTTCAAGTTGTTTGAACTTAAAGACATGTTTTAAATTCTTTTTAAACTAGTCCAAAATATTTTTCAATTATTATATCAAAACACCTAGTTCTTCAATCTCCCCATTTTTGATATAATAAAACCAACTTGAAAAATTGTTTGAGATTCTCCCCCTTCAAGTTTAAAAATTTGAATAAGAGATGAAAATTTTAAAAGTTAGATAAAGCTCCCCCTTATTCATTTGAAAATGCAATTTTTCAAACCAAACTCTCCCCCTTTTTGTTATATCAAAAAGAATTTAAATGACTTTAAGTTCAAAATAACTTAGAAGATAAAAAAATTGACAAAAAAAGAATTTTGGTTTTAAAATGGCTCTCCCTTACTCAAAGCATCATCAAAAAGATGTTAGTTCAACACATGATAATCTAGTTGAATTAAAAGAATAATAAATCAAATTAAAACAAACAAAAAACAACTATATTTTACCAACACTTGAACTTCAAGGGAGGATGTGAAGTCTTCCTTCTTCAAGTGTTCTTCCTTGTGTGCATGGAGCCCCCCCCCCTCATTGATTGGACTTGTTGAACACCTCCATCACACCTAATCAAGACAATCATACAAATTTTGGTATCCAAATTGCTTTGACCCATAAACGTTAGTTGCACAAAATTTAGTCCCTTTAGAAATCCATTTTTCAATTTCATCCTTTTTATGTGAAGTGATTAGTTCTTTTAGAACCCAAACACTTATAAAACATTTTCCATTTAAAAATCTAAGGGCACTAGATTGTCTTTGGTAAAATTTTGATTTTCCAAAATTATTTTTCTTTTCTAGTTCCTTGGAAATCAAAATCTTTTTTTTCTTAAGGTCATCAACTTCTTTTTGATGATCTTTTTCCATTGTTTGAAGCAATTTTTGTAAACTAGAAACTTGTTGCTCAAAATCCTTCAATTTTGCTTCAAACTCAAAATTGGCTTTCGAAAGCAAATCATTTTCGTTTTTCAACTTTGAAATAAACTTTTTGTTTTTTGTTTTGAAAATGAAGCCTTGAATTCGAAAACCAATTCATCATAGGCTTCTTGTAACTCATAAAAAAATATAAGAATTTGAAATGGATGAGTTAGAAGTTACCTCCCCTCATTGAGGGCCATCAAGCATAGGTGGGCTACCTCATCATTGGTGGAGTCTTCATCACTCCATGTGGCCACATATGCTTGCTTTGAAGATGATCCCTTCTTGTTGGACTTGTGGGAATCCTTTATCTTCTTCTTCGATTCATGACAAGATCTTTCCATTTCACTCTTCATGAACTGGGTGAATTTCTTGAAGAGATAAGCCATCTCTTCGTCTTCACTTTCCTCCTCACTTGATTCAACATGTCGGCATTTGGAGGATTTAAGAGCAACAACACTCTCGTTGATGCCTAGTTCTTTGACTTTCTTCTCCCCCATCTTCTTTATCTCTTCCTTTTTCTTCTCATCTTCTCTTCCTTTCTTCATGATTTCGTGTCTGAGAAGAGAACCATGAGTTCATCGAGCTTTAAGGATTTGAGATCTTTAGCTTCGATGATGGCCGTCTTCTTTGAGTCCCAAGACTCGAGAAGAGAGTAGATGAGTTTGCGGAAAAGATTGTCTTCCGGAATGATTTCTCCATACCCTTTGAGTCCATTGGTGATGGTGGAGAATCTATCGAACATCTTCGTGATGTCCTCATCTGGTTCCATCTTGAAGTTCTCCTACTCGAGGTTGAGGAGTCCGATCTTGGTCTCCTTTACTTCGTTGGTTCCTTCGTATGTGACTTCAAGCTTGTCCCATACCTCATTGGCATTTTCACAAGAAGACATCTTCTCGTAGATGTTGGAGCTCAATGCACAAAAGATGATGTGCAAGGCTTTGCAATTGAGCTCCATCTTCTTACGATCATCCGCGCTCCAATCCGCCTTCCTTCGTTGTGGCACGAACGGACCGTCTTCTACTATGTTCCAAAGCTTGTAGTCCTTGGACTTTATGAAAAACATCATTCTTGTCTTCCAATGGGCATAGTGTGTTCCATCGAAGAATGATGGCTTGTCGATGGATTGCGCCATTTGATCGGTTGGTTGATATGTTGTATCGAGCTTCCCGGATCACCTCAATAGGATGTTAATCCTCTTCGATTGAGCCAAGCTCTGATACCAATTGTTGGATTTTATGATGCTCGATTCCTTCACCGTTCTTGCTCGCTGAGTGTGGAGAAGTTGAATAATTGGGTGTTTTAGTGGGAGGTGAAAATTGGACAATAAGACACAAGGAATTATAGTGGTTTAACCTTCTAACCAAGGTCTACATCCACTACCTTAGCTCCCCACTAAGGATTTCAATAAATTCACTCTTTGAATTTCGTCCCCTTTTCTCGGTTTAGGAGGAAACCGTTACAACGATTAAGCTAACTACCCTTAGCTTAATCAAACACTCTCATACAAGAAGAATTCTAAAGCAAACTTGAAATCCCTCTAATAGATAATTGTTTGCACTAATAAGCTCTCACCCAAAACCTAAACACTTGAGCAAATATAACAATTTTAGCTCACAAGTGTTGTCTATACAAGAAAATGAACAATTAAGCTCTAAGACAAATTCTTGATCATAACGTTGTTGACAATTGAAGAATTAGCATTCTCTTGATGCTTGGAGGTCCCTTTTATACTCCTAATTGAGTTTGTAGCCGTTACTAGCCGTTAGGGTTGAATTGGAGCCGTTGAAGACTTTATTTCCCACCATAAATGCAGTTCTGCAGCCTATCGTATCGGTACACGAGTACCCGTATCGATACGCCCTTCTTTAGAACTAGCCGTTGGGCTCTTTCTAGCCTATGTGTATCGATACGCTAGGAAGCATATCAATACGGTCTACATTTTAAAAGACTATTGGGAAATACTCGTCGGGGTTGTTAAAGCAGGGATCGGTACGCTTTAAAGGCGTATCGGTACGACCCCTCTCCGTATCGATATGGGCAAGCCTGTATCGGTACGGGTTTTGGCAGAATCAAATCCGAAGTAAAAAGGTATCGATACGAGGTATACTGTATCGGTACGGTAGTGCTGAAAAGCTAGGTTTGACTACTTTAAAGCATTCCAAACTTTGCCAAAAACCTTTTTCAATACCTCAAACATATTTTCAAGTTGTTTGGACTTAAAGACATGTTTTAAATTCTTTTCAAACTAGTCCAAAACATTTTTCAATTATTATATCAAAACACCTAGTTTTTCAAATACTCAATGCCATTGTTACTTTTTAGGATTTTAATAGTACTTTGGAACTGGTTTTGGACCATCCTATAGAAGGTTCTAAAGACATTCTCAGCCTCTGATTTTTCTTTCAACAAATATGTCCAAGTAGTCCTAGAGTGGTCATCAATGAAGGAAATGAACCACCTTGATCCAGTATAGTTTTTAACCTTAGAAGGGCCCCAAATATCACTATGTATTACGAAAAAAGGTGAGGAAGGTGTAAATTTAGAAGGATAGTAAGTTTGTCTAGTGTATTTAGCAATTTGGCATATTTCACAAGCAAAGAACTTTAGATTTTTATTAGCAAATAATTGAGGAAACAATTTAGTCATATAAGAAAAGTTGGGATGACCTAATCGAAAATGTTATAACATAATATCACTAGAAGAAACATAATAGGATAAAGTAGAATTAAGGTAGCAACTTGAACTAACTTGTTTATGTGGAGATAGGCCATGAAATATGTAGAGCCCATTACTCAGCCTAGTGCCAATCACTGTCCTTGAACCCTTTGCTTAAAATTCACAACCATTCAAATTAAACTTAACATCACATTGAAGATCAACAGATAATTTGCTAACAGATAGAAAGTTGCAAGCAAGTTGAGGGACATAAAGCACATTAGACAAGAAAATAGTGTCACTAAGTTTAACAGAACCACTTCCTGCAATAACTGACAGTGAGCCATATGTTGTTCTCATTGAAGATGTAGACTTCTCATTGTTGAGTTTGTGAAAAACATGAATATTCCCTATCATATGGTCTGACGCACCAGAGTCTACAACCCAATTTATAGAAGTACAATCAGCAAAAAAAAGATAAACTCCTTTTAGAGGTTTTTGGTGTAATCATGATTTTTATTTTAGGGGTTTTTAGGTAGGATCAACTAACCTAAATCTGATACCATGTAGAAAAAGGAATTTCCAGAGAAGAGAATCAATTTCTCTGTTTTTGTATATTTTTTGTTAATTTACATAGAAGTCTATTTAATAGACTAAGTACATCGAGCTATACACCAAGTAGGATTACTCACTAGTTAAACTCTATCTAGGATAATTAAGTTAGAGTTTCTGTACAACTTATTTTATAAATTTTGAAACTTGTCCTCAAACTAAAAATGTTAAACTTCTTGATATCATTTTCGGTTGGTTTTTTTAGTTTTTCTCCAAGATTCGAAACTTATTTTGTAAGTTTCGATACTTTGTTACATACACAAGGAATCGTGCATGAATTCTTTTTTAAACATGAGAAAAATGAATGCAAGAATTGTTGAATGATCATGAAAAACATTGTTTTAACATGTTTAGAATGACACAATGCACATTTCTCCAACTATGCATGGATTTAGAATGCAAGTATGGGTTGCTTCCTTCAAATAGGCTATCTACTTTGGAGAAGGTGGATTTATTTGTATTTACTCTAAGTAAAGGAGCCTCAAATCGGGATGTCCAAGAGCGATTTCAACATTTTGGTAAATATGTAAGTAGAATTTTTAAAGAGATTTTAAATGCCATGGATGGCTTGTCAAGGGACATAATAAGACCAAGAGATCTTGAATTCAAGAAAATTCTTCACAAATTGCTAATAACACCAAATATATGCCACATTTTGAGGTAATTTTTAATGAATCATGTAATTTAATATATACTATTCTATAATAATAATTTACATCTCATTCGTATGTATATCATAATAAATTCTTTCATTTTAGGATTGCATTGGAGCAATTTATGGTACTCATATAGATGTTGTTCTTTGTGAGGAAGATCAATTGTGTTATAGAGAAAGGACAAGGACACACACTATTAATGTATTAGCGGCATGCGATTTCGATTTGTTTTTCACATGTGTGCTAAGTGGTTGGGAAGGATTGGCTCGTGATTATTGTATTTTCCTAGATACAATTAGGAACTCAAATCTAAATTTTCCAAAACCTCCACCAGGTAAATGTCTTCATTTTAGTTAACCGCCTATTCCTATTTGTTTGTGCGCATATATTTTTATTTTTAAAATAAATGCTTTTTAATTTTGTCACTTATTATGCTAAGGCAAAATATTACTTGGCAGACAAAGGATACTCTGAAAGACAAGGCTACTTGACACCATATTATAAGACAAGGTATCACCGATCAAAGTTACGTGGTACAAATTCAAGAGGAACACGAAAAATTTTTAATCGAGCTCATTCATCCTTAAGAAGTTGTATTAAAAGGTCATTTGGCATTCCAAAGGCACGTTGGATGATTTTAGCAAAAATGCCTATATATTCATCTTAAGATCAAAATAGGATAATTTGTGCTGCATTTGCTTTACATAACTACATCAGATTAAGTAAAGTTTTCGACCCAGCTTTTAGGGTCATAGATTCAAATTCGAATTTTATTCCTGTGGAAACATTTTCGAATACTGAATCCACTCAAGAAATTTAACGTATGAGTACTAATGAAATGACAAAAGTGGGTAATGACATCACTAACAGTTTGATGAAAGTTAGACGACCACACCATGTTTTTAAATAATCATATTTATTTGCACTTGTTTGGATATGTATCTTTTTCTTGAATATTTTCGATGAACTTGTGTAAAATGATTTCTATGTAACATCTAATATTGATGAATTTGTAGAATTTTATTTTATTATTCTATTTTTTAGTTGTAAATTCTCAAGTATATATATTTAAGAAAATATAACAAAACATGAAAGTGAAGAAAAAAATTGTAGTATTGGTATTTAATAAAAGGTTAATAGTATGTATTATACCCTGGTCAAAAGTATTTTATTCGAATAATTTCACTCCCAATAAACACTAAAGTATTAAAAACATACATGTACTTAACAACTAAATGTATCATACCCTTATTTTTCATTTTATCTATATCAGCTATCAGCTAAATTTTACCAAACACTTCATATACTGCAATCAGTTGGTCAAACCAGCTATTAGCTGTTTGACAAACATGAAAACTCAAAAGACACTAAATATTTGAAAAGTCTTTGAGCCTATTTGATTGTTAGGCTCCTTCTTTCTTGGTTCTCGGAAAATTTATCAGATGAACTATGAATTGACGCTGAAAGCATTGCTTTCGGGAATTTCTTGTTCTACTTTACACGTAGTTCAAATTTATAAGAAATTATAAATCCCTCGTCAAACCAGTTACTGCAATCAGTTGGTCAAACCAGCTATTAGCTGTTTGCCAAACATAAAAACTCAAAAGACACTAAATATTTGAAAAGTCTTTGAGCCTATTTGATTGTTAGGCTCCTTCTTTCTTGGTTCTCGAAAAATTTATCGGATGAACTATGAATTGACGCTGAAAGCATTGCTTTCGGGAATTTCTTGTTCTACTTTACATGTGGTTCAAATTTATAAGAAATTGTAAACCCCTCGTCAAACCAGTTACTGCAATTAGTTGGTCAAACCAACTATCAACTGTTTGCCAAACATAAAAACTCAAAAGACACTAAATATTTGAAAAGTCTTTGAGCCTATTTGATTTGTTAGGCTCTTTTTTCTTGGTTCTTGAAAAATTTATCAGATGAACTATGAATTGATGTTGAAAGCATTATTTTCGGGAATTTTCTGTTCTACTTTACATGTGGTTCAAATTTATAAGAAATTATAAACCCCCAGCTTTTGGGAGGGTCAATTCTAGTAAAAGTCAAAGAATTAGTTTGAATTTATTTTCCTTATTTTCACACTGATATCTATTTCGTAAAATAGACAATTAAATTATAATATTCAAGATGTTATAACCCAAAGTTCACGGTATTAAACGATATACTCTCTTTCAAGTTTAATCAACAGAAAAGTAAAGTTTGGTTTGTGTAGCCATGGATTTCACGAGGAAGACGAAATGGACCTTGGCTTTAGTTATATTTTTGCTTAGCCTTCTGTCAGCCAGTGTTTACGGTATCAATGATAGTACTACTACTATAGAAGAGGTCCGGGTTCATGTCGGGTTGATTGTCGATACGCAGTCCTGGGTGGGAAAAATTGTAGATAGCTGCACTTCTATGGCTGTATTCGACTTTTACGGTCGAAATAGCCACTATCGGACAAAGCTAGTTGTGCATACCAGAGATTCTGAGGGTGATCCGTTGCTTGTTCTATCCCATGGTATGCTTTCGTTTTTCTTAATGGAAATTTTATCTTTAAATGGCACCCTATTTTCTTTGTTATGATATGGTCCTCTGCTTAATGATGTGCAGCATTGGTTCTGTTGGAAAGTGTGAAATTGGATGTCATTATTGTAGCAGAAAATTCAGCTGGACTGAAGATTTTAGCAGAGTTGGGATCAAGGGTCAAGATCCCAATCATTTCTCTCTTTGCAGCTGCTCCATCTCTGCCCTTCTCCGAGTATCCTTATTTGATTCAAATCGGTGAAGACGGGCCGTCTCGAGCCAAAGGCATTGCTACCATTGTTGAAGCATTTGGTTGGAGAAGCGTTGCCCTCATTTATGAAGATAATGATTCTGCAAGACAAATCCTTTCTAATGTCATCACTTCTTTTGAAGCAACCGATGTTCGTCTTGCCCTGCATATAGCCCTTTCCGCATCATCTACAGATGAAGCAATCATTGAGCAGCTCAACAAGCTCATGAATTTGCAGACGAGTGTATATGTGGTGCACACGTCACCGGTTCTTGCATCTCGACTTTTCTTAATTGCCAAACGGCTTGGAATGATAAGTCAAGGGTACGCTTGGATTACAACTGATATGATCACAAACTTCATGAATTCAATGGATCCATCGGTCATCGAGTCAATGCAGGGGGTGGTGGGATTCAAGCCTCACATTCCAGCATCAAACGAGCTTCGCAAATTTGCGATAAGGTGGAGGAGTAAAAACTTGAATGAAGACCAAAGTTTGCAGGAAATGGAATTAAACGTCTACGGTATATGGACTTATGATATGGTTCAGGCTCTTGCAACAGCCGCAGAAAGTGTAATGGCTGGACATCCCGATATTGTACGCCAAGAAACCAGATTGAATATAAACTTCACCACCATCCGTTCCTCGAGAAGTGGTTCGGTATTCATTGAGGAGATATTACAGAGTAGATTCAAGGGAGTAAGTGGAGTCTTTAAACTTACTAGTGGCAGGATGATCCCAAAGGAATTTGAAATTGTAAATGTATTCAAGGGAGAAAGAATAATTGGTTATTGGAACCCTGAAAATGGAATTACTTCAATTACGAAGGAAGAAAACCATACTAAGACGAATTCGACATCATGTAATAAGCTTGAAAGTGTTATCTGGCCTGGTGGAACTATGAACATTCCGAAAGGTTGGAATCTACACGGCAAGAAGCTGAGGATTGGGGTTCCAGTAAATCCTGGATTCAGCGAATTAATTAGCGTGATTCGTGATCCCCAAACAAACGAAACAACTGTAGATGGATTTTGTGTTGAAGTGTTTAAGGAAGCCATTAAAAGTTTAGATTATGAAGTACATTATGAGTTTTTCCCGTTTGTTGATGTGAACGGACAACTAGCAGGAACTTACGATGATCTTATCCTTGAGGTTTTTCATGAGGTAAGGAATCTGAATTCATAGCATTTTTCAATGCTCTGAAACCCTATTTATGTGCACACTCCTCATCTTCTGAGAATTGTGGTATTCATGTATTCTTTCTTGTGATCAATGGAATAGAATTTGGATGCTGTTGTGGGAGATACGACAATCTTCTCCTTCAGATTTTCACATGTCGATTTCACAATGCCATACACTGACTTAGGCATAGGAATCGTCGTGCCGAAACTCGACAAAAGCAGTATGTGGATCTTCCTTCACCCTCTTACTGGAGGTATGTGGATAACAACTACTGCGTTCTTTGTTTTCACTGGCTTTGTGGTTTGGCTGATTGAACACCCCATCAACGACGAGTTCCAAGGCTCGCCATGGGAGCAAATAGGAATGATCTTTTGGTACTCTTTCTCAACTCTAGTATTTGCTTATAGTAAGTACTCTATCTATGTTCAGATTAAAATTTTCTATTTGATGCAATATGCATATTGTCACGGGGTCATTACCTTTTTCTCAAAAGACATGTTTAATAGGATGTACAACGCTACCGTTTATATATCTCAGGACCTCCATTTTCTTTTCCGATGTGAGATTAATGACCCCGCCTTTTTTCAGACATGACAATATGCATATGCATACGTTGAGCTACACTAACATTTTCACTATAATTCGAAACTGCAGAGGAGAAGTTGTTGAGCAACCTGTCAAAGTTTGTTGTGATAATATGGGTGTTTGCGGTGCTTGTAATAACCTCAAGCTACACTGCAACTTTGGCTTCCGTGTTAACAGTTCAACAGATTCGCTTGAGCTCAAGAGAGGAATATGTTGGTTCTCAGTCTCTGGTTCCAGAAGCCATTAGGAACCTAAAACATGAAAATCCAAGGCGAATGCAATACCGATCTCCAGAAGAATACGACGATGCACTAAGAAGGGGAAGTAAGAATGGTGGCGTGTCAGCCATTATTGATGAAATACCATACCTTAAACTATTCCTTGCCAAGTACCCTGCAGATTACACCATGATTAAATCCAAGGCTACTTCTGCCGGTTTTGGCTTTGTAAGACTTCTTCCGTCATGATTTTGATTTGCAGCAGTGGGTGCTGATTTTGTTTTATGTTTTTCGTAGGTTTTCCCAAAGGGTTCTCCGCTTGTCCGAGACATATCGAGTGCAATTGCGAAGCTAAGAGAGGAAGAAAAGCTGCAAATGATGGAAAATAAATGGTTTAACAACACTGAGTCAGTCTTTACAAACCAGGATTCAGCAAGCAATCCCAGCAGGCTAAACCTTCATAGCTTTGGGGGTTTGTTTCTTGTTACTGGGATGTCTTCCACTTCAGCTCTACTCGCATGCCTATATCTGAAATATCGAGCCATAACAATCAGTACCTTCAAATTCTACCTCAGCAGTACCATAGGCTATGCAAAAACGCTGCTTCATAGGTTAAAATTATGTTAGTATCCGTTCATACATATTCTTAAGCATTTGACAATGGTTATACACTCTGTGAACAAAGCGATTTAACTGAAGGGATGAAGTCTTTTGACACAAATAATAACCTTGATGACCATTTATTGGGTTCGCAATTTAAGTTCTATTAAATGGTTAGTTATCTTTTTTGTTTTTTATTAAGTACAGAGATAATTATATTCTCAAGGTAGATGTCGAAATTCGAACTCGTGCTAAATGAAATAAGATGTACATCTTTAATCACTAAGCCAATTAATACATCTTTGATTATGCGTTCATGGTAATCTTCAATCTTTTGAAGCAAAATTTTCCACCGTTGATATTGTAGAAGCTTGGAATCTCAGCTATGGACCTATGGTAACGGTTTTGTCGCCGTTTGACGAATTATTTTGGAAAAGAATAAGACAGTGATCGTCAATCTTTTTGTTTAACTGCAATTGAATAGTTTGATTTTTTTTGGTTTGAGGGTATTATAAGTAGGAGTGAGCAAAACTCGACTCGAATAGAAAAAATAAAATTTTACATTTCTGCAATTTGCCTAACTTGAAAAACCGAAAACTCGAATTTGATAGTTTACAGTTTTGCATAATCGAATTTTACAGTTTTGCAATTTTATAGTTTAAAAATTCGAGTTCGATTCGAGTTGAAATTCGCCCAACTTGAAAAACAGAAAAATTGAAAATCCGAATTTTACAGTTTTGCAATTTAGTCCCTAATTTCATTTTTTCTTCAATTCCTCATTCATTTTAAGTCTATTTTTGACCAAATTTGAGCCACATATTCCTAAACTAACGTAAAATACTTATTTATCTTCAATTTATATTTTTAAAAATAAATTTCATATTTTTTCAATTCAATCCCTTAACTTTTTATGATTTTCTCATTTCTTCAATACATCCTTCGCTTTGAGTCAATTTTTGACCAAATTTGAACCGCATGCTCCTAAATCACCGTAGAATACATATTTAGCTTCAATTCATAATTTTAAATTAAATTTTCAACTTTTGTAATTTAGCCCCTCAACTTTGAATGATTTCTCATTTCTTCAATTCCTCTTTCGTTTTAAGTCTATTTTTGACCAAAATTAAACCACATGATTCACTAACACTATATAATATCTATATAACTTCAATTCATATTTTTAATAAATATATTATTTTTGCAATTTAGTCCTTTAACTTTACATTTTATTTAATTTGATCATTCAACTGATTTTTTTTGTAATTTTTTTCTTCACATCAATTCATTAACTCATTTATACACCCATCAATACTTTATCCCCAAAAGTTCCTTATTTAAAAATAATATTATAAATATATTTTAGAAGTTTAGATGATATTTTTTTTATTAAATAACATTACAAATCTTACTTATACATGAGAAAAATAATATGAAGAAATATATATATATATATGTATGTATGCATACCTTATATGATTAGAGAAATTCGTTTAAATTAGAATCAAATTGTACTATAACATGGTAAATAATTACAATTAAATTTGTATAGGAACTCGAAAACTCGACTCGACTCGAATTTCATAAACTCGACTTGAAAAAATTTCAAATTAAGTTCAAGTTGTAAAATATGACCCGTCAACTCGAATAACTCAAAATTTTTTTACTTGACTCGATCGAACGCTCACCCCTAATCATATGCCCTTAAACTTTTGAAAAAAATCAATTAAGTCTTTGAACTTTTTTGCACCCAATTAAGCACTTATACTCTAAAATTTCATCAATCCACCCCTTTGATAACGTTGATTGTTAAATTTAACAGTTTTTCCTGGGTCAATTGGTGCAACGTGTCGTGTTACAGTGTTGTCACTTTACATTTTCAAAAAAATTTATTTTATTTAAAAATTATTTAAAAGTTTTAAAATTTTAAAAAACTTATAAAAATTATAAAAACAATTTTCTAAAAAATCTTGTAAGTGTCATGTGACATAACTGTAGTGTGTCAAGTGGCAGTAATATCTCAAGAAAAAAATTGTCAGAAATTAATGGTCAAAATTGCTGAAAGGGCTTAATTGATTTAATTTATTGGTTGGAGGGCTTAATTGAATGTTAAATCTAACAGTTTTTTCTGGGTTAACTGGTGTAACGTGTCGTGTTATAGTGTTGTCACTTTGACATTTTCAGAATTTTTTTATTTTATTTAAAATTTATTTAGAAGTTCTAAAAATTTTAAAAAATTATAAAATTAATTTTCTAAAAAATTTTGTAAGTGTTATGTGACAGAACTATAGTGTGTCACGTCGCAGTAATATCTTAAGAAAAAATTTTCAAAAAGTAATGGTCAAAATTGCTGAAAGAGCTTAATTGATTTAATTTATTGGTTGGAGGGCTTAATTGAGTGTTAAAAATATAACAATTTTTTTCGGGTCAATTGGTGCAGCGTGTCGTGTTACAGTGTTGCCACTTGACATTTTTAGAATTTTTTTATTTTATTTAAAAATTCTTTAAAAGTTATAAAATTTATAAAAATAATTTTCTAAAAAATTCTGTAAGTGTCATGTGATAGAACGGTAGTGTGTCATGTGGCAGTAAAATCTCAAGAAAAATTTGTCAAAAATTAATGGTCAAAAATGTTGAAAGGGCTTAATTAATTTAATTTATTGGTTTGAGGACTTAATTGATTTTTTTCTAAAAATTCAAGGGCTTTAAGCACCCTTAAGCCAATTTAAAAAAACAGTTAAATCTCCTAAAAGGGCAAGGAAAAGTGTTTTTCATTATTTATTTCATTTTATTTTAAAATTTTCACAAAATCATATTTTTTATAAAAATATTTTTATAATTTTAAAAATAAATTATGAATTTTTAAATATTTTTATTTTTTTAGAATTATTACTTAGAAATATTAAAAAATATCAAAATAAAATTTTAATTATAGTTATGGGATCTAATAAGATGTTTTCATTAATTTTAGCATGTCATGTCACACCCATAATGACAACTTATGACATAGTGCTCATTTTATAACCAAATCTAAAATTTAATATTTATTTTGTAACATTTAAAAGCCGAGTGATCAAAATGAACATTTCACTATAATTTGGTGATGAACTTTACCCTAAATATATTGGTTTTATGCTCACATGTCTTATCATTTTCTTTAAGAAAAAGTTAATACGATATTTACTAACTGAACTTGATTTCAGAATTTAAACTAATACTTATATATTTTTCAAAATTGATATTTGAACTTACTTTTAGAATTATTCTTTTTACATGTTTTTGTTTGTTATAAAATTAAAATTTGTGATTTGCTTTGTAAAAACACAAGAGATACTATTTATTTGAAAAGTCTTTGAGCCTCTTTGATTTGTTAGGCTCCTTCTTTCTTGGTTCCTGGAAAATGTATCAGATGAACTATGAATTAACATTGAAAGCATTTCTTTCGGGAATTTCTTGTTTTACAAAGACAAATAATTAAAACATTTGTAGTAGTTTGAATTTTGTTTTCCTATTCACACTGATATTTATTTCGCAAAATATACAATTAGATTATATTATTCAAGATGTAAAATCTAAAGTTCACTGTATTAATTTTAGGCTTAAACGTTAGAAAGGTGTCGAAACTATACTTTTTTTTCTAGTTTAGTGCCTAACGTTTATTTCAAGTCAAATTGGTGACTAATGTTTCATTCCGTAATTCAAATAAGGTTTTTTCGTGACAAATGTTAAAAAAATTGTTATCTAATTAAAACACGACATGTGGCATATTTCTGGTATTTTCTTTAATTTTATTGTTTAAAAAAAATATCTTTAGTTTTTTTTAAAAACTCAAAATCTCAATTTCTCTAAAACCTCAAATCCAAACCCTAGATATCTAAATTCATCCACTCCCACCACCGATTCAACTACCACTGGCAACCCTTGCTTTTGTCGGCCCCTGAAAATCATATCATCTCGTCGTCGAAAACCGATGAATGAATTGTCGATTGTCCCGTTGACGAACATCCAACAATTAAGAAAAAATAGACTGATTGAAATTTTGACCGACGACTAAAGGGTGGGGATGTCAAACGGTGAAGTACGCGGTGCTTAGGTGGTGAACGGTGAACCACCGACATGTGGGGATGACGAAAGTGAGAGAGATGTGATTTGAGGAAAGAAATTAAAACTTTGGGGGTTTTTTTAAGAAATTCATATTTTTTAAGAAATTTAGAAATTAAATAAATAAAAATCAAGCAGGTGTCATGTTATAATTGAATGACTGTATTTTTTAACGACTGTTAACGAAAAAACCTGATTTGGGTTACAGAATAAAACGTTGGGTACCAATTTGACCCGGAATAAACGTTAGACACCAAACTGAAAAAAAAGAGTATAGTTTAAGTACATTTATGAGGATTAAGCCTTAATTTTAAAATGAGTAAAAACTACAAGCACGACCATTTAATTATAGAATAAATTTTATTTTAACACGGAAGAGGTGACATGATAGCTAACGTAAAATATACTATTTACTTTTAATTTTATTTTTTATTTAATAATTTTTCAGCAATCGGATGGTAACATGTGCCAACATTTGATTAGAATATTAATTTTTTAATTAAATTAAAATTATAGCTAAGTTAATAGAATACGTAAGTAACAAAGATTAAATGGGCAATTATACCAATTCCCGTTAATTGTCATGTTATCTTTCTTGTTAGGTTTTAGCGACAAGTGACTTAATTGATAACATTTTAATAGCTTAGTGGTCTGATCAATAAAATTAATAGATCGATAGTCAAAATAGAAGCTTCGCCATAGTTAAATGGTCATTGATGTGGTTTACCCTTTGAAGATATGATTGAGATTTTACATTTTACTTCTATTGTTCATTGAAGTATTCCCTTGAAGGTTGTAAAGCCCTTTATTTTCTAGTCCGTGTAGATGGACCTGCTTCGTTACCAAATCCTTCACAACACAAAATTTAGGATGAAATTCGAAAGACACATTATTGTCTTCAGTGAATTTAGAAACAGATATAAGATTGCTAATCTGAAAATTAAGAAAAAAATACATCTTTTGTATTCCTATATCATAAAATTGCATTGAGTATACAAACACAATAAACGAACAGAACATGCAACATGTATAGAGTGGCCTACCAGTTCAACATTTTGGTCTACGTGTGATAAGATGTTTTTGAACATTGAAGTAGCAATTTTACAGAGCCTATGGTACTGTTGAGGCGGAACTTGAAGTTGCTGATTGTTATGGCTGGACGTTTCAGATACAGGCATACGAGTAGAGCTGAAGTGGAAGACATCCCAGTAACAAGAAACAAACCCCTAAAGCTATGAAGATTTAGCCTGCTGGGATTACTTCTTGAGTCCTGGTTTGTGAAGATTGTTTCATCGTTGTTAAACCATTTCTCTTCCATCATTTGCAGCTTTTTTTCCTCTCTTGAGCTCAATTGAATCCGCTGAACTGTTAACATGGAAGCCAAAGTTGCAGTGTAGCTTGAGGTTATTACAAGCACCGCAAACATCCATATTATAACAACAAACTTTGACAGGTTGCTCAACAACTTCTCCTCTGCAGTTTCGAATTATAGTGAAAAAGTTGGCGTATCTCGATGTATGCATAATGCATCAAATAGAAATATTCAAGTTGAACATAGATAGAGTACTTACTATAAGCAAATACTAAAGTTGAGAAGGAGTACCAAAAGATCATTCCTACTTGCTCCCATGGGGAGCCTTGGAACTCGTTGTTGATGGAACGTTCAATCAGCCAAACCACAAAGCCAGTGAAAACAAAGAAAACTGTAGTTGTTATCCACATACCTCCAGAAAGAGGCTGAAGGAATATCCACATACTGCTTTTGTTGGTTTTCGGCACGACCATTCCAATGCCTAAGTCGGTGAATGGCTGTGTGGTAAACTCGGGCATCTTGTAGATAGGTGCTGGCATCGCTTTGATCATGCCTTCAAGAGTGTATCCTTGCAGCACTCTCAATCTGATACCCAGGCTAATGTGTGTCAAGTTCATCCTGATTCAGTGGATTATTGCTATAACCCTTTTGTGTCATCTCCTCACATGTAGGTATGCATGATATTTCATCTAGTTCGAGAAACTTGAGACTGTAATTTGCTTCATGTTCCACAAATTACCAAAAATTTTATTTCGGTGTCCACATTTGCTTGTGATAATGATGTATACTTCGAATTTCATGCTAATACATGTCTTGTTAAGGATGAGAGGTCTGGGTCTATGTTGCTGGAAGGGACTCAGGAGAATGGCCTTTATTGCTTCGAAGTTGCTACAAGTTCTCATGATACTACCTATAATCTTACATCCATACACATACCACATGGGCAGTCCACCTACTGGCTATGACATAAGCGTTTAGGACACTTCTTCTCAAGTAATTGTTATGGCTTTAAATAAGATTGTCTCTGTTGACAGATCGACTGTTTGTTCTGCTTGCCAACTTGGCAAAAGCCACAATTTACCCTTTTTCTTGTCTACAACCACTTATAATAGACCATTTGAACTAGTAGAAGCAGATGTTTGGGGACCTGCACATGTAAAGTCCTCTGGTTTTTAGTACTATGTGTCTTTTATTGACATGTATAGCAAAAGTTGCGGGCTTTTCTAAAAACGGGCAGCTTAAAAGCCAACTAAATACAAACCAAGGAAAAAACACCATTAGATGGAGCCGGTTTAATTTAGGCCGTTGGATTGAAAAAAAAACGGGGGATAAGGTTACCCGGTGAACCGGTAACCCTTTTAACATGGTATAAGTTGAGTAAAAAACGACGAGCGGGAAAAGAAAAACAAAATTTTAGGGCATCAAACCCAAAAGAAAAACAAAACGACGAGCTGGTTTTTGCATAAACCAAAGAAGAAAATCTGAAGGAAATTTGTCGAGGAGGTTGGGTTTGAGCACGGTTTGTAGGTAAGTTCTTGCTTCTTGCTTCTTGCTTCCTTTTTTCGGGTTTTTCTTCTATTTCAGCGAAACCACATTGCAAATGGTGAAGGTATTTGTATAAATCGGTCGAATGTGGATTTATTTGAACTTTATAATCAATATTGTATAGGAGATTGGATTGGAAGGAATTTTGGGTGTTTTTGGTTAGTGTTCTGTTTAGGGTTTTTGGAGAAAAAAAAAGATAACAGTAGTTAGAAGAAGTGTTTAACAGTGGATAAAAAAGATAACTAAAGAATAAGTGTTGAATTCTTTCACTGTGTTCTTGAATAACAAAATAAATAAGGTTGTTCAATTATTAAGTGATGGTTCAGTTAGGTTAGTTAGTGATAAATGTTAGAAATTGTAGTAAAAGGAGAAAGAAATATTGTCGAGGAGATTGGATTTGTAAGAATCATTTAGTTGAAATGCATGTATTGGTTATGAATGTTGGCTGAGATGGTTATTGTATTTGGTTTAAAAACTGGTTTGCATATTCTCTACAGCTATAGTATTGAATGTGTTGGAAGGTATGATTGTTTCTTAAGATCAAATAGTTGATTTGAAGTTGTATGTAAAAAACTGGTTTCAATCTTTGATTATTTTAGGTACACGTTGCAGACAATGAAACATAAGAAGAAGTCTCATGAAGGGGATGCAAAGGCACCTAAGATATGTACAGCATATTTCCAATTCTAGTAAGTTGAAGTTGAATGTATATAGAACTGAAAAATTTATTAAATATGAGTTGCATAAGCTAACAGAGAAATTATGTTTTACAGTAAAGCAGAATGTAAACGTTTGGAGGGGGAGAAGACAATGAACAACAATGTAAGTGTGTTGTGTAATGGTTTGTTAAGTGTACATGATATTTGTATTGGACTAATTGTGAGAGTGATACAGGAAAGAAAAGCATTGGGTTTGAGGTGGAGGCAGATGAGTGAAGATGAAAAGGAGCCTTATCAAAAAATGTTCGAGGAGCAGAAGCAGGCTCTAGCTGAATGGAAAGCCTCCAATGTGAAGGATATTGTTGTACCTGAGGAAGAGAAAGAGAAAAAGGTAAGTGAATTTTTGAAATTATTTATGGAGAAAGAGATGAAATTGTTCTAAAATTAGGTATATTTGTGTAAGACTGAAGTAAATAATGTAATTATGAAATGTTGTAGGAGAAGTCTTCAAGATGTAGCCTCATTAAGCTGTCATGGGTGTTTGAAGAGATGAGGAAGATGAATATTGAGGGTGTGGTACATGAGTTAGGGTTTGGTCCTTTACTGGAAATAAAACCGAGAGCAATTCATCGCGACCTATGTCGCACTTTAGTAGAGAATTTTGATGTCCAGAGGTCGATCATGGAATTTGATGGACATAAAATTCCAGTGTTGGTGGAAGATGTGGAGGCTGTTTTGGGTTTGAAGAATGAAGGAGTCGAAGTTGAAATTGGAACGAAAAATGTTAATGCAAAAGAAATGACATCGAAGTACGGAATAAAGAGGGATGCCAAGGTGAATGAACTTGAGGAGGACATAGTTAGTGGTAAATTTGAGGGAGACGAGTTGAAAGCTCGCGTTCTTCTTTTCTTTGTTGGTGTTTTTATAAGTCCAAATGCGAACAATATGCCTTCCTCGGAACATTTACGGTTGTTGTGCCCAGAGGGGTTGAAGGGAAATCTCAATTGGTGCAAATATGCATACAACAAGTTGCTTGATGGAGTAGAGAACTGGAAAGTTCGTGGTGGTTTGGCATACATGACCGGATGCATCGTGATATTAGAGGTAATATATGTTTAAAATTATGTTTTGTTCGAACGTAGCATTTGTTTCATGGGATTGAGTTTATTGAGGTAGATAATAATGTTTTGATGAATAATAAATGTAGGTGAGGTTATTTGATTTTTGGAGTGGAGTCACGAGCAGAATAGTTGCTGCCTCTCAAGGTCGCGGTCGCATACATGCATGGGGCAACAAGAAGGCAGTAAAGAAGATTGTAAATAGCCTGAAGGAAGAAAGCCATCCAAAAAGACCCAAGGTAAGTGGGTTAAACCAACCTGGTATTATATAGGATGTTGTGTTTATATGAAATGATTTACTGATGATGTTTGCAGGTACTTGGGTATGATGATGAGAAAGTGGAAGGGGAAGAAGGGGATCAAAAGAATGGAACAAATCATGTTGTTATGGATATGCTGCAGACTGTATTGGTAGAGTTGGGTGGAATAAAAGATAGTCTGCAAGCCCGTCTGGAGAAGGAAAAAGAAATCGAAGAAAGTATAAGGGAATTGAAGGAGGAATGTAAGAGTTTAAATGCTAACATGATAGAATTGCAGAAGTCGTTGAGGAAATCTGATGGAGAAATTGTTGTTCATGTTAAAGAAGGAGAAGAAGTGGTTGACAAAGGGCAAGTCAAAGTTTCTGATCCGAACAAAGGAGTTCATATTGAGGAGGACCCAATGATGGAGGACGAAGTCGAGTGGTTGAATGAAGAAGCCGTTGCTGTACCGAAAACAATAAAAAAGGTATAATAAGTTCATTTGATCAAATTTTCTAGATGTTACGGATTGAGAGTATTGTTGTTTATATTGTTTGTGTTAACTTGTAGGGCAAGACAACAGCTATAGCTACTGCAAAGGTTAGTGGCAAAGGAATAAGAGTAGGAATTCGAACTCGGAACATGAATAAAGTCAGCCATTGAATGAAGAAAGCTGTGTGACAATGTTTGGTTTAAGTTGGATTTGTGTCCACAATAAATGTTGTGTGTGTATGAGTACATTTATTATAGAAAAATAAGGATGAAATTCTAATGTTATTCGAACTAATTGTTTAGTGGTTGAATAAGTAATGAGGTATTGTAATAAAACTTATATATTTGAACGTGAAGTACTTATTTGTCTTATTAAGTAGATTAAGTATTGAACAACAAATGTGTAAGCATTGCAGATACTGACATACGTCCAAGTACCGGAAGGAGTAGGCAAGTCAACAAAAGATACTTGTGACTATATATGGAATACGCCATTGCCTGAATCGTAAGCAATCTGAATTTGAAAGTAATCCTCAATGATGTTGTTCTGTTAAATATAATATGTAAATTTTATTGTATTGGTGCAGTAAATCAATTGCAGATTTTGGGCACACATATTTGTCTGTAAGCGATGCAGATACGATACGACCTGGATGTTGGGTGGGTTCAATGGTTAGTAGGTTTGACTATTCCTTTTAAGCATTTTGTATATATTAGAAGAAATTTAGTATGATAGTTGCTATATGTTTGTGGTTTAGGTTATAGATGTTGTTGGTTTTACCATTGTTGATGAAGATATAAGGATGAAATCTAAAAGAAGGAGAGGGTACATCCCGTGTGCATTGAGTGTAAGTAAAATATTAAAGAATCTTATGTCTATTATGAACAAGTGGATATGGTTTTGTAAGGATACATGGTTAATAATAAATGATCTATTGTAGTCTCAGCTTCTGGACGGAGTAAATGTTGGTATAATCGCTCAGTATTGGAGTAAGGTTGGCAATCCATATGGCTTGTGGACGGACTGTAAAGTGGTACGAAGAAGCATTAATAAATTAAACATCTCATGCAGTTTCATGTCATCTGTATATTACAATGGAAATCGTTGCTTGTTTCAGCTCTTTATCCCCGTGAATGAGAGCAACACTCATTGGTTTATGTGTGTCGTCGATATTGATGCTGGTGTAGTGAAGCTACTGGACAGCTTCCCAAATACCCGAGGCAATGGTGCAAGACTGTGTATGGCAGAGAAACTGGTAATAATCGAGAACTACGAACTTTTATTCTTCCATTGTTTAAGATGGTACAGAGTATGTAAAAACAGAAAAAATGTTTCTGCATGTAGACCAATAGTCTAAAAGAATGTTTAAAAGATAAGAAGTTTGTCCAACTGTTTGGCTCACCATCAAGGCCGTTGACCGATCTGCGCGTGATGGTGGAAAAAGTCAAACATCAGGATAATGGGTACAGAGTTGTTATATTCTAGTACTTTGTGTTAATTTTGTTTAACAAATTGGGAAGGATTACTCGTGGTATTATGTTAACATGGCTCTGTTTTCTAACAGAGATGATTGTGGTATGTTTTGCATCAGATGGATGCAGCTTTGGAATGAGAAGCATATAGGGGAAGTGGTAAGGGTTTAGGTTAATCTTCATTCAACTTTCCTTACTTTGGTCATGTATACTATAATGGTCTTTAATAAAAGCTTAATTTGTTTGTACTTGTCTTAATAGAGCGTTGGAAAATGGGATCGGATGATTCTTTTGTACGACCTCATCAGTCATGATAAGAATAAATTGCGGAGGAATATCAATGTTGCTGTAGGTCAATGGTATATGAAGGCAAACGAACCAAAGGTTCCAAAACATGGCACTTTTAAGCGGCCGAAATGGTAAGGCTTTAGGACTGAATGCTTTAGGACATGTTGTTCATTATTGTAATCTAATGCAATTTTGTTTGGTGAAGAACATGTTAGGGGATGGGGCAGTGGTGAGCGGATGGCAATGGATTTTGACTTTTTTTGTGGCGTTGCAGTGCGCAAAGGAACCCACTTTTTTATGGGTCGTAACCATGTTTGGATGTATATGAACTGAAAACATTTTGTATACGACATGTGCTGCAAGCATACATAGGTTAGGTAAGAGTGAAATGTAAAAATTTTGAATGTATATTATGCAATTTCAGGGCCACAATGTGGTAAAACGCTTGTACAGAAATTTTGTAATATATGATAAATATCAGTGGATAAAAGTAGCATATGCACATGATTTTGTAAGTCTGCAGAGGATATCTTTGGTTAGGTTTTACTTACAGTGATTTGAATGACATTTGCATTATGGTTGAGACATGTCTTGGTCGTCAAGTTCCGTAGTACCCGTTGGAAGTTGAAGCTTCAGTCCCGGGCATGTGTTCTTATTGTGTCCCTCCATTTTGCAAAATGAACAATGATTCCTCCGTTTTGTGGACGCATTAGTGTTTATTTTCTGCTTTCGTTTTGCGTCCTTCGTTTGCGGGTCTCGAACGGTGTTTTGGCTTACCATATGTGATGAGGAGTCATTGAATGTTACAGACTGCTCAAATTGAGCAGTTAGTCGTAGTAACTTATCTTTTGTGGTTTTGAAACTTTCGTCTGTTTGAGACACAAGGTAGCACAACCGCGATGAAAGTGAGCGTAGCGATGCAAATCGAGACATTTGTCATATTTCAGGACAGACTTCGCTTTGAAGATAAGATGGAGCAGATTCCTTAGCATTTTTTGTCCACCGCGGTAGTATTAAGCAATTTGGGATGGCGGAGAAGTCTTCCAACTTAAGAACGTGCAGTTGATGGCGACATGGAAGGTCGATCGTCTCAAATTTCCGACAACTGCATGTAATGTTATTTGTTGTGAAATCAAGCACAACTTCATAGATGGCATCCGGATCCTTATACTGTGTCAAACGATACGTTCGTGCACCTTCAGTCGTAAGTATCGGATGGAGAGCATGAAACAGTGTCTCATTTTTGAGTTCCTTCAAAACTTTGTCAAACGATGCCCGGGTGAAGATGTCAGCTGCACTCCCTTCAAGGTCATGCAATTTGGTCACTGGGAAAGGCTTCGAGGTGCAATTTTTGTATTCTTCGTTCAACTCATTTATGCGCATGTCATTTATTCCCTTCTCAATGGCACGGACCACTTCAAGATATGTCTTCTTATGTTCAAGGATAATGTTGAGGGCGGAATTCATAGATTCGCAGCGTTGTGTTGAGCGAAGATTTGCGAAGAAATGTCCTGTGAGATATGCTTGTGCCCACATACCAACCGTGTGATCCTTCTCCACAACCCAGGGATACTGCTCCACGTTAAAATCTTTCATAACTGATCTCCACTGGCGATCGAATTCCTCAAATGTCCACCAAGAGGACATGCACTGTGTAAAGGCAGATGTAAATTTGGGATCACCTACGTTTGCCTGGGCATTTCGAGAAAGATGCCAGGAACATATGCGATGATGTGCACATGGGAACACTGTCTTGATAGCCCTGTGCATGGCCCTATCACCATCCGTGACGACTGAGACATGAGCTTTGTTATACATTGCCTGCATGAACTCAGTAAGGACCCACTCAAATGTGTCTGCAGTCTCGTCTGCTAAAATTGCGACACCGAAGATAATGGTTTGATGGTGGTGATTAACACCAACAATAGGCATTATAGGCCGGCCATACATGTTACCCTTGTACGTTGTGTCAAATGCAATGACATCACCGAAGCATACATAGTCGGACCTAGATGTTGAGTCCGACCAAAAAATATTATGCAACCCCCCTAATGGATCAGTGTTGAACTGCATGTACAATCCTGCATCTTGATCTTTCTTGAAGTCAAAGTATGCAAGAAGAGAATTGACATCACCGTCACGATATTCATCCGCCATTGCTTTTTGAAGGGAGTTGTACAAGTCTTTTCGAATGAAACCAACATTGTGGAAACCGCCCGACTGTTGCGTGAAATAATTCATTACCTCGGACGTCCGCAGGCCAACACTTTTCAAAGCATGTGCCTCAATTACATCATCTTGAGTAACTTCTCTAGCCGACCGAAGATACGGTTGCATTATAGGTGGGCACAACGGGTGATTATGCTCACTGTGACATACTGCTATCTCCCACCTTGATTCTTCTTTGCACTTGACAATCACCTTTGCCTTGCAACCAACTCGTGTATATCACGAGGCGCACGTTTCCGGTTGGAGTCATTAACTTTCCTTCTGCGCTGTCCTCCCCGTGAACAACAAAACTCTTGCGTATGTACATTTCCCATACCATCAGTCCTAGTTGTTGCACGACTGACACTGAACCCCTTATTCTTCGCATATAGTCGATAATAGTTCCACGCCTCATCACGAGAGTTAAACACCATACCAACCAAATTATCGGAAGCACCAACTTCATTTGTGTTGCACTCATCTGGTTCACCAATTTGAGCTTCCTCAACTCTTACACCAGCCATTTTTACACACGGAAGATGGAAAAAATGGTCTACAACGATATGTTGTTTAATCCTTCCTTTATTACTTCAGACGTTGATGATGAAATAAGGAGAAGTAGTTGTGGAGAACCTTTAATATCAGCTGCCACTTTAAATTGCAATAAGTTGACAGATGGGCTGGTAGGTAATACAATAAATGAGATAGCTTGAAACAGTTTCGATACCTTTTATACGGAGGTTTCGATACCCCATTAAAATTCCACTAGAAATTGGTGTATCTGGCAAACCGGCATCGAAACCAAACGTGAAGTATCGAAACCAAAATATAGAAGAATGCAATTGGGCCTCTCTGCCAAAACAGCATCGAAACTACAGGTGGGGATTCGAAACCTGTTTGAAATTGTAAATAGCGGGAAATATCGACTGTAAATGAAAACGTTCCCTCTCCTCCATCTCGGAAAACACAATTTTATAACCCTAACCCTATAATTTTAAGGCTTTTTATTGTTTGTTCTTCGATTACCGGCCATATTCGAAACCTGAGACCGTTCGTTTCTTCTTCTTGATTGTTTAGGGTTTTTTCAGATATTCCTACCAAAAACTCTTACATGGCTCCAAAAACCAAACCCAGTAAAGGTAAACGACGTCCGATGGAAACAGGTGGTTCTATCCGTTTGGAGGTAGCGGACGCGCCACAACCTCCAAATATTTTGAGCCATTGTTTCCGTGACCCCACATGTCTTGAGCGATACCACGAAGTGTACGAGGCGAAGAAGATTAGGAAGGAGCGCACGATTGACTTGGATTTTTTGATGTCCAATGATTATCAATTCAACTTCTGGCCTTTATTTGTGGAATGGGGTTGGATCAGATATCTCGATATTAAACCTCGTGTTTATCAGAACCTAGTGAAGATCTTCTATGCAAATGCTACCTTTCAGCAAGATGCCAGAACCCAACACTGTGTAGCTATCGAGTCCTATCTAATGGGAGTTGAATTTACAATCACTTCGGCAATTATTGCCCAACACCTTGGTGTGGAAGCCACTGGTGAAGAGCAAGAATTCGAGCGTGTCCCCTTGAAGTTCGATGATGACAGCCCAACTCATCTTCATATCCATGAAAGGCTTCTGCATCTAATGACAACTTGGTTCTTCGGGCCATCAGGTGGACGATGCACTCGCATGCGTCATATTGATTACTGGTGGTTGCACCAATTTCGGTCGGAAAAAAAACCCGATATAGCTACAATCATCTTCAGATCTATTGCGGAAATCATTAGCAACCCTTCAAGAGGCTCCCTCATTTATGGTTGTGTGCTAAGCCACATATTTGAATGTTTAGGGATCGACACCTCCATGGACCCTGAAATCCCGCTACCGAGTAAAATTGATGAAACAACAACTAAGAAGACGGGGTGGACGTTCCTACAGGGTGAATGGGTCCATAAAAGAGATGAAGATGAAGCAAGAATTGCCAGACGAAGTGACGATGTACCCGATGCTCCACCCCCAAATAAAATTGACGCCATGTACGACACACTAAATAACTTGGATGCATTTATCCGCAGTACTGCTGCAGAGTCTCGTTCCCGATTTGAGAAACTAGAAGCTCGTGTTTATTCATTGGAGCGTGAACGGAATCAGCATGTATTTCGACCGACAGCGCCTCAGGATGCAAATGATCCTGAAGATGGTTAGGCTAGTTTGCATAGTATATGGATTTCTTGTATTACATGAATAAACATTTGTTGAATTTGTTAGACTGTTTCACGAACATTGACTGACATTTGTTACACAACTGTCCATTTACACCTCCATTGCATATCGTGTTGCATTCTGTTTACTTTCATTGACAACTTTAGGGTGTGTTCGTGCATGTAACATTGGATTGTTGTATACAGAGAATGTCACAGGTACACCTGCTGAGGAGCAGTATGATGCATATTCTGCACCAGGAGGCCATTATCAGGCCTCTGGCCCAACAGAAAATGTCCCATGTACTGC
Source organism: Hibiscus trionum (assembly GCA_030270665.1). NCBI lineage: Eukaryota > Viridiplantae > Streptophyta > Magnoliopsida > Malvales > Malvaceae > Hibiscus > Hibiscus trionum. Next base: position 1,164,478 of record BSYR01000033.1, on the reverse strand, counting down.
TGTAAAAGAGAACAATGATGCATATGCTGCAGCTGCAGTTCATGATCACGCATCTGCTCCGCCAGAAGGCCATGCTCAGGCGCGTTCTTCTACGCCTCAAGTGACTCACACATACAGGCGAAAGAAGCTTCATCGCCATGGCATAACGCCAAGTAATGAAATAGACTCGGAAATTCAGAGACCCAGGCGTCCTCCGCAAATGTATGGCGATTGGTACAAGAACGTAGCACCTACCACGGCGAAGAAGCTTCTTATTCTTGATTACAATGGCGTGCTAGCCAGTGTTAGTAAAGACGATATTAATTTTGTGACTCACTTTTAATACAACTGCTCATAAATTAGATTAGGAAATTTATGTTTTTCAATTGCAGCTGTGGAACTCAGACCTGGTGCTTTTGAGTTTCTGTCTTCTTGTTTTACTTCGTATGAGGTTGCTATTTGGTCTTCAAGGACAAGGTAATGCGGACATATGCCACCACCCTAAATCAAGTCAATTACACGATCCTTTAAGATAATTTGTGGATTTACTTTATTTGTGCCTGAACTGTTCATCAATGCAGAGAAAACCTAAACTGGGCACTTTGGAGAATTAGTGATCTTAAACCAAGACTTGCCTTCATTTGGGTAACTTCAAAGTTTATCTTCGTTAAAGCATCTAAATAGAATTTGACAAATCTGATGGACTTCATTTGAATATTGCAGGATCAAAGTCACTGCGAAAAACATCCCTCCTATCCAAATGTATATACAAAAAATCTGAGGCGCGTGTGGGATAATATGCCTCAGTATAACGAAGGAAACACGCTGTTGGTTGACGACTCCGAAGCTAAAATGCTTAATAATCCGGTCAGTGAAGAACGCAACTATTTTGAATTTTGCTCCTTACTATCTGCAATATAGTCAATGAATCTGTAGCAAATAATTATGTTGTCGATTATGTTCATTTTTCAGGAGAACAACTACATTTGTCCTAAATCCTACAACCCAGAAGATGAGATAACTCATAACGCATTAGGTACAACACCCTAAAATGACACTTATTCATTATAAAAATGAATCAATGTACTTGCAACCTAATTATGTACTTGCACTTGATCATAGAAATAGGTGGTTCCATTAGGGTATATTTACAAAACATGGCCGCAGCAGACAATGTACAGGAGTACGTGAAGCATCATCCGTTTTTGGATTAAATGCAGCTGAAACCGTGGATGGCAATTGAATTAACCAAGTTATCTCTTCTAATCTCCTCTGTATTATATGTGTGCTCGTCTTTTGTATCTCTGTAATTACAACATACAATGTTATATATTCAGATATATTATTGGCAAGAAATTTTTTACTTATTACATGATACATTTACAGTTTTGTACCAAAAACAACATCATGTACAAAGACAACGCATTTATGTACAACTCTTATTGTAAAAAAGGTCTACACAGGGTATGTGAAGATATGTGTATAGAGCAAGAAATTTTGTACTTATTACATGATACATTTACAGTTTTGTACCAAAAACAACATCATGTACAAAGACAACGCATTTATGTACAACTCTTATTGTAAAAAAGGTCTACACAGGGTATGTGAAGATATGTGTATTATTGGCAAGAAATTTTGTACTTATTATATGATACATTTACAGTTTTGTACCAAAAACAACATCATGTACAAAGACAACGCATTTATGTACAACTCTTATTGTAAAAAAGGTCTACACAGGGTATGTGAAGATATGTGTATAGAGCACCGAAACCCCCATAAGGGGTTTCAAAACCAAAAGGCATCGAAACCACATAACTCAGGGTTCGATGCCCCAACGATATCGTAGCACCGAAACCCCTTATCTGTAGATTCGATACCACGTACACATCATGTACAGCGAATACGCATTTCTGTACAATTCTTACAAGTACTATGTGTATACAGTACCGAAACCCCATAACTTGGTTTCGAAACCATTAAAAGGAATCTGTCTTTTCAGTGTTCTGTCTTTTCAGTGTCATCACATGTACCGTTGCGTGTTACCCAAAAATAATGCAGATTTCGATACCCCCAGAACGAGTCAGGCTTTTTCAGTTGCTTTCATCACCTGCTTCAATGAACAGACATCTCGTGAGGCATTTTTAAACCTAAACAATTACAAGAAAGGGCTAATATTTTATGTATAATCGCAGAACTTTATAGCTGGCTTCTGCGAACAAGGTCGTAACTTTTTCTGCACTTCAAACAAGCACCGAAACCCCATTGAGGTGGTTTCGATGCCCCTCAAAATGATGTACTTTGCATTTGGTTAACAATTTATGTATGTACACATTTCCCAACAATTAAATGACCCAACTTGAAAATTCGTGAAATTGTGTAATAAAGTCATGTATATACCGATTTCTTTTGGAATCTTGTACCAATCTGTGTACATTTTGCTACTAATAACTGTATATAGTTCCGAAACCCCTTCAGATGGTTTCGAACCTATTAAAAGGAATCTTGCTTTTTCATTGTTCTGTCTTTTCACTATAATCACATGAACCGTTTCTTCTTCCTCATCGTGTTTACAGCTGGTTTCGAAACCAAGCATAACGATTCAGCCTTTTCAGATTTCTGTCTTCTAATTAATGAAGGGGTTCATGTTCATGTACTTAGTGCAATGAACAGACACACAGCGTGCCTTCTCATAGAACCAATAACTTTTTCGAAACCAAGCAAAACGATTCAACCTTTTCACTTTTTCAGTTTCCCTCCCAACTGCATTTCCCTATAAATATACAACTCTTCTCTATACTCTTTACAACATCAACAATTCCATATACTCATCTGAACCCTTCTTTATTTATATTCTCTTCCTAACCAAATACTTTAAACTTCTTTCCTTTAAGATGAGTTCAAGCAGATCTTCCAAAAACATTCCTCACCATTTCTCGAAGAGAAAATTAGAATTTGAGTCTGACTCAAATTCTGATGATGACTTATATTTCGATTCTGACGACGATGAACAACCGAGCAATGAAACTCTCCGACGAAGGAAATGGTTCAGGAGCTTTTTCCAGGCCATTGCTACAATGGTGAGCATCACTGAACCTGCTACAAAATGGATATGTCCAGCCTGCCAAGGAGGTCCTGGTGCCTCTCAGAAGTTTACTGGCATTCAGTCCCTACTCTCACATGCCAGAACGAAAGGTGGACCAAAGATCAAGCTCCATCGCCATTTTGCTAACCTCTTGGATGAGGAATTGCTTACAAGGGGCACTTCTTCTATTCCTCAGGGTATAGCTTTTGGCCAATGGACTGCTTTGAGAGATGATCCCACTGCTGCTAATACTGCCTGCCCCCTGCCTGCAAACAACGAGGTTCATGATCACCAAATACTCTGGCCGCCCATGGTCATGATAATGAACACAAGGCTGGAAAAGGATGATGCTGGGAAGGTAGTTATTTAACAAATTTGAATTATGTTTTCAATATTATTACAATTGCTTCACTTCTAATCTCTTGCATTTTATGCTTCAGTGGATTGGCATGGGAAACCAAGAGCTGCGGAACTCTTTCAGTTCCTATGAGACTATTGTCAAGCCTCGCCATTCATACGCACCCGACGACCATCGTGGGATGAGCCTTTTGATTTTTGAGAGCACGGCAAGAGGTTATCTCGACGCTCAGGATCTGCATAACAAGTTTGCTGCCCAAGGTTTCGATAGAAAAGCTTGGGAACAATGTCAAGGCATCTTCTATGCTCCAGGCACAGCGCGCCAACTTTATGGTTTCATGCCTACGAAAGAGGACATAGACAACTTCAACCGCCACCACTCTCAAGGTTGTCTCTATCATCAGTTTCTTCTTTTCTACAAGATTCACTTCTTCTCATACTAATGCATACATGTTTTGTTCATTAGGCAACAATAGGGTCAGATATGAGATCCGATCTTATTCAGAGATGGTTGGTCAGCACCAACCACAGGCTGGTTCCAGTGCCATGGGTGGCAGCGGGCATGCAGGTCGTTTCTCGGGGCAGGAATGAGGATTGAGGAGGGGAGGATTTATTATGTTTCTTTTTTTTTAATATCTAATGTATTTGAACGTTGTTTGGATTGGAATGCATTTTATTTCTGTCATAAAATTTCTTCATCTTTCATACAAAACTCGTGTAATTTTCACTCATAAGGTTAAAAACCTTCAAATATTTTCGCGCTTAACCAGCACCGAAACCCTATATACGAGGTTTCGATGCAAAACCAGAACCGAACCCACCTTTACCTGGTTTCGATGCCATTATCATAAATTCTACGAAAGTATGTTTTTGGGTATGAATACATGTATGTACTCATTTCATTACAAAAAATTTGGACATTTCGATGACCCTGGGAAATTTTGTGTAATAAAAAAAGTATACGTACAGAGTTCTACCCAGTTTGTAATAAATAAGGTATATAACATTTCCTCAAACCAATTTCTACTATTTTGTGTACATTGGGTACTATTACGTGTATATTCACAACTCCTTACATAACTTGTAAGAAAATATGCTTTACGGGTAAGAAATTGTGTATGTACACATTTCCTACAACTAATGACCCATTTGTTCCATCTTACACATTTGTAATATATAAGGTATATACCGTTTCGTCTTACAAATTTGTTCCAATTCCTGTACAATTCGTCCTATTAAGAGTATATACACACATCTTTACAAAACTTGTAAAATATTATGTTTATCGGGTAGGAATTTCTGTATGTACACATTTCCCTACAAGTACAAGTCCATTTTCAACCTTCGTCAAACCGTGTACAACAAAATATATATACCTTTTCCTCTTACAAATTTGTACAAATCTCTGTATATTTGGTAGCAATATATGTATATACACAGTTCCATACCTCTATTGTACCAAAATATGCCTTTTCGGTAAGAAATTCTGTATGTACACATTTCCTTACACGTACATAATCCATTCTAAAAATTCGTGCATGTGTTATAAAACGGTATATACATTCTTCTATTACAAAAGTGTATTAATTTGTGTACAGCATCATGTAACAATTTGTGTACCGGTAAACAGTGCATCATGTAATAAAACTGTATATACATTCTTTTATTACAATATTGTACCAATTTGTGTACCGCTTCATGTAACAATTTGTGTACCGCTTTTTACCCGGTAAACAGGTCAGCCGTTCTTTAGCCTGTATTTAAAGGTTGTTCCCTAGAACTCCCTGTTGCGGATTGTACTTGTTAAAGAACAAATTTGATGTTTCCAATGCTTTTTCCAGTTAATAATCAATTTGGTTGCAACATTGGTGTGTTACAAACAGATGGTGGGGGTGAGTTTATAGCCTTAGAATCTACTTTGGCTAAGTCAGCAATACAACATAGATATACTTGCCCTCGAACGTCTCAACAAAATGGTGTGGTGGAGCGTAAACATAGGCATATCATCGAGACTGCTTTGACATTGTTAGCTCGGACATCAATGCCTTTACAATACTGGTCACATGCTGTGTTAAGTACAATCTACCTGATTAATAGGCTACTTGGTGAAACTTTGGGTGGTCTCTCTCCGTTTGAGAAACTGTATGGAAGGAAACATGATTATAATTTCTTCAAAGTTTTTAGGAGCATGTGCTTTCCCTGTTTAAGGGCCTATAACACACACAAACTAGATTTTCGATAGAAAGCCTGCACTTTTTTGGGATACTCTCCTCAACACCATGGGTACAAGTCAGGGCCGGCCCTGGGCAGGGGCAGCAAGGGCGCCCGCCCAGGGCCCATTGTTCAGGAAAATTAAATATGGTATGTTTTTCAATTATATTTAAAAATTTAGTTTGTTTTAATATTTGTTATTAGGGCTTATTTTTTTATATTTTTTAACAGGGATTAAGATTTTTCCAATATTTATTATTAAAAATCTACTCTTAATATTTTTTTTCTAATACTTGTTATTAGGGGCCTACTTTTTATATTTGTTATTAGAGGCTGAGTATTTTTCAATATTTATTAGTAGGGGTCTACTCTTAATATTCAATTTTTTCTAATACTTGTTATTAAGGGCCCATTTTTTAATACTTGTTATTAGGGGCTGAGTTTTTTCCGATATTTATTATTAGGGATCTACTCTTAATATTCAATTTTTTTAGTACTTGTTATTAGGGCTCCAGTTTTTTCCAATATCTGTTATTATGGGCATAGTTTTAAGGTAAAATTTCGATATACATGCTGGTAAAACTAATTTTACACAAGCCTGCATATTTACATTATAAAACTCAAATCCTAAATTCTAACCGTAACCCTAAAAAACTAAACCATTACCCTAAATTCTCAACACTAATCTTAAATTCTAAACCCTACAACATAAACCCCTACACTTTAAACCCTAAACTAAAACCCTAACCCATCAAACTAAAAGGCACATGTAAACTAAAGTTTACACGGCATGTGTATCAAAGTTTTTTTAATGGTTTTAAAATTTAATTTTTCCAATACTTGTTATTAGGGACCAATTTTTTCAATACTTGTTACGATGGACCAACTATTAAAATTTAATTTCTTTCATTACTTGCTATTAGGGACAAAGATTTAAATAGCGGCATGCAACCACAACAACGATCGTTATATGACAGTAGTAGCATCATCTAAAATCGCGATATATAGAACCATTATGTCCACAATAGCATATGTTACTAAAAAAGATTCATAACCGCAATAGTCGTAATAAACAAAATAACATCTATTATATCCACAATCATGATAAACACAACCGAAAATACGACTGTAACTATAATTACAATTTAAATCCTAAATTTAAGGCCCATTTTTTTAAGTTCGCCCCGGGCCTCCAAAAACTCAGGACCGGCCTTGGTACAAGTGCATGGATGAGAAAGGTAGAATTTTTACTTCAAGACACGTTAAATATGATGAGGCTTGTTTCCCATTTGCTGTTCAAGGTAAAGGTCATGCTACTCAATCTTCAGTTCCGTATCAGTCTCTAGCTCTTTGGGTGGACAATCAGCAAGTTCACACACAAGTTACTGGTTCTTCTGCACCTGTTACATCCATTGCCCAGGATGCCTCTGTACCTGGTGTTTCTGTTCCTAGTGATTCAATTCCTGTTATACATGACTCGGCCATATGATAATACTCAAGTTGGTACTTCTCCAGTTGGTCATTCATCACATTCTGATCATTATTATTCAGATGTGGTCCTTGATGATAGGCAATAGGAATCTCCCACAACCAGGCTTGAGAATGAAGCCCCTTGCACTGCAGAACGTGGTCAAGAAGTTTTTGAAACAAGTCGTTTTTGGATGATCAATTAATTTTAAGTTTGTGCTGACAATGTTAAGGGTGCAATTGAAAAGCAAGCAAATGCTGAGAGCTTTTTTACTATTATGTTTTTTGTTCGATCCCACTGCTTCGTGGAAAATCAATCAGATGAAGTACGACTCTGAAATTGAAACCACTGCTTCCATGGATTTCCTTTTCTAATTTATTCAATGTAGATTAGTATTTTTTAAGTTTAGTGGGTCAACCAAAAGATAATTGATATCCGTCTTTTACGATCGGAATAGCCATTCACTGACTTAGGCATCGGAATCGTTGTGCCGAAAACCAACAAAAGCAGTATGTGGATCTTCCTTCACCCTCTTTCTGGAGGTATGTGGATAACAACTATGCTTTCTTTGTTTTCACTGGCTTTGTGGTTTGGCTGATTGAACGTCCCATCAAAGACGAGTTCCAACGCTCGCCATGGGAGCAAGTAGGAATGATCTTCTGGTACTCTTTCTCAACTCTAGTATTTGCTTATAGTAAGCACTCTATCCATGTTCAACTCGAATATTTCTACTTGATTCATTATGCATATGCACACATTGAGCAACTCTTTCACTATAATGCGAAACTGCAGAGGAGAAGCTGTTGAGCAACCTGTCAAAGTTTGTTGTGATAATATGGGTGTTTGAGGTGCTCGTAATAACCTCAAGCTACACTGCAACTTTGGCTTCCGTGTTAACAGTTCAACAGATTCACTTGAGCTCAAGACAGGACTATGTAGGTTATCAGTCTTCGGTTCCAGGAGATGTTATTAGCAGCATAAAAATCGAAAATCCCAGGCTATTGCAATACCAATCTCCAGAAGATTATGCAGATGCTTTGAGAAAGGGAAGTAAGAACAGTGGTGTGTCAGCCATTATTGGTGAAATACCATACCTTAAACTATTCCTTGCCAAGTACCCTGCAGATTACACCATGATTAAATCCGAGGCTACCTTAGGCGGTTTTGGCTTTGTAAGATTCCTTTACAAAAGCCATTCACAGTCATGATTTTGATCCTTGTTTGATTTGCAGCAGTGGTTGCCGATTTTGTTTTATGTATTTCGTAGGTTTTCCCTAAAGGTTCTCCACTTGTCCAAGACATATCAAGTGCAATAGTGAGGCTAAGAGAGGAAGAAAAGCTGCAAATGATGGAAAATAAATGGTTTAACACTGAATCAGTCTTTACAAACCAGGAGTCAGCAAGCAATCCCAGCAGGCTAAACCTTCATAGCTTTGGGGATTTGTTTCTTGTTACTGGGATGTCCTCCACTTCAGCTCTACTCGTATGCCTATATCTGAAACATCGAGCCATAACAAACAGTACCTTCAAATTCTACCTCAACAGTACCATAGGCTATGCAAAAACGCTACTTCAAAGGTTAAAATTATTTTACCACTCTTGAAACGAAAGTTTAACTTAGTGTTCTACTGTGTACAAATTTTATGTTATGCTCCTTCATTGAGTTTGTGTAATCATTGCAATTTCATGATATATGAATATATACAGGATGTTCTCTATTTGAATTTTACTATTTAAATTGCAAATACCTGTGGAAGTGTCCCTCTTGTTGATGTTCACCAGGAGTTCTCTGAGAAGGTTAAGTTTAGCTCCAACTTCATCTCCCATGCAATCCTTTGCTGTACCCGTGATAAACTAGATTAAAGCGATCTGGTCCAAAAGGAATTCAAAATCGTCAATGTATTCAAGGTACAAAGAACACTTGTTACTGGAATCTGGAACATGGAATTACCACAATAATGAGGAAAGGAACTCGACATCATCTAGTAACTTGAAAGTGTTATCTGGCCTGGAGGAACTTATAACATTCAATCCCGTTTGTTGACGCCAACGGACGATAAGAAGGAACTTACAATGATCTCATCCTTCAGGTTTATTACAAGGCACGAATACTTTACTAGAGTAAACATTCCTTACCTTCTGACAATTCAGATAATGTTGTCATTTAATGCTGTATTTACATATTCTTTGTTGTGATCAACAGACTAGAATTACAATGCTGTCGGAGGGGATTCAACAATCATGGCCAGCAGATTTCCGTACGTCCATTTCACACCACCGTTCACTGATTTACATACTACTTCAAAGTTAAGAAATATTTTATGACACTAAACCAAAATTTTTAACTAGTGGGCTACTTACTGTGTACAAATTGTATGTTCTGTTGCTTTATTGAGTTTGTATAGTCACTGCAATTTTATGATGTAGGATTATGGAAGATGTAAATTCTTATAAACATACAAAAAGTGTTTTTACATTGCTTATGTTCCTATATCATAAAATTGCAGTGAATTATACAAACTCGATAAACGAACAGAACGTACAATATGTACACAGTGGCCCCCCAGTTCAAAATTTTGGTTTATGTGTGATAATATGTCTTTGAACATTGAAGTAGCGATTTTACAGAGCATATGGTACTGTTGAGGTAGAATTTGAAGTTGCTGATTGTTATGGTCCGACGTCTTTGATAGAGGCATATGAGTAGAGCTGAAGTGGAAGACATACCAGTGACAAGAAACAAACCCCCAAAGCTATGAAGATTAAGCCTGCTGGGATTACTTAGTGAGTCCTGGCTTGTGAAGATTGATTCATCATTGGTAAACCATTTCTTTTCCATCATTTGCAGCTTTCCTTCCTCTCTTAGCTTCATGATTGCACTCGACATGTCTTGTACAAGTAGTGAACCTTTAGGGAAACCCTATGAAATACATAAAACAAATCAGCACCCATTGCTGCAAAATCAAAGGAAGATCAAAATCATGACTGTGTCTGTGAATAGCTTTTCTAAAGGAATCTTACAAAGCCAAAACCGCCTGAGATAGTCTTGGATTTAATCATGGCGTAATCTGCAGGGTACTTGGCAAGGAATACTTTAAGGTATGGTATTTCATCAATAATGGCCGACACACCACCATTCTTTCTTCCCCTTGTTAAAGCATTGGCATAGTCTTCTGGAGAATTGTATGGCTTTAGCGCTGGATTTTCAAAATTTAAGTTGCTAATAGCTCCTGAAACCCAAGAACCAGAATGATAACCAACATATTCCCCTTTCGAGTTCAATTCAATCTGTTGAACTGTTAACATGGAAGTCAAAGTTGCAGTGTAGCTTGAGGTTATTATAAGCACAGCAAACACCCATATTATCACGACGAATTTTGACAAGTTGCTCAAGAGATTCTCCTCTGCAGTTTTGAATTGTAGTATAAAAATAATAATTATTACTACTTATAGTTAGCTGAGCTCAATGTATGTATCGAACACAAATACCAAGATAAAGCTACATTTAGTTTCACTTTTAAAGCTAGAACTCAACTCGAGATTAACATGAGTATGTAGGCATCAAACAGAAATGTTATTTAACACAGAGTACTTACGGTGTGCAAATACTAGAGTTGAGAAAGAGTACCAAAAGATAGTTCCTATTTGCTCAGATGGTGAGCCTTGGAACTCGTCATTGATGGGACGTTCAATCAGCCAAACCACAAAGCCGGTGAAAACAAAGAAAGCAGCAGTTGTTATCCACATACCTCCGGAAAGAGGCTGAAGGAAGATCCACACACTGCTTTTGTTGATTTTTGGCACGACAATTCCAATGCCTAAGTCAGTGTATGGCAATGTGAAGTCTACATATGAAAATCTGCCTGAGGAAATTGTTATATCTCCCACAACAGCGTCGTAATTCTAGTCCATTGATCACAAGAAAGAAGAATAAGTAAATACAATATAGTCAGAATCATTAGAATAAAACGGAATGTATGCATTAAGTATGCCCATAAATTCAGTTTTTTATAATGTTGCAGTTTCAATTTAACAAGTAGGATTCCAGAAGAGTGATAAATATTATCCTCTTGGTCATAACACTTCCTAACAGACTTTGGTTGATTACTGAAAAGCAACCTTAGTATATTTTGATTATCAAATCTTTGAAGGTAAAAGTTCAATCCCATAAATCTGCAAGCTTCTACCATCTAAAAAAGCATTTTTACCTTGTGATAAACCTGAATGAGAAGATTATTGTAAGATCTCGAATTTCGTTCGTTGGCATCTTCAAATGGGATGAAGTTATAATGTACTTCGTAATCTAAACTTTGAACGGCTTCCTCATTTGTTTGGGGATCACGAATCACGCTAATTAATTCTCTGAATCTACTATTTACTGGAACCCCAATCCTTAACATCCTCCCATGTAGAGACCAACCTTTTGGAATGTTCTTAGTTCCTCCAGGCCAAATAACACTTTCAAGTTTACTAGACGATGCTGTGTTTGTCTCAGTATGGTTTTCTTCCATCACTATTGGAGTAATTCCGATTTCTGGATTCCAGTAACCAATTATTCTTTCTCCCTTGAATACATTTACAATTTCGAATTCCTTTGGGATCAGCCTGCCATTAGTAGGTTGAAAGCCACCACTTATTCCCTTGAATCTACTTTGTGATATCTCATCAATAAACACCAAACCGCTTTGTGAGGAACGAATAGTGGTGAAGTTCATATTCAATCTTGTTTCTTGGCTTACGATATTGGGATGTCGAGTCATTACACATTCAGCTGCTGTTGCAAGAGCCTGAACCATATCATAAGTCCATATACCATAGACATTTAATTCCATTTCCTGCAAATTTTGGTTTTCGTTCAAGTTTTTACTCCTCCACCTAATCACGAATTTGCGAAGCTCCTTTGATGCCGGAATGTGATGTTTGAATCCCACCACCCCCTGCATTGACTCGATGACTGATGGATCCATTGAATTCATGAAGTTTGTAATCAAATCGGTTGTAATCCAAGCATACCCTTGGCTTATCATTCCAAGCCGTTTGGCATTTAAGAAAAGTCGAGATGCGAGAACCGGTGACATGTGCACCACATATACACTCGTCTGCATATTCATGAGCATCTTGAGCTGCTCTATGATTTCATCATCGGTAGATGATGCTGAAAGGGCAATATGCAGGGCAAGACGAGCATCAGTCTCTTCAAAAGAAGTGATCAAATTAGAAAGGATTTGTCTTGCAGAATCATTATCTTCATAGATGAGGATAGCACTTCTCCAACTAAATGATTCAACAATGGTAGCAATGCCTTTGGCTCGAGAGGACTCGTCTTCACCAATTTGAATCAAATAAGGATACTCGGAGAAGGACATGAATGGAGCAGCTGCAAAGAGAGAAATAATTGGAATCTTGACTCTTGATCCTAACTCTGCTAAAATCTTCAGTCCAGCTGAATTTTCTGCTACAATAATGGCATCCAATTTCATACTTTCCAAGAGAACCAAGGCTGCACATCAGTAAGTGGAGGACCCTATCATAATAAAGAAAATAGGGTGCCATCTAAAGAGAATGTTAATTAAGAAAAACGAAAACATACCATGGGATAGAACAAGCAACGGATCACCCTCAGAGTCTCTGGTATGCAGAACTAGCTTTGTCCGGTAGTGGCTATTCCGATCGTAAAAGTCGGATATAGCCATGGAAATGCAGCTATCAACAATTTTCCCAACCCAAGATTGCCTATCAATAATCAATCCTACATGTACCCTTTCTATGGCAGTATCATTGATACTTGTAAGATTGGCAGACGATGGTTGTACAAGAGTACACAATATTGTAGCTAAAAACAAGGTCCAATTCTTTCTTGTGAAATCCATGTATGGTGCCAAAAACAATTTCCTGAAACTTTAGTTTGGCAATAAGTACCACTCCTTTGCTTTATTCATGTGGCCAAGAGTGCAAGAGATAGCCCTGTTGATCAGTTCATTAAACTTGATCCGACCCCCAGTGTAATCCAGACCAACAGGGACCATTGAGTTGAGGGTGATGAATATTGATTTTTCTTTTTGCTGACAGATAAATTTGAACCACATATATATAAGGTTAAGTTTAAATCTATCAAAAAGAACTCTCCACTTCAACATAAACATAAACAGGTCATCATCACTGCTCTGCTTAGATTCAGGATTAACTAGTCACTCATAAGAAGATATCAAAGTCATATTCATTAAGGAGATTCCTCTACTAAGTTAACACATAATATTCTCATTAAAAGATATAATTACAACCCAAAGCTAGGGTGAAAATTGACTATCAGCCCTAATTTGAGATTTTGAATGGGATCCTGAGACCAAACACTTGGCCAACAACCGAGAACCATGACAGAAGATACAGTTCCAGCACCACATCAAATTTAGGCTTAGCTGCATCACTGAGAAAAAGCAACTTCATCCACTCAGCAGTCCCACATGGATGTAACTTGTACCATGGTCTTTTCAAGTATGGATGTTCCTATAATTGAAAATGTTCACATACCACCTTCAAATTCAATCATATAACATGATGGCACCAAAGAATGTATTATTCCATTTGAGAATAAATTTGATATTAATTGAAAATATCCATTTCTTTTTCTTTGGTGAGGGGGTTATTGAGTTGTAAATAAAATTGATAATTTAAGTTCAAAAAATGTTTTCCTCCCATGTTTGGAGGGATTGGAAACCACAAAAAAGTCCTTTATAAAACAAGGAAGAATACAACATGAATTTAGAACAGTTCTAAAAAAAAGGTCAAATACAACAGCCAAGGTAAAGAGACAATAAAACAAGGTGGGAAAAACATACCTCTTGAGTTATGAATGTCCATTTTGATTTTGACAATTCATTTGCAGAGCACGCGGGAAGCTGCTTTTCTATTTCATCCAACGGAAAAGGACTTCCATCTGCACATGGTACAGTAATCATTCACTTATTCTCTTCAAATGAATAATGAATTGAACAATTTAAAACTGGAGTTCAATCTAGATACACACGCCAATACTCATGCCTTCACAAGAACTAAGAATATGGTAACCTGTCTCCTTGATTTGCCACGGTATACCGCACTAACATGTATAAAATAAAAACACCAACCACAGAAGCATTACAAACTACCTGACATAATCTCTTAATTAAACATCAATTGTTTGCTACTAACAGCTTTGGTGAACACAATAGAAAAAGGAACAGAACGTAAACATTGGAAACTTGGAAGGCATAAAATTATCTATGAATCAGAATCCTAGGACCAGTAAAGTTTCAGCTACACTAAAAGATTTATGAGATCCATAATTACATAACCACCGCAATTCTTCGGGATAGGGTTCAATAATTTTAGAACAAGATATTGATTCCAAGCTGCAATACCAGCAACATAATAATTCAAACAATCTTACTCCTTCAAATCAGACAACCCATTTTATGATTAGTCAACAAACCATGCAGAGCAATATTTCCATGGATAATGGATTATGAGCATTATCTCTTTGGTCTTTCAGCCATACCCAATTGTCTAATCTAAAAGTCCAAACATCGTATACTGACAAAAACTGTCCTTTTATTGATTTATTTGAACCTAGCTCTTTGAAATGCACAAGTGCATAGCAACGATATAGAAGTAATTGACGAAATGACCAATCTTAAAGATAAACAGGAATTTTTAGTTTGAAAGAGCACGAAAATAAGTTTATTCAACTTAGCTTTCTTCAATATGAGATATATCGTACATTTAAGCCATATAAACAAGCTAAACTATACCATGAGTATGTTCTACCTCCAAGCTGACACAAAATCATTGCTATCCCGAGAAAGCGACTGTGTGAAGTGAACTTACCGCTGCAGTAAGCACGAAAATATAGCACTGGAACCCTAAATGTACTGCTGTAGACTATATGAAAATCACAGTAATGTAATTCATGATGACCGCTTTGGACCTAGAAAAACAACAGGAACATGATCAAAGTCAGCCAATAATAAATCAGACTATAGAACAAGAAAATCCCATGTTCACTCCCAAGTTACACAAGATATTTTACATTTCATGCAAACAAATTAACTGGAAAAACCAATTAAAATATATTTACCAATGTGGCATCATCAATAACATCTTCGTTTCCTGGGCAACTGGTCTCTTCTTCCCCGGTGTCGATTTGACTGATTTGATCAATATCTTCCTGCACCCAACAGAAAGAAGAAAAAGAATGGGAAAAAAACACCTTTTTGTGAAATAATCGAATATGATCCATTAATGACTCAAAGACTGGACCTCATTTGGCCTGGAAATGCATATCTTTTCCAGTGACAAGTAGCCCTCCTCCTGCAAAAGATTAAAAAAAAGCTGATTCCTTTAAAAGCACTAAATTATTTTGCAACAAGAATTGCTAAAAAAATGAGTGAGAAGAGTAGTAACCTCAGGCGAAGCAAGCCAAGGGTGTTTAGGACAAAGAACCCATGACCATGGAGGAAAACCAGAGTTGTGACTTTCCCATTTCTGAGCAAATGCGAAAGCACCGATCTTGAAATCCTTTGCAGACAGGGTTCCGTCCCAATGTAAAACATCCATCTATTATCAAAACAAAACCAGAAAATATTAATTCGAATTCAATTTTTTTCCGGAAAATAAAAAGGAATCCAAAACTTAAATTGAACTATGGAGAACATTGAAGACTCGCCTCCAGAAATCTGATGAAGGAGAAAAGGGTTCCTCGGTGGAACTGATTGCTTTCACGGGGAATCAAACTTGATTTTTTGAACTTATTCAAGTGTTTGACTCAAGGCGTGATTATGCCGGAAACCCGAACAGATTTTATTATACTCTGTTTTTCATTTTATTCCCCGCGTTTTTTATTTGTCAAAATATGCCTCCAATCCCTCTATTTTAGTTATGTTTGAGATTTAGTCCCCGTATTTAAAATGTCCGGAAAAAAAACTCTTTCTCACTTTAAAAAGTATAGACCAATCTTAGGTATTCTTGGTATTTTCTGCCAAAATTTACTTACTGTCAGATGTGTTTGCAAAGTTCATAATGATTAGTGACAAATTTTAACAGAAAGTACTAATTACATTTACGGCGATTATACAATGAATTTTAAATTAGAAAAAGCAAGATGATTTAGTTTTTAACTTTTTCAAGTACAAGGACTAATTTGATACTTTTAAATTAGAAAAATCCATAATGAAATAAATAATTGTGTCAAATTAAGGAAACCATAATTTTATTTGTTGTTAGATGGAGCTAGCTGGGACAGTGATTTGATCAATTAGCAATTTCCTACATGAATTGAGTGTAATCCACCATTGAACATATATTGTTTATCTTCTCTGAAGTTCATGTTCATCCGGATCAAATCTTCCCGTAGTCGGCCGGCCGGCCGGCCGGCAACTATAATCTGGTAAGAATAATGACAATGCCGCTAAGTACTTTGCTTCCAAGCCACCATACGGTGTTTCCGAAAACAGCCTTGAGTGGGTTGAAACTACAACCCAATTCCGAAATAGAAACATGGTATAAATGAATGAAACAAGAGGTATACATACAAAAACAGAGTGCATATATTAGAGGATTAAAATATCTTCTTGTACACCAGATTAAAATTAACAAGGCATTTTTTTCTCTTTTTTTGCTGTTTTTTTAGAAACTAAATCCATATTCATACACTGCAACGAGGAAGGTTAACGCTAATAGTTAAGTGAGAGGATCACAGTCACCTTCTGCCAGTTTTAGGAAGATTAGTTAAGATAGGGAACCTGATACTGGTAGCCGAAGTAGTTACCATGACTGGGAGAGAAGTTGTAAGTGGCAGAACCAAGAAGAGTGGGGCCGTGGTTGTCAGCAGGTCCGGGGTAAACATAGGGTCTTTCGTACACAATCTGCGGGTACCTATCAGTGACCCTAGAATAGAATTGTTTGTCAACAGCTACGTTAGTGACTCGTGGACCATATCCTGCACTGTTGCCGCGAGGTCTCTTTGGTTGAGGCTTTGCAGCTTCAGTAGCCCCCTTCTTCTCTGCTTTAGCCTTCTCCAATTGGAGAACCCGCTTCTGAAGTGGATCAACAGGGTATTGCTCCTCAAGATTATGCTCCTCAATGCACTTGATCACAGCCTTCAGAGCCGCCAACTCTCGCTCACTAAAGTCAGACTGAAAATAAAGGAAAGTATTTCAGCCGGAAAAAAGCAGCATGATTTTTAACAAATTGCTCTCTGGGCCACATGCAAATGATTATTAAACAATTTAACTACCATACGGTGTCAGATTTATGAAAGGTATTGCAAGTAAGAACTAACTAGCCAGATAATCCTAAAAGATCAAACAAGATCCAAGCATGTTAGAACGGCTGACGGGACAGAAAGCCGGTACAATCTGCTTCAGACAAGGCCTTGTGGACAAAATAAAAAATAAGGGTCTGTCCCTCAATCAAAATATATTCAGCCAATATTCTTGAAGTAGAGTAATAAAGAACACACCTGAGCAGTAAGAGAGGCATTTCCAGGCTTAACAGGTGAAGAAGCCTTTTTTGCCTCCTTCAAGTAGGCCTTCAGTAAAGGTACAGGTGAGAACTGTGCTGTAAGATCAAATGCAAAAGCCAGGTTAACTGCATCAATCTGCCTTCCACTATTCACCAGAACTTCAATTATACCTGAAATATAAATAAAAGGAAATTACAAATTATCCAGAAGCAGTATAAAGAAAAGAAACGGTTGATTTTCTACAACATTATTCCACATGAGTAATTCACAGCTCTCGCTCTAAGACCTTGGTGTTATTCATGGAGAGAAAACAGTATAGTTTAACACTGCTTGTCTTCATCCCAAACAAACTGGACACATATCTAAAAATGTCAGTCAACGGTCATCCAAAATGGAGGATGGTCCACTCAACTCCAAATAGCATTTTAACAACGATATTGTTTCAAAAATATCAAAACTTAAGAGCATTTATGAACTTGACAAATAAACAAAAACCATTTAGGAACTTCAAGAAGATGCCCATCAGTTTAAAAGCAAAGATCAGTTTTGCTGGTTCCAACTTAAGACCTGACATGGTTTTCCTTTTAATAATTCTGAAAGCCTACTTGAAATTAGTCATATCAGTTTTACTAAAATGGATGAAAAGAAACATAATGGATGAATAAGAATGTAAACCCATGGTAAATAGAGAAATATTCAAGCTTGTTTTTCAGAATCACTTCACGTCTCTCCAAACAAACAAGTATTCTATGCAAATGACTTGTAAATGATGCTACGTAAGCTTATACTACACAAACCTAGCATTTTTTCAGACAAACCAAGGGATCGGCAGAGATCAGCTGTTTGACGACGACGAGAGACCATTGGTATCAGCCTTGAGAGTTCTTCCTCATTGAAGTCAGAAGCAATACCAAAAGTGGCAAGAAGTTGCAGGAAAGCATGAGCTTCCAATGAATTGCCATTACTAGCATCCAGATCAAGAGCATCCAACTTTGGTTTCCATTCCTCAGCAATTAACTTTGCTTGCTCCTTAATATCTTCAGAGATTAAAGCAGAAACTGAAACCATATCCATATTACTTAATAAAAAGCTAAGACATTCCATCAACATGATACAGGTTCGCCTAAGACCCAGTAGATTTGAATCTTTCTTTCTGTCCACATTTGGTGCTTCTATAAGGTAAAATCCTTTCAAAGATTCCAAGACCAAGTGAGTCGGGCTTGACGCAGCCTTCAATGCCCAAGGAATTTCCTCCTTTAGGGCAGCAAGGTTCTTACGATTATCTGATATAAACTTGTGCAGTCCTTCAGAGTCCATCTCTTCACAAAGTTTTAATAACTGGGGATAAGATTTCACCTCAAAATTCCCATTCTCAGAACATTTTATGTCCTCCGAATTTCTTTCGGAAGCTAAAGAATCAGGTGGTTTCTCCTCAACTGACAGTTCACCGCTGTCTCCATCACAGCTGACATCAGCAGGATCCTCAGGTGATACTTTCCTATGCTTTTCTAGAACATTAGTAATGGCAAAAACAGCAGCATCTCTCTTTTCTTGTAGCCTCACCAGTGAAGCATGTTCTTTTTCTACAACAGCAGCTTCACGCTTCTTCAATATTTCTCGAGATTTCCTTGTTTTTGTCTCAAACTCCTTTTCTTGGTCTTCCAACTCATGGAAGCGTCTCTTCAAGGACTTCTCAAGCCCATGGAAATGTTCCTCAAGTTCTTTCCATTTCAGATTAAGTGTCACGGCACGATGACTTTCAAGTTCAGCAAATGCTTTCTGAAGCTGCTGTATCTTAGAAGTTGTCGAGTCTATGAGTGTCGCAACTGACTGTTTATCTTCCATGGCATAAAACCTGTAAGAGAAAAACATCAGCTGGGATCAGATCCCCCACTGCAGAAGTAGAGAGAGTGTAAAACCAAACAGATTTTCTAGAGTACAAAATCCTTCTGTAATCTCTTTGCAACAAAAGGGAAAATGAACAGAAAACATGAGAACTAAATATCACGGAAGATAATGAGTTAATAACCAAATAAAGCATAATTTACTTTGGATCATGACTACTTTCAATATCTTCCATAAACAAATCACATTGATCTAAACTCCCTTTCGGAAGATAATGAGTTTAAGCAAATTAAAGCTTTTCTTACTTTTCTCTATTTCCCAATTCTAAAGTGTCCTAACAGTGAGGACCACTTAGAACAAGCATATTTCCATTAATACTAATAAACAGATTAACATACTTCCAAATTTAACTAAACAGTAAGAAATCAAAACTTCAACATCCTTAAGTTTAAAGTGAACATTCCTTTATTCCTCAACTGCTATAAATAAGTGATCAAGGCAATAAAAAGAAAAGAAAATAAAATGAGAGCTCCAGTTTAACCTAGAAACCCTAAAAATAACTCGGCAATTAAAGACAAAAACAAAGAAATAAAAAAAGATGCAATTTTACAGTAATGAAATAGCTATTCTCAGCAGTGAATTTACAAAGCCCCAAAATCACAGAAAGACAAAAACAAGAAAAGATCGTAAACACTAAACGAACACTCACCAAACCTAAAAATACAGGACACCATCAGAACTGTGAAATTTTCACTGCAAACGCAGGGGGGAATACACGAAAGTTGGTAGTAGTTCCCGATAGTTAAAAAATTGAGAAATTAAACAAATTTGAAGGAAAATAGAGGGATTTAATCCTTTTTTTCAGGGGTTAAGGAAAACAAAAGTGCAGATCCGGAGAGGGGAGTGAAAACGACAGGAAAATGAAGGAATAGCGATGGAGAGAGAGAATTACCTGAATGATTCCAACGGAAATGGGGTAACAAAGTGACCTAATTCGATGAAGATTCGAAAAAAATCAAACCTTTTTTCAAAGAGGGTTTGGTGTTTGGGAGAGTGGAGGCTTGTGGCTGCTGCTTCTCTTTAATCACGAGAGAAAGAGGAGAAATGAAAGCTAAAAGCTAATTTTATATATAACTTTTATTTTATTACACATTTATTTTAATTGATTGTTTTGATGTTTCACCTGTATAACAGTACAAGATAAGATTAGATTACATAATTTTAATTGAATTTGGATAAGTTTGAATAACGCAGTAGAGGTGGCAAACGAGTTTTCAGATCGGATTTAGTTCAGGTTATTTCAGTTCGGGTCAAGTTCGGATTTGATTACATTCGGTTTTAGTTCGAATCAAATCTGGTTTGGTTCGATTTTAATTCGAGTCTATAATGATTCGGATCGGGTTATATGGGTTCGTTTGCTTTTAGGGTCGGTTGATTTCGAGTCGGGTTAAGATCGGTTCAATAGGAGATCGATATATTTCAGTCGGATTTTTAGGTCGGATTTGTTTTTTACACCCATATCATTATAAAGCCAGCATATTTGATTTTTTACCTTTTTGGCGAGTTGGGCGACAACTCACATCAAACATTTCTTTATTTCTTTCAATATTTTTTTTTATTTCGAGCCTTCAGTTCGGATGAAATCGATTAGAGTCTATTATGATCGCTTGAAAATCGGTTCGGGTCCGGTCGGTTTAGTTGAAAATCGATCCATATTGATTCAACTAAAATCGGGTCGGTTTCGATTCAATTCAAATTGTTTTGCATTTCGAATCAAGTTCAGATCATCTTATTCGAGTCTATATCAAATTTTAAATCGGGTAAAATTGGCTCAACCTTCGGGTCTCGGGTAAGTTTGCCAGGTTTAAATATATGTTATTAAAAATAATTAAAACCAAATTTGTTTGAATTGTGGGTAAACTACACTGGTAGTCACTGAACTTTTAGGGTGCTTTCAATAAGGTCACCGAACTTTTAAAACTTTCATTACAGTCACTCAACTTTTAATTCGCTTTCAATAAGGTCACTGCCGTCAACCACCGTTAAAAAAGCTGATGTGGCATGTTAAATGTAAGGGTAAAATACAATGTTAGTCACTGAACTTTTATGAGGCTTTCAATATGGTCACCGAACTTTTAAAAATTTCATTACTATCACTCAACTTTTAATTCGCTTTCATTATCGTTAAAAAAGCTAATGTGACATGTTAAGTTTAAAAATAAACGTTTTCCCACCATATTTTATCTCCCCTCTTATTTTCTTCCATCTAAATATGACTATTTCTTCCATATGAATCAAATTGTAATTTTTTTGTGAAGGTCGTTACTTCTCTAGTAACACATCAAGGAAAATATTAATGTATCTAGACATACATGCGACATGTGTGAGAACAAGAAAAATATTGGGAGACATCCGATGATGGAATGATAAAGAAATAACTAAAATTTTGCTCATAAAAATCCTCTTTATGCTTCAGGCCCGACATTTACTGAGTCATGCACTGGATAATGAGGACTTCGAAGGAAAATATTAATGTATCTAAAAGATAGACATGTTTGGATGGTAAAAATAAGACATGGAGATAAAATAGGGTGGGAAAAAGTTTATTTTTAAACTTAACGTGTCACATCAGCTTTTTTAACGGTAATGAAAGCAAATTAAAAGTTGAGTGATGGTAATGAAAGTTTTAAAAGTTCGGTGACCATATTGAAAGCCTCTTAAAAGTTCAGTGACTAACAGTGTATTTTACCTTTACATTTAACATGCCACGTCAGCTTTTTTAACGGTGGTTGACGGCAGTGACTTTATTGAAAGCGAATTAAAAGTTGGGTGACTGTAATGAAAATTTTAAAAATTCGGTGACCTTATTGAAAGCGCCCTAAAAGTTCGGTGACTACCAGTGTAGTTTACCCTTAAATTGTTTAATAAACCGGTCTGCTCACCCCACAATGATTCACAATTTGAAAGATTATGGTCAATAATAGCACAAATAAAAAAAGCATTTTTAATAGAATAAAAAAGCAATTTTAAATGGTCAAAAATATTTTTTTTAACAGTTTGAAGATAATTATAATATAGTATCGGTTTATACATATTTTTAACCCTTTAACAATAGTCATACACCTTATAGACAAAGTGATTTAAACTAGTGTCTCCTAAGATGAATATAATTCACTTTTCTACAGGGACACTTGTTAGGTTCTAGTTGGAAACATTTCAAGCTAACATTATATTATATTAAATTTTAGCGTAAAGTACATCAATGGTCACCAGACTTTTAGAGCAAGTTCATTTTGGTCACCGAACTTTTAAAAGTTTCATTAAGGTCACCCAACCTTTAGTCCACTTTTATTTTGGTCCCTCTCGTTAACTTCCGTTAAAAACGTTGACGTGGCACGCTAACTTCTTCTTTAACCTCTTTCTTCTTTTCCTCTATTTTTTTCCTCCATGAAAATACCCAGCCACAATGGTACTTTGTTTCAAAATTCTCTCTTGCTTTGTCCCTCGCTATTCTCTTAATCTTCGTTGTCAATGTTGCCCACCACGTGACGCACCATGTCACCACAAGTAAAAAGTTTTTCGTACATTTTATAAACCGGAGCAAGCAAAGAAATGTATTCGTTGTTTCATTCATGTCATGCAATCTGTTCAAGATCATCCATTTTTCTAATGCAACAGCTCTAGTACTCGTTTCGTTCTGTGTATTTTTCTCCAAGGAGTGATATGATTCCACTAGTAATTAAAAACAGTGTTAAAATCAAATCTATTGTTAAAAATGGAGATAAGATCAACCAGATCAAAATACCTCCTAAAAGATAATATATGAAAAAAAAATGAATTTCAATTTTCAAATCCAAATAACTATTAACTATCTAAATCAGATCAGATATTAACTTTTCATTTACTCAAATCATACATATTTATCAATATATTACTACCTTCAAATCAAAAGCTTCCAAATATAAATCTAAGAATGCTTTGCAAATATTAACAAATATCAAACTTACTGAAACGAGCATATTGTGATATTGCTGCTCAAATGATATCACACGTGATGGAAGGAGACCACAAAACTCAAGTCGATTCCTTTCAGTCAAAGGAAAGTCAGTGTCCTGAAATTTAATAAGAAAATGAGAGAGTAATAAGAGAACGAAATGACAATAGAAATTTAAGAAAAGACGATTTCTTTGCATGACGGTGCGTTACATGGTGGGTGACATCAACGACGAAGATTGAGAGAATAGTGAGGGACAAAGCAAGAAATTTTTTTGAAGCAAAGTATCATTGTGACTGGGTATTTTCATGGAAGAAAAAAATAGAGGAGATGAAGACAAAGGTTAAAAAAGAAGTTAACGTGCCACGTCAGCGTTTTTAACGAATCTTAACGAGAGGGAAAAAATGAAAGTAGATGAAAAGTTGGGTGACCCTAATGGATTTTTTAAAAGTTCGATGATCAAAATGAACACGTCTTTAAAGTTCCACAAGCGCCTTAGTTTTAGGGTATATGGAGTTAGTTTAGGGTATATAGTTTAGGGGTTTAGGTGTAGGAGGTTAGAAATTAGAGATAGTTGTTTCAATTTGAGGTTTAGGGTTATAATTTAGGGTTTATAGTCTAAACCCTAAACCCTAAATTATAACCTTGAACCTCAAATTAAAACAACTATCCCTAAATTCTAAACCCTTACACCTAAACCTCTAAACTTTATACCTTAAAGTAACTCCATATACCCTAAAACTAAAGCGCTTGTGAAAATTTTCAGTTTTCACTGTCCAGTGTATAGGATATTAATCTTATTATATAATAGAATTTTGTTAAGTTGTTGATTACACGCGGTTGGAAAATAGAGAAAGGAAGCATGCGCTTCGTTGTAAAGTGATGCCTACGTAGTGGGGGCTTAGTGAGTCCTTCAGGAGTGCTGCTCTTAAAGTTGAGCCAACATTCGAGTTGACTCACTCTCAGACAAAGATTTGAAATATGTTCGGTTTTAGGATCTCGCACCCAGGACTAATTGTCACGGGGCTAGACTTATATGGCTAGCTCGTGCGGCACTTGGTCGGGAAAGGAACTTTGAAAGGGACCAAGTAAGCCTTGAAGCTAAGTCTTGGCTTGGCTAGAGTTGCGGAAGCGTTGCGAAGAAAGAAAGAAAGGAGATGGCTCGAGTAATTGCAAAACGAAGAGCCTCGTTAAAAACCCCCTCTAAGCCTAGTTAGGGGGAAAAGAGTACTCGACGTTGCTAAGCCTCTATTAATGAAAGAAAGATGAAAGCAAAGAGAATTCAGGATGATTACAAATGAGGGGGTGAGGCCCTTTTTATAGCCTAGCACCTCCTGATCTAACGGTCACTAATGATTACATCCAATGGTCAAGATTGGCCTAAGCCACCTAATAAAGCAAGAAATAATTATCCATGATTCCTTCAATCATGGTGGGTCCTCTTTCCATGAAACATGGGTTTTGGTCCTCCATAAATCAAGGCATGATTGGATGCTTGATTCAAGGGATGAGTGGATGCTTTATTATTATAGATATTCCCCAAGGAGTGGGCTTGGATGGCCATGGATGGTAAAAATCCGGATAGGCCCATAGGGGTGGCTGGCCGGGCTGCTCGGTCAGGCCCTTGGGTGCTACGTGGACAGGCCCTCGGGTGCTGCTGGGCGGCCTGTTTGGTGCTGATCGGACAGGCCCTACGGTGTGCGCGGACAAGGCTGCACGGACAGGCCCAGGGTGCTTGACAAGGCCCCCTTGGGCGGACGGCTCGGCTGGATTGTAGCCCCATGGGTGCGGTAGAGTGGGCTGAACGGATTGAGGCCCCATGGGTGCTGGAAATGGCCCCTAAGTGTGCGGCAGATTGGGCCCTAGGGTGCACCACGGTAACATTCTCCTCCACCGAATTGAGCGACGCCCTCGTCGCTCGTTGGGCTTCAAAATCGGCAATCTTGTCTTCAAATTGCCACAAGTCTTTGTCTAGCTCCCAACTACCCTCGGCTTCGGTTAGTCCCTTCCAAAGCACAAAGTATTCGTGCCTTGGTTGGTAGCCTTTGCATCGAATGACTCGATCGGCTTCGATGGCTTCGACTTCTCTCTCGAACGAGGCCCTAACTCCAACGGGTGCTCGCTTGGAAGTGTTCCTCTCCGGATCTTCCTCGTCCTTGTGATATGGCTTAAGGACACTAACATGGAAGACAGGATGGACTTGAATGTTGGGCGGCAAGTCTAGTTTGTAGGCCACTTTTCCTACTCTCTTGATCACACGAAATGGGCCTTCATACTTTCTTACAAGAGCCCTGTGAACAGAAGCATTTCGAAGTGTTAGATTTAGTTTGGCCAAAACTAAATCATTTACCTGAAATTCGACGTCGCGTCGCTTCTTGTCGGCCCACTTCTTCATGCGTTTGCTTGCTTTGTGGAGGCAAGCGTTGGCTAAGTCTCGTTGCTCTTGCAAGTCCTTCACTACATGGAAGGCGGCTGGATTCGGACCTTGGTACTTGGTCGCGATCGCATCGGGTGTGAGCGGTTGTTGGCCCATCACTATCTCGAACGGACTTTGGTTCGTGGCTTCGCTCCTATGCAAGTTATAGGAGAATTGGGCCACGTCTAGCAAGTCGGGCCAATTCTTTTGAGATGCACTGACGAAATGTCTCAAGTAGATCTCCAATAATGCGTTGGCCCTCTCGGTTTGCCCATCGGATTGTGGATGAAAACTTGTTAAAAGGTTCAAGGAGGAACCCATCAACTTGAACAACTCGGTCCAAAACTTACCCGTGAACCGAGCGTCTCGATCACTTACTATTGACTTTGGAATACCCCAAAGCTTTACGACATGCTTTAAGAAAAGACGAGCGGCTTCTTCGGCGGGGCATGTCTTGTTGGCGGGTATAAAAGTAGCATACTTTGAAAACCTGTCTACTACAACCATAATACTCGAAAAGTTATTAACACAAGGAAAACCAATTATAAAGTCAAGAGAAATACTTTCCCATGGTCTTTCCGGTATTGGCAAAGGTTGGAGTAGTCCCATCGGCTTGTTTGCTTCGATCTTGTCTTGTTGGCAAACAAGACAAGTCTTCACGTACGCTTCTACATCTTCATTCATACGAGGCCAATAATAACGTTCGTTAAGTAAAGCTAAGGTACGATGCATACCTGGGTGTCCGGCCCACTTCGAATCGTGACATTCCTTCATCAATGTCCTTCTCAAATTGTTGAAGTAGGGGACGAAAATGCGTTGGCCTCTTGTGAATAGAAGATCATCTTCGACCCAAAATCGGCGTGACTTACCCTCTTTGGCAAAGGTGATCAAATTCTTTGCGGTGGGATCGTGCGTCAAGCCTTCCTTGATGGATTCTAACAACTCACCACTTGGTTGGCTAATGGAGGCAAGGCTAGCTTTTCGGCTAAGCGCATCGGCCACAGTGTTAGTCTTTCCGGGCTTGTGCTCCATTGTAAAATCGAATTCCGCCAAGAAATCTTGCCACCTAGCTTGCTTAGGAGACAATTTCTTTTGGGTTAGAAAATAAGAAATGGCAGAATTATCGGTAAAGACGACAAACCTGGAACCCAATATATAATGTCTCCATGTACGAAGGCAATGGATGACGGCGGTCATCTCCTTCTCTTGAACGGTGTAGCGCCTTTCGGTGTCGTTCAACTTTCGGCTTTCGAAGGCAATGGGGTGGCCTTCTTGCATCAAAACTCCACCAATGGCATAGTCGGATGCATCGGTGTGGATGACAAATTGTTTGGAATGGTCGGGCAAGGCAAGAACGGGCTCACTTACCATGGCTTGTTTAAGCCGTTCGAACGCTTGTTGACAACTTGGACTCCATTCCCAAGTTTTGTCCTTCTTCAAGAGTTCGGTTAAAGGCGTAGCTATGGCGGAGTAACCTTGCACAAATTTACGATAATAGTTAGCTAAACCAAGAAAAGAACGAAGTTCGGTTACCTTAGTCGGCGGTTCCCAATCGTCGATGGCTCGAACTTTGCTTGGATCCATTCGGATCTTACCACCTCCAATGATGTGGCCTAAAAACGGAACCTCTTGTTGAGCGAAACTACACTTTTCGCGTTTGATGTAGAGTTCGTTCTCACGAAGAACCTGCAAAACCTTCCTCAAGTGCATTAAGTGTTCATGGAAAGTTTTACTATAGATGACAATGTCATCTAAGTAGACAACAACAAAGCGATCAAGAAAGGGTGAAAGTACCTTATTCATTAAAGTGCAAAATGTTGCGGGAGCGTTTATAAGGCCAAATGGCATTACAAGAAACTCAAAAGAACCATACCTTGTGATGCACGCGGTTTTGGGCTCGTCACCTTCGGCTATGCGAACTTGGTAATACCCCGAACGTAGATCTAACTTTGTGAAGAATCTAGCACTTCCAAGTTGATCGAATAAATCGGTAATTAAAGGAATTGGGTATTTATTCTTTACCGTGAGTTTGTTTAAAGCGCGGTAGTCGACACACATGCGCAAGCTACCGTCTTTCTTCTTTTGAAAGAGGATGGGTGCTCCAAACGGACCCTTGGATGGGCGAATGTACCCGGCATCCAAGAGCTCTTTAAGTTGCTTTCGGAGTTCTTCTAACTCCGGTGGTGCCATTCGATAAGGTGCTTTACTCGGCGGCTCGGCATTTGGCACCAACTCAATGTGATGATCCACCTCACGCTTGGGTGGCAAAGCCTTCGGCAATTCGGAAGGCATAGTGTCCTTGAACTCCACAAGGACACGTTCCACTTCTTCGGGAACTTTTTCGGCTTCTATCGCCTCGTCTTCCTTGAGCACGGCAAGGAAAGACTCTTCCTCCTTTCGCACACCATTGCGGAACTGGATGGAAGATAACATCTTGGATTGGATACCTACATCTCGACTCACGGGGACCAAACATTGTTGGGCGCGGTCGAGCACAACCAATACATCGGCAAATGGCAAGAGAAGTGCATTAATCTTGTCCAAAAAGGATAATCCAACCACAAGATCATAATCATCAAGAGGAATTACCTTAATATCCTCGCGGCCTTTCCAACTACCAAGTTGGATCTCGACCCTCTTTGCAACTCCGGCAATGGGCGCTTCTTTCGAGTTGACCGTCTTAATCCACCCACTCGTCTTCAACACGTTGAGTTTGAGTTTTTGGGCGGCTCCTTCGGAAATGAACAACTCGGATGCTCCGGTGTCCACTAGTGCACGCAATTGCTTTCCGGCAATTGTGACTTCTACAAACATAAGACCACTTTTGGGCTTGTTAGATAATGAATTCACTTGGAGATTACTTACAATTGCTCCAAGCTGGGTTGTGGGCTCGTCGTTGACTTTGACGGTATAAAGGCTTGTCTTTTGTGGGCAATTTCGAATATGATGAGGTCCTTTGCAATGGAAGCATTCCAAACCTCGTCTCTCATGTGGCTTAGTAAATCGGCTTTGTCGATTGTTGTTGGAAATCTTTTCGTGGTTAACTCTCTCACCTCTGGCTTTGGCATTCTTGTCTCCCCAACCTTTGGATTTTGGTTTTGGTTTGGGCGAGTCTCGCTTTTCAAACTTAGCTATTGCCTCGGCTTCATCAAGGGCATGTGAAAGATCTTTGACACCACGTCTTTCCAACTCCATGTTAGCCCATCGGTTCAACCCATCCATGAAAATCGAGAAGCCTTCATCTTCTCCTAAGTTGGTGATTTGAAGCTTTAATTCGGTGAACTTTCTCACGTACTCATGGATGTTGTTATCGTGTTTGAGTTGGCGTAGCTTTGAGCGCAACTCTCTTTGAGCATTCTTGGGATAGAACGCTTCATGAATCTCATCTTGAAGGTCTTCCCAAGTCTCTACGGGGACGTCTTTATCGGACTCCTCGGCACACCTACGTCTCCACCATAAAAGAGCGTTGTGAGTAAAATAACTTGAAGCAATATTTACCTTAGTGGATTCGTCCACGATGTTGGTGTTGCGGAAATATTGGTTCATGCTCCACAAGAAAGTGTCGGTTTCTTGAGCATCCCTCGATCCTTTGAATTCCTTTGGTTTCGGCACATCGGCTAGCACTCTACTCGGGTTTGAAACAAGTCCGTTGGCTACGGCGGACTTATAGATGTTGAGCTCGGCCCTTAGCACATTCATCGCCTTCTCTAGTTCGGTTAGCCCATCTTTAAGAGAACGATTCTCCAACTCCACAGTCTCGAGTCTATCTTCGAGATCTTGAGAATCATCCTTGCAATCATCACCCCGAGATTCCAACGTATCTAGTCGGCTCTCGACAACATCGAGTCTATCTCTCGACTCATTCGTGTTGTCCTCCAAACGGGTAACTTTGTCTTGCAAGGTTGAGATGGCATCTCTCGAACTACTCCTCTTGGCTTTTCCACCACGAGTTTCCATAGGCTTTGAGGTGCTGTCGGCGGGAACATCACTTGGGTTCGTCATCTCGAATAATTCTTCGCTAAAACGTAGCTCTGATACCACTTGTCACGGGGCTAGACTTATATGGCTAGCTCGTGCGGCACTTGGTCGGGAAAGGAACTTTGAAAGGGACCAAGTAAGCCTTGAAGCTAAGTCTTGGCTTGGCTAGAGTTGCGGAAGCGTTGCGAAGAAAGAAAGAAAGGAGATGGCTCGAGTAATTGCAAAACGAAGAGCCTCGTTAAAAACCCCCTCTAAGCCTAGTTAGGGGGAAAAGAGTACTCGACGTTGCTAAGCCTCTATTAATGAAAGAAAGATGAAAGCAAAGAGAATTCAGGATGATTACAAATGAGGGGGTGAGGCCCTTTTTATAGCCTAGCACCTCCTGATCTAACGGTCACTAATGATTACATCCAATGGTCAAGATTGGCCTAAGCCACCTAATAAAGCAAGAAATAATTATCCATGATTCCTTCAATCATGGTGGGTCCTCTTTCCATGAAACATGGGTTTTGGTCCTCCATAAATCAAGGCATGATTGGATGCTTGATTCAAGGGATGAGTGGATGCTTTATTATTATAGATATTCCCCAAGGAGTGGGCTTGGATGGCCATGGATGGTAAAAATCCGGATAGGCCCATAGGGGTGGCTGGCCGGGCTGCTCGGTCAGGCCCTTGGGTGCTACGCGGACAGGCCCTCGGGTGCTGCTGGGCGGCCTGTTTGGTGCTGATCGGACAGGCCCTACGGTGTGCGCGGACAAGGCTGCACGGACAGGCCCAGGGTGCTTGACAAGGCCCCCTTGGGCGGACGGCTCGGCTGGATTGTAGCCCCATGGGTGCGGTAGAGTGGGCTGAACGGATTGAGGCCCCATGGGTGCTGGAAATGGCCCCTAAGTGTGCGGCAGATTGGGCCCTAGGGTGCACCACGGTAACATAATGTATATCTTGTCCGAATATCTTGAGCGAGCTGGGCTTGGCCCAATAACATTCATTTCGGGCAGCTCGTGTATCAAAAATTAAATTTTAAATTTATATATACCTATTAAAATTTATTTTTTTTAAACTAATACATATCTTGTTCTAATTACACGTGTCACCACCTAATTGAATATTTAATTTATTTTATTAAATTAAAATTAAGACTCAATTGATAAAATGTATAAGTAACGAGAACCAAACATATAATTATACATATTTTTACTAATTGTCACGACACTCCCTCCATTAGGTTTTAACGACATGTGGTCACATTAAGACCAACCCATAGTTGAGTGGTCATATTACCACAATTGAAAGTATAATGACCAAATCAAGACTAACTCCATAATTAAGTGGTCATTTGAGTAGTTTACCCTAACGATTAATTTTCTTAAACTTTAATTATAACTATTATAAATATTTTATTAGTTATTTATTTAAATAATAAATGACAAATTTGATGAGATAGGAGAAATATTTTCAAGTTTCCACAACCTGATAAAGATATTGTAACAGCAGTTCTCATTTTGTGTTGAAAACTTGGGGCAAATAAAGCTAGTAAAAAAACTATAATCTTAATTCTAAATTAGTCTTCAAAATTTTTGAATGTTCTATTTTCATCTCAAATTATGATACTCATTCTAAACTAGTTCTCAAACTTTTTGAATATTCTAATTTTATACTCAAATTATCGTTTATATCGCATCATATTATTCCATAATACACATAAGTGTTTCATGACAAATAACAATTTTATTAATAGAAGATATGATTAGCATATATTGATAATTTGGGGGTGAAATTAGAACGTTTAAAAAGTTTGAGGATCAATTTAGAATAAGAGTAATAGTTTGAGGATAAAACTATAATGCTCAAAAGTTTTAGGACCAATTTAGAATTAAGGTCATAGTTTGAAGATGAAATTGAAATGTTTAAAACTCGAAAATCAATTTAGAATGATGGACAAAACTTAGGAACGCATAGTGCAATTAATTATATAAATTCAAACATAAACTTTAAATTCTAAATACCGCAACTTCAACTGAATTGTTGTTCAAGTTTCTCCGTGGTAAAGCTTATATCTTGAGTGTTCGTCTTAGTGAATTGCTCTGCTACTGAGGATGAAACTGTGTTGCTTGAAACTGTGTATTGCCACTGTAATACCCATTTTATGTCCGGGCTATAACTGATCATTTTTGTTCGAATAATAATATTATGTAGTATTATTATATCTTATTAAAAGAAACAAAAAAAACAAAAAAGAAAAAAAAATACGTGGGTGCCATGCAAGGCCCCACGTCCTTACCTTAGGTGACTCATCCCTCCCCAAATCACCTATAAAAGGGCGGGGAGGCAGCCATACGGACAAAAAATTTGTCAATTGAATTGGCAGACACAAAATGAAGGCCATAGAGTAAATGGCGCAAAGCCATTGAAAATGGCCAAGTTTTTAGTTCGAGAGCAGTGCTCTCTCCGGGAAATTTTTTCCTGGACAGTTGGTTCGATTGGAGGCCCTGCCGAGGTTCGTTCGAATCAATTTTTGAGTTATGGTGAGATGATGTGGAGATCCTGCTAGGGGTCGGGTAAAGTTCTTATTTCGAGCTTCTAGTAGGGTAAATTTTAATCATCGCCTCTGTATTTATTTTAATGTTCTCTTTTTGTAATAAATATCTTTGTATGCAATATAAGATGTTTTTATATTTGCTCGTATGTTTTTATTTTATATGTCATGTTTCTATATTTTAATTTTATTTTGTATGCAATGTTTTATATTCATTTATATTGTTTAATTGAATTTTAAATTAAAAACTTTTATTAGGGGTTATCATGAAAAACGTACCCCGAGCGTAAGGGGTGCCGCTTTCCTTTAGCCCTTATTATAAAAGTATTATTTTTAATCTCAAATTATAATTTTTAAAGTAAATTCCCTTCAGTTGGGAATCTACCGAAAATTATGCCCCGGGTGTTGGGGTGTAAATTTTCTTTTCTACAAACAAATATTCCTTTAAATATTTAGGTAAACTATCTGTTTGACCACCAATCTATTGGGAAAATTTTAAAATGACCACCATAGAAAAAAACGCGTCATTTGACTACCCAAACTATTAAAATGGGATCAATTTGGCCACCTGCCGTTAAAAGGCTAACGGAAGGTGACGTGGCAGTTAAAAAATTAAAGTATAATTACACATTTCGTCCTTACTATTTACACATTCTTTCAATTTAGTCCTAATTTTAATCTAATAAAATAAATTAATTAGGTAGTGACACGTGTCAACATCTTATTGGAGGAATTTAATTATTTATATTTGATTAATAAATTATTTTCCTCCTCCAATCAGGTGGTGACACGTGTCACCACCTAATTAGAGGAGAAAAACAAAGTTAAGCACAAATGCCATCCAAGGGAATCGAACTTGGGTGGTGTAGGTGCAAAAACAGTGGCTAAGCCACTGCACCAAGCACAATTTTGTGCTTTAAAACACCAAATTCAATATATATCTTTTTCCCTGAGTTCTGGGTTCTCATTGTCTTCATCTTTTTTCTTGGGTTCTGGGTTCCCTTGATTTATAGACGACAAGGTTCAAAGTGGTTTCCCTTGATTTATTAGTATAAATAAACTATAAAATCGGTTAATATAATTTTATATGTGCTTCAAATTGCAGACCATCTCAAAAGGATAATGAGTTTAGTTTCATACCTTATCTGGCACATTACAGGTTACATTTTTCTGTTCAGGAAATACATGAAAAAATGCTGGCTCATGTTTTCAATGTGTTGGAATGTGCAACATAGGCATATCTGAATGAACATATTAGTCATTACGAATACTATGTTACTGTTCGAAAACTATGGTTTTTTTGGTTGCTAAGCTCAATTCATGAAATAAGAATGAGGAAAATGGCCAAATTGTCACAAATGAAAGCACTCCTGCCAAATGGTGAATATTTGAGTTTCATCTATCCTCTTTGTGTCTGCTTGATGACTCTAGCAAAACAATAGTTTAATATCCAGGATTTTATTTAATGATGGATCCTCTTAAGTAAACACAGATGAGAATCAAGTTTGTTTCTTGTCCAAAATGCTATGGTTGCCAAAATGGTAAAAAAAAATTTGAAGAGCTTGAAATGCAAAGAGTTCCACTAAATACATTCGCTATCTATCAGTTCAGTTTTGGTTGTTAGGATGTATTCAACTTTTGTTCCTTTTTTTCCCTCATTTCTTATTTCAACTGGTTAACATTCTATTTATTTATGTTTTTTAACATTTTAATACTTGTTCTTTAAGGAAGCATTGAGAAGTTATTCTTGGAAAGTTGAGTACTCCAGTGAATTGAACCCAGAACCCAAAACCAAGGGAAAAAGACGAAGACAATGAGAACCCAGAACCCAGGGAAAAAGATATATATTGAATTTGGTGTTTAAAAGCACAAAATTGTGCTTGGTGCAGTGGCTTAGCCACTGCTTTTGCACCTACACCACCCAGGTTCGATTCCCCTGGATGGCATTTGTGCTTAACTTTGTTTTTCTCCTCTAATTAGGTGGTGACACGTGTCACCACCTGATTGGAGGAGGAAAATAATTTATTAATCAAATATAAATAATTAAATTCCTCCAATAAGGTGTTGACACGTGTCACTACCTAATTAATTTATTTCGGCAGGTGGCCAAATTGATCCCATTTTAATAGTTTGGGTAGTCAAATGACGCGTTTTTTTCTATGGTGGTCATTTTAAAACTTTCCCAATAGATTGGTGGTCAAACAGATAGTTTACCCTAAATATTTTAAGGGATCACATTGATAAATTATATTCGAATTCATAATTCCACCATTAAGACATTACATAATCGACAGGTACCAATTTTTGGGCGTTGTGGGGGTGCTCATCCTTCCCCACACGTAACCGACTCCCGAACCTATCTTCTGGTTTCGCAGACCAAAACTCGTTATTTTAATAAAAACAATAAAAACAAGTTTTATTAAAATAACCGGGTTTTTCAGGTGTTCCAATCGCACCTAAAGTAAAACAAAAGATTGGTGGCGACTTCTCGTTGTTACAGCTTGGCGACTCTACTGGGGACCTTTTTTTTAGAGAGTCAAGCCACAAGTCGATTACTTTTTTGTCTATAGGTGAAAATTATGACTTCGATTTAATTAATTTGTGATCCCTTTTTTTTCTAAAATTTTTACAAATTTTTATAAATTTATTTTCTGAGTTTTCATATCATGAGCTCTATACCCGAGCTCCGTCCCTTAAGTGGGAGCGAGAAACCACGCCTTCGTGAGGTACTCCCTCTGTGTAGGATGGTGAAACGCTTCCGGGATATAGGTCCCTTTATCTTCGTGAGACCTCTGTCTCCGTGCAGACCTAGGGAAATGTATCCTCCCGAATCGATGTCCTAGCGACAGTTCGGGTACCGTTACTCTAGAACCAAAACACATATAGTAAACCCTAAGAGTTTACCCCTTAAAGCCAAACCAAAACTCTGCCCGTTAGCAGTCACCCTGTTTAGGTTTTGATGCCTTTATTTGCTATATGTTCAATTTCCTTTGCTGCTAATTTTTGTCTTATTCATCATTCAATTCATTCATTTAATTCTTTTATTATGAACTAACCCGTTTCTTCTCTTTGGTGATCATGTTGCATTAAGTCATTCATTCCACATTAATTACATGACACCATTATAACATTTTAATTTTTGCACTTCATCAGCATGAAGTATTGATTCACGTCTGGTTCCCTATTTGAGAAATTATCATCGGGAGAAAATCTAGTTCCCTAGATATCAATGCAACATTCAAAAGTTGCGAATAAATCCCGTAAATTCAGAAGTTGAACCACGGGAACCATTTTTGAATCAGTGCTTTCTCATCTAGGACATGCATTTTCCATTTATATGCATACATTCTATTTTGAATCAGTACCTTCACATCTAGAACATGTACCTTGCATTTACATGCATTCATTTTGGAACTTTGAAACCGATCTCGGGATGCCCCATGTTAGCAAATACCAGATAAAGCAAAGTTGATCAATCCAGGAGCATTTTCAAATAACCTTTGCACTCATACATACATCATACCTCTTCAAGGCCCCAAGCTGAGAGATTTCCTCGACGAGTTCAGGAAGTGAGCCTCCGATGCCAAGTCAGACTTCTACACCCTAGATGACTACATCAATTATCGATTATAGCACTTCGCTAGAGCCAAAAGTAATGAGCTGCCATGAACCAACAGCAAATTTATAGACCCGACCGAGGGGCAACCTAACGTGTTCACAAGAACAATGACAGCTCTTCAAGAAGAGATGAAAACATACTTCAAGTTTCGAGTTCGCTTCAAGAGCAGTCTTAGAAAAAAATGCCGAGCCATTCACCTGAGGAAGTAATTCAAAAAATGATCAAACCCAAGGAAAGTTGGGCCATCTTTACAGAAAAGGCACTGAGCACTGTTTAATTAGAAGCAAATATCTGACTAGCAGAGAACCAGAGGCATCCTTTTAAGGGGAAAAACATAATCCCATTCACATATCCATCATCATGCATCATCTACATTGTACATGCATTCAAGTCATCATGCATTTAGGCTAGACACATGCATTAAGCACAAAGCTAGGTGCATCCATAGCACATTTATGTCTTGAACGTATAAACAGGTTCATGAAAGAGACTGAAGACCCCAAATGTGGAGGCAACAACATCATGACCAACATTTAGCCCTGAAGGAGGCCGAATATGCAAAAAGCTCGAACATCCAGGTAAAAGCGGTAAATTTTTTCGAGCAAATTACTAACTAATGTTCCATTTTCAGGGCCATAACTTAATGTCATGAAGTTCCGGAATCAACCTTTCTCCAATTTCGCCTCCTTCAGCGGTGGTGAGCCAAGTAAATTTCCCTGGAAAAAAGAAAAACAAGATGACATCGAGATCATTCAGCTTAGAAGTTCAAGTTCGGAAAAGAATGAGGACAATGAAGCTTGGGGGGCAAACTTCTGCTGAGACAAATTTTAAACAATGAACCTTTCTCCTTTCTTAAGGACACCTTTTCCTAAAATTGAAATTTCTTAACTCCGTCCTTTCTTAAGGGCACTTTTTCTCAAAAATAAGAGTTTCTTAACTCTGTCCTTTCTTAAGGGCATCTTTTCTCGATAACACGAGTTTCTTAATTTCGTCCTTTCTTAAGGACACATTTTCCCAAAATTGGAGTTTCTTAACTCTGTCCTTTCTTAAGGACACCCTTTTTTAAAGTTTCTTAACTCCGTCTTTCTCAAGGATAACTTTTCTCGAACCAGGAGTTTCTTAACTTCGTCCTTTCTTAAGGACACATTTTCTCAAAACAAGAGTTTTTTTAACTCTGCCCTTTCTTAAGGACACATTTTCTTAACTTCGTCCTTTCTTAAGGACACATTTTCTTAAAACATGAATTATTTGCACAAGGATGTTTTTCTAAAAAAAATTTGATCTTTCCTCAAAGATCTTTTCAACTCTACCCCTTCTTACAAATATTTGAACATTTCTTAAAGAATGAAAATTTTCAGGTCTAATATCCTCAAACAGGAAGGAGCAGATCATTATCAATAAACATCCTTGGCATGAAGGACTGGAGCAAATATGAAAATGTTGTCTGGCACCTTCAACTAAAGATAGCACAGACAATTGTTAACAAGAATCAACATTGTAACACCCGGGTTTAGGGGTTAGGTGAAAATAATATTTTAATATTATTTTGGGCTCGGTTTTATACTCTAAATAATATTTCGAGTTGTTTTCAAAATTTAATTAACTTGGGTTGACCATGTTTTAGGATTTAAAACTCCATTTAACCATAGATTTACCTTCCTTGTAAATATTCCATTTCATTAAGGGTAAACTAGTCTTTTAAGCCTTAAAATATAACACATGTCAAATAAAACACCCATTTTTCTACTATTCATCTTCCTCTTCAAAACTCACCAACGGGAAACCAAGACTCTCCACCCTAATCACTATTTCATTCAAAAGCTCCACCATTTTCAACTCCAAATTAAAAGGTAATGGTATTTTTGACTTCCCCTCATCTTCCCCTTCATAAAAGTACCATTCATTTTCGTTTTCATGAAGTTTTTAG
The DNA here is from genome assembly GCA_030270665.1 of Hibiscus trionum. Classification (NCBI taxonomy): domain Eukaryota; kingdom Viridiplantae; phylum Streptophyta; class Magnoliopsida; order Malvales; family Malvaceae; genus Hibiscus; species Hibiscus trionum. The sequence goes on along the minus strand of BSYR01000033.1, from coordinate 1,126,562 downwards.
AAAATGGAGGTTTTGAATATTTTGATTAAAAATGAGATTTTTATGTTGAGAAATGAAGCATTTTGATTTGTTATGCTTAGTTATGGTATATAGAAGTCAAAGGGTATATCATATGTGAATTTCAAATGATTTGGAACAATTTTCGGATTTGGGTGAAAATGGGGTTTTTGGGTGAGTTTTTGGGGTTGTTTTAGGTGGGTTTTGATAGGCTTTTGATAGTGCTATAGGTAGGGGTTGAATTGGGATCATTGGTGGGTGTAATGGAAGTTGAAAGCATGGTTTTTGGACAAGGTTTTGGGGCCATCCGAATTGGTGAAAAATGAATATTATTCATGCTTGCAACATAGTAGTTTGTGGTTGAATTGCATCCCGGGTTAGTTTCGATGACAAGATATTGATTGTGGATGTTTTGTTTGTGTTTGGGATTGATTAGAATCAAGTTTGGGCATCGGTGAAGCATCGGAAGTGAATCCGGGAAGTTGAAGGTTGTTGCTTGCTTGGTCTTGAGCTTAGAAGCTTAGGTGAGTGGTTAATTGTTTCACTTGGTTTTAAAATGGTTGGTTCGAGTATATGGACTAGGTTGGGCTTGGTAGACCCACCTAGAGTTAGGATTGGGGTGGTAGCCTAATCCTAAACTTGATCTAGAGCCTTTGGATGAACTCATTTATATGGTTGTGTGTGTCTCGTATGAAATGTGATATGAATGCTTATGTATATTGTGTTATACATGTGAGATGAGACATGAATTGTGATGCTTGAGACATGCATGATGATGGTTGTTGGTGAGTACGTGCTAAGCACGGAATTGATTGAAATGAGTAATGTGAAATGAGTAAATGTTGGCACTAGTATACTTGAATACAAATGATCGATCATTAGGATGTTAGTGTGTACACATGAGTCAAAAGTCGCGCGTGGCCTTGGTGGCGTTGATTCACCAAGGAGGAGTACGGGTACGCCCGAAAATTGTATTTAAATATAGTCGGTGATGAGTGGAATCCCATCGACGGGGCGTGAGGATGAGTGGAATCCCCTCCGCGAGACCGGTGATGAGTGTAATCCCACCGTCAGGTAATGGTTGTGTTGTTGGATGTGAGTTCCAACGGTTATCCGCGTATTTGAGTCATAGCTAGGTGCCAATGTTGATTGATAATCGTATCAATGTGTTGTGATAAATGATCCTTATTTGGATGTTTGATGTGGCTACTTATGTTGAGGGTTTAGAGCTTGTTGATCATGACATTTACTTGTATATTGCTCATGCATCTTATCTTGTGGCTCTTGTGAATCCTTGATACTTTTGTGTAATGCCTTGGCTAGATCGTGCTTGGACCCTGCAATGTTGAGGTTTGTTTTTAGAGCTTACCCTCACTAAGCATTATTGCTTACGCTCTCTTTGTTCAACATTGCAGATCCTTAGTTCGTGGGTTGCTTGCGCAAGTGGAAGGCTCCAAGTGTGGTTGTTAGCCTTGAGTGCTTCAAGTATGGATTTTTAATGTTTGGACATGTAATAGTTTGAGCAATGGGACATGTATTGTTTTGTTGGATAGTTGTAGGTTGTTAGGAGCATGTTTAGACTCCTTGATGCCTTGCTTTTGTATGGTTTGTATTGCCATAATGAATGTTAACTCATGCCTAAATTGCTCTTTTGAATGTTGGCCATATGCCTTAGGAGTTGCCTTTATGCTTGAATGATGTGAATGAATGTATGTCTTGTGAGGTCCTACCCTAATGTTTAGACTTGCCTTAATCTTGTTGAAGCATGCTTTAATTGTTGGGTTGCCTTGAGTTTATGTGTCTTATGGTTGGAGTGTGTTTTGGTGGTGTTTTGGGGCACCCTAGTGCCTTAAAACAGCCAAAACGAGTCTGCAGACAGGGGGCGTTTCGGAACGGGCCATCCTGTTTCAGAACGGTCCCTTTGCATTTGGCCTGCCGTTTCGAAACGGATGGGGGTCGTTTCGGAACATTTTTGCTACTGGAATTTCGAGAAATTGATGAGATAAAGGCGTTCCGAAACGGGCCTCTGATGTTTCGAAACGGTCAAATCTCGTTGACCACGAGAAATTGACCGTCAAGGTCGTTCCGATACGGGTCACCCCTGTTTCGGAACGGTCACCTTATGGTTGACCCTGGCCTGTTGACTTAGTCAAGGCGTTTCGGAACACCCTAAGGGCGTTTCAAAACGGCCAGCTGTAAAGGGCTAAAATGAGCTGTTTGATGTGTTCGTTGGTCGGTGTATGTTTCAATGTTTGTATTTCCCGCTGTTGTGCTTCACATAGGTTTTAATTATGCCTATAGACAAGATATAATAAAAAGAAAACTTTTGGGTCGTTAACCGAGGGGAAACCTTCACGGGTTTCGCTTCGGTTTTCCCCGTGTGGCCCACTCGGACCGGTCATCCGACCAGACCGGGACGAGGGGGTTACACTTGTTGGTATCAGAGCCTAAGGTTACCGAGACCTTGGGCAGGTAAGTGAGGTAAGTTCAAGTTTTTGCTTGATATACACGGTGTTTGCTTGCTTTGTAAGAATGGTTGCTTGTTTGACAAGTATGTTGCTTGTTTTATTCAAAGCATGTGTGTGTGAGTCTCATTGCTACTATTACATTGGAAAAATGATTTTTAAGTGAGGGAACATACTTGAACACTTGGAAGCCTTGCCTTGCTAACCCAACTTGTATGTTTTGTTGTTGTGGTTGTAGTTGATATCTGTGAGAGTGATGTCTAGACCGAGAGGTAGACCGAGAGTGGTTCGTCAGGAACCACGGGTTACGGCTCCTGTTGAGCCGGCTGTTGGTGTGGAGGCTCATCTATAAGGGCCGGTGGCCGCGGGAGTTGGCGCTCCACCACCACCTCCACCACCTGGAGCTGGAGGTGAAGATGGAGCCGGATGAGATGGACCTCAAGGTGGCCAAGGTCCAGCTGGAATTGATATGACTCCGCTAGTGCAAGCGATAGCGGGAGCTTTCCAGGCCGCAGTTGCGGGAGCTCATGCTACAGCTCAGCCTAGGTGTGATGATGCTAGTCTACCTTTGGAGAGGCTCCGTAGCTTGGGAGCCGAGGAGTTTAGAGGATCTACGCCAGAGAGATCGGAGTTGTGGTTGGAGAAGACAGTTCGTATCTTGGCTCAGATGGGTTGTGCGGGTGCACGTAGATTGGGTTGTGTGATCTCGTTGCTTCAGGGTGATGCCTACACCTGGTGGGTCACCATCACTACCGGGGTTCCAGAGGCTGAGATAGATTGGGATTTCTTTGAGTTTGCATTCAGGAAGAGGTATTTGGGACCGAGGTACCTAGATGAGAAGAAGAGAGAGTTCATGGCTCTTACTCAGGGAGATGCTTCTGTGACTGATTATGAGATCCGCTTTGTTCGCTTGAGTCAGTATGCCCCAGAGTTGGTTCCTACTGAAGTGGAACGCTGTAACTGATTCCGCTACGGATTGAATGAAGAGGTTAAAAGGTACACGTTGGCTTCCGACTACTCAGACTTTGATGTATTGGTCGCGAGGGCCAAGGATTTGGAGCATAGTTTGGGTTCGGCCAAACGAGCTGGTGGTTCTAGTTCTGGCAAGAGGCATAACCACTTTGATGGTAGAGATGCTAAGAGACATAGAGGTGGCAGACATCAGTTTGACCAGAGACGTGGCGGTGGCCACCATGGTAGGGGCCATCAGGGCCATAGAGGAGGAGGGCGTTTGCCCGAATGTACCCGCTGTGGGAGACAGCACACTGGTGAGTGTTGGGGTAATTTCCATGCTTGTTGGAACTGTGGTTCGAGGGACCACTTTAGGAGGGATTGTCCGCATCAGGCGACTCAGGCACCGAACATTGCTCAGGCTCCTGCGAGGGCGAATGATTTTTAGAGAGGCCGTGGGCGCGGTCGTGGCTACTTCCAGCCTAGGGCTGATGCACCTAGGGGAGATGCTCAGAGGAACCTTGCTCATGTTGTGGCTGTGCAGCCAGAGGCGGGAGGACCAGCGAGAGTTTATGCTCAGAGAGAGGCCGGGAACGACACCGATGTGATAGCAGGTAATTTCGAGTTACAGTCTATGTCTTTGCTTTCTTTGGTTGATTCGGGTTCTACGCATTCCTACATTTTGAGTGAGCATGCACAGAAGTTAGATATCCCTGTTGAGATCTTAGATGTAGGTATGCATGTTACTAGTTCTTTTGGTGAGACAGTTGTGGTTAGACGTATGTATAGGAGGTGTCTACTGAAGATTCAGGGTCATGTGTTCTCAGTTGATATGATGGAACTTCCTTTCTATGGTTTTGATATTATACTGGGTATGGACTGGTTGGTTGAGCATCGGGCTAGTGTGGATTTTGAGACGAAGAGGATTTCTTTGAAGCTTTCTGATGACTACGAGGTAGTAGTAGTAGGCGAGAACATTAAGTTCTTGTCTAACGTGGTATCAGCTTTAGAGGCTCATAGGTTGATGGACTCTGGATGTGGGGCTTATTTAGCTTATGTGATGAATCCGGATATGAGTGAAGCTAGACCGAAAGATATCAGAACAGTGTGTGACTTCCCAGATGTGTTTCCTGAAGAGTTTCCTGGTTTGCCTCCTGACAGAGATGTTGAGTTTGTGATTGAGACAGTTTCAGGGTCTAATCCAGTTTCGATAGCTCCGTATCGTATGGCTCTAAAAGAGTTGAAAGAATTGAAGAGTCAGTTACAAGAATTATTAGACCGTGGTTTCATTAGGCCTAGTAGTTCTCCGTGGGGTGCTCCCGTGTTGTTTGTGAAAAAGAAAGATGGTAGTATGCGCATGTGCATTGACTATAGACAGTTGAATCAGATGACTGTGAAGAACAAGTATCCGTTGCCCCGTATAGATGATTTGTTTGATCAGTTGAGAGGTGCTTCAGTATTCTCGAAGATAGATTTGAGATCCGGGTACTATCAGTTGAAGGTGAAAGAGTGTGATGTTCCGAAGACAGCTTTTAGGACTAGATATGGTCACTATGAGTTTCTTGTGATGCCATTTGGGCTCACGAATGCACCGGCAGCATTCATGGACATGATGAACAGAATTTTCAGAGACTATCTAGATCGTTTTGTAGTTGTCTTCATTGATGATATACTTGTGTACTCGAAGACAGAAGAAGAGCATGATGAGCACTTGAGATTTGTTTTACAGAGATTGTTGAGCAATCAGTTGTATGCGAAGCTGAGTAAGTGTGAGTTCTGGATTCGAGAGGTTGTGTTTCTTGGCCATGTTGTTTCAGCCGAAGGTATCCGTGTTGATCCATCGAAGATTGAGGCTATTGTTGAGTGGAAACAACCTAAGTCCGTGACAGATATTAGGAGTTTCCTAGGATTAGCCGGTTACTATAGGAGATTTGTTGATGGCTTCTCTAGGGTAGCTGCTCCTTTGACTAAATTGTTGCAAAAAGAAGTCAAATTTGAATGGTCAGATGCAAGACAGAAGGCCTTTGAGAAATTGAAAGAAGCTTTGACGAATGCTCCAGTGTTAGTACAGCCTGTTTCAGGTAAGAAGTTTGTGATTTACAGTGATGCTTCTTACGTAGGCTTAGGATGCGTCTTGATGCAAGATAGGAGAGTCGTTGCCTATGCTTCTAGACAGTTGAAGATTCATGAGAAGAACTATCCTACTCATGACATAGAACTAGCCGCGGTTGTGTTTGCATTGAAGATTTGGTGTCATTACTTGTATGGTGAGAAGTGTATTGTTTACACCGATCACAAGAGCTTGAAGTATTTGATGACACAGAAAGAGTTGAACTTGAGACAGAGAAGATGGCTAGAGTTGTTGAAAGATTATGATTTGACCATTGAGTACCATCCGGGTAAAGCAAATGTAGTAGCCGATGCTTTGAGTAGAAAAGTGGTCGTTGAGCTGAGAGCTATGTTTGCTAGATTGAGTGTGTCCGATGATGGTGGTTTGATCACCGAGTTGCAAGTGAAGCCTTCTTTGATTCAGTTGATTAGAGAGAAACAATTGCAAGATGCGAGCCTAGTTCCTCATGTTCAAGACATAGCCGAAGGAAGACCGACTAAGTATAGTTTCAGTGGTGAGAGTTTGTTGTGCTTTAGAGATAGAATTGTTGTACCGGAAGATGTTGAGTTGAGACGTCAGATTTTGAGTGAAGCACATTCGAGTCCCTTTTCTATGCATCCGGGTAGTACCAAAATGTACCAAGATTTGAAGAATGATTACTTTTGGGTTGGTTTGAAGAGAGATGTAGCCGAATATGTGAGCCGTTGTATGGTTTGTCAGAGAGTGAAGGCAGAACATCAGGTTCCTTCAGGTTTGCTACAGCCTTTGAAGATTCCGGAATGGAAATGGGAGAGGATCACCATGGACTTTGTATCGGGGTTGCCTTTGTCTCCTTCGAAGAAGAACTCAGTTTGGGTGATTGTTGATAGGTTCACTAAGTGTGCTCACTTCTTAGCAGTGAACACTACAGATTCCTTAGACAAGTTGGCAAACTTGTATATCCGCGAGGTTGTGAGACTTCATGGGGTTCCAAAGTCCATTGTTTCAGATAGGGATCCTAGGTTTACTTCGAGGTTCTGGAGTTGCTTGCATAGTGCTCTAGGTAGCCGTTTGCATTTCAGCACGTCTTATCATCCTCAGTCCGATGGGCAGTCAGAGCGAGTGATACAGATTCTAGAGGATATGCTTTGTTGTTGTGTGATTGACTTCCAGGGTTCTTGGGAGAAGCACTTACCGTTGGTTGAGTTTGCTTACAACAACAGTTATCAGTCTAGTATTCAGATGGCACCGTATGAGGCTCTGTATGGTAGACGATGTAGGACTCCGATTTGTTGGGCTGAGACAGGTCAGAGATTGTTACCTATGCCAAACTTGCTTAAGGGAACTACCAAAAAAGTGAGATTGATTTGTGACCGTTTGAAAGCAGCTTCCGATCGTCAGAAGTCTTATGCAGATTTGAAGAGGAAAGAGGTTGAGTACACAGTGGGTGAGAAAGTGTTTCTGAAGGTATCTCCGTGGAAGAAGGTAATGAGATTTGGCCGGAAGGGCAAGTTGAGTCCGAGGTTCATTGGTCCGTATGAGATTGTTGAGCGGATTGGGCCTGTAGCTTATCGTTTGAGGTTACCTTCTGAGTTAGAAAAGATCCATGATGTCTTTCATGTGTCTATGCTTAGGAGATATAGATCGGATCCTTCTCATGTGATGCCCGTTGAGGAGATAGAGTTAAATCCAGATTTGTCCTATAATGAAGAGCCCGTTGAGATACTTGCTTCTGATAGCAAGGTGTTGCGTGGCAAGACCATAGAGTTGGTCAAGGTGTTGTGGAGACATAGAGGCGTGGAAGAGGCTACGTGGGAGAGGAAAGCAGATATGGTTGAGCAGTTTCCGTATTTGTTTCCACCAGGTAATTTCGGGGATGAAATTTCCTTAAGTGGGGGAGAGTTGTAACACCCGGGTTTAGGGGTTAGGTGAAAATAATATTTTAATATTATTTTGGGCTCGGTTTTATACTCTAAATAATATTTCGAGTTGTTTTCAAAATTTAATTAACTTGGGTTGACCATGTTTTAGGATTTAAAACTCCATTTAACCATGGATTTACCTTCCTTGTAAATATTCCATTTCATTAAGGGTAAACTAGTCTTTTAAGCCTTAAAATATAACACGTGTCAAATAAAACACCCATTTTTCTACTATTCATCTTCCTCTTCAAAACTCACCAACGGGAAACCAAGACTCTCCACCCTAATCACTATTTCATTCAAAAGCTCCACCATTTTCAACTCCAAATTAAAAGGTAATGGTATTTTTGACTTCCCCTCATCTTCCCCTTCATAAAAGTACCATTCATTTTCGTTTTCATGAAGTTTTTAGAAAATGGAGGTTTTGAATATTTTGATTATAAATGAGATTTTTATGTTGAGAAATGAAGCATTTTGATTTGTTATGCTTAGTTATGGTATATAGAAGTCAAAGGGTATATCATATGTGAATTTCAAATGATTTGGAACAATTTTCGGATTTGGGTGAAAATGGGGTTTTTAGGAGGTTTTGGGTGAGTTTTGGGGGTTGTTTTAGGTGGGTTTTGATAGGCTTTTGATAGTGCTATAGGTAGGGGTTGAATTGGGATCATTGGTGGGTGTAATGGAAGTTGAAAGCATGGTTTTTGGACAAGGTTTTGGGGCCATCCGAATTGGTGAAAAATGAATATTATTCATGCTTGCAACATAGTAGTTTGTGGTTGAATTGCATCCCGGGTTAGTTTCGATGACAAGATATTGATTGTGGATGTTTTGTTTGTGTTTGGGATTGATTAGAATCAAGTTTGGGCATCGGTGAAGCATCGGAAGTGAATCCGGGAAGTTGAAGGTTGTTGCTTGCTTGGTCTTGAGCTTGGAAGCTTAGGTGAGTGGTTAAATGTTTCACTTGGTTTTAAAATGGTTGGTTCGAGTATATGGACTAGGTTGGGCTTGGTAGACCCACCTAGAGTTAGGATTGGGGTGGTAGCCTAATCCTAAACTTGATCTAGAGCCTTTGGATGAACTCATTTATATGGTTGTGTATGTCTCGTATGAAATGTGATATGAATGCTTATGTATATTGTGTTATACATGTGAGATGAGACATGAATTGTGATGCTTGAGACATGCATGATGATGGTTGTTGGTGAGTACGTGCTAAGCACGGAATTGATTGAAATGAGTAATGTGAAATGAGTAAATGTTGGCACTAGTATACTTGAATACAAATGATCGATCATTAGGATGTTAGTGTGTACACATGAGTCAAAAGTCGCGCGTGGCCTTGGTGGCGTTGAGTCACCAAGGAGGAGTACGGGTACGCCCGGAAATTGTATTTAAATATAGTCGGTGATGAGTGGAATCCCATCGACGGGGCGTGAGGATGAGTGGAATCCCCTCCGCGAGACCGGTGATGAGTGTAATCCCACCGTCAGGTAATGGTTGTGTTGTTGGATGTGAGTTCCAACGGTTATCCGCGTATTTGAGTCATAGCTAGGTGCCAATGTTGATTGATAATCGTATCAATGTGTTGTGATAAATGATCCTTATTTGGATGTTTGATGTGGCTACTTATGTTGAGGGTTTAGAGCTTGTTGATCATGACATTTACTTGTATATTGCTCATGCATCTTATCTTGTGGCTCTTGTGAATCCTTGATACTTTTGTGTAATGCCTTGGCTAGATCGTGCTCGGACCCTGCAATGTTGAGGTTTGTTTTTAGAGCTTACCCTCACTAAGCATTATTGCTTACGCTCTCTTTGTTCAACATTGCAGATCCTTAGTTCGTGGGTTGCTTGCGCAAGTGGAAGGCTCCAAGTGTGGTTGTTAGCATTTAGTGCTTCAAGTATGGATTTTTAATGTTTGGACATGTAATAGTTTGAGCAATGGGACATGTATTGTTTTGTTGGATAGTTGTAGGTTGTTAGGAGCATGTTTAGACTCCTTGATGCCTTGCTTTTGTATGGTTTGTATTGCCATAATGAATGTTAACTCATGCCTAAATTGCTCTTTTGAATGTTGGCCATATGCCTTAGGAGTTGCCTTTATGCTTGAATGATGTGAATGAATGTATGTCTTGTGAGGTCCTACCCTAATGTTTAGACTTGCCTTAATCTTGTTGAAGCATGCTTTAATTGTTGGGTTGCCTTGAGTTTATGTGTCTTATGGTTGGAGTGTGTTTTGGTGGTGTTTTGGGGCACCCTAGTGCCTTAAAACAGCCAAAACGAGTCTGCAGACAAGGGGCGTTTCGGAACGGGCCATCCTGTTTCGGAACGGTCCCTTTGCATTTGGCCTGCCGTTTCGAAACGGATGGGGGTCGTTTCGGAACATTTTTGCTACTGGAATTTCGAGAAATTGACGAGATAAAGGCGTTCCGAAACGGGCCTCTGATGTTTCGAAACGGTCAAATCTCGTTGACCACGAGAAATTGACCGTCAAGGTCGTTCCGATACGGGTCACCCCTGTTTCGGAACGGTCACTTTATGGTTGACCCTGGCCTGTTGACTTAGTCAAGGCGTTTCGGAACACCCTAAGGGCGTTTCGAAACAGCCTGCTGTAAAGGGCTAAAATGAGCTGTTTGATGTGTTCGTTGGTCGGTGTATGTTTCAATGTTTGTATTTCCCGCTGCTGTGCTTCACATAGGTTTTAATTATGCCTATAGACAAGATATAATAAAAAGAAAACTTTTGGGTCATTAACCGAGGGGAAACCTTCACGGGTTTCGCTTCGGTTTTCCCCGTGTGGCCCACTCGGACCGGTCATCCGACCAGACCGAGACGAGGGGGTTACAAACATCCATGACACGAAAGAGTGGATCAATCAAATCAAACATTCAATTCAAACCTTATAGCTCACGAAGAGTTAGTTCATGGCTCATTTTGACCAGTCACTCTTTTAACTTTTGCAGGTCCTATCTCACCCATAACATAGTGTAGCGGATCAACTTTTTCAGATTCTGCCTCCCCGTCAGAGGTGCAACAGATCACCCATGAAGTTGCAGATTCTACTTCTTCAAGATTGGCAAAATTATGTTTCTCCAGCAAATGGTGGAACATATAAACTTAACAACAAGTTTATCTCCCTGAATTTGCAACGGAATAAGCACGACAACAATTTCATCTCCCTAAACATGTAGTGGAATGAGCACGACAACATTTTCATCTCCCTAAGTTTGCAGCGGAATGGGCACAGACAACAAGTTTAGCTCCTTGGAATTACGTTGAAATGAACACAACAACAAATCTATCTCCCTGAATTTGCAGCAAAACAAGCTTCAATAATTTCATCTACTTGAATTTGCGGCAGAACAAGCACGATAACAATTTCATCTCCCTAAATTTGTAGCGGAATGAGAACACCAAACAATAATCTTGTCTCCCCGAATTGGTAGCAAAACAATGCTACGACAAACTTGTCTCCTTGAACATACAACAAAATAAGCACAAACATAAGTCCATGAACGCGATAGCAAATCTGTTACCTTGAATTCGCAGTGGAACATATCATCTCCCTGAGGTTGCAGTGCAATAAACATACCAACAGATCATGTCTTCTTGAAGATGCAAAGAAACATGTCACCTAATTCAGGCTTGTTACTTTTCCAAGAGCAGACAAGACAATCAAAGCCCAAGAGGGTTGTCACTCCCTGCCATGATGTAGCATATCCTACATCCTCTAGAGTTCGCTTTGAAGTTAATAATGCAACGCACCAAGTGTTGTTCCAAGTGTTGTTCCAAGGCTCGCTTTGCCATTGGTGGTACGGCACACCAATTGTTTTTCAGGTCTATTTTCGCCGTAATAGGTGCGACTAGACCAAAATTCAGATTATGCTACGATGATAGAGCCGTAGCATATCGAACTTCAGACCGTGCCTCTTCATCAGGTGTTGTAGCTCGGTCAACTTCTGGTCATGCCTCTTCGTCAGAGTTGTAGCTTGACCAAACTTGAACCCTTGATCCTGCCTCCTCGTCGGTGTTGTAGCTGGATCAAAATCACTTCAGACCGTGCCTCTTCGTCAGGTGTTGTAGCTCGGTCAACTTCTGGTCATGCCTCTTCGTCAGAGTTGTAGCTTGACCAAACTTGAACCCTTGATCCTGCCTCCTCGTCGGTGTTGTAGCTGGATCAAAATCACTTCAGACCGTGCCTCTTCGTCAGGTGTTGTAGCTCGGTCAACTTTTGGTCACGCCTCTTCGTCAGAGTTGTAGCTTGACCAAACTTGAACCCTTGATCCTGCCTCCTCGTCAGTGTTGTAGCTGGATCAAAATCACTTCAGACCGTGCCTCTTCGTCAGGTGTTGTAGCTCGGTCAACTTCTGGTCATGCCTCTTCGTCAGAGTTGTAGCTTGACCAAACTTGAACCCTTGATCCTGCCTTCTCGTCGGTGTTGTAGCTGGATCAAAATCACTTCAGACTGTGCCTCTTCGTCAGGTGTTGTAGCTCGGTCAACTTCTGGTCATGCCTCTTCGTCAGAGTTGTAGCTTGACCAAACTTGAACCCTTGATCCCGCCTCCTCGTCGGTGTTGTAGCTGGATCAAAATCACTTCAGACCGTGCCTCTTCGTCAGGTGTTGTAGCTCGGTCAACTTCTGGTCATGCCTCTTCGTCAGAGTTGTAGCTTGACCAAACTTGAACCCTTGATCCTGCCTCCTCGTCGGTGTTGTAGCTGGATCAAAATCACTTCAGACCGTGCCTCTTCGTCAGGTGTTGTAACTCGGTCAACTTCTGGTCATGCCTCTTCGTCAGAGTTGTAGCTTGACCAAACTTGAACCTTTGATCTTGCCTCCTCGTCGGTGTTGTAGCTGGATCAAAATCACTTCAGACCATGCCTCTTCGTCAGGTGTTGTAGCTTGGTCAACAAAAATTTCTTAATTTCCAAATCTTTTCCTCATCCATGTTGTAAAAGAAAATCGTCAAATCTTGTTCCTTCGTCAAAATTGCGGCTGAATCGAAGCTAATTTTTGACAAGTCCGACAGAAATGTCGGCACAACGTGCTTAAACACGGTCAAGTTTAAGACAATGGATAATTCAAATGTCCATCGAAAATCCATTGTCACAAATGGTCCAAGGAAAATAAATCCTTGGGAAAAATCCAATCTCATGATTGGTCAAAACTGATTGTACCCAGGGGAATGGTACAACTAGCCCGGAGCAAACGGCTACCGGTAAAGGCAAATCAAAACCGTTGATCCCTGTGCATTTGGGAAAAATGCAAAACCGAAAGCCGACAGAAATGTAGGCATAACGTGCTTAAACACGGTTAAGTTTAAGAGAATGGACAATTCAGATGTCCATCGAAAATCCATTGTCACGAATGGTCTAAGGAAAATAAAGGGAAAAATCCGATCTCATGATTGGTCCAAACTGATTGTACCCAGGGGAATGGTACAACTAGCCCGGAGCAAACGGCTACCGGTAAAGGCAAATCAAATCCATTCATCCCTGTGCATTTGGGAAAAATGCAAAAGAAGTGTAAACCAAGGACACTCTTCCTTGTCTCGTTGAAGGGATTCTAGTGCTAATCAGATCTTCTCGCATCAATGGAGTTGCAGATGATCGACCCTTCTTTAGATCTTCTCGCATCAATGGAGTTGCAGTAGATCGCCCCTTTTCAGATCTTCTCGCATCAATGGAGTTGCAGTAGATCGACCCCTTCTTCAGATCTTCTTGCATCAATGGAGTTGCAGTAGATCGCCCATTTTCAGATCTTCTCGCATCAATGGAGTTGCAGTAGATCGACCCTTCATAAGATCTTCTCACATCAATGGAGTTGCAGTAGATCGCCCCTTTTCAGATCTTCTCGCATCAATGGAGTTGCAGTAGATCGACCCCTTCTTTAGATCTTCTCGCATCAATGGAGTTGCAGTAGATCGCCCCTTTTCAGATCTTCTCGCATCAATGGAGTTGCAATAGATCGACCCTTCTTTAGATCTTCTTGCATCAATGGAGTTGCAGTAGATCGCCCATTTTCAGATCTTCTCGCATCAATGGAGTTGCAGTAGATCGCCCCTTTTCAGATCTTCTCGCATCAATGGAGTTGTAGTAGATCGACCCCTTCTTCAGATCTTCTCGCATCAATGGAGTTGCAGTAGATCGCCCCTTTTCAGATCTTCTCGCATCAATGGAGTTGCAGTAGATCGCCCCTTTTCAGATCTTCTCGCATCAATGGAGTTGCAGATGATCGACCCTTCTTCAGATCTTCTCGCATCAATGGAGTTGCAGATGATCGAACCTTATTCAGATCTTCTCGCATCTATAGAGTTGCAGTGGATCAATCTTTCTCCTCCAGATCAAGCTACCTTGTTAAATGAATCAAGTTTTGTAGACCTCACCGCTCTGTCAGTGTCACAGTTAGGTCAAGTTTTCTCCAGGTATTCGTTAATGTCAGAGCTGTAGCAAGCCGGACTTGTTTTGCTTCTCCCACGGGTCTCCGTAGTTTAACGATTATCTCCCCAGCGGATCGTTCCATTTTGAAGATTCTGCCTACAAGAGCGGCCGAACAGATCAAGCGGAGTTCAAGAAGGAGCGTGGCCAGAGAAAGGAACCCAGACCCGAACGAATATAAAATAGTTATTCTTTTATCTTTGCTCTATTCTTGTTACACAACAATGAGCAAAGGGGGGCAGCTGTAATACCCATTTTATGTCCGGGCTATAACTGATCATTTTTGTTCGAATAATAATATTATGTAGTATTATTATATCTTATTAAAAGAAACAAAAAAAAACAAAAAAGAAAAAAAATACGTGGGTGCCATGCAAGGCCCCACGTCCTTACCTTAGGTGACTCATCCCTCCCCAAATCACCTATAAAAGGGCGGAGAGGCAGCCATACGGACAAAAAATTTGCCAATTGAATTGGCAGACACAAAATGAAGGCCATAGAGTAAATGGCGCAAAGCCATTGAAAATGGCCAAGTTTTTAGTTCGAGAGCAGTGCTCTCTCCGGGAAATTTTTTCCTGGACAGTTGGTTCGATTGGAGGCCCTGCCGAGGTTCGTTCGAATCAATTTTTGAGTTATGGTGAGATGATGTGGAGATCCTGCTAGGGATCGGGTAAAGTTCTTATTTCGAGCTTCTAGTAGGGTAAATTTTAATCCTCGCCTCTGTATTTATTTTAATGTTCTCTTTTTGTAATAAATATCTTTGTATGCAATATAAGATGTTTTTATATTTGCTCGTATGTTTTTATTTTATATGTCATGTTTCTATATTTTAATTTTATTTTGTATGCAATGTTTTATATTCATTTATATTGTTTAATTGAATTTTAAATTAAAAACTTTTATTAGGGGTTATCATGAAAAACGTACCCCGAGCGTAAGGGGTGCCGCTTTCCTTTAGCCCTTATTATAAAAGTATTATTTTTAATCTCAAATTATAATTTTTAAAGTAAATTCCCTTCAGTTGGGAATCTACCGAAAATTATGCCCCGGGTGTTGGGGTGTAAATTTTCTTTTCTACAAACAAATATTCCTTTAAATATTTTAAGGGATCACATTGATAAATTATATTCGAATTCATAATTTCACCATTAAGACATTACATAATCGACATGTACCAATTTTTGGGCGTTGTGGGGGTGCTCATCCTTCCCCACACGTAACCGACTCCCGAACCTATCTTCTGGTTTCGCAGACCAAAACTCGTTATTTTAATAAAAACAATAAAAACAAGTTTTATTAAAATAACCGGGTTTTTCAGGTGTTCCAATCGCACCTAAAGTAAAACAAAAGATTGGTGGCGACTTCTCGTTGTTACAGCCACCTCCCAAGGAGAGGCCTAGTATGTTTGAAGTATACCAGCTTTTAAGAGCGATCGGGAACGATACAATTTCACCTCCGAGAATGAAATTTTGACGCCTTCAGATTCCGGTAATGCCGATTATTTAGAGAAACTTGTTGTTGCTCGATAAATCACGGATCAAGATTACATGTACTCACTGTAATGGCATCAGTTATCTTTGTATGTAGGATGACTAGTTCACACCAAGACAATGCTACATTGTTGATTCTTGTTTTCCTTATTCATGAATGTGATTTTAGATATAGTTAAGACTTAAGACTCATGTAATTACCGGACACTGAAACGACTTATTCCGCAACTGGTCTTAAAACACAACTTATTCAAAGACAAGCAAGTGCATCTTAGTTTCAGAGTAATTTAGCTATAAATTCATCAATGTTCTGGTCTGAACGTCCACCTTCATCAACTGCTTTCTTAGCCAAATTCTTCCACTTGATCGAATTCTTCTTGATCTCGTTGCCTTTCTCTCCGACTTCGATCACCAATTCCCGTATGCACTGTTTTATAGTCTCTCTTCTCGCAATTCCGTCCTCGTCGGCGCGAACTCGAATTCCTATTCCCCATACATCTTCTATGTACTTGGCGTTAGTAGGCTGGTCTGTCCATATCGGCATTGCCAGCACCGGAACTCCAAGACTCAGTGCTTCGAGAACCGAATTGAAACCGCAATGCGTAAGAAAGCAGCCGACGGAGTCATGAGCCAGCACCTCCAACTGAGGACACCATGACACCACCAAACCCTTCTCCGACGTCTCTTCAATGAAGTTATTTGGTAGATTGGCCTTCTCTGTTTCCTTGACGACCCACAAGAAGTAGACATCGGTCTCTTTCAACGCCGAAGCTAGCTCCGCCGTTTGCTCAATTCCCGGCGATGCATAGCTTCCGAACGATACGTACACCACCGAGTCCTTTGGTTTTCCATTTAGCCAATTCATGCAAGCGCTAACATTTGGCTTGAAGAGATGAATTCCGTAGTCTTTGTCGTTTTGGATTCTTTTGTCCAAGTACATGGATGAGATCGTCGGTCCTACTGTTCGGACGTTCCAGAATTTCGACATCCAATCCACCGCCTAATGAAACGAATCCATTAGACGACCATGGTTTAAAATGAGAAAATCTAGATACTAGTTGTTTACCTCTTGCTCCAATTCGTAAAAGATGTTGAAAAACACCCAATCAGCTCCGTCGACGTTAGAAAACTGATGCACCACCACATCAAACCAAGCCGGATACGATCCATAAATGCTGACAAAAGACGGCAACTCTGAAACTTGAAGCGGAGGCAGTCCCGGAAGAGAAACGCGACTCTCCGGGAGTGGCAGCTGAAGATGTCCCTTGCAAACATGGTAGTACACGCTGTTGACGGCACAGGACTGAGTGAAAAACACCGCCGACAGTATCCCGAACTGCTTCGCGACGTCGAGCGCCCAAGGCATGAACCCATCGTAGACGAGGGCATCAACAGGGTGACCGGTTTCACCAAGTTTCTTGATTAAAGCTGCAAAGCTCTTGGGGCCCACGGACCAGAAAGTTGGGAGGTAGGCGTCGGAACTGCCAGCCTGATTGGAGCCGCCTTCATCGAAACCGTCGGAAATGGTGTGGAGATCAATAGAGGTGGAAGAGAGGTCGGAGAAGGAGGAGTTGGAGAGGTAGACGGTGGTAACAAGGGCGGGTTTGACGCCTTTGGAGAGCAAGCGTTTAGCGAATTGAAGAATGGGGTTAATGTGACCTTGAGAAGGGTAAGGGAGGATTAAAACATGAGGGGTTTTGGGTCTGTTTCCGTCCGCCATTAAAATCTCTATATCTCAATACCAGATTGCAGGATGATGAGTTCACCAGTACTATTGGCCGCCTTGCGTTGTTCCCCAGTTCGCTTAAAGATACGTCTCGGATTCAGACAGGATGGAAATCGTATTCACCCTTATCATGACTTATTTTATGCCACATTTTAAATTAATATGTTTATGGTTTAGGATTTAAGGTCAGAGATTATAATTATAGTTTAAAAAAATAAGAGTAAGATGTATTTTTTAAGCGTAAAATTTAAGATTTAAGACGGAAAAATTAATGTTAGAATTTAAAATTTAATTTTTAAATTATTTTTAATATGAAGCATAAAAGGGGCATGATTAGGGTCTGAAATTTTTTACCCATTTAGACAAGCTTGGGTCACTGTCAGTCTGGCACTTGTCACTTCACTTCTTTCTATATTCTCACCGAGTCACCTTATCTTAATCTTCTTATAAGAACCCAAAAAACTTAGGAACGTTATACGATTGGTCACCTAACTTTTACATTTATTTGTTTTAGTCACCTAATTAATTTTTTCGTTAAAATCGTCTCTCTTGTTGGATACATTTTCTGTTTTAGTTCCCATCTGTTAAAAACCTAGCGAAATCGCTGACTTGGCTTTTTTTTTAATTTTTTATAGCATTTTTATAGTATTTTTTGGTCCCTTCCGTCAAACCTAACGATATACTATAGTATTTTTTTATTCGACCAACCATGAGGGGATCAAAACAGAAAAATAGTGATAGTTATGTGACCAAAACAGGAAAAATGTGATAGTTAGGTGACCAAAAATAAAAATAAAATGCCAAGTCATCCATTTTGTTAAGTTTTTAACGCATGGGATCAAAACAGAAAAAGTATCTAACAGGAGTGACGATTTTGACAAAAAAAATTAGTTGGATGATCAAAACAGAAAAGATGATAGTTTGATGATCACTCGTGCAGTTTTCCCAAAAACTTAATATCTACTTGAGCCCTTCTATTTTAGTAAGCTTTTTACTTTAACAACTTTGTTGTTTTTACTATGAATTTAACTCTTAACTTTTAATATGATATCATTTTAGTATGGTAGGTAGTTTTCTCTAAAAAAAATTGGCTTAACTATAAAATAGGTGTCTAAACTTTGCCTCTTTTATGTAATGGGTGCCTAAAGTATTTTTTAGCTGAAATAGGTGTCTAACGTTTCATTTTTTGCCCGTTTTAAAGTCAATCTGTCAAAAAAAATTCATCACCTAATTATAGCTTGACATATGGCTTCTATTTTTTATTTTCTTATTTTTATTTTAAAAAATGAAAATAAAATAAATTAAAAATATCCCAAAATTTTAAAAATTACAAAACAATCCCAAACCTTAAAACCCAAAATTGATGTCATTGTTGCCGCCGATAGTCTCGCTGGACCCCACCACCGCCGTCACCGGAGTCCCTCGCCCATTTTCTTAACCACCCATCGCCGGTAATCGGCGGGAGGGGCGTCAATCGAACGATGAACGCAAGGCTCCAACCGTTCGACGTTCGATTGGCACGCCTCCGCCAGTTACTAACGATGGGTGGTTGGGGAAATGGACGGGAGACTTCAGCGATGACGGTGGTGAGGTCCGACGAGGCTATTGACGGCGACAATGACGCCAAATTTGGAATTTGAGTGTTTGGATTTGGGACTATTTTGAGAAGTTTCAATTTTTTTAAAAAATATTTTCTTTTTTTCATTTTTTGAAAAAAAATAATAAATAAAATTAAAAAACACGTGTCAAGTTCTGATTGGGTGTTAAGTTTTTTAACAACGTTACTTAAAACAATAACAAAATGAAACTTTAGGCACTTATTTCAGACATAAATGAAACATTAAACACCTATTTCAGCCAAATAACACTTTAGACACCTATTGTTAAAAAATTTAAACACCTATTTTATAGTTAAGCCAAAAAAAACTTATCAAATAAAGTGGCCAAAAGAGTCAAACATTAAGATTTTTTTGAAACCGTGAAATGATTATAAGATCGAATATATTTATACTTTTCTTAAATTTATGATAAAATATATATATCTTGTAAATTAAACTTTTGAACACAAGTCCTTTAAAATAAGCAACATCATCTTTTTCACAAAATTCTCTTGTTAAATTCGTATTTCAAAATTCCTAAAGAATAGGACTCGTACCATGGGTAGAGATGGGCACGGGTCGGGTCACATCGGGTTTTTGGCCCACTCGACCTCGACTCGAAAATACATATTTTATATATGCACTCGACCCGACAATATTTTTTAAAAAACCCGACCCAACCTGAACATAAATATTCTATACCCGCACCCAACCCGACCCGACCTATAGAAAAAAATAATTTTTAAGGACCTAATTGTAAAAAAATAATTTTAAGGGACTTAATTGTAAAAAAATTATAAATTTAAGGATTAAATTGTAAATAAAAATTTAATTTTAAGGACCTAATTATAATATATATATAGGGACTATTATTATAAATATCCTTAAAAATTAAGAAAAATTACACAATTAGTCTCAGGTCGGGTCGGATAAGATATTTTTCACCCTAAACCCAAACACGACCCGAACCCGATATTTCCATTAAAAAATCCGATTCAGTTCGGCCGGGTCGGGTAAAATGCCCATCACTAACCACGGGGACCACGGTTGTCCGGCGTCAGCTTGGTCCACCATGTGTCACGGGTACTAGACTACTAGTATAATAATAGAATGGTGTTGATTTTAAGTTTCATTTACTTTCCGATTCAAACGTTGGATAACTTATTTTACAAAAATAAATTCTAAAATCTTAATGATGTTTAAATGGAAATATAGAAAAGTGGAACTGTATGCTAATTTATCAATGCATATTATAAGATTCTTTTGGTCTGTCCGGCCCTCACGGGTAAAGTTAAAGGAAGCTGGTTAAAATATCGATCAAATATAATCGATGACAATATGGGTGACTAAAATTTAATTCGACTTAGAAAAAAAATTTAAATTTATTGACTCGACTCTACGTAGGAAAGTCCAAAACGCTCGGAGAGCCCTTCTCAAATGGAACAAGGAGAAGATGAAACGGAGGAATGAAAAGAAACAGCGTTTGATGACCTTGATCAAACATCTTCAAGGAAGGAAGCTTACAGAAGAAGAATTAGATGACTATAGTAAGCTTAAAAAGGAGTTAGATGCGGAGTGGGAAAGTGAAAAAAGGTACTGGCACCAACGGTCCAGGGTAAACTGGCTGAAATGGGGAGATAGGAACACCAAGTTTTTCCACGCTACTACCATCCAACATCGCAGAACCAATTCCATTGTAAATGTGAAAAGGGACAATGGATCCTGGATTGAGGAAACAGAAGACATAGCCTCCTATCTTCAACAACACTTTCATAAGGTTTTCACCAAAGATGATTCGGTTAACTTTCTTTGGCCTAAGTGACTATATCCCCATGTTGGTTTCGGAGGATATGAATGCAGAATTGAGCAAAGATGTGTCGGAAGATGAGATCAGAGAGGCGGTTTTTAATATGGGGGCTACAAAAACCCCTGGCCCATATGGATTTCCTGGGTGCTTCTATCAGACCTACTGGGTAACGGTGAAGGACGATCTTATTGGGATGGTATCATCTTTTTTCAAGGAAGGAGACATGTATGTTGGGCTCAATAAGACAAATATAATTCTCATTCCGAAAAAGATTAATCCAACCGAGGTTTCTCACTTCAGACCAATTAGTCTTTGCAATTTCACTCTTAAAGTCATCACTAAGATTTTGGCGTCGTGGTTGAAAGTTTTTCTCCCGAAGCTCATCCCTCACTCTCAAACAGCGTTTGTTCAAGGCCGATCAATCCATGATAACATCATTCTTGCGAATGAGGCCTTTCATGCAATCAAGCGAACAAGGAAAGGGAAAAGAGGGTTCATGGCTCTTAAGATTGACCTCGAAAAAGCATATGACAAGGTTGATTGGGGCCTTCTTCAATTTGTTCTGACCAGTCTGGGTTTCAATGACGGGTGGATTAGCAGGGTCATGTAGTGTGTTACGATAGTTTCCTTCTCCTTGGTCATAAATGGTGAACGCTCTGGCGAATTCAGAGCTGGGAGAGGGTTGCGGCAGGGTGACCCCTTATCTCCCTTCCTATTCACGTTTGTTTCAAGCATTATGTCCTGGATTATTGAAAAAGAATTAGAGAGGAATACATTCACAGGCCTGAGAATCAAAAGGAGATGCCCAATTTTGAGTCATCTGCTCTTCGCTGATGATTGCTTGTTGTTCTCGGAAGCAAATGAAGAGAACTGTGCAGCTGCTATTCGAATTCTGCAATTATTCCAATCGACTACAGGGCAGACTGTAAACTTCCATAAATCATCGGTGTTTTCTCCCCCAATATTAGCAACAACCTCAACATGCATCTATCAAATATTTTGGGGTTCAAACATATGGAGGATGACGCTAGATACCTTGGTCTCTCATCCTTTTGGGGACGCAGCAAGAAAGATGCTTTAGGATTCATCAGAGAGCGAGTTCAACATAGACTGAGAGGGTGGAAAACTAAATTCTTGAATACGGCAGGCAAGGAAGTTCTTATCAAGGCGGTGGCACAGGCCATCCCTACTTATATGATGCAATGCTTTCTTCTTCTAGTTACCTTCTGTGATGAGCTCTGTTCGATGGTTGCAAATTTCTGGTGGAACAATTGTGCGGATATGGAGAAAAGTATCCATTGGATTAATTGGAAGGATCTATGTCGCCCAAAGGATCAAGAAGGAATGGGTTTCTGTAACCTTATAGCCTTTAATAAAGCTCTCATCGCAAAATTGGCCTAGAAAGTGCTTAAGAATCCGGAATCCTTTCTTGCTCAGATGCTTAGGGGAATTTACTATCCAAACGGCAACATCCTCGATGCACCAAAATGCTCCAATCCATCATGGGCATGGACAGGAATTAGAGAAGGGATCAAGGCAATCAATGAGGGAGGTATTTGGAGAGTTGGAAATAGGAAGTATATCTCGACCTGGAAAGACAATTGTATCCCGAAACTCCCCAAGTTCAGGATTCAATCGAAGCCACCCTCTGAGGCATCTTATCCTACTGTGTGCAACCTCATGAATCCGGATCTTCGCTCTTGGAACAAGTCTATGATTGAAAATCTGTTTGATTATGAAGAAGCAAAAGCTATTCTCTCCATCCCAATAGGAGGGCCTCAGGTGAAAGAATCATTTATCTAGACAGGGACGAAGAATAGGGAATATTCGCCCAAGTTAGGGTATAGATTCATTGAATATTCTTTGGGGACTAGACTCAAGCCGTCATCCAATGAGGATCCAAGGGTTAAGAAAGAATTCTGGAATTCCATCTGGGGTTTAGGGGTCCCTTCAAAAATTAGATTTTTCCTTTGGAAACTGTGCCACAACATAGTTCCGACCAAGGGTATTTTGGCGTCTAGATTTTATGGCAAACTTCAAGACTCAGATTGTTGTCCCCGATGTGGGGAAATAGGGGAATCGATTGAGCATCTTCTGTTCTTCTGCCCTTTTGCACAGGCAGTCAAGAAAGCGTTGGGTTTTAACTACTCCCCGTCCCCCCTTGGTTTCCCGGGCTTTCCGAGATGGTGGAACAAGATACATGATTTCCTTCAATCAAGAAATTTTGATGATGGTTGTGCTCTTATTGCTTTCCTACTGTGGTAACTGTGGAAATCGAGGAATGTGTTGAGTGCCTAAAAGTCCTATATTTTACCCCTCATTTATCCCTATTTTTGCTGCACTCAAGCATGTTTAACTACATTTTAGGATAAGTTTTGCATTTACATCACAAATAGATAAAATTGCACAGATGTTGCTGATTTCGGTCACTTTTTACAGATAACTGTCATGGCAGAATCTAGGGCAGCAGAGGAACAGAAGATAACTGTCGTGGCAGAATCCAGGGCAACAGAGGAACAAAAGATAATTGTCATGGCAGTATCCAGGGTATCAGAGGAACAAAAGATTTGGAGTGAAGAAAACTGCCTCATACATCACTGTCGTGACAGTGATGTCGTGGCAGATGCCGTGATAGATGCCGTGACAGATGTCGTGACAGATGCCGTGACAGATGTCGTGACAGTTGTCGTGACAGAAGTGGCGACAGTGTTGAAGCAAACTACCTTATAACTCACTGTCGTGACATATGTTGTGACAGAAGTGGCGACAGCGAAGAAGAAGAGTTGGAAAATGCGAAGTGGAGTTCGATTGATAGAGGATTTCAAGCCTAATTTTTAGAGACCACTCGCATAATTTTTGGAGCCCAGAAGCACAAGGAAGGCCTTGCCCAAAGTTTGAGGAGAAAGTCAAAGCAAGAAGATAGGGGGAACTAAAGAACATTTATTCAGAGATTTAGTCTTTAATGAATTGTACTTTAACTCGAACTAGTATTCTTGGCCATTAAGAAAACTTGTACCCAAGGCCTATATATATGCTTGTAATTCGACCTAGAGAGGACAACATCTTATTCTCTAGCTGTCTTCCCCTTTACCCTAGTCGTTTTCCCCCTCCTCATCATGTTCTAAACTTCCCCTAGGGCTAAGGGTTGATTCTGTAAAGTAGTTGCAAGGATTGCATTGTTTTAGGATTTTCTTTGTTCAATAAAATAGACTTCAAGTTTGCTTATTCTGGTTTTCAACATCTTGCAAGAATATCGGGAGAGCATTGTGAGATTATCTATTTACTTAATATCGGGAGAGTTAAGTATACGAAAGGAATAAGTACGGGTTCTCTAGTTTATGGTTGAACTATCTCGGACCTAGGGATAGGACGAGGTTAAGTGGCTAAGGAAGAATTCAACAACATCGGTGTTCATCCTTCGGTTCACGCCGGGAGGTATCATCAAAGACGTGTTCATCGATAGAATTGGACCTAGGGATAGGCCAAGGCACAGCAGGGATTCTTGCCAAGCTTGAAGTGTTGAGTTGTGTGGTCGCTGCCGCGACAACAACAGACCGCTGCCGCAGCAGGTGCTGCCGCGGCAGGCGCTACAACAGACAGAGAAGTCTTAGACATTGCAAATACCTGCACTATGGAGTAGATCAATACCGACCTATTCTTTACTCTGAATATTTTACTCTTTTATTTTCAATATTCTTTATTATCTCGTGACAAACATTTAAACTCTTTCTTTTCCCCTTCGTGCAGAAAACTAAGGTTGAAGCTATTAGCCCAGTCCCTGTGGAGACGATATCTGATACTTACGTATCACTTTACTACTTGCGTCGTGTACACTTGCACGACATTGCGATAGCCACTTTTACACGCAACAGAACGCATGGGTGTTTGAAAGAGACAAAGACCTTCCATGGGATGTATGGCTGCGAGCGGAACGAGCTTTCTTGGAATACCACCACCATACCTCCTCCAGTCATCCGAAGAAACCTCATTCCCTCAGGAACCGAGGCGTTAGGCCTTACCCCCGACTGGCTCTTTTAAGATCAATTGTGACGTGATTTTTGATGCCCAATCAGGGAAAGCTTCAGCTGCGGTTGTTGCACGGGATTGCTCAGGGGCTCCATCTGTTGAAGTGGCGAAAGTTTTGGCCATCAGACTTAGGGTTTCTTTGGCCCTAAGGAATGGTTTCAGCAATATTATTTTGGAAGCCGACTTTAAGGCGGCTATTACCAGGCTTATTGGGGGATCCCTGTCGGCCTGGGTTACCTCTGCTGTGGAGGAAGATATTAGGCCCTTAGCTAGGTCCTTCGCCTCTTGCTCCTTTAACTTTGTTCCCCGTAATTGTAATCAGGCTGTCGATTGGCTAGCCATGTATGCTAAAAGTTGTCAGGGTCTGATGTTGTAGGGACGAGAGTCTTTCCCGCCTAAACTGTTGTCTCTTTGATTTCCTATGAAATGAAGTTATCCTTTGAACAAAAAAAATTCTTAACTCGATTTGACTCAAATAGTAATTTTATAAATTCGATTTGACTCAAAAAGTTTCATATAAAGTTTGAGTTATAAAATAGAACTCGCCAACTCGACTAACTCAATTTTTTAGTAATTAGTGGATTGATTTTCAAATTCAAGTCAAGTCCCCCAACTATGCCTGATATATGTATATCACATGTGAGAAATATGAAAATAAAATATACACATATATGGTATATGGATATAGAAAGTCGTTTAAATTAGAATTAACATGTATTATAACATTATAAATAATTATAATTAAAGCTGCGAAGCTCTATGGGCCCAAAGGTCAAAAAGTTGAGAGATAAACATTGGAACTGTCAATATGATCGTAGCTGCTTTCATCGACACCGTCAAAAATTGTGCAGAGATCAATAGAGGTGAAAAAAGGTCGTGGAAAAGGGAGTTGGAGAGAAAGATGGCAGTAACATATGTAGTACATGTACAAAGCAAGGATTTGGGGATGGGGTAAACATAAATATTTGAAAGTGTGGGGAAAATTCAAAAATAAACCAATTTGTAAAAAAATTTATATAAGAGGACATAACTGAAAAAAATTCTTGGGGTGGGGAAGGGCAATTTACCTTCGTTACTGTGAAACACGATTATTTTAATATAAAGTCGTACTACGTATTCGATACGATCTTGTATTAAAGATATATTAGTACGGTTTAAGTATCTACAAATATTTTTCCTCATCTATTTGTTTTCTATTCTTTCACTTTTTTGTTTTATTTTCGATCTTTTCTTACTCACATGAGTATAAGTATATAGGTGATAACTAGAGTTTGAGGCCTTTGAAGAGCAAGCGCTTAACGAATTGGAGAGCTGGGACTAGGGTTAATGTGACCTTGAGCAGGGTAAGGGAAGATTAAAACATGAGGTCATCTTGGTTTGTTTTCGTCTGCCTAAGGATGTAAAAACATGTAATCGGATGGGTTTCAGGTTGGGTCAAATCAGATACATGTTATTTCAGATCGATTTGATGTTTTGACTCGATTTGGGTCGGGTGCGGGTTCATTTCAGGTCGGGTTAAAACGGTTCGGGTCTGAATCAGATAATTGACAGGTTAATTCGGGCACGGGTAGACTTCATGATGGGTTCATTTCAGGTCGGTTTAATTCAGGTTTCAAATTCGTATTAAGTTTGAGTTTTGGTACAAATAGTCGATAGACTTTGGGTTGGTCATTCATTTCGAGTTAATTATTTAACGTCTTTCACGAATCACGAACTCGAAATCACACTAAAAATAAATAATAGGCACTAGAATGAACAAAAATATCATCAAATGATTTATATCTAAAATATTGGAGTAAATTACAAAAATTATAAATTAATAGGGTAAATTTTGGTGAAAATAAAAACATGAATACAAATATCATCATATTAAAAATACTGGACTAAATTACAAAAAAAATGAATAGGGGCCAATTTGAAATAAGAATAAAGTTTTAGGGACTAAATGAACAAAAATATTAAATTAAAATTATAAACATTGGACTAAATTACAAAAAAAGAATGGGGTCAATTTGGACTAAATTAAAATTAAATATATGTTTGTATGTGTATATGTATATGTGTATATATGTAGAACTAATGTTTTGATATAATAATTGAAAAATAATTTTGGACCTAATTGAAAATATTTCAAAAATGCTTTTAAGTCCAAACAACTTGAAATTATGTTTGAGGATGTTATAAAAAGGTTTTGGCAATGTTTGAAACGATTTTAAGTTCCAAACCATTGTCCTTAAGGTACCCGTTTCGATACATGACCAATCTGTATCGATACAATTTGAAACTACCAAAACGCGTACTAAAACAGGGCTTGCCCGTTTCGATACGGTGTAGTGTTGTTTCGAAACAACCTTTTGTGTTTCGATACGGGTAACGGTCAAAACCTCCCCAATGGTCTTTTAAGTGCAGCTCAACTGTCACTCGTACCGAAACAGTTTGTAATTGTTTCGATACAGCTCATATCGTTTCGATACGGCCATAGGCGTTTCGATACGGCTTGCTGCATTAGGCTTCAACGGCTAGTTCTGAAGAAGGGCGTTCTGATACAGGCTCGTGTGTTCTGATACGGATATCACCAGAACTGCATTTATGGTGGGAAATAAAGTCTCCAACGGCTCCAATTCAACCCCAACGGTCCTTAACGGCTACAAACTCAATTGGGACTATAAAAGGGACCTCCAAGCATCAATGATAGGTTAATGCTTCAATTGTCAACAATATTATGATGAGAAAATTGTCTTAGGTGCTTAATTGTTAATTCTTTGTATAGACAACACTTGTGTGCCAAATTTGTCATATTTGCTCAAGTGTTTTAGGATTGGGTGAGTGAGCTTAATAGTGCAAACTATCTACCTAGTGAGGGATTTCAAGTTTGCTCAAATTTCTCTTGTAAAGAGGGTTTACTCAAACTTTGGGTTAGAAAGTTTTGAGTGTGTAAATGTTGCCTCCTTAGCCTAGAAAAGAGGAAGAAATTCAAGAGTGAATTTGGTGAAATCCTTAGTGGGAAGCTAAGGTAGTGGATGTAGGTGCTTGTTAGAAGGCCGAACCACTATAAATTCTTGTGTTTAGTGTCTATTTTTCACCTCCCACAAAATCACCCAAATACCCAACTTCTCCACCACTTGGCAAACTAAATCGGTTGAAGGAAATCGAGCCTAACAATATATATATATACATATACATATATGTATGTATGTAAGTTTTAGTATATATATGGGTCAATTTCGGCTAAGAATAAATTTTTAGGGATTAAAATTGACGAAAAATATTAGATTAGATTACAAAAATTTAAAATAAATATGGGTCAATTTCTGTTAAAAAACATCTAATTGATCTAGATTAAAACCTAGAAGCATAAATTACATACCTAATTAAAAATAACTCTAACATTAAATGTCGAATCTCAATTAAATTAACCTAAATTAGAACTCAATTGAATTAAACTAAAACCTAAAAGTGAACATTAAGAGCTTAAATAAAAAATATCTAAAATTTAGAGAGGCTAAAAAAATAAACACAATTGGTTATATATATATATATAATTAAAAAAAGTGGCGGGTGTGGGAGAATTGAAAAAAAAAATATGTTTCCCTTCCTCTCACCCATTCACTCTAAATTTTTCCTCCCACCCATTTACTTTAAATTAATAAATTAATAGTCAATAAATGGTAAAAATTAGTTTATCATATTATAATGTAATAAATTCATCAAATCATAGACTGCCTCAATTATATGTCAGGTAAATATCAAGCCAGTTTAATATTAATCCAGATCAACAACAGGTCGAGCGAATTAACATGTCGAATTTAAAATAATTCGAGTAAAATATTAATAGTGTGATGACTTGACAGATGATCTGATGCCACTTTCCATTTGCTCAATAATTTCTACCATTATACGTCCTTCAAAATAACTAACAGGAGAGGTAGGGAGGCATCCACCACATTTCTTCAATTATTATCTCTCTCTAAGGATTTTCTGTGTTTCCTAAAATAACTTATTTAAACTTTTTTCCCTATGGTATTTTTTTTTTCTGACAGAGGTTGAGGTTTTTTATTAGTTTTTCTTTAGATTATTATCCTATACATTGGCGGTATAAAACAGAAAGTTTCTATATAAGTATTTTAGTTTTAGGGTTTATGGCTTAGTTTAGGGTGTAGGGATTTAAAATTTAGAGATAGTGGTTAGAATTGAAGGTTTAGAGTTAGAATTTGAGGTTTAGAGGTTAATGTTTATTTTTAGGGTAATATGGTGAGGATTTAGGTTTTAATTTATAGATCATAAATTATAACCGTAAACTATAAATTTCAATCACTATCCCTAAATTCAAAACATATACACCTAAACCCCTAAACTATACACCATAAACCCTAAAACTAAAGCACTTGTGAAAACTCTTATTTTTCACCGCCAGTATATCAACTAATTACTTTTTTATATGTTTCCAGTTTTCATTTACAATTTTCTTTTACTTAATCATCTGGAGATCTGGCATCTTCTTCAACCTCCTTATTCTCATTTAAGCTTCATTTTCTTTTTCATCACGTCATCGCTATCGGAGATGTGCAGAAAGTTACTGGCGATTTCTTGCGGTTTATGTATCAATTTAGTTCTCTACAAGTATATGCATTTTTGTTAAAAAGTATAATTTTGCAATAATTTTTATAGCCATAATTTTTTTATTATAAATTTATTAAGTTACCTGTGTCGTAGCAGTAACTAAAACCTAGACTTTTCTAGAAAATTATGTGGAAGCGGCAACAAAAGCCTAGAGTTTTTCATAAATAATTTTGAATTAATTTTAATGTAGATACTAATTGCAGATGTAACATTAAAAAATTATTGTAAATATCTGTACATTTATAATTTTATGTATTAGATTAATTAATGGTTTCAAATGAAGTACCCCTAGTGTTGACGAGGGTATACATGTGATTTGAAAGAAAAAAATGACTAAATTGATAAATTTTTTTAAATATTAATTGTTAAATTTATTGAATTATTTTGAATATAGACTAAATTGACATAATACAAAAGTTTTGAGGATTAAAACTGTCATTATACCTAATTAAATGACAACTTTTAACGGTCGAGTGATCAAATATAATCATAAAATTAATTGAATGATCTAAATATAATTTTTAATATTTAAGTGTACTAAATATATCCTTACTTATAATTAAATAGTTTCCGTTGTAGTTTACACAAAGGGAAATTTGGAATGGGAAAGCAGAAGGAAATGAAAGATTAAATAAATAAATAAAAGGGGAGAGAGACATCTTAAGTTGTATTCCAATTTTCAATGTTTTTAATTTTATTATGTTACATATGCATGCATAAACTTTATATTTTATAAGAAAAAAATAAAGAATATGACTCGTACCAAGCGTCAGGTCATAGTACAAACACAAAAATATGCATTTAAGATATAATAGGGTTTGGTTGTTTGGTTGGTCCATCTTTTGTCCCACGTACTAGTCTAATAATAGAGTCGTGTTGGATTTCTTAACCTTGTTAGGTTAATTTTAAAGTCCGGTTCTTCGATCACATCAGTCCAGTTGACAAGACCCTTATCTATCGACAAAGAAGCCTGCCTCTGGATGGAGCTTTTACTATGATGCTTCGATCGAGCCTTAAGATCGATTTTAAAATTGACAAGGGTTTTTGTGTCGATTTCGTTTTTCTTTTTATGGTTCGGGACATCCCTTTGTTATGGGAATACCCTCGTTTGCTTATGGCTTTCATGCCATGTCTTTGAATTTGTTTTGTTTTGCTTGCTGTCGGTAGTCGTTTTGTTCAGGGAGGATCCCTATTGTATGTTTGCCTTAGCTTGTGTCCCGGGTTGTATGCTTCTGCATGCTATTTGTGCTTTGTTCGTGGGCCATAGCTCGCTGTGTTGTACCATTTTTTCTTTTTAATGAATTTTCTTTCTTTTTTGGATCAAAAAATAGAGTCTTGTTGATGATTTTATGTTAGGTTTCATTTGATTTTAATTTTTTAAATAGTTTAAAGAAGATTATAAGGTAGTATTTGTTTATATATATTCGTAACCGTTTGACAATGAACATACATCTTGTAGACAAAACACTTTGAACTCGTGTCTCCTAGCGCCGGCTGATAGGAGAGCACAGTGAGTGATCGCTCAGGGCCCCCAATCAGTCTAGGGCCCCTGAAATTTTTTTTTTTTTAAATTTATTATTTAATTTATTAAATAAATTAATCTAACAATAAAAAATAATTGTCAACAATCAATTGGTCTAGTGAGATGAGACATTAGACCCCTTAAGCAAGGTCAGAGGTTCGGATTCTGACGTTGTGAATGAAACAAATTAGGTTGTGAGGGTCGCCCTCATAATGGTCTCTATAGTACTTGATCCATATAGGTAAAATATTAAATTAATTGTTCAAAGTATTAGAATATGCTTTCACTCTATAAGAGTTCATTCTTGAGTTTTAGCACAGGGCCCCGAAAATATCCGAGACGACCTTGGTGCCTCATAGGATAAACATCGTCCGTTTTTCCACTAAAATATTTGTTGGGTTCCATTTAATTTAAACGTTGGATACTTATTTTTCTAGAATAAATTCTAAAATCTTAATATTACTTTTTTATTCTAAAGATCTTAATATTAATTTTTTATACAAACAATTAGTTTTATTTAAAAAACATCCAATATTACAATAAATGTTTACCATCATAATTGTAAAATAAACACATAATTTAGACATTTTTCTATAACCCAAAAGAAACTAGCCATTTGAGATCATACAATGAAAATGTTAAAATGTTTTGAAACCCGCAAATCTGGTTTGAAACTTTTCGGTTTCCTCACTTTCAGCCTCTTTTTCGTGCACGAACACTTTCCGGAAAAATAGAGGTCAAATTCGGACTCGGACGACCAAGATCAAACGGCCAAAATTTTTTTAAGACTAAACGATCATCATCTACAGCCGTCGACTGTGGCGTCTAACGACGACGAATAATGGCTGGCGAACATTGGATTTAATTTTATATTTTAAATTATTTTTATATTAAACAATAATAATAAATATCAAAAATTTAAAAATAATAATAAAATAATCAAGAGTGACCAAAACAAAAGCAGTATGAAAGTTCAATTAATAAATTAAAATTTTAAAATTGAGAGATCAAAATAAGAGTGAGAAAATAGTTGAGTTGTGATATGTGTATTTTACCCTAAAGAATATGACGCATACCAAGCGTCAGGTCATTGTACAAAAATATTCAGGTATGCATTTAATTTAAGATATACTTTTAAGATATACTGCTAATAGGGTTTGGTCAACCTTTTGTCACGGGGATTAGACACTATTACAATAATAGAGTCGTGCTGATGTTAAGTTTCATTTAATTTCATATTCAAACGTTGAATACTGTGAATATAATTTTGGGTAAACTATAATGGAGGTAACTCAATCATGGCTAAGATTACAATTGGGTCACTTAATTATTAAAAATTACATTTGAATCACTCAATTATGGGTAAGGTTACATTTGAGTCACCCAATTATTAAAGGTTACATTTGGGTCACTCTGTTATGGGTAAAGTTACATTTGGGTCACCCTTCATATCTAAAAATAAGTGTATCAAGTTTTATATTAGATTAATTAATGATTTCAAATTAAGTACTCTAGTATTAACGAGGGTATACAAGTAATTTGGAAGAAAAATGACTAAATTGATATACTTTTTTTAAATATGAAGGGTGACCCAAATGTAACATTACCCATAATCGAGTCACCCAAATGTAATCTTTAATAATTGGGTGACCCAAATGTAAGCTTACCCATAATTGAGTCACTCAAATATAACTTTTAATAATTGATGGACCCAAATGTAACCTTGTCCATAATTAAATGATCTCTGTTGTAATTTACCCTATAATTTTATTGTAGTGGTAACTTATTTAATCGCTTAAATGAAAAACAAGCATTTAAATTATATTTTTTTTAACTTTAAGTGTTTAAAGTATTTTTTAGTAAAAGTATAGGTTTAAAGTTTCAACCGTTTTAATTTTAAGTGTCTGACCGTTTAAAAAAATTGTTACCTAATAAGAACATGACAAATGACATGTTTTTTTTTATTATTATATTAAAAATTGAAAGAATATAATTTAAAAAAAACTCAATTTTCAAAGTTTATAATAAAGCTCAAATCCTTAATACCCCAAACCACAAAATCTTCAAATTGTCGTCATTGTCGAAAATCACCACTACTATCGTCGGAAGTCACCACCCATTGTAAAAACCGCCGGTTAGTGTGTCAATCAAACTCTGTTCGACTAGAACCATTAGCGTTCGTCGTCCGATTGGCACGCCTCCCATTGGTTACCGACGATGGGCGGTTGGGGGGAATAGCGACAGCCTCCAACAACAGCAGTAGCAGTGTCTGACGGTGACATCAACAGTAATTTAAAAAATTTGTGGTTTTGGGTATTAGGGATTTAAGACTTTTTTAGAAATTTTTAAATATATATATATGTGTATATATTCTTTATTATTTTTATTTTTAAATGACAATAAAACAACACGTCACCTGTCACGTTCTTATTAGGTAACAATTTTTTAAACGGTCGGACACTTAAAATTATCACAGTTGAAATTTTAGGCAACTATTTTTACTAAAAAATATTTTAGACACTTAAAGTTAAAAAAATATAGTTTAGACATTATTTTGTATTAAACTTTATTTAATTGATATTCTTCCGTTCTCTTAAATGGTATGTTTATTGTTTAATACTTAGAGGCTAAGAGCATATTTTTCTCCCCTTCCTTAAATAAGAAATGCTTAAAAAAAAGGGAAAACTACACCAGTGACCATCGAAGATATTGAGGATACCTATTTGAACCACCGAACTAAAAAAAACGTCAATCACACCACCAAACTTATTAAATCAACTTATTTTGACCACCGCCGTTAAAAAATTAACGGAAGTGCCACGTGGCAGTTAACAGGACATTTTTAAAATTACATGTTTAGTCTCTGTTATTTACTTATTAAATCAATTTGATCCTAATTTTATTTTAATTAAATAAAAATTAATCAACCAATCAAATTATGACGCGTGTCATCACCCAATTGGATTAATTTAATTTATTTTGTTTAATATTTAATAAAACCCCCAAGCTTTAACCATTGAACCAAACTGCTTTTAGTGCTATAGTTTGCACCTTTTATATACATATCTTATAGTCGTGATACAGTAGTAATATTACAGCCATAAAACAGGATAAAATAGTTCGAAGATGACTCGATGTACTGGATTTGATGAACACGGCCGAAAGTTCTCAAGATCTGATCATAATCCCTGACATATTCCCTGACATTTTTTTAGTTATCAAATTTAGTTCCGTCCATCACCCAAACCCTTTTTTTAAAGCTAAGTATTTTCGGAATCCATACCTGTTATAATACAGCATCATGCCATGGTCTCTCCTCAGCGCCCAATTATGTGGCTGCAGAATCAACAATCTTTCGGAAGCCATGATAGCCAGCCTGCAAAGAAACTCCGTCTTTTTTAGTGTACCATTTATGAAGATGATTGCATGGTATAAACTCGATTAACCGCCTGCCTTAAAGCATGATTTAGGCACAAGTTTCAGCGGTCGACCTTACACCAATACTACAGGAAGTACAGAGAATGAACTCGAAACAAAGACCAATCTCATCCGCATGAAGCAAACATGTTGTTATGTAGTTTAAAGAATGGTATCACTGGAAACCAATTTTAAGAGCAACTCTTAGAAGTGCTTTGCACCACAAATAAAATAGTTCGAAGATGACTCGATGGTGGTTCAGAATACGGAACTCTGATTTTATCCTGTTTCATGGCTGGAATATTACTACTGTATCACGACTATAAGATATGTATGCAAAAGGTGCAAACTATATCACTAAAAGCAGTTTGGTTCAATGGTTAAAGCTTGGGGGTTTTATACCTTTGGTCCCAAGTTCGAACCACCATAACGCAATCTTCATATTTTCTTCTTTAAATTTCCTCCAACCAGGTGGTGACACGTGTCATAATTTGATTGATTGATTAATTTTTATTTAATTAAAATAAAATTAGGATCAAATTGATTTAATAAGTAAATAACAGGGACTAAACATGTAATTTTAAAAATGTCCTGTTAACTGCCACGTGGCACTTCCGTCACCCCTCCGTTAATTTTTTAACGGCGGTGGTCAAAATAGGTTGATTTAATAAGTTTGGTGGTGTGATTGACGTTTTTTTTAGTTCGGTGGTTCAAATAGGTATCCCTAATATTTTCGATGGTCACTGGTGTAGTTTTCCCTAAAAAAAACTTAGGATACTTATTTTTATAGAGAAGTGGTAGTATACAGTAACTTATCGAATGCATATCATAAGATTTTTGCAGGTTAAAATATTGGCCAAATAAGAGTGGTAGCAACTAGCAATTCGGGGAGACGACATTTTTTTCTAGATAATATATATGTCTGTTTTACGGTTTGTGTTAAAAAGAAATATGTACTTTCTAATAATGTGTCTTATCAATACACCTAACACTTGTTTTAATTTAATTTCATTTAAATCTCGTCTTGTCGGATTCTTTTGTTTTAATTATATTTCAATCTCGTTTTATCGGTATTATCCGGTGACATAAAAATTATGTTATCGGGTCCAATACCTTGTCACGGTTTGATTACACAGAATTGACTGCAATCAAAACAGCCCTGAAATTTTTTATAAAAGTCGAGTGGGTTTTCAAGGCGAAGCTCAGTGTGGGATTAGACTCCTAAGTGGTTCTAAAATGGATTTCGAACTCGTTCCTTAGGTCATAGTATTGGTGGAGGCATTTGACAAATTTAGGACCAATAAGTCCTATTTTAATTAAAGTAAAATTTAGAGTTTTATATTTTTCGGACTAATACTATTTCAATGAACTCGCCGTAAAAGTACGACGAGTTCAAATAAATTTGTTGTGCTGAAGAAAGTGGAGCAGGCATGGACGAACTCAAGACTTTAAGTTAAGGGAGGCGAACTTATAAATTTCTAGGGAGGCGAACTTATAAAAGTTTAGGGGAAAATAAATTTTTAATAGAAAATGCATAAAAAAATTCTAAAATTTTAGTAAATCGTATATGATTTTCAAAATTTTAGGAGGGGACGGTTGCCCTACCAGCACCCACTCGGTCCATCCCTGTGAGCAGCTTTGCTCTAAATTCTTTTGAAAAGGGAGGGATATTGCTGCCACAGGTGCGCGTATCAGTTGATTTAATATCTTCTTTCTTAAATCTGAAGGTGATTTAGGTGCAAGAGATTTGACAATTTAGAACAAGGCATGTATGTTACTGTTGCTTAAGAACTTACATGCAGGTGAAAGCCTTTTGTGGGCTTTTTGGGCCAGGAAGTATGTCTTCAAGCATGCGGCATTTGGCAATTTGACTGCAAACTAAATGCCACCTGAAACCTGCAAAAAAAATTTAAAGGGTAATTGTTCTATACACAAGCGCTTGTGAAATTTTTTTTACACAAGCGTCTTAGTTTTAGGGGTTAGGGACTCCGTTTAGGGTTTAAAATTTAGGGGTATATGTGCAGTAGTTTTAAATTTAGGGATCGTTGATAGAATTTTGGGTTTAGGGTTAAAATTTAGGGTTTATAGGTTAAAACCTAAATCCCTACCCATATTACCCTAAACTAAACCCTAACCCTAAACCCTAAATTCTAACCCTAAATCTTAAATTCTAAACATGAACCCTAAAATTTAAACTTTTCCACTAAAACCCCTAAACTTTAAAGCCTAACCCCTAACCCTAAACCTGTAATTGAGGCGCTTGTGGAAATAAAAAAAATTCACCGCCAGTGTATAGGATATTAATCCAAATTTAAAATTAAGACAAATTGCTCAACATTTAATACAACAAACTCCTGATTTGACCATGATAAAGACAAATTATTTTTGAGATGCAATTAGAGAGAAGAGAGGCAAGGTGATAGGACACAATCTTGTTTGGTTTTTCCTTCATATCTCAAAGCACAACATTATATCCTGGATGGTTATCTGGGATCGTTTGTCCACCAAAGATAGATTGGCTCGCATAGAAATCTTTAGTGATGGACTGTGCTTACTTTGTAGGGAGGTCCTAGAAACTCGAAATCACATCTTTTTTGAGTGCTCTATGACAAGTTGTGTTTGGAAGGTTGTCTTGAATCTCTGTGGCATTGATAGAGATGTAAGATGTTGGGATGAAGAGTTTACCTGGGCTACCACTGTTTTAAAAGGATAGTCGCTTATTATTTTCATCCTCAAAATAACTTGGTGTGCATATATATACAATGTGTGGAGAGAAATGAATTTTCGTCAGTTTTAAGGTAGGATACATCGTAATAATGAGATATTAAATAGTATTAAGAAAATAGTTTGTATTCGACTACAGGGTAGGCTTTTTAAGCCTGATATTGTAAATAGAAACTTGTGTACAGCATGGAGGATTCCTCTTTGAGAGACGGTGTATGTAATTGGTAGCAACTTTTACGGCTTCTTTGGATAATAAAATACATACATTTATCCAATATATATATATATATATTTAATTTTTTTGAAACTCGCCGTAGAACTACAGGGAGTTCTAAAAAAATTTAAATTTTTTTTCGTATTTTAATTTAATTAACCGCATTAAGAATTATTAGCAAATCCTAATTGGAACTCGCCGTTTATGCAAGGTGAGTTTCAATTAAATTTTTTACAATTAAACTTTTTTTACTAAAGGACGAATATGAAAAAAAATTAAACTCACATAGCATGCACGAAGAGTTTTAATTAAGATTGTTAATGCGATTAATTAAGTTAAAACACAAAAAAAAATTGAAAAAATTTGAAACTCGCCATAGTTTTACAGAGAGTTTCAAAATTTTGAAAAAATGATATTTTATTCGAACAGCGAGTTTATTCTAATGGTGCTAATTTTAAAAATATAAAATTTTGAGGATCAATTTAACAATATTAGGATGTAATGGTGTGAATTTTGTCTTTATGCCATTGGTGGAACATCTTTAATAAAATTGATGATATTTTTTTATGGTACAATTTTTATATGCGCGAAGAAGCCAAAATGGAATGAAAAGACATGAGCTATTTAAAGCATGATGGTAGCTATTTTTAGGTGGTCGTTTTTGTTTTTTTTTATTCACTTGTACTTTTTTTATTAAGATTTTTAAATTTTTTTAACCATGCTCACAAGTAAGTTCGGGTGTATGACTTTATCTCTTTACTCTTATCTAATAAAATCGTAATTGTCAAACAAAAAAAATTAAAATTTTCCTTTTTAGTCTGAATTTTGATTCTAAAATATATTTTTTGTTCTGGTTTTAAAATTTTAAATAATTTTAATTTTAAAATGTCACATGCATGGTATATAATTTATTAGTCTTATAGTGTCACATGCATTATCATCATGTGATTTTATATTTTCCTCTCCTAATCCAGACCAACCTGTATTGTGCACCTGATTTTGATGGATGGTTTTTCGGTGGAGACTTTTTGCATATACAATGCCTCCAATTCGATACATGCTTAAGCGATACTAAATTGTTTACCACTTAGATCAATCCAGTTGATATGTGATTTTATATTTTTATATTTCTACAACCTCAAAAACATATCTTTTTAATTATTAAATAAGGATTAGTACCACTCTCTGAGATTGTCATAATCTTAATTTGGGATGCTTGTATTGATCCTAAAATGAATCGTTTTTACATATTATTGATATTGATTTTAAAAAAAAGGGGAAATTACTATAAATTATACTCAGATAAAATTTAAGTTTAAAACAAAATAAAATTATAATGTCGAATATTCCCTCATTTATCCATTAAAGTGATCTTTTATTTTATAGAATACTTCTAAACTTATAATGAAAGTTTTAGCACTTGAAAATATTTAATTAATGAAAAATCGAAATTTGAAAATTATTTGGAGAGTAAAATAACATTTTTGAAAATAATAAAATAAAAAATTAAAGCAATGGTTATTAATTAACTAGTTTGCATACCATATGATGTTGTTTAGTTTATTTAGTTGCATGTATAATTAAAAATATATTTGAGATTTTAAAATTTATATAAGTTAAAAAAAGTGTATAATAATTGAACCCAACGAATGGTCTCAGTGGAAAAGAGGATGTTATTCATATTAAAGACTCGAGTTCAATCCTTTTTGTCTGCAAGGTGTGTGGCACATCGAAGATTAAAAAATATATGAATATATGCTATCTTATAATCACCTTAAGACTATTCAAAAAAATATATAATAACTTGTCCAAGTGGTAAGCATTTTTCAATTAAACCCTTACTTTCACCACAAATCTAAAAATTTTAAAAAAATCCAACGTACATTTTTTTAATTAAATATTTTTTTTATATTTTGTCTTGTACTTATAATATCATTGAAAGTGGAGACAAGATAGTTTAGAGTTAGAATAGGAATTAATTTTGCATTCAGATTTCACTAATGTTTAAAATCTTTAGGTAGTACTAAACAAAACAATGTTTTGTGAGAGATTATTTTTCCCAATTTCAAAACTAAGAGTGATCTAAAGAATATTTAAACCAAAATATTTAAGCCAATCAACAATAAATTTAGCATTTTAAAATGTAAAGGGACCAAAATATTAACATTTTAAATGTACATGGACTAATTTTTTTTTATAATGGATGAACTAAAATGAACTTTTTTTTTGAATATGCTGGTGCGATGCAAGGGTAGCATCTGTTCAACTTTCTTAGTCTTTTCAAAGACGGCACACACAACATGGTATTACTGGTACTCGAACCCGGGTCCTAAAGGATGATAAACATCTACCTTTGCCACCAGAACACAAGGGATGAGCAAATGAACTTTTAGTTATACACTTATAGTACATGAAATAAAATGTTTCGTCCTATAATAGAAGAATTAAAATGAACTTTTAATTATAATATAGGGAGTAAAATGTTCCGTTTTATAGTAGAGGACTAAAACGAACTTTTGAGTATTCTACAAGACTTATAGTCTTCTACCATACTTTAGCCTATATTGCTCAATCATTTGAAAAGATTGCTAAAGTTACAAACCACCCCCTTCAAACAAAGACAACACAATATGGGTCGCATTACAAACGTACATTGCCAGAAGCAGTGTTATCACTAGCATAACACAGAACACACATCAACCCTAGACCCAACATGTTCTAATTTCTAATTTGACTGTACCTTAGCTATAAATTCGTCGATATTTTTGTCCGATTTTCCGCCGGCATCGACTGCCTTGCTAGCTAAGTTCTTCCACTTGATCGAATTCTTCCTAATCTCTCTTCCCTTTTCTCCAACTTCCATTAGTAATTCCTTTATGCCATGCTCTATAGTCTCTCTTCTCACAATCCCTTCCTTATCGCAGCAAGCTCGTATTCCGACTCGCCACACATCCTCTATGTACTTAGCATTAGTGGCTTGGTCGGTCCACTGAGGCATCGCTAGCATCGGAACTCCGAGACTCAGCGCTTCGAGAACCGAATTAAAGCCGCAATGGGTGAGGAAACAGCCTATTGACTCATGCGAGAGTACCTCCAATTGAGGGCACCATGTCACTACCAAACCCTGATCGGAAGTCTCTTCTATGTAATTGTGTGGTAATTTGGATTTCTCTGTTTCCCTGACGACCCATAGGAAGTGGCCGTTTCGCCGTTTCAATGCGCAGCCTATCTCGGCCATTTGCTTGGTTCCGAGGGATGCGATGCTTCCGAATGATACGTACACCACCGAGCCCTTGGGCTTGCCACTGAGCCAACTCATGCAGGCACTAGCATTCGGGTCGAAGAGATTCAGACCGTAGTCTTTGTTGTTTTGGAGCCTTTTGTCTAAATACATGGATGGAATTGTTGGTCCTACCGTCATAACATTCCAGTGCTTTGACATCCAATCCATCGCCTAACCACAGAGATCCAAAATGCCAAAATTAATTGGCTCGTTAGAACAAAAAGCATAACTTTAAATTGCAATAAAGGGCTGATGTGTTTATCTCAATTAAAACCGTTAATATTATTAGATCGTTTAAATATAATTTGATGTTTGAATTCTTACATTGTAAATAAAATAATTAAATTAGAAATATTAATTATTTATAAATCTTTATAATATGGATAATTATTTGATACACTGGCGGTGGAAACTGGTAGTTTCCGCAAGCGTCTTAGTTTTAGGGTTTGAAGATTTAATTTAGGGTGTAAGGTTTAGGGGTTTAAGTTTAATAGTTTATAATTTAGGGATTGTAAATAGAATTTAAGATTTAGGGTTAGAATTTAGTGTTTATATGTTAAAACCTAAATCATCAGCATATTACCTTAAAATCAAAACTCTAACCTTTAACCCTAAATCCTAACCCTAAACCCCTAAATTCTAACAGATAACTCTAAATTCTTTTAATATTTTTTTAGATTGAAATCCTTTTAATATTTGATCTAAATTAATTATAGATGATTATTAGCTCATCCTCTTGTGTCTTGGTGGTAAAGGTAGATGTTTTCCATCTTTTGGGATCCGGGTTCGAGCACCAATAATGTATGTTGTGTATGCCGTCTTAGTAAAGACTAAGAAAGTTAAATAGATGCTACCAGCCTACCCTTGCATCACATCAGCATAATCAAAGATGATCAGTAAAATTATCCCATTTTTTGGGGGCACTATCAAGGTGTTTATGTTCTATGAAGATTGTTTTTTACTTAATTTTTTGTTAATTATTTAAAAATTATTGTTCATAAAAAATTATATTTTAAAAACTTCTAATTAAACAATTTTTAAATATATATTATAAAATTTAATTATTAAAATATTTGATATAATTATAAGCAAAATTAAATATTTTATTTTAAAAATATAAGATAATTTTTGTGGGACGGAAAGAGTATTATTATTCGGGTGCACCAAAAAAAAAAAGAAGGAATAGGCATAAGGCAGTATACCTCAGGCTCCAATTCGTAAAAATGGTTGAGAAACACCCACTCAGCTCCATCAACGTTGGAGAACTGATTCACAAGCGCGTCAAGCCAAGCCGGATACAATCCATAAATGGCAACAAAAGACGGCAACTCCGAAACCCGAAGCGGAGGCAGTGCCGGAAGATAAACACGAGTCGGCGGCAGCGGCAGCTGAAGATCTCCCTTCCAAACATGGTAATACACGCTGTTGACGGCACAGGATTGTGTGAAAAACGCAGCCGCTGGTACCCCGAGCTGCTTGGCCACGTCAAGTGCCCACGGCATGAGCGAATCATAGACGAGGGCATCAACAGGGTGACCGGTCTCACCCAGTCTCTGGATTAAAGCCGCCAAGCTCTTGGACCCAACGGAGCAGAAAGTGGAGAGGTAAGCTTCGGCGTCGGCAGCCTGGTAGATGCCGCCTTCGTCAAAGCCGTCGGATATGGTGTGGTGATCGAAAGAGATGGAGGAACCGGAAAAGGAGGAGCTGGCGAGGAAGACGGTGGAAACCAGGGCGGCTCTGACTCCTTTGGAGAGCAAGCGTTTAGCGAACTGGAGCATGGGGTTAATGTGGCCTTGACCGGGGAAAGGGAAGACCAAAACATGAGGTTTCCTGGGTTTGTGTTCCACTTCCACTCCCATTGAATGAGAATCTGTGTATCGGCGACGAGTACTGGCGGAGGCGATCACCAATCTCAGCTGCTCTCTGTTGCTTTACTCCCCAGCTGCCCACTGCCCTACCTACTTATACCCTATGAAGCACGAGTACTTCAATCTAATACTGTACCACGTACTCGTTACGAGACTGATGGAGATAATTTTCTTATATGTCTTTTTCTTATTTATTTTCGACTTTTTCTCATTCACATGATTCAACTATGAATATATAAGCATGTGTAATGTAATGTTTACATAATTTTCTTATGACTTTTTATTTTTATATTATTTTAAAATATAAAATTTATTTTATATTAGTTGTACTCTTTTTATACACGTATCTGTATTCGTATACATATCTTTACAACATGGTTTATAGCCATACCAATCATCAGATGCAATCCCTGTATTAATTTCTGCTAGCAGCAAAGCAACCAGAGCCACATGGCTAATACCGCCGGTGCCTGCTTCCACAGGCAATCTTTTTTTTTTCCTCTTAAATAAAACGTTTGATGATGGTGAAAGGCAAACAAATAATAGCCTGAATTGCGTTGTAAAACAACGTAATTGAAGATGGATCAAATCTTAAACCGATAACCGAATTTGAGATGAGTTCTTTAAATTATTTAAAATATTTTACGTTTAAATTAAAATTTTCAAAAAATAAATTATGAGAATTTTAAAAAAATTAAAGAAGGTACTTAATTATTTTTTAAAATTTTAAAATATAATAAAAAAATTTAAAATAACAAAATTAAAAACCTTTAAGAACTAAATAACAAAATTTGGGGGTCAAGCTCCCTCAGTCCCACCAGTACCATTTTCGTCCGCCTCTGATCTTAAACACCGTTTCATATAAGTCACGTGTTTTTTGTGTTATGAACGTTTTCATATTTGTACATTGTACTAGGATAAATGGAAAGTAACCACTAACACACCTAAATTATACTCCCCGTCCCACTTAAAATGTCTCTTTTGTATTTTGAAATTGTCTCACTTAAAATGTCTCATTGAAAAAATCAACTACTTTTACAAGGTTGATTTCCCTTTCTATCTTTTTTTTAGTTTTCCAACAAAACAAACTTTAACTTTGAAGGGTAAAATTGTCTTTTTAATTAATTTACATTATATTTCTTACACAAACTTTTTCTTCCTAAAACTGCGTGAAAAATCAACAATGGACATCTTAAGTGAGACGGAGGGAGTATATGTT
This sequence comes from Hibiscus trionum, assembly GCA_030270665.1. Classification (NCBI taxonomy): domain Eukaryota; kingdom Viridiplantae; phylum Streptophyta; class Magnoliopsida; order Malvales; family Malvaceae; genus Hibiscus; species Hibiscus trionum. The sequence goes on along the minus strand of BSYR01000033.1, from coordinate 1,083,186 downwards.
TTTAACCAATTCAGTATCAATTTATTTATTGTTGTTCGGTAGCATCCACGTAAATGAATGAGTTCACATCTCAGTACTAAGCGTGTCACTTTTTCCCTCGTTTTTTATAATGACAACCGAATTTTATTAATAATTATAGAAAATATATCAAATACAACACATTTAGAAAGGAGAATAATGAGATATAGTCTATTAAAGTTTCATACAAAACCCTAAAATGCAAAGAAAAGTAAATACTTCCATAGATATTAGCATACCGAACAAAATTCATAAATCTTCATAAATCTCATTGTCTCTATCCAAACGAGACGCTTTACCAAGTGAAAAAAAGGAGTGGTGAGCGAACCAAACTATCAGGTAGATTGCTCCGCTACCCAAGTCTGATTACATCGGCAAACAGCCATTAACCGAGTGGGGATCTATCTTTCTATTACCACCAACAAAATCAAAATCAGAAACTAGTACCATAAAGATCTCTGTACGAGCACCAAACAACTGCTAAAGTATGTAGAAATCATGCCAAAATGACAGATGAAATGAACCACAAAAATAAAGAAAAGCGTGCCACAAGGACAGAGAAAACACGTGCCACAAGGACATAGATTCTTATTAAAAATATAAAAAACCAAAAAAGACATGAAATAATGAACCCAATAGTCGGCAACCAGTATTAAAACTGATTGTCGGCTACCGACAAGAAAACCAATATGAAAGGTTGCGGCCCTTGTGTTTTTTAAACGTGTCGGCCTTGATTAAATATAGGGTAAACTATACCACATATCACTCAACTATGGCCGTTGACTCGAAAATACCATCGAATTATAAAAAATAAACTAACATTGAACTTTAGTTTGTGACTCTAAAATACCACTCCGCCGTTAACTCTTAACACCCCCATTAAGTAAAAACGACGTCATTTTGGAGCCTAATTTAGCCAAAAACGACGTCGTTTTGCTGGAGGAAAAATATTAAAACCATTTGCTTGGGGAAGTTTGAACCCAAGACATTCAAATACAAAAGTTAAACCTTAACCATTGAACCAACTTGAAATGATGTAATATTTCACCACAAATAATATATATCTCAAACTACTTGAGATTAATTCGAATTATTTTATGAAATAAATAACACTATAAATAATATTAATATATAAATAATGTAAAACCTATGTTTGATTTTGATATAGCAAATTATTCAAGGACCAATTTGCAAAAGTAAATAAATTTTTAAGTACTCAAAAGTCTCACACATAACAAGGATTTTAAACCTAAAAATTGTTTCAAAGTCAAAACTTAAACCCTAAAGAATTTTCTAAGTGTTTCAAAGCCAAACTTAATCAATCGCCCAAGCGTATCGATACGCCTATAGCGTTTCGATATGGCTTTTGGCTACTGGAATTTCAAGTGGACATACCGTTTTGATACGGCTTAGCCTGTTTCGATATGGTGTTCCAATATGGCCTTGCCCGTTTCGATACGGCCTTCAACCTGGGTTGTTTTATACTCATTGGAAGGATTAACATCCTCTTGAGTCGATTCTAGGAGAGATACATCAATATACATTCAAGCCATGACATCTACCTCCGGCCAAAACTTGTATGAGTCTCAATCGATCACCAAACCACATTTCTTCAATGGAAATAACTATTCATATTGGAAGAATCGGATGAGGCTATTCATCAAATCAAATGATTATGTCATTTGGGATGTAATCGAAGATAGACCATCCATTCCTATGAAGCAAGAAGGAGATAAACAAATTTCTAAGTCAAAGCAAGAAATGACGGATGAAGAAAGAAGAAAGCTACAAGTAAATGACAAGGCCTTGCACATGTTCTTTTGTGCACTTGGACCGGATATGTACTCGAAGATGTCTTAATGTACAAGTGCAACGAAGGTGTGGGACACGCTCGAGACCACTTATAAGAGCACCAACGATGTAAAGGAGACCAAGATTGGACTCCTCAACTTGAGCTACGATAATTTCAAGATGGAGCTCGATGAGAACGTCACAAAGATGTTCGATCGTTTCTCCATCATCGTCAACAATCTCAAAGGCTTCGGAGAAGTCATCCCCAAAGACAAGCTTGTCCGGAAACTTCTTTATTCTCTTCCCTAGTCATGGGATAGGAAAAGAATTGCCATCATCGAGGCAAATGATTTGAAAACTTTGAAGCTCGATGCTATCATGGTTTCTCTTATTACTCATGATATCATGAAGCAAGGAAGAGAAGAAGAGAAGAGAAGAAAAGAAGGTTGAAAAGAAAGAGATAGAGAAGAAGAAACTCGGAATTGCTCTCAAAGCTTCTTTTGAAGAGAGTGATTCGAGTGAGGAGGAAGATGAAGAGATGGTTATGCTAGCCAAAAGATTCAATCGGTTTATGAAGTCCAATAGAGGAAAAAAGTTTAACCGAAAATGAGACTTTAAGAACAAGAACAAGGAGGAGGAGAAAGATCAACGCATATGCTATGAGTGCAAGAAGCTGTGGCACATAAGAATCGAATGTCCCCAACACAAAATGAAGAGCTTCGGGAAGAAAAAGAAACTCAAGGCAAACGTTGCTACTTGGAGCGATGAGGAATTATCCGATGAAGAGGAGCAAGAAGTTGTCAACCTTTGCCTCATGGCTCTTGAAGAAGATCCTAAGGTAACCTCTAACTCATCTACATTTGATTTCACTTTTGATGAGCTTCAAGAAGCCTATGATGAGTTACAAGAGGTTTATGATGTGTTGGTCGAGAAATACAAGGAATCGATTTTGAAAAATAAGAAAATGATTTCCGATTTGAAAAACCAAAACGATTCTTTATCCAAAACCAACTCCGAACTTGAAAAGAAGGTTTGTGATTTACAAGACAATCTAAAGTATTTTGAAAAAGAAAATATTGATTTAAACAACATTTTTTCCGAGTTTCATGATCATCACCACAAGGAGGTGAATGATCTCAAAGCTTCTTTGAACAAAGTTGAGAAATCTAGTTTTGAGAAAAGTGAATCTTCAAAACCCAATTATGTAAAAAGAAACTCCGACAACCACAAAGAAAGAGACTTCCAAAGGCCCTCTAGAGGTAAAAGGATTAGAAGTGTGTGGATTCCTAAGAAACTAGTTGCTTCTAATAATATTCATGCCATTGCTTTTTGGATTCCCAAGGGAACCAAGTTTTTGGGAGCTAATACTCATGGACCCAAAATGATTTTGGTACCTATTAGGTGTGTAAAAGTATTCATTTTTGGACCCTTTATGACTCAATTATTGTCAGACTTAAGTTCATCTTAGATGCATTACTAGCCATACATACACAATTTCATTGTTCTTATCATTGCCATGCTTGATCGTCTTTATTTGAATATATTTGGTGGAAAAGGTACTGCTTTGGTATGTGTTTTGTGCATGTGCAGATTCAATTACCAACTGCTCGGGCAAGTATTGTCGCGGCGGTGAAGAAAGGAGAAATAACGATGCGGAACCATCACTTGACGATCCGGACTAAGCAAGTCTTTGATGTCAAGCCTTACTGAGGAACACTGAACCAAGAGGATGAGCCCTGTCGAGGCAATGCCCAGACATTTGCCGACAAGGGAGAAAATATGCAAAGTGGTAGTGACTTGAAGAGAATAAAACGCTGAATTTTTAGAGATACTTTGCATGAAGATCGAAGCTTAGGAAGATTATGAAAAAGTCAAAGGAAGGTCAAGGACAAGAAACCGGTAAGGAGGAATAAACTAATGAATTAAAAGAGATCTATTTCTTTTATGAAGTTATGTTCAACTCCAACTTATCCTCCTATTCTAAGAAGAACTCGATAAGGCCATGCTCTATAAAAGCCAAGGCCTAGCCACCAGACGAGAGAGAGATTTAGTAGAGAATTTAGAGTGTTTTTTATCGCCATTATGAACTAAATATTCTTTTAGGTTAGGGTTATTTTGTTTAGTAGTTGTGAGAAGACGATTGTAATTTTTTTTAGGTTTTTGTTAATGCAATTAAGTTAAAGGTTTGCTTATTCTTGGCACTTACTTTTTCTTGCAATTGAATCAGGAGAGGATATTGCGATTGCATCTATCTGTCTAATATCGGGAGAGTTAGACTCACGAAACGAATAAGCATAGTCTTTACCCTAATCGGTGAAGACTAATTCGACTTAGGGATAAGTATGAGTTTCAACGGCTAAGAGAAGTGTAAGATTGGTTGGTGTTCACCCTTGATTCACGCTGAGAGGTATTGTCAAGGCCTGTACATTAATAGAGTTTCGACCTAGGGATACGAAGGAATCATTGAAGAACGCTTTGCCGAACCTTGGAGGTTGTCGCTCAATTGCCCAAACAGTAGTCGTGTTCTTTGCCGCCACAATAGTTTTGCCCATTGCCGAGGCAATCAAGTTGACGTTTACATTCAAAACCGAGACAATTTCATTCAAATTCCACACTAAGACTCAACATAATCAGGCCTGCTCTATCATCATATTTACTCAATCTATTAATTTACATGTTTTCTTTATTTTAGTCATTTTCTCTAACAAAACCATTACTTGTATTTATATTTTTCTATAGTGCGAGACAATAATTTTTGGAAGTAACCTCAATCCCTGTGGAGACGATATCTTTTATACTGTAACTTGGCAACGCGTATACTTGCATTAAAATTGTGACACTAAATACGTGCAACAGTACCAAAACCAAGGCTTAATTCTTTGTTTGTAGGGGGAGCATTGCTACAAGGCCAAAGCTACATGTGCAAACTCATGGTACCTTGATAATGGATGCTCAAGACACATGACTGGTGACAAGAGTAGATTCTTCGAGCTAAAACCAAAAAGTGGAGGAGTAGTAACATTTGGTGACAACTCTAAAGGCCATATTGAAGGAATTGGTTCTATTGGTAATCACTCTTTTATACTCATTGATAATGTCTTGTATGTCAACGGTCTAAAACATAATTTATTGAGCATTAGTCAATTATGTGATAAAGATTTCAATGTTTTCTTTGATGTAAATGGTTGCAAAATCTTGAACATTGAAACAAACAAAATAGTGCACATTAGTCATTGCATAGGAAACATATAAATGGTGCATTTAGATGACATGCACATTTCTAATGCATGCTTTGTTTCTAAAGATGAACATGACTCGTGGCTATGGCATAAAAAACTAGTACATGCAAGAATGGGTGTTTTAGAAAAATTGGTTTCAAAAGATCTAGTTAGAGGTTTGCTTAAAATTAATTTTTCACTTTATAAAATTTGTGATGCATGTGCAAAAGGCAAACAAAAGAGAGTCTCTTTTAAACCTATTAATGATGTTTCTACTAGTAGAGTATTACAATTGATCCATATGGATCTCTTTGGTCCTATTAGAACTATGAGCTTGGGTGGTAAATCATATGCATTTGCATTAGTAGATGATTACTCTAAATACACTTGGATTCTATTTTTAAGTACCAAGGATGATGCTTTAGAAAAGTTCACCACATTTTAAAAAATTTCTCAAAATGATGTTGGTCAAACTATTTCTCATATTAGAAGTGACCATGGTATCAAATTTCAAAGTTTAGGTTTTAAGGATTTTTGTAACTCAAATGGTATAAGCCATAATTTTTCCGATTCTCGCACTCCTCAACAAAATGGGGTTGTTGAGAGGAAAAATCAAACGTTAGAACAAATGGCTAGAACCATGCTTTGTGAAAATAACTTTCCAAAATATTGTTGGGCGAAAGCCACTAATATGGCTTCCTATATTATTAATAGAGTAATGATTAAGCCAATTTTGAAGAAAACTCCTTATGGGATTTTAAAATCTAAAAAGCCTAACATTAGCTATTTTCATACATTTGGTTGTAAATGTTTTGTTTTAAACAATGGAAAAGATAGTTTGGGCAAGTTTGATGCCAAAGGTGATGAAGCTATTTTCTTAGGGTATTCTTTAAACTCTAAAGACTATCGAGTATTTAATAAAAGAACTTTAGTTTTTGAAGAGTCTATACATGTGGTTTTCGATGATAATCTCCTTCCGAGGAAGGATTCTTATTATGGTGATAATGTAGGGATTTTTGAAGCCAATGATGATGGACAATCATCAAAGGTGGATGAGGAGATTGGAAAAAAAAAGGAGTGCATTATAAAGAGAAGAATTCCCTAAATCAACAGAACCAAACCACATGATGATAAAGCCCAGAAACACCCAAAGATGACGTGAAAAGACCCAAATAAGGAAGAAGCTTGCAGCCCAAGAAAGCCCACAAAGAGGAGTTATTTTTGGAATAAACTACTCAACGTTTAATTCCAACACAACCTCATTGGGTTTTCACATGTAACACCTATAAAAGGAGGGCTTGACCAAATTGGAAGACAACAAGGAGAGATTAGGATTTTTAGAATTTATTTTTGTGTTTTCTTATTCACATTATGTTCTAAACTTTTCTGAGGGTTAAGATTGTTTTGTTTAGTAGTTGTAAGTACGGTTGTGATTAGTTAAAGTTTTTAATGTAATTTGAATTCAAGGTTTGTTTATTCCATATTCGTCATCTTTGTTTGTAATAGAATCGAGAGATCTTTGTGAGCAAATCCATTTGTTTCAATTCGAGAGAGTTAAAACTCAAGAAAAGGATAAACACGATTTCCTCCAATTAAGGCAAAAATCAACTTAGCTTAGAGATAAGTCTAGGTTTAAGGCGGCTAAGAAAGAACATGGGAAGGTTGATGTTAAATCTAGGTTTACTTCGAGAGGTATTGCCAAATAGTGGACATCAACAGTATTCAAACTTAGATATAAGTCGGAATCAGTTTAGGAAGTTCTACCGAACCTTGAAGGCCCGCGAAGTTCCCCGTCGTGGCAAAGTTCAATCCGTCACCTACTGTGGCGGCGATATCGACCTTGCATCACAAGACTTTTGCGAAGTTCAACGCAGTCTCACACTACGACGCAACTCAATCCGAACCATCTTCTTAATTTGATTACTTAATCTTTTTATGTAACCCCCTCGTCCCGGTCTGGCTGGATGACCGGTCCAAGTGGGCCACACGGGGAAAACCGAGCGAAAACCAATTAAGATTCCCCCTCGGTTAGCAACCCTATTTTTTTTCTAGATGCCTGTATTAAATCCTATGTGAGGGGACACGCAGCGAACAAACACGGATACAAAACCCACAAGGCATGCAATTAAACAACCCAATTTTCCCTTTTTAAGCAGGACGTATCGATACACCTACAGAGGGTATCGATACGCCTTGACCAAAGTCAAGCCTCTCAGTCAACTCAGGGAAGATCGTATCGATACACCCTTGAGCGTATCGATACGCCCCTCTCGGTCAACATTTCGAGGTCAACGAAATGGAACCGTACCGATACGCTACAACCCCGTATCGATACGACCTAAACCCACCAACTCCTCTGAAATCCAGAGAGTTGGGACCGTATCGATACACATGGGTGTATCGATACGCCCAGCCAAAACTGAGTTCTGCAGGCAAGACCGTATCGATACACCCATGAGCGTATCGATACGCCCTGCTTTACAACACTCCAATTTCAGCAAAAACACTTAAGGCTCACACTCTAGATGCATAACAAAACCTCCCTAGACACATCCAAGCATTCATACCACCTCTATTAACTAAAATATAGTCATACAAGGCAACCTAAGCATTTGAAACATGCCATCACACCCTAACATTTATCATTGTAATTCATGCTTTACAATCCAAAATATCCATATATATCAATGAGTTATATAAAGCTCATACAACAACTCTTGCCACATTGCTAACTAATACAAAATCACCACCGTACTTGAGCTACAAAACTTGGAAGCCCTTCTTGCCTTGCTCCGAGCTAACGCCACGCTAATGATCTGCATTGTTGAACATTGAGAGCGTAAGCTATAAGCTTAGTGAGGGTGCTCTAAAACGAAAACAACAACAATTCAGGGTTCAAGCATGTAATCCTTAAACCTCATATCGAACATGCATAGGCAACCTCACAAGTAGTCCTAGCTAGTCCATCAAGTGGCATAATATGGCATATTACCTCATACTAAGCATCAAGCATCCATATCAATAATCATGTTTCAACACCATATATCACGATATATGAACAAGTTAATTGGCCACTTTGAATTACCCCGATTGTGCGGATTTAAAACTCAACAACACTTTACCTCGGTGGGATTACACTCATCACCGGCCTTGCATGGACGGGATTCCACTCATCGCCACATGCCCTACGGATGGGATTCCACTCATCATCACGTAGAATATATATAAATTTCCGGTGGAATATTACATCACCGTACTCCTCCTTGGTGCCTTAACGCCACCAAGACCACGTACGTTTTGACTCACTTTGTGTGCACACTAATCCTAATGATCGATCATTTACAACCGGTAATTATTTAGTGCCAATTATCATTTACCACATCACGTTTTCCATCAATCATAACTCATGCTCATCTCATATATATGCACCTCATGAATATACATGTACAAAACAACCAAGATCACAAGAGCATAGTTAAGTAAGCACAATAGCATATATGGTATTAACGGCTAACTAACAACTCGAATTAACTAAAAGTGGCCTACCAAGCACACTTTACACACGCACACTACACATACTCGAACCGAACTTTAAGACAAGTTTGAAACCACTCACCGCCCTTCCTTAGCCAATCGAAACAATCCTCCTACAAACTCGGATTCTGTTCCAAAGCTCCTTCAACGTTTCCTCTTGCTTCTATCCAAACAAAACACACTTATTACACCACAATTCAATGCTAAAACTCAACTAACAACTCACTTCACAAACATAAGCCATAATCTACAATTTCTCAATCCACAAATCATCCAAAAACTCAATTTTCGTACTCCCCAAACACCTTGCTGAAAACTCCACTTCCAAACACCCAAATGACCTCTAACACATCCCAAATCACTCTCATATCATACCCTAACCATCAGCCCTTAGTTTCCAACATAAACTCCACCAAAAACCAAGTTTTAACATCTTAAAATTTACCCTATGAACATAATACGAATTTTCATCCAAATTCAACCAAATTGACATATAATGTGTATTTCATCATGATTAAGCAAAATCCCAACTCAAATCATTAAAACAATTTGGAAAACCACCTAAAATCCAAACTTTAACATAAAACCATAATTTTTCAAAATCCTATATCTTTGAATTTTAAGACCATAGATAGATAGAGAATAAGGAGGAGAGTCAGAAAACATAATTTACCTTTCAAAACGGTGTTGAAATCGAGTAGTATGACCAATCGAATAGTGATAAGCTTGAGAGGTTTTTGAGAATGGTTTTAACGTTGGATGAGGAAGAAATGAGGAAGAAGAAGATAACTTTGAATTTATAAAGTTATCTTACTTTATTTAAAAGTTTTGGGTAAAATCGCAACATAGGTCCCTCCCCTCTTATTAAAGCTCAATTACACCACAACTTAAGTTGAATTGATTCTAGTTAAATTTTATTGACTCGACTATAAACCCGGTTAACTCCTAGGCCCAAAACACGGGTGTTACATTTTATTATTCAATCACTTTAGTTTATGAAACTTTCACAAACCAACTCAAATCAATTGTGTTTTTACTTTTCTATGTTCAGGAATTTAATCTTGAAGTAGCCATCCAGTCCCTGAGGAAACGATAATCTTTTATACTATAACTTGACAGAAGTGTACACTTGCACTCAATTTAGAGAACTCATTTACGCTCTACAGCAACAACTAACTACTTCAAGGTTCGGCAAAACGTTCTTCAGTGGCTTCTCCTCATCCCTAAGTCGAAACACCGTTGATGAGCAGGCCTTGATAATACCTCTCAACGTGAACCAAGGATGAACACCAACCAATATTGCGCTTCTTTTAACCTTTGAAACTCGCACTTATCCCTAAGTTGAGTTAGTTTTCACCGATTAAGATGAAAACCATGCTTATTCGTTTCGTGAGTCTAACTCTCCCGATATTAGACAAATAAATACGCTCACAATCTCCTTCTCCCAATTCAATTGCAAGAAAAATAAAGTACTAAACATAAGCAAACCTTGAACTAAAATTGCATTCAAAACTTAAACAAAATCCAATTGTTTTCTCACAACTACTAAACAATACAATCATAACCCTAAGGAGAAATTAGAACATAATGACAATGTAAGCTCGCTACAAATTCTCTCAAAAGCACGATTCTCTCTCGATGATAAAGTCCAATGGTCGGCTTTGACTTCTTTTTATAGAGGAGGTTTGGGTTAATTCCTTCTTGAGGAGGAAGTTAAGTTAGAATTAAACACATTAAAAGAAATTGTCTTCTTTAAAAGTATTATATCTTTCTTCCTGAAATTCTCTCATTGGCGTGGAACTTTCTCTTGAACTTCCTTCGGCGTTTTCATGATCTTCTTGCAGTATGATCCTCATGCAAAGTGCATAAAAAAAATTAGCTTTTCATGCTCTTCAAAACGCGCCTCACCTTGTATATTTTCTCCTTCGGGCGTCCTGTCAGTGTACTGCCTCGGTAGAGGCTAAGCTACTGCCTCGGCAGTGGTGTGTCTATCTTTTCTGCTCAGCAAGGCTTTATCTCAGCTTCCTTCAGTAGAAATTGATGTCCACGGATGGCTTGATCTGGGCCGTCGAGAGATGATTCTACACCACTCTTTTCTTTTCTACACTGCAGCGGCAGAGGTTGCCCGGGTAGTGAGTAGCAAAATCTGCATTCACACCAAACACGCACATAAGTAGCAACTTTTTCATTAAATAAACCAAACATAATGATCAAGCATAATAAAGATGAGATCAATGTGATTGATGGATGGAGGGCTACAATATGATTCGAATGGGTGTAGGTTTAGCAATAATTGTCATAGAAAAGGGGTGAAATGATAGTACTTTTAAACACTTAACAACATTCTTGGAGGAAAGAGTGACTACCATTGAGAATCGAATTACTTCCATTAAAAATCAACAAACCCCAATGGACATATATCTTACCGCTTTTCATTGTGTATGGCTACAATCTCAAGCAAAACATGACGATGATGAAGATAAGGATGAAGAGGATAGAGACGACGGGGATGAGTCTTAGGCTTGTGCATCTCATGACATATCATATCAAATTAGGATTTTAATTTTATGCACCTATGTTATTTGCTTATGAACCTATGCTTCGATTTTTGTTTTTAAGATTTAAGTTTGTATTGATGTTGCTTTGAATTTTATGCTTTAAGTGCTTAATAGTATTTATGTTGTTTGATTTATATTGCTTATCTTATCTTGCTTATTCTATTGATTTCGATCTAACAAAAAGTGGGAGAATAATTAAAGATGCTAAATTTTTTAAAGTTTTTCAAAACCTAGACTAAAGTAAGGGGGAGTATTTTTCAAACTACTTAAAAATTTACTTTGGTTTTGTTATATCAAAAAGGAGAGATTGTAAAACTTATGTTTGATTTTAATATAACAAATTATTAAAGGACTAATTTGCAAAAGTAAATAAATTTTTAAGTACTCAAAAGTCTCACACATGACAAGGATTTTAAACCTAAAAATTGTTTCAAAGTCAAAACTTAAACCCCAAAGAATTTTCCAAGTGTTTCAAAGCCAAACTTAACCAAATCGCCTTGTGTTGAGTGTATAAAAATTCTATATTTTACCCCTCATTTACCCATATTTTTGCTGCATTCAAGCATATTTCATTGCATTTAGGATATATTTCTGCATATACATCACAATTAGATAAAATGGCACAGTTGCTACTGATTTTGGTCACTTTTGCAGGTATCTGCTGCAGCAGACTCAGGACAGCAAAGGAGCAGAGCTGGATCACAAAACTGGAGTCGAGGAGCAAACGCTGTCGTGGCTACTGCCATGGCAGCCATGACGGAAGAAGGGTGAAGTGGATCTCGACAGATAGAGGATTTCAAGCCGGTCTGTCGTGGACCACTCCTATATTTTTCTGAGCCCTGAGGCAGAATGAAGGCCAAGCCCAAAGTCCAAGGAAGAAACCCAAGGCAAGAAAAGAGGACGAATTAAAGACATCTACTCAGAAGATTTAATCTTTAATAGAGTTGTACTTTAGTTTAAACTTGTATTCTTGTCATATTAGAAAACTTGGACTCAAGGCCTATATAAAGGCATGTAATTCGACCTAGGGAAGGATATCTCATTCCTAGTCGTCTTCCCTAAAAACCCTTGTCGTTTTCCCTCTTCATCATGTTCTTAACTCCCCCTAAGGCTAAGGGTTGATTCTGTAAAGTAGTTGCAAGGATTGTACTATTTTAGGAATTTTCTGTCAAGCAATAAAAACTTCAAGTTTATTTATTCTGGTTTTTCATATCTCGCAAGAGTATCGAGAGAGCATTGTGAGGTTATCCATTTGTTTGATATCGGGAGAGTCAAGCATACGAACGGAATAAATACGCGTTTTCTAGTTTATGGTTAAACCATCTCGGCTTAGGGATAAGTGCGAGGATAAGTGGCTAAGGAAGAATTCAACAACATTGGTGTTCACCATTCGATTCACGCCGGGAGGTATTGTCTAAGAAGTGTTCATCAACAGAACTTTGCCTAGGGATAGGACGCGTCATAGCATGGATTCTTGCCACGCTTGAAGTACAGAGTTGTATGATCGCTGCCGCGACATCAACAGACTTTTGCCGCGACAGGTGCTGCTGCGACAGGGACGACGACAGAAGCAGAAGTTCCTCTTACAGTGCAACACATGCACTACTGAGCAAATCAATATCGGCCTATTTCTTAACCCTGATTCCTTGTTCTTTTACTTTAGTTGTTTATCAAGATTACTTCACCACTCCAATTAAACAATTTCTCTCTCTTGTTCAGCAATTCGAGGATAGAGTTATTTCCAGTCCCTGTGGAGACGATATCCGATACTCCAAGTATCACTTTACTACTTGCGTCGTGTACACTTGCACTATTTGTGATATGACTCTTTTACACGCAACAAGTTTTTGGCGCCGTTGTCGGGGACTGGCAACATATCTTTACCCTTTTTATTACTGCACTTTTCTTTTTATTTTTCTATTTTTAGTAGTGTTATTTACCCTGTGCTTTTCACAAGGTTTCTTGTTTGCTTATGCGCAGATCTAGACGAGGTAAAGAACATGAGTACAAACTAGACCTAGAAATCAAACGTACGTACCAACTCAGGAACCAAGCCCGACTCTTGATAGCAAGAAACAACTATCTTGAGGAGAGACTAGAAGCAATGGTGAACGGAAGGCGAGACGACGGGGTAGATGACCCACACAATAATAACTAGATGGTTATTGCTGATCCTCCCCAAGATGCCTGGAATGAACGGCCTGTTGCTGCTGCCGCACGGCAGTTCTGTCGCGACTACATGGTCAATGACCATGTTGAACTGGAAACCACCTTGCCAGATGTGGAAGCTGAAAACATCGAGTTGAAACCTGTCATGTTCAACATGATAAATTCTGCTGGCCAATTTAGTGGTTCTGCTACAGAGGATGCCCGAGAACATCTGAAAACGTTCCAAGAAATCTGTGGATCATTCAGACTACCAGGAATAAATCCGGAAGTACTGAGGCTTCGGTTATTTCCCCATTCATTGAGAGACAGAGCTAAAACTTGGTGGAATAAATTAACACCGGGTTCAATACGAACTTGGGCAGATCTCTCTCGTGAATTCTTATCTCGTTTTAATCCTTCTCATTTATCTGAAAGATTGTGTAACGATGTTGCTACTTTTCAACAGGAAGATGACGAATCGATGCACGAGGCATGAGACAGATTTACAACTCTTCTTCGAAACTACCCGATGCATGGATTCCCCGTGTGGAATCAGGTCGTCAAATTCTACAATGCTGCAAATGCACACACTCGGCTGAGAATAGATTCAGCAACGAATGGGCTATTACTTGATAAGGAACCAGACGAGGCAATGATAGTGTTGAAGAATTTAGCAAAAAACGATGAGCAATTTCCTACAGCTAGGAGATGGGGCAACGAGGGATATCTGTAAAGGATTATGAAGCTGATAATTCAATGAAATCACAGGTTGCATACCTCACAAAGATAGTGGAAAATCTGCAGCGGAAAGATTCTAAAGCCGTATATTCTATAGAAGAGGTATGTGAAACTTGTAGTGGGAACCACAGTTCAGAAGATTGTCCTTTACAGTTAGAAGAATGGATGTATGTTGGGAATTATAACAAGCTGAGAAACTATGATTCCTACAATTACAATCCCAACTGGAGGAAAGATCCTAAGTTTTCCTAGAGTAATCCGAACAATGCACTGAATCCTCAAATGCAGAACAACCAAAACCAAGGGGTACCCAGAATTTTGTCGCGACAGCAGCCACAACAGCAGCCGGCAGCCGCACCTAGTATACTGGAACAAACCTTGGCAACGTATATGTCACAGACGGGAGCATACATGGCGAACATGGATCACTTTGTCAAGAAAACTGAGTCATTCATGGACAAGACAGAGATGAGGATGACAAACCATGAGGCTACCCTAAAATCTCTGGAAACACAAATGAGTCAAGTTTCCCAGTATATCAAGCCGAGGCAGAACGAAGGATTCCCTAGTGATACTGAGGTCACTAGAAAACCCACACATGAGCAGTGTAAAGCAATCACAACTAGGAGTGTGAAACAGTTACAAGGGCCGGAGATGAAGAACATACTGAGTGAGGATCCGACCCCAGAAACACCTAACGAGAACACTCCCCCGGCTGAGGAAAAACAACCTGCTGTCGACACACCTGCCGCGACAGCTGAAGGGACAGAGGAGCAAAAAGAGCATGCTGAAGAACTTAAAACTCCTCATATCCGAATTCCATGTGAAGGACGTCTCGAAGATTACCGTCATCCACCTCCTTTTCCATAGCGGTTACAGAAACAAAAACAGGAGTACCAGCTCAAAAAGATCTATGATATTTTTAAGCATGTGCATATTAACATACCGCTACTGGAGGCTATCAAGCAGATGCCCGGTTATGAGAAGTTTCTCAAGGACGAAATATCTAAAAGGTCCAGACTTGGGGAATTTGAGACAGTGAAGATGACAGAAGGATGCATGACAATCTTGCATAAGCATCCACCTCAAAAGAAGATGGATCCTGAGAGCTTCATCATACCGTGCAAAATTGGCAATAAATTTGTAGGTAAGACACTTTGTGATCTTGGTGCTAGCATAAACCTAATGCCCAAATATGTATTTCAAAAATTAGGTATTAGACAAGCAAGGCCCACAACAATCATGCTGCAGCTGGCAGACCGCTCTTACGTACAACCAGAAGGGAAGGTTGAAGATATTCTGGTAAGAGTGGATAAATTTATTTTCCCTGCTGACTTTCTTGTTTTAGATTGTGAAGCAGATGAAAATGCACCGATCATCCTGGGGTGACCCTTCCTAGCCACAGACAGAACTGTGATCGATGTTGAGAAAGGAGAACTGACCATGAGAGTGAATGATCAGCAAATCAAACTCAATGTTCTCCAAGCAATAAAACAGGCTGATGCAGAAGAAGAGTGCAAGGCAATCTCTAAAGTAATCCTTGACCAACCCTGCATCAGGTCGAGCTGCCACGACAGACAGTTTGGTCACTGCCACCGCAGCCACCCGGAAGACTGTCACGGCAGCAACGACGATAGTGACTCCTCAGACACAGAAACATCCGACACTGAAGGTTCGGAGGAGATAAATTGGGTAGCAACACGTCCAGGTAAGTTCTTCGAGCCCCTAATTATACCTCGAATGAACATGTAATCCAGAAGCCTTCCATTGAAAAGACACTAGTTCTAGATCTTAAGCCCCTGCCAGGGCAGCTTAAATATGTCTTTCTTAGTTTAAATGATATGTTGCCCGTAATCATCTCTTCCAAGTTAATACAGGAACATGAGCAACAGCTAATCAAAATGCTACAGCAACATAAGAAGGCCATTGGATGGACTATAGCTGACATCCAAGGTATCAGTCCGGTGTTATGCATGCACAAAATCCTTTGGGAGGATGATCATAAGCCGACCATTGATGCCCAAAGACGTTTGAACGAGGCTATGCGAGAAGTGGTAAGGAAAGAGATTATCAAATGGCTCGACGCCGGAATCATATACGCCATCTCATATAGCAAGTGGGTGACCCCGGTGCAGTGTGTGCCCAAAAATGGAGGCATAACCGTGGTAACCAACGAAGAAAACGAACTAATCCCAACCAGGACTGTAACCGGTTGGAGGGTTTGTATGGATTACCGGAAGCTTAACAAAGCTACCCGGAAAGACCATTTCCCCTTACCCTTTATTGATCAAATGCTTGATAGATTAGCGGGGAAACCTTACTACTGTTTTCTTGATGGTTACTCAGGTTATAATCAGATAGCAATTGCACCGGAGGACCAAGAGAAAACTACCTTCACATGCCCGTACGACACCTATGCCTTTCAGAGAATGCCATTTGGGCTCTGCAATACACCAGCAACCTTCCAATGATGCATGATGGCAATATTCTCCGACATGATGGAGGATTTCCTAGAGATTTTCATGGACGACTTTTCCGTCTTTGGAGACAGTTTTGAATGTTGTTTAGGCAACTTACAGAAGGTTCTTGAAAGATGCGAAGAGGCGAACTTGGTTTTGAACTGGGAAAAGTGCCACTTCATGGTGGATGAAGGAATAGTACTAGGCCACAAGGTGAGCTGTCGCGGCATAGAGGTGGACATAGCCAAAATAGAGGTCATCGAAAAGCTGCCGCCACCCACCACAATCAAGGGGATCCGAAGTTTCTTAGGGCATGCTGGGTTTTATCGACGATTTATAGCCAATTTTTCGAAGATTACCAAGCCCCTATGCCACCTACTGGAGCAGAATCGTCCCTTTGATTTTAATATTGAATGTACTAAGGCATTCAGAATACTGAAGGAGAGGCTGGTAACAGCCCCGATCGTACAGCCACCAGACTGGAGTTTTCCATTTGAAATAATGTGTGATGCTAGTGACTACGCTGTCGGGGCAACATTAGGGCAGAGGAAGGATAAGCTCTTCCATGTGATTTACTATGCCAGCAAAACACAGAATGATGCCCAAGTTAACTACACCACGACAGAGAAGGAGTTGTTAGCAGTGGTGTTCTCAATCAACAAGTTTCGTTCGTATATACTTGGAACAAAGGTGGTGGTCCATACAGACTATTCAGCACTGAAGTATTTGTTCACGAAAAAGGATGCAAAACCTAGATTGATACATTGGATTCTGCTGCTGCAAGAATTTGACATTGACATCAAGGATAAAAAGGGAACATAGAACCAAGTAGCAGAACACTTGTCTAGGCTGGAAACGGGGAGGAGGCAATCATCAGACAAGACCAACATATTGGAGACCTTCCCTGATGAGCAGTTGTTTGCTGCCACCAGCACTGCCGCGACAGCCATGGCGGTAGGTAAGCTTTCTGAAACCCCTTGCTATGCTGACATTGTTAATTACATTGTAAGTGTGTTATTACCTCCTAAGCTTAATTACCAAGCAAAGAAGAGGTTCCAAAATGATGCAAAACATTATTATTAAGACGAACCTCTTCTTTTCAAACATTGTGCAGACCAGATTATCAGGAGATGCATACCACAGGATGAACATAAAGTTGTGCTTCACCACTGTCATGCTTCCCCTTATAGAGGACACCTAGGAGGGAACAAAATCGCTGCCAAGGTTCTGCAATCCGGTCTCTATTGGCCCACACTGTTCAAGGATGCACAAGCTTTTTACAAAGGCTGTGACAAGTGCCAAAGGATTGGGAACATGTCGAGAAGGCGTGAGATGCCACTGCAGAACATATTAGAGGTCGAAATCTTCGATGTATGTGGAATCGACTTCATAGGGTCATTCCCAGCATCTTGTGGGAATTTGTACATCCTACTGGCAGTAGACTATGTGTCAAAGTGGGTAAAAGCGATCGCCACACAGAAAAACGATGTCAAGACTATACAAAGATTTCTTCACAAGATCATCTTCTCCAGATTTGGCATTCGAAGAGCAATAATCAGTGATGAGGGGAGACACTTCGATAACAGGGTAATTGTTGCTGCCTTAAGAAAATACGGAGTAAAGCACCGGATTGTAACAGCATACCACCCTCAAACCAATGGGCAGGCCGAGATATCGAACAGAGAAGTAAAGAACATACTAGAGAAGATGGTTAAACCCACTCGAAAGGATTGGTCTCTACATCTCAATGATGCACTCTGGGCCTATAGAACAACGTTCAAAACACCATTAGGGATGTCACCCTATAGACTCATCTATGGGAAAACCTGTCATTATCTGTTGAGATAGAACACAGAGCTTACTGGGCTATCAAGGCAGTAAATATGGTCTGGGATAAGGCAGGACATAAAAGGCTACTAGACTTGAATGAGATTGAGGAAATTCGAGAAATGGCCTACAACAATGCCAAGATCTACAAGGACAAAACCAAGAAGTGGCACGACAGGAAGCTACTGCCTCGACAGTTCTGCCTAGGGCAGCAAGTGTTGTTGTTCAACTCCAGGTTGAAGCTTTTTCCAGGAAAGCTTAAATCTCGGTGGTCTGGTCCTTTCTAGGTTGTCCAAGTTTTCCCTCATAGTGCTATTACAATCAGATCACTAAAAGATGGGCACCAATTCAAGGTCAATGGAAAAGACTCAAGCATTATCAGGGGACTGAAGCCCCAAGGATGCAAGAAGTAGTCATTTTAGGAGATGCCTCTCAAGGCATCCCTAATTTAACTTTTTTTATTTTTTTATTTTATTTTTTTAGGAATTAAGATTTTATTTTATATTTTTATTTTAGGTACTAAGATTTTAATTCAGTTTATTTATTAATTATTTTTAGGAAGTAAAGGAAGCAAAGCAAAGATGAGGAATGAACCAGCTCAACACATTCATCATAGCCCAAAAAGCCCAACAGACAAGCTTGTTGTCACAGCATGTCACAAGCTGTCGCGATAGACGCGGAGAAGATAGCCTGTCACGGAGCTGTCGTGACAGACACGCAAACGCGTAACAGACGCGCAACAGACACGAAAACGCGTGACAAACGCGTCAGAAACCGCGTAACAGCTGGCCCCATTATTCGCGCCTGTCGTTACAGACCCAATTGGCAGAAAATCCCTATTCTATATAAACCCCCACTCCCTATTCATTTTTCATCTCATTCTCATTCTCTCAACTTGCTTCCTCTATTTTAGATCTCAGAAATTTCCTTTCATTTTTGCTACAGTTCCTTGCAATGGCCAGCAGAAACACCCGACGCAGCGCTGCCTCCACCTCTACCGCGGCAGTATCAACCCCAAGCCACAAAGCCATTCCCAACCGATTCGCATCCACAGGTTCAGCATCGAGGCACTACAACTCCTTCTATAAGAGGGAAATGTGGGAGGAACGAGGGTTAATCTATACCAAACACACGGGAGATCTAGGGCTAGAAAGTTTCATTGCTAAGAAGATACAAACCTTCAAGTGGCAGAAATTTGTTGCCCAGCCCGAGGAAATGAACGTAACCCTCGTTCGTGAATTTTATGCTGCCGTCAACAATAAGGATGCCACGAAAGTGACCGTTCGAGGCAGAGAAATCTCTCTCGAGCCAGCGTACATCAACACACTATATGGGTTGTACGTAAGCAAGAAGGAGGACGCCCACCGAAGGTTCGTGAATAGTCTGTCACCGGCAGACTATGACGCTGTCATGGTAGAGGTTACAGAGGAAGGAACGGAGTGGAACAATGACCCGAAGCACCGATGGATCGTGAGGAAGACCCAGCTGACCCCACAAGCCAAGTTGTGGAACCATTTTGTTAAGAAACGCCTCATGCCTACCTCCCACAACAGTACTGTCGACAGACCGAGGTTAGCCATTGTCCACTCTATTCTAAACGAGAGGCATATCAATGTCGGTCGCTACATCTGGGAAGGAATCCTCGAGTGTGCTCTCCGACCATCAGACCCCCTCGTCTTCCCCTATCTCATCACCACAATCTGTCGGGGCAACAACGTACCAGAAATTGAAGAGGATGTCAAAGTCCAAGGAAAAGGATGGACGCAGCGGAATATTTACAGTTTGATGGAATTGAAAGTTGCCACTCCTCTGTCGTACATCAACCCCTCTGCCACGACAGAACCAACGGCAGACCCTAGCTCCCCTGTGCCTGTCGCAGCAGAACCACAGCAGACGACAGCAGCACCACCGGCAGACACCTCCGGCCAGATTCTGACAATGCTGCAAAGGATGGAGGAACAATAGCTCGAACTGATAAGCTTCATGAGGGACTTCACTACCGCAACGGTAAATTTTATTCAAAATGATTTACATTTTACCAATGTGCAATTCCCCTCATTCCCAGAAAATTTCTTTGTTGCACCCACTCCTGCTGCGAGCCCCAGAACTCCCTATGCTGCCTCCACACCCACACCTGCCACGACAGGCGAAGGCGGCAGAAAGTCTCCAACCCCATAGGAGAGAAGAGGAAGGACCCCCTACCGGAGATCGACCCCAAGTACTTTGAAGGGTTCTCCTCCTCCTCCGTCTGGCAGGACTCTGACTCCGAGCCATCTATAGCCCGAGACATCTCAAAGGACTACCCTCCGATGAAAAGGAAGAAGCTGAATGAGACTGTCGAAGAACTCTACCAAGGCAGATCTACCAGCAGCAACAGCTCCGATGATGATCTTGAGGTCCTGGACCAGCCCCCACACATCTCACCAACACGTGTCCAGCCACCTCGAGAGGCAAAGAAGAAAATGGCCTCTGCGTCCCCCAGCAACCTGCCAGCCCATGCTGTTAAGGTCACTGCCCACTGGTAGCTCCAAGTCAGCGGCAGCAGCGACGACAGCTCCTCAACTTAAGTTTCTTTTCTTATATTTTGTTGTCTTTGCTGTTTTATCTATTTTGTGATGTATTTTCTGTTTTTCTTTTTTATCAATTATCATGCATTGAGGGCAATGTAACCCTCGAGTTTGGGGGTGGGCATCCCTCCATTAATGAACTTGTTAGTTGTGTCTTAATTTGTGTCAAATTATTAGTTTATCTTTAAGTTTATTTTTGTAAAAAAAATTGGCTTTAGTCTTTGAACTGAACTTACCTGCCGCGACATACTCTGTCGTGACAGTGCCTTTAGGATGTTTTTAGAAACTGTTTAAAGCCTTGCTATACTCCTGATCCTTAGAACACCCTTTGTGACTCTTATGTTGTCTAGACTTCTGTAGTGCACTGGAATAGGAATGTTTACCCACTTGAGTTGCCCCTAGAGGTGCCCATCACTGGCTCTAGGAAAGGAATAAAAGAAAGAAACATTTCAGACTCACTTGCTTGCAAAACTGCCTTAGAATGATTTTAGGGAGATTTCTCTTGGAGCTTAAGCTAGAAAAAAACTAAAGGAGCCTAAGAATTGCCTCAAAAAAATGAAGTTGAGTCAACAGTCAGAAAAAACTAAAGGAGCCTAAGATTATTCTGGTAAGCTAAAGAAGTCTAGGCACATATTTGTTCACAAAACCTACACACGCGACACAAGAACTATAGCATTATTCCGGATAAATCCAGAAACGCCCGACAAGGTATTGCTCTTGATAGAGAATGTGTGGTAGGTAGTGTAAAGTTCACTGAATTAAGCCAAACCAAAAAAATTTTATTTTTAGTTAGGTAGTATTTGCTTCAGGACAAGCAAGAACTTGAGTTTGGGGGTGTGTTGAGTGTATAAAAGTTCTATATTTTACCCCTCATTTACCCATATTTCTGCTGCATTCAAGCATATTTCATTGCATTTAGGATAGATTTCTGCATATACATCACAATTAGATAAAATGGCACAGTTGCTACTGATTTTGGTCACTTTTACAAGTATCTGCTGCGGCAGACTCAGGGCAGCAAAGGAGAAGAGCTGGATCACAGAACTGGAGTCGAGGAGCAAACGCTGTCGTGGCCACTACCGTGGCAGCCATGACGACAGAAGGGTGAAGTGGAAAAGTGAAGTGGAGCTCGACAGATAGAGGATTTCAAGCCGGTCTGTCGTGGACCACTCCTATATTTTTCTGAGCCCTGAGGCAGAATGAAGGCCAAGCCCAAAGTCCAAAGAAGAAACCCAAGGCAAGAAAAGAGGACGAATTAAAGACATCTACTCAGAAGATTTAATCTTTAATAGAGTTGTACTTTGGTTTAAACTTGTATTCTTGCCATATTAGAAAACTTTGACCCAAGGCCTATATAAAGGCATGTAATTCGACCTAGGAAAGGATATCTCATTCCTAGCCGTTTTCCCCTCTTTATCATGTTCTAAACTCCCCCTAGGGCTAAGGGCTGATTATGTAAAGTAGTTGCAAGGATTGTACTGTTTTAGGAATTTTCTGTCAAGCAATAAAAACTTCAAGTTTATTTATTCTAGTTTTTCATATCTCGAAAGAGTATCGGGAGAGCATTGTGAGGTTATCCATTTGTTTGATATCGGGAGAGTCAAGCATACGAACAGAATAAATACGTGTTTTTTAGTTTATGGTTAAACCATCTCGGCTTAGGGATAAGTACGAGGTTAAGTGGTTAAGGAAGAATTCAACAACATTGGTGTTCACCATTCGATTCACGTCGGGAGGTATCATCTAAGAAGTGTTCATCAACAGAACTTGGGCCTAGGGATATGACAAGTCATAGCAGAGATTCTTGCCAAGCTTGAAGTACAGAGTTGTGTAATCGCTGCCGCGACATCAACAGACTTCTACCGTGACAGGTGCTGCCGCGACAGGGACGACGACAGAAACAGAAGTTCCTCTTATAGTGCAACACCTGCACTACTGAGCAAATCAATATCAGCCTATTTCTTAACCCTGATTCCTTATTCTTTTACTTTAGTTGTTTATCAAGATTACTTCACCACTCCAATTAAACTATTTCTCTCTCTTGTGCATCAATTCGAGGATAGAGTTATTTCCAGTCCCTGTGGAGACGATATCCGATACTCCAAGTATCACTTTACTACTTGCGTCGTGTACACTTGCACTATTTGCGATAGGACTCTTTTACACGCACCAGGCGTATCGATACGCCTATAGTGTTTCGATATAACTTTTGGCTACTGGAATTTCAAGTGGACATACCATTTCGATACGGCTTATCCCATTTTGATACGGTGTTTTGATACGGCCTTCAACCTAGGTTGTTTTATACTTATGAGTTTCGGTACAAGTCTTAGGCGTACCGATCCTTAGTTTCGGTACAACACGGCAGCGTACCGATACCAATACGAGCACCGATGAGCACCATTAATTCAATTTATAAAGATTAAAAATCTAAAGGAATCACCGTATAATTATAAATTATTTAAAAATCAAAAGGTAAATTAATTAAATATATTATTTTATTTTTAATTTTCTTTTAAACATAAATCAAAATACATATCTATCTCTAAATTATAAAACCCTAATTTTTGTTCATTTGAAATTGTCGTTGCCCGGCCGCCGCTACCCTGACATTCCTCTGCCTCTCAACCACGACAGACCTTCTCCCCTCCGAAAAACCATCCTTACCAACCTTCTTCGAAAGCAAATCAGAAACAGAAGGATCCCTAAGCGAAAAAGGTATTTTTCAAAGGATAAATATTCTATACACAGGCGGTGGAAACTTCCACAAGCGCCTTAGTTTTAGGGTATAGGGAGTTAGTTTAGGGTATAAGGTTTATGGGTTTAGGTGTAGGGGGTTAGAATTTAGGGATAGTTGTTTCAATTTAAGGTTCAGGTTATAATTTAGGGTTTATAGGTTAAAACCTAAATCCTCACCATATTACCCTAAAAACTAAACCCTAACCTATAAACCCTAAATTATAACCCTAAACCTTAAATTGAAACAACTATCCCTAAATTCTAAACCTACACCTAAACCTCTATACCCTAAACTAACTCTTGATACCCTAAAATTAAAGTGCGTGTGAAAACTTTAAATTTCCACCATATTAATCCTTTTTCAAATCGTATAATTTTCTCTCAATACCGACAGACCTTCTCCCCTCCTTTTCTTATATTTGTAGTTAAACCTATACGATTTGATAATTTTCTTATATTGGTAGTTAAAATAGGTGGTGACAGGGCAGAGGCAACGGCAGGACAGCGGTGGAGGCCGCGGCAATTTCAAATGAACAAAAATTAGTATTTTATAATTTAAAGGTAAATAGATATTTTGATTTATGTTTAAAAGAAAATTAAAAATAAAATAAAATATTTTAATTAATTTATCTTTTGAATTTTAAATAATTTATAATTATATAGTGAGTGTTTTAGATTTTTAATACTTATAAATTAAATTAATGGTGTTCATCGATGCTCGTCGAGCGTGGTAGACTCATCCATCAATTTATTGTTGTTCGGTAGCAACCACGTAAATGAATGAGATAACATCTCAGTACTAAGCGTGTCACTTTTCCCCCGCGTGTTTTTCAAACATGTGGCCCTTGATTAAATATAGGGTAAACTACGCCAAATACCACTCAACTATGGTCGTTGACTCGAAAATGCCATTGAACTTTAAAAAAGTTCAAAACTAACACCGAACTTTAGTTTGTGACTCGAAAATACCATTCGCGTTAACTCTTAACAACCCCGTTAAGTAAAAACGGCGTCATTTTGCTAGAGTAAAAAATATTGAAATCATGTGCTTGGAGGGGTTTGAACCCAAGACCAAATACAAAGGTTAAACTTTAACCACTAAACTAACTTAAAATTATATAATATTTTACCACAAATAATATATATCTTAAACTACTTGAGATTAATTCAAATTATTTTATGAAATAAATAACACTATAAATAATATAAAATATAATGTGAGATGGAACAGGATCCAATGGGTGTTTTGGAAAAGCTGCCTTGTTTGAGGATTCTTGGGCTACAGAATAATGCATATTTGGGGTGTAAAATAATTTGCTCTGCCAATGGTTTTCACAACTTGATTCTTTTGAAATGAGATATTTAGATAAGCTGGAGCAATGGGTTTTTAATCAACTTGATCCAATCCAAATGATTCACGTGTAATATTGTGGCACTCAAATTCATTAAAAAATAGTTGTTAAGAATATTGAAAAATAATAATAAAATGTTATGTCAGCATCTTTCAAAATTAATAATTGTGTGACAAATAAAAAATGAGAATAAAAATGTAACGCCTAGAAATAGTCACCACAAAATCAGAACAGAGCCAATGTAACGCCTATATATCTATAACTATATATTAAAGTTTTGAAACTAATTAATTAAGTAGCAAAGATGCTCATATTATTTTATATTATATGAATTCGGACCTTAACATTAAGCTTAGAAATCTAATACGAAATATAAAAATGTTTCACCTTCATTATGAGATTTAAATAATCATTTTGTTTAGGAAAAAAATAGGGCGAAACCATTACATCAATTCCTCCATAGACTAAAAATGTCTCTATGCAAAAAAAAAAAAAAACAGACAGGGAGGCGAGGAAAGCTCCTCAAAAACAATCAAGTCCGTAGAAGAAGCGGATTTCGCCATAAAGTCGGCCACCATATTAGCTTTACGTGGAATCAAGTTGAACTCGACGGACCATGTGTCGCTGTAAAGTAGGGCAATAGATCTTACCACTGAATATTTTCGGCCACAGCTGCATATTGCAATGGGCGGTGTATCGGAGTGAAAAAATAAAGTTTTGCCCAAATGAGTGCTAACATGAAGATGGCTGAATCAGAAAAAAAATGAAGGCATTGCGCCCCTTCCAGGTCTGCCAAATAATGGACGCGAACAGCAGCTGCCAAGGGGTCTCATACAACGAGTAAATTCGAGAGCGTGCCAAATTTTGTAATAGCCAATCATGTAACGTAAGAATAAAGAAATTATCCGTAAGTGAATCATTCGGCAAAGATAGCCATAGGGGACGAATACAAGGACAATTTCTGAGTAGATGAAGAAGCGTTTCCTCATTCGTTCCGCAGAGAGGACATGAAGAGTCGGACGTAAGAGATCTTTTGACTCGGTTGGAATTCGTTAAGAGCTTGTCGTGAAGAGCCAACCAAAGAAATCCGCGAGTTCTTTCCGGGACAGCAAGCTTCCAAATAAGTTTCCAAGAGTTGTTTGTGGGATGTAGATGAATTCTCTTTTAACACCTTCATCCAATAGCAAGTATCTAAACCGAGAGAAGCACTAGGTGGCTGAATTCTCTTTGGCCCATTTAGTCAGCTCACTTGTTGATAACAATGGCTCGACCACTAGTGATGAATCGATGATGGCTGGCTTAGCAGATTCGTTCTTTGACAGTTTATATTTATTTACCAAGAAATTAATGGAAAGATAATATAATTTTTCTTTCCACCAAGCACACAAATATAAATAAACATAATAATTTTTCATATTTCCATTTTTCTACCACTTTAATTTTTCATCCTTCCTATTTACTTTCCACTCTACCAAACAAAGCCTTAAAATCAAGGTCCTATTTTAATTCACAAACTTCGTAAAAAAGTTTTACAGAACCTTTAATATTTAAACTATAAAATCTAAATTCATAACCCTAAATTCTAATCTCTAAACCCTAAACTCTAAATCAAACTCTTAAATCCTAAAATTGACAAATCATATAAACTAATTTACACCTACTTTGTATCAAAATATTTTCCTTCCACAAAACAAAAGCTGCCAACCCTAAATCAAACTGATGTTTCATTTCAGGACTAGGGTTTTAAAACCTTTTTACTAAATAAAATTAGGAGAAAATGAACAGCACAATCATCCAACATGCTACAAAAGAAGAAGAAGAAGAAAGAAATCAAAGTTTTGCATGTTACAGGCAAATATAGGCCAATATTTATGATACATAAAAGACCATGTTCAGCAACCTATACCTTGCATTAGATATGGATCAAAGAATGAAGAATTCACCACCTACACATTCTCTATCCAGTTTACAAGTTACTCTGCACAAAAACCAGACAGCAAAACAGTGTTAGATAGAACCTTTAAAATATAACTTCCATTTTAACACACTTCCCCCAACTCCACCTCCAGTCCCAAGCCCTATAATAACAACAAGGAAGAGGCTGCCTTTACAGCAAAAATAATAACAGGTCACACAATGAACCGTGGGACTCCAACGGGATAGAATTCAATCTATTCAAGAGAAAGAAGCAAATAATTGCACTACCTTTCTCGTTGGAATCTTGGTCCGAAAAACTAGAATTGTAAATACTTGAAATGTGTAACTAATTAACGAAGTTGTTCTAAGCAGAAGTCAAATGAATGCCATTTCACAACCTTTTCAGCCACAGGGTTTGCTTGGCAACATCCAGAAAACAGTAATTTAGCAGATCCGCTAAATCATCAGCCTTGCCTTATTTGACTGGCAAAAAGTTGAGAACAATGTCTAATCAAGTCAGTTGCTTGGCTACATGTATAAAACTACCCTGCATGTTCTATTTTTAGATAATTTAAATAACTACAGTAAGAACATTCTGCAGCAAACAGCCCTGCTCTAATACGCCATTTCTACAATGGAAAATTCAGTGTTCACAACTAGTTCTTCATCGTAGGTACCATGGTTGCCTGAGTTGAAAGGAGAAGAATGAAACACATAATGTTATAGGGAGGTGAAGAGAATTATTCTAGATCTGGGGTTATATTCATATATAAATTTCAGTGAACTTTTAAATTTTGATAATTAATCATAAGTGGATAATATTTTGAATAATAAGAAATTACAATAAGGAACAAATAAAACAGCATGAAACGGCATTCACCTCAAGCAAAGTAGAGAACATTAAGAAAACCCTCCCACACTCTAACAACCATCTGAGACAACAAATGAACTATAGAGCCACCCCTTCAGCCTGCTACTTTAATTACACCAACTTCATCTATTTTTGAGCTTTTATGCTGCAACAAATTAATTATGTACTTTGATTAGCACAATGAGACAGTAGTTAGAAAAAAGGCATACGGACACTATTTTGGGAAGAAATGAAGAGTTTACATGTATCACAAATATAAAAGATAATCCACACAATGCAACAAAAGAGGGTAAAATCCTGAATGATGTACATTACCTTACTTTTTTTGTGTCTGTGAACATCATTAAGATCTTCATCTCCATCGTGCTTCCTTTTCTGAAAATATATGAATTACAAAAAAAATTTACATTGAGTTCCATTTAAAATTTAATTTAATTTCAAAATAAAGTTTTTGATAAACTTTCAGATGACAAAGTAAACAAGGGCACAGACCACAGTAGTTTATTCCTGGCATCAGCAGAACTACTTATTTTTAGTTTTACTGATATAAAAGAAAATATCTCACGCATACCTCAAAAGCAATGTTATTCTTGAACAAAGAATGGATAAATTAGCGAACTGATTTTTATGTACTTGGGCACAACATCATAGTCTGCTAGCTGTGACTTCTTGACTAACAATTTTTCCACTATCGTAAGGGGAGAAAACAAGTAATCAAGCACTAGCTGCAAGAGGTAACAAACATCAAACCTTTTCATGGTGCTTTTTTGAGTGATCAGCACCAGAATCATGATGTCCACTTTTATCCTTCTTTTTTTCCTTGTCTTTATCTTTACTTCGATCTTTATCTTTATGACGGTGCTTGTGCTTCTTATGCTCTTTGTCCTTCTCCTTATCTCGGTCCTTGTGCTTTTTGTGCTTCCTCTCTTTATCTTTGTCTTTATCTTTATCTTTAGTTTCACTCTTTGATTTCCCAGCAATAGTAGGAATCCCTTTTTCACTCTATGAAATAAACAAATTGGTTAATAACTCCAACTGTGAATATTGAAAGAAAAAATGTCAATGACAAAATAAACACCAGATAACTATTGAAGTTTTACCAATTTAGTGAATTGGAACAATATCTAGGACCATCGTTTAGCTTAACTTTAAAAAAGGGAGTCTCAAAGAAGTAAATATCTTACCACCGGCAATTCAACAGGAGTGGTTTCACTCAGCTGGAAAGCCTCTTTAAGCATATCAAGGTCAAAAGGCTGTATACGGGCATTAGTGTCTCTGTTATGAGATGTATTCTGAATAAGCTGGTCCAGCTGCATCCCTTCTCCTTTTCTAATTTCCGTATCTCCCACCACATTGTGAAGATAATGTGTATCTGAGATTGACACAGGAAGAGGTCTCTTGCAGAAGAAATCGTGGTGTGGCAATAATTTATACTGACTTATAAGATCAACAGCACCGCTAAGTTCCCTTGGTCCTATATTATTTATATAAACAGTTTCTTGTCAGTTGAAAAAGAAATATAATAATAAATACCAAATAACCATACATGAAATTACAGTTGACACTGAAAATTTTAATCTAAAAACTTCAAATGGACTGAACAAATCTGAAAACAAAGAAAGTGCAATAAAAACCCGCATTCAAAACAATAGTACCTCCTCCAAATTTCTTGCCTTCAGGATCCATGTTTTTATGATTCATGAAATACGTACCATCATAAACTGCAATTTATTAGTCAAAAGTCAGGGAAAACATCCATGAATATTGACTCAAAACATCTATGAAGGTAAACAAAGATTCACAGGCAGCTTGCCATATAGTGTAGAAAGGCTCTAATATACTAAAACTAAAAATGCATGCATACATATGGTATGTACATCTTTTATACACTTTGTTCCCCTTCGGTTGCACACATGTAAAATTAGCATCTTACAACTTTTAAGTTCCAAAGCTAACCTTCACACCAAATATAGTTCTCCAATTTAGCAATTAATTTCTTTGCCCTCATCTTTCTTACAATTTTTTTTATATTCCAACAATCATATGCACATTTGGGCAAAAGAAGTGCAAAGTAAAACTGATAAAAACCAACTTGGTAATCAGATTACCATTTGTTTTCAGATCAAAAAGAAAAATGGAGGCAAAGCCAGGATTAATATTCGCATTCAACATATCAAAGCACCAAAAGCCTCAAACATATGGACTCAGTAGAAGGACATTGATCCACTGACTTTAAAAACTACATTCCCCCATTCAAACTTTTGAGCATACCTTAGTATAAATTGCTACCTCAAGACAAATAATAGCATATGTAACTTTCAAAATAGATTCTAAATTCCTAGTTTATTTGTTAATGGTCATAAATAAGTTAAACAAGTTTACAAGCAATAGCAGTTTCAGCGCACAGAGAAATTTAAATTAGCCTCATACATGACACTCTAACTCCAAGTAGTTCAAGACTTCTAGTATAGTTTCCTCTAACTTTGGTACTAAATCCGCTTCGACGACCACTAAGAAAAATCACTTAATATTTCTTCATTCCCACATAACCAGCTAATATTCTAATTTCTACACATAACAGACACCAAAATTACAAACTTAAATTCTTCTCAATTTCTCATTTCCACCTTTTTTTTCTCTCGGATTTCTATAATAATCTCCAAGGAGAAGAAAGACATGAAGAACAACTTCCGAAACAATATATTCTCAAAGAATTACGAGTTACGAAATCCCTATCGAAATTCATCATTACAAATTTTCAACAAGAAACGTTAAAAGTAAAACAAGAGAAATCAATAATACCTCAAACGTGAAACCGCAAGTTTTCCGTCGTATCCTTTCAGATCACGACGAAGACAAGCTCGAAAAATCAACAGCTTTTTTTATCTTCTTCTATTCAACTCACTGACGCTTCTCTACGAGTAAAAAAAATACAAAAATATGTGTCAAATTCCAATAAAAATCAAAACCGCGCGAAATTTCAAACAAAAAAGGGGGAAAGAGGAGAAACCGAGCAATGGAATGATGAGCGAGAGAAAAGGTTGGAGTGGAGGGGAATTGGAAAGGGATTGAAGAGATTAGAAGGGTAGAATTGGAAGATCAGAGAAGGTTCGAGAGAGTTCTAAAGCAGGCAAAAGAAGAAAGTTGGTAGTTTTCTAGGGTTTGGAAGGAGAAGAACGACGAAGCTAGTAAAATTTCCCTTTTTTGTTACTTGTCGGATCCGTAGAGCTTCGTTCGCTGGATCTCGGGGTTTTTATTTACCTTATTTGTTTATTTATTTATGCCTTTTGTTTTTAGAGAAAGGAACCTGCCAAAATAATGGAGGAAATTCATTTTTTATTTATTTTAATATTTTTATTATTTTAAATTAATTTTTAAACTTTTAAATATTTTTATTTTATTTTTATATTATGATCTCTATTTTAAATTAGTCATAAAAGTTTTGAAACATTTCAATTTTATCCTCAAATTATCAGTATTTGTTAATCATATTTCATGTTAATAAAATTGTTAACTGTTGTGTAAATATTGATAATATGTGCATTATGTAATAATATGATGCAACTTAAATGATGATTTGAGGATGAAATTTGAACTTTCAACATTTTGAGGACTAATTTAAAATGAGATTCATTGTTTAGGGGTGAAATTGGATAATTTAAAAGTTTAAAAACTAATTTAGAATGGATTCATAGTTTAGGGATGTAATTGAAACATTTAAAAATTTAAGGACTAATTTAAAATGAGGGCGATAGTTTAGAGACATGAGATGCAATTAACTCTAGATATTAATATGAAAAGGATTAATTATTAGAGTAATTATTTGTGTCTACGATAGAATTTTTTTTCACAAGTAGAATTTTAAAACCGTCACATAGTTTAAAATGAAGGCAACGCTGGCTCTTGAACTCAAGACCTAAATAAAAGAGAGTAGAGTAGGTGAGCGTGCTTTAACCACCAAGACATTCTTATATGCTCATAAAAAATACATTACTTAAACAAATAATTTAAAGATTTGTAAATAAGTACAAGTCAAATTAAAAAAAAATATTGTTCAGTTAGTAATATATATTTCATTTTCTCCCCCACATTTTGAACTCTAAAATAAAAGAAAATAAAATAAAGAAAGCAATAACAACCCCATAGCCAGCTTTCCAACCATTCCCCTTTTCTCCCAAATGAATCCCATAAAACACATTTGCTATTGCAAATACTACCAGAATCCTCCCCGCGCTGTAATGGTACCAATTCCAGAATTTCCTCACATTCGATTCCTTGTTTGGTCTTGCAAATGCTGCCATTGCCTATAAATCAACACGATATGAAATTAAATCATTATAAAATCCGTGTTTTTTTTATAACACGATCCGTAAATAGAACACGATTATAATCTTAAAGTTCGAAAAATAAATGCATCCATATCAAGTATGTGCATGTAACATAATTTTCAAGAGAGGCTGATCACATGTTCACATGTATTAAGCTAAATCACACTAAACCTGGAGGCATCCCAGCACAAGTATGAAGATGCCGAGGCCTTTGTGGGCGGAGACATCGGCTTTGAGACGATTTTCTAACACGAGTCCGCATATTACACCCGATACCCCGAGCACGAAGGCGCACGACTGAATCGCGGCGTGGGAGTAAAACCAGATCGGATCCCATTGCTTGCAGTAACGAGCGATCATTGCTCCGATTATCATCAGTATCCCCCAGCTCATCATATTTAGTGTTCCATGGCTCTTCCTTAATCTTGAATGTGGGCTCTTTGATGCACTTGAACCTGTTAAGCATTCCGTAAAACCCGGATTGAGTACCATATTTCGTTATTCGGATCTTTATCATTTGGACTCGACTCAACTCGGTTCGATTACGTTATAGTGAAGTATGTCTATGAGTTACCTGTAACGTAATTCAATGTGGTGGAGACTTGGTCACGGTGTTCGGCCAGAGCATAGTCCGGAGAAGAAGGGATCGCCGCGATCTGTCCAACGGAATATATGAGCCGAGAGAGGGGTTGAGTGGTATTCAATTCGAATGCCATATATAGACGCGACGATCGGGAAGTTATCGACCGGGAGTTGCTAACAACATTGAGATTCCCTTGGTCAGGCAACACAAGGTTTGGCCGTTGGCCTCCTAGAAAATATTGTTTCACTGTCCCACTGCCATCAGCCGTGATCCAGCCAACCATGGCACTTGAACCCACCATCATCCCACTGCTCGAAAACCCGACCGCGATAAAAGAATTCGTGTCCGGAGCCGACAGAACAAAACTCCATACGTTCGACGATGTCTGAACATACTGCAACATAACATTCCAACATCAAGTATATTCGTGTCAAATACATATTCATATCCGACATTCGATTAAAAACGGTTGACGCTTACTCTGAGGATGAAATCATTTCTGGTCCAGACAGGAAGGCAGTGGAGAGAAGTTGTATCAAAGGGAA
The DNA here is from genome assembly GCA_030270665.1 of Hibiscus trionum. Classification (NCBI taxonomy): domain Eukaryota; kingdom Viridiplantae; phylum Streptophyta; class Magnoliopsida; order Malvales; family Malvaceae; genus Hibiscus; species Hibiscus trionum. Next base: position 1,049,993 of record BSYR01000033.1, on the reverse strand, counting down.
CATCAAGGTTTAAATTTGAACTGCAAGAATCTGTCTGTGAAATCACCAGCTGGACTGATAAAGCCTGCAGAAGGGCAAGGAAGAAGGTAATGGAAATGGAAGATAGCTTCATTTTCTTCTTCTTCTTTTGATTATTTGCTTTAGACATGGATTTGGTCTTACATATTATGTCGTTTGTGTGACAAGCTGGAACAGTTGACATTGATTTGTCTTAAATTAAATGTAACTGGGAAGAACGTGGTGCCTTACAAGTATTATCTGATTATAAATTCAACGTTTGATCGCTATTGGCGAGACATACATACCTTACACACATATGTGCTCGAATTTGGATCTCTTAAAATAAACATCGTTATCGGATTATATTTGGAAATGTTTTTCATGATCTTTTAAACTTAATTTCAGGGCATTGAGAGAATAATTTACATTTATTATATTAGTGGAGAATCAAGAAAATTCGAAAGCAAATGCATATCATGACATGGTTAGCCTATTCCGAATTGACATGCCTTCCATTATCTCGTTGTATTAAGGATTGATTTGATTCAAAAGTCTATGAATCCAATAAAAATGTTTTTATTTAATCATCGAAAATACAAATATGATGTAATTTTTTTGTTAATATATATATATATATATTTTAAATTTTTTTAGATATTCATTAGAACGAAGTTAGTGATTAATATTTCGAGTTTTATAAGTTTAAATGATGATAAGCATTGATCACAATTTTATTTTGAGATAGAGTACGTTAAATTTATTCATAAAGGAAAAAATCAGTAAAAAAGTTTACAACTTGATCTAGCCAAATTCCTAAAAACAAAACTAACGCCCCTAGATTAAACAGGACTAGGAAAAAAAGATAAAAAACTTAATTCAAAGATTTGAAACAAACTAGATACAAAAAATCACCAAAGCTCAACGATGAAGGTAAAAACATCAACAACAACATTAAAAAATAGATATTGCAAAATTGGGGTACGTTGACAACACGTTTATTACCAAAACTCGATCACGAATAATAGCAGTGATTAATCATGCATCTAAATCCAAGATATCAACAGGATAATCAAAGTAGCGCCAACTTGATCAGTCGTGGTGGCGACAGATCCAACCCTAATAGAAAAATAAAAAAAATGAAAAACAAGCCAAAAGGCTGAATAACGTGCTAAGAAGCAGAAGAATATGCTAAGAAGCAGATTTACTGAAATAAAACTAAAATCAAAAGAAACGAGATAAATAAATAAAAGAGGTTGACCGACGGTCGACAACCAGTACTAAAATTAGTGTCGCTGTCGGCCATAAAATATACAAAAATGAAAAAGAAGGAGCGGCTCTAAAGAGAAAAATTTAGGAGAAAACCCTAATAATTTCTAGCATCACAAATTTTAAATTTATATAATGTTAACATTAAAAAATTGCAAAGTTAAAAAAAATAATTAAAAATGAAAATGGACAAAATTAAAATCAGATGATTGATATTCTGGTGCATGAATAAAGGGGGAAATGATTTAAAATCACCGGAAGAATTTGACTAATTAGCGACAAAAAGAACTTTGAAACTGTTTGCCCAGCTAGAAGGGCAGTTTTGTTGTGAGGCGGTTAATATACGACTAATATACGGCGTAACTGGTTAAATAGGTGACCGGTTAAACATAATAAAATAAATAAAATTATTTATTTTGTTGATAAGAGTATCAACATATCTAGTAAAATTACATATTTTGTTGATACTTTTGAGTAAATTACTTATTTTGTTGATACTTTCGAAAGTATCGATACTTTTTTAAAAAGCAATGTAACCGGTTGCAATGTGGCTCGAAAGTATCGATACTTTTAAAAAAATATCAACAAAAAGTATCGATACTTTTTTAAAAAGTAATGTAACCGGTTGCAATGTGGCTCGAAAGTATCGATACTTTTAAAAAAGTATAGATATTTTCGAAAGTATCAACAAAATAAGTAATTTACTCAAGATTATCAACAAAATAAGTAATTTACTCAAAAAGTATAAATACTTTCCAAGTCCCCATCAGCTTAAAATAAATAATTTACTGGATAGGTTGATACTCTTATCAACAAAATAGGTAATTTTACCTATTTTGTTATCGTCGGATTTTCAAGGCCCCATCAGCTTAAACTTTAATAACAAATTAGGCGCTACCGAATATGTTGATACTTTTATCAACAAAATAAGTAATTTTACCGATTTTGTTATCGTCGGATTTCCAAGGCCCCATCAGCTAAACTTTAATAACAAAATAGGTAAAGCGCTACCGAATATGTTGATACTCTTATCAACAAAATAAGTAATTTTACCGATTTTGTTATCGTGAGATTTCCAAGGCCCCATAAGCTTAAACTTTAATAACATAATAGGCGTTACCTAATATGTTGATACTCTTATCAACAAAATAAGTAATTTTACCTATTTTGTTATGTTTGTGTCGATACCTACCGATAACTTAAGTTTGTCGGTTACCAATTTTTTTAAAAAATATTTTTCATGTTTTCTATCGGATACATTATTTTATATCAACATATCCGGTAGCGTTTTACCTATTTTGTTATTTATCTTATAATGTTTCCAATAACACCGTTTCTTAGTCGTATATTAGTCCGCCTTTCCTTAGAATTTTTTCAGCCGAAAAGAAGAAAAAGAAGAAAAAATTATTTTGAACATAAATAACTACACATTCTTCCTTCCATTCTCATTTTATGATTGTAAATAATTTTCATTCTTATATTTTTTAATAGAATTTTCACTCTTATAATTATTTAGAATGAGAATAAATTCATTCAAATTTTCCATAAAAGGAATTATAAAAAGAACACTTAAATTTATCTGATCAAACAATCGAGATAAAAAAAATTATGATGAACACAAACAATCGACAACAAAAAAATAAGTAACAATGACGTGAACAAAATTTCAAATTCAATAAGAGTATAACACTTTAATGCGTCTAATTTTGTCACTACTAACTTAAAGTATATTTAAGGTGATTGTGAGCACATAATAAGATGAAAAAATCCAATCCTACTAAAATAAAGTATATTTAAGGCGGTTTATTTTTTATTACAACTTAAACAAAACACATTTGGAGTGATACGAGTATCTATCAAGATGAGAGAATCAGTTCTAACAAAATCAAAGCAATAAGCAAATAACAAAATAAAACCAAAATTTTCTCATTTAAAGGGAATGAGGACAAATTCAATTCTAAAAATCACTTATTAAAATAACAAAGTTAAGAGCAAGGCGTGTAGACCGAAAGACCGAAACTTGAAACAATAAATTAGTTTAGTGAGATGAAGTACAAGATCTCTTAAGCAAAATTAAAAGCTTAAAGTTTAACATTGTGAATGAAAAAAAAATTAAATTGAGAGATTTGTCTCATAATAGGGATCTATAAAATTTGATTTAAATTAATTAGTCAGTGGTTCAAAAATCGATGGTTAAACAACAAAAAAACTTAAAATGAAAGGTGAGTGGCGTTGGACAGATAACTTGTCATACAACACTCGATGATTCTATTTAGATCAATATTTTTTTTGTAATATGTATGTCCGTTTTAGATCAATAATTGTTTAAGGATTTATTTAAATGAAGATTGATCAGGGAAAAATAAATGAAGTGGTATAACATAAAGTTGAAAAATAACTAATATTTACATTAAATAGTACAACATATTAAATTCATCATGTAGCTAAAATAATACTTGGAACTTGTAAACAATTTATACCTAAGTGTATATATATAGGGTAGGGGTGAGCTCGATCGATTCGAGTCGATTTTATAAAATTCGAGTCTAGTTTTTAAGTTCCTATATAAAATTCGAGTTTATACCTAAGTGTATATATATAGGGTAGGGGTGAGCTCATCCATAATTTCCAAACTCCTTTGCAACCAAAAAAGAGATGTTCTGTGGTTTCTTCAACCGACTTGCATAATCGACAGTTCACATCCACCACCTCCTGCATGCCTCTTTTCTTGAGAGCGGACAAAACCGGTATTCTGTCTAATATAACTCTCCACAAGAAAATTTCTACTTTGGGAGGAGCCACCCCCACCCAAACTATATCCTTCCATTCGAAATTCTCACCATATTCCTTGGCAGCCATTAATCTAATTGAGCGCACCGAATAGGCCCCATCGCTAGAGCCTTGCCAATTGATCCAATCCTTATTTAAAAAGGAGGATCGAAAGCTTTGTAGAGCTAGCATCAACGCCTCCCATTGAGATTTTTCCCAATCCCTCAAAGGTCGACGTAGATCAATTTTCCAACTCCACCCATTATCAATCTTTCTACCAAATTCACATATGAAACCCGATTGATTGCGAGCCAATAAAAAGATTCTAGGAAATTTCAGTTTCAGCGCAAATGGCCCCAACCACAAGTCAGTCCAAAAATAGATATTTTTACCCTCCCCCACAAGAAGAATTAAATTGTTTCTAAGGACATTACCAAACTAGTCATTGGAGAAGAAAGTACCTGAAATACCATTCCATATCCATGAGGAGTGACGCGAAGAGGTAGGCACCGGGAGAATGCTCGTCGAAGTACCGGGCAACCTGGCCGAAATAATTCTCCGCCACAAAGAATATGGTTCGTTCCCAAATCTCCAAATCCATTTTCCTAATAACGCCTTATTCAACCATTCAAGATTCACTACTCCCAAACCACCCGAGTTCTTGCTAATACATACTTGATTCCATCCTACCCAATGAATTTTAGCTTTTTCAGCCGAACCTCCCCATAAAAATTTAGACATCAAACTATTTAGCTTGTTAAGCACCGAACTCGGCATTTTAAACAACGAGAGATAGTAGATAGGTAAACTCGTGAGCACGGATTTGATCAAAGTAAGTCTCCCTGCAATAGACAGAAAACCAGATTTCCACCCCTCCAGACGCTTGGAAAAGTTCTTAAAGACCGGGTCCCATAGAACATTTGAATTCCTACGAGATCCCAAAGGTAATCCCAAGTAGGTTGTCGGAAATTGTTCAATTGACAACCCAACGATTCAGCCCATGCGCTGATCAAACTTTCTTGAATATTAACACCCAACAGCTTGCTTTTTCGTAAATTAAGCTTCAAGCCCGAAGCAAGCTCAAAGATACGGAGAACTCTTTTCACATTTCTAACCTGTCTCTCCTCCCCACCGCTAAAAATGAGAAGGTCGTCAGCAAACTGCAAGTGTGAAATGGTAATATCTGACCCTCTTCTACCAACCGCTATACCTTCAAAAAGACCCACAGACATTGCCTTTTTCAACATGAGATTTAGAGCCTCGCCCACGATATTGAAAAGTAAAGGGGATAAATAGCACCCTTGTCTAAGACCGCGTTTAATACTGAAAGGTTGTGTTGGTGAGCCATTAACCATGATTGAAATGGTAACCGTATAAATGCATTTATATATCCATGAACACCACACTTCATTAAACCCAAATTCTTTTAAGCATCGGATAAGGAAGACCAACTCACTGTATCGTAGGCTTTCTGAAAGTCCACTTTAAAAGCCACACCATGTCTGCACGATTTAACCATAGAGTCAATTACTTCATTCGCCACTAGCGAACAATCGAGAATCTGCATGCCTTGAATAAACGCAAACTGGGTTTCGCCCACTATTACTCCCATGACCGTTCTTAATCTTCGAGCCAACACTTTGGGCAGAATTTTGTAAATTCCTCCAATGAGACTGATAGGTCTATATTCATCTAGAGATTCTGGATTAGAGACTTTCGAGATAAGAGTTATAAAAGAATGATTAATTCCTGGTTCCCAAGCACGCCCATAGAAAAAGTCTTCGAAGAATACTATAATCCCATTCTTTAGCTGTGGCCAGAATCTCTTAAAAAAAACCCATGTTGAATCCGTCTGGACCTGGGGCCTTGTTGCTATCCAAAGAATTTAACGCCAGCCATATCTCTTCCTCTGTAAATTTAGAAGTGAGACAATCAGCTTGTGTAGTCGAAATCTGCTTGAATCCCAACCCCATCTCCTCCACCTCTAAGTCGTGACAATCATTATAATTTTTGCAAAAATGGTCTTTGATGTGCTGCTTGATCAACACCGGATCCGAGATTGTACCGGAAGCATGCCGAATGATTGATATTGAGTTGATACGTTTTCTATTCGACGCAACAGTATGAAAAAAGTGGGTGTTGCGGTCCCCCTCATTGAACCACCGCAAACGAGACTGCTGTAACCATTTACTCTCCTCCCTTCTGTAAACCGACCATAGCTCCCCACGCAACCGGCATAAAGCCTTAAATTCATCTTCAGAGCCAACACCATTTTGAAACTTCCCCTCTAAATTTGAAATCTCTGCCTTCGATTTATGAATACTCGGACCAACAACATTATGTTTGTTCCCCGCCCACCTTTTCAATGCTAATTTAGATCTCTTTAATATCCACCCAATCCTAGGTTTCTTCCTGTTTACAACGTGATCATTCAGCACCGAAGACATCACCTCTTCAAAACCTTCTTCCTTACACCAGAAATTAAAAAAAACGAAAGGGTTTTGGGCCCCAGTTAATGTTCTCCTCTTTAAGAGAAATTGCATTATGATCCGAGAGCGACTTACTTTGCAGATTTTGAACCAAGGAGGGAAAATGATTGCCAAATTCAGCATTAATCAGGAATCTATCTAACCGGACGAACGTAGGATTTTCTCTGTTATTACCCCAGGTATATTTGCCTCATGACAATGGCATATCCAACAAATGAGTTTGAAACAAAAAATCCCTGAACAAGTCCATCGAGGCAAAGTTGAAGTTTCTGCCCAGCTTTTCCTCAGAATCGAGGATTAAATTATAGTCTCTAGCTAAGCACCAAGGGAGATTTTTTTTGTCGAATAACAGCAGACATATCATCAAGAAAAGAAGCTTTCTCAGCTTCGACAGTTGGTCCATATACGTTCCCCAAGCCACACATGAAATTACCTGATATTATACTAGCCAATATGCAAATAAAACGAGGATTAAGGACAATTTCGTTCACCTGTAAATACTCTGCATTCCACATAGTTAGCAGTCCACCCGCCAATCCCAGAGCCGGCGAAAAAGAGAATTTAACGTTCCTATTGTTCCACATCTTCCTGATTTCCGAAGCCCCGATAGACTCCATCTTCGTTTCTTGCAAAAACACCACTTTCGCATTGATTTTTCTTATAGCCCGCTTCACTGCCCTTTGCTTTTCCTTGCGTCTAAGACCTCGAACATTCCAGGATAAGATTCTTAAGTCTGAATTCATTCGTATATCTTTATAATGCCTTCGAACACCCTAACGGACAACCTTCAAATCCGCCCTTTCTCTAGCTCCTTTACACGACTAATTACCCGTTCCTTTCCTCCTCTAAACGATACCTCCAACAATTGGCAAATTTCCCAAACGGATTCCGCTTCTAGACCCACCACTAAATCAGAACTGAAATTATGATTATCCGAAGCCCCAATTTCACCAATATTTTCCGGCTCTTCAAGAGATTCTCGAACTAACCTGCGAAAAATTCTTCTTGAATTAGCTCGAAAAAACCCCTTTTGTACTTGAGACGCAGGAGAGAGCACCGCGTTATTTCTTCTCATCAGAATAGAGAGATTGGAGGAATCCGGTAAGCTTTTGTCTTCGAAACTGTCTGGGACTATGTCGAGAGAAAAATCCCGACCAAAATTCACCGAAGGCTGGAGTAAATTAATACCAGAGGAAATAATTTGAGGACACGGCTGGACAAACCCATTATTCTGATTATAAAAATTTGGAGGCCCAACTGAGGGACCCAGGCCCACTGTCGAGGGAAATAAAGCACCCACTGCGTCATAGCCTTTATTTGTTTCAACCGATTCATCACCCTCCTGCCAAGACTCCACCTCAGCCCCCCATTAAGATTATTGGACCCACAAGAATTTCCCAAGATATTGGGAACAGCCTCTGCAACGACATTCTCTGTACTCGGGCACTCAGGAGTCACATGTTGGTCCGATGAACGTTGTACCCCTTAATCACCCGGTAGGTTCACCGGAGATCTCATCTCAAAACGCTTTTCCCCACTTACCTCACCCCCATTCGAATTGGGACTTCCCGAATTAGACCACACATCCACTAATTTTTCTCCCGATTGATTCGATCCCCAGTCTGTATTTTTATCTCTGAGCATACCCAGTTTCACTTTGAATAAATACTCCCCAGAGATTCCACCCTTAGTGTCTCTGGAATTTCCGATACACTAGCCGTTCTAATAGTAAATTGAGCGATGTCTAATCTGGATTTTGCGATAGTTTCGGCGTTCACCTTGACCATAGAACCCCATCGTTTACCTATAGATTCGAAGAAAGATACATTCCAACAGATCAACGGGACACCAATCAGTAACACAGAACAAAAGTACTTTGGAATTCCATCGTCCAAAAGTTTGTCGATATGTTCGAACCAATAGCTTAACTCCTCCCTCTTCGAAGACCAAACATTTTCCATCTCGGCTACAGAATCAAAGTTTCGCCCCCACCGTAGGACTTTTACATCTATCCCGTCGTGTAGCAGAGCTTTTTGGACAAACTCTCTATTAAAGCTCTGTTTGATAACTCCGACCAAACTCCTATTCAACCATTCTATATCCGAAGCCTTAGCACTAAAAATAGTTTGACCTTTCTGAGCTTTAAGACCCATGTCCTCACTATTGTTCTGGGCATTGCTTATCGGAGGAGATGTCCCTTCAACAAGTACCTCTCTGTAGGTTCTAGGACCTTCCATTCTTGTATTCCTTGAATTGTGACCCATAGGAATATTCTCCCTGTGTACCTCCCCCTCCGGGATAGGATTCCGACGATCTTCCTGATTCACATACGACTTCTGGTAGGAACGCCGCGGAAACTTTGCTTTGGATACAGAAACGACGCAATTGTCAATCTTTACCCCATTCAACTTATCAATGACACTTTTCATCTCCCCTTCCGACGCCATCGACACAAAGGCAAAGGTTCTATTTTTATATTTCAGCTTGCTATTCTTGATCGGAATAAAGACCCTTAACACCTTTCCATGGTAGCTAATAAACTCCTTTAAAGCTGCATTAGAAACCCTTCGGCTCAAGTTATCGATGAACACCGTCCATTCATACGATACGAAGCCCTCATTCTTCCCATACCTTGGCACTGACCCCTTCGCCGCTGGACTTGAACCACCGCCATTCTTCTGAACCCACTTTTCCGTTGCCTGTAGTCTTGTCTTTTCCGCTCTCGCTGACTCTCCAGGAAACGCCATTGTATTTAAGAAAATGAATATAATGATTGTTTGGTAAAGTAGAAAATTAGAAGAAAAAAAATAGGGATCGATACTTTTTTAAAAAGCAATGTAACCGGTTGCAATGTGGCTTGAAAGTATCGATACTTTTAAAAAAATATCAACAAAAAGTATCGATACTTTTTTAAAAAGTAATGTAACCGGTTGCAATGTGGCTCGAAAGTATCGATACTTTTAAAAAAGTATAGATATTTTCGAAAGTATCAACAAAATAAGTAATTTACTCAAAATTATCAACAAAATAAGTAATTTACTCAAAAAGTATAAATACTTTCCAAGTCCCCATCAGCTTAAAATAAATAATTTACTGGATATGTTGATACTCTTATCAACAAAATAGGTAATTTTACCTATTTTGTTATCGTCGGATTTTCAAGGCCCCATCAGCTTAAACTTTAATAACAAATTAGGCGCTACCGAATATGTTGATACTTTTATCAACAAAATAAGTAATTTTACCGATTTTGTTATCGTCGGATTTCCAAGGCCCCATCAGCTAAACTTTAATAACAAAATAGGTAAAGCGCTACCGAATATGTTGATACTCTTATCAACAAAATAAGTAATTTTACCGATTTTGTTATCGTGAGATTTTCAAGGCCCCATCAGCTTAAACTTTAATAACATAATAGGCGCTACCTAATATGTTGATACTCTTATCAACAAAATAAGTAATTTTACCTATTTTGTTATGTTTGTGTCGATACCTACCGATAACTTAAGTTTGTCGGTTACCAATTTTAAAAAAAAAATATTTTTCATGTTTTCTACCGGATACATTATTTTATATCAACATATCCGGTAGTATTTTACCTATTTTATTATTTATCTTATAATGTTTCCGATAACACCGTTTCTTAGTTGTATATTAGTCCGCCTTTCCTTAAAATTTCTTCAGCCGGAAAGAAGAAAAAGAAGAAAAAATTATTTTGAACATAAATAACTGCACATTCTTCCTTCCATTCTCATTTTATGATTGTAAATAATTTTCATTCTTATATTTTTTTAATAGAATTTTCACTCTTATAATTATTTAGAATGAGAATAAATTCATTCATATTTTCCATAAAAGGAATTATAAAAAGAACACTTAAATCTATTTGATCAAACAATCGAGATAAAAAAAATTATGATAAACACAGACAATCGACAACAAAAAAATAAGTAACAATAACGTGAACAAAATTTTAAATTCAATAAGAGTATAACACTTTAATGCGTCTAATTTTGTCACTACTAACTTAAAGTATATTTAAGGTGATTGTGAGCACATAATAAGATGAGAAAATCCAATCCTACCAAAATAAAGTATATTTAAGGCGATTTATTTTTTATTACAACTTAAACAAAACACATTTGGAGTGATACGAGTATCTATGAAGATGAGAGAATCAGTTCTAACAAAATCAAAGCAATAAGCAAATAACAAAATAAAACCAAAATTTTCTCATTTAAAGGGAATGAGGACAAATTCAATTCTAAAAATCACTTATTAAAATAACAAAGTTAAGAGCAAGGCGTGTAGACCGAAAGACCGGAACTTGAAACAATAAATTAGTTTAGTGAGATGAAGTACAAGATCTCTTAAGCAAAATTAAAAGCTTAAAGTTTAACATTTGTGAATGAAAAAAAAAATTAAATTGAGAGGTTTGTCTCATAATAGGGATCTATAAAATTTGATTTAAATTAATTAGTCAGTGGTTCAAAAATCGATGGTTAAACAACAAAAAAAACTTAAAATGAAAGGTGAGTGGCGTTGGACAGATAACTTGTCATACAACACTCGATGATTCTCTTTAGATCAATATTTTTTTTGTAACATGTATGTCCGTTTTAGATCAATAATTGTTTAAGGATTTATTTAAATGAAGATTGATCAGGGAAAAATAAATGAAGTGGTATAACATAAAGTTGAAAAATAACTAATATTTACATTAAATAGTACAACATATTAAATTCATCATGTAGCTAAAAGAATACTTGGAACTTGTAAACAATTTATACCTAAGTGTATATATATAGGGTAGGGGTGAGCTCGATCGATTTGAGTCGAGTTTATAAAATTCGAGTCTAGTTTTTAAGTTCCTATATAAATTTAATTATAATTATTTATCATTTTATAGTATGATTTGATTCCAATTCAAATAACTTTCTCTAATCATATAAGATATGCATATATACGTGACATATATTTCTTCATAATTTTTTACATCGGTATATATATAAAGAAAAATTGAGGTAATCGACTCGAATTTAAAAATAAATCTACTAATTATTAAAAATTTTGAGTTATTCGAATTTCCATTTTACAACTCAAACTTTATTTAAAATTTTTTCGAGTCAAGTTATTTCGCCTCGAGTTGAGTCAAAAAATTCAATTTTTTTCGAGTCGAGTCGAGCTCTGCTCACAGACTATAGTGTTAACGTTGGAATCCTCATTTGGTGGGGTAATATTACAAAAATCAAAACTGTTGTGGACTTTTGTACAAATATTAACATCTTCAAGGTTTCCATGGAAAAAGCAAAGCACCTCCAAAGTTAAAATTCAAAAGCAACGCAATGATAAGATTTTCTTTGTATTTTCAAAAAAGCCCATTTGAAAATAAAATAATTTGCAAGAATACAAAATAAAAACCGGTCCGAGAATCGGCAGAGAAGCATGAGAGTAGGGATGGCAAAAATATCTAGTTCCGATCCGACTCAATCCAACCGAATATTTTTTTAAAATTTTGGGGATCGGGGCGGGGCGTGAGAAGCATGAAGTCGGGGCGAGACGAGTTCAGTTATTTGCTAGAAATTTTCTACCCCGGTACATTTTATATATATTTTTGTTATATTTATAAAAATATCACTATATATAAACACTTTTATGAGTTTTAAGCTATTTTTTGTTTTTGTTTTGGTTCGTGTTTATCATAAAATTTTATTAGATGTTGTTCAAGTTTTAATATATTCGATCCTAATGGTCAATGATTCAAGTTTATTCTTTTAAATATGTAATTTAACATGTGGATAATTTAAAATTAGTTTTATTTTATTTTTTATATAAGTTTGAAGTCCCTTGAAACCATAATTTATGATTGTGGTGAAAAATTAGTCTAATCTAATATTTATCGTCGACGAAAATTAAAAATTTTAAAATTTTTCGGGACAAGTCAAAACGAGATCGAGTTTAAGAATTATTGTATCGAGGCGAGTCGAGACGATTAAATTAATATTTTAATTTGAGACGAGGCGAGGTCAAATTTAATATCTTATAGATCGGGGCGGCTAAAAACCCGTCCCGTCCCGCCCCGCACGTTGCCATTCCTACATGAGAGTGGGAAGCCGTTGAGGAGGAGAAAGGGGAAAAAAATCCCTCTCCAACATTTTTTTTGTTCAAATAAAAAATAGGGTAAACTACTCATATAGTCACTCAACTTTGGTCATTTGACCTATTTTAGTCACTCAACTTTAAAAACGTTAAATTTACTCATTAAACTTTACTTTTTGACCTATTTTGGTCACTTTGAATTATTTTATTAATATTTAACTATGACATGGCATATTTTATTATTATTATATATAAAAAATAATTTAAAATAAAAATAAATAATATATTTTATTAATAATATAAAAAAATAATTTAAAATAAAAACCCTAATCCCAAACACCCCAAACACCCCAAATATCCCAAATCCCAAACACCCCAAATAATATTTTGGTCATTCTCTCAATGTCGCGACCGTCGGACCTTCAGGCCATCACCGGCGCCGCTCCGACGAGATTTTCGGCCATGCAACGCCATCAACAGACCGGTCTCAATCTCTTCTTCTCTTTTATCGGCTTGGAACTCACAGAGAACGGCCGAGATACTCCAGATCTGGACCAAACTCGAACGACCTTGGATGCGTGGTTCGTCGTCGTCCGCCGTTGGATCGAGGCGCGGCCGAGATATGTTGCTCACCGCTCCAAGACGCGTTCCTTCACCGTCGAAATTGTCAATACGGAGCTCCGGTCACCGGCGAGCATCGAACCGAAATGTAAAAATGTATTTTTTCCTATTTTGTATTCGAAATAAAAACAAAAATAGATAAAAAAAATCAGATCCAGACTTCTCTAAATTTTTTCTGGTATTGATTTGTGAAAAAATGGCACCGTCGGCGGCAGGTGATGTTGTCGTCGGCGGTAGAGGGAGTGGTGGCCGCCGGTGAGAGTGACACCGGTAAGGGGGTTTGAGAATTTGGGTGTTTGGGATTTGGGATATTTGGGGTGTTTGGGATTAGGGTTTTTATTTTAAATTACTTTTTTATTTATTAATAAAAAATATTATTTATTTTTATTTTAAATTGTTTTATATATATAATAATAATAAAATATGCCATGTCATAGTTAAATATTAATAAAATAATCCAAAGTGATCAAAATAGGTCAAAAAGTAAAGTTTAATGAGTAAATTTAACGTTTTTAAAGTTGAGTGACTAAAATAGGTCAAATGACCAAAGTTGAGTGACTATATGAGTAGTTTACCCTAAAAATATTAAAATTAGTATTATTTTCCATCTTTTTTCTAAAAACTATTTGACAATTGATTTTTCACTCTCCATTTCCTTTTGTTCCCGTACGTTTGCTCAGATCTACACTTTCTCAGCAACGAGGGGGTGAAAGCGGTTCGGTAAATCGGCGACGAAACTAGTGAAAACCGCCGGTTTTATCCACGAATCCGAGTTGAAATGGATGATTTCCCAGGCTTATTAGCCAAAGATTTTGGGATCAAGCCCCAAGGGAAGTCGGCCCCGATGGCACCTCCCAAAAACCCTTCTTCAGCTTCCAATTACGGATTCGGATCCGATTTTACCCGATCCTCGTACGGCAATGCCAAACCGTCGTCCAATTCCATTTTCGATGACAAGGACGGCGACGGGGTCCTTTTTGACGACGTCTACAGTGGACAGCGTAAATACTCCTCCGAGTCACGAGCCAAAAGCTCGGAAACGTCGTCGTTTGATTATGACTCGTTTTTCAAGGACACGAAGCCGCCGGTTTTTGACAAGCCTGTTTACGATGACGATCTTTTCGATGGATTGCCTGGGATCAAGAGCTCTTCTGTCAAATCGGCGGCTAAGTATGACGACGTTTTCACGGTCTCGGGGTCTCCGCGTAAGCATAAGTCGATGAATAGCTCACCGTTTGATGATCTGCTGGGGAATCTGGGAAGAAAAGAGACTGAGGTGAAGGCGAGTAGCGAGAGAGTGAAAGCGGAAAAAGACGCACCTTCGTTTGACGATTTTCTTGCTGGTTTCGGTCAGAGTAGCTCTGCAGATTCTGCAAGGTATCTTCTGGTTCCTTAGGTTTTGAGTTTGAAATAAATGGATGTGATTGAACTTGCTTAGTTCGGACACTTCAATTTAGGTATTCGTGCTGATTTTGATTTTAAAGAGTATTGGCAATTTATGATATTTTTGCATAAATGCTTAAATTTTCAATCTAGAGTAAGGTTCTGAGACTTCGCTGTGTTTTTGGCATCTAGCAATAGCATGCAGTTGGGGTAATACATACAATTCAATGAGATGAGCATATTTAAATGCATATCTTTGTAGTTAAGATTAGATCTTGTTTTCTGTAAGACTTTAATCAAGGCTATTCTTTTACTGGTTTTGTGTGTTTTAAATGATGAAATTTTAATTGTTTGTCAAAAAATGTTCCATGCGAGGTACTTTTGTGAGATTTTCTGGAAAATAACTAAAGACGGTCACCAGTGTGGCGGATCTAGAAATTTAAAAATGGGGTCCAAAATAATTTTTTTTTCTGAAATGGGTATGCAAAAATATTTTTTTTACCTTTAACGTTGAATTAATTTTTTTAGGAAGAAATTTACACTAACTTAAGCATGTTTCCGAAAAAATGGGGATGCAGCTGCTCCCCTAAGGGGCTGCATCATCCGCCACTGACGGTCACTGTAGTTTACTTGCTAAAATTGACTAAGATGACTTGTTTTTTTCTAGAATTATTTATCAATGACAATTAGTTGCTCTTTATTGTTTTGCTTCTCAACTATATAGCATAGCTTCTTCCTAATATATTTAATTTAATTAAAGCTACAATTTACTCTCTTAGAAAGAAGGTACACTTTACTGGAGATAATCAACACTGTCAACTCCTATCAAAAAAAAAAATCAACACTGTCAACGGTCTGATCTTGTGATGAACTCGAAACAAATATTGTATGTGGATTTTTCAATTACTTTCTCCCACTAGGGAAGATATTCAAATTTGATCCAGTCACATATTTGAGGGTCATTATCGTTTGGAGCTGCAACCACTATAGAAACCTATATTTACAATCAGGACGGCTTTCCTATGATTTTGTTTTGGAATTTTTAATTACAATACACTGCCCATGTATACCGAATTGGATGCATTGATCACATCTTGCCTTCCCTACCTCTAAACATATTTGAGGAATGCTTGTCATCCTCTGTTTAATTTATGTTTTCATTAAGGTGGTAAATTTCCTATATTAAATTCATTTGCTAGGTGTCTTTCTGTTGGTTATCCAATGTTGTGGAGTTAAGATGGGACAATAGGCACTGCCAGAAATTTTGAGATTTTCTTATGAGTTTGGAAACCATTTGAATTGATTGTTATCATTCAGTGTTGTAGCTGTCGCCATACATGGCAGAGGTAAATAAACAGACGAAATAAAACTTCGTTTTGTTACAGTTCCGTCTATGTTTAATTGGAAACTATGCTAGCTTAAATGTGAAGAAATATGTTGTGGTATATTTGGACCCTAAGCTCTTTTTAATGAAGCTTGAGATGATGTATCTTTCTTTTCAGTTCAGTATCTGTCCTATGCAGTCTAATTTGTCTCTTCTTCTTATAATACTTTGCTATACCATGTAAATATTAGCTGAATCGTGCTCATCCTATGGGCAGATCAACTTCAGAGGCTGTCCAGTCTCAGAGACCAGCCTCAAATTCAAGCAAGACTGCCTCCAATTTGATGGAGAACCCTTTTGTTGTATTTGAAGCAACACCAGACCCATCAGATTCATCCACACGGTTGTTTACTGACCCCTCTGAAGTAATGAGTGAACTTAATGGATTTGGGAAGTCAAGAGTGGAGAGTTCATCTGGTAGTGGGGGAATATTTGATGATATTGATCCTCTTGATGGTCTTGGAAAATCTGTTCCTCCTGTGTCAACTGAGATCAATAAGAGAGGGAAGGATAGAAGCCCTTTAAGAACTGCAGGTGGACCACAACCTCGTGCTACTAAAGAGAAAAATGATGGGGATCATGAGAACGGTACAAAGAAGAGGATGCCTTCTATGGACAATTTTCTTGATTCTAATCAACCTGTGTTTGACATGCCCAGTATGTCAACTGATTTTCATAGCTCTGTTGGTCGAACTACTAGTCCTCCTCCATACTCGAATGTTGGTTCTAATGAGACTAGTTCCCAGGTACATACAACTCCAAGATCTGAAGAGAACTTTGATGCGTCTGATGATGTGTGGCTCACTGTATCAGAGATTCCACTCTTTACACAACCTACTAGCGCTCCACCCCCTTCAAGACCCCCGCCTCCAAGACCACCACGAGTTCCAAAGACAACAACAGGTTCATTTTCTTCCACAAATGCAAAAAAGAAGGTAGATGATTTTTCTTCTTTCCAGAATTCAACTCAGTATTCACAGAGCTCTCAGTCAGCTTATGCTGCATCAAGCAGCTCTGTTACATCTCAAATTGATGAACTTGAAGATTTTGCAATGGGTAAGGCCTGGAATAATGTCGAACAGGCTGAAGTTTTTCCCGGTGATGATTTTGAGACTAATTCTGTTGCTGCTGCATCTGCTGCTGCCATGAAAGAGGCAATGGATAGAGCAGAGGCTAAATTTAGGCATGCCAAGGAAATGAGGGAGAGAGAGAATTTGAAGGCTGCTAGGACTAAAGAAGCTGGGCAAATGAATAAAGATGAGAGAGATAACCAAGATGCTTTGGAGAGAGAAGTTAGAGAAAAGAAAGAGAGACTGGAGCGTGAGAGGCAACAAAGAGAAAGGGAAGAGGAAGAGAGAGAGAAAATGAGACGTGAAATGGAGAGGGAAAGGGAAGAGAAGGAGAGAGAAGAAAAAAGGCTTGAAAAAGAGAGGGAGCGAGTCAGGGAGATGGACCGGGAAAGGGAAATAGCGAGACAAGCTGTTGCAAGGGCTACTAGAGAAGCACGTGAAAGAGCAGCTGTTGAGGCTCGTTCCAGAGCTGAAAGGGCTGCTGTTGGAAAGGCAGCTGCTGAAGCTCGAGAGCGTGCGGAAAGGGCTGCAGTGCAGAGAGTGCACGCTGAAGCTCGTGAAAGAGCAGCTGTTGAGTCAAGAGAAAGAGCAGAAAGAGCTGCTGCTGAAGCAAGAGAAAGGGAGGCACGGGAGAGGACTGCAGCAGCAAAAGCTGAATCTGAAGCGAGGCTTAGAGCAGAAAGGGCTGCTGTGGAGAGGGCTGCTGCAGAGGCTCGGGAAAGAGCAGCTGCAGAGGCTCGGGAAAGAGCAGCTGCTTCTGCAAGGGCAAGTCAGCAGTATAATGATAATGATCTTGAATCCTTTTTTAGTATGGGTTCTCAACCAAGCAGTGCACCAAGGCCAAGAGCTAACGCTTCGGTGAGAACTTGAGGCTGTCATACTGTATCCGTG
Source organism: Hibiscus trionum (assembly GCA_030270665.1). NCBI lineage: Eukaryota > Viridiplantae > Streptophyta > Magnoliopsida > Malvales > Malvaceae > Hibiscus > Hibiscus trionum. The sequence goes on along the minus strand of BSYR01000033.1, from coordinate 1,032,021 downwards.
TCCTGATTTAAGCCACAACATCAGCCTGTCTAGTATCTAACCTGAACTGCTGCTCTTGCAGGATCCTGTTTTTGATGGACAGAACAAGGGAGTGCCTGAAGTAGCTAGGAGAACATCTGTTGGATCTTCGTCCAGCACGAAGAAAGCTTCTTCAACTGTAAATATTGTTGATGATCTCAGTTCTATTTTTGGAGGTATTTGCAAATTCAGATATAATGATTTTTATAATTTGTAATTTCATGTTTATTCTTCTCCTTAATTGATAACTACTAAACTACTTTGCTTGCTAAAGCTGCTGCATCTCCTTCTGGTGAGTTCCAAGAGGTTGAAGGGGAAACTGAAGAAAGGCGAAGAGCTCGGTTGGAACGCCACCAAAGAACTCAGGAGCGTGCTGTATGTATTTTGTTACATGATTTTATTTTATCTTCCCACCCCTTCCCACTATAAATTGCTTGCTAGCATGCTTTACTATTGAGTTCTACATATCCAGGCAAAAGCACTGGCTGAGAAAAATCAACGCGATCTTCAAGTGCAAAGGGAACAAGCAGAGAGACATGTGAGTGGATGCAGTAAATATTTTTTTATTTTCCTCATCTTTTTATTTTTTATGTGTGTTTTGTTGTAGTTTATGTTTCAATATCATGTACCTTGCACAATGGCATTACATTTTATGTGTTGCAAGTGTGTGTAGGTCTGTGGTTGCTTTTGTATTTTTTTGGGTCTTATTTTGAGTTGGCATCAAATTTGAATTGTAAAGTTTGATAGTTTACACATTCACTTTAATTTTATAGCAACATATAAAGAAATTGGGTGGCTTTGATTTACAGATAAAACTTGCATGAGAAAAAAATGATAACCAAGTATTTAATCATAGTATATGATTCTGCTAAGACTTCTAAAAAGGGTAATATTGACAAGTTAAAACTTGGTCAACATATTTTGTAGCCCCAGTATCATTGGTGAGATGAGTTAGGAGTGGCAAATTAATTTCTTATATGGATCGAAAATTAAATTAACCTTCACATCTGGCCTTGCACTTCTATGTGGAGTTAATTTATATTCTTAAGTAATTGAATATATAATTGCACATTTGCTGAAAGAAATACCATCATGCTTTCTATATGCGGTGTAATAATATATGTCTGGAATTTATCAAATGTGTGTGGATCAGTGAATTTCTACTTGGGCATGCATACATCTGCAACACTTTTTCTTTTAATTATTCTGTCCAATAATGATTTATGGGCTTATTTCAGAGAATTGCTGAAACACTAGATGTTGAGATCAAGAGATGGTCTGCAGGGAAAGAGGGGAATTTGCGTGCTCTGCTATCAACATTGCAATATGTATGCTGTTTTATTACTTACTACTACTGTTCATATTTTTGCTCTCTTGCAGTTTTGTTGTGGTAACAACCATATCCTTATGTTTTCCCTTTTTTGCCGTGTGTCATCCACACTTCTCATTTTATTGACTCATTTCAATCGTCTGATATACTTGAGATGTTTTGTACATGCAGTAGATAACCTTAAGGGCAAACTATAAGATAGTTGTTGGAGGAACAAAAATGAATTCAAACATAAGAACCACCGTGTGATTGAACTCTATCCTTTTTCTGATAACCTCCTATTTAAATTGCCAAACTTCCTATGCACACTGCGGTGCTGATATGTCCAAATGTATACCTGAATATGTGATGCTGATTTTAGGTAGAACTCAAATTTGGAAAGGAGATTGAATTGAACTCTATCCTCTGAAAAATTATATCTTGTGCTGCTAACCTTTTAGTTAAATTTTTGTATCCTAGAAATTGGATAAACATCTTGTTAAACCTTCCTATAATTGTGCATTTTGTGGGCCCTTTTTAGCTAATAATGTTGACTATATAGGCTATAGCAGTAATAGTATTTATAAAAGCAATATAGATCCCAGTATCCCGTCTTTAAATCTTTCTTATCTACTATGTTCTGCTAGCACTTGCTTCACAATTTAGCATTAAAAAATGCTAGAGCGTGCAAGTTTTTATTTGAGGATGCTAATTGTGTTTCTAACACTTGATGCTTGAGAATGAACGAGCATTATTACTTCTGCATGTACTTGTTTATGCGGACATTCATCTGACGTTTTAACTTTTGCTCACAACCGTTGGTATTGTTTCATTTTTTTTGTAACTAGTTCTGCTGCAATTTTGATCAAATTGGATGACAGATTTTATTTTATTTTTAATCTCACAGTTGATTCTCTTCATCATTTGTTTATTTGAATAGCACAAATTTCATGACAACTACTGTTAAACTAATTTGTCTCCTGAGCCTGTTTTTTTTTTTCTGATGATTAGGTTCTTTGGCCTGAATGTGGATGGCAAGCTGTTTCTTTGACGGATTTGATTACAGCTGCGGCAGTTAAAAAGGCATACAGAAAGGCAACGCTTTGCGTCCATCCTGATAAAGTCCAGCAAAAAGGTGCCAATCTTCAGCAGAAATATATTTCAGAGAAGGTGTTTGACCTGCTCAAGGTACTCTACTCTTACATTTACTGATTGCCATTTGATTCGTTACATTTTTGTTTGATGGATAACAGTGCTGCATTTCTTTCCGTCGTATCTTCTTCCTCACTGTTCTGTTTGTTTCTGTGTTAAATAGGAAGCGTGGAACAAGTTCAATTCCGAGGAGCTGTTCTGAGCTTCGATTTGTTGTTGTTAAGTTTCTAAAAGTTGCATCATATTGGCAAACTATGCCATGGAGTCTGAAGTCAAATGCTCGGCTGTTCCAGCGGCTATAATTCTCTTTATCCGTGGCTGTTGTCGGCCTCAGTCGGCTTCAAAGTATTTAAACGGACGTGAAGGGTGAAGAACTCTTTTGTGCAGATTGCTGTACATTAATTAATCGCCTGCCCCATATACGGAAAGTTGAATTCTTTGAGTTGATGTAGATTATTATTTGCCCCATATACTCGGAGAGGGATTTTCATTTTTGTGATTAATTCTTGTACAATATATATATTCCCTTTTTTTTCTTGGGTGGCAAATAGGACATTGATTATATTGATTGATACAGATATTATCCTATTGATGTGTATGATTGTTGAGAATTCATAAAAATATTTTTCTCAATTTCGTCGGCTATCCATAATGAAGAAATGGAAGTGGCACGTTGTTTTACAGCGTCACTTATATTTGGATTATTCAATTATGGGTAAGATTATATTTGAGCTACTCTTCATATTTAAAAAAAAGGTAAACTACTGCAGGGGTTACTTACGTTTAGCGTCTGTACAGAGTTAGTCACCACTTTTGAAAAGTGCCAATTAGTAGTCCTTTACGTTTTCGATGTGTAAATACTTAGTCACTCGGACGTTATACTCCGTTAGTCCTCTAATGGATTGTTGGTGTGGCGAAATTAAAATAAGGATAAATTACTGTAATAGCCATTAAAATTTATCTCATGTACATTTTTTCTCCTTAATTTAAAAAAGTAAACATTATAGTCACTAATAAAAATGTTTCTTTATAATTTCACCCTTAAATTTTTAAAAATTCATTTTTCAATCCTAAAACTTTACAATCAATTAACACAATAATATTATAAATGCTTAGAAGAAAAATAGGTGCCCAAAGTATACCCTTTGAAACTTAGGTGCCCAAATTGCTCCTATTTAATAACTCAAACTTAAAAATTTAGTCCACTAACTACTAAAAAATTCGAGTTATTGGAATTTCTATTTTATAATTCAAACTTTATTTTGAATTTTTGAGTCGAGTTTATGAAATTATGAGTCGAGTATTTTCACATCAAAACAAAAAAAATTAATTTTTTCGAGTCAAGTCGAGTTATTGGAATTTCTATTTTATAATTCAAACTTTATTTTTTTTTGAAAGGTAATGTGGCCTCGTTAAAAACCCCCCACTAAACCTAATTGGGGAAAAGAGTGCCAAGGAATTTTATTCAACTTAAAATAAAGGGACCGAGATACATACACCAAACAAGAAGTCAAACATCCTAGCCAATGACAACACCATTACCCTATGCCCGATTTGGCAAGCTCATCTGCCAAAGAATTACAGATCCTAGGAATTTTCCTTACCACTACTCCTAATGTAAGGAAATTCAATTTTAACTCATTGACCAATCTCGATGCCATAACCGGTGCCTCCAAATCCCCTCGAAGCCATTTCACCACTATTTCGCAGTCGCTCTCAATAATGAGTCGAAACTTATCCCTCCATTTCGACGAGACAAATAAAGAGAAACCTTCCTGAATAGCCATCAATTCTGCCATAGCTGGAGGGAGAGCTCCACAAGCCTTTGCGAACTGCCACAACACCTCCCCGATGCTGTTCCTTAAAACGCCTCCGATGCCCCCCTTATCGTTACCACTAGAGACGGCGCCATCCGCGTTGAGTTTTACCCAGCCCAACGGTGGAGGGGACCAACTGACAGGCGGGACCGACTTTACCTCGCTCAAGCTAGAATCAGTAGCGAGAAACATATCCGCTAAAATTGCTTCCAACGGAATAGGACAATGCTTGAACCTACCTTTTAACCAACATGCCACACGGTATCTGAGGGTTTGCTCCAACTGCAGTGAGTCGAGTTTCTGATCATTGAAAACGATCCATTTCTGCCGAGTCATAGCGTCCAGATAACAGCGAAAGGTAGCGTCCTCCATAGAATCCTGTGCTTTGCCGGAGCAGCACCATTCCAGGCTTCAATAAACTCCACCGGACTGTCGTGAAAAGCTCCTTTTAACCCTGCCTTCCTAAACAAGCTTGACCATATGTTCCAACTTATAGGACAGGAGAAGAAAAGATGGTCGACACCCTCGATTTCAGATTGGCAGAACGGACAAGAGGAATCGGAGATTGAAGTAGCCCCTCTCTTCAATAGCTCAGCTTTCACCGGGATTCTTTTTTTCATAACCAACCAGGTGAATAACTCCACTTTAGGTGGAGCATGACCCGTCCAAATAAATTTCTTCCAGAACTGGTTGTCAGGAATCGTATCATATATCATACTCTTCAGACTTTTCACCGAAAACGCACCATCACTAGCACCCCCCCATTTTACCCAATCAGCTCCAAGCGATGTTGAACGAAAGTCCTTCAGGCATTTCATCAATTCCTCCCATTGGGGGCGTTCCCAATCGAATAATGGCCTCCGCAATGGGATGTTCCACACCCAACTCGTCCCCTCCTTCCTTCCAAACTCAGCGATAACCCCTTCTTTAATGGACGATAAAGCATGAATCCTAGGAAATCTGCTCTTAATCGATGTGTTGCCGAGCCAAATGTCATCCCAAAAGGATATGACATTGCCATCTCCCACCTGCAAATGGAGATTTGATTGCAAATAAATGCTAAAACCATCCTCCCTTAGATAGGATTTTAACACACCATTCCAAATCCATGAAGACCGTCTTGATGTTTTACTCTTAGGAAGTAAACTACCTTCCCCGTTGTAAGCTTTAGAAGAAATCACTCTTCTCCACAAATTTCTAGGTTCATTCCCATACCTCCAACACCATTTGCCCAGCAGCGCATTGTTCATAAGTCTCAAGTTTGGGATCCCAAGACCACCATTTTCTCTAGGCCGACACAGCTCGCTCCACTTAATCCAGTGTATTTTAGATTTATCGGCTGTCCCGCCCCACAAAAAATTCGCCATTAATCTGTTCAATTTGGATTCAATGCTAGCAGGTAATTTGAATAGGGACATGAAAAAGACCGGAAGGCTAGTTAGAACCGTTTTGAGCAAGACTAGTCTGCCTCCCATTGAAAGGAACTTCATCTTCCAACCATCCAAATAATTTTCGACCTTTCTCACCACAGGATCCCACAGGGATTCAGAATTTCTATGAGCACCTAAAGGAAGACCAAGATAGCTAGTGGGAAAGGAGTCAACTCGGCAACCAATATTATCAGCCCATCTCGCGATTACATCCCCGACAATGCCAATACCATATACCTTACTTTTGGATAGATTCAATTTCAAACCCGAAGAGATTTCAAAAACACGCAAAATGCGTTTCACATTTTGTACCTGTCCGAGAGAAGCTCCGCAAAATATAAGTAAGTCATCTGCGAATTGCAGATGCGAGACCCTTACTTGTTCACTTCCGCTCCCCACCGTGAAGGCGGAGAATAGCCCCGTGTCTACCGCTTTATTTAACATAAGGTTTAACGCCTCTCCTACTAGATTAAAGAGTAACGGGGAGAGGGAGCAACCTTGTCTCAACCCACGAGAGATGCTGAAAGATTCCGACGGAGACCCATTCACGAGTACTGAAATCTGAGCTGTAGAGATACACCGAGAAATCCACTCACACCAAGTTTGATTGAACCCACATTTCTTCAAAACCAGTAACAAAAAGGACCAGTTGACTGTGTCATAGGCCTTATGAAAGTCGATTTTAAACGCTACTCCTTCTTTTTTCTCCTTAGCCATACAATCAACAATTTCGTTAGCAATTAAAGAGCAATCCAGAAGATGTCGTCCCGCTAAAAATGCAAATTGCGATTCACCAATTACAGAACCCAGAACATCCTTCAATCTTCTCGTAAGTACCTTCGACAAAATTTTATAAACTCCACTAACCAAGCTAATGGGGCGAAACTCATCCAAAGAGACTGGATTTTGGACTTTGGGAATTAAGGTGATGTAAGAGTGATTTATACCCGCCTCCCAATCTAACCCAGCGTGGAAGTCATGGAAAAAGCTCATGATATCCTCTTTCAAAATCGGCCAAAATCTCTTGAAAAAAGCCAAATTCATGCCATCAGGTCCCGACGCCTTGTTTCCATCCACGGAGGCGATGACCGACCATACTTCCTCTTCGGTAAAGCTCCGAACTAAATAATTCGCCTGTACAGTAGATATTCGATTGAACTCAAGGTTGAAATCTTCAACATCAATTGCATGCTTCTTGTTGTAAAGATCGGAAAAATGGTTTCTGACAGCTTGTTTGATACGTTTCGGCTCCTTGATGAGTTCCTCGCCTATTCTCAGCGAATTAATTGAATTAATTTTTCTCCTTGTCGAGGCCGTTAGGTGGAAAAAACGAGTGTTTTTGTCACCCTCATTAAACCACTGAAGGCGGGATTTCTGCAACCACTGGCTCTCCTCGCGTCGATATACTTGCCATAGTTGGCCTCTTAATTGCAATAAGTTTTGCCAAACTGACTGGTCACCGCGACCCGCTTGGATTTCCAATTCCAAACATGTAATCTCACGTTCCAAATCGCCAGTAGACTTCCCAGGTTTCACCAGCTTTTTATCTACCCATTTCCTCAAAGCAAACTTGGAAATTCTCAACAAACCTCCAATCCCCATGCTCGGATATTTCCTTTTTGATCTCCCAACAGCCTTGGATACAAATTCATCAAAACCAGGTTCAGTGAACCAATAGTTAGCTATTCTAAAGGGTTTCGGCCCCCAAACAGTACCATCTTCGCTTAGAAATACAGCACAGTGATCAGACAGGGATTTTTCTAATACCTTTTGTAGCACATTTGGAAATGTTAATAGGAAATCTGCCGAAGTCAGAAATCTATCCAATCTAACAAAATTCGGATGTTCCCTATTGTTACACCAAGTGAACCGACCACCATGAAGGGGAAGATCCATTAGTTCAACAGCCGACGCAAACTCTCTGAATTTCTCCATCAAATATTTATTCAGTGACAAACCCATTTTCTCCTCCGGGTTCAGAAATAAATTCCAATTACCTCCTGCGCACCAGGGAATGCTCCAGCCACCCATAAGGTTCGATATCTCATTGAGGAAAGCTACTTTCTCGGAATCGACGGACGGCCCATAAATATTGAGCAACCCACATTTGAAATTATTAAACGAAAAGGTGCCGATTAGAGCGATATACCTGGGATTCAAAATCACCTTCTCCACCGAAAACACCTCCCTGTTCCATAAACTGATCAGACCCCCTGAAGTCCCCACTGCCGGCGAAAACGCCACTTCCAAATCGACATTGCATCTCAACTTCCTGCCTATATTTCCGCTGGGATCATCCATCTTCGTTTCCTGCAGAAAAACAATCTCCGCCTTCGACTTGCGAATCATGTTTTTTACCGCCCGCATCTTCTCCTTCCTCCTAAGCCCTCTGATATTCCAAGTCAATATTGCTAGACCCATATATAAATTCTATTACCAGTGGAGTAAACCCATTCAACAGCCACCCCTAGAGACTCTCTCCAATTCACAAATTTTGTTCAACATCGCCGTCTTTCCTCCCTTAAACGAAAATTCCAGAACTCTACTAACCCCCCATACAGCTTCCGCCTCCAACTTGTCCAAGGAAATATTTTCATCTGAATAAGAAAGATGAGATTTATCACCAAAATTGGGGAAAGACCCAACCACCGCTTCTCTAGTCTTCTGTCTTAAATTCCTTCTAAATTTGGCGTTATAAAAACTCCCATCTTTATTAGCCTGTCTCCTATCCACCGAGTGTGAACTATCGGATGGGATAGTCGTAGCATAACTATCCTGTACCACCGACCCAACACTCACATTAACCGGTTGTATTTCCTCAGAGGAATCTGGTAATTCCTGATTTAATTCCAGGATGTGGGCCATCGACTGTTGAAGCGAGGCTTGGCCCGCTAGCGGATTGGGCTCAATATTTGAGACCCCCTTGGAGCAAAGTTCAATTCCAATCTGACCAGGCCCAGATCCATCCGGTCCCAAAACCGCCGCAATATTCACTCCAATAAAAGCTGGGTCCTCCTGTTGATCTCTGAGAATGTCAGCATTTATGCCTGAAGAATTTGACACGTAACCTGCATTTATATCCACCTCAGAATCCCCAACATTCTTATCTTGGGACTTTGCAAAAGGGTCGACAGATGTGCCATCCTCTTCCCTAGGAGTAGGAGATGAAACGACAACTTCCTCAACGGGGCTGTTCGGATTCCGGCCGCCTTCATCTTCGCCGGAGGAGTCAACATGGATCTGATTATCATCCCTAGATTTACCATCACCGTCTTCTTCCCTTACTCCGGGATTTTCGGGCCACACATCAGCACAGTTGGTATCATCCATCAGAGTGTTGTAATCCGATGATTCCAAATCGAAACAACCAGTCCTAACCTCGATGCGAAAATCAGCTCCCATAAGCGACACTCTAAAACTCTCCGGAATGTTTAGGCGGCTAACCACCCTGATCGTAGCAAAGGCCATATCGATTCTTTTTTTTAAAAGAGGTACACTCTTCCACCTGGATGAAAATACCCCATCTGCTGCACATTTTCCTAAAGAAATCATCGTTCCAACAGTGCAGAGGGACGCCACTCATGCTAATCATTGCAAAATGAGAAGGAAGACCGTCAACCAGCAATGGAGCTAGATGTTTAAACCAAAAACCAATCTCCTCTCTCTTGCATTCCCAACTGCGAGTCATTTCTTCTTCTGATTGGAATCGGATGATCACTGAATTGTAGTCCTCACACCACATCTGCACTTTAGCCTTTATGCCTTCAAAATCCAATGCCTGTTGGACAATGCCAATCTCAAAGGAGCTCTTCATCATTCCCACCATACAACTTTTCAGCCATTCATACTTCACACTGGGAATACTCATCTCGAAAAAATCACCATCAACTAGACCGACCTTCAGGCCATCCCTGACCTCCTGTTCCTCGCCACACTGGTTACTGACTATGGGAACATTCCTGAGGAGAGCTTCCTTATAAGAAGTCCCAACTGCATTAGTATCTTTGGCCCCATCCTTCGAATGCCCCGAATTCTGATAACTCGAGTTTCTCTTAGCCCCCTCCGGGTTAATGGTTCTATTCCTTGTAGCATTACCCCTCCATCCACCAACGCCTCCCTCTCTCGGATACTTCGCTTCCGATACTCTAATCACCATCCTGTCAATAGTTGTGTTATCCATTTTTTCAATTATCTTCTCCATCTCCCTTTTGCTTGACGTTGTTACAAAAGCAAAAGTGGACTTCCTGTAGCTTGCTCTGTTATTTACCACCGGTATGAAGACTCTCAGGATTCTTCCATAGAGACCAAACAACTCCTTTACAGCTCCTCTAGAAACCCTTTTACTCAGATTGTTGACGAACAATGTCCATCCTTCCTCCTGCTGCTTCCAACCCTGTGGCGTTCTTTGTTGATCCACCCTTTCCCTCCGTCGGACTTCCCACCTCTTATGATGCCTCTGCTGCTGCCAACCCTCCGCTTCCATCGTTGCGAGAATCCAGCTTAACTTAGGTGTTTTTCAGGAAAAATTCAAACTTTATTTTGAATTTTTGAGTCGAGTTTATGAAATTATGAGTCGAGTATTTTCACATCAAACCTAAAAATTTAATTTTTTCGAATCAAGTCGAGTGTTGCACTTCCCTACATATAATTTTTAATTTTAATCCGTGTTTGTCCCAAGAAAAACTTCGAATCAAGTCAAGTCTACTGTTGCTTGTTCACCTTCCCGATCGGCCGTCGTCGATCTCCGTCACCGTCGGGCGGTGATGGTCACCACCTACATCGCTAGAGGCGCCACGTCGTCGCGATCTCATCCATGGCCACCACGCGTGTCGTCGGGCCGCCTTCCGCCAGCAAATCTCGATTGAAGCTCTGGCAAGAAACCAATCGACGCCACTGTTTCTCGCATTTTCCGGCATCAGTTGCCGTCCATTCGCGAGACGGACACCAGATCCGGGCTCCTGGCGTGGCGGCGAGCAAAACCCCTAAGGTTCCGAGTCAAACCGACGTCGGCGGAGCCTCTATCGGAGCTACGTAAGTTCCGACGACGACGACGACGGCCGAAGTTTTTCTTGGGACAAACACAGATTAAAATTAAAAATTATATGTAGGGAAGTGCAACACTCGACTTGATTCGAAAAAAATTAAATTTTAAGGTTTGATGTGAAAATACTCGACTCATAATTTTATAAACTCGACTCAAAAATTCAAAATAAAGTTTGAATTATAAAATAGAAATTCCAATAACTCGACTTGACTCAAAAAAATTAAATTTTTTGGTTTGATGTGAAAATACTCGACTCATAATTTCATAAACTCGACTCAAAAATTCAAAATAAAGTTTGAATTATAAAATAGAAATTCCAATAACTCGACTTGACTCGAAAAAATTAAATTTTTTGGTTTGATATGAAAATACTCGACTCATAATTTCATAAACTCGACTCAAAAATTCAAAATAAAGTTTGAATTATAAAATAGAAATTCCAATAACTCGAATTTTTTAGTAGTTAGTGGACTAAATTTTTAAGTTTGAGTTATTAAATAGGAGCAATTTGGGCACCTAAGTTTCAAAGGGTATACTTTGGGCACCTATTTTTCATCTAAGCATTTATAATATTATTGTGTTAATTGATTGTAAAGTTTTATGATTGAAAAATGAATTTTTAAAAATTTAAGGGTGAAATTATAAAGAAACATTTTTATTAGTGACTATAATGTTTACTTTTTTAAATTGAGGAGAAAAATGTACATAAGATAAATTTTAATGGCTATTGCAGTAATTTATCCTTATTTTAATTTCGCCACATCAGCAATCCGTTAGGGGACTAACGGAGTATAACGTCGGAGTGACCAAGTATTTACACATCGAAAACGTAGAGGACTACTAATTGGCACTTTTCAAAAGTGGTGACTAACTCTGTACAGACGCTAAACGTAAGTGACCCCTGCAGTAGTTTACCCTTTTTTTTTTAATATCAATACGTGTATTTGATTGATTAATGATTTCAAATGAAGTATTCTAATGTTAACGAGGGTATACAAGTGATTTGGAAGAAAAAATGACTAAATTGATGTACTTTTTTAAATACGAAGGGTGACCCAAACGTAACATTACCCATAATTGAGTGACCCAAATGTAACCGTTAATAATTGAGTGACTCAAATGTAACCTTACCCATAATTAAGTGACCTAAATATAATTTTTAATAATTAAATGACTTAAATGTAATTTTACTTATAATTGAATGACCTCCGTTGATCGAAGAACCTCATAAGAAAATCTTGTTATATAGAAATTTATTGCTTATTAATTAGAAATTAAAAGTCCTAGGAACAATAATATAGAACCAAATATATACAAACAAGTAAAATTTAAAAAATATTCGAACAACTCGATTCAACTTTCGTAAACTAGATTTAATTTTTTATTAAATATAATTTACAATTGACGGCGTGGGTTGAACCAAGTTGCGGTGAAAATTAAAGAGCCGACAGCCCTGTAACTCTAGGTCACCACCCTACATTTCATTTCTCAAAACTTTTCAATGCTTCCCACGTTCTTCGATTTGTCAGTATTATATAAATTTCCCGATCCCCGTTTTCTTTTCTTCAAAATATCCAAGTAGCTTCAAAGTTAAACCATTGAAAGAGGTAAAAATATAATCAAAGAGAAGCGGAATCCAGGTTTCACTGCTTCGTTCTCACGCGTTTTCTGTCTCGTCGTTGGATCCAGGACCCGAAACTCCTCTAGACCCGTCTCAGGTTCTTTAATCTTTATCCAATCTTCTTTTCCCGTTTCTCCGCCTTTTACTTTAATGGGTTTTTGGTTTTAGATCTAATCTTCCAGTTCTTTGTTCAATTCTGTAGTGATGTTTCTAGTTTTCGTTGAAATGCTAATTAAAAAAAAGTTGTGCTTTTTTGCATTTGGGTATATGGATCTACTGCTTTAAAGTTGATACAATGAAATTGTTTTGTACTTTAGCATCTGGGTATTATTTTAGGGTTTTTTTGTCGTTTTAGTTAATGTTAAAGTTATTATTTTTATGGAAATTGATTGTTGAACATATGTTTTCTGTAGATTTTCTTTTTCATACTGAATGATTCAGTCTTGAGTAGCTTAGATTCGACGGTATATTGCAAGATCTGCTATCAACAATTCAACATGGGTTTTTCGGAAAGAAAAATGCCCGGAATCTGCTCGGTTGTTCTGTTAGTGATTCTTTTTGCCCATTATTCTCATGGATTTTACCTTCCTGGGAGTTACATGCACACGTATTCGACTTCGGATACTATATCTGCAAAAGTTAATTCATTGACTTCCATTGAAACTGAGCTTCCTTTTAGTTATTATAGTCTCCCTTACTGCAAGCCTCTCACTGGAATAAAGAAAAGTGCCGAGAATCTAGGTGAACTTCTCATGGGAGATCAGATTGATAACTCCCCTTATCGGTTTAAAATGAATGTGAATGAGTCTCTTTACCTTTGCACTACCAGCCCCTTGAATGAGCATGAGGTTAAGCTTTTGAAACAGAGGACTCGCGATTTATATCAAGTGAATATGATTCTCGACAACTTGCCGGTTCTGAGGATTGCAACGCAAAATGGGGTTAACATTCAGTGGACTGGATTCCCAGTTGGGTATACTCCACCGAATAGTAACGATGATTACATTATCAATCATCTCAAGTTCAAGGTCTTGGTTCATGAGTATGAGGGCACTGGTGTGCAGATAATTGGAACTGGGGAAGAAGGGATGGGTGTGATCTCTGAAGCTGATCAGAAGAAGGCATCTGGTTTCGAGATTGTTGGTTTTGAGGTGGTTCCGTGCAGTGTTAAGTACAATCCAGAAGTCATGACTAAACTTCACATGTATGACAGTTTCTCTCCTGTGAACTGCCCCTTGGAGCTAGACAAGTCACAGATAATAAAGGAAGGAGAGAGGATCTCTTTTACTTATGAGGTTGAATTTGTTAAAAGTGATATTAAGTGGCCGTCTAGGTGGGATGCTTACTTGAGGATGGAAGGAGCACGGGTGCACTGGTTTTCAATTCTAAATTCTTTGATGGTGATTACTTTCTTAGCTGGTATTGTGTTTGTAATATTCTTGAGGACTGTGAGGAGGGATTTGACAAGGTATGAGGAATTGGACAAAGAAGCTCAAGCACAAATGAACGAGGAGCTTTCTGGATGGAAGCTTGTTGTGGGTGATGTTTTTAGGGAACCAGATTGCCCAAAGCTTCTCTGTGTGATGATCGGAGATGGAGTTCAGATTACAGGAATGGCAGCTGTCACTATAGTTTTTGCTGCCTTTGGTTTCATGTCACCTGCTTCACGAGGAATGCTGCTGACAGGGATGATTATTCTTTATCTTTTCTTGGGTACTGCCGCTGGGTATGCTGCTGTACGACTCTGGAGAACTCTCAAGGGCACTTCAGAAGGATGGAGGTCCGTTTCCTGGTCAGTTGCATGCTTCTTTCCTGGAATTGTCTTTGTTATCCTCACAGTATTAAATTTTATTCTGTGGGGCAGCAAAAGTACTGGTGCAATTCCCATTTCTCTGTATTTCATACTCTTGTCTCTCTGGTTCTGCATTTCTGTGCCTCTCACTCTCTTGGGAGGATTCTTAGGGACCAGAGCTGAACCTATTCAGTATCCTGTACGAACCAACCAGATCCCTAGGGAGGTTCCTGCACGCAAATATCCATCTTGGCTTCTCGTTCTGGGTGCCGGAACCCTTCCATTCGGAACCCTGTTCATTGAACTCTTCTTCATCCTTTCTAGCATCTGGCTTGGCAGGTTCTATTATGTGTTTGGCTTCTTGCTTATAGTTCTTCTACTACTAGTCATTGTTTGTGCTGAAGTGTCCGTGGTCCTTACCTACATGCATCTCTGTGTTGAGGACTGGCGATGGTGGTGGAAGGCTTTCTTTGCTTCGGGTTCGGTCGCACTCTATGTGTTCCTATACTCCATCAATTACCTGGTCTTCGACCTACAGAGTTTGAGTGGTCCTGTGTCGGCTATTCTTTATCTCGGCTACTCGATGATCATGGCAATTGCAATCATGTTGTCTACAGGCACCATTGGCTTCATCACATCATTCTATTTTGTCCATTATCTTTTCTCATCCGTCAAGATTGATTAGAAGTTTCATCATGATCTTCAGCCACCGGTCGAAAAGGACTTTGGCAAGAGGATGATATCTCCATTCATCGTTTTGATTTTCGCTGAAGTTGCCTCTGGTAGCGAATCACTTGTCACTGTATCACTATAAGAAATAGCCTCTCAGAATCGTTCAAAATTATCTGTTATATTGGCGTTGATATTAGGACTTGAAGTTGCAGTCAAATACTACTTTCATCCTGCTCTGTCATTTTCATTTTTCTTTTCTCCAGTTTCCTGTATTTCTCTCTTATTGTCAATCAAATACAAAGGTTTGAAAACATTCATTTTTCATTAATATTTACAGACAGGTAAAGTTACAGACATTACTAGTCTTATACTCTTTGAAACTTGCAACTTAAAGTGGCTACTGTCACCTTCAAAAAAAGAGTGATTATTGTTTTTACTGTTGCTTTTACACAGTTTTACTTAAAAGGTGCCATAAAAAACCAAGACAGTACAGAAGTTAGAAGGCAGTATCGAGGTTCTTTGTCATCAGCATAATTCAATAAGGCTCTTATTGGATCCTCATCATCGGGTCCGTCAACAGCAGGCGAAGTTTTCTGGTACGATGAACTTCCAGAATAGCCGGATGAAGTTGAGAAATCACCTTGAGGTGCAGCGTGAACAGAAGAAGCTTGCGACTGATAACCAAAAGGTGGCTGTTGAAGGCAATATTGGCCGGGGCTATCGGTGTGTTATACGTAGGACATGCATTCTGCTGGTTGAAACAAAACGGCGGCATTGTCGTGGCTGATGTTCTGAAATCAGACACATTTGAACATGCTTCTCAACCTGCAAAATTACTGCTTTAATATCATGGATACTGAACAAAGAACATATAAGACTTCCCTTTCAGATTTTTTTAAAGTGATTGAAACTTCAGTTTCTACAAAGATTATTAGTATATAATGTTCAAATATTTCCGGAATACAACGAGATTTACTGAACTATCTCACCTCAAGTTTCAGACGGAGTTCTCCATTTCGATTTTTCGGCTTTCTTTTACCTCTCCTGCATATTGTATGCGAAGAATAAAGTCAATGTAAATCACGTGCGCAAATAACTGTCTAATAGATTCTGTTAAAGATTTTGGGTTTAAAGAGACAACCGAAACTAGCCCGATCCATTAAAGATTCTAAAAGATTAATACATCCATACATATGTGAACACATCACATAGGAGATGCTTTACTTAGGTAGAGATTAAAATCTAGTGAATATGTTGATTTTGTATCATTTGTGGTTGTTGGATTTTGATCTTAACCGTCAATGTAAATCAGTAGTGATCATCGGATGTAGTAGACTCAACTATAAATAGAGTCATCTTTCACCGCATTTAAATCACCTATCTTATTAGTAATTAGGGTCGTAAACGAACCAAACGTTCAACGAACCGTTTGTTGGGAAGTTTGTTTATGTTCAACGAACCATCTTAACATGAGCAATCTTTTATATTTGTTTAATTAAATGAACGAACATGAACAAAGGGCTCGTTCGTTCATATGCGTTTGTGAACCTCCGGTAATATGTTCATTTATGTTCGTTTAAATTTATTCACATATATTCATTTATGTTTATTATTTTTCATAATAAAAGTATTATATTTTCTAAAAAATTATTCACATATTTTTGTTTAAATTTATTCACATATGTCCTTTTATGCTCGTTCGTTTGTGTTCGTTTATGTTTATCATTTTAATGAACGAACATGAACAAGCTACATTCCTTAACAAACGAACACGAATAAGAAATTGTGTTCGTTTACTTGTTCGTGTTCGTTCATTTGTTCGGTTTAAATTAAACAAACGAACATTAACATACCATCGTTCGTGTTCATTCGGTTGGTTTACGTGCTTATTAGTAATCAAGTTATTTACTCTATACCTTCTTTTGTGTTTTCGAGTGTTTTTTTCCGTAGTGTTTCTCACTAGTTTGTTTTCGCTTAAAAGACTTTTAATTTTTAGTGCCTAAGAAGAGTTTGATCTTCTAAAGAGAATAGTCAAATTGACTTAAACGTTTGTCTCGAAAATATCGCCTAAGGTTGCACAATTTGTTAACAAAAAATCTAATTCGGTGACAAAAGACTGGTATTGTCAAGTTTTATTTTTTAATGGTATTATTATAATACAAGAAAATTTTGATTACAACTGTGACCGAATTCATAATAAATTAAATAAAAATAATTAATTAAAAAAATTTATACTAAGCATCAAAACGTGAACATATTATAAGTCATCAAAACGTGCTTGACAATGCACATTGTAAAGGAAGTACAACGCATAATGTGTACGGAGAATCGATGTGTCATCGAGTGAATGGAGAGCAGTGGTGTTGAGGCAGAAGACTTTGGAGTGTAATGTTTGTAATTACTATCATTTATGTGTTTTTATGTGATTATTTAATCAATAATTATCAATTTACTTTCGATAATTAAAGATTTTAAAAAAATTAGGGTAGAATTGGATAAGTTCATTATCTGGCCCATGCTTACACCATTGAAGGGAGTTGAAGAAGAAGATTTGGCTTCCAACCTACGATAAAAAATCAAGATGTTGTTGCGGAATACGATCGTCGGATAGAGCAAAAACGCAACTGATAATTTGAGAAAATAACAATGAAGATAAAGGAGACACAAATTTTACGTGGAAAACCCCTAAATAATATAGGGTAAAAACCACGGACAAGGTAGAAGAATTTCACTATGAGAAAATAGGAATTACAACTTCTCTCAGTCTAACAAGGAGAAAACAATGACAATTCTCTCTTGATAAGAAAGGAGAAAACAACTCTATGAAAACTCTCTAATTTCTCTAGTATTGGGAGGATGTTAGAATGATTTGGGATGTGTAAGAATGGCAAATGGCTAGGCTATTTATAGTTGAGCTTTAGGGACTAACTTATAAATAACCTAAAGTTTAGGGACCAAAAATCAATTTCCCCATTTCACATTTTCAACCTTTACTGCTGGAATTTTCTTCATTTGCTGCACCTAAACTTGACAAATTCAATTTGTTAATTGGTGCCCACTAAGCTTGACTTTTCAAGCCACAAATTCAACAATCTCCCACTTGAAGATTTGATTGGAACAATCATATCTTCACACCATTCTTTCTACCTCGTACTTTCCATGTTGCTTACGTCTCTAACAAGCCACAAGAGGATCGACACCAAGTAAACTTATCAGTGTTGATTGCTTTTGTCATGAAATCTGCTATGTTGTCATCGGTATGGATCTTCTGCATATCTATCGTCCCTTCTTCCACTTTCTCACGAATGAAGTGGTATTGGACCCGAATGTGTTTTGTTCTTGAGTGAAAAGCAGGATTCCTTGCAAGATGCAAGGCGCTCTGACTGTCACAAAATAAAGAGACATTCTCTTGTTTGTGTCCGAGCTCCTCCAATAGCATTTTCAACCATATTGCTTCTTTACTGGCTTGTGTAGCTGCTACATATTCTGCCTCCGTTGTTGACGTAGCCACAACCGATTGCAGTTTTGAAACCCAGCTTACAGCTCCACCAGCAACTGTAAACACATACCCTGTTGTAGATTTGCTTTTATCCAAATCTCCTGCATAGTCAGAATCGACATACCCGCTGATAAGAAAGTCTGATCCCCCGTAACATAATGCAACATTTAAGGTCCCTTTGATGTATCTCAGGATCCTTTTCACAGCATTCCAATGCTCTCTGCCTGGATTCGCCATGTACCGACTAACCACTCCCACTGCTTGTGCAATGTCTGGTCTTGTACAAATCATAGCGAACATTAAACTTCCCACTGCTGATGCATACGGTACTCGAGACATCTCCATCCTCTCTTCTTCACTGCTAGGACTCATACTGAAGGATAATTTAAAGTTAATAGGAAGAGGGGTAGAAATTGGCTTACAATCTTGCATGCTGAATCGTGACAAGATCTTTTTCAAGTAATTCTTTTGTGAAAGCCAAATCTTCCTACTACTTCTGTCTCGGTGAATTTGCATCCCTAGAATCTTGTTTGCTGGTCCCAAGTCCTTCATTTCAAATTCCCTAGCCAGTCGTGCCTTTAATTCTTCAATATGATCTTTGTTGGGGCCTGCAACCAACATGTCATCTACATACAACAGCAATATAACAAATTCGTTTTCACCAAACCTCTTGAAGTAAGCACAAGGGTCTGCATTAAGTCTGTTGTATCCAAGGCTCATGATGAAGGAGTCAAATCTCTTGTACCAACACCTCGGCGCCTGCTTTAAACCGTACAGAGATTTGTTCAACCTACAAACCAAGTTCTTCTTTTCTTTTTCTTCAAAACCTTCAGGCTGGAGCATGTAAATCTCTTCTTCAAGATCTCCATGAAGAAAAGCTGTTTTAACATCTAGCTGCTCTAGATGTAAATTCAATGTAGCACACATTGCCAGGACAACTCGAACCGTTGTTAGTCTAACCACAGGAGAAAAGATTTCATTGAAATCAATACCTTCTTTCTGAGCATATCCTTTGACCACCAGTCTTGCACGATACCTCTCCACTTGATCGTCACCATTTCTCTTGATTTTGAAGACCCATTTGTTACCAATTGGCTTCCTTCCTTGTGGTAGTGGCACAAGTTCCCATGTATTATTTTTATGAAGGACTTCAATTTCTTCTTGTATTGCCGCCATCCACTGTGAAGCATCTGAGTTGTTCATTGCCTCATCGAATGATGATGGCTCACCGTCCTCCGTTAAAAGGCAGTATGCAACATTACCTTCTATAACATAATCTGAGTGCCAATTGGGGCGTCTTCTCACACGATCTGATTGACGATTTGTTGGAGCTTCAGAATTCTCTGGTTCTGATTCCTCGAGCTCTGGTTCTGCTTCAGAACAATCTCTCTGTTCAAACTCATTTTCAACATGTATCTGTGTAGTCTCTGGCTTTTCTTTATCAGTGCTATCATCTTCTTCTTTTCTTTGTAGCTTATCTTCTACAAAGATAACATCCCTGCTGATAATCACTTTGCGGGCAGTGGGATCCCACAATCGATACCCCTTTACTCCATCAGCATACCCCAAGAATTTACATTTTCTGGATTTTGGATCCAACTTTGAAATTTCTTGGGCATTGTACATCACGTACACAATACTTCCAAATATATGGAGGTTTGAATAATCAACTGGTTTACCAGTCCACATTTCCATCGGTGTCTTCAACTCAATTGCAGTTGATGGAGCCCGATTCACCAAATAACAGGCGGTATTGACTGCTTCTGCCCAGAAAGCTTTTTCTTTCCCTGCAGCTCTCAACATTGCTCGTGTTCTTTCTAACAGAGTTCTGTTCATCCGCTCTGCCACTCCATTTTGTTGAGGAGTGTATACTGTTGTGAACTGTCTTTTGATGCCTTCTTTTCTGCAGAAGTCATCAAATTCATCACTTGTATATTCACCTCCATTATCTGATCTGAAACACTTGATTTTATTTCCATAATCAAGTTCCACCCGCGCTTTGAAAACTTTGAAGGTTGAAAACACATCTGCCTTCCTCTTGATAGGATACACCCAACATCTCCTAGAGTAGTCATCAATGAAGGAGACAAAATATTTTGCTCCGCCTAGGGATGTAACCGGTGCTTGCCATACATCAGAATGAACCAATTCTAGAACAGTCTTGCCTCTAGAATTTGATGTGTTGAATTTTAATCGATGCTGCTTACTTGTAATACAATGTTCACACAAAGGAAGTGATACCTTTGTTAAACCCGGAAGTAGCTTTTGCTCCACAAGGACTTTCATTCCCTGTTCTGACATGTGTCCAAGTTTCCGATGCCATAACATGGTAGAATCTGAACTACATGAGGCAACAGAGACTTCAGCCTCTAGCAAGGTCTCTCCCTTCAGCATGTACAAATTTGCAGCTATCTTTTCACCTTTCATTACCACAAGCGCTCCATGAAACACCTTCATGATTCCTTTCCGTGTTTCAATCTTGCTTGAATTATTATCCAACAATCCGTAGGATAATAAGTTTTTCTTCAAGCCTTTCACGTATCGCACATCTCGAACAACTTTGGTTGTCCCGTCATACATCTTCAATTTGATGGTTCCAACGCCAACAATTTCCAAGGCATGATTATTGCAGCTGTACACAGATCCTCCTGAGATAGGTTCATAATTATAGAACCATTCTCTTCTTGAGGTCATGTGATATGTGGCTCCCGAGTCAATAAGCCATATGTCTGCAAATCTTTTTCTGCCTTCCATGGCTGTTGCTGCTTCACAACATAGAGCATCTCCATCATCTGAAGTGTTTGCCATATTTCCTTGAGGATTGGAGTTTTTAGGTAAACTCCAACAATCCTTCTTCAAGTGACCCTTCTTTCCGCAGTTGTAGCACTTTAAATTCTTCTTACTCCTTGACTTTGATCTACCATGATTGTGACTGCTACTTTGGCCACGTTCTGTTGATCTTCCTCTCATCACCGTTAAGGCCTCTGCTTGTTGCAGATTTCCTTGTCTGTCTTCCTTGTTCTTGCGCCGATTTTCTTCTTCCAGAACAGCAGCTGCAACGTCATCGAAGACTAGATCACTTGTAAGGTTGTTGTTCGTCAAGTTGATGATGAGTTGATCATACGAATCAGGTAGACTTTGAAGCAGAAGTTCAGCACGTTCTTGTGACTCTATTTTATAGCTTAGGGATGTAAGCTGAGAAAATAGAGTATTCAACGTGTTTAAGTGCTCTGTCACTGAAGTAGATTCTGACATCCGAAGAGTGTACAATTTCCTCTTAAGGAAAATTTTATTGTGCAACGATTTGACCTCGTATAATTTTGCGAGGTGATCCCAAATCTCCTTGGCTGTCTTCTCCTCCTCGATGCTTGATAGTACTTCATCTGCTAATGCTAAATGAAGGTCTGCAATAGCATTCTCGTCCATCTCATTCCATTTCTTGTTATCCGTAAAATCTGCCGGCCTTTCGCTGATAGCCGCTAGACATCCGTTTTTTCTTAGGATGGCCTTTATCTTCAATTTCCACAGTGAGAAATTTCTCCCATTGAACTTTTCAATATCAAATTTCGTTGCCATAGCTTCTATTTCAGTTAGCTCCCACTATTTCACCTTTTTGACGTGAATAGTGCCCACCACCTTCAATGAATGAGTAATATCTAACTTACTTTCTTATGATGGAGGATCCACTTTTCAGTGGCAACCAACAGAGAATACGGTAAGTAGATATACACACCCAAATCTGGCTCTGATGCCAATTGTTGCGGAATACGATCGTCAGATAGAGCAAAAACGCAACTGATAATTTGAGAAAATAACAATGAAGATAAAGGAGACACAAATTTTACGTGGAAAACCCCTAAATAATATAGGGTAAAAACCACGGACAAGGTAGAAGAATTTCACTATGAGAAAATAGGAATTACAACTTCTCTCAGTCTAACAAGGAGAAAACAATGACAATTCTCTCTTGATAAGAAAGGAGAAAACAACTCTATGAAAACTCTCTAATTTCTCTAGTATTGGGAGGATGTTAGAATGATTTGGGATGTGTAAGAACGGCAAATGGCTAGGCTATTTATAGTTGAGCTTTAGGGACTAACTTATAAATAACCTAAAGTTTAGGGACCAAAAATCAATTTCCCCATTCCACATTTTCAACCTTTACTGCTGGAATTTTCTTCATTTGCTGCACCTAAACTTGACAAATTCAATTTGTTAATTGGTGCCCACTAAGCTTGACTTTTCAAGCCACAAATTCAACAGATGTGAATTATTAATTGAGGTTTGAACATAATTTGTTGTATTACTTTTGAGTCATTGGTTGAATTACGTATTGATTATATAATATTATATTGTGCATTATATGTTAATTTACGACAGATTGTTACTCGACGTAGAAGTTTAGTTTAAACTGACATTGGCTATTTGTTTGTCAAACAAATAAGACACGTTTTTTTAATATGTATGTCTGTTTTACGATTTATATTTAGTAATATGCATGTCCGTAATATGTATGTTTGTTTTTTTGGTAAAATATATATTTTTATATATTTAAAATTTACAATATTATCATTTTATATCAGTTTTGTCAAGTTTGTGTATTTATATCATGACAATAAATCTAATGAAAACTGGGTTAAGACTCTGAATAAATATGAGTGATTTTTCAATTTAAATTAGTTCCACTTTTATCAATTAGTTGAAGATGACGTCTCAAAATCAATGTTTCATTGTTGATATGAATTGAAAAGTTTTTCTCATAATAAATCACTGTAATATCTAAGATCTATGCAGCAGGGATGGACCGATGGGTGCTGGTGGGGGCAACCGCCCCCTTAAAATTTTAAAAATTATATATGATTTAGAAAAAAATTAGAATTTTCTATGTATTTTCTATTAAAAATCTATTTTCGCCCCCCTAAACTTTTATAAGTTCGCCCCCTAGAAATTTATAGGTTCGCCCTCCTAACTTAAAGTCATAGGTCCGTCCCTGCTAAGGAGGGTTATGGGTCGAGTCAGACCTTTAACCGACTCACATTCGGTCCAAAAATTCAAACGTTTGATGATGTTTTATCAATCTAAACTCGACTTGAATCTTAGGTTAAAAGTCAAACTTCCACTCTTACTTGAAATAAATAAAAATATTTTTTCTCATTTTTATTTGGTATATATAGATATTTTAATACATAAGCTGTTTGTAAAACTAATTTTACACAAGTTTGCCTATAAAACTCAAATCCTAAATTCTTATCCCTAGCCATAAAAAATTAAACCCTAAACTCTAAATTCTAAACACTAACCTTAAATTCTAAACCCTACAACCTAAACCCCTAAATTAGTATCATAACCCCTAAAACTAAATGGCAAGTGTAAATTAAAGTTTACACCGCCCATGTATCAAAGTTTTTTCTTATATATATATATATATATATATTACATTATAATAAGGATAAATATTCTACACACAGGCGGTGGAAACTGAAAGTTTCCACAAGCACCTTAGTTTTAAGATATATAGAGTTATTTTAGGGTATATGGTTTAGGTATAGGAGGTTAGAATTTAGGGATAATTGTTTCAATTTAAGGTTTAGGGTTATAATTTAGGCTTTATAGGTTAAAACCTAAATCCTCACCCTATTACCCTAAAAACTAAACCCTAACATATAAACCCTAAATTATAACCCTAAACCTTAAATTGAAACAACTATCCCTAATTCTAAACCCCTACACCTAAACTCCTAAACCCTATACCCTAAAACTAATGCGCTTGTGGAAACTTTCAGTTTTCACCGCCAGTGTATAGGATATTAATACTTATAATAATTATTTTTTTATTTGACAAAATAAGGAGATAATTGGAAAAATATAGAGATATGCATTATAGTAATTATCTCTAAATATTTAGAATACAATATTATATTATTATATCGGGTCAAGTATTTTTCACTCTAGACTTGAATCCGACATGACCCAACCATAACATTTACGAAACCTGATCTGACCCTGAATTTTAAAAAGAAAATTAATTATATAGGGTCAAATTGGGTTGAAACTCATCGAATTCGAGTTAAATGACTATGGTCATGTTTGGTAAAGAGAGGTTTGAGCAAAAATTAGAGGTTTGACCAGTCAAATCCGCTAATATTGTTGTTTGGTAAACAACAGATTAAAAGAGCGGATTGTGGTGAAACCGCTAATTTTAAAAAAGCTCATAATAGGAGCTTTTTGAGATTAGAGGTTTGATATTTGAGTTGTAAAGACTCTTTTAACCTTATCAGTTACCAAAAATCTCAAAATAACCTAAATTAAATATTTTCTCACCCTATTTATAAGCTAATCCTATTTACTTCTTTTTTTTATTATCACATATTTATATGTGTATTTAAATTAATTAATTAATTAAATTATATTAAAATAATTATATAAATAATAAATTAATATATAAATCATTCGAATATATTTAGAAAAGTTATATTACAAATAATTTTATAGATTTAATTAATAATAATTAGATACAAAATATTGATAACTAATAAACTATTCAAACAAATATTGAATATAATCATGTCCTTATATGTCATTTTGCTTGTTTAAATAATCTAACAGTTATTAGCTATCAGTTATTTTTACCAAACATTTTTATACAATCAGCTAATACAATCCGTTAGTTAAATCAACTAATGCAATTAGCTATCAGCTAATGTAATCCGCTATTAACTATTCGCTGATTGCCAAACAGGACCTATCTCTAACAATATCTTATTTGGATTTATTAACTAATAAATTAAATACAAATGGTTATAAAAAATAAAAGGGTAAACTACACTGGTAGTCACCGAACTTTTAGGGCGCTTTCAATAAGGTCACCGAACTTTTAAAACTTTCATTACAGTCACCCAACTTTTAATTCGCTTTCAATAAGGTCACTGCCGTTAACCACCGTTAAAAAAGCTGAAATGACATGTTAAATTTAAGGGTAAAATACACTGTTAGTCACTGAACTTTTAAGAGGCTTTCAATATGGTCACCGAACTTTTAAAACTTTCATTACCATCACTCAACTTTTAATTCGCTTTCATTACTGTTAAAAAAATTGATGTGACACGTTAAGTTTAAAAATATACTTTTTCCCACCCTATTTTATCTCCATGTCTTATTTTCTTCCATCCAAACATGTCTCTTTGCATTTAAAAATTATAAAAAAAAATCATTAAATGATTATAGAAATGGTTTAAAAGCATAGTGGTTACATAAATTTACAAAATATTAAAAATTATAAAGATTATCAACGACTTGAAACAAAAACGTAAAAAAAATCCTTTAAAGAATGTACATAACTCAAAAAAATATTAAGCTTAAATGTAAGAAGAAAGCACGTAGCATTTCTCCAACAACTCTGTCATTCTTTGTAATTTTTTTTACAGTAGTTATGTTTTATCAAAAAAAAAGGGTTCTTTCTTAAAATGGAAATCATTTGCTCCTTTATCATGCCCCTTCTATGCCCTCACTTTAAAATAGTGGGTTTAGAGTTTAGGATTTAAGGTTAGGGGTTGTGGTTAGAATTTAGGGAATTAGGGGTAAGGTGTATTTTTAAGGTGTGGGGTTTAGAGTTTAGGATGTGAAAATTATGGTTAGGTTTAAAATTTAATTTTTAAGTGATTTTTAGTGTGGGGCATAAAAGGGGCATTATTGGGAGACATTCGATGATGGAATCATAAAGAAATAACTAAAATTTTGCTCATAAAAATCCTCTTTATGCTTCAGGCCCGACATTTACTAAGTCATGCACTGGATAATGAGGAGTTGAAAGGAAAATATTAATGTATCTAAAAGATAGACATGTTTGGATGGAAGAAAATAAGACATGGAGATAAAATAGGGTGGGAAAACATTTATTTTTAAACTTAACGTATCACATTAGCTTTTTTTTAACGGTAATGAAAGCGAATTAAAAGTTGAGTGATAGTAATGAAAGTTTTAAAAGTTCGATGACCATATTGAAAGCCTCTTAAAAGTTCAGTGGCTAACAATGTATTTTACCCTTAAATTTAACATGCCACATCAGCTTTTTTAACGGTGGTTGACGACAGTGACCTTATTAAAAGCGAATTAAAAGTTGGGTGACTGTAATGGAAATTTTAAAAGTTCGGTGACCTTATTGAAAGCGCCCTAAAAGTTCAGTGACTACCAGTGTAGTTTACCCAAAATAAAAACCCTAGTTTAATCATAATTTTACTTTTAATTTCATTTATTACAATTACAAGTAAAGGGGGAAAGAATAAAATAAAATTAAAAAAACCCCTTTCTAAACAAAAAAAAGGAAAAAAATAGAATAAAAGTTCAAACTAGCCGTTACCATAATTGAAGATCCCAGAAATATAAAACACAAAACCGCTCCTTTCTTTCTTTTTCATTACCTTTCCTTTCTTGTATTACTTTCAGCTCCTATTTTTTTTCCCTTCCTCTGATCTTAGCCCAAAGCTCTCACTTTCTCTTTCAGCTGATTTCTTTTTAGAAAATCTTTGATCATGTTCACCGAAGGGTTAGACGAATCTGCAATCAACTGGATCAACCAGGTTTGGTTTTGTTTTTCGTTTTCAATTTGGTTTCCTTTGATTTTCAATCAAATTTGAATTTTTTGTGTGTTTTTTTGCAGGAAAAAGAAGCAGATCAAGAACCCAGAATTAGATCGCCATTGGCAGAAAAACTAGCACCTCGTGACCCATTCCCCAAGTCCCCTCTTATTTACAACACTGCCACTCTTTTATCTCCGCATGCTTTGCCTTCTCCTCTTAAGTTCCGCTCTGGCTTACTTGGACCTCATAGTGTAATAGCTCCTGCTCTCGACGACAACGACTGCGTGGACGATGAAAGCGTAGCTTCGGTTTCCGATGATATATCTGGGGGAGATGCTGGGAATGGGAATTTTTCTGATGAAGAGGAGATGTTTGAGAGAACCAAGTGTAGCTCAAAGTTGATTAGAGGGTTTTCAAAGCTGGATTTGAAGGTTGAATTGCCTGACAATAATAGAAGATTTACTGATGGTGATTTGGGCATTGGAGATTTTGCTAAGAAAAATCTTACTTCTGCTGGCATTGGAGGGGGTGGTTTTGGACTCCGGGAACGAGTTCAAGTACAAAATGCACATGTAAGGCATCTTTTCTGTTTTCTTGTTATTTTGACTACTTATGTTTTGCTTTCCCAAAGTGTAAAAGCAGTGCATTTGAATAGGAAAGGATGGTTTTTTTGCTGTCTGCAACAGTCATGCATGTCTAAATTGGTGTAATATTTAAACAATCAGATATGGGTTTCCTTCTGTAACTTTGTCAGGTTTTGTTTTTATGATTGATTTTGTTGTTACCTCTGTGGAATGGCTTAAACTTTGTCTCTTTTCTGGGGTTTTCCCTTTCTTGATGATGATTTTAGGGAACTAAACGAGGTCACGTTAACAATACAATTAAAGACGTTGAAGATTTGGGGACACCAAGTGCACCTCCTATATTGGATATTGAAAGAGAAGGGAGTGACATGGAGGTGGAGGTTGAAGAAGAAATTGAACAAATTCAGGGTGGAACTGGAACCTACAAGCCAGTACAAGCAGATTGTTTTGATGGCAGTAAAGAAGAGTTACCAGAATGGAAATCTCAATCCTTAAATGTCCCTGAACTTGGTGAAGAAAGGTGATGTAGTTTTCAGTTTCATTAGGCATAATTCACATGGAAGCCTCTCATATCTTTTGACCTTTTTCTTTTCTAGTTTAGTTTGGATTATACTACTATTTCTAATATTTCTTGACATTGCCGTATGCAGAGAGAATGAGTCCCTGAATGGAGTCAAAGAAGAAAAGATCCCTTACTGGCAAAGTAACATGCCTGATGATTTACATCATTATAACGCCAGGTGCAATCTCTAGTTGAAAATTTTATAAATATTAAGCTGATGCTTATAAAAAAAGTCAGGCTGTAAACCACTTAATCTCACATTCTTCATTTTGTTATTTTTATTATTCCAGTGGTCAATATGCATGGCAGACTTTAATTGCTTATGATGCATGCATCCGGTTATGTCTATATGCATGGGCTAGAGGCTGCCATGAGGCTCCTGAATTTCTGCGTGATGAGTGCCTTCTACTGCGAAGTGCCTTTGGGTAGGTTCATTCTCTTATTTTGAACTTAAAAGTTGTCGCATCAGCCTTTCGTAGATCTCTCAACTTTCAATTTATAGGCTACACAAATTTTTGTTGCAACCACGAGGTGTACAACCAGTAGAAGTGAACACTACTACGAGTGTAGAACAAGTTTCATTGAAGGCAAAGAAGGTCGTTGGGAAAATAAGAGTGGAAGGTAAGGTCAATGTTGTTATTGCAATTGCTTGTTATACTAATAGATATATCATCATTTTACTTGTTATTCGTATCTTTTTAATCTCTTGTAATTTGAGGGTGGAAGATAAAATCAAGTCTCTTTCATAGGATAATTTCTTTTAGCCTAAAATCTAAGTTACTCATGTTGGATAATTGCAGTGAAGAAACTGCGCATAATTCCAAGGAGGAAGCTTAGGAGTATGTATTCACAACGAAGTGCAATGTACATGCAAGTGGGAGCAGAGTATGTGCGGCATGTCTCATCACTTGTAAAAACTGGCATGAATTCTCTTAAAATAGCCTCATTTTCAGTGGCATCTGAAGGTTTGTGTGTGTTATGATATATTATTTAATGCATTTGAGCTATTTTACAACTTTGAGCTTAAGATGAAACTGACATTTTGAAGTTTAAACTTGAATTTAGCTGCTTTTCTTTTGGAAGATATGCTTAAGCTGGTTAAAAACTTAGAACATCTTAACATGTTGTTTTTCAATTTTTTTCCAGAGCCACTATCATGCTTATTCCAGCTGAAGAGTGCTACAGAAGATACCAAAGTTGAACCAAGTTCTGCCATCTGCTTGCACCCGGGGTGTGGTGATTACCATGTCTTGTGAGTTGCTATCTTATATCTTATACTTAGGCTAGTACTTTGGCAGACAACATGTTTATCATAACTCATAAGCAATTAACTGGTCTTACGCATCCCATGTCATAAATATTCTGTCATGTCTGTCTAAGTTAACATAGCTTGGCTATGTAAATGAGAGATCACATCTGTGATGAGAGTTATGCTTTCAATAGTAGAAAAGTCTTATACTTGCTTGTGTTTTTAGTTTCCCAGAGACTGAAGGTGATGCCCTTTTGCTGGAAGTCCAAGACAAGAAGAAATTAGTCCAGGGCCGAGCAACAATACCGGTTTCATCTTTGAGTGACAATCCTGTATGTATCATTATCTTATCTTTAAAAATCATGTTTTTGAAGGGTAAACACCATCCGTCATAATCTGATTTGCTCAACTATCTGTGCAGAATGAGAGAATCAGATGGTGGCCCATATACCATGAGGATGAAGAATGTGTTGGGAAGATCCAGCTATCTATTGGAAGTACAATTACTTGCGATGAGACGAGTCAGATAAAGGTATTATACTTTCCACATCAAGGACAATTCAATTGACTTAATTATATGTGGTGATTGGTCATAAAAGAACTAGATGTGCTGCATGGATGGAATTTGCTCTAGGAGTAGATCAAATTATGGTTCCATTTGTCCTTTCCTAATACAGAATTGTGTTTTTCTGAATGACATTACACTGTTTTTAATAATTTGGTGCTCATTTCGTTAGTAGTTAGATAATCACTTTCCATTTTCTACAACAAGAATTTTCTTTCGCATGTGTGGACAGTTGTGTGGAGCTGGACTGAATTGTATAAGTATGTCAGTAAGTGTCTCCTAAACATAAAAGTGAGCATGCGGGAGTATATTTCATCTATTGTGTTTTTCATCTTTCAGAGTGGGCCTGTTGTGGAGACTCTAGCCTACGATCTACTCCTCGAGGCTTCAATGCGTGCACAACGTTTTCATTCCAGAAACTTGAGGTTACAGGGACCGTGGCAGTGGTTATTGACTGAGTTTGCAGACTACTATGGAGTTTCTGATTCATATACAAAATTGAGGTATGTAATCCTACTTAATTCTTTTTCACTATTATCATTATTTCTACCATACTCCTTGCTATTTCCTTGTTATGATTTTCCTTCTTTTGTTGTTTCTTGTAGATATCTATTGCATGTCATGAATGTAGCCACACCAACAAAAGACTGCTTAGAGCTTGTAAATGAGTTGCTTGTACCCATTTTAAAGGCCAGGAATGAAAAAAGCTTGACAAGACAGGAGGTGGGTATCTATGCTTAATTTGGATGGATTAAAACATATCAGTATTTTGTATACCACAAATTTGAAATGTTAATGGATTTTCTAATTTTCGAAGTATGGCACATTAGGTTCAGAAAATTTCTGACATTAGATGAATCATCTGCATGCTCTCTTACAGAAAAGCATACTGCTGGGTTGTGAAACACAAATTGAGAGCCTCTTGGCCAATGCTTTTGAGAACTACAAATCATTGGATGAGAAATCTCCCACAGGGCTAGCCGACTTGTTTGGACCAACCCAGGAGACTGCTGCACCAGCTCTAGCTCCTGCAGTTCAAGTATACACTCTGCTTCACGATATACTATCTCCTGATGCTCAGACTATGTTGAGAAACTATTTGCAGGTAATTGCTGTTCTTCAGTAATGACTAAACAAATCCATCACACATAAATTTTCAATTGCAAACCTAGCTTTCTTTTTTAAAGGCAACATTTTGGATCTGTAACTTGTTTAATTCACTAATGCATTAAAATATTACTATATATTTGTTCAATAGAAAGGAAATTTTCCTAAGCATGCATTAATGGGACGCCCCTTTTAACTCTCATTTTACCAAAATCTCCTGAGCTGCCATTGACAATTGCCACAAAACTTAGATACGATGCAGAAATGTAAGAAATAGAATTGTCTGATCCTATTCCTATATGCTGGCTGTCTTATTTGTTTTTGCTATTTTTTTATACGCTAAGCAAGTATATAATGCTAGTGATGATAAATTTTCTCAGACTGCGGCCAAAAAGAGGTGTAGGAAACACATGCTTGAAACTGATGAGTTTGTTTCAAGCAACTCTGAAGGTTTTCTCTTGGACCCCATTACTATCTCAACAGCTTATCTGAAGATGAAAAATCTCTGTATAAATATTAGCAAAGAAATTCAGGCAGACATCAAGATCCACAATCAGCACATACTCCCCAGGTAATGGCATATTCTTTTGGATGAAAAGCTTATTCATGATGCTTCAAAATCAGGCGAGATACTAATGTTTACTTTCAAAAAAAAATGATGCTTCAAAAACATGTGAGATACTAATGTATCTCATGTTCTGATACAAAAACTAATGTGTCACAAAGCCAATTCATTTTTCCAGTATATGCAAAAAATTCGGTTAGCTTCTTCGTTTTACCTTTTAGTGACTAAATAAAATTTAGAATGGTTTGCAGTTGTAAAAATCTCCACTTCAAACTTCTTAACTATGTACTTGTTAACTGATTGTATCATGTCTTCTGACATATATTCTTCTACTCCAGTTCGATTGACCTGTCAAACATCACAGCAGCAGTATATAGCACTGAGTTGTGTAAGAGGCTTACCGGTTTCCTTGCTGCATCGCCTCCATCTTGTCCTGCACCACATGTTAATGAACTTTTGATTGCAATTGCTGATTTCGAGAGGGATCTTGAGTCCTGGAACATCAGGTTTGCGAAAGAAATTTTATTTGAAATCCCTTCATATAAAGCTCTTCTTACACATTATCTTGCCTGTTTCAGTCCTGTGCAGAGTGGTGTAGACTCAAGGAGTTTGTTCCACGATTACATAATGGTGTGGGTAGAGGATATGCAGCTTAGGTTACTCGATCTTTGCAAAGCTGAAAAGGTATTACTTCGTTTCTTTCATAGATTTTACTTGATGTGATATAAATGAGACGTATATTTAAGTAAAAAGCAAATGATCTTCTTTGGGTACATAAATCAAGTATATTCATTATCAAGAATCTGGAATAACTTACCTGGAACTGTTGAATGGACTTTGGGACATAATCAGGTGCCGTTTGTTGCAGGTGCCTTGGTCAGGAGTAACAACAAACCATTCAACCTCACCCTTTGCTGAAGAAATGTATGAGAAAATAAAAGATTCCCTTATTGGATATGAAGTCGTTATCAATCGGTGGCCTCAATACTCGCTGGTCTTGGAAAATGTAATTTCTAACACTAATTTTCTCTTACAGGTTTATGTCTTGAACATGTGCATGTGCTATTATTTTTTTTCATGTACTAACCGTTTCATAATTTTGGTTTATGTGAAGGCTGTTGCCAATGTAGAACGAGCCATTGTTAAAGCACTAGAGAAACAATACAATGACATTTTGACTCCTTTGAAAGATAGCATTCCAAAAAGACTTAATATGCATGTCCAGAAGCTGACACGAAGGCAGTCGACAGCTCTATATTTGGTTCCCAGCCAAGTAAGTGCACCATAACCAATATAATTAATCTTCCATCTATTTTGTCGGCAGTGAATATAGTTCTTTCATATCTTACCTTAGTTGTTATTAATGGTGGCAGTTAGGAATTTTCCTCAACACTGTCAAGAGAATTCTCGATGTCTTGCACTGTAGAGTGGAGGAGATCTTAAAGTCTTGGGCGTCATGTCTGCCTCTCACCGGAGACAAGAAGTCACTGTTTGGAGAGCAGATGAATGGGATTACAGTCATGTTGAGAACAAAGTACAAAAATTACTTACAGGCAACAGTGGAGAAGCTTGTTAACAATGTAAGTCACTCCGATCATTGTCAAAATTGTTAAAAACAAAGTATAGTCAGGATTGTATCGCCGTCCAGAGAAATTCTGACATTGAACAATAAATCTCTCTCCAAGCATTGCTAAAATGAATAGCTTTTGGTACATGTTCATCCTTGAGCTCATTCATGAAAAAATAATTATAATCAAAGCTAAATGTCTGTTTCATTTCAGACGCAAGGTAATCGAAATACGAGACTAAAAAGGATACTTGAGGAAATAAAGGAAGAAGATGGAGAGGCTGAGATCCGTGAGAAAATGCAGATGCTGAGCTCACAACTGATAGACTCCATATCTAACCTACATGAGGTTTTCACAAGTTGGATATTTGTGGCAACCTGCCGTGGGTTTTGGGATAGAATGGGACAGGTGAATGAGAAACTTTTAGATCTTTGTAACTTAGCTTTGTCTTGTTTCTGAGTTCTGACATGTTTTCCATTCACTATTTTTACCAGATTGTACTGAAATTTCTTGAAGGAAGGAAGGAAAACCGAGTATGGTATAACGGATCATACTACGCTCTTGGGGTAAGTCATCTACCTGACAAAGTCCAAATCTGTTGTTCTGCTTATATCATCATGCTCATGAAAGATTATTCCCAAATATGGTATTTTCTCAATGCTGATATATTACATGGGCTCAGATGTGTTCAACGAAAGCATGTTTAACTTGTTTTCTAAATATTTTTGGATACAGATTTGCACCGGTTATGGTTTAACATTCCCATGTTTTCTCCTTTGTAGATACTAGATGACACATTTGCATCCCAAATGCAGCGATTGCAAGGAAATCTGCTCCAAGAAAAAGATGTCGAGCCGCCTCGTTCGGTAATTGAAGCTCGGTCTATCCTCTGCAGAGAACCGGCTAATGCGACGGATGCATCCACCTACTTCTACGTTTAATTGCTACTCATACTCCTGCATCAGCTGCAACATCAAAGATATTGTCACAATATACGTACAGCACAAAAAACAGAGATCCGGAATTCATATATTCTTTTTTGTATATGTTATATTATACATACCCAGATGCTGCTGGAAAACGCATTTAAAGTAGTCTTCTTAGTTCTTGTGTTTACATATTCTTCAAAGCTTCTTGTATTCTTTCTGATTAAAATTACAATGAAATAATAACAATGTCTCCTGCACATTTTATATCAGAACACGACTCAGAAAAAGAGAGTAGTAAATGAAAACTAATAAATTCCTTCTACTAAAGGATTATAACTGTAAAAATTGGATTTTGGTTGAATTCTAAACTGGTCCAAAATGATTATTTTTTAGTAATATTTTAAGAGTAATTATTCTATGTACAGAAGCCTTAGTTTTGTTTAGAGATTTTGTTTAAGGTCTAATGTTTAGGGATTTGAGTGTACGAGTTTTAAATTTAAGGGATATGATTAGAATTTAGGGTTTGTATGTTAAAACTTAAATCTCTAGCCATATTATCTTAAAAACTAAACCCTAACCTATAAATCTTAAATTCTAACCCTAAATCCTAATTCTAATCATAAACTCTAAATTCAAAACCCCTACACTCAAACCCTTAAAGTCCAAGCCATAAACTAGTACCGACCCTAAAATTAAAGCACTTGTGGAAACTTTTCACCGCCAGTGCACGATAGCAACATAGGATTGATGCCTTGAAAAGGTTATTCTGAATTCTGAAGTTAAGGACAGAATCGCCTGGATGCACGACAAAGCAGGCCAATTCTCGGTTAAAAAACCCTATGATCTACTGGTAAACGCGAACCTATATAAAGTAAATACCAAGATCCGAAACTATACAAGATGAGACAACAAAAACATCTTTAACTACTCGACCAATTAGTGGATTTCGTTTAATAAAACCAAAGAATTAGTTATGATTTTCACTCCTCGTATCAGGCAATCCGCGTTCCATGTAATTTCCTCTAGTCCGTTTAAGTTTTGTACGTCGGAATCTGATCAAGGAAAAAATTCAAGTTATTTGACTTTGAGCTCGTATAGTTTCATAGGAAGGACAAAAAAAGGAAGCAGCCAATGAAAGTTATCAAGGTTCAGTTTCTAACAGAAGACCAGACCAGAGGCAGGTCTGGTCCGTCTACCCTGCCTGTCTGCAATTAAGTTTACGTTGAAAAAAAAAAGTTTACATTTATACGTCTCAATCTATGCATTTGTATATATAAAACTCAGCATGAAAGCATGAACCTGAAACTAAACAATGAAGATGGAGAAGAATAGTAATGCAGTTGTGTATTCGCTGCTGCTTCTGGCCTCTATACTTTTATCGATGGCGATTTCAGGCTCTCTGTTAGCTGAAGCAAGAATTATCAACTTCTCAGCTATCCAAGGTTTGCTTTGTTATTTCCTCTTTTTTTGGGCTTCAATTAATATGTAAGTATGAAGTAGTACCTAAATATTACTTTTTTTCGGATAAATATTAACTTGAAAATGCGTTCTATATAGAGGTGTCAAACGGGTCAATCGATTCGGGTTCGGTTCGGGTTATTTCGGTTTCGGTTATTTCGGGTCTGATATCATTCGGTTCAGTTTTAGTTCGGTCTGGGTTCGGTTCGGTTATATTGTTTGGTTGATTTTCGAGTCGGTTGATTTTCGGTTTGGTTGATTTTCGGTTATGTTCAGTTCAGATCGGTTCGGGTCAATTTCTGGTTGATGGGAGATCGGTCGGTTTTAATCAAGTTTTTAGGTTGGTCAATTTTTTTACACCCTTTATATGGCTTTAGAAAACCAATATATTTGTAACCCCCTCGTCCCGGTCTAGCCGGATGACCGGTCCAAGTGGGCTACACGGGGAAAACCGAGCGAAAACCAATTAAGGTTCCCCCTCGGTTAGCAACCCTATTTTTTTTTTAATCTTGTCACAATCGAACCCCAAACCATAATCAAACAGCCAAATTTTAATCTCGACTATAGGCATCTTAGTACCTAAGTGTTTTTCTCTTTAAACAGGCCAACAAAACTCAAACAGTACATTTTTAAACAAAGGTTTCGAAACCTCTCCAAATGGTTTCGAAACTTATACTGGCAGTAAGGTCTGGAATTCAAATTCCAGCAAAGGTTTCGAAATTTTGGTTGGCAGTAAGGTCTGGAAGTCCAGACTTCTGCAAAGGTTTCGAAACCTTACCCAAGGTTTCGAAACCCCTTGGCTATGGTTTCGAAACCTTGCCCATGGTTTCGAAACCCCCTGTCCATAGTTTCAAAACCTTCCCAAAAGGTTTCGAAACTTTTGATGGCAGTAAGGTCTGGGATCCCAAATCTCTGCAAAGGTTTCGAAACCTTACCCAAGGTTTCGAAACCTTGATGCAGGGGATCACTTACTGCCCAACCTTAGGGACCTCCTAAGGTAACATGACACTTAGATCATATAAATACATGCATAATAACTTACAAAAGGGCTAAAGGCACACCACACCAACAATCCAAGACTAGAGGCATACTTCCGATATTAAAAATACCTCAACCTGCTCAACCATACTCAAGGCATGAATGTGAACGATCATACGTACATGGTATATTATACATTAATAACATATCATAAAGAACATGCCATCAAAACAACCTTAATCATTTAAAAGGCATGCTTAGACCCATAACATACATATTAAGATATATTTACACAAGCAACATCTCAAGCTTAATTACAATTTTCTAAACTCTATACCCCATTGTCTAGGCAATTTATCAAAACACAAACCATACTTGTAACTAGCTTGAGAACTCCAAAAGCTCTTTCCTCACCCGCTTGCCTTCCGAACTCTAACGATCTGCACGTTGAAAACAAAGAGAGCGTAAGCCAAATAGCTTAGTGAGAGAGGCTCTATAATTCACAACGTACAGTTTTTCCAAAACACGTTTTATATACAAGAAGACAATAGGTGCACAAGGATCAATCTCAATAACAACAACACACATGGTTTGCACAAGCACAACCAACATACAAGTACGGTGGGACTACACATCACCGTTTCAACTAGTGGGTTTCCAATAGGACTACACATCAAAGTACTACCCAACTAGTGACTACCGGTGGGACTACACATCACCAGAGTCTTATACTTTTGCTACCGGCGGGACTACACATCACCGGAGCAACGACAACCATCACGTGAGGCACGAACTCAACTCAACTACACAATTAACCACTCAAAATGCACTTAAAGCTCATGAATTATAAACATTCATCATACCACAACAACATGAGAGTAGAAAGGCTTACACACGGGTTTAGGTGACCCTTCAAGGTCCCACCCAACCCCAAGAGAATCCATATCGAGCACAATGCATAATTCAACAATTCTACTCACCGTTGCTACTCAAAAGAAGATCGAAGACCAAGCTCACAACTCCGAAATCCTCAATTTGTCCCCGAAGCTTCACCAACAAACTTTCTCGTTTCTTTGAAAAATCTTCAAAAACGGATGAGTTATGGAATGAAATAGTATTTGAAGAGGGAGAGATGTTCTTCACGTTGGAAACAAATAGAAGAGAGGGGAAGAAGATGATGATTCATCCTTATTTTATAATAGTTTAAATTTTAATGTTCAAAGACCAAAATGCCCTTAAAGAAAAAGGGAAACCACAATAGGTGCCATCCATGGCTTTTGGGCTAGATTTAAAATTGGTCCAAATCTTAAAACCCGAGGCCCAAACCATTACTTTATTAAATAAAATATTAGAATCGAAACCCGAGACAATACTAAAATATTATTTTCACCTAGCCCCTAAACCCGGGCGTTACAACTCTCCCCCACTTAAGGAATTTCGTCCTCGAAATTACCTGGCGGAAACAAGTACGGAAACTGCTCAAGCATGTCAGCTTTCCTCTCCCACGTGGCTTCTTCCACACCTCCATGTCTCCATAAGACTTTGACTAACTCTATAGTCTTGCCACGCAATACCTTGCTATCAGAAGCAAGTATCTCAACTGGTTCCTCGTTGTAAGACAAGTCCGGATTTAACTCTATTTCTTCCACTGGCATAACATGGGACGGATCCGATCTGTACCTCCTAAGCATCGACACATGAAATACATCATGAATCTTCTCCAGCTCAACTGGGAGTCTCAATCTATACGCAACCGGACCAATTCTCTCAACTATCTCATAAGGCCCTATGTACCTTGGGCTCAACTTGCCCTTTCTCCCAAATCTCATCACTTTCTTCCAAGGTGAGACTTTCAAAAACACTTTATCTCCCACGGAGTACTCTACCTCTTTCCTCTTCAAATCGGCATAGGACTTCTGCCGATCTGAAGCCGCTTTCAAGCGATCACAAATCAACTTTACCTTTTCGGTGGTACCCTTAAGCAACTCGGGCATCGGTATAAGCTTCTGTCCAGTCTCAGCCCAACAAATCGGGGTCCTACACTTCCTACCATACAAGGCCTCGTAGGGAGCCATCTCAATGCTCGACTGAAAGCTGTTGTTATACGCAAACTCCACTAGTGGTAGGTGTTTCTCCCATGTCCCCTGGAAGTCAATGATACAACACCTTAACATGTCCTCCAATATCTGAATCACTCTTTCCGACTGTCCATCCGACTGCGGATGATATGAAGTGCTGAAGTTCAACCAAGTGCCCAAAGCTCGATGCAAACTCTCCCAAAATCTAGAGGTGAATCTCGGATCTCTATCCGACACAATCGACTTCGGTACCCCATGTAGTCTTACAATCTCACGAATATACAATTCGGCCAACTTGTCTAAAGTATAAGTAGTATGAACCGGTATAAAGTGAGCACTCTTGGTGAATCTATCTACAATCACCCACACTGAATTTTTCTTCGAAGGAGTCAACAGAAGTCCTGACACAAAGTCCATAGTGATACGCTCCCACTTCCACTCCGGAATTTTCAACGGTTGCAACAACCCTGAGGGAAACTGGTGCTCAGCCTTAACTCTCTGACAAACCATACATTTACTTACGAACTCGGCTACATCCCTTTTCAAGCCAATCCAATAATATTCTTCCTTCAATCCTCGATACATCTTCGTGCTACCCGGATGCATAGCAAAAGGACTATTGTGAGCATCACTCAAGATCATACGTCTCAACTCAGCATCCTCCGGAACTACTATCCTATCCTTAAAACATAGGATCCCATTCTCTCCAAAACAATACTCGGTTGGCCTATCTTCGGCTATATCTTGTACGTGAGGTGCCAAAGACTCATCCCTCAACTGCTTCTCACGAATCAACTGAATCAATGATGGCTTAGCTTGAAGCTCGGCCACTAAACCACCATCTGTAGACACACTCAATCTTGCAAACATTGCTCGCAACTCAACGGCCACCTTCCTACTCAAGGCATCGGCCACCACATTCGCCTTG
Organism: Hibiscus trionum; assembly: GCA_030270665.1. NCBI lineage: Eukaryota > Viridiplantae > Streptophyta > Magnoliopsida > Malvales > Malvaceae > Hibiscus > Hibiscus trionum. Next base: position 992,520 of record BSYR01000033.1, on the reverse strand, counting down.
CCCGGATGATACTCTATGGTAAGGTCATAATCCTTAAGAAGCTCTAACCACCTTCGCTGTCTGAGGTTTAACTCCTTCTGAGACATCAAATATTTCAAACTCTTGTGGTCGGTATACACAGTGCACTTCTCACCATAAAGATGGCGTCTCCAGATTTTCAACGCAAACACCACCGCAGCCAACTCAATGTCATGTGTGGGGTAATTCTTCTCATGGACTTTCAATTGTCGCGAAGCATAAGCCACCACCTTACCATCTTGCATAAGCACACAACCTAGTCCCACGTACGACGCATCACTGTAAATCACAAACTCTCTCTCCGGCTCAGGTTGAACCAAAATAGGAGCTTCGGTCAAAGCTTTCTTTAATTTCTCAAACGCTTCTTGTCTCACATCTGACCATTCGTACGGAACATTCTTCTGTAACAATTTGGTCAATGGTGCCGCTATCTTCGAGAACCCTTCAACGAACCTTCTATAGTATCCCGCCAAACCTAAGAAACTGCGGATTTCGGTCACTGATTTCGGTTGTTTCCAATCCACAATGGCTTCTATCTTCTTGGGATCTACACTAATCCCACTAGCCGAGACCACGTGACCTAGGAAGACCACCTCCCTAATCCAAAACTCACACTTACTTAGTTTGGCATACAATTGATTCTCAAGTAGGGCCTGAAGCACTAACCTTAAATGTTCATCGTGCTCCTCTTCGGTCCTAGAGTACACTAGGATGTCATCAATAAACACTACCACAAACCTGTCCAAGAATTTATGGAACACTCGGTTCATCATATCCATGAAGGCTGCTGGAGCATTGGTCAACCCGAAAGGCATCACTAAAAACTCATAATGCCCATAACGTGTACGAAAGGCTGTCTTCGGTATGTCCACATCCTTTACTTTTAACTGATAATATCCAGACCTCAAATCAATCTTTGAAAACACGGAAGCACCTCTCAACTGGTCTAGTAAGTCATCTATCCTTGGCAAGGGATATTTGTTCTTCACGGTCACCTTATTCAACTGTCTATAGTCTATACACAGTCTCATGCTACCATCCTTCTTTTTCACAAACAAAACCGGAGCACCCCACGGGGAAACACTAGGCCTAATAAAGCCTCGGTCAGTTAACTCCTGAACCTGTGTCTTCAATTCTTTCAACTCCTTAGGTGCCATTCTATACGGAGAAATCGACACCGGTGCAGAATCAGAATATGTCTCAATAACAAACTCAACAGCTCTATCTGGAGGTAAGCCTGGTAGCTCTTCCGGAAAAACACTCGGAAAGTCGCATACAGTCCTGATGTCCTGAGGTCTCACCTCACTCATATCCGGGTTCATTACGTAAGCTAAGTAAGCCTGACACCCTGCACCCAACAATCTCTGAGCTTCCAAAGCCGAAACCACATTGGACGAAAACTTAACATTTTCCCCAACTACCACAACCTCAAAGTCATCGGTAAGCCTCAAAGAGACTCTTTTAGTCTCGAAGTCAACCTTAGCTCTATGCTCCATAAGCCAATCCATGCCCAAAATCACATCAAAGCCATAAAAGGGTAATTCCATCATATCGACCGGAAACACATGGCCTTGAACCATCAAAGGACACCTTCTATACACTTTCCTAACTACCACGGTATCACCAAAAGAGCTAGTGACATTTACACCGACCTCTAACCAATCACAAGGTAATCCTAATGACTTTGCGTGCTCACCCAAAATATACGAATGTGTTGCCCCCGAATCTATTAGAGAAAGCAAACTCAAGAACTGTAATGTGAAATTACCTGCAATGACATCAGTATCACTCCCAGCCTCTCGCTTAGCGTACACCCTAGCCGGTCCTCCTCCCTCGGGCTGGACTGCTACAACATGAGCCAAGTTTCTCTGACCCTCATTCCTTGGCTGAAAGTTCCCACGGCCGCGCCCACGGCCTCTCTGATGCTCAAAACCCCTCGCTGGGTCTAGTCCTCCCCTAACTGGGTGTGGACAATCACGCCTCAAATGGTCTCGGGAGCTACAGTTCCAACACGGCCCGAATATACCCATACATTCACCTGAGTGGCGTCTCCCGCACCTAGTGCACTCGGAATTGTATCCGATGGCCCCATGGCCCTGACGACCCTGACCTTGGTTACCACCCTTAGGTCTCGTATCCTGCTGGTACCTCTTATCCTTATGCCTCTTGGCATAATCTCTATCCCAGTTCGTATGTCTCTTCCCGGAATCAGACCCACCAGCACGTGCTCTAGAGTTCAGGTTCTGCTCTATATCCTTGGCTCTAGAAACCAAGACATCGAACTCAGTGTAGTCAGAGGCCAACATGTAAGTCTTCACATCAGTAGTCAATCCATATCTATAACGCTCGCATCGTTCCGTCTCATTCGGAATCAACTCTGGTGCGTACTGGCTCAACCTCACAAACTGGACCTCATACTCAGACACGGTCCTATTACCTTGAACCAAAGCCATGAACTCTCTTTTCTTTTCATCCAAGTACCGAGCCCCAAGGTACTTCCTCTTGAAAGCATTCCTGAAAAACTCCCATGTGACATCCACCTCGGCCATACCGGAAACAACAGTGGTCCACCAAGCATAAGCATCTCCCTGAAGTAATGAGACAATGCACCCCAACCTACGGGAATCCGAACACTCCATCTGACCCAAGATGCGAGTAGTGCTCTCAAGCCACCCTTCCGAACCTTCCGGAGACAACCCACGAAACTCAACCGCCCCCAAATTACGAAGTCTCTCTAGGGGTAGTCCTGTCCCCGCACCCTGAGGTGGTGCTGCAACATGCATACCGGCCAAAGCTGTCTGAAAGGCTCCGGCTATGGTATGTATCAGATGAGCCACATCTGGACCTGCCTGACCTTGGCCCACTTGAGCCCCAATTCCTCCCACATTAGCCTCAGCCTGAGGCCCGATACCATCACCTCCGACGTTTCCTCCATCATCACCAGGAGCATTTAGAGCATGAGGTGCATTTTCAGGTGCCTGGCCACCCCTCCTAGGCCGTCCCCTCGGTCGCACCATAGCAATTAAAGTAATCTAAAACAACATCACACAACAGCAAAGAAATGTTAGGTTAGCAAAGGGGCAAAGGACTCCGGTTCTCAAGCTCTTTCAAACCAAAACAATTTCCCTTTTTATTTTGACAACAACGCCTAACAATGGGGACTCGAACCAAATCTCAACAATTACAAGATCACCATAGCATGCATTCATACACCGTGCTAAAGACAAAATTTAAACATATATAACAAAACACTAATAATACCTTATCTTACCTCACTTACCGGCCCGAGGTCTCGGAAACCTCAGGCTCTGATACCAATAAATGTAACCCCCTCGTCCCGGTCTAGCCGGATGACCGGTCCAAGTGGGCCACACGGGGAAAACCGAGCGAAAACCAATTAAGGTTCCCCCTCGGTTAGCAACCCTATTTTTTTTTAATCTTGTCACAATCGAACCCCAAACCATAATCAAACAGCCAAATTTTAATCTCGACTATAGGCATCTTAGTACCTAAGTGTTTTTCTCTTTAAACAGGCCAACAAAACTCAAACAGTACATTTTTAAACAAAGGTTTCGAAACCTCTCCAAATGGTTTCGAAACTTATACTGGCAGTAAGGTCTGGAATTCAAATTCCAGCAAAGGTTTCGAAATTTTGGTTGGCAGTAAGGTCTGGAAGTCCAGACTTCTGCAAAGGTTTCGAAACCTTACCCAAGGTTTCGAAACCCCTTGGCTATGGTTTCGAAACCTTGCCCATGGTTTCGAAACCCCCTGTCCATAGTTTCAAAACCTTCCCAAAAGGTTTCGAAACTTTTGATGGCAGTAAGGTCTGGGATCCCAAATCTCTGCAAAGGTTTCGAAACCTTACCCAAGGTTTCGAAACCTTGATGCAGGGGATCACTTACTGCCCAACCTTAGGGACCTCCTAAGGTAACATGACACTTAGATCATATAAATACATGCATAATAACTTACAAAAGGGCTAAAGGCACACCACACCAACAATCCAAGACTAGAGGCATACTTCCGATATTAAAAATACCTCAACCTGCTCAACCATACTCAAGGCATGAATGTGAACGATCATACGTACATGGTATATTATACATTAATAACATATCATAAAGAACATGCCATCAAAACAACCTTAATCATTTAAAAGGCATGCTTAGACCCATAACATACATATTAAGATATATTTACACAAGCAACATCTCAAGCTTAATTACAATTTTCTAAACTCTATACCCCATTGTCTAGGCAATTTATCAAAACACAAACCATACTTGTAACTAGCTTGAGAACTCCAAAAGCTCTTTCCTCACCCGCTTGCCTTCCGAACTCTAACGATCTGCACGTTGGAAACAAAGAGAGCGTAAGCCAAATAGCTTAGTGAGAGAGGCTCTATAATTCACAACGTACAGTTTTTCCAAAACACGTTTTATATACAAGAAGACAATAGGTGCACAAGGATCAATCTCAATAACAACAACACACATGGTTTGCACAAGCACAACCAACATACAAGTACGGTGGGACTACACATCACCGTTTCAACTAGTGGGTTTCCAATAGGACTACACATCAAAGTACTACCCAACTAGTGACTACCGGTGGGACTACACATCACCAGAGTCTTATACTTTTGCTACCGGCGGGACTACACATCACCGGAGCAACGACAACCATCACGTGAGGCACGAACTCAACTCAACTACACAATTAACCACTCAAAATGCACTTAAAGCTCATGAATTATAAACATTCATCATACCACAACAACATGAGAGTAGAAAGGCTTACACACGGGTTTAGGTGACCCTTCAAGGTCCCACCCAACCCCAAGAGAATCCATATCGAGCACAATGCATAATTCAACAATTCTACTCACCGTTGCTACTCAAAAGAAGATCGAAGACCAAGCTGACAACTCCGAAATCCTCAATTTGTCCCCGAAGCTTCACCAACAAACTTTCTCGTTTCTTTGAAAAATCTTCAAAAACGGATGAGTTATGGAATGAAATAGTATTTAAAGAGGGAGAGATGTTCTTCACGTTGGAAACAAATAGAAGAGAGGGGAAGAAGATGATGATTCATCCTTATTTTATAATAGTTTAAATTTTAATGTTCAAAGACCAAAATGCCCTTAAAGAAAAAGGGAAACCACAATAGGTGCCATCCATGGCTTTTGGGCTAAATTTAAAATTGGTCCAAATCTTAAAACCCGAGGCCCAAACCATTACTTTATTAAATAAAATATTAGAATCGAAACCCGAGACAATACTAAAATATTATTTTCACCTAGCCCCTAAACCCGGGCGTTACAATATTTGGCTTTTTGGTGAGTTGTGCGATTGTTCATATCTCATCTTTTTTTTTATTTCTATTAATATCTTTTATTTATTTCGGGTTGTCTTCGGTTCGGGTCTATTTCGGTTCAACTAAAAATCAGTTCATTTTCGGTTCGGTTTCGGGTTTCGGGTCAAATTTCGGGTAAGCATGTTCGGTTCGGTTTCGGGTTCGGTTCGGGTAAATCGGTTTGATTTTCGGGTCTCGGGTCAAGTTTGCTAGGTCTAGTTGTATAAGGTACGTATATCCGGAGCAAGTATATTTGGCCGATTAGTTAAGCTGCTTATCTTTGTTTCCTCATATGCTCTTAGGTCAGGAGTTCTAGCCCCATTAAGAACAACCACTTCCTTCTACTAGAGTCTCACATTCTTCTCCCTTCTAAGTAAAATTAGGATTATAATTAGGATTTCTCAAAAAAAGTATGTATAGTTCGTATGGCTAGACATATATATTTTTTCTAAGTAAGATATTTTATTTAACGAATTTTTGTCATAGTTAGAAGCCTCGTTAAAAATTTCCCTAAACCTAATGGAGGAAAAGAGTACACCCCAACATGACTTACAGGACTAGACAATTTCTTACAAAATACACCTTGAAAAAAATCAAGATCCCTTTGTTTAAATAAAGATTAATTTTTAACATGCATGTCTACTTTTAAAAAAAAAATCAAGATCCCTTTTTATCAAATGTTTAGCTTCTCTCTTGACTCTATGTGTTTTCTATCTATTCGTTTAACGGATTAAATAAAGATTAATTTTGTCGAATATTTAATATTATTGTATTTTTAAGATTTTAAACTGGTATTTTAATTAAACTAAAATAAATTTATCTTTCACGTGGTAATAAAAGTATTATGTTTCTCACTAAAGCTGTAGTTTCGATTAACAAGACTTCCAGGGTTTGATCAAATGGCAACTAGTCTAACATAATATTCAAATACGACCATGCAAATAACTTTGAAATATACTATTTTATAGAAAAATAAATAATTATTTTAAGAAAAATGTTTGATACACGTAAAGTTTACACAAATATATCTATTTAGAGTTTAAAGATTTAGTTTAAAGTTTATATTTTAGAGGCTAAGTATATAATTTAAAGTTTATGTCTAAAATTTTGTGGTTTAAAATTTATAATTCAAATAGAAAGAGTTGCATAATTGAAAATATTTTGCCATTTTTAATAATAATGGGTTGTTGATGGCTTTGACATATATTTCGGTTTTCTGTATATAACAGCAAGTTTGCAGAGTGGCATATACCGTCGGAATCTGAAGCCACTCCCTCCAGGTGGTGGGAATTCCCCAAACCCCAATGACAGATATTCTCAAGGATCCCCGGAAGGATGGAAATGAGAATAAACTCCGGTTCCGGCAACCAAAAATTGGGTTTTACCATTTAAATTTAAATGTTTTAAAGGGTGAACTTTGGGTCATCTTCCATAGGGGTGTAAATGAACAGAGCGTTCGACGAACCGTTCATGAACTGTTTGTATAACGTTCGTTTATTAAGTTAAATATACGAGTATGAACAAAAATTTTATGTTCGTTTAATAAACGAACGAGCACGAACAAAGGTGTGTTCGGCTCGTTTTTGTTCATGTAACACCCCCTACCCGGCCTGGTAGAGAACCGGGTCGGAGAGCGCTACCGGAAACGATGCGGAGATCGGAGACATAATTTCAAAGTTCAAAAATCATTTCGTAATATTTTATTAATCTCTTTTAAGACTTAACACTTAACTTATTAACCACTTACTCAAATTGGGGTCAATTTTAAACTTTTTCAAACTTAGGGACTAAATTGTAATTTTCACAAATTAAAGGTCTTTATCTAAAATTCGTGAAAATATACTGAAATTAAACTAACTAGTTATTAGCCTGTAAAACCTCATTACTATCGGAGGTTATTTATCTACCTGATTAGACGATGCAATATTTAGTGACTATTTTGTAAAATATTCAAATCTATTTCTTTTTATTATCTTACTAAAATTCTTTACATATTTAGATGAGCCTAACAACTTACAAAAATCTTAGAGTCCTTTCTAATCATTTTTATTAGAAAATTATTCGTATCTATCATTATTATTGTTCTAACATTTATTTAATAGGACTTTTCTAGATTACTAAAATAAAACCACATTATTAAATTACAAAACACAATTTATACAAAAGTTGGATCATATGCCACTTTACTAGGAGTTCATGAAAGATATCATACATATAAGGTAGAGATGTGACTTGCAACTGCACCACACGATCAAAGGTTGGAAATCTATCAGGGTCCTGAAAATGCATGAGACACGTATGTTAGGCTTACATAGCCTAGTGAGGTAGTCATGATAGTAAATTGACAATAATATGAATGTCATGATTAAATATAAATTTAATCTAACTTATTTGCATGCTTCTATAACAGTATAAGCATAACATGATCAGATATCCATATCACTAACATAACATAATATAATCATATATCTTATCATAAACATGTCATGGTATAACATATCGAACACATATTATATTGGTACCATTGGATACGCGGATTCCCTGTACACCTTATCATGAATCATAAATGAGCCGTAGCCCTGAGCCGTAGCTCCATGTATCCCTTACACTTCCATCCTTTTATCTCCCACATATAGGCCGTAGCCCTGGACCGTAGTCCTCCCTTACATGTTGAGCTCGAATAACCCTATGGCATGCCAATTGTATCCAATGTCCATAAATACACACAATTTCACATAGTCCATGTTTTTCAGATCATATCATATCAAATAGCAAGATGAGCCGTAGCTCCATATCAGATAGCATTTCATATTATTTTCATGTACATATAGCATATCATAATCATTTTTGAGCATATCCAAATAATGCAGGGTACTTACCAGATGCAGATAAATTCATAATTAATGCAACGGGGCAGCACCGAGCCTACCCCTGACACGACTATACTCACATATCAAGACATAAAAATATCGGAATGACACCGTGTCACCCGAGACAAATGCATCTACACTCACCTTGACAGACCGGTGCTTTATTTTTATTTATTGGGCTTGAAAGTTGATCTGAATCGACCTCGTGTACTACGATAAAAATTAATTAAAATAATAAGACAGTATCGAATATATATAAAAATATTAATCAAACTCGATACCGAAACTTAAACTAACTAGAGATTTGAGCTTACCCCGTCGTCGGCAGAAATTCGATATTACTATATCGAAAATATCGGACTACCAATCAAATATTGGATCGTATCTACTAATTTGTTTTCTTCAAACTTGCCGTGTATTTTACCCTCAATTTCCCCCCTTTTATAGCAATTTAGGCGTCACTATTCCCCCTCCCACTACCCATTTTTTAATCAACAATTCCCCCACACCATTTAATATTTTATTCAATAATCTCATTAGTGGTCTAATTTGCCTAATTGATTAACACCCATTTGCTAAGTGGATTTGCCTTTACACGGCAATCCCACCAATTTCTCTCTCTTTTTTTTTTATAATAATAATAATAATAATAATAATAATAATAATAATAATAATAATAATAATAATAAACTATCATAAATTAATTCGAATACTTAAGATAAGATCGAATAATTTATTTAATCGATAAAAATATTCAGTCACCGAAACTTAATTCTGACTAGACCGGTTTTTGGGATGTGACAACTCACCCTCCCTTAAGAAAATTCGTCCTCGAATTTATACCTGAATCGAATAGATGAGGATATTGCTTTTTCATCGTGTCCTCAGGTTCCCATGTTGCCTCTTCCCTCCTGTGATTTCTCCACAAGACTTTAACCAATGCAACATTTTTGTTTCTGAGTCTTTTGATTTCTCTATCCAGAATCTGAATTGGTTCCTCTTCGTAAGACAAGTCAGGATTCAGCTCTAATTCTTCCGGCTCTAAGATATGAGATGGATCGGATCTATACTTTCTGAGCATTGACACGTGGAAGACATTGTGGATTTTATCGAACTCGCTAGGAAGTGCAAGTCGATAAGCCACTGGGCCAATTCTTTCAGTAATTTCAAAAGGTCCAATGAAGCGAGGACTGAGCTTTCCCCTCTTTCCAAACCGAAATACTTTCTTCCATGGAGAGACTTTAAGAAAGACTTTGTCTCCCACATTATGCTGAATGTCTCTTCGTTTCAGATCAGCGTAAGCTTTCTGCCTATCAAAAGCTTGTTTCAATCGAGAGTGGATGATTTGAACTTTCTCTTCTGTTTCTCTGAGCAGTTGTGGTCCCAACACCTTGTTTTCACCAAGTTCGGACCAACACAGAGGAGTTCTGCATTTTCTGCCATACAATGCTTCAAAAGGAGCCATCTGAATAGACGACTGATAGCTATTGTTGTAGGAAAATTCCACTAAGGGTAGGGATTTCTCCCAATTTTTCCCAAAGTCAATAATGCAGGCTCGGAGCATATCTTCCAGAATCTACAAGGAAGATCGTAATCGATATAGGATACCTAGCTTATGTTTAAAGAAAGAAACTAACGAGGTTACCTGAATAACCCTTTCAGATTGGCCATCGGTTTGGGGATGGAATGCAGTACTGAGATGTACTATAGTTCCCAGTGCCTCCTGTAAGGTTCTCCAAAATCGGGATGCAAACCGTGGGTCTCGATCAGAAATTATTGATGTTGGAACTCCGTGCAAGCGTATAACTTCGCTGATATACAACTCTGCTAGCTTGGATAAGCTGAAGTCCATTCTTACAGGAAGAAAGTGAGCTGACTTGGTAAATCGATCTACGATGACCCAGATTGCGTTGTTTTTCTTTGGAGTCGGAGGTAAACCGCTTACAAAATCCATAGTGATACGTTCCCACTTCCACTGTGGTAGTTCAATGGGTTGAAGGAGCCCCGTCGGTACTTTATGTTCGGCTTTAACCCGTTGACAAGTCAAACACCTTGTTACGTAATCTGTGATTTTACTTTTCATACCGGACCACCAGTAGATCTCTTTTAGATCCTTGTACATCTTAACAGCTCCGGGGTGAATAGAAAAAGGGCTAGCATGTGCTTCACGCAGGATCTGGTTCCGAAGATCATCATTGTTTGGAACACATATACGATTACGAAAGCATAACAAGCCGTCAGAATTTATGGCAAAATCAGGGTCCGGTTCATCCTTGATTCGGGCTAAAATAGGTTGCAACTCCTCATCATCTTCTTGAAGTGCTTTAATCAGGGACACAATGGTCGATTGTACCCTGAGCTCGGCTAATAACTTGCCATGCTTCATGAGCCGAAAGTGAGCGTTTAAACATCTAGGAGAAGAAGTGGGCTTCCGGCTAAGAGCGTCCGCCACCACATTTGCTTTACCGGGATGGTAATCAATTACCAAATCATAATCTTTCAAAAGCTCCATCCAACGACGCTGACGAAGGTTTAATTCTTTTTGGGTCAAAAGGTATTTCAGGCTTTTGTGGTCAGTAAAAAGATAACACTTTTCACCATAGAGGTAATGTCGCCAGATCTTTAATGCGAACACAACCGCAGCTAGCTCAAGGTCATGAGTTGGATAATTAAGCTCATGCGGTTTGAGTTGACGTGAGGCATAGGCTATAACTTTACCTTCTTGCATCAAGACACAGCCCAGTCCTTGATGGGATGCATCGCTGTATACTGTGAAATCTTTTCCTGGTTCTGGTTGTACTAGGACAGGAGCGTGGGTGAGGATTTGTTTAAGCTGGTCAAAACTCCGTTGTTGGTCCACTGTCCACAAGAAAGGAATGTCTTTACGGAGAAGCTTCGTTAGGGGTGAAGCAATCAAGGAGAACCCCTTAACGAACCTACGGTAGTATCCTGCAAGGCCCAGGAAACTACGAATTTCTCCCACGTTCTTCGGGGGTATCCATTCGAGAATGGCTTGAATCTTCTTTGGGTCCACTTGAATTCCCGTAGAAGATATCACATGACCGAGAAAAGATACTTCTGTAAGCCAAAACTCGCATTTACTAAATTTGGCATAGAGCTGTTTTTTCACGGAGGGTTTGGAGTACAATCCGAAGATGTTCTTCGTGAGTAACAAAATCTTTCGAATAGATCAAAATGTCGTCTATGAAGACAACGACAAATTTATCAAGATAAGGTCGAAATATTCGGTTCATCAGATCCATAAAGGCTGCAGGAGCATTGGTGAGCCCAAAAGGCATCACCAAGAATTCGTAATGACCATATCTGGTTCGAAAGGCTGTTTTTGAAACATCTGGTTCCTTCACGAGCATTTGATAGTAACCAGATCGGAGGTCTATCTTAGAAAAGACAGAAGCACCCTTTAGTTGATCAAATAGGTCGTCTATTCTAGGAAGCGGGTACTTATTTTTTATTGTTACTTTATTTAGTTGTCGATAGTCGATGCATAAGCGCATCGATCCATCTTTCTTCTTCACAAATAAAACCGGTGCTCCCCAGGGTGAGGAACTCGGTCGAATAAACCCCTTACTTTCAAGGTCTTGGATTTGGGCTTTCAACTCCTTTAACTCCATTGGAGCCATTCTGTATGGAGCGATAGAAATTGGAGTAGTTCCAGGTTGGACTTCTATCCCAAACTCAACTTCACGTATAGGAGGGAGTCCCGGAAGTTCTTTAGGGAATACGTCAGGAAAATCTCTTATTATGGGTATATCTTCAGGCTTTAGTTCCTTCGTAGATTCTAAGGCACACATAAGACTACTCTGACATTTAGATTTCATTAAGGTGATGCTTTCTCTACCTAGTCCACGGAGATATAATTTCTTTTTAGAACAATCTACCCATGCTTGATGTTCAGCTAACCAATCTAGGCCAAGGATAAGGTCGAACTCATTAAAGGGTAAGACCATCAAATTGGCCGGAAAAGGAATTCCTTGGATTTTTAGGGGACAAGATCTACAGATCTTTTGGATTGTTACACTATCTCCTAATGGGTTTGACACAAGTATTTTGGAAGCAACATGATCATATTTTAAGGCATATTTTTCAATCAAAGGTTCACTAATAAAGGAATGCGTGGAGCCTGGATCTATCAAAGCATAAACAAATTCAGAACCTAACTCCACCATACCTGCAACAACATCAGGGTCGTCTTCTTGTTCGCGGCCTCGAACGTGGTACATCTGGGCTGAAGTCTTTAGATTTCGGCTAATTGAAGGAGTATTATTGTTATGGGGCCTTCCGGAAGAACCAGACGGTGCTTGATTTATTCCCCTCCCTTTTACTGGAACGTTCTGGGAGGCTATAGAGGTAGGGGCTTGTGGATTTTGGGGGCATTGTCGGATGAAATGACCAGATTCTCCGCACAGGTAACAAGAACCTGACTGTTTACGGCACTGTCCCAAATGTCTCTTTTGACAAAAATTACACAGAGGGATCTGAGAACTTTTGGCAGAGCCTCCTGTACTGTTTATTGAGGTCGTACGCGTAACAGTGGTCCCACCAGATGGAAATTGAGAGACATAATTAGAGTTAGGTAGCTGTTGATTGGCAGATGACCTTTGGTCCCACTGTCTTCCTCTTTTTTGAGATAGAGGAGGTTTGGAATCTTCTCGGAATCTTTTATCAGGTCGAGCTTGGTTTCCCTTCCTTCTTTCCGAGGCTCTTTGAGAAGCTTCAGTTGCAATGGCTCGATTCACCAGTATTTGAAAATCCTCGATTTCCAGAGCAACAAAAAGAGGACGTAATTCATCGCAGAGGCCATCTATGAACATTCTACATTTTTCTTTTTCAGTGTGGATGATATCAGTACCATATCTAGCGTATTTGCAGAAGTCATGAATGTACTATTCTACTGGCCTTCCTCCTTGCTTCAAATGGAGGAACTTTTTACGTCTTTCAGCGAGGTAATGCTCACTAATATACTTTTTACGAAACTCCTGGAGGAAAAATTCCCAGGTTACTTTATGTTCGGGTACAGTGAGAGTTACAGTGTGCCACCAGCTTTGTGCTTCATCTGCAATCAGGGCTAAGGCACACTCCAACTTATGCTCCTCGGGGCACTTTAGTTGCTTGTTGATTACTTTCAAAGTATTTTCTAGCCAATATTCTGCGATTTCAGGATTATCCAGATCTTGGCCAGTAAATGTATAAACTTGATAACGTTTTAGTTTATCTATTGGAGCTCGAGAGATCTGCTGAGCACCTTCAGCAGATGAGGAAGGTGCTTCTTGTCGAAGAGACACCACTACTTGTTTTATCATGTCGGCCATAGACATCAAATAGTCTTGTTGAGCCGATAACATAGGTGGAAGATGGGGTGGATCATTCTGAGCCACTTGTTCGGTACTTGGTTCTGGCCTCACATTTTCCCCTCGAGTGGAAGAGGAATCATGTTCGGTCTCATTTGTTTCTTTCCTAATAGTAGGAGCAGTCATTTTGGGTCTAGACACACATAAGAATTAAATCGTGTAAGTTGCAAGTCACAAAATACATATTTAATCAACTCCTAAGTGGCATATGAGACATAGACTCGTTAACGAATACCTGGTTAGTCCTAGAATCGACTAAACTCTAGCTCTGATACCACAAATGTAACACCCCCTACCCGGCCTGGTAGAGAACCGGGTCGGAGAGCGCTACCGGAAACGATGCGGAGATCGGAGACATAATTTCAAAGTTCAAAAATCATTTCGTAATATTTTATTAATCTCTTTTAAGACTTAACACTTAACTTATTAACCACTTACTCAAATTGGGGTCAATTTTAAACTTTTTCAAACTTAGGGACTAAATTGTAATTTTCACAAATTAAAGGTCTTTATCTAAAATTCGTGAAAATATACTGAAATTAAACTAACTAGTTATTAGCCTGTAAAACCTCATTACTATCGGAGGTTATTTATCTACCTGATTAGACGATGCAATATTTAGTGACTATTTTGTAAAATATTCAAATCTATTTCTTTTTATTATCTTACTAAAATTCTTTACATATTTAAATGAGCCTAACAACTTACAAAAATCTTAGAGTCCTTTCTAATCATTTTTATTGGAAAATTATTCGTATCTATCATTATTATTGTTCTAACATTTATTTAATAGGACTTTTCTAGATTACTAAAATAAAACCACATTATTAAATTACAAAACACAATTTATACAAAAGTTGGATCATATGCCACTTTACTAGGAGTTCATGAAAGATATCATACATATAAGGTAGAGATGTGACTTGCAACTGCACCACACGATCAAAGGTTGGAAATCTATCAGGGTCCTGAAAATGCATGAGACACGTATGTTAGGCTTACATAGCCTAGTGAGGTAGTCATGATAGTAAATTGACAATAATATGAATGTCATGATTAAATATAAATTTAATCTAACTTATTTGCATGCTTCTATAACAGTATAAGCATAACATGATCAGATATCCATATCACTAACATAACATAATATAATCATATATCTTATCATAAACATGTCATGGTATAACATATCGAACACATATTATATTGGTACCATTGGATACGCGGATTCCCTGTACACCTTATCATGAATCATAAATGAGCCGTAGCCCTGAGCCGTAGCTCCATGTATCCCTTACACTTCCATCCTTTTATCTCCCACATATAGGCCGTAGCCCTGGACCGTAGTCCTCCCTTACATGTTGAGCTCGAATAACCCTATGGCATGCCAATTGTATCCAATGTCCATAAATACACACAATTTCACATAGTCCATGTTTTTCAGATCATATCATATCAAATAGCAAGATGAGCCGTAGCTCCATATCAGATAGCATTTCATATTATTTTCATGTACATATAGCATATCATAATCATTTTTGAGCATATCCAAATAATGCAGGGTACTTACCAGATGCAGATAAATTCATAATTAATGCAACGGGGCAGCACCGAGCCTACCCCTGACACGACTATACTCACATATCAAGACATAAAAATATCGGAATGACACCGTGTCACCCGAGACAAATGCATCTACACTCACCTTGACAGACCGGTGCTTTATTTTTATTTATTGGGCTTGAAAGTTGATCTGAATCGACCTCGTGTACTACGATAAAAATTAATTAAAATAATAAGACAGTATCGAATATATATAAAAATATTAATCAAACTCGATACCGAAACTTAAACTAACTAGAGATTTGAGCTTACCCCGTCGTCGGCAGAAATTCGATATTACTATATCGAAAATATCGGACTACCAATCAAATATTGGATCGTATCTACTAATTTGTTTTCTTCAAACTTGCCGTGTATTTTACCCTCAATTTCCCCCCTTTTATAGCAATTTAGGCGTCACTATTCCCCCTCCCACTACCCATTTTTTAATCAACAATTCCCCCACACCATTTAATATTTTATTCAATAATCTCAGTAGTGGTCTAATTTGCCTAATTGATTAACACCCATTTGCTAAGTGGATTTGCCTTTACACGGCAATCCCACCAATTTCTCTCTCTCTCTCTTTTTATAATAATAATAATAATAATAATAATAATAATAATAATAATAATAATAATAATAATAATAAACTATCATAAATTAATTCGAATACTTAAGATAAGATCGAATAATTTATTTAATCGATAAAAATATTCAGTCATCGAAACTTAATTCTGACTAGACCGGTTTTTGGGATGTGACAGTTCATGAACAAGCTCATTTATAGGCTCGTTTATGCGCTCATGTATAAGCTCGTTTATAGGCTCGTTTATGCGCTCATGTATAAGCTCGTTTATAGGCTCATTTATAGTCTCGTTTATAAGCTTGTTTATAGGCTCGTTTTTACATGCTTGTTTATAAGCTCGTTTATAGAATGAAAATATTTGTGGATGTATCTAAATACTACTTTTTGTTGTTGCTAAGGATATTATATTAAGTTCATGTTTAAATGTAAGTTTTAATTTGTTGCTTTTTATTTATTTATTTATTTATTTATTGTTAATTTAGTTAAAATTTCTTAAAATATAAACACACATGTTCGCGAACGAATAAATGAGCACGTTCGTGAACAATTAAACGAACACGTTCGCGAACACTTAAATGAACTCGTTCGTGAACATTTAAACGAACACGTTCGCGAACATTTAAACGAACATATTCGCAAACACTTAAACGAACACGTTCGTGAACACTAAACAAACGAACACGAACACCTTCAAAAATAAATAAACGAACATGGACACAATATAAAAAATTTAAACGAACACGAACTGAACATGAACACCTTTAAAATTAAACAAACGAACACGAACAGAGGCTTGTTCGTTCAAGCTCGGTTCATTTACACCCCTACCTACCCAGTTGGATTAGGATTACCATTTCATTCTCACGTTATTGGTTTTTTTTTTTTTGTAATCTTGAATTGTGCCCTTGGCACAACACTACAGTCTACGTAGGTGGAAAATAAAATAAAATTATTAAAAGCGTGTGCGAATATTTGATACATTGTTAGTGTAAAAAAAATTATGCAAGCATGCCTATTTTCAAGCTAAAACCTAAAATTAACTCTAAAACTCTAATCTTAAATTCTAAATATAAACACTAAATTCTAAATTCTATCACCTAGACCCTTAACTTTTAAATCATAAACTCAAGTCTTAAACCCCTGAATAACCCCGCTTGTGAAAATTTTGTTTTCCGCCGTCGGTGTATAGGATAATAATCCTAAAAATATTAAGAATAAAAAGTTATTTTGACAATTCGGTGCCCCTTCCTATGTCTCAATACTTAAAAATTAAATTTTAAGCTCTAACCTTAAATTCTAAACCCTAAACTCTAAACACTAAAAAATACCCAATTTCCTAAACTTCAATCCTAAACCATAAACCCTAAAATAATTTTTTTGTGTGAGATATAAATAAGGATACCAAACAAGACAGAATTTTTTTACTCGCAGCAAAATCTCAAAAAAAAAAAAAGAAAAACCGCAGAAACTGTTCCTTTCTCATCAAGAAAAACGTGGCTAATTGCAACTTGTTAATCAAGTAACAGAGGAAGTACATTTAAAGCAATCGACATATCGTATGAAAATCAAGCAATTTTGTTGAAAAAAAAAAGGAAAGAAAAGAAAGAAAAGTCCTTTTTTTATGCTGGCCTCTATTTCAAGGAAGCAGCAAAGCAAACTTATCAATGTTTCTTTAGAAAGTTTAGTACAGCACAAGTATTTGGATTCATACCACATTTCTTTACAAAATCTAATATTTAATACAATTCAAAATTTAAATTTATTTTTATATCCAGAAAACCAAACATTTGATACCAGAAAAGTTACTTGGACACTACGCAGAAAACTTTTTCAGAAATTTGATAACAGCGTTCGAAGAAAATAATAATAAACAAAATTGCCAAAACTTCATGGTTAGGATTTAGGGAATTAAGGATATAGTATGTTTTTAGAGGTTAAGATTTATAGTTTAGATATTAAAATTTAAGGTTTAGCTTATAATTTAATTTTATAATGTTGAGCATAGAAAGAGATATAAAAAACGAGCCGATAATTTTTGTCCATTACCTAATATCCCCTCCAATTGTAATAAAAAAACTAATTATTTTATACATAATCCTCAAATGCGAACGTGTGAATAACTTTGAAATATTTTCTTTTGTAGACAAATAAATAATTATTTTATATTTTGTTAATTGAGAATGTTGTTTAGTTTAATAATCATGGGTAATATTGTTGAAGGTTTTTACCAATATTTTGACTTTCTGTATAAAACAGCAAGTTTGAAGAGTGGGATGCAGCGTCGGAATTTGAAGCCCTTCCCTCCAGCTCATTTGAAATTTACGAGTTATGTGCGTTATCAAAAGTTAAAATATTTAAATATTTTTATTTGTAAAATATATGTCTCATTAAAAAATTAAAAAGAATGAATAAATAATATCTTATAATCACTTAAGAATATCCCGATTATATCAAAAGTTTTTTCGGTACATTGTACCAAGCAATTAAAGATTATGAAAGGTATTGTTGTCATATTCTTAGCCATAATCAGAGATGTAATATTATTAAAGTTGTGTTGAAAAAAATCAATCAATTATGTACAGTTTTTTTTAAATGGATCGAATAGAAATTTTCAATCTCTTTTTAGTGTCTCTATTTATGCCTCACGTTAAAAAATTAAGTTTAGAGTTTAGGATTAAGATTTAAAGTTTAAGAAATTGACGGTAAGATATATCTTGTAGGATTTTGAGTTTTAAGTTTAAGATTTAAAATTTAAGATTAGGGTTTAAAATTTAATATTTTAATGTTAGAATATAGAAATGAGCACCAAAA
Source organism: Hibiscus trionum (assembly GCA_030270665.1). Lineage (NCBI taxonomy): Eukaryota > Viridiplantae > Streptophyta > Magnoliopsida > Malvales > Malvaceae > Hibiscus > Hibiscus trionum. Next base: position 973,906 of record BSYR01000033.1, on the reverse strand, counting down.
AGAGACATAATATTTGTTCGAAAGAATCATAATTCTTTTGCTGTTGATACTAAAGTGAGCTGGAAGCAAATATATTATTTGAAGTCAAGTTATTTGACTTTGACTCTATCCAAGTTGCTCGTATAGTTTCATAGGGAAAAAATCTAGTGGTTTGTAGATTTTGGTCGGTAGAATAGTTTTTCCTCTTTTGAATTTCGGGACATTCCAAGTAAGCAGCAAACCAAAGCTATATAGTCCCAGTTTTTAACTAAATGTAAAGACCGTTGCTGGTCTGTGTATACGAATAAAAATTATCTGTCCTTTTTCAGTGCCTTTATTTATACCCAACATTAAAAAATACTATAAAATTAAATTTTAAGCTTTAATCTCAAATTCTAAATTCTAAACCCTACACCATATACCCTAAAAAATACACCCTATGCTAAATTTTATAAACCCTGACATAAAACTCTAAACTCTAAACTTAATTTTGAGCGTAGGGTATAAATAGAGGCACCGAAAAGGGGCAGAAAATATATTAGAATCGTTCAAATAAGGGTGCTTCATAATGTAGGTTCCTCGTATGACTATTCCATGAGGAATCCTTGATTACTGATCACAATACCACTTTTAAACTTTGTTTGGCCTGGAGGGAAAAGTAGAAAGATGGAAGGAGTGGGAAAAAATGGATGTATTTGATAGAAAAAAAAAGTGGGAGGAAAAAATTAGAGGGATGATGAGCAAGTACGTTTGGCCGATTGGCTGAACTACTCGTCTTTATTACCTCACATTCTTTTAGGTCATGTGTTTTAGACCCATTAGGATTATTTTTTTTCACTCTCTTCTACGTAGGATTAGATAGGCCTGTAAACAAACCAAACGAACACGAACGAGTGTATGTTCATGTTCGTTCGTTTAATTTTTAACCGAACAAATGAACGAACACGAACAACTAAACGAATATAATTTCTTGTTCGTGTTTGTTTGTTAAGGAATGTAGCTTTTTCGTGTTCGTTTATCATTTTTAAAATATGTGAATAAATTTAAACGAACAAAAACGAACGAACATATGTGAATAAATCTATTTTTTAAAAAATATATAATACGTTTGTTATGAAAAATGATAAATATAAATGGATATATGTAATAAATTTGAACGAACATAAACGAACGAATATAAATGAACGGACGAGCCCTTTGTACGTGTTCGTTCATTTAATTAAAGGTTTAATAAATAAACAAATATAAACGAATTTCTCGCCAAATAGTTCGTAGAATATTTGGTTTGTTTATAGCCCTAGGATTAAGATTAAGATTAAGATTTGTAAAAAAAAAAAACTTTTTAGAGGGGTCGATCATATCGTATGAAAATCAAGCGATTTTGTTGAAAAAAAGAAGGTAGGAAAAGAAAAGAAGAGTCCATATTTTATGCTGCCTCTATTTCAAGGAAGCAGCAAAGCAAACTTAGCAATGTTTCTTTAGAAAATTTAGTAAAATAAAGCACAAGTATTTGGATTCATACCACATTTCTTTACAAAATCTAATATTTTATAAATTTTGAAATTTAAATTTATTTTTATATCCACGAGTGAAGGACACTTTCATGGATAAAAAATTTTTGCCCCTTTTCAGTGCCCCTACTTATACCCCAACACTAAAAAAACACAATAAAATTAAATTCCAAGCTCTAACCTACCCTACATTCTATACCCTAAATTCCTTAAACCCTGACCATAACCACTAACCTAAAACCCTAAACTATAAACTCTAAACCTAATTTTGAGTGTGAGGGCATAAGTAAGGGCACCGAAAAGGCTAGAGGATTTTCATCCCACCTTCATACCCAAACATTTGATACCAGAAAGATTACTTGGACATCACGCATAAAAGTTTTCAGAATTTTGACAACCGCGTTCCAAGAAAATATTAGAAAAAAAGTCAACAACTTCCATGGTGAACACTGAATTCAAAACTCCATGATTTTTAAAATTCTTGGCCATTGAAAATAAGGTGTTTTCATCTCTCTTTTTATGTGTATATATAGTGAAACCATGAATGTGGAACTAAACAATGAAGATGAAGAAGAATAGTAACGCACTTGTGTTTTCGCTGCTTCTGGCCTCTATAATTTTGGCAATTGCGAGTTCAGGGTTTCTGTGTGTTGAAGCAAGAATTCCTAACTTCTCAGCTATCGAAGGTTTGTTTTTGCAACTTCCTTATTATCATCGAGTTCGAGTTCGAGTTGAAATTTGTTTAATAATCATGGTGTAATGTTGTTGAAGGGTTTTTACCAATATTTTGTGTTTGTGTATGAAACAGCAAGTTTGAAGAGTGGGATGCAGCGCCGGAATCTGAAGCCCTTGCCTCCGGCACATGGGAAATCCCCAGACCCCAATACACAGCGAAAATTTTTACCCCCAGCAGGAATCAACTGACTCCGGCAGCTTCACCATTTGTATTCAAATGTTTTAATACCTAAACCAAAAATAAATGAAAATTAATTAATTCCTTCTATTCAGGGATTAGACCTGTTCAAGTTTGTACAAATCGTTTGTTGTCCTGAATTATTAGTCTATTATTAAAAAAAACTATTTAAGTGTAAACAGGTTCTTGAGTCGAGGTTTATATTCACGAATAAGCTCATTCATTTCCTCCTAACTAGACACTTTCTTTCAAGTTGACGTCTAAAAGATTTTTGCTCTCATTTTGGTATCTAAACTTTAATTTCATTTACTATTCGGATATTTTTATTAACATATTTAGCCCTCAAAACATATACATTCTATCAATTTGGTTTTAATTCGAAACAGTACAATAAATTTAACCATATGTATTTAAAAACACCATCAATTTAGTCATTTTTGTGATATTGTCAAATCAAACAAACTTAACGAATCAAAACAACAATGAGATAACTGCATTCTACCATAAGATAGTTACCGTTAAAATTTTTATACCAAGAATGTGATATAACATTTATAGAAAAAATAAACAATTTAAGAGAAGAACAAGAGTAAATTGGTAAGATTTTTAAATATAGAGAGATAAATTTATTGAATTACTTTGAAATAGGGCCAAAATGATAGAATGCATAAGTTTTGATATCAACTTGGGAGAAAGTGTCTAGTTCAAGTACTAACTTTAGACCAATTTTTTTTTAGGTACCAACTTAGAAGAATGTGTATAGTTTAAGGACCAATTGCATAAATCAAAATTAATTAATTCCTTCTCGGATTAGACATGTTCGAGTCTGTACAAATCTTTTGTTGTCCTAAATTATTATTGTCTATTATTAAATAAAAACTATTTAAGTGTAAACAAGTTTTTGAATCAATGTTTCGTTTATGTTCACGAACAAACTCGTTTACTGGCTCACTTATAATTATGTTTATTGACTCGTTTACCCAGTTTCTTTTCCTTTTATTTTTTTATATTTTAAATATTGATAAAGGTAGGGGCTAAATTGAACACATGGAGAACTTTGAAGTTCAAAATGTGAAGCCTGAATAGCATAAGAATTAGTGGCTTAATTTCACCAGTTTGGCGAACATATAAACGAATATGTTCGCAAGCGCTAAACAAACGAACACAAACACCTTAAAAAACAAACAAACACGAACGCGGTATTAAAAATTTAAACGAACACGAATCGAACATGAATATCTTTAAAAATAAATAAATGAACATGAATAGATCATTATTCATTCAAACTCGGCTCATTTACTCTGCTTGGAATTTGCAATTGAGAAATTAAGCAAGTCGTTGGAAATTTAGTGAGAAAATTCTACACCTATTGGCTATGGCAAGTAATTCCATAATGATTGTAATATCCCCTTGAGCTCAGGTGACTTTGATTTCGTGACTTGGCTTGACTCTAAGTCTTCACGTCTTCATTTATTGATATTATGATGGCTAATTAATTTGCCTTGAAATTGTTTGTAAAAAAAAGATGTATCAGGCAAAAATTTCAAAACATATGTTTTTGAAGAATGTTAAATAGAAAATTTTGAAGAAAAAGTGTGTTAGGTGAGCACTTTTCATTTTAAACATAAAAATATAATCTTTTTGGCACTAAAACTAGAGACGGAGTTTGGATAAAATATTAAGAGAGACAAGAGTAAATTTAAATCTTGATATTATAAATAGGGCAATTTTGGGTGAAAAACCTCTTTTAAATTATTATTGGGAAAAATGGCTCCCAAAAACTATTATTTGGCAAAATGACCCCTAAACTTGCCAGATCGACAGACCTTGCGTTCTGTAGGACGCGAGGTACGACATCGCGTTCTGCACAACGCGATTTTAGTCGACGTGGCATTGCTGTCCGTGTTAACGGTTTTACAGGACCTCGCGTGCAGAACGCGAGGTCCCCGAGAAATTGAAACGGCGGCTGGAATATATCGCACAGACCTCGCGTTCTGTATGACGCGAGGTCTGTGCAAAACTGCCCTGAACCACAAGCGAAAACAAGCGTGGGTAGGCCTGTTCGAGCCCAATTTCGAGCGTGTAAATCGTATATTTTTAGCGATCATCGAGTTTGGGGTCGTAGTACTGGAAATTGTCTATCGTATGATACCAACATGGTTAATTTCCGTCCATTCTACAATGGTTTAAAATGGCATCGAAAACCCTATGCTATCATCCTTTTTTGAATGAAGTTGCATTTCAACAAATGTCGATAGTCATGTTCGAGCAGAATTTCATACGTAGAAATTTTAAATTTTTAGGTAACATCGATTTTGGGGTTGTAGTACTGGAAATTCTCTATCGTATGACACTGACACGGTCAATTTTCGTCCATTGTACGCTGATTTAAAGTTGATTCGAAAACACTATCATAACATATTTTTTTGAATGATTGAAAATATAAGATGACGGATTGTATAAATCAAAGTGGACTGACTTTATTGATTAGATTGTCATGTGCGAACTCACATATACAAATTAAAAATAATTAATTAATACGAGGGGCTGAGCGATTAGGGCACTTAGGAGCTGTGTGCCCATGATTTCGACATATAGAACAATGCTTCTTTTGTCCGGTTTTCTCTTGATGTTCGACCAAATCCTCGGCACAGTATATTCTTGTAGAAGGTGGACGTCCTTTGGCTCGTAGTAGTGCTGGATCTGGGCGTATGATCGGATCAGTGTCCACAGCATTCGGATCAACCTCATTTCCGATTGGAGGAAACTCTTTTTTGTAAACCTTAAGCACCGTTTTGAGTAAGTATACTGCATCAACCATATGCATGTATTCTATTCGTTGGTTAGTGCAAGCAGCAATGGCGTGTGCGCACGGGTATTTGAAAGTTTGGAAAATTCCGCACTCGCAGGTTCTTTCCCTCAGATCTACCACGTAAGCGTTGTGCTGAATGCCTTCCAACCGCCTGGAAAATTCCGCAACACGAAACAAGTGTCCTTCTCGCGAGAAAAGAGTTGCTTGCATCTGTCTTGATTGGCCCAATTGAATATGCAGTCTTGTGCGGAAATCTGGATGGACTTTGTGTCCACCTGCCATGTACTCAGTTGCTTGCCTGCCCAAGGTTGCAAAAAGGATAGCTAAACGATAATAGGTCGCTTTGGCAATGGAAGTGATAGGCAACTGCCGAACTCCCTTCAGTGATGAGTTCACTGCCTCAGCCAAGTTCGTTGTCATGTGACCATAACGTTTACCCTCGTCATACGATCGAAGCCATTTTTCCTTTGGGATTTTTCAAGGTATTCTGCGCCATTTTTGTTTCTCGCTCTCAGTTCCTTGAGCAGTTCAGCCACCTCTTGTTTGTAGTGCGAGTTGCCTACGGGATGACAGTTGAATAGTTATGGGCGAAAAACACATGAAAAAAGGTCGTAAATTGAAGCGAGTAACAAGTAATATAGTAAATGAAAATGACATAAATGACGTACCCATATCGAGCAACATTTGACGTTCATCACGATTCTTGTATTTCAGCAGGTAGTTTGCGGCTATGTGCCGCAAGCAAAAACGGTGGTGAATGTATGGAGGCTTCCAATAATCACCCAAATTTTGTATCGCCCACAGCAGCGCTGTGCCTCTGTCAGAAATAACACACACCCCTTCATCCCTTCTTCTTCGTATTACATGATCAAGGACATATTTTCGTAGGCTCTTAAGGAAGAACGTCCAAGACTCCAAATCCTTCTTCGGGACGATTGCGAATGCAACAGGAACGCATTTGCGATTGCCGTCCTGTGCTATAGCTAGAAGTAGGATCTGTGTATATCTTCCGTACAACCATGTGTCGTCGATTTGGACCATCGGTTTGCAGTGCTTGAATGCGTTGATGCACTGGAGGAAAGTCCAAAATAACCGGTGGAATTGAGAAACACCTCAGACGACACGATCATTTTCGTATGCCAGAACCGTATCAAGTTTGACAACCATTCTGGGGATGTGTTTCTGCAGGAGATTAAGCCACGGGCGCAACTCTTTGTAAGATTCCTCCCATCGGCCATACAATTCCTCTTTGGCCTTTTTCCTTGCATACCATGCTTTCGAATAACCTGGACGGAAGCCGGTGACAGCTAGAGCTGCAGCCTGACATGTGGGGACCGACATAGTGGGATTTGTTTTCACAGTGTGGAAAAGATGTCCACGAGGTACTTTGCATCCAGGTTCTTGTGATCCTGGTTGAGGCTAGCAACGGTGCATGTATGGGGCCCCTCAAGTTTTGTTATTTTCCAACGGTTGCCTGCCCTCTTCAACTCTGATATACGGATTTTCCATTTACAACCTTGATCCTTTTGGACGCAGTGAGCCTTGTAGTATTTGGCTTGGGTTTTCTTCACCGTCGTCTCAACATTATGACGAAGGTTGTACTGCTTAACTGCCGCCACCGCAATTTCCTTGTTCGAGAACGCCATACCAATTCTTAGTTCACCATCAGAACGGTGGACTCGGCCATCTATTGTGTCGTCATGGGGAAAATCAGGGACGTCCATTGCATCCATATCAACCGTTGTGAAGTGGGATGGTGGCTGGAACATAGAAATTGGTCTTGCGTCTACAGGAAAGTTGGTGGCAGTCGGTTCTTCGTCCAAATCTGGTGGTGGAATGGTAGTGTCTTCTGGTAACTCTGTCAAGTCTTCTGGTTCGGGATAGAATGGCCCTAGCTCGTCTCCGTCTGGCCCGGGTTCTCTAATCGGTTCTTCGTCAGAAGCATCCTCCGGGAGCTGGAATAGTAGAGCTTCGTCGATCACTACCCTTCGAGGCGAGGATTGGGGTCGATGAGCGGGAGACCTCTCACGAGATCGCTCACGAACCTCATTTCCAAGACCAAAATCAAGATCACCATAAGAAGAATGTATTCCCATAGATGGTTGAACGTACTCCGTGCTAGGGACATACGTTGAGTGTCGTCCATATGAGGAATCATGGTCGTGCATAGCGTAAGAAGACGACGCTCCCTCACCCCTAAAAGAAGAATGTCTCCCCATAGATGATTGACCGTAGTCGGTGCCAGGGACATACATTGAGTGCCGGCCATATGATGCTTTATGGTCGTGCGTAACGTAAGGAGCCGACGTTCCCTCCCCCCCCAAAACTATAAGGATTGTATGGATTGTATGGACTGTACGATGCATTTGTTGGTGCATCGAATTCATCGTTTGGGGGTTGGTTCAGGTCGAACCTGATACTAGCTACGCAGGACTGCCTTAGAGGAGCAGATGACGATGCACCAACTTCGTTGTCTCGGCAGAGTAGGCTGAAATCACGTCGTAGACCTGCGGTCGGGCTATCAACGTTGGCATTCGGATCGAAGTCGAAATTCGCCCGGCCCCAGCTTGGTATTTCGACAACTGGATTAGACTCGGAGAACGATGCATACAGCTCGAGGGGCGTTCCAATTGAATACTCGAAGTGGGCTTCCATCATCATTTGCACATCAGCATTTTCCGCAATTTAGCATACAGAGTACTGTAAAGGGTCTATAGATATTGGCACCCGATACTTCACGTCGGACAAACGATGATTATTGAAATGAGGGACTTTTGCCTCCAGTTCCTTGACCAACTTCTTGAACGATAATCTCCTCGGAAGCTTTATCGTTACCGGATCTTCGCAGTGAAAAAGGACGCCGAGTTCGGTACCCTCGAATATCTGCCCATCGTAGTAAACTTGCGTAGTAACGCCTCGTCCGGCCATTTGAATATTTTATGAAAGACTTTTGAAATTTTGATACTTAGAAAATTCTAGGAATTGATTGCCAATTGAAACTTATATTTTCGTTTTATGGTTCTTCTTCATATATAGGCAAAATTATTGGCCCTTGCAATCCCGGAGAATCTGGTTGTGTAAGGTAAATAATGGTTCCGAGAGGTAACTTTGCTTGTCCATTACCTAAAACCGATAAGCAGGTAAATGATGAACAAGTCAGGAATGGCGTGTGCCTGGGAGGCAGTCCCCTAACTTTCGACAAGTAAGGGATAGAGTTGATGGGAGGCAGGGTTAACTAGTACCTCGCGTTCTGTAGAACGCGATATTAGTACCTCGCGTTCTATACAACGCGAGATCTATTAACATCGCATTATATAGAACGCGAGGCCACTTTAATTGCTTTGTTTCAGATATTCCGTCAGAAGTTATAATAAACGTACTATTTACTATTTGTTTGTTTGTGTAATTGAGAACATGTTCGAGAATTTGAGACAATTGTAGTCTTGTAATTGAATACAACTACTACTGGTGTGCATAATGTAAAGTAGTAGTAGTATTTTTACATAACTTGAAGTCCGTTGAACATTAATAAAGGATGAAATAAGACGTCATATAACATAATTGGAAGATAATTTCATAAGTTAATGGTTAATCCGAATCATCGTAGTCAATGGACACGTCTGAACTTAGGTTTAGTTCTTCGATCAGCTGTTGTTTTCTTTGTCTACGCCTGTACATAAAAAGTTGCAGCTCCTCCACAGCCGCATGAACATCCGGTGAAGACGGTGCGTGTTCAGTGTTCGGAGCAGGTTCTACGGGTGCAGACGTACTACCTTCGCCGGCGTTGACAAACTTAACATTAAAATCGACGTCTCTAGCTCCGACGGAATTGAGCCGGTCATACATGTTACGAACGTCTGTTTCGTTCGTAAGCTTCATAACGTAGTGCGTTTCATTATCTGACGGTGTTGGGATTCGACATTCCATGGAAGAAATTTGTTTGTCGGTGTGTTTACTAACCTCGATTGTTGTCAACTGTATTAAATCTTTCAGTGACATTTTGCCGGTGATTGTTGACTCAAAATAAGTATCGAGAAAATAAAATGTTGCCTTAAATTTTGCCATAAGGTGAGCAAGGATTGGATGTTTAGAGAGAATTTGGAATGAGTAAATGATGGTGGAATTCGTGGGTATTTATAGGAAAGGAAAAATACCACATAAGTAAATTTAAGTCGCATTTCATTTAACAAAACTTTCAACATGTATTCTTTAATAAGTAAATTGAGACAACTACATAAATTATCTATAAAATTCGAAACAATATATTCAGCCGCTCCGGCGGGCAAATTTGATCGGAGGCCCTGACTGAAAGAAGCAGAGCGCGATAATCAGATTTCTTCTGAAATGGTAGCAGCTTTGATCCACATTAACAAATGTAATCGGCACCGACCGCATCTGAAAATGTTGGCTGCCACGGCAGAATGTCGATCTGAATCCGCCTTCGCTTCCTAAAAGTCGTTTCGTTTCAAAACTGTAGCCGGGGATCCTCTCGACGGCGGCTACAGAAGGTGCCATTGAAGCCACTACTGCAGCACACAACCTCCAAAATATTGCGATATGTCGGTAAATATTATTCAATGAACTCCATCTATCATAAAGAAACAAAATTTCGGACATAAAAATTGCAACGGAAACAAACGCAACATTACACGAACTCATATTCAACTGACCTAAACTAAACTTAAATGGTTACAAAAATTCATCTCTGTGCATATATATATACCAACATCTCATAGACCTCGCGTTTTGTACAACGCGAGGTTTGAATGACCTCGCGTCCTACAGAACGCGAGGTTGCCACGTCAACATATTCACCTCCCTCTATAAATAGCAAACTCTTGGAGAGGCAAGGAGCACCCACAGAATTTTTTTTCTGTATTCACGTAAGCAGTTTTCGCTTGCAGCTACTAATGGCAACATAACGCGTATTTTGGAAGTTTTGTTCAAACTAACTTCCAAAATATTGCGCTATGTCGTTATTTTTAGTTACTAATGAAAACATAACGCGTATTTAGTATGATTCATTATTGTTATTATTATTATTATTAGTATGATTATTATTATTCTTATTATAATTATTAGTATTATTTAGTTACTAATGAAAACATAACTCGTATTTTTATTATTATAATTATTAGTATGATTATTATTATTATTGTTATTATTATTATTATTATTTTAATTATAATAATTATTTTTATTATTTCCATTATTATTTTTATTTTTATTGTTATTATTATAATATTAAATGAGTTTCCCGCCTCGAAACTCTTCATTTAAAAAACCTCACGACCTCACGTCCTGTAGAACGCGATTTCTTTAGAACCTCGCGTTCTATAGGACGCGAGGTCACTTCTGACCGTTCAGTTCACACGTCTGTTCATCGACGCGCCTTTTCAATGAACCTCGCGTTCTATAGGACGCGAGGTACATGAATATCGCGTTCTACAGAACGCGAGGTTCATTAACCTCGCATCCCAAACGACGCGAGGTCTTCTATAAATTGGAGGTTTTTTTCTAAAAACCTCCACAGAACGCGAGTTATATAGCAATTTTACAAAAATTTGTCAGGAAGTTTTATATATTGTTCGATCATATGGAGCCCTTGCTACGCAACCAAGCCAGTCACTGCAGTGAATTTTGGCGAAACAATCCAGAGGTATTATTTTTTACCCTTTTATTTTCTAAATTTTTTAATTAAATTATATTCTTTTATTTTTACTAAATATTTTATTTTATTTTTTGCAGGGATACGAACGTAACTTACAATGTTACCTTAACTGTATCACCGTCGCACCCGTTGATGTTGTTATGCGTTGGATTGAGCGCGCTGGTTTTGGGCACATAGCTCGGTATATAGGGGGTGAAGGTTAGACCGTCGTTGATCAGCGCGCTGATAGAACGGTGGAGACCCGAGACGCACACATTTCATCTTCCATTTGGCGAGGCAACAATCACGTTGGAGGATGTTGGCTACATTCTAGGGTTGCCTACAAACGGCAGCGTTATTACTGGTGTAGCGATGACACATTGGCCAACCCTATTTGCTGAACAAATGGGCGTGATGCCCCCTGACAGAGTGTGGGACGAAGGGAAAATCGCCCTATCGTACTTGGAGGAGCACTTTGGAACTCCTCCCCCCGATGCTGATGTAGTTGCACTTCAGGTATTTTTTCTATTAAAAAATTAGGATGCCATTATTATATATTTAGTATGCTTTTATTATATTTATGATTAAATTCAAATTATTTATTTGCACATTAGGATGGTTTATGAAATTTTTAGGATGAATTCAGTAAATATTTAGGATCTTTTTAATAAATTTAGGATGCAATTACAAATCAGTACTTCAAAAATAGGATGCTTTTATTAAATATTTATGATGACTTTATTAAATATTTAGGTTGCCTACATTAAATATTTAGGATGAAATTACAAATATTTATTTGCAAATTAGGATTAAGTTACTAATTTCTTTGGATGCATTTATTAATTTTATATTTAATCTATATTTAGGATGAACTTACAATTTTTTTAATTAGGATGAACTTACAAATTTTTTAATTAGGATGTCTTTATTAAATCTATATTTTCACAGCGGTGTGCGCAAGCCCACATCTTGCGCGTTATGTGGCTTCTTCATCTGACAGATTTAGAAGAGTCTGGACGAAAATCTTGGGGGTCAGCTGTCTTGGTGTTTCTTATCAGAGACCTCTGCAGAAGCGTTGACGCCTCCAGAGCATCGATGGGAGGATGCTGTTTATTCCTACAGGCTTGGGTTTGGTTTCGGATGCCTACTTTGAGACCACAGCTTAGGCAGCCCACCGCTATGTTATTTCCGCTTCTACGGAGGTACTACATAATCTACTATATTTTTTATTATTAAATTATTTTATTTAACGATGTTTTTCATTATTTAAAGGTGGACCACCGCACTATCCCACACCGGCCTGCCAGAGTCCCAGAAAGAATACAGATTTAGATTCGATACCTTGACGGAGGATGAGGTAATTCAATGATTATATTGATTTTTCCATACTATTTTTCCAATAATATTTCATATAATCGTTACAAACTTTTTCATTCTTTTTAGTCCGTGTGGACGTTCTACGATTCAGAGGAGATTCGCCAGATTACTCCACCAGATTTTCTGCGAGAGCGAGACCTCTGGATTTCCGTCGTGCCGCTGCTGAACTACGAAATTTGCGTGTGGCATTCTACGGATAGGGTACTACGACAGTTCGGGTACGTCCAAAATGTTCCACCCCCTCCGCAAAATATGGACTCCTTCCATAATCTTACGTGCCAGGGGAAGACGGAGGTTGACTGGGCCGAGCACCACGCTAGCTGGATAGCGCTTTGGGCTCAACGATTTCACAGACGCCTAGAGTTTCTCCAACAAATTATGGTAGGGGGTCATTCGGTCGCTTTCAATTATGACCAGTGGTATAGGAACAATGGGATGCCACATATCCTTACTCAGGCCGAGCGCGAAGCAGGGCTTCCCCAGTAACCCCAAAACCGCCCACGCGGGAGCCGGCGAGCGAGCCAGAGGCAGAGCCAGAGGCAGTCGACGCAGCGTGGTCCGAGACCACGATATGACACTCCAGGGGCATCATCTTCTGCCGCACCATTGCATAGCGGTTCATCGAGTTTCCAGCAGACGATGCCTCCACCCGAGTACGGCTCCACTGATGCCTATCGTCCCCATACGCCCACGACTGACCTTATGCTTATCGATTATCCACAGCTGCACCCTCAGTATGGGTTTCCGATTGTGGAGAGTACGCCGATAGGTAGCTTGTTTTACTCCCCGCCTGGGCCCAGCACAGATCCGCATATCGCGCCCGATGGTCAGGATGATAGGGACCAGGGACCACCACACGATGAAGACATGAGGTATCCGGAGCGTGAGCGTCATCCACCCGACTGCGGAACGGGTGGACATAGGCATTTTTAGTCTTTTTTTTACTGTTTTCTACTTATGTTTTTAATATTTATGTAAAACACTTTTGAATTTTATAATGTCGCATTATAATTTTGTTTACGTATTATATTTTGTTTACATATTATAATTAAACTTTATAATGTTTATTTAATTTTTGTTTTTAATAAATTTAATGGGATTACTAAATCGAAAATCGACATTAGTTGAAATGCAACTTCAAATAAAAAAACATGATGGCATAGGGTTTTCGAAGCCATTTTAAACCATTGTAGAATGGACGAAAATTAACCATGTTGGTATCATACGATAGACAATTTCCAGTACTACGACCCTAAACTCGATGATCGCTAAAAATATACGATTTACACGCTCGAAATTGGGCTCGAACAGGCCTACCCACGCTTGATTTCGCTTGTGGTTCAGGGCAGTTTTGCACAGACCTCGCGTCCTACAGTACGCGAGGTCTGTGCAGAACGCGAGGTACTGTAAAACTGTTAACACGGACAACAATGCCACGTCGACTGAAATCGCGTTGTGCAGAACGCGACATCGTACCTCGCATCCTACACAATGCGAGGTCTGCCGACCTGGCAAGTTTGGGGGTCATTTTGCCAAATAATAATTTTTGGGAGCCATATTCCCCAATAATAATTTAAAAGGGGTTTTTCACCCAAAATTGCCTATAAATAGAGTAAGGTGATTGTTTAATAATATAAATTTTATAAGATTTGAATTGAAGCTCGGTCTATCCTCTGCAGAGAACCGACTAATGCAACGGAAACATCCACCTATTTCTATGTTTAATCACTACTCATACTCCTGAATCAGCTGCAACAGATATTGTCAATATACGTACAGCACAAAAAACAGAGATCCGTAATTCACATATTCTTTCTTGTATATGTTATATTATACATACCCAGATGATGCCAGATGTTAGAGGAAGAAAGAATTTAGGATTACAATATTTCTGAAACAAAAATAAAATGAAAATAAATGTTGGCCAAAAATCAAAAAACTTGATCGGGCCAGGGTCTCAAGACCCAATTTATATAGTCCAAGCTGAGTAGTAACCAATTGGTACAACTTAACCAAAATTGGTTATACCCAAACGGGCCCAGCAGGCAACAACCCCAACAAGGCAACAACCTATAACAGAAACTGTTATGCCAATAACAACATTCTCCCATCTTCTTCTTCTCGGTTTAACAACCATAACATTCACCCATCTTCTTCTTCTCGGTTTAACAACCACAACATTCACCCATCTTCTTTCATCTTCTGCAAATTAGACACACTTCTCCTGAACACCCATTTTGAGACGGAACTGTTGAAAGAAAGACTTGCTAAGAGCCTTCGTAAGACCATCAGCAGCTTGATGATAAGAAGGAACATAATTAACTTGCAGTTTTCCTTCAGCAATTTTTTCTCTTACGAAATGAACATCCAACTCCACATGCTTGGACTTAGCATGAAACACAGGGTTTTCGGACAAAGCAATAACACTAGTATTATCATTCAATACAACTGGGATAGCAGAAACAAGTACACCCAGATCAGTCAACACTGCTACAACCCATGTTAATTCTGAAATAGCCTCTACAATACTTCGATATTCAGCTTCTGTAGTAGAACGAGACACTGATTTCTGCTTTCGTGAACACCAGGCAACCAGACAATTATTAACATACACACAATAACTAATAGTAGATCGTCGATCATCCACACTACTGGCCTAATCTGCATATGCAAATGCAGTGATCTCAACTGCTTTAGAGGAAGAAGCAAGAAAACATAACCCAAAACCAACAGTGCCCACAAGATATCGAAGTATTTGTCGCACAGCAGTCATATGAACCTCACAAGGTTTATGCATATATTGAGCAACCTTATTAACACTAAATGAAATGTCTGGCCTTGTATGGCACATATACAAGAGTGCACCTACTATACTCCTATACTCATGAGGATCAAGCAAAGCACTACCATCATCCTGAGACAACTTAACAGTAGGTAACATAGGAGTTGGGGAAGACTTGGCTTGATCCATCTTGGTGCGATGCAATAGATCAAGAATAAACTTGCGTTGACTAAGAACAATAGAACTGGAGGTACAATGAATTTCAAGTCCAAGAAAGAATTGAAGATCTCCCAAATCCTTCAAGGCAAAAGTGGTACGTAAGCTAAGAATTACATGCTCAACCTCAGCTTCAGACTGACCAGTGACAATAATGCTGTCCACATACACTAACAAGTATGTAACGACTTCTCCTTTGTCACAGATAAACAAAGACACATCAGCCTTAGACTCACGAAACCCAAGCTTCAACAGAAACATTCGTAGCTTGGTGTACCAGTTCCGTGGAGCCTGTTTGAGGCCATATAGAGCCTTCTTGAGACAACACACTAAGGGTGAGCCATTTGCAGCAGTTTGAACAAAACCAGGAGGTTGCTGCATGAACACTTCTTCCTCAAGGTCACTATTCAAAAAGGCATTGTTGACATCGATTTGACGAAGCCTCTAATTGTTTGAAACAACAAGAGAAATGACAATATTTAGAGTTGTAAACCGAACCACAGGACTAAAGGTATCCCTAAAGTCTTGACCAGGTACTTGGGAGAACCCTTTTGCCACTAAACGAGCCTTGTAGCGTGCAACAGAGCCATCAACATTCTGTTTTATCCTAAACAGCCACTTACACCCCACAGTTTTCCTACCAGCAGGAAGCTCAACTAAAGCCCAAGTACCATTTCTAACCAAAGCCTCATACTCAGGAAAAACTGTTGTTTTCCACTCTAGAGAAGCAAGAGCCTCCTCAACAGATGCAGGCACTGCAGCACCATCTTCCACAGCAACAGAGAACACTTTAGGCTTGAAGATGCCTCTCTTACTCCTAGTGATCATACTATGAGAATTGACAGCAAGGCCAAGAGTACCACTATCAGACAGAACTTCAACAACAATAGGAGAAGAAGAGTGTACACCAGAAGCTCCAAGAACAGGAACATCTTGTAGAACATGGACATAAGCAGAAATGGTGTCATGTACAGGAGAGGCAATACCAGGGGAACCAACTTCAGGGGCACAAGACTCAGGGAAATTAGGCAGCTGATCAGTGTGAGGAGGTGAAACAGATTCAACCTGAGGTGACAGTGGTGATACAGTTGAAGGAGGGGGAAAACGATTCAATTGGAGAGGGTAAGATAGATTCAGGTGAAAGAGATAAGGATGACTCATAATGAAGAGGTAAAGTGGACTCAGTTTGTGTAGGTAAGGTGGGAACAGTTTTGTGTAGGTAAGGTGGGAACAGTTTGTGTAGGTAAGGGATCAATCTGAGCTGTAGAGTGTAACTCAGATGTAGAAGGAACAGACAAACGACCAGACTGAGGCTCAGAAGAAACAACAGGCCTGGACTGTAAAGACTTGGAAGCATTACACCTCTCAGGAACAAATAGAGCAGAAGATTTAAACCCTTGACACTCACCAGTTTTCCCAGATTTGTTGCACTCACCAAAAGGAAACACACATTCATTGAAACGAACATGTCTGGAAATAAAGATTTTTCCCTGAGAATTTAGACATTGATACCCCTTATGTTGAGGACTATATCCCAAAAAGGTGCAGGATTCAGACCTAAATTTTAATTTGTGTGTATGAAAGGGTCTGGTATAAGGGAAACACTGACACCCAAAGACATACAACAAGGAATAGTCAGGTTTCACACCAAGAAGTTTTTCATGTGGAGACACATTATTAAGCACAAGAGTAGGAAGTCTATTGATTAGAAAGACTGCAGTGGTAACAGCAAAAGACCATAATTTCAATGGTAGGGAGGCTTGAGCAAGAAGAGTAAGAGCAAGCTCGACAATGTGTCGATGCTTGCGTTCCACAACCCCATTATATTCTGAAGTGTGAGGGCACGAAATACAATGCTGAACACCACTATTAGCTAACACATGAGTTAACCCACGGAATTCTCCTCCCCAATCACTCTGAAACTCCTGAATAGTAGCCCCAAACTTAGTCTGAACATACTTAGAGAACAGTTCATAAGCATGAACTGCTTGAGACTTAGTTTTCAGAAGGTAAAACCAAGTATGTCTAGTATAGGCATCCACAAACGAGATATAATAAGAGTAACCATTTGAAGGTACATGAGCAAGCCCCCACAAATAAAAAAAACAACTAAAAAGGTTTACTATACACAGTAGCAGAATCATCAAAAGGCAACTTGCAACTTTTACCCATTTGACAAGCAGTGCACAGATTTGTTTTAAGACCACGCAAAGAAGCAGAAACATTACATTCATTCAAAACATTAGACAATGTAGACAAAGCAGGGTGGCCTAACCTACGATGCCACAATTCAGCAGTAGAACAATCAACATGAGACACACATGCCTCAGCATTATTAACAGAATTCAAAAAAGGTTGAAAAACATATAAACCTCCATTTTCAGTGCCTCGAAGAAGCTCCTCACCAGTATCTTCATCACGAACCAAACAATGAGTAGCATGAAACTGAAAGTAAACCCTGTTGTCTCTAGCAAACTTAGACACAGAAACAAGGTTTTTAGTAATCTCAGGCACAATCAATAAGTCTTTCAAACTTAGACGAGAATTAACAGACAAGGATGAACTACCAATTTTAGAAATTAAAAGACCCTTACCATCACCAACAAGCAGCTTACATGGTCCTGAATAGTCAGTATTGTGATGAGCAACAGACGCATCAGGAGAAACATGATGCGTGGCTCCAGTATCCACAAACCGCTGATCAGAGCCTGCTGAAGACGCTGAGTTCCCCACAGTGCAGTGAGCACAAGCACCAGATGAAGTTACCCCTGTTGAATGACAAGCAGCATTGTTAGTATCCAGAACACAAGAATTAACCGATGAAGAACCTTCAGCAGACGAGGCCCTCGCCACAGACGCAGAAACACCAGGAAACGATTTGTCAAAACGCCTAAAACATCTATCAACAAGGTGGCCTAACTTGCCACATAATTGACACTGATACCGACTGCGGCCACGACCACGGCCAAAACTGCTTGACTGTTGTCGAAATGGCCGACGATTAGAGTCACCATCACCATGAGAGGAGGAGTCAGCAGAAAGCTAAACTGTATGAGCACTCATCATAGGATGATGAGCCTGATCAAAAATGATTTGTTGCGCTTCAGCATCAATCAACGTCGCAGTAACAACATCCAAAGTGAACCTCTCTCGACTTGCAGTAATGACTGCAACAAACGGTCGATACTCAGGTGGGAGACCGTTGAGAATCGTCGCAATGTGCTCAGTTGTGGACACCGAATTTCCAACAGAGGCAAGAGCATCATAGATTTCCTTCACCTTCGAAATATACGCACGCATGCTCAGATCACCCTTGCGAACAGACCGGAGTTTAAAATGCAGGCTCATAACAGTAGTCGTTGACCGAGAGCTAAAATACTCCACCACGATCTTCCAGACTCCGGCCGACGTCTCAGCCCCAACAAAATTACACAGCAAATGAGGACTCATGGTAGAGAGAAGCCACGACGCCAGGGCACTGTTCTGAGCGATAAACTCTTCGTACGCGTCGTTATCAACCATCGTGCCATCAGAGGACGCAACCTTGGCCGGGGGAGCAAAAATCGAGCCATTGAGAAGCTTCTCCAAGCGATGGCTTCGAACTGTCAGAAGGATCTGTTGTTTCCATATTAAGAAATTGGTGTCATCGAGCATAATGTTTACCTTTTTATTGGTAAACGTACGACCAGCAAACGGAGACGAAGCGGAACCAGAGGATCCTTCGTCGACAGAGACATCAACACCAGGAGCCATTTCAACAAAAACCGATCTAGATCCAAGACAACCACCACAAATACAGAAGAAACGAGAGACAAACAAAGACAAACAACGACCAACAAAGACGATACAAAGAGAAATAACATAGAAAAAAGAATACGAAACCCTATAAACCAACGACGGCGGAAGAGAGGAAAGTAAAAACCCTAAGACCCGACGACGACATTTGATACCATGTTAGATGAAGAAAGAATTTAGGGTTACAATATTTCTGAAACAAAAATAAATGTTGGCCTCAATCAAAAAAATTGACCGGGCCAGGGTCTCAAGACCCAATTTATATAGCCCAAGCTAAGTAGTAACCAATTGGTACAACTTAACCAAAATTGGTTATACCCAAACGGGCCCAGCATGCAACAACCCCAACAACCCATAACAGAAACTGTTATGCCAATAACAACACCGGAAAACGAATTTAAAGCAGTCTTCTTAGTTCTTATGTTTACTTATTCTTCAAGCTTCTTGTGTTTACTTATTCTTCAAGCTTCTTGTATTTTTTTGACAATAAAGCTTCTTGTATTCTTTCTTATTAAAATTACAATGAAATAACAATGTCTCCTGCACATTTTATATCAAAACATGAATCAATAAAAGAGTAGCAAATGAAAACTAATAAATTCCTTCTACTAAAGGATGGAACTATAAAACTTGGATTTTGATTGAATTTTGAATTGGCCCAAATGATTATTTTTAAATAGTAATTTGTTTTTCATTGATCAGTCCCAAATTGATCCAAATGATGGAACTGTAAAACTTGGATTTTGATTGAATTTTGAATTGGTCCAAATGATTATTTTAAAGGATAAATATTCTATATACAGGCGGTGGAAATTGAAAGTTTCCACAAGCGCTTTAGTTTTAGGGTATATGGAGTTAGTTTAGGGTATATGGTTTAGGAGTTTAGGCGTAGGGGTTAGAATTTAGGGATAGTTGTTTCAATTTAAGGTTTAGGGTTATAATTTAGGGTTTATAGGTTAAAACCTAAATCCTCATCATATTACCCTAAAAACTAAACCCTAACCCATAAACCCTAAATTATAACCCTGAACCTTAAATTGAAACAATTATCCTTAAATTCTAAACCGCCACACCTAAACCCTATACCCTAAACTAACTTCATATACCCTAAAACTAAGGCGCTTGTGGAAACTTTCAGTTTCCACCGCCAATGTATAAGATATTAATCCTATTTCAAATAGTAATTTGTTCTTCATTGATCAGTCCCAAATTGAATAAGAATATAAAAATATGGGTAAATTTCACCAAATACCACTAAATTTTAAGTTTAGTATCGATTATATAGTAAACTATAAAGCTCCAGGCTCTAACCACTAAATTAGACTCGTTTGTGGAAAAAAAAATCCACAAATATTTTCTCATGTAATAATTATTATTATTATTAACAGAGAAAATATTTTGGGTAAAACTTTGATAGTGTAAAATTAATTTTAGACATATAAAAATCCAAATCCTAAATTTCTAACCCTAACTCTAAAAAATAAACCTTAAATCTTAAACCATATACCCTAAATTTAAACACTAACCTTAAATTCTAAACACTACAACATAAACTCCTAAACTTTAAACCATATCCCCTAAAACTAAAATGTACGTGTAAACTAAAATTTATACGGCTTGTATATCAAAGTTTTTCCCTTATATTTTATGCACTAACAATGCAAAACACGTTTTGCCATACACATGTTCAATATATTATATATTATTATCATTTATAGTATTATTTATTTCATACAATAATTTGAATTAATCTCGAGTAATCGGAGATATATAATATTTCTTGTAAAACACTATATAACATTATGTTCGTTCAGTGGTTAAGACTCATCCCTTATATTTGAAGGTCTTGTGTTTAAACCCCTGAGTGCATTTTTAAAGTGATTTGTATATAGATTTATATAAAAATATATTGATTTTAGGGAAAAACTTTGATACATAAGCCGTGTAAAATTAATTTTACACAAATATGTGTATTTACACTATATAAACTTAAATTTTAAAATTTTAATCTAAGCCCTAAAAATTTAAATCCTAAACTTTAAATTTTAAACTCTGTAACTTAAACCCTATATGCTGAAGTTTACACTGCCTATATATATCAAACTTTTTCCAAACCAAAAAGTCCACCGCATGGGAAAAGGCCGAAGGAAATGAAAGAAGTCGTTTTTTTTATGCTACCTCTATTTCAAGGAAGCAGCAAACTTAATAATTCTTCTTTAGAAAATTTAATAAAGCACGAGTATTTAGATTCATTTGATTCCAGAAAGATTACTCGGTCATTACGCGGAAAAACTTTTAAGAAACCCTAAAAAAATGATCAGCAACTACCATTGTGAACACTGAATTCAAAACTCCATGATTTTTAAAATTCTTTGCCACTCTTTATATATATATATATATATAACTCAGCCTGACATTGGTGAAACCATTAATACGAAGCTAAACAATGAAGAACACGAAGAAGAAGAAGAAGAGTAACGCAGTCGTGTTTTCGCTGCTTCTGGCCTCTGTATTTTTCGCAATGGCGAGTTCAGGGTTTCTGTGTGTTGAAGCAAGAATTCCCAACTTCTCAGCTATCCAAGGTTTGTTTTGCAACTTCCTTTGTCTCAACTTACGTTTCATCGCCTCTATTTTTATTTGTATTGTCCATGCAAATTTAAACCCTTTATCGGGCAAAAAGTTCGAGTTCGAGTTTTATTTGTATTGTGACATGATATAATAATAATTTTGGTCATCAAAATTTACGCATTCTTTTAAATTAATTACAATTTGAAATAACAAAATAAATTCTCAACATTTAAAAATCATATGCCTTCGTGTCTTTTGAGGATTTATGCCTAATTTTAACTGTCGAAGTTTAGAGATTTATTGTTTGAATGTTCATATGTTTCGGTCATCCTCGTGTTTTCCATAGCTCCCACCACTGTGTGTGGACGTAATCTGATCAACAAATTCGCTCGATTTTTAAGCCAAATGAAAATTAATATTTAGAATATAAGGGGTGTTGGAAAATATTTGGAGATATAGGTTATTTTCTACGGTACATGAGGGATCTCGTCACCTACAAGTGACGTTTTTTATTTTTTCAATATTAAACAGAAGGACCTCGCAACTTGCAGGTGGCGTCCTTTGAGAAAAAAAAATTAAAAAATTAGACCTCGCCCTCTGCAGGCGGGAGGTCTCCCGTGTACCGTAAAAAATGGCCATCCCTAAATATTCTTGAACATCCCTACATTCCAAATATTAATTTTCATTTGAATTATTCTTAAAATTTCTCCAAATTTCTTCATCATTCATTTTACATAAGTATTGTAAATCATTTTCAAAAAATTACGTCGACTTCTTTAGATTCTCATAAAAAATTTTAAAAATCAATTTATTTATGAATTTGGTCCCGCTTTCAAACATTTAAGTTTTGTTCTCCCAACCCTAAATCCTGGCTCCGTCCTTGACTACCCCGTCTTCTTTATTTGTAATCCGTTGTTATTGAAGTGTATAGTTCAGGCCAACTGAGGCGACTTCAATATGCATAAAATGTTTCAACAATATTGTCTCTTATTATTTTGGCTTCAATTAATATATATGATCGTTGTTCTTTAACTATCCCATGACAGAAAATCTAGTCCGTTTAAGTTCCGCACGTAGGAGTCTGCGAAAAGGAGACCCTCTGGTGGTAAAGGATAGCCCGATGATGGCTCCCGAGGCACATCATAATTAAGTCGGAGTCTGATCAAACCTAGATCCTCCGGCCGGGAACCCTCCCCTGCTCGCAGGATAACAATAGTGTGCAATGTTATGCAATTATGCTATTAATACTATCATGTCAGTGTACTTTTTTTTTTGGATAAGTGGTGTGTTATTATTATCTAAGAAAACAAGGAAACCCGGTAACATCAAACCTATAAATCTGTACTTGGGAGGCCATCCCTAAAGGATAGCCCGTCTACCGGAGAGCTGAACCATCTCTACCACCTGAGGAACCGCAGCCAGTTTGATGTCCATAATAAGACTGCACCATAGCAGAACTGAAATTCAATGAGTATTCAACCATTCCCATAACGCTTGCCTTGAAAACAGCTAAGCTTCTCCAACAGTCCTAAAACCTAAAAGCAAAGTGACCAATATGATTCTTATTGTATTTGTTGGAAACCCGACGGACCCAACACACCCACTATAGAGGACCTAAGACTAACCACTAGTGCTACACCAACTCCCTGAGTCGGTTAGCCTTTTTATCTTCTTATTTCTTAGTGCACAACTTAGGCGGCAGTGCCGATCGTACACCAATTAGGCGGTAGAACCGACTATACACTATTTAGGCGGCAAAGCCGACCATATAACTTAGGCGGCATAGCCGACCATTAGTAACAAATTCAAGTACACTAAGAAATACATAAACTAAGGCTCAACCGGGAAACTTTCAATGACAAGGAAAGCTAACACTTTTATTAATACAAACAATAAATTACAATTACGTACCTATTTTTCTCTATACTCACACTTGCACACGCTCCACTTCACGTTCACTCACTTGCACACACCTCGCGTCCCTCTTTTTCACTCTTCACTCAACTCACTCTCACTTGCACGTCACGCTCGTTCACACTTTCACAAATGCATAACCTATTTATAATATCATTAGGTCGGTTTAGGCACTAGATATTTTCTATATAATATTATTATATATACATTTATACTATAATAGTGGATCTCTCTAGAATACTTATGTCAGTTGAGCTCTCTAGATGTGCTAAACAAATGGAGCTTTCTAGAACAATAGAGAAGTTGTTGATTTGTTAACACTCCCCCTCAACGACTTCTCTCTATAGATGACTTGCAGATCATACCGAGTGCTTCTATGAATTTCTCGAACTTTGGTTTGCTTAGACTCTTCGTGAATATGTCTGCAACGTGTTTATCTATCTTTGATGGCATCGTCTTGATCTCTCTTTCAAAGATCTCCTTGATAAACTTCTTTGTTGCTCCATTGTCAACTAAGGCATGTACTAGTTGTCCTCCAATCTTCACTTGCTCGAACAATTCCTTCTTTTCGGGCATAGGTACCTCGTCATTGGCCTTGATAGAATGGAGAGATTGCATACTCATATCTTCTTGTTGTTGAGTAACTTGCTCTCTTTCTCCTTTGTGATCTTGCATACTCATATCTCCTTGTTGCTGAGTAACTTGCTCTTCTTCTCCTTTGTCATCTCTCTTTCCCTTGAAGGCTTCTTCCCTATAAGCTAGCTTCAATCTTCGCCTTTTATGTGATTTATTTCTTCCCACACCATGGCCTTTAATTCCTTTTTACTTGGAGTTCTCGCGATTCTTAAATCTGGTGAGGAATTTAGAAATAGCAACAGTGCAAATCCCCTTCTTCATTTTGCCATGCTTACGCCATAACCATAGCAGTGCTGCATCTTCCAAATAAAGTAAGGCATGGTCGATCTTCCTAGCACGGTTGATCTTCCTAGCATCCTTCACGAAGCTTGTAGCTTGGATGTATTGTCCCAAGCTCTTCGGGAAGTTATCTTTATCTTTCGCATTCTTAACTTCTTTATAAGACTTAGATTTATAAATCTCCACTCTTAAAGAACTTGGGTTCGTGATGGATGAGGTAGTTCTCCCATCATGAGCTAGTGTCTTCCTAAGAAGCACCATCTCCGCCTTCATATTTTCAAATTCCCCATGTACCTTCTTAAGCTCTTCCCTTAAGACTTTGTTCTCTTCTTTGAGAATAAGAATTTAACTAGAATATGTCTCACATCGTTGCAGACACTTACCAATAGTCTCGCTTAGGGCTTTCGACATTTCCCCGTAAAGCTCGTTGACTTCCATTTGGCTTGAACGAAACTCCTTAGATGTAGGTTGATGTACACCGTCTTCCAGAGGCTTTTATCTTTCGAGGGTAAGCTTTCTGTTTCTTCACTTGGATTCGATGCTTGCTCTTCACTTTCTTTATCTTCTGAAAGTTCTTCTAGGCCATGAGATTTTGGAGGCTCGATTTTCTGAGGAGACCTCCAAGAAAAAGCTTCATCAAACACCAAATTTCCAGAAGTGTAGCACTTGCAATTGGTTGGATCACAACACCTCCAACATCTCTCATCATTGGAGCACCCAGAGTCGACGATCTAATCCTCCTCGTAATCAATTTTTGACTCTATGATTGTTGCAAGAGCTGGTTTCTCCATGTCTTCTTCCAACTCTTCATCCTTGTAGTTTATATTTGGATTTGTAGTTTCAACGAGAGTTGGTGCCTCCATGTCTTCTTCGAACTCTTCTTCATCATTATAGTTCGTCTTTGAGTATGTAGTTGCTACAAGAGATGATTCCTTCATTTTTTCTATTAAATCTTCTTTCAAAAAAAGTCCATCGTCTATATCCCATTCTTCCTCGCTGATGGAAGCTTCCAACATGACCTCATTCTCCTCCTCTTTTGTGGTGGTCATGTTTCCTTGGAAAGTCTGTCTCTTGGGGAATCTGCAATCTTGGGCAAAGTGGCCATTCTTGCCACAATTGAAGCATTCACGACTCTCCCTCGTGGGTAATCTACAATCTCGAGCAAAGTGACCCTTCATTCCATAATTGAAGCATTCACCACTTTGTCTTTTATCATTCTCCTTGTACTGTTGGTGATAGTCTTCTTTTTCACATCGTTCTCCCATTGAAGTGTTACTTCTATCTCTCAGATGAAACTTATCTCCTTGTGTCCTCATTTCCTTTGACACGCCTTGTCTTCTTAGCGTACCTTTCTTCTTGCTGGTGAAGAGTGTCTCCTCTTTGTCTTTTATGGTTACACCGTTCATCTGTTTGGCTAATTCCTCCTGATTAGCCAATAGGTTCTCCAGCTCGACTAAGGATGGTTGAGTAGGCCATCCCCTTACAGCGACGATAAATCCATTGTACTCGGGTCTCAGGCCATGGGTGATAATTCTCTTCATCCTTGCCATTATTATACCATGTCTCATCATCATTTTCGTTAAGTCCATGGTTAAACTTAAAGACGGGTACCAAAATAGAAACAAAACCTAACGTTAGGCATGATTTTGTCAAAAAATAATAATTAGGTGATCAAAAATAAAAAATAAAAATAGAGAATAAATGGATACCAAATAGATAGTTTATCCTAAATTTTATAATTAATAAGCTTTTAGTGTAGTGATTAACGCTCCTTTCATAATTCAAATTCTAATAGTGATATCTCCTCTCAATAGCATAACACGGTTGGGACTAGGGGTGGGAATTGTCGGGTACCCGGGATTCGGAGAAAATTCTAATAGTGATATCTCCTCTCAGTAGCGTTTACATCTGTCTCAGTCTATGCATTTGTATATAAAAAGAGTACTCCATTCCTGCGAGCGTACTCCATTCTTTTTGGAGAAAATTCTTTTTGGAGAAAATCAAACCCATCCCCCTCGACGAATCTAGGACCAGTTTCCGACTTAACCCTTTGGTAAGCGGATCTGCTAGGTTTCTTTCCGACTTCACATACTCTAAAGAGAGTACTCCATTCCTTATTAAGTGTCTAACAGATTCATGTCTTATGCGAATGTGTCTCTTTTTACCATTGTAAACTTGACTCTTGGCAACAAAAATCGCGGCTTGTGAATCACACAACAAGGAAACAGGAGGAGTCGGAGTTCCCCACAACGGAATGTCGGCTAACAAACTCCTTAGCCACTCAGCTTCTTGCCCAGCTAAGTCAAGAGCTATAAACTCTGACTCCATAGTAGAGCGAGCAATACAAGTCTATTTTGAAGACTTCCATGAAATTGCTGCTCCTCCCAAAGTAAATACATACCCACTCGTAGAGCTTACTTCATCACTATCGGAGACCCAGTTGGCGTCACAATATCCTTCTAATGTAGCAGGAAAGCCAACAAAATCAAGTCTCCAGTCCATAGTACCCTTAAGGTACTTAAGTAAGCGTCTAAGAGCAACCCAGTGCTCACCACTAGGGTTATGAGTATATCTACTGAGTCTGCTAACAACATAGGCAATATCTGGCCGAGTATAGTTCATTAAGAACATTAGACTGCCAATATTTTGGCATATTCCATTTGAGAAACGCTACTTCCTTCATTCTTGAAGAGATGTATGCTAGAGTCATAAGGAGTTCGAACAGGGGTGACATCATAACTGTCAAATTTCTTTAACACTTTCTCAATATAGTGTGTCTGACTTAAAGAAAATCCCTTTTCAGATTTGATTACTTTGACTCCTAAGATTACATCGACTTCTCCCAAGTCAGTCATCTCAAACTTAGTGGACAATAAACTTTTTGTTTTGTTAATGGACTCAATGTTGGTACTGAAAATCAGCATGTCGTCAACATACAGACTTATGATGACACAATCAGTACCAAACATCCTCGAATACATGCATGCATCCGAACCATTCACAACAAAACCAAAACTAAGAATAGTTTTGTGAAATTTCTCATACCACTGTTTAGGAGCTTGCTTCAGGCCATAAAGTGACTTTTTAAGTCTACATACTTTGCCTTCCATACCAGGCGCCTCGAAGCCAAGAGGTTGCTCCATATAGATCTCTTCATCTAGATCCCCATTCAAAAATGCAGTCTTTACATCCATTTGATGTACTTGCAACTTGTGAATGGAGGCTAGTGCAAACAATGCACGGATCGTTGAGATTTTTGTGACGGGAGAGTAAGTATCAAAGAAGTCTTGACCAAATCTTTGAGTGAACTCTTTGACTACTAGCCTTGCCTTATACTTTTGGATAGAACCATCTGGTCTAAGTTTCTTTCGAAAGACCCACTTACTGTTAATGGTTTTAAATCCTCTAGGCAAGTCAACTAATTCCCAAGTATGATTAGACATTATTGATTCTAGTTCATCTTTTATAGCGCTTTTCCAAAAACTAGCATCAATAGATCGTATAGCTTCTTCGTAAGTTTTAGGATCCTCATCTAACAAATATGCTTGAGCTATAGGATCAGAAAGAGTGTCTAAATCATTTATCTTAGAAATGAAGGAAGTTATGAAGTCTGGTCCAAAAGAGGTTTCAACTCTTTGTCTCTTACTTCTTCTAGGCTCAAATTTAATCTCTTGAGAAGACCTAGCAGGCATACTAGAAGAAGTGGATGGCAAGCTTTCTATTTTTGTTTCAACATTTAATCTAGGTTTCTTTAGAGGAAAGATATCTTCAAAGAAAACTGCATCCCTAGATTCACAAATAGAGAAGTCTTGCAGAGTCATGAATCTATATGCGGCACTGTTAGAAGCATAGCCTATAAACACTACATCAACGGTCTTAGGTCCAATGGTGGACTTCTTAAAGTCTGGTAACCCCACTTTGGCCAGACACCCCCACACTTTCAGGTATTGTAAATTTGGGGCATACCCTTTCCATAATTCGTATGGGATAGAATCAATTTTCTTATGAGGTATTCGGTTAAGAATATGATTAGCCGATAGAATGGCTTCCCCCCACATGTTGTCAGACAACCCAGAACTTATCAACAATGAGTTCATCATCTCTTTTAAAGTTCTATTTTTCCTCTCGGCTATGTCGTTCTGTTGAGGAAAATAAGGGGCTGAAGTTTCATGTATTATGCCATTCGTCTCACAAACCTCTTTTAGAAAATTGGATCCATATTCACCACCTCTATCAGACCTAACACGTTTTATTCTCCTATCTAACTGATTTTCAACTTCTGTCTTATAAATAAGAAAGAAATTTTCAGCTTCATCTTTAGTTCTTAGGAGATAAACTTCTGTATACCTAGAGAAGTCATCTACAAAAGTTATGTAGTAGTGTTTTCCTCCTTTACTTTCAGTGTTTCTAAAATCTGCTAGATCAGTATGAATAAGTTCTAACAGTTCAGTCTTTCTTTTAGAAACACTTTTAGAGGTAGGTTTTGCATGCTTTGCTTCTACACAAACTTCACATTTATTATAGTTTGTTATGTCTAGTTTAGGCAAAATATTCATATTCATCATTTTCTTCAGGGATTGAATATTTACGTGTCCTAATCTAGCATGCCACATATCAACAGACTCAACAATATAAGCAGAAGTGGTAGCTTTATTATTTTCATTAAGTTGAGTTTCTATGACAAATAAATCTTCGCTTAAAAAACCTTTCCCGACATAATCACCGTTACGGGAAAGTACAAGTTTATCTGCCTCAAAAACTAACTTAATGCTTGCCTTATTTAAGAGGCCACCACTAATCAAATTTCTACGCAGGGCAGGCACATATAGGACATTATTAAGGGCCAAAGTTTTACCGGAAGTCAGCTTGAGTAAAACCTTGCATTTGCCCATCACTTGAGAGCTGCTGGAGTTTCCCATGTACACGCGTTCACCAATTTTCGTGTCCTCGAACTCGGTGAATAACTCCTTCTTTGCACAGAAATGTCGAGAAGCTCCAGTGTCTACGACCCACTCGGTGTTCTTCTCTACGAAGTTGACTTCCGAAACCACTGCGGCTATGACATCATCATCCATGTCCTCCGCCACATGCATGCGTGGTCTAGTCTCGTTCTGGCGGTCCAAGCGGTGCAGACATTGGTACGCCTTGTGACCAGCTTGCCCACACATGTAGCACTTCATGGTTTTCATGTCGTGCTTAGCCTTGTTGGGCTTCTTGAAATTGGTAGTCTGATGTGGTTTGGGCCTTTTGTTTGGAGGGCCTTTCTTAAAGGGCCTTTTGAACCCTGAAGCACCACCAGACTCAACTATGTTAGATTTAAAAGATAAGTGACTAAAGTTGTTCGAAACCTTATCTTTCAAACGGTTGGCCTCCTCGATTTTCATGTGACCAATCAGTTCCTAAAGTGGTACGCCCTTTTCTTGTGCTTGAGGGAGTTGTGGTAATCGGACCATGATTTTGGCAACTTCTCGATAAGGACATTGGCTTGCAAAACTTCACACATTTGTATGCCTTCCGCTATGATGTCCGAGACAAGATTCTCATAGTCATGGACTTGGTCCATGATGGTCTTGTCGTCAGTCATCTGGAACTTTAACCATTCGCCCACGACATATTTTTTAATCCCCGCATCATCGGTGCCATACTTGGTGTCCAAGGAATCCCATATCGCCTTTGCACTCCTCTCCTTTAGATACATGTCAAATATTTTGTTAGACATGTGACTTAGGAGATGGCCACGGACCGTCTTGTTGTCCTTCTGATATTTGGAAAAGGTGGCAGCAGCAAGGGCATCAGCTTGGCCTTGGTTATCGGCAGGAACAGCAACTGTAGGTGGTGCAACTGGTGGTTGGTTGAGCAGTACATAGTCGAGGTCCAATTGCTCAAAGAAAATGAGTATGCGCTGGGACCATCTTCGGTAGTTGCTGCCATCTAAAGCATCGAGCTTGGAAAGATCGGGAATGAGCTTGCTTAGTGCGGATGAAGAAGCCATTTTGCAGAATCGGAGAAAAGTTTTGTTTCTAAATTGTTGGTAAAATAGACTGCAAAATCGGCTGTTAGCACTAACTGTAAAATACCAAACACAACGGTAAAGAAAAGATGTGAACCGTGTCGTGGTATGATGGCCACTGCCTTAGAAACAAAACTGCCCCGAACAGTGTAGTCGCTTCACAGGCAGAATGTCCCCCGAGGTGCACACGGATGCTCCTGAAATCGTACACTCGACTCCGGAGTGAACAACAGTGGTACTGCTCGCAGGATGCTCGAATAACAGAGGAAAAACAGAGAGAATTGAAGTGTTTAATGTGTTTGATCGGATATTTCCAATGGTGTATGAAGCACCTCTATTTATAGGCCGGATGTCACTATGCAACGGCCGTTTCACTGTGCAACGGCCGTTTCACTAAACGGTTCTGAACGTTCGAATCAAAATAAATATTCTGAACGTTATCAAAAAAAGCCTATAAATAAGAAAAAATTCTTTCACATATATTCTTTTGTTCATAAGAAAATTCCTACGAATTTTCTCCAAAAAGAATATTTAAGCGCGCATACGTGTCAAAGACACGTGTTACCCAAACCCTTACCCGAGCCGGCCAGACGGCAGCGGCGCGCAAGGACGTCCCTTATTCTTTCCCACTCAACAAGGGATGGAGGAAGCATGGGTATAAATACCCTTCCCTAGCTATTTTCCCAACCAATGTGGGATATAGCTTTGGTAACTCTTGAAGCATTACCAACAGAAAAAAGAGGTCGATTGGATTCCGACCGACGGCTGACAACGTAAATGAACATCCATGGTAGAAAAGATAGAGAATGGTCTCATGAATCTAACTGCATTTCTGTTTCCGCCAATAATTATTGTATTAGTCGAATATTACAGCAACGGCCTCGAAGAATGATATAGCACACATTGAAGGCCAAGCCAAAACCAAATAAGAGGTAGCAATCAAATGACTAAATCCAGGAATTATAACTTAAAGCTAGCTCAAGCTATTTTCTTACCAAATTTTATACTTTAGGCTGCCTTCACTACTATAGGACTCCTAACATAGTGTACATGGTCCGACCATATCAGCTGCCCATATACATATTCCTTAACTGCATCAGCTTTGTTCACTTTCAGGGTGACTTTGAATGTCTTCTCTTCACCAACCTTTTTGAACTTCAGTTTCTTCGGCTTCACGTAAACAGATATCCCGATTGGTTTCTGCACTTGAGCTCTGTAGGTGCCTGGTGATCCTACGTTTTTAACAGTCCTAGTCACTGTAATGGATCGGACAAGTTTAGGGATAGTGATTGAAGGGTAGTTGAAGTTGGCAAGATTGATTGATCTGCGGCACTTGTAGGGTTTCAGTGAGAACACTGGTATTAGTGTTTCGTTGTACCCCAATGTGCATAGAAAGTTTAGGTAATCCGTGGCGGTTAAGTCGTAAACAAGTCCTGGATCCATAGCATGGTTTGGTTGTACATGTCCTGCTCCATAGCTGAATGCTCCGGCTTTGATGTATGATGCATTTAGAATCGGCTCATGCGAGTTATCCAGCGTGGTTGCTGCGACATCGGGGGGAAATAGGTTAGGGGTTATTCTGCAATCATAATCTGAATGAAATTTCAAGAACTCGAAACCGAATGTTTATTTTTATAGGAACAGGTTTCTTACCACTGGTCATAATAGCTGATTTGATTGCAGCAGGACTCCAATTGGGATGAAGGGATTTAAGAAGTCCAACAATGCCCGAAACATGAGGACATGACATCGAAGTGCCTGATACAGAGTTGAACTTAACACGGCGCTTGTCGAAATCTTCATTTGTAGGCCCTTCTGCTTCTGTATAGGCAGCTATTACACTCACTCCTGGTGCAGTGATATCAGGCTGAATATAGAATTCAAAGTACAGAGTATCAGATACAGTTTAGCAGAAGAATTGGAAGGGAAAAAAGAAAAATTAACTGTAGCTCCTAGTAGCAAGTACCTTGAGGATCTCAGGTGTGATGGTATTGGGCCCCTTCGATGAAAATGCGGCCATGAAGGGGGCTGGCTTCGTGCCAATTTGGGTGATTACGGGTGTAATACGAGCCATGGGACGCCTATTCATACATATCCCATGAATTCATAATGCTATTGTTATATAAGCTCACTGAATGCCTCGTAAAGTAATACATTTATTGATTCTCACACTTACTTTGTAGAATTAATGTAAGCGAAAACAGCAAGACCATCGGTGTAGTTGATATGTGAAGCCGGGAGGAGATGAGCGTCGGCGATAATTTCATTCCCTGTGAGAATGTTGTTAGCAAGAATCATGCCAACAGCACCAGCCCGAGCTGCTTGCTGACCCTTGTCCACTCTTGCATTCTGCCCTCGAAGACAAACCAAGATCTTTCCTGTCACCTTTTTAGGATTAATGGCACCAGCCTGACATAATGTTCTGCATAATGTATGCAAATCAGCATGTATATATACGGAACACATTGACAGGCAAAGATTCATATATTACAGACTGAAATGTGTTAAAACAGTTAGTATAGCTGAAACCAAGGTACCACTATTTAGAAGTGTTCTATCCTTACGCGTTTTCAATCGATGCATTCGCCAACTTAGCATCTGCAGCACTAATAAGTGGGAAGAATTTCTTGCCAGGCAAAACTTTAGCTGATAAACTTTGTCCCTTCAGAAAGGAAATAAGTATTGATAAGTTCCAAGCATTTTATGAACTACAATTGTTGTAGTCTACTCATTGTTCTATTAGTTTTGATCTGCAATTCGACTTATGTTCGACAATATTTATCATCCTCGAAATTCTGTTTGATTTTTAGTAACTAGACTTGAAGGGAGGGGGAATGTAACCTTGAAGCGTATATTGTTGCTGAGGACAACAATACTAGAAAACTCCCTATCCATGGTGCTGGCTCCAACCGTGATCAGCCATGGTGCAATGTTGGAGACAGTGCCATCAGCAGGTCCAGAATTTCCAGCCGAGCAGACGACAACAATTCCATGCTTGATAGCATGAAAAGAACCGATCGCAAGGCTATCATTGAAAATGGCCGTGGGATCTCCACCCAGCGACACAGACAGCACATCAACACCGTCATGAATGGCCACATCAAAAGCTGCCAATATATCTGCATCAAAGCATTCATTTTCCAAAACTGGTGGCCAGCACACCTTGTATGCTGCTACTCTGGCTCTAGGGGCTCCACCTTTCGCGGTTCCTGTACCGAAGCCAAAAACACTTGCCTTGGACACCATGTTACCCCCAGCAGTCGATAAGGTATGCGTTCCATGACCTTCTTTATCGCGTGGTGTCTCGAATGACGAGTTGAGTTTGCCAACAATAGCAGCATAGCCTTTGTTGAAGTACCTTGCTCCAATCAGCTTCCTTTAAACATAAATCCAGCAATTTAGGCACTAACATGGTTTAGAAATACAAGGAAAAAACATACTTCCATTAACAAACAAACTTAAATTTTAATCTAGATACCGACACAAACCTAAACTACCACCAAGAAAAGGCACAATAGCTTTTATCCAGGATTGAAAAGACACCATAATAAGACAGTAGCTGCGGTTCAAGCAGCCAGAAGCTCCGTGTCACGGTCCAACCGTCCATGTGCTGATCCATGCACTTACAGCATCCCAATATGCTGGCTGGCTCTTGTGTGTCTCGATGGTTTTTTGGATTTGTAGAACATGAACCTACATCTTAAGCAATCCAATGGCTATCAAATTATATTATATCTGGTATATTTTTTCTGCCAACATAAACAATTCTTTGCTGTCTTGCTTTTAGGCAACAATGCGTCATAAATATTTAACTATATAAGAATATCAGGCCAAAATATTCTGTCTCTAGTGCCTAAGATGGAAGGCTAATACAAATTTCCTCATTGTTTGAAATTTTCAAACAGGTTGTACTAAACTAGGCAAAAATTTTCAGAGTACAGTCAGTTTGTACAAAAAAAATATTGCTAATAAACACTAAACACCAAGAAATCTATTAGTATTAAATTATATACCATTGCAATACAGCAATAAATGTTTAATGTTGGTTTACAGAGAAAAGCAAAGCCAACAATTTAAAATTGCTCATTTACCAAAAAGACATAACATGGAATTTAAGCAAACAATTTTAAACACTTGACTTATTTTCATTGACAAATGTGAGGGAGAAAAAAAGGAATCTTATCTGGACTTTACCCAACTTACAGACACCATTTTTGGAGTACAGATGAGGAAATACTGTGTTAACCCAATTAGTTCTAGACTATCTTTAGGAGGCGACATTCGATAAGTTTAAGATTCGAATTTCAGTATATACAGTATTTTTACTATTCCTAAACTGCAACCTTGTTGGAATCTATGTTACACGGATTTAAGTGTGAGTGTCTGGTATAGACATTTGCGTGGCACAAATATGTTCAATATTTTATAGGTTTTTTTATGCATTTGGAGGATCGTATTCCATACTCATATCCAAATAGGTGTTGAACCGAACCGAGTTTCGTATACAAAAACTCGAAATGAAAATGAAGAGTCATTCGAGTTCTAAAACCAGTTTATGTGTCTCCTAAAGAAAGGTGACAATCAGTCAGTCAGCGAAAAGGAACACCGAAAAGGGACCAAAGATTTTTGTCCTTTCTTATTTCTGTAAAGTTTAGAATTTGGATACCCTTTATTCACTAACTCTCAGATAAAGTTGTACCCTGAGTATGCAATTCCAAATGGTTATGCTTTTTATATTTATTTTCTGATACTGGTCCATCCCCACTACCAAATTGGAACTGAAGATTCCTACATTACCTAAAATCACCTCTGCAGTCTGCACAAATGACAGATTCTTTCTGGGTTGAAAACGATGGACACATTTGGCCAATTAAGGCATACATTTATGATCAGTTATGCAGGTGCTAAGTGTTTCTATTAAGGGCTTTTTTTTTTCTTAACAAAAGTGATTACACCATTAAAAGCATTTAAAGCCATAAGTGGGGAGAAAGAAAGAAAGAAAGAAAGAAAGAAAGAACAGACCTGTTGCAGTGAAATCCAGCATCTTTGTGATTTTGACAAATTCCCTTCCACTTTGAAGGAATCGGTCCATACCCTTCATCGCTGAAGCTTTTCGATTCAGGCCAAACACCTGCGTTAAAGGCTAAGCGTAAAGAACATATACTAACATGTAATCACATCAGCATATGCATTAAATTGATTCCGATTTTTCTTAAGCACATTAGACTAAGATAGATGCATGGTTAGCAAAATAAGTCCAAAAAAAAACCAAAGGGTTTGGACGTCATGCATGAACATGGGGTGGGGGCGTGGGGCTAGTCAAAGAATGCATCTCTGTGCCATGGATTGGGAAAATCAAAATGTATCAAATTCAAAGCTACGTTTATGTGTTTTTTTAATACCAATTTGGTATTTTACATCATTATCTTAATTCCAACGTTATTGAAAACAAAACCTTTTTTTATTTTTAATAAGTTCAACCTGTTGATTTAAAAAATATCACCATGCTAGATCCAATCTGTATTCATTTATGAGTTTTGTCACATGGGGACGAAGTCAACTTGTAAAACAGACAAAGCTGGTTTGAAGAAATATTCAGATTCAGTTCATGCAATTATTATTACAAGGCCGGATTAAAATCCGAAAGTGTCTCACCAGTGTCAAGGTTTCCAATGATGGTATCTTCGCCGTATCCGGTTTTGTTCCATATTGAATTCGATGCGACGAAACCGTTTTGCTCCAAGCCAAGGAATTCCCAGGATCGAGTTGTGTGTAGTTTTCTTCCCTTGTTCAAGAACACTGAAACCACTTTAGGATGCCCTGCCATTGGATAAGAGTTGAACACAAATTGACACAGTTAAAGAAAAACACTAGTTTCTGAGGGAAAGATAATGAACTGCAAAAACAAGGACTTTTACTTGCAATCTCAGCTGCTACTTCATCGTCTAAATTCGCAGCGAAACCATTGATGTGTCTTGTATAAGAGTAAAACATAGCTTCTCGAGCATGCTCATGACTGTTTTAGAAACAAATTATTTTAAAAAAATCTACAAATATGTTACTCAACAAGCTGAGCTGAAGATCCCATTTACCCTCCGAGGAATGATCCAAGAAAATCGTGGTGCGATGCCGTCACGGCATCCAGATCAACCGACAAAGATTCGAGTCCATGCTTATGTCCTCCCAAGTATACCACATATGACTACATCAACAAACACGAAAACTTTCTTCATTTTATCTCATTTTACATCAATGGAAGCAGAAAAAAGAAGGGTAGTGTTCGAATCGAAATGCATACCCTTTTGGCGGCGAATGCGGGCGTCTGTAGAAGGGAGAACACAATGAATGTAACCAAAAGGGTAGCATTTGAAAGTCTCATTTGCATTGGCAGGCTGCTGCTTGCTCTGTTTATGGAACAGGAAGTTTGGAGCTAATGATATTTGTTTTCCAAAGTATTGAAAGAAAGGTCAGACTTAGATATCAACTTATAATCATAATGTAACCTTAACTCTTACTTTATATACAAGGAATAAATAGATGTCACTGCCATGTGGACTTCGATAGTCGAATTTAAATTACGATGTCAAAATACACTTTCGACCCCATCAAGAGTATCAACGAAAAACAATTGAAACAGTAAAATAACTATTTTATAGGGATTTTTTTGTTGAATAATATTCGAATTTGAAAGAGAATATAATGGTCTGATTTTGTTGAGATAAAAATAAATAAATCATTAGATTTTATAGATAGTAAAATAGACATAAATTATTGTATGTAATGTGTATGCTTGGATAGAACATAATCGGCAATTATGAACTGACAAAAATGAAAAAATAATTTTCTTTTGAGAATTGTGATGGGAAGGCAGGCTGGCCTTGTAGTAGGGGTCAAGAGGCTCCGAGTATGAGTCAGTTGGCTGTCCCTTGGGGCCACTTTGGATAGTATTTTAAGATAGTATTTTAGTTCGATTTTAAATTTGGATAAACACATACACACCTGCAATTTACGTTGCTTGAACTCGGGTCACTTAAAAGTAATAACGACATCCTTTATCATTAAAATCACTCAATAACTTCTTCTAACGATATACTTTTGTCTTCTCGTCAGTGGCATTAGGACTCGATGGCGTATGGCAAGGGGAGCAGTTGAGCGA
This sequence comes from Hibiscus trionum, assembly GCA_030270665.1. Classification (NCBI taxonomy): domain Eukaryota; kingdom Viridiplantae; phylum Streptophyta; class Magnoliopsida; order Malvales; family Malvaceae; genus Hibiscus; species Hibiscus trionum. The sequence continues at coordinate 936,308 of BSYR01000033.1, read as the reverse complement.
GCGCTCAAGGCCCCGCCTTCTACCTTCATAACTTCACAGATTTTTCAAGTGGCAATTCTAGTAAGTTAGTTGTTGTCCTTTTATTTTTTTTAGTTGCATTTATGGTGTTTGATAAATTTTAATCGTATATCTATGGTTAATTAATAAAATACTAAATTAACTTTTCAAAATAAATGAATATATTTTCATTCTATATGGGTCAATTTTTTTTTAATATGTTAATGTGATTACAATGTAGCTTCTGTTCAATTTTTTTAGTTCTTTAATAACGCGCAGACACCGTGCACACATAGTGTTTGAACCCGAGTCACCTGAATAAAATATATCATCCTTTACCACTAAGACCACTCTACGGTAATCCTAATATTGGGCCAACTCAATTCTAATATTAATGGTATGACAAACTCTTCTGTATCGTAACAAAGTTGGTGGCCCAAATACATGTATATCGCTTATGAGAATTTTTTTATTTAATCATTTGTATTTAATTTATTGATTGATTAATTCAAACCGGATATTAAAGAGGCTCATTATAGAAGCCATCATTTCAATTTAATTGTTTCATTCACAACGTCAGAATCCGAACCACTGATCTTACTTAAAAGATCTAATACCTCATCTTACTAAACCAACTGATTATTGGTACGCCAATGCGAGCCTTTGAGCTAGTCTAAACCCTATTGTTTTAAAGGATAACCCCCCCCCCCCCATCCATCTCTATGCATTTAGAGGCATGGGGGAAATTCTAATGAAAGGCGGACTAATATACGGCTAAGAAACGGTGTTATCGAAAACATTGTAAGATAAATAACAAAATAGGTAAAGCGCTACCGGATATGTTGATTTAAAATAATGTATCCGGTATAAAATATGAAAAAATATTAAAAAAAAATGGTAACCGGCAAACTTAAGTTATCGGTAGGTATCGACACAAACATAACAAAATAGGTAAAATTACTTATTTTATTGATAAGAGTATCAACATATTAGGTAGCGCCTATTATGTTATTAAAGTTTAAGCTGATGAGGCCTTGAAAATCCCACGATAACAAAATCGGTAAAATTACTTATTTTGTTGATAAGAGTATCAACATATTCGGTAGCGCTTTACCTATTTTGTTATTAAAGTTTAAGCTGATGGGACCTTGAAAATCCGACGATAACAAAATAGGTAAAATTATCTATTTTGTTGATAAGAGTATCAACATATCCAGTAAATTACTTATTTTAAGCTGATGGGGCCTTGGAAAGTATCTATACTTTTTGAGTAAATTACTTATTTTGTTGATACTTTTGAGTAAATTACTTATTTTGTTGACACTTTTGAGTAAATTACTTATTTTGTTGATACTTTCAAAAGTATTTATACTTTTTAAAAAGTATCGATTCTTTTAAAAAGTATCGATACTTTTTGTTGGTACTTTTTTTAAAAGTATCTATACTTTCGAGCCACATTGCAACCGGTTACATTGCTTTTTAAAAAAAGTATCGATGCTTTTTGTTGATACTTTTTTAAAAGTATCGATACTTTCGAGCCACATTGCCACCGGTTACATTGCTTTTTAAAAAAGTATCGATACTTTTAGAAAAGTATAGATGTTTTCGAAAGTATCAACAAAATAAGTAATTTACTCAAAAGTATCAACAAAGTAGATAATTTTACTGGATATGTTAATACTTTTATCAACAAAATAGATAATTTTACCTATTTTATTATGTTTAACCGGTCACGTCGTATATTAGCCGCAGAACTGCCCGAGGCATGGTAGATACCTTCAATGGATTTTTGTACTTAACAAGAGGAAAGCATGTTCCCTCCTTGGAATTTGAGAAGCCACTTTGTTCGAAACTAGTTTTAGTTTTTCGGCTTTTTCCTGGGGGACAGTATATAGGGGAGATCAACCGTACTAGTAGAATGCTGATCTACAAATGATGTTGTCTTTGTACCTCACAGCAGTCATTTCCCATTTTCCATTAAAAGGTAATTTTTTAGGGTTAACTACCGGAATGGTCTTTATGTTTCTCCTCAGTACAGTTTTGGTCTTCGGTTTTTAAATTCGATCGATAAAGTCACTTACGTTTTTAAGCTGTAAACTTTTGGTCACTCGAAGTTAAGTTCCGTTAAATGGGTGACGTGGCTGTTAAAAGGGAAATTTATATAATTACACATTTGGTCCATACTAGTTACTTATTATATCAATGTGATCCTAATTTTAATTTAATTAAATTAATCACTCAATTAGGTGCCGACACGTGTCATCGCCTTATTGGAGGAATTTAATTATTTATCTTATTTAATAAATTTATTTTTATTTAAAATTATGATCAAATTATTATAATAGGTAACTAACATGGACCAAATGTGTAATTTTATAAACTTCCCTTTAACAGTCACGTCACCCATTTAATGGCATTTAACTTCGAGTGACCAAAAGTTTACAACTCGAAAACGTAAGTGACCTTATCGGTCAAATTTGAAATTTAGTGACCAAAATTGTACTGGGAAAACATAAGTGATCATTCCAATAGTTAATCTTCTTTTTATTATAAAAAGGCTTAAATGAAAAATAGGTGCTCAAAGTATGCATCTTTTGAATTATATGTGCCTAAAGTATTTTTTTTGTAAAAATAAGTGCACAAAGTTTTAACCGTTGTAATTTTAGGTGTCTAACCGTTAAGGGATGTTAAAAAATGTTAACCAATTAATGTTAGACACGTGCCACTAATTTGATTTTTCTAATAATTTTTTTAAGGAAAAAAAACAAAAAAAATTCAAATTTTCATAAAATTCGAAAAATTTACAATTTTTACAGTCCTCAAATCCTTAAAAATTCCCAAACACAAGCCCAAATTGTCGCCGCTTCCGTCGCCGATCATCATGCCTGAGCACACCCCTATGCTCGTTGGACCTAGGTTGTTATTTTTCCCATCATGGCGTCGTCGAAAACGCCGTACATCGAACATGAAATCGTCGTTCGGCGTTTTCGACGACACCATGTTGAGGGAAATGACCACCTAGGTCTAGCGACCAAAGGGGTTTGCTCAGGCGCAATGATTGACGGCGGAGGTTTAAGGGTTTGAGTTTGGAAAATTTTAGGGATTTGAGGGTTGTTTTATAAAAATTGCAAAATTTCGAGATTTTATAAAAAAATGTTTAAAGTTTTTAATTTTTAAAAAAAATAAGCATGTCACGTGTCAAGCATTGATTGGTTAACAATTTTTTAACACCTTCTAACGGCCAGACACCTAAAATTGCAACATTGTAAACATTAAGCACCTAAAATTATAACGGTTGAAACTTTCAACACCTATTTTTACAAAAAAAAAATTATTTTAGGCACCTAAAGTTCAAAAGATAAATACTTTAGACACTTATTTTCATTTAAACCTTATAAAGTTAAGGTGATGAGAAAAATCGTTTGAATTTGACGAACATTTAATGTTTACCATTGAATTCAATTGTAATTGCTGTTTTTTTAATAGTCTGGACATAATTACAAGTTAATATCTATTCATATATATTGTTAATCTTTTGACAATGCATATACACACTGCACCCAAAATAATTGAACTCATATATCTTATGATGAACATCATCTGTTTATTCACTGGGACAACTTGTTGGGTTCAACTGTAATTTTTGTTGAATTATTTATAATATGTAACTTCTTATCAATCGACCATATATATTCAACTGACATAAAAACTCTTTAAAGACTATATGTGATGTCCATAGGCGGAGCCACATTAATTATTGGAGTGTCGGTTGACACTTAATTTTTTTAAAAAATTATATTTTTTTATATAATTTGTATATAAAAGATAAAGAGAATATATATATTTAACATTTATTTATAAATAAAATGACACTCTTTTATAAATTATTAATTTCTCTTAAATACAATTAAAAGTAACACTCTTTAAATAAATTTATGGCTCCGCACAGATGATATCCACCACATCCAAATTATTTGAAAAAGAAACCTACCAAAGTCAGTTAAATCGTCAAGAAAACCGGAATTAGAGCTCATCACGGCCCAATTCAGGTTCAGACTGGTCCAACAATGGGATCCCACATGCAACAATATGTTCCATTCCTCCCAAAATATCTTTACAGATACGTTAAGTTATGAATAATTATTTGATATATTGTCGCTAGAAATTTTTAATTTTTACAAGCGTTTTAATTTTAGGGGTTATAGACTCAGTTTATGGTATATAATTTAAGAGTTTATGTTCAGTAGTTTAGAATTTAGTAATTATGAATAGAATTTATGGTTGATTGTTCCATCAAAGGTTGATTGTTTTCAGTAACACTATCGGTAAAAAGTGTTTTTTAATAATAGTAGATTGCTCAAAAAGTAATAGTAGTTAGTTTTATTGAATAAAGAAAAGATATAATAATAATATTATAATAAAATTTTATCACATTTACTCTATGATTTTCTCTAAAACTATTGAAGTGCACAAACTAGCCACTAAAGCATAAAATAATATTATACAAGGAGATGGTTAAATCTTAACCAAACAACTCGAAAAAATGATAGACAAACAAACACTATTGTTGTCGAAATAGGGATAACACATTGACAAAATTTAGCTTTATCACAACTCAACTATGAACTATATTTGGTGATTGCAAACGTCTATCAATACAAGAGAATCAATCCGAAGGTCCAAGCAGGGATAAATTAAAATGGTAATCAAATAAACGCTAACTGAAGAAGGGACGGGACGTCAAATCCAACCTTAAAAATGAAAGAAAAATATGCTACAAGAGTAAAGAAAACGTACTACAAAAGTAAAAAAAACAACAAAAATAGTGAAAGACTTATTAGATCAAGACATACAAAAATTCAAAGCAAATATGTAAAATAAAAACTAAAAGAATGAAAAACAAAAAAGAAGAGAGAAAAGAAAACGAGAGAACACGCAACAAAAGTTATGGTCAAACACGAATGATAATTATTCGATCACTTTTTTCTTTTGAACATTTTTTATTTAAGGCAGGGGAAGTGAAATTTTAGCCTTAATATGTCTTGAACCCACAATTTAAAAGAAAGAGAGGGTACCAATTGAGAGTTTTAATCACGAACTCTAAAAATTGTTGACAACTTTCTTAAACAATAAAAAGAAAAAAAAAAACTAAATTTAAAGTAAATTCTAATATTTCTACCAAATATGGTTGTCTATCTTAAATTATGAGTTATTATCTATTTATATATTTAGTAAAGCGTAACTATCAATAAAACTCAAAACCCGTACATAAATAGTAAAGGAAACAAAAAAACAAAAAATATTAAGGTCAGGTTTTTTTATTAAAAAATTAAAGTCGGGTCGGAATCGGGTTATGATTTTATTAGGTCGGGCAGGCTAAATAAGAGATAAAAATATATTAAGGTCAGATCGAGTCAAGGGCAGGACAGGAGATTTAAATTTCGCGTCGGGATCCGGGTGGCCAAAACCCAGCAGCAAGCTAGGAAACAATCAAACAAACAAAAAACAAAAGTTCCAAAACTCAAATTTAATATTATTCCCCATCAAATCAGAAACAATAACAGAGAAATTATATTCTGGTCATAAAAAATCATTTGTGATTTGCAAACAACGAAGCTGCTCTCATAAACGAATGAACTGTCTTGTTAATATTCCAATGAGTCTAAGGGCCTGTTTTTGGTTGCATTTCGCAACTAAAAATCACTTTTTTAAGTGTTTTTAGTTAAAACAGGCTGTTTTTTGTTGCTTTTAAAACTAATTTTTTTCACCCAAACCAAGAAGCTGGATTTTATAGCTTCTTGGATGAAAAAGCTAGTTTGAAAATAAAATTACTTTTTTACCCTTATTATTTAATTATAATTTATTGTTAAAATAATGTTTATGCATACATAATTGTAAAATAATATATATTTTATAATATTTATATTGAGAATAAAATTGTTTTATTTGTACTTTATTTTATATTTATTATTAATGTGTAAGTGGTATGTCCGTATATAATCTAGAATGTAATTTATATTTTCAAATTAAATTTTATAAAAAATATTTTTTTATTATAATTGAAATTGATTTATTTCATAAATCATAACATTAATTAAATTGAACAATCACCCAAATTTACTTTTACTTTTTAATATCATGTCTAAAATAGACTTTTTATCTCATGAAAATCACTTTTTGACTTCAATGACAAACACTAACCAGTTTTTCAAAACTACTTTTCAACAGCTAGTTTGAAAATCACTTTTTTCACCGCACTTTTTAAAAGCAACCACAAACTAAGCCTAAGAAAAAATACAATAGCTGAATGATGGACTTTAACAACAAATAGTCTTATTATTTTGTTTATGAAGAACATTTTTTAATAGTATTAAGGTTTGCTTAAAAAAATAATCTTAAAGTAATTACAAAATAGTATTTGTTCATATTTTTTCTTAACTCTTCGATACACGATCCATACGAATATAAAAACCATACTCGTCGTTATTACCACAGCTCCACTCTAACCTTGGCTTCAAAAATTTTATATTCATTTGGTAGAAATTAAGGTCCAAGAGGACTGTCAAATAATCCGTCAAACCACCCATGCTGGCGAGGCTGTCAAATTGTCTCATGCTATGACCTTGCCACCCTGCTTTCCTGTCTATCCCTTCGTTCTTGCATGGAAAATTTTAAAAGACGGCTTTTTAAAAAGAGGTTAAAAAATACTGTACACAAATTCTTATAAAAATTATAAGGATTTGTGTACCATGTACGTGAATTCGGTATATGTACACAAATACTTACCATTTTTGTAAAGATTTATGTATGTACACAAAAGTGGTGAGAGATTGTGTATGTACACAAATATTTACCACTTTTGTAAGAATTTCAATAAATGTACGCAAATCGTTACGATTTTTTATAAAAAATTATGTACGCGTGCCTCTTTTTAAGAGATCTTTTCCTAAAATCTCCCTTCTTGCGGATGGAAATCTTCTACCATTTTCGGTGCCCCTACATATGCCTCTACACTCAAAATTAACTTTAAGGTTTAGGGTTTTAGGTTAGGGGTTATGGTTAGAGTTTAGAAAATTTAGGATAGAGTGTATTTTTTAAGGTATAGGATGTAGTGTTTAGGATTTAGAATTTAGGGTTAGGGCTTAAAATTTAATTTCATAGTGTTTTTTAATGTTGGGGCATATGTAGAGTCACCGAAAAAAGGCAGACAAATTTTACCCCCTTCTTGCATATATGAAAGAAAAATCCAAGATTTAGGAAGTTGTAAACCCAAAATAATCTTAGAATTTTTACACTTAAGTATAGGGTTTTGTTTCCCTTTTAATTATAGTTAAAAACAAAAGTCCAATTGTCTGCCGACCACTTTCTAGTCTTTTCTCCTCTCTGTATTCCCTCCCTGTACTTCTCCTTGTCTCTTTCCTTAGCCACACTCAGCTTTTAAATCACATACACATATACATATACATATATATATATATATATACATGCAGTTATGGTTTGATAGATATAGAGAGCAGTGAACAACAGAGGGAGGTTGATGAGCTTAAATTTATTCGAAACATGTCTCTACACCGGTTCTCGTATACTGTCTGTTCGAACTGTAAGTCTTTGCTTGTACAGATTTTTCTTTTCATACACATTACACACACAAAATATTCCGACAATCTTTGATCATGTACTGATAATTCTGTCACAATTTGCCACAAAATGAGGCTAACAAAGCATTGGAAGGAAAGAAATGGTGAGGGTAAGGTGGTGATTCCGCCTGGCTCCCTGGATGCCAACTATGGATGCTGTCGATAAGTGTCGGCCCTTCCTAGTTGGCATCAGAGGAGTCAGGCAGGTCTATGTTACCTACATACTATTTAGTTAAAATGTTCGTTATGCGACAGATTGCAGCGAATTGTAGCTTCGATGTCCCCGATACCGACATTGTTACATCGACTATGAAGTTCAAGCCAGCTAGAAAATTGTAACCAAAGTAACCCGGACCGAGACAGTTAGGAAATTTACCTTTCGGTTAAGATACAATGGTATGTAATTCCCTTTGGAAAACGGGAGAACAATGAACATAGACTAAATATAGCAGATTGGTTTTGAGGAAATTTTCCTCGTCCCCTAGTTTCGGACACCTTCTTTTGCTTACAACCTTTGGATGGAGATTTTCACTCCATGGAGAGACAAAGTTCCCTGTCTGTTCTTTCATTCTGTCTCTTTCCCAGGAAATCACAATTTCTGCTGAAAACAAAACCAGAATGCTAACAGATCTCTCTTCTGCAATTTTGTTTCGGCACAACTTGTTATTATTTTCGATCCCATCGGTCATAAGCTAAGATCTCAGCTCCCTTTGATCCCCCGAAACTTCCGACACAAGGTAACGTTATTCGATATGGTTATATGTAGCATATATGTACAATCCTGGGGAACATTTTTATGATAAGAACAGATGCAGTGGAATTGAATCATTAGAGGCCTTTGCATGAAAAATCAATAAAAATTTGCATTCACAATGTCATTTCATTTCCCATTGAGAGCTCAATCAGTTGGAGGCTCGGCGTATTATGCGGAAAGAGTAACCGAAGAACCACACCCTAACCCGAACAATAAAAACGCTCAGACCACGGTCACATTGGTGTACCAGACGAATTTCGGAGGGTACTGTCGGAACGTCAAGATTCTGTGGTGCAAGAACGTTATGAACCATTCTCTCTGCATCATGGTGAATAGCACGGAAGGGAGTTTCCAGTACTCGTGCAAGATCGATCTTAAGCCTTGGCATTTCTGGAGCAAGAAAGGGTATAAAACATTTGAGGTTGAAGGGAGCCAAGTGGACGTTTACTGGGATCTTAGTTCGGCTAAATTCACCAGCGGTCCCGAACCGGTCTCGGATTATTACGTCGCGCTAGTTGCTGATGAGGAGGTGATTTTATTATTGGGGGATTACAAGAAAAAAACATACAAACGAACCAAATCGAGACCGGCTTTGGTTGAACCTCTCCTGAATTACAAGAAGGAAAACGTGTTCGCCAAGAAAAGCTTCGCGACCCGAGCTAGATTCGATGGAAAAAGCAAAGAACACGACATTGTTGTTGAGAGTTCAATAACTGGGATGAAAGACCCTGAAATGTGGATTAGCATGGATGGTGTAGTTTTGGTTCACGTCAAGAATTTGCAATGGAAATTCAGAGGGAACCAGACCGTTCTGGTCGATAAGCAACCGGTTCAAGTCATGTGGGATGTCCATGACTGGTTGTTTAGCAGCCTCGGAACCGGCCACGGCGTGTTCATATTCAAGCCGGTGACGGTGGAAGCAGAGAGTGACAAAGAAGGAAGTGGCCACGGAGGAGACGGCGACAATGCAAGCAAGTATTACTCTACGCTAGGCGTCGACACCACATCGGAATTCAGCCTGTTTCTTTATGCCTGGAAGATTGAGTGAAAGTATTGAAAGCTTCTTCTTCTTTTTTTCTTTAATTGCAGTTTCCATTTTACAAAAAAGAAATACATTTTACAGGTAATTTTCATGCATGTATAATATTGAAGTATTGTAAACTATGTACTCCCTAAAGATGAAAGTTATTGAAGCAGATAGCCTTGCTGCTTTGATCTATTCAGGAGTAGGCCACATGATTTAGAAACAATAATATTATATCTTACTTTTGTTCATATAATAACATTTCTCTTATATTCTCCATCTTTGTGAAAATTATGGGTGGTAATTGTGGAAAAGAAATCTTTCTTTTATATGCTACTATTTATATCTTTACAGTAAAAAAAAATAGGTTTACAGTTTAAGATTAGAGTTTTGGATTAAGGGTTAGGAAATCAAGAGTATAGTGTATTTTTTAGGGTTTAGGATTTAAAATGTATGGTTAGGGCTTAGAATTTAAATTTTTAGTGTTGGGGCATAGAAAAGGGCACCGAAAAGGGGCATCATAATTTTGTTCCTAATTGAGTTGAGCAGCTCGACTCGAGTTCAAGTTTAACTCGAGATCTTAACGAGTCGAGTCGTGCAAAGCCCAACTAGACTCGATAAGTTCGCGAACAGTTCGCTAATTTATTTTATGATTTTTTGGTGGCTATTTTAAAAAAAATATTATGTCTCGAGTAGTTTGAATGATAGTTGAATACTCTAAAAAGTTCAGTAGCTTACTACTCAACTCGCGAGCAATGAGTTTAACGAGCAACGAGTCAAGTTGAGCAACAATTTTTTTTATAAAAGTGAGATTACCACTACATACCTCGTTAAAAACTTCCTTAAATTTATGTGAAGGAAAAGAGTACCCATTATGATAATAAATAACAATGTCTTAACAAATCAAACTAAGCTCAAAACTAATAAAACACATTAAACAAGCCACCAAAACATAGCACCTAAAACTGAACAAAACATAGCACCGCACAGACTACTAGCCATTACTTGCATCATCCGAGCTATCAGCCGGCAGCAATGGTAAGACGGAAACTGGTGGTGTATCCAGCAAATGGATCCCGAGATCCGAATCAGCAGCCCCTCGCGCGATAGCATCCGCAACCTGATTGTCGGAACACCCCACATGATGAAATCCGACATCCCAAGAACGACGGATAAGTTACTCAATGTGCAATAGAATGTTCATCGAGCCTCTAGCACCATTCTTCTGAGTAATAATTCGAATAGCACCCAACGAATTCGACTCCACCTCAAGAGAGCGAATACCAAAATCTCAAGCACACAACAACCCTACGTAAACTCCCCATAACTCTGCCTCGAGTACAGAACACATACCAATACATTAGATAAGTGGTTTATTAAGATCGACCATAATGGCTAACCGTGTAAATTTAGCACGTTACCCAGCTGTAGTATTGTAATCAACCCTGACAACACGCCCAACCACTTGCGCAATCACACGAAATAAAGCCTTTGTATAATAGCTATATGGGAGCCCCAGAAGCCGGACCCAAACAATAACATACGAAGGGTGTTTCTCGGACGTAGAGATTGATCTACTCCACAGTTAAACCGTCAAATAGCTACCATAAATCGTCTACGGCCCCTCAGTTAGGGCCTTCACATAGTCACTCTCCTCCTCGAATTTAACAATAAAATATTAATTTTCAAGGTCAACGATATGAATTTCACCTAACGATTTTCATAATGCCAAAACCCTCGTACGTAAAGCACAATAGCCAATTGTCCAACCTAGGAGACGCACAACAATCACTCTTTTCATGTGATCCTTAGTTTGCGCATGAGATCCTTAATGCAGTTATATTAATAGCTAATAAAGGATATAATCAGAACTATTTGAAAATTTAAGGATGAAATTGAATAGAAAGAAATGTAGCAGGGTAACAAAACAATTTCCCCTTTTTATTGTATTGTATTCTTCTCCAAGAAAACCCTCTTAAAAAGGAATGACTGTTTATCGCCATCGAGTACCTTTACTGTTTCCATGGATCTAGAGGAAAATCTGGAATCACTCTCACTCAAAAACAGCGAAGAAACCCTAAGTGGAAATTTATGGAGATTAAAGGTAGCTTCGAATGTGTTCTTCATTTACCACGACGGAGATGGGTTCGGAAATGCCATCGCCCGAGCTCTGAACCCTACTTCCCAGCCTTATAGTAAAGTGTGAGTCCCTTCTCTCTTTGGTTGATTTTCATTGAAAGCCCTGATTCAGAAAGTTGTATTTTCAATGTTTATATGTTTTCAGCTCCGAAGTATTGAACTTGGAATTAGGGGATGTAAAATTGAATGGCGCTGTTACTCAGTTGAGAGATAAAGACAATTTGAAGGTACTGTTTCCTTCCTTTAGCCATTAATATGGAGACCCATTTATTTAAATTACAGTTTTTGTTATTGGTGAATGTAGTTTTGTGGATTTGCTTGGAAATGAGGAACCTTTAGAGCTACTCCATTTTTTAGATTGTTTGGTTCCTGGTAAAATAAGAGGACTGCCTGCTTTGATATTGTTAATTAGGAAGGGAGCTTGATGGAACCTTCTTTCACTAGCCATCTACATATTCAAACATGAGATTTTCGAGTTGAATGTGGCAAATTTAGAAAATGTTTTCCCACTGGATTGTTGGGTTCTTAGTTGCCGGTCAATGTATCTTATGTTGCTTTTGAAAACAAGGAAATAGAATTGAGATTTTTTAGCTTTTATTGACCAAGGATGAAGAATGTCGTTTAAGAAGTTGCAGAACAGGAGACATAATCTGAACTTATGATAGAAATAGGTTTAACAAGTGAACTGACGGCAATCTTAGCGGCGTCATTTTCTTTTAAGCCTTCTTTGTGTTGGTTTTGTGTATTTGGCAATCTTAGTGGCTAAGCAATCATCTTTTAGAAAAAACGGTCTCGACGGCATTTGTCTTCAAGTATATGGGTGTATCAATCCACTGAATTACTAACATCTAGGGTTTATGAGCGATAACTATAATGATGGTTTTAATACTGTGTTTGGTAGGAGGGGAATGGAAGGAAAAACTACTTTCTTTGCACCCTTCCATTAGTTTAGGAGGAGAGAAATAAGAGGGAGGGAAATGAGAGCATTTGTATTTTGTACTCATTCAACATAAATTTGCAATTCTAACTGAAACTGTGCCAAAAACACTGAAAGAAACTTTTTTTTCTTCTCCATTTTCCTTCCTGCCAAACATAGTGTGAGCTGTGAAGTGCATAGTTATGTAATTTTATATTTAGTTTTTCTTGCTGCCAGGCAACTATGGTAATGATAGATCATTTGGAGCCACCAGTACTATCTAAGGCTATATATTCAGTTCTGAGAAAAATTGAGGATGCAGAGCACATATCATCTACTGTACCCACTATCGTTGCCCCTTTTCTTGTACCGGCATCAAAGCTTAAGTTGGAAGGTAGATTGTTGACAGCAAATAGCGGCAAGCTTCCTCTTTATGGTATCCAAGTAGGCCCTGAGACTGATGTAAGTCGAGCCATTGCTTCCAAAACCCAGAAGCCACCTCCATCTTTGCAAATTCATTATGAGCCTCTAGCCTGCTTTCTTCACCTGGTCCGTGCTGCAAACTTGCCGACTTCTATTATAGTTGGCCAAAGAAGCCAAAGCCCATTTAACCAAGCTTTAAATGAGGATTTACAGGTATTCATTCTTTTGCCAAGTTAAAGCTAATGTAGTTATAAGACTGAGGCTTGCTTGAATAGAATAAGCTAGAAATGATGATCGAAAGCAAGATTCCTATGGGTCCATACCATACCATGCATTGCAATAATTGGTTTCATTTTTTCCTCCTGCATGCTAGGGGTTTTTGAGACTAATATCGAATTATATGTAATCTAATTCTGGGAAACGGCATTTCAGACCCTCTGTGAGATAGGAGAGCTTGCGGCAAGTGCCACCGGGACATACTTCCAGAGAGAAGAAACTAAAACTAATTGGATTCCAACAGCAAAGGCAGCAAGTGGTGCTAGTGGTGAGCCATGGCGCGCATTCTATGGTTAAATGTTTTAGGTTCTTGCAGGAAGCAGAAACTGAGGCATAACATGTGAGTGGGTGCCTATTGTAGTAAAAACTAGGGCCCGTGTTGTTGAATTTTGTCGGACACGATACGCAGTGGCTTAAAATAGTTGAAAGATGATATTATATGTTCCATATTTGACGAATAGATCATATAATATGGGAGTTTAGTGCCTGAAAGGTGATCTAACATGTTTCTTGAATGATTGTCTGACTGACCCCATCTATTATATCTTCCAGGTTATTTGGATGTTTCTTACTTAACCTTTGTACTTTTTAAAATTCAAATTATTTATATTTGACAATAAAGTTTCATTAAGAGAAGAGATTACAGCAGGCGAAAATGGCCCCCAAAAAAATGAGACAGGGACCTGCTGATTATTAAGTTACTAAATTTACTGCAAGATAAACGGAGAGCCGAGTTGTTCTGATACTACTGAATTGGTTAATGATCAACTAAAGAAGAGAACTTGTTGCAAATTTTCTAAGCCATGATATCTAGATATGTTTAATTAGTCCCAGTTGTTAATATACATGGAATTATTTTACACGTGACTGAAGCATAATTGTTCTCTGGGGTGATTCTAGGAAGCGGCCTCTAATTGGTAGCTAAACGAAGGCCAACTGATTTATCGGGTAAAAATTTGTACACAACTTTTTACAAAGTTTGTACATAATTTTTTACAACTGTAAGAAAAACGGTATATACCGAATTTCCTACAAAGACTCTCCATGGCCCACAGTGCTCAAACTTGTGTAGGAATTTGTGTACATAGACAATTTCTTATGGAAAAACATAATTTAGTATAATATGGGTAAGGATTTGTGTATGTACACAACTTTCTATAAGGTGTACACAATTTCTTATAAAAGTTGTAATAAACACGGTACGTACCGAATTTCTTACAACTCAACATGGTCCAAAGTGGGTCAACTTTGTGTAGGGATTTGTGTACATACATAATTTCCTACGAGAAAACATAATTTGGTACAATATATGTAAGAATTTGTGTATGTACACAATTTTCTACAATGTGTACACAATTTGTTGCAAAAGTTGTAAGAAAACGGTATGTACCGAATTTCTTACAATAACTCAACATGGCCCAAAGTGGGTCAACTATGTGTAGGGATTTGTGTACATACACGATTTCCTACGAAAAAACATAATTTGGTACAATATATGTAAGGATTTGTGTAAGTACACAATTTCCTACAAGGTGTACACAATTTCTTACGAAAGTTGTAAGAAAAACGGTATGTACCGAATTTCTTACAATAACTCAACATGGCCCAAAGGGGCTGAACTTTGTGTAGGGCTTTGTGTACATACACAATTTCCCACGAGAAAACATAATTTTGTACAAAATATGTAAGAATTTGTGTATGTAAACAATTTCTTACAAAAATTTAAGAAAAACGGTATTTACCGAATTTCTTACAATAACTCAACATGGCCCAAAAATGTCTCAACTTTGTGTAGAAATTTGTGTACATAAATAATTTCCTACGAGAAAATATAATTTGGTACAACAAACGTAAGGATTTGTGTATGTACACAAATTACTACAAGGTATACACAAATTCTTATAAAAGTTGTAAAAAAATAGTATGTACCGAATTTTTTACACCCACTCACAATGGCCCAAAGGGGCTAAACTTTTGGTAGGGATTTGTGTACATAAACAATTTCCTATGGGAAAACATAATTCGGTACAATATAGGTAGAGATTTGTGTATGTACACAATTTCCTACAAAGTGTACACAATATCTTACAAAAGTTGTAAGGGAAACGGTATATATTGAATTTCTTACAATAACTCATCATAGCTCAAAGTGGCTCAACTTAGTGTAGTAATTTGTGTACATATACAATTTCCTACGAGAAAACATGATTTGGTACAACAAACGTAAGGATTTGTGTATATACACAAACTACTACAAGGTATACGCAAATTCTTACAAACATTGTAAGAAAAACGGTATGTGCCGAATTTCTTACACCCACTCACCATGGCCCAAAGGGGCTCAACTTAGTGTAGGAATTTGTGTACATACACAGTTTCCTACGATAAAATATAATTTGGAACAACAAACGTAAAGATTTGTGTATGTACAAAAATCACTACAAGGTATACGCAAATTCTTACAAAAGTTGTAAGAAAAATGATATGTATCGAATTTCTTACACCACTCAACAAGGCCCAAAGGGGCTCAACTTAGTGTAGGTATTTGTGTACAAACACAATTTCCTACGAGAAAACATAATTTGGTACAACAAACGTAAGGATTTGTGTATGTACACAAATTATTACAAGGTATACGCAAATTCTAACAAAAGTTGTAAGAAAAATGGTATGTACCGAATTTCTTACACTCACTCACCATGGCCTAAAGGGGCTCAACTTTGTGTATGGATTTGTGTACAAGCACAATTTCCTACGAAAAAACATAATTTGGTACAACAAACGTAAGGATTGTGTATGTACAAAAATTACTACAAGGTATACGCAAATTTTTACAAAAGTTGTAAGAAAAACGGTATGTACCGAATTTCTTACGCTCACTCACCATGGCCCAAAGGGGCTCAACTTTGTGTAGGGATTTGTGTACATACACAATTTCCTACGAGAAAATATAATCTAGTACAACAAACGTAAGGATTTGTATATGTACACAAATTACTACAAGGTATACGCAAATTCTTACAAAAATTGTAACTAGAACGGTGTGTACCTAATTTCTTACAAAGACTCACCATGGCCCAAAGTGGCTAAACTTAGTGTAGGAATTTGTATAAATACACAATTTACTACGGGAAAACATAACTTGGTACAATATAGGTAGGGATTTGTGTATGTACACAATTTCCTACAAAATGTACACAATATCTTACAAAAGTTGTAAGAGAAACGGTATGTACCGAATTTCTTACAATAACTCACCATGGCTCAACTTAGTGTAGGGATTTGTGTACATACACAATTTCTTACGAGAAAACATAATTTGGTACAACAAACATAAGGATTTGTGTATGTACATAAATTACTACAAGGTATATGCAAATTCTCACAAACGTTGTGAGAAAAATGGTATGTACCGAATTTCTTACACTCACTCACCATGGCCCAAATGGGCTCAACGTAGTGTAGGAATTTGTGTACATACACAATTTTCTACGAGAAAACATAATTTGGTACAACAAATGTAAGGACTTGTGTATGTACACAAATTACTACAAGGTATACGCAAATTCTTACAAAAGTTGTAAGAAAACCGGTATGTACCGAATTTCTTACACACTCTCACCATGGCCCAAAAGGGCTAAACTTAGTGTAGGATTTGTGTACATACAAATTTCCTACGAGAAAATATAATTTGGTACAATAAACGTAAGGATTTGTGTATGTATACAAATTACTACAAGGTATACACAAATTCTTACAAAATTTGTAAGAAAAACGGTATGTGCCGAATTTCTTACACCCACTCACCACCCAATGGGGCTCAACTTAGTGTAGGGATTTGTGTATATACACAATTTCCTACGAGAAAATATAATTTGGTACAACAAACGTAAGGATTTGTGTATGTACACAAATTACTACAAAGTATACGCAAATTCTTACAAAAATTGTAAAAAAAACGTTACGTACCAAATTTCTTACGCCCACTCACCATGGCCTAAAGGGGCTAAACTTAGTGTAGGGATTTATGTACATACATAATTTTCTAGGAAAAAACATAATTTGGTACAACAAACGTAAGGATTTGTGTATGTACACAAATTACTACAAGGTGTACACCAATTCTTACAAAATTTGTAAGAAAAACAGTATGTACCGAATTTCTTACACCCACTCACTGTAACGCCCCGGTTTAGGGGCTAGGTGAAAATAATATTTTAATATTATCTCGGGTTTCGATTTTAATATTTTATTTATTAAAGTAATGGTTTGGGCCTCGGGTTTTAAGATTTGGACCAATTTTAAATTGAGCCCAAAAGCCATGGATGGCACCTATTGTGGTTTCCCTTTTTCTTTAAGGGCATTTTGGTCTTTGAACATTAAAGTTTAAACAATAATAAATAAAGGATGATTATCATCTTCTTCCTCTCCCTTCCATTTGTTTTCTAACGTGAAGAACATCTCTCCCTCCCCAAATACTATTTCATCTCCTCTCTCCTTCGTTTTGGCTCGGTTTTGAAAGGTAATTACGTTTTTGACTTGCTCTCAACTTCCTCTCTTCAAAAGTATAAGTAGTTTTCATTTTCATTCATGTTTTAGAATTTGGATTTTTGGGAGATTTGAATGAAAATGGTTGTTTTGTGGTGTTTAACTTGAGATTTTGATTTAACAGTGATAGATATGAAGTTTATGAAACAAACGGTTCAACATATATGATTTTTGAAGAGTTTTGTTAAGTTTCCCGATTTTGTGTTATGGAGGGTTTTTAGGAGGGTTTTTAGTTAAGTTTTGAGTGTGGTTTGTGTTGGAAATTGAGGGTTGATGATAGGGTATTGGTTGGGGGTCGTTTTGGAAGCAATTAGAAGTGTTAAATGTGTTGGAATCATCGGTTTTGGACTGTGCTAAAGGGCTGCTCGGGAATGACTTTTTGGTGGTTGTTCTTGGTTTGAAAAACAAGTGTTTGATGTTTGAATTTCATTCCGGGTTGCTATGTTTTGTTGTGGACTGATTTGAGGTTAATTTACTTGTGTTGATATGATTAGGAGCAAGAAATTTCGTTGGTAAAGTCTCGGGATCGATATCGGAAGTCATGGAGGCTTGAGTCGGCTTTGCTTGAATTGCTTAAGGAAGTGAGGTGAGTGGTTAATGTTTTAATTTGATTTCAAAGATTGGTTCAAGCATATGGTTGCGAAAATGTTTTTAAGTATCATCTTGGTTCAAAGTTGGTTTTGAAGAGTTTAGTTATTCAAGAGTAAATCGTGGTGAATTGTCTCTTTAATTTCCTCTTTTTACTGTTTGTTTTCATTACTTGTGGTGATGAATTGTTATGTATGAAATTCCAATATATTTGGGAGGAAGCATGTTGCTTCTTATCATATCGTTGATTTTGTGTGGTGGTAATTATGGTGTTGTTATATGCCTTGTGAGATAAGTGTAAGTTGGTGCAGGTTGTGCACGGAAATGATGGGTAAGACCCTTTGTGGTTGGTATGGTTGTTTGTAGTAAGTTGGTACAGGTTGTGCACGGAAATGGTGAGTAAGGCCATTTGTGGTTGGTAAGGTTGTTTGTAGCAATTTGGTGCCTAATTGTGGATTTTGTTGTAGCTTGTGTGGTTGTGCATGATATAGTGAGTACATGTTGTGGGAATGGTGATTTGTGTGTTGTGTTGCATGGTTGTCGTTGCTCTGGTGATGTGTAGTCCCGCCAGTAGCAAAAGTATAAGACTCTGGTGATGTGTAGTCCCACCGGTAGTCACTGGTTGGGTATTCCTTTGATGTGTAGTCCCATTGGAAACCCACTAGTTGAAACGGTGATGTGTAGTCCCACCGTACTTGTATGCTAGTTATATTTGTGTAAAGCATGTGTGTTGTCGTTGCTCCGGTGATGTGTAGTCCCGCCGGTAGCAAGTGTTATAAGACTCCGGTGATGTGTAGTCCCACCGGTAGTCACTAGTTGGGTAGTTCCTTTGATGTGTAGTCCCATTGGAAATCCACTAGTTAAAACGGTGATGTGTAGTCCCACCGTAAGTGAAAGTTTGGTTATGTTTGTGCATACCATGAAGTGAAATGTTTATGTTGTTGACCTTTGGTTGAACTTGTATGTAACAAATGAATTAGGTTGTTGGATGACTTGTATGTGTGTTGGCCTTTATTTTTAAATGAAACTTTGAACTCTGCATTGTTGTTGTTATGTTTTAGAGCTCTGCTCACTAAGCTTTATGCTTACGCTCTCCTTTTTCTGACAATGCAGATCTTTAGCTTGGAGTTAGCAAGGAGCAGGAAAAGGGCGTCCAAGCGTGTGGTAGTTTGCTCAAGTATGGTTTATTAAATAAAGTAGTAGTCTAGCAATGGGAAATGCTACGTGTTTTAGGAGCTTGTATCTAGACTCCTTTGTGTTGGCTTTATGTTGTTAATGCCTCATGTTGATGGATTTGTAAATATTGTCTATGTTATATGCCATGAATGTCTACATGTTTTGGTTGCTAAGGCATGATATCTTAAGTGCTTGAGTGACCATATATGCATAAATTGCTCTTTTGTTAGAATGCTATGTATGAATGCTTTAATCCATGTTTGAGTGATTCCTCTGGCTTAAATATGTGTGCTTACATGTTTGTATATGCTTAGGTGAGTCGAGAATTGCATCTAGAGTCGTGTTTGAGGTCGTTCAGTTTAAAATTGTGGACTTGCAGTGCAGGGCGTATCGATACGCTAAGGGCTGTATCGATACGGCCTTGCTCATAGAGAACACAAAATCTGCTGGGCGTATCGATACGTGGGGTGTATCGATACGGTCCCAACTCTCTGGAATTCTGAGGAATTGTAGAGTGCATGGCGTATCGATACGGTGTCCAAGCGTATCGATACGGTCCAACCTAGTTGACCAAGTGGTGTTGACCGAGAAGGGCGTATCGATACGCTTAAGGGCTGTATCGATACGGTCTTCTTATGTTGACTGTAGGGTGTTGACCTTGGTCAGGCGTATCGATACCCTCTGAAGGCGTATCGATACGACCTGCTTAAAAAGGCTAAATGAGTTGTTTAAGGTGCTGTTTTGGTTGGTCGTTGCTATGGAGTTGTGTTTCCGCTGTCGTGTATCACATAGGACTTAATAAGGCATTTAGACAAGATAAATTGAAAAAAAAAATATAGGGTTGCTAACCGAGGGGGAACCTTAATGGGTTTCGCTTCGGTTTTCCCCGTGTGGCCCACTCAGATCGGTCATCCGTCCAGACCGGGACGAGGGGGTTACATTTAGTGGTATCAGAGCCTAAGGTTACCGAGACCTTGGGCAGGTAAGTGAGGTAAGTTTGATGTGTTATGCTGTTGTTGTGTCTCGGTGAATATTTTGCCATTTATGCTTGATGTTTGCTTGTTAGTACGGTGTTTGAAAGCATGTGTAAGCTTGATGGTTGTGTTGAGGCGTAGTGTCGAGTTCCCATTGCTACTATTACTTATTTGAAAAGATTTTTGTAAAGGAGTATACTTGAGCATCTTGGACCCTTGCTCTTGCTAACCCTGAATAATCTTGTTTGTGTGTTTTGTTTATTATTGTATTGTTGTCTTTGGGAAGATTGAGGCCGAGGTGTAGGCCTGGAGTTTGTAATCATGAATCCGAGGTTTTAGAGGATGTAAATGACGAGTGAGTTCATCGCCTTAGTTCAGAGCAGTACGACAGTACCCTAGTTGGTGGTACAGTTTGTTTGTTTGGGTCAGCGTGTCTGTGAACTGGTTTCTGCTGAGAGAGAGCAATGTGACCGATCTTGATATGAGTTGGTAATAGAAGTAAAGACCTATGAGTTGGTCTCGGAATGATGTCGATGTCGTGGCAAGTAATTCGTCGATACAGTCATTGAGCTTGTTTTTCTGATTGATTCTGGATCTACGCGTCTGTGTATTTTGAGTGAGCATGCGAAGTTGTTGAATCTACCTTGTGGGGTACTAAGGATAGGTGTTAGTGTTACTAGTTCCTTCGAGGATACTATTGTGGTCGGAAAGATGTACAAGGGGTGTCCGTTGATGGTTCAGTGGCACGTGTTTTCAGTTGGTGCGGTAGAATTGCTTTTTACGGTTTTGATGTGAAGCTGTGCATGAATTGGCTTGTATAACCTAGAGTTAGGATAGACTTTGAGACAAATGGAAGTTTTCTTAAAGCTTACGGATGACTATGAGATTGTAATGGTAGGTGGAATGTGGATTTCGTATCGAATGTTGAACCATCCTTAGAGGTCAAAGATTGAATTGAATTTGGTTGACAGGTTTGCCTAAAAGATGTGATGGATTTAATTTTTGAGTGAGGATTAGACCGCAGAATGTTAGAATAGTTGATGTTTTCCTAAAGGTGTTGGCAAGAATTACTCGATTTGTCTCTTGTTAGGGAAGAAGAGTTTGTTATTGATACCGTCTCCGAGTTTGCTTATGTTTTGTTTGCTTTGTATCTCATGATTCTCGACCAACTTGAGAGTGTTGAAGAATCAACTTCGAGTTTGTTAGACATTAGTTTCATTTGGTTTAGTATATCATTTTAGAATGTGACAGTGTAACTTGTGAAGAAGAGAGATGACACTACGAGAATGTGGTTAGATTGCAGACAGTTGAGACAATTGATAGTGAGTAGTTAGTATCTGTTTCCAAACATCAGTGATTTGTTGACCAGTTGAGGGGTGTTTCAGTCTTTACAAGGTTAATTTGAGATCCGATTACTACCAGTTGATAGTGAGAGAGGTTGATGTACCGAATGAAGCTTTCGGGGTAGATGTGATCACTTAGAGTTTTGGGATTATGTCGTTTGTTTGACTAAGTGTGTTAATTACTCTTATAGAGATGTTGAGCAGAATGTTTTCCTAAGTCCTGAATTAGTTGTGGAAGTTCTCTGGGATGATATGTGGAAATATTCACGTACCGAAGAAGACCATGACAAGCCTTGAAGTTAAGGTTGTGGATCCTTTTTGAGAATCAGTTGTATGCCAAGTTGAGCAAGTATGGACTCTGAGTTGAGGAAGATGTTTCCCTAGGTCATGTAGATCAGTCGAGTATATTAGTGCAAACCTCAATTGGGCATAAGAAGATATGAGTTGGAAGAAATTAAAGTCAGTGACATGTATCTATAGTTTCTAGGTCAAGCGCTGTTACTATCGAAGGTTTGTAAATGATCTTTTGAAGATAGTTGCCCCTTTGATAGATTGCTACGGAAGAACGTTCAGTTTATGTGTTAGATATGAGACGTTGAGCCCTTTAGAAACTGAAAGAAACTTCGAAGAGAGTTAATGTAGTGACCGATGTCCCGAGTTAAATTTGTTGTTAGATTAGTAGCCGAGTTGCGAGTTGTGTTTGCCGGATTCAGTTTATCATTGATAGTGGTTCTGTGGTTGAGTTTCATGTTATGCTTGCTCTGAGTCAGATACTTAGAGAGAAATAGTTGTAAGACAGGTTCTTGGCACCTTACGTGCAAGAAGTATCAGAAAGAAAACCTTCAGAATACAGTTCAGAGACGATATAGTTTGTATTTTTAGAGACAGAATAGTTGTGCCGATAGTCATAGTGTTTTGAGAGGTATTGTTTTGGCCGGAGTACATGACAGTTCTTGTGTATTGCATCCGAATAGTGTGAAGACATATTGTAGGTTGAAGATGAGTACTCGTGGATTGAGTTGATGGATAATGTGGTTCAGTATGAGAATAAGTGTGCAATTTGTCAGCGTGCCAAGACCGAGCATCAGTTTCTTCTAGTTTGTTACATTCGGGGAAAATTCGTATTGAAAGTGGGTAATAGATTCGAGAGATCTTGTGTATGATTCGCCTCCTATTTCCTCAGTGAGAATTTAGTTTAGTAATCAATGTTAGTTGCACTGTATGTGGTCCTTTATACATGTTCAAGCTACTTGTACCTTGAATAAGATGACGGAGTTGTGCCTTAGCAAGATTGTGAGTTGTACATTATCGTGAGATCGATAATGGCCGATAGAGATTTGAGTTTTGACTAAAATTCTGAAGTCGTCTGCATAGTGTTTGGTTGTATGTTGAGGTCTAATGATCAGTCAGAGAAAGTTATGGGTTAGGTAATCAAACATTGTTGTATGAGATGGTGAATCGGGTTAGTCCGGTTGTTTGTTTGTTGCAGTTACCACCATAGTGAGAAGGAAGTATGTAATGTGTTCTGTGTATCTATGATTCAGAAGTGTGAATCAATTTTGTCCCGTGTTATGTTGTTAAAGAGTTTGAGTTGAGTTTAAAATGGTCATACATTGAAGGACCCGTTGAGATCTTGGCATCAGATAGTTAATGTCGTGTGGTAAGTCTACAGAGTTGGAGAGTATGTTGTAGTAAGAGAGAAAGTGTGGAGGAGCATGTGTTAGTGACTCTTTCTGTCTAATAAATTTCGAGGACGAAATTCCTTAAGTGGGGGAGAGTTGTAACGCCCCGGTTTAGGGGCTAGGTGAAAATAATATTTTAATATTATCTCGGGTTTCGATTTTAATATTTTATTTATTAAAGTAATGGTTTGGGCCTCGGGTTTTAAGATTTGGACCAATTTTAAATTGAGCCCAAAAGCCATGGATGGCACCTATTGTGGTTTCCCTTTTTCTTTAAGGGCATTTTGGTCTTTGAACATTAAAGTTTAAACAATAATAAATAAAGGATGATTATCATCTTCTTCCTCTCCCTTCCATTTGTTTTCTAACGTGAAGAACATCTCTCCCTCCCCAAATACTATTTCATCTCCTCTCTCCTTCGTTTTGGCTCGGTTTTGAAAGGTAATTACGTTTTTGACTTGCTCTCAACTTCCTCTCTTCAAAAGTATAAGTAGTTTTCATTTTCATTCATGTTTTAGAATTTGGATTTTTGGGAGATTTGAATGAAAATGGTTGTTTTGTGGTGTTTAACTTGAGATTTTGATTTAACAGTGATAGATATGAAGTTTATGAAACAAACGGTTCAACATATATGATTTTTGAAGAGTTTTGTTAAGTTTCCCGATTTTGTGTTATGGAGGGTTTTTAGGAGGGTTTTTAGTTGAGTTTTGAGTGTGGTTTGTGTTGGAAATTGAGGGTTGATGATAGGGTATTGGTTGAGGGTCGTTTTGGAAGCAATTAGAAGTGTTAAATGTGTTGGAATCATCGGTTTTGGACTGTGCTAAAGGGCTGCTCGGGAATGACTTTTTGGTGGTTGTTCTTGGTTTGAAAAACAAGTGTTTGATGTTTGAATTTCATTCCGGGTTGCTATGTTGTGTTGTGGACTGATTTGAGGTTAATTTACTTGTGTTGATATGATTAGGAGCAAGAAATTTCGTTGGTAAAGTCTCGGGATCGATATCGGAAGTCATGGAGGCTTGAGTCGGCTTTGCTTGAATTGCTTAAGGAAGTGAGGTGAGTGGTTAATGTTTTAATTTGATTTCAAAGATTGGTTCAAGCATATGGTTGCGAAAATGTTTTTAAGTATCATCTTGGTTCAAAGTTGGTTTTGAAGAGTTTAGTTATTCAAGAGTAAATCGTGGTGAATTGTCTCTTTAATTTCCTCTTTTTACTGTTTGTTTTCATTACTTGTGGTGATGAATTGTTATGTATGAAATTCCAATATATTTGGGAGGAAGCATGTTGCTTCTTATCATATCGTTGATTTTGTGTGGTGGTAATTATGGTGTTGTTATATGCCTTGTGAGATAAGTGTAAGTTGGTGCAGGTTGTGCACGGAAATGATGGGTAAGACCCTTTGTGGTTGGTATGGTTGTTTGTAGTAAGTTGGTACAGGTTGTGCACGGAAATGGTGAGTAAGGTCATTTGTGGTTGGTAAGGTTGTTTGTAGCAATTTGGTGCCTAATTGTGGATTTTGTTGTAGCTTGTGTGGTTGTGCATGATATAGTGAGTACATGTTGTGGGAATGGTGATTTGTGTGTTGTGTTGCATGGTTGTCGTTGCTCTGGTGATGTGTAGTCCCGCCAGTAGCAAAAGTATAAGACTCTGGTGATGTGTAGTCCCACCGGTAGTCACTGGTTGGGTATTCCTTTGATGTGTAGTCCCATTGGAAACCCACTAGTTGAAACGGTGATGTGTAGTCCCACCGTACTTGTATGCTAGTTATATTTGTGTAAAGCATGTGTGTTGTCGTTGCTCCGGTGATGTGTAGTCCCGCCGGTAGCAAGTGTTATAAGACTCCGGTGATGTGTAGTCCCACCGGTAGTCACTAGTTGGGTAGTTCCTTTGATGTGTAGTCCCATTGGAAATCCACTAGTTAAAACGGTGATGTGTAGTCCCACCGTAAGTGAAAGTTTGGTTATGTTTGTGCATACCATGAAGTGAAATGTTTATGTTGTTGACCTTTGGTTGAACTTGTATGTAACAAATGAATTAGGTTGTTGGATGACTTGTATGTGTGTTGGCCTTTATTTTTAAAGGAAACTTTGAACTCTGCATTGTTGTTGTTATGTTTTAGAGCTCTGCTCACTAAGCTTTATGCTTACGATCTCCTTTTTCCGACAACGCAGATCTTTAGCTTGGAGTTAGCAAGGAGCAGGAAAAGGGCGTCCAAGCGTGTGGTAGTTTGCTCAAGTATGGTTTATTAAATAAAGTAGTAGTCTAGCAATGGGAAATGCTACGTGTTTTAGGAGCTTGTATCTAGACTCCTTTGTGTTGGCTTTATGTTGTTAATGCCTCATGTTGATGGATTTGTAAATATTGTCTATGTTATATGTCATGAATGTCTACATGTTTTGGTTGCTAAGGCATGATATCTTAAGTGCTTGAGTGACCATATATGCATAAATTGCTCTTTTGTTAGAATGCTATGTATGAATGCTTTAATCCATGTTTGAGTGATTCCTCTGGCTTAAATATGTGTGCTTACATGTTTGTATATGCTTAGGTGAGTCGAGAATTGCATCTAGAGTCGTGTTTGAGATCGTTCAGTTTAAAATTGTGGACTTGCAGTGCAGGGCGTATCGATACGCTAAGGGCTGTATCGATACGGCCTTGCTCATAGAGAACACAAAATCTGCTGGGCGTATCGATACGTGGGGTGTATCGATACGGTCCCAATTCTCTGGAATTCTGAGGAATTGTAGAGTGCATGGCGTATCGATACGGTGTCCAAGCGTATCGATACGGTCCAACCTAGTTGACCAAGTGGTGTTGACCGAGAAGGGCGTATCGATACGCTTAAGGGCTGTATCGATACGATCTTCTTATGTTGACTGTAGGGTGTTGACCTTGGTCAGGCGTATCGATACCCTCTGAAGGCGTATCGATACGACCTGCTTAAAAAGGCTAAATGAGTTGTTTAAGGTGCTGTTTTGGTTGGTCGTTGCTATGGAGTTGTGTTTCCGCTGTCGTGTATCACATAGGACTTAATAAGGCATTTAGACAAGATAAATTGAAAAAAAAAAATATAGGGTTGCTAACCGAGGGGGAACCTTAATGGGTTTCGCTTCGGTTTTCCCCGTGTGGCCCACTCGGATCGGTCATCCGTCCAGACCGGGACGAGGGGGTTACACTCACCATGGCCCAAATGGGCTAAACTTAGTGTAGGATTTGTGTACATTCACAATTTCCTACGAGAAAACATAATTTGGTACAACAAACGTAAAGATTTGTGTATGTACACAAATTACTATAAGGTATACGCAAATTCTTACAAAAGTTGTAAGAAAAACAGTATGTACCGAATTTCTTACTCCCACTCACCATGGCCCAAAAAGGGCTCAACTTAGTGTAGGGATTTGTGTACATACATAATTTCCTATGAGAAAACATGATTTGGTATAACAAACGTAAAGATTTGTGTATGTAAATAAATTACAACAAGGTATACGCAAATTCTTACAAAAGTTGTAAGAAAAACGGTATGTACCGAATTTCTTACACCCTCTCACCATGGCCCAAAGAGGTTAAACTTAGTGTAGGGATTTGTGTACATACACAATTTCGTACAACAAAAGGTAATTTGGTACAACAAACGTAAGGATTTGTGTGTGTACACAAATTACTACAAGGTGCACGCAAAATTTGTAAGAAAAACGGTATGTACCGAATTTTTTACACCCACTCACTATGGCCCCAAACGTAAGGTAACCGTGTTACTTTTTTTTCAATCTAACGGGTATTATTAATCCTACTTAATCCAACGGGTTAAAAAAAGTGGCCTCTTTTTAGCCGCTAATTAAGGGCCTGTATTTAGACGATCAGAATGTTGTTGTCACCAACCATGGATTTAGTTGTCTCAACTCTCAGGTTCTCTTTTATGTTAGAAATTTGCACTGATTTTGACTTCTCTTTGTTGCTTGTGTGAGCATTTTTCTTCATAAATTGTTCTAAAAAACTGACGACTTGCCGTGACATCTTTAGTAAATGGTAGATTACATTTCTTTTTGTTTTAAAGTTTGTGTTTGTTTAAAGTACCAGTTTACCAGAACTTGGTGACTTTGAAGTGAAACACACTCTATAAATACTTTAAACCCCCCTCTATTAAGTGCAGCCTAATGAAGGAATCGTATCAGCTTCTTAACCTTCATTCTCATCGTTGCAGATCGAAACGCATTCGAACAGTTTCGACGCCGCATTTGTTTCCATGGGAAAAAGGAAGAAAAGTTCACAAGTGTGGACAATTTAATTTAGTTGTTCAAGTGTTTGCATCGTTGTTGTTTGTTATTTGTGAGTACATTAGGACCACAAGTGCTTCTTGTGTGGACCATTTTAAGCCATTGTTGGATGTTGGATGGGGTTGTTGAGAGAAAATGGAAAATGTCTTGTAATCAATTCATCTTTGGATGCTCGTACATTGGTTTTTTTTTTCCTCCGGTTACTCAAAGTTTTGTTGTAACTAATCCAAACTGACTTACGTCCCTAAAATAAACAAATTTTTTTTCTTACCGACAATTTTTTTAGTAGTTCCTTACCAACAAAGAATAAATATTTTATACACAGGTGGTGGGAACTGAAAGTTTTCACAAGCGCCTTAGTTTTATGGTATATGGAGTTAGTTTAGGGTATAGGGTTTAGGTGTAGGGGTTAGAATTTAGGGATAGTTGTTTTAATTTAAGGTTTAAGGTTATAATTTAGGGTTTATAGGTTAAAACATAAATCCTCAGCATATTGCCCTAAAAACTAAATCCTAACCTATAAACCCTAAATTATAACCCTAAACTTTAAATTGAAGCAACTATCCATAAATTCTAACCCCTACACCTAAACCCCTAAACTAACTCTCTATACCCTAAAAGTAAGGCGCTTGTAGAAACTTTCAGTTTCCACCGCCTGTATATAAGATATTAATCCACCAACAAATAGTGAAGTGATGAGAGGATAATGTATTAAAACAAATTTATATTTAAAAGCAAAATCTTTCCTAAGCCTTCAACTTCAAGTTCAAGTGGCATATTAAATAGTGAATATATTAGGGTGGTTGTTGTGCTTATTATTGAAGCATATCTTCGGCTTTACTGTTTTGGTTGTTGTCTTGTCTAATTGGATTTGAAGTAGTTGCCTCATCCATAAGCAGAAAAGCAAACCCTTATTTTATTTAAGCTCCATATTTTATTACTGAAATTAATAAATAGTATAAATATATTTAATAAACTCATGAAGTGACACTATATGGTATTCTTAATCAAAGTCGGCATTAAATATTTTTATTTTTTATTAAATAGAGATATTATTTTTTATATCGAAATTCAAATTTATATAAGATGAGATAATATGAACATTTTTAGTCATTAAGACAATTAATGAATCTCATTAATTCTTTTTTACTTTAACCAAACGTAGTTTACAAAACAAATTTCTAATAAAAATAGTTTATAAAATAAAGGTCTAAAGTATACATGAATCTTTAAACTTTTGAAAAAAAATCTAATTAAATTTGTGATGTTTTTCACCTAATCAAATTTTTGTAATTCGAAATGAATTGATTTTCTCAATTCATCCTTTAACTTACTTTGATCGTTAAATAAAACAATTTTTTTATCGGCTTTGCTCTACATGTCATATCACAATATTATCAAAATGGTATTTTTTTAAAAAATATTCTTTAAAATTTTTTTATAGTTTTTTCAATTTAAATAATTTTTTTATTTAAATCTGTTATTTTTACAAGATAACACGCAAGTGTCGTATAACAACAATATATCATAAAGCTGCTAAATTTTACCGTTAAAATTAGTCAAATGACATAATTCATTCAATTTATCGGTTCAAAAAATTAATTGATTTAGTTTTGTAATTTGATGGTCTAATTGGGTGGAAAAAAGTTAAGGTTTTTTTTTCAAAAGTTTTGAGAATTTTATACATCCCTAAGCTTAAAATATTAAATGGTAAATTTTTATTTATTTTTAAAAAATATCCGAACAGTGTATGGCTTCATTAAGCAGCGAAGAATCATACATAAAAAACATAATTTTTTTTATAAACATAATTAAACATACAATTATGGTTATTCATAAATAATACACATTCAATTAATTTTTAAAACTTGATTATTATAAAATATATTTGGATTGAGTATCATAATAATACTTAAATAAAATAAATCCATAATTATAAAATATATTTGGATTGATTATTACAAATATCTAAACTACATTTTGAAAAACAAGTATTTAAATTAATATCCCGTATCCATTTTGAATCCGATTACTACCTCAGGTAAAAAAAATTTATCAATGAAACGTTAACGCGTCACAAATACTTATTAATTATTTTAATTAAAAATTTAGGTACGTGAGTTATTATGAAAAAAAAATATGGACTTGTATCGATAAAAAAAACTTAGAAAATACATATATTTAGTTTTTTTTTTTTTTTTTTGCTTCACGCCTTTTCTTAAACTAAAAGTTCAAAATAGTGAATTTTATTATACGAAATAAGGTAAAATATATTAGAGATCATTTCAATCACTTAACTTTCAAAATTATAAAATAATTATTAAATTTCTTGAAATATTGTAAAATGGTTATTGCAACACTATAGTAATACTAATAAAAATTGTAAAATTTAAAGTGTAATAGTTTGGTAAAGTTTAATGACTATTGTATAATAATTCGATAAATTAATTGATCATTTGGTAAACTTTAAAAGTTCGATGGTCAAAACAATCATTTGAACAAGGTTTAGTGGTCTCTATTGTACTTTACCCTATAAAACATTAATAATTTAATAATATGAAAAGGATGGGGGGCCACTTTTGTTTTCTCTCCAATTTTGCCTTGTTATTTGTTTTTATTTTATGTTTTTTCCAATTTAGTACCTAATTTTCTCTATTTTACACTTTTCTCAGTATCTCTTACTTGCATAAAGTGAAAGAACAGAGAAAATTTAAGAACAAAATTAAAAGAAAATCATATAGAGGATAGACGGATGAGAAATGCTGGAGAGCTCATTGATCTAGGGTTTCTCGTGATTATTTTAGAAGCTTTTAATTTTGAATGTTACAGCTAGTAATGTTTATTCTTCTATTCTGAAGGTAAATTTCTTATTTTCTGTTATTTTGGTTCTTAATTTGATTTTCCTTTCTGGGTATTTTCCTTTTCTTCACTTAATTTTAGTTTTGTATCTGGGTTTTGGATTTGCGCTTTTTTGGGTAAGTATTTCTGGGTCTATTGCTTTGTTAATTGATCCTCTGTTTTTCTGCTTCAAGTCTTTAACTGTTTATTTTGATTGTGAAGTTAACATCTTTGGATTAAAGTTCAATATTTTCCTTTGATTTATGTTAAATCTTTTACCTTTTTTGGATGTTAAATTGTTTTATTTTATATGTTTTGAAATTGAATTATTGCTTATAATTCTCTTTCTCGGAATGCTTATTCTCCTGCTGCTAGTTCCTTTTTATTAATTTTTTTCATTTTTTCCCTATATTTTCTTTTATTATATTTCACTGTTTTAGCCGTCATGGATGACTCTAAATTTGATGAGTTATGTTTTCTGTTATTCTCTTGTTGACATTGATTTCGCTGTGCTTAAAACTGTTTACTTTTTTGGCTGATAATTCCAGTTTTCTCACTGATTAGCTTGCTTTTACTTCAGACATGTACTGAATTCTCTTGTAAGAGCTAACCTTCTTTTTATTTACATTTGACGGCTGTTGAAGCGCGAGGAGAAGTAGTGGAGTCTATGATCATCTCAGAAGCGACTTGCCCCGGTTGATATATTGTTTGCTCACAAGTTTTTAGCTCTTGTTAGGAGCATTGTGATTGAAATGGGTTACATTTGTGATTTCTGTGGGGAACAACCATCGATAGTATATTGCCGGTCTGATGCTGCCTGTTTATGTTTGTCTTGCGATCAAAACGTCCATTCTGCTAATGCACTGTCGAAACGGCATTCGAGAACATTGTTGTGTGAAAGATGCAATTCTCGACCTGCTTTTGTTAGATGTGCAGAAGAAAGGGTATCCCTCTGTCAGAATTGTGATTTGATGGGTCACGGTACCTCTACCACTAATTCGACACATAAGAGGCAAACAGTTAATTCTTATTCTGGTTGCCCATCATCAGCCGAACTTTCTTCCATATTGTCGTTTTTCTCACAATCCCCTTCAGCAGTTGAATCTACCTGTGAGCAGGAATTAGGGCAAATGGGCATCACTGAGAACATAGAGAGGACTTCATGGTGTCTTATTGAAAATACCATCAGCGAAAATGATACTGGTGTTGCTGTAGTAGTTAATCATGATCACAATGTGGATAGAGAAAGTACTTGGGATGGGTCATCGATTCCCGAATTCGGATCTGCTCCACAATTTCTTGATCAGCCAGCTGGAACAACAGATACATTGTTAATGAAGGTAAATGATGAATTTGCAATATTTGTCTTTAAAGAATTTAGATAAACTGTTTTTGGGGTACTGGCCCTTGCTACCTTAGTCCCGCGGGGTAATACCATAATAGTAAAGAACTACGGTGAGCATTTGAGGTTAAGGTGTCTACTTTCTTCTGGGGAGGAACTATATGGCCATTTCTATTCCTTACTTTTCTTATTATTTTCAGTAAACCTCTGTTCAGTTTGTATTTTTATGTCTCTTCAGATATTTCTGTTTCTTGGCCCAAAAGAAACATAAATTTGAGGGTAATATTGTAGAAAACTATTCATTTAGGCCTTCCCTGTATAATTACTAAACCAGTAACCTCGTCCTCAATTATATTTTTAATCTTATGCCTGTTTTTGTCATGGGTTCATAAACTCGAGATGTAGGTCTCTCCTATTTTACTCGCATGAATTACTACCTGAACTCATACCATCCATCTATATCATTGAAGTTTTTACACTTTTGTTTTTAATTGAGAGTGAAAAGGGGAGTGTGAAGGTGATAGGAAACATTAAACTCAAAGCTGGCTGAGGTCATTGACTCGTCGTTGAAAGTTATCAACATTTTATTTTAATCATAAAAGAGTGATAGAATAATCATCCATTACTATAGAACTTTTGCATTGGATGGTCCAAGATAATTCTTGGCTTGCTTGTGAAAACGTCATCATTTGTTTGACTACTAGTAGACAATATGTTCCGTTTTGGGAACTTTGGCTAATTCTTACCTTGTTAATTTGCAGGTTTCTTGCCCTCAAACAAATTATCCTGGAGTTTGTGAAGACGATTTGTATGATGACTTCAATATGGATGAAATTGATTTGAACCTTGAAAAATATGAAACACTCTTTGGGGAAACTCTCAATCATTCAGAAGAACTTTTTGAGAACGGTGGAATTGATAGCTTATTTGGGACGAAGGACATGTCTGCTACTGATTCCAACTGTCAGGGTGGAGTGGCTGCTGAGGTTCTCATCTTTTTTCGTCTTGCTTTATGGTATCTGTATCATCTTTTTTTCTTATATTAATATTACCCTTTTTCTAGATTTTATGCTTTTCTTTCCTGGTATTCTTAGATATTTTAGATACTAGTTTTTTTCCCGTTCTGTTACTCGGAGTTTTTTTTTGTAGGGGTATCAATTTCATTAACGAACTTGATTTCCGGACATGCTTTGTCTGAAATGAATACTTTCCATTTGTTGATCTTCATTTTGAAATAGCCACCAAAAGAACATATCACTTGAGTCAGAAGTAGCTGCATGAAATCAATATCGTTGAGTTTCAGATATGACCAATGTACCAAAAGGAAGCTTACTGTCCTTCAATTTTCGGGAAAATATCCATCTTTTGGACAGTGTTGATTATATATGCAATATGGTAGGATTCCTCAAGTTTGTAAGTGTAGTGACTAACCTTTCAGCGTCGTCCTGAATTTGATTATTGATAAATCAATTTTTTTTCTTGTAAATTATGCATGTGTCAAATGTTTCTTGCAAAATTAGAGCTTTAGTGTGTGTTTTTAATCTGCTTGAACATTACGTTTTTTTTATCTCCGTTAGGATTCTTACTGTAAGGAATCATCCCGTGATGTGAACCCCTGGGAATTTCAAGTTTCTATTCAGCAAATGTTCTTATGTTTGAATTAAATATTCTTGTCCAGGGCTCATCTCATGGATTGGTGAATGCCATCCAGGCAGCAGGCAACAATGCAGCATCTGCTGATTCCATGTTGAGCAGTAAAACCGATTCAATTTTGTATTTTACGGCAAGGCTGGACCATTCAAGCTTCTCCTTTTCTGGCCTTACCGGAGAGAGTAGTGGAGGAGATTACCAAGATTGTGGGGCTTCGTCAATGCTTCTCATGGGAGATCCCTCTTGGTGTCCTCCATCTGCTGACGGCCCCCTCCCATCGGCTACTCGAAGTGATGCTGTCATGCGTTACAAGGAAAAGAAGAAGACACGGAAGTAAGTATATGCCAATAACTTGTATCTCAGTATTGTAATCTGTCTCTTAGTAACTAATCCGTCACTTCTAACATTTTATTTTACTTCTAGTCTTGTATGCGATCATCATTTATATGTTCAACGTCATTTGTGTCGCATGATAGGTTTGAAAAGCGAGTGAGATATGCCTCTCGCAAAGCAAGGGCTGATGTGCGAAAGCGCGTGAAAGGACGCTTTGTCAAAGCTGGCGATGCCTATGATTATGATCCACTGAACCCAACTCGAAGCTGCTGAGAGTACAACCTTTTAACTATGCTTAGAACAAGGCAAGAAACACCAGATGCTAGTCGGATACAGAAAACACCATGAATAAATCGGCTGGGCCTAGTTGTCCATCACCCTAAAAGAACCATGAATTGCGGCGGCATCATTCGTCTTGATCGCCTTTGCTGCTGCTGCTGTTGCTATTGGCATCTTGCTCGACTAAAGTCTTGGCGTGCGACACCATGACATGCTAAGAAGTCCCGATTGGCGCCGTCAAGTGACATGCAAATGAGCATGCAGCTGTGATTTAAATATTTAGTATTTAATTAATAAAATTTTCATTTTTCTACTTTACATCATTCATACCAAACAAAGCGTTTGTGGCTGCGTGTTCGGATCACATCAAAAAAAAATATTATGTTATATGGAAGTGACGAAGACAAGACTCTGAGAGATTTAATGGCAGATTTCAGAAAGCATCCGAGTTGGTACAATATTAGGAATTGTCCCACCCCATTAATCAACCCAGGTTTTGACACGTGCAATAAAAATACTTTTTTATTTTACGGTGTTGATAAATATTATGGGGTCCACCAACCCCACAATAACAATATTATTTTCCCCAGTGTTTTTAAACTGCAAAATCTAAGGCACGTGGCAGTGTTCATAAATAGGCATTGTCTTGGGAAGGATACAACTAATCACACGATATACGACACTTGTCACTGTTGCAGTTCAAAGATCCGATGAAGAGAAAGGTAATGAAGTGACGGCTTTTACCATAATGGATATCAATTTTTATTTTTTAATCATATAAAAGTAATTACGAGGTCACATGATTCAATTAGTTGTGGCACACGTTTTCTTTGTTTTTGTGACACGCGTTTTCTTTTGTTCTTGTGACATGTTTTTTTTTTGTTTTTGTGGCTTTGTTTCATATGTTCTTGTGGCATGATTCAGCATACCCTAGTATTCGATCGTTGCTCGCATAGAGTTTTTAATCAGCGCTAGTTTCTGATTATGATTTTGTCAGTGGTCACGGAAAGTTAAATATCCACTCGGTTGATGGTTGTTTGTCGATGTAATCAGTCTTGAGTAGCGGAACATTCTGCTTGATAGTTTGGATCACTCACCACTCCTTTTCATCAGTTATGAGTCTCGATTGGATAGAGACAAATAGATTCGTGAAGCTTCTAAAATTTGATGGTATGCTTATCTCCATAGAAGTTTTTCACTTTTCTTTGTTTTTGAGTTGTAAGAAATTTGGGTAGATTAGTCCTATTATTTTCCTTTCTGGATGCGTTGTAATTGTGATATCTTCTATGGTTATAATAAAAATTCAATGGTCATATTTTAAAAAAAAAATAACGAGGTAATATATGTTCATACATATTCTTAACTTTTTGACAATGCGCACACACCTTGCAGACAGAAGGATTTAAACTCGGGTCTCCTAAGATGAACATAATAACTACTGTTTTATAAATTTTTTATTTTAAAATAATTTTTTCATGCAATAAACAAGTATAATAATGTAACACCCGGGTTTAGGGGTTAGGTGAAAATAATATTTTAATATTATTTGGGCTCGGGTTTATGATCAAAATGATTCTTTAAAATTTCGGGTTTCAAAATAAATTTCTGAAAGGGGACCAAATTGATTTGATTTCAAATTTAAGAGCTCTTAAAGAATTAAGAGGATAGCCATTCATTAATGGTCTTTTGGGTAATTTACCCATCTTCAAATTTAAATCCCCTTTTCCTATCATCTTTTCACTATTCACTCTCTTCTTCATTTCCTCCCAACGTGAAAGAGCTCTTCTCCCCTTTGTTACTATTCTATTCAAAAAGCTCCTCCATTTCAACTCCATTTTGAAAGGTAATAACGTTTTTGACTTCTCCTCAACTCCCTCTCTTTGAAAGTACCATTTATTTTCATTTTCGTTGAAGTTTTGAAAATTGGGTTTTCAAAGGATTTGATAAAAAAAATGGAAGCTTTATGATGTTAAGTGAAATGTTTTGATTTAATATGTTTAGTTATGATGTATAGAGGCCAAATGGTATAACATATGTGAATTTCAAATGATTTTGAGCAATTTTCGGATTTGGGTTTCAATAGGGTTTTTGGAGGGTTTTAAAGTGGTTTTTGGGGTGATTTAATGTTGGTTTTTGAGGGCTGGTGTTAGTGTGATATATGAGGGTCACTTTGGGTGTATTAGATGGTTGTTTGGATGCTTGAGTTGAAAGATTTCAGTGGGTTTTATGGGTTGCTCGGGAATTCTATTTTGGGCTTGATTTTGAGTGTTGGAAGCTTGAAATGTTAATCCGGGTCAGTTCCGATGATGAGTTATTGATTGTGGATGTTTTGTTTGTGTTTGGGTTTGATTAGAATCGAGGTTGGACATCGGTGAAGCATCGGAAGTAAATCCGGGAAGTTGAAGAGGGTCACTTACTTGGTCTTTAAGCGTGGGAGCTTAGGTGAGTGGTTAATTGTTTTACTTGGTTTTAAAATGGTTGGTTCGAGTATATGGACTAGGTTGGGCTTGGTAGACCCACCTAGAGTTAGGATTAGGGTGGTAGCTTAATCCTAAACTTGATCTAGAGCCTTTGGATGAACTCATATATGTGGTTGTGTATGTCTCGTATGAAATATAATATGAATGCTTATGTATATTGTGTTATACATGTGAGATGAGGCATGATTTGTGATGCTTGAGACATGCATGATGATGGTTAATGGTGAGTACGTGCTAAGCACAGAGTAATGTGAAATGAGTAAAATGTTGGCACTAGTATGCTTGAGTACAAATGATCGATCATTAGGATGTT
The DNA here is from genome assembly GCA_030270665.1 of Hibiscus trionum. Lineage (NCBI taxonomy): Eukaryota > Viridiplantae > Streptophyta > Magnoliopsida > Malvales > Malvaceae > Hibiscus > Hibiscus trionum. The sequence continues at coordinate 899,319 of BSYR01000033.1, read as the reverse complement.
AGTGTGTACACATGAGTCAAAAGTCGCGCGTGGCCTTGGTGGCGTTGAGTCACCAAGGAGGAGTACGGGTTCGCCCGGAAATTGTATTTAAATATAGTCGATGATGAGTAGAATCCCATCGACGGGGCGTGAGGGTGAGTGGAATCCCCTCCGCGAGACCGGTGATGAGTGTAATCCCACCGTGAGGTAATGTGGTTGTTGGATATGAGCTCCAACGTGTTTATCCGCGTATTCGGGTCATAGCTAGGTGCCAATGTTGATTGATATGTGTATCAATGTGTTGAGATATATGAGCTTTAATTGGATGTTTAAATGTGATTACATGTATTGTGGAATTGAGCTTATGATCATGGCATTTATTTTGAATAGTGCTCATGCATCTTTATCTTGTGGTTTGTGGATCCTTGGTAAATATGTGATTTGCCTTGGCTAGATCGTGCTCGGACCCTGCAATGTTGAGGTTTGTTTTAAGAGTTTACCCTCACTAAGCATCATTGCTTACGCTCTCTTTGTTCAACATTCCAGATCCTTAGTTCGTGGGTTGCTTGAGCAAGTGGAGAGCCTCCAAGTGTGGTTGTTGACTTGAGTACATCAAGTATGAACTTCTAAATGTTGAACATGTAATAGTTTAAGCAATGGGACATGTGTTATTTTGTTGGATGATTGTTGGTTGTTTAGGAACTTGCATAGACTCCATGTTATGCTGCTTTTGTATGGCTTGTGATGCCATGTTTAAGTTGTAATCCATGCCTAAATTGCTTATCATGAATGTTGCCTATGTGCCTTTGAGGTTGCCTTTATGTTTGAATGTTGAAGTATGAGTTTTTGGAAGCTTAAGTGTCATCTTTGATTCAATTGCATGTTTCCCTTGATGTATGAACTTATTGGGTGTTTGTATGGCTAAACAATGACCTTTAAATGTTGTATGAATGCTTGTTTGGGTCTAGGGAAGTCCTAAATTGCATCTAGGTCCGAGTCTTGTTCGTTTTAGCTGAGTTTGGGAGTTTTTGCTGTGCAGGGGTATCGATACGGTTGGTCCAGTATCGATACCGCCTTCTTGTTTCAGGCCTCGTGTATCGATACGCGAGGGGGCGTATCGATACCATTTTGGTCACTGGAGCTACTGTCCATTTCGGTATCGATACGGGCCTCTGGTGTATCGATACCGTCATCTTAGCGTTGACCGTGGAAAGTCAACCGTTGGGGAGGGTATCGATACACTCCTTGGGCGTATCGATACGGTCTCCACTGGTTGACTCTGACCAGTTGACCTAGTCAAGGGGTATCGATACACCCCTTAGGTGTATCGATACCGCATGCAGTATAAGTTTAAAATTGGGCTGTAACATGTTAGTTTGAGTTCGTTTAATTGTTTCGTGAATGTTGTTCCGCTGTATGACCACTTAGGATCTAATACTCATCTAGACAAGACTTAAAATGAAAAGAAAATTAGGGTTGCTAACCGAGGGGGAACCCTTAAGGGGGTTTTCACTCGGTTTTCCCCGTGTGGCCTACTCGGACCGGTCATTCGGCCAGACCGAGACGAGGGGGTTACAAATAACAACTAATTGGTTTAGCGAGATGAGATGTTAAACTCCTTAAATAAGGTTAAGAGTTAAGAGTTGGTTTTAATGAACTTTAATATCGAATCATCGACCAAAGCAATAATTATTGACAAGTTCTTATAAATATTATTTAAAATTAATTTAATTAAGTTACATATATCTGTTGCATTTGAAGAACGTTGATTTAATTTTTGAGCATTATCTAAGTCAATATTAGTTTTAAGTTTTAACAATGTTCAAAATATTCTAAATAGATAATGATGAGGAATAATATGAATATTTACATTCAGCTTATTAAAATCGAGTATCTTATTCATTCGATAATAATTGCCCAAATATTATTCGAAAAGATAAATGTCATACCATCAAATATAAAATATGCACACATATTTTTCTATGTAAAATTAAATTTTTAAAACTTTTCCAAACTATAAGTTGATGAAGAAATGTGTTGGTTAGCATTTATTCGTTTTAAAGAACTATTTGACAATACATGCTCAATCACTCTGCTGCAACTGTTGGTGCTCGAACCCGTAACCTCTAAGAACAACAACCGTTCCCTTAACCATTGAGGCAAGTTGGTTTGTACTAATAATTAAACGATTTAATCAATGAAATAACTATAACTTTGTGATTTATGAATCTTTTATAATCATTGTTTCGTAAATTTAGCAAGAGTCAGTAATTTCTAATGCAAGTGATTAAAGTTCTCAGTTAATACTATTTTCTTTCTCAATGTAGAAATAGATCAATAAAAAAGCACATTACTACGAACTCAACGGGTGGTTAAGAAAAAAGTAATGATGTCTATTTTAAAAGATGTGAGTTCAAACAATTTTATTTGTATGATACGTGTTATCAAAAAAATTAAAAATATAAACAAATACTACATTATTATCTTTCTACGACTATTAAAAAAGCACATTACTGCAAATATGACATGATATTACGGTAATACAAGACACATGAAATTGTTTAGCTTCCAAAAACATCATATGTACAAGATTTCAAACGAACAAAACAACGTCAAAACGTTTATCTTTGAAACAAGGTATTCATACATTAGTTTCTCACAAATTACAATTATACATTTGTTGTACAAGATATCATACCCGCGTTAACATATAATTAAAAAAATAAAGTTAACAAAATTGTTCTAAAAAAATCGGTGACTAACTAAAAGCCACCACCGTTCCCCCTTAACATCGAAAAACACGTGAGATTACTTTGACTTTGCAATGTAATCGCTGAGCAATGTAACCGCAACATAACAAATACAAACAAATTATATTCGATCACTATTATTACTAACCATTTTTCTTTTTAAAAAACAAGAGAGATTAAAAAAAGTATATCACCGTTTTTCAATAATAGAAAGATAGTCAGTGGCTAACCAAAAGTCACCGTTGTTGTCCTTCAACATCGAAAAACACGTGAAATTATATTGACTCTGCAATATAACCACAACATAGCAAGTACAAACAAGTTGTATTCCATTACTATTAATAACTATATATTTTTAAATAGGAGTGATGGAAAGAAACATATATCACCATTCTTTAAAGGCATAAAAGCTAAAAAGTGCCCCTACTGTTTTACTGAATGGTCATTTTAGTGTTTTTTTTTGTTTTGAACTAATTTAACTTTTAACGTTTTTTTAGGTCAAAATGATTCATCTGTAGATGAAAACTGTTAATCAAATGACCATAAAACAACTTGAAATGACTTAACAGAATGACACCTCAGAAGAAAAAATATTTTATATTTTATACAATTTTATAAAAATATTTTTTGATTGATGTATAATTATATAAAGTCAGCATATTTGTCTATATGATACTGTTATCACTACGTGGACTGTCATGTAGGTTTGTCACGTTATTTCAAGTTGTTTATCGTCAGTTGGCTAACAGTTTTCATCCGTAATGGAGTTATTTTGACCCAAAATAAAACATTGGGAGGATTAAATTGGTTCAAAAAATAGAATAAAAACCAAAATGACAATTCAGTCAAACGTCAGGTGAATTTTTTTTTTTTTTGACATTACGCCATCTTTAAAAAAAGAGATAGTCGATGGCTAACCAAAAGCTACCGTTGTTTCCCCTTAACATTGAAAAACACGTGAAATTATCTTAACTCTGCAATGTAACAGTCGAGCAATGTAACCACGTCATAGAAAATACAAACAAATTGTATTTCATCACTATTACTAACCTTTTAAAAAATAAGAGCGACTGAAAGAAATATATATCTCCATTCTTAAAAAAATAGTCGGTGGCTTACTAAAAGTCACCGTTGTTGCCCTTAACATCGAAAAACACATGAAATTATCTTGACTCTGCAATGTAACCGCTAAGTAATGTAACTGTAACATAGCAAATACAGACACATTGTATTCCATCACTATTAGTAACCTTTTTTATAAAAATAGGAGTGATTGAAAGAAACATATATCACCATTCTTCGAATATATATATATATATATATATATATATATATATATATATATATAGTCGGTGGCTAACCAAAAGTTACTACCGTTGCATCTTAACATCAAAAAACACGTAAAATTACCTTAACTCTATAATGTAACTGTTAAGCAATGTAACCATAACAAAACAAATACAAATAAATTGTATTCTATCACTATTACTAACACTTTTTTTATAAAAAATACAAGTGATTGGAAAAAACATATATCACTATTTTTCGAAAATGATGGTGCGTTTTAAATTTTATTTTAAATAATATATAGTTTTAATGATCCATTTAAATTTCAATTTATGAAATTACAATACAATTAGTATAGTTTTTTATTGCATACAAAAGTTATTATGGCAAGAAAAATCATAAAAAAATAAGATTTTAAATTGGAATAATAAAAATAGTAAATGTTTGATATGCACCGTCCGATTTAAAAATGAAAAAGGAGGAGTTGGGAAAGGAACAATCGGTGGCTGTGCAAAAGTAACCGCAACGCAGCAAATACAAATGACTTGTTTTTATCATTTAATATTTTTTATTTAAAAAAATAGAAGTGTGATTAGAAAACGTATAGTATTATTTTTGTAAAAAAATGTGTAGTATTATTTTTCAAAATACATTTATTTATTCTTCAACGGGATAATTCATTAGAATTTTAATTTACAAAATTGAATGCAATCAATATAATTTTTTTATTAAATAAGAAAGCTGGTATGGCAATAAAATCCATGAAAACAAAAATACTTAAAATGAAATAATATTTGCTATGTACAATCTGATATAGAAAAATAAAAAAATATCAATAATTGATCGACGTAATCGATGAGAAAATTTACGTAATCGGTGAAAGAATTTACTTAACCGTCTGAAATTAGTAATGTAACCACTGAGCAACGTAATTGATGAGAAAAATTTAGGTAACTGCATGGACTTTACAGTGTAAACGCTGAGCGACGTAACCGATGAGAGAATCTACATAACCGTCTGGAGTTCACAATATAAACGTTGAGCAACGTAATCGATGAGAAAAATTTAGGTAACCACATGGAGTTCACAGTGTAAACGCTGAGCGACGTAATCCATGAGAGAATCTACATAACCGCCTGGACTTCGCAATAAAAACGTTGAGCAACGTAATCAATGAGAAAATCTATGTAACCGTCTGGACTTTGCAATGTAACCGCTGAGCAACGTAATCGATGAGAAAATCTACGCAATTACCTTGACTTTGTAATGTAAACGTTGAGCAACGTAACCGATGAGAAAAGTATACATAACCGTCTGAACTCTATTGAGCAATGCAATTGATGAAAAAATTTCGTTTTCATTCGAAAAATATTTATTTTTTAATTTTAAATTAAATTATTCGTTTTACTTGCGTCAATTCGAATTAATGAATTGATTTTCGAGTTCAGATTTTACTAAATTACAAAATTAAATTTTCATAATTTGCAATTTAATTCATCCTCATTTTATAATATTTTTATCAAGTTTAAACAATCAACACAATTCGCAAAGGTTATTCAAATAAAGCTATAATTGTTGAACTTATCCGAAAAACTACAAATGCACTAATTTATCGGTCAAATTATGATTCCTATCCATCTACTATTAATTAGGGGTGTGAAAAATTGACCCGACCTGGTAACCTGCCTGAAACCCGATCGAGTCAGAACCTGGTTTAACCCGAGAATTCAAAGACCGAACCCGACCTGCACCCGACCGAAACGAACCCGAACCCGAATTTGACCTGTAACTGTAGAAACCGAACCCGAACTGCACCCGACCGAAGTGAACCCGAACCCGAAATTGACCTGTTACTGTAGTAACCGAACCCGACCTGCACCCGACCGAAACGAACCCGAACCCGAGACTAACCTGCCAGATAACCGATTTAACCCGACCTGTTTGGACCCGACCTGAAATGAACCCGACCTGAAATGAACCCGACCTGTTTTGAACCCGACCTATTTTGAACCCGACCTGTTTTGAACCTGAACTGTTATTGTCCTGAACTGTTCTTGACCTGAACTGTTCTTGACCTGAACTGATATTGACCTGAACTGTTATTGACCTGAACTGATATTAACCTGAACTAATACTATTATTTGATTTGCTAATAATGATAATTATCTGACATTTAAAGAAGTTATATTTAATGAATATAAAATAATGTCAAGTATTGAAAAATTTGAAAATTAATAATAATTTCAAGTATTAATAAATTAATTAACTTAACTTCAATTAAAAGATAAATTGAATTAATAATAATTTTAAGTATTAATAAATTGTATTTCTAATTAACTTGTCTATTATTTTAAAATAACTTCAAAGATAAACTATTATACTTAATTAACTTAAGTGGAATGAATAACCATTATTAATTTAAAATTTCATACTTAATAAAATTAAGTTAAATGAGTAAAAATTATTAAATTAAATATATATTCTTAATTAAAATAAGATGACTTAAATTTTTTATTATAGGAATAAATTAATGCTAAATAATTAACTTGCATTCATTTTAATTGAAGTTAAGTTAGCTATTAAATTAACTTAACTTAAAATTAAAAATGAATTTAATTAACTTAAAGTTATTTTAAGTTAAGTTAGTTATTAAATTAACTTAACTTGCATTATGATAAACTACGTAATCTATTTAAGTTGAATGAATAAGCATTCTAAAATTATTTTTTTATACTTAACTAATATTAGTTTAAAGTTATTAAACTAAATCTGTATACTAAATTAATAAAAGCTAACGAAATTTTTTAATTAACATTACATACTTTACTGACTTTGTAAAAAACTGATTAACTTAAATGACTTAATTAAGTTAACATGTTTACATATATTAAAACGTTCACATTGGATGGAATAGGGGACACTTCCAACTTTTTTTATAAGTAAAAAAAAGAATAAGGTAAAACTTAAGAAGATTAAAACATTAAATGACTTGTATTCAATAATTTAAGTTGTTAAACTTACAAACGTTACTGAATATTACAAAAAGTTTAAACTTACAAACTGAAACTTACAACAAACTGAAACTTACAAACTAAATAATCTTTACAAACTGAAACTTTAACTTTCACAGTACAAAATTTACATACAAAAGTTTAAACTTAAAGCTCTCAGATCTTATAACAAAGTTTTACAAACTTTGCTACCAGAATTATCATCATCGAGCTTTGAAGGGCAACCAAGTTTAAATTATGGGCAACTTAACTTTAAAAGCTAAGTCACCAACATAATTAAAACTAGGAAAACCAGCTACCACCAACAAACTGCAACAAGCAATTAAAATCATTAGTAACATTAACAGACTGAAATAATGCAAACCAAACATATATAACTAAACAGAAACATACATACATACATTCATATATAACCCAACATAAAACAGAAGCATACATAGACATTACATAGTTAACAACTAAACAGAAACATACATACATTCATATATAACCAAACATAAAACAGAAGCATACATACACAATACAGAGTGAACAACTAAACATAAACATACATTCATACATACATATATAACCAAACATAAAACAGAAGCAGACATACAGATTACATAGTGAACAACTAAACAGAAACATACATGCATATATAACCAAACATAAAACAGAAGCATACATACACATTACATACTGAGCAACTAAACAGAAACAAACATTCATGCATATATAACCAAACATAAAACAGAAGCAGACATACACATTACATAGTGAACAACTAAACAGAAACATACAAACATACATGCATATAGAACCAAACATAAAACAGAAGCATACGTACACATTACATAGTGAGCAACTAAACAGAAACATACATACATACATATATAAGCAAACATAAAACAGAATCAATGAGAAATATAAAACTAAAAAAAGACAGTGAATAAAAACAACTTACCAAACGTCTCCAGCTTTCAACAAATCAGAAACATACGTACCAGACCTTATGCTTCCTTGTTCTCAGAGGTCCCTACAAAAAAAAGAACAAATCAGTCCAGAATTCAAAACAAATAAAAAAAATACAAGTTAAACAAATAAGAAACTTACTCTGCACTAGGATCTTCATCCACTGCACAATCTTTCATAACAGAAAGATATTCCTCATCCTCTTCCTCAGGCTCAAACCCATACAACCAATTACGGGTTGTCACAAATATCTCAACATTTTTAGGAAGGAGTTTAGCCCTCAACTTATTTAAAATCCGACCACCAGTGCTAAAAGATGATTCAGAAGCAACTGAAGTGATGGGAATGGCTAAGATATCTCTAGCCATGAGAGAAAGAACAGGGAAAGACACAGATTGGGCTTTCCAGTAATCCAAAATATCAAAGTCTGAATCATCAGCATGAGGGAGAAGGGGCAAACTAATAAAAGAGTCAACATCTGACTTCCCACTCCTTGAAGCAGCTAGATTAGCATCAAAGTTCTAGAAAAAAAAAAACAAGTCAGTAATTGAAACTGAAATAATAAAATAAAGGAAACTGAAATAACAAAAATAAAAACTAACCTGAAAAAGGTTAGACTTCTTAAATGTTCGAGGCCGACCAGTGGAGGACTCGGTTGTACTTTGAGAGGAGTTACTTCGAACAGAAGATCCAGAATTGCAAAGGACAGATTTTGAATAATAAACATACATGTTTACAAATTCATTGTAAACAATACTTACCCTTCTCTCAACCTCATCCTCAACATATAGGACAGAATACAACTCTTTCAGGAGTTGTAATTTATACCTTGGATCAAGCAAAACAGCAAAGGACAAAATGGTCGAGTGCTCAGACCAATACTTCTCATACAATTCAAGCATAGGTCCAGCCATTGCAGAGATGACCTCACAAGGATCATTGTGAGCATCATACAACAGCTTCTCAATGGCAACCACATTAGCCAAATAAAGATTAGAAGTAGGATACTTAGAACCAGAAAACAGTGTAGTAATTTCAAAAAAAGGCTCCAGAAAATCACAGATTAATTGGGAAGTTTCCCACTCAGAATCAGCAATTACATCTAAATCATTTTCCCTATTAACAAACAAGTTTATGGCTAATTTAGCATCAATGGCCCTACGAAGCATTAGATAAGTAGAATTCCATCTAGTAGGGACATCTAGGACTAATTTACCAGAAAAAGAAGAACCACAGTCTTTAACAGCAGAGTCAAAGTTACAAAGTCTAGCATCAGAAGAATCAATGAACTTAACAATTTCACGCAACTTAAGAACAGAAGAGTCAATTACCTTCAAACCTCTTTGAACAATTAAGTTCAAAATATGAGCAGCACACCTTACATGAAAGAACTTACCACTGCATGGTAGGGGAGAAATAGCATGCAAGTCATCCTTAAGCCTCTTCACCATTCGATCATTGGCAGAAGCATTATCAACAGTCATGGTAAAGGCTTTTTTCTCAAGGCCCCATTCACATAACATTTTTTTCACAAACTTATATATAGACTCACCATCATGTGGAGGGGGGAAACGCCTAAAATTCAGTATTTTAGACTGAAGTTTCCAGTTATTATCAACATAATTAGCAGTCAAAGCAAAATAAGAACGTGATGTGCAAGCAGACCATCCATCACATGTAAAGCAGATACGACTAGGAATAGAACTCATAGAATCAATGAGCAATTTTTTATGTTTTTCATGCTTTAACATGCAATGTTTAGTAATGGTATACCTAGAAATATGCTTAACATTAGGATTCAAATACTAATGCAGAACCCTAAGTTTTTCATGCTCAACAATACTTAAAGCATAACCATGACAGAGAACAGCTTCAGCAAACAGTTCACAATATTTTTTTTGATCAAAAACAGATGCAGAACTACTAGTAACATTTTTAACAAGAAAATCTTTATAGGCTTGGCATTTATCAGTATGTCTTTTAGGTGTAGAAGTACCAACATAAGAATCAGCTTTATAGCTAGCAGTTTTGCAATACTTACACTGAGCAATGACACCATCAGCAGTCTTAATAAATGTATAGTGATCCCACACAGGAGAAGTTCTTCTCCCAATGTCAGTTGAAGCCCTCCTCCTAGAGGTAGGAGCAACTATTGACACTTGATCATTAGCTTCCCCTTCAAAAAAACAATTACAGAGTTAGTAACTTTAACACTGAAAACAAGTAAAGAATAAAGAAAATAAAAAGAAAGAAAGAACCTTACCAGTTTCACCAGGATAGTTCATCTCAAAAGAATCAGATTCCATTGCAGAACACAGAAATGTACCTGAGATCAAGAGGAACCACAGTTAGTAAAAAAATTAAAACAACTAGCATGCATACTAAATCAACAACACAGAAACCCTAGCATGCATACTAAACAAACAATACAGAAACAGAGGGTGGTTTCAGTTTAATCCTTGTACGTGGCGTTGTTTACACCGAACCCCAGGGTCCTTTAAAAACCCCCTTTGGCACCAGTAGCCCCGCAGGTCTGGTATTCCAGCCTATATACTCGGATTAAACCAAGGAAACCCTAGCATGCATACTAAATCAACAACAGAAACAGAAACCCCAAAAAAAACAAACAAAGTAGACATGCAAACATATAACAAGACTCAAACATGCAAACATATATACAAATCAGAAACATGCAAACATATATCAAAACTCGAACATGCAAACATATATCAAAACTCTAACATGCAAACATATAAACAAACCAGGAAAACAGAAGCATAAATCGAGACTGTAACATGCAAACATATATACAAAGCAGAAAAAATACATGCAAACATAAATACAAATCAGAAAGAGAAGAAACATGCAAACATATAAATGAAAACATATATACAAATCAAGACAGAAACATGCAAACAGAAACATGCAAACAAAAATCAAGATAGAAACATTTAAAAAATAAATAAAAGATGAAGAGCCTAAACCCTAAACCCAAACGCAGATGTGGAAGAAGACTCTTGAAGAACCCAGAAACGATCCTGAGATCAAAGGACAAGAGAGTTAGTAAAATGAAATTTAAAAAACTAAATAATTAAATGAAATATGAAAGGGTTTTGTACTTACCGAGAGAGAGAGAAGAAGACAACGAACAGTCTGGACAGTGGAATGAGAAGGGTCAGAGTGGATCTGAAGAGGTTTAGGGTTTGTAGATTAGGGTTTAGGGTTACATGATTAGTGAATAAGGTTTGGGGTTTGAGGATCAGGGGTAAGAGTTTAGGGTTTCAGAATTGGGGTATAAGGTTTGGGGTTTGTAGATCAGGGGTAAGGGTTTATGGTTTCTGGATCAGAGGTAAGGGTTTAGGGTTTCTGGATAAGGGTTTAGGGTAAAACAGAATTGAATTGGGGATTAGGGTTTGAAGGATTGAAAAGATAGAAATGGAAGAACATAGGGTTGTTCTTGAGAAAAAATTAGGTTTTGATCGAGAACAAACAGATGGAGAGTGGGCTAAGGTGTTTGTATAAGATCTGGAGAGGGGAAATTGGATGAACAAGGAAGAACTTTAAAAAAAAAGATGTTTTGATCGAGAATAAACAGGTTTTTGGTGGGCTAAGGTGTTTGTATAGGATCTGGAGAGGGGAAAGTGGAAGAACAGGGAAGAACTTGGTAAAAAACCAAGAGTTTGATCGAAAAAGAATGAAACTTTCTGGGAATTTTGTGTTTTTAGAGGAGAGAGAAGATGAGAGGATATTTTGGCAGAGTAACGGTAGGGAAAAAAGTGTAAAATGAAGGGGGGGTGAAGGTCTATTTATAGAGTGAGTCCGGGTCAAAAGATCCGCGCGTCATTATACGGGTCACGCGGGTCTTGCTCCGCAAGCACTCTTAGTTTCAATTCTTTCATTTTAATCCTTTTTTATTTGAAATTGAGCTAATAATTTTGTTTTCATTTCAATTTCGTCATTAATGCAGTTTTAAGCTTTAGTGTATGGATTTAATTTAGGGTTTGGGGTTATAGTTTAGGGTTTTTCTTTATATATTATTAAATTTTATATTTTAGTTTTAGGGTTTAGATTTGTGTAATTATTTTTAGGTTTAGGGTTAGTCTTTGAATTAAGATTTGGGGTTTATGTTTAGGGTTTTAGGTTTATTTTAATTAATTTTTAGGTTTAATATTTCATTTAATTAATTTAGGGTTTTTGGTTTATTTTAATTAATTTAAGGTTTAGGGTTTAATAAACCCTATACCTAAACCCTAATTCTTAAACCCTAAAATACTAAAAACCATAAACCCTAAGCCCTAAACATGAATCCCTAAAAATAAAAACCCTGAACATGTAAGTTGTGGTTTAGGGTTTATTTTAATTAATTTAGGGTTTATGATTTAATAAACCCTAGATCCTAAACCCTAAATCTTAAACCCTAATCATAAACCCTAAACAATAACCACTGCCCTTTAAACCATAAAACCCTAGATCGAGGGTTTAGTGGTTAGGGTTAATTACTTATGCTTTAGGGTTTAATGCTTAGGGTTTAGAATTAGACATTAGGGGTTTAAACCATAAACCCTAATCTTTAATCAATGAACCATAGTCCCTAATCCTAAACCCTAAACAATAACCACTACCCTCTAAACCATAAAACCCTAATATTTAATATATAGCATATAGCATAAAACCCTAGATCGAGGGTTTAGTGGTTAGGGTTAATTACTCATGCTTTAGGGTTTAATGCTTAGGGTTTAGAATTAGACATTAGGGGTTTAAACCTTAAACCCTAATATTTAATCAATGAACCATAGCCCCTAACCCTAAACCCTAAACAATAACCTCTACCCTCTAAACCATAAAACCCTAATATTTAATCTATAGCTCATAGGTTTAGGGTAATCCTAGATCGAGGGTTTAGTGGTTAGGGTTAATTACTCATGCTTTAGGGTTTAATGCTTAGGGTTTAGAATTAGATATTAGGGGTTTAAACCTTAAACCCTAATATTTAATCAATGAACCATAGACCCTAACCCTAAACCCTAAACAATAACCACTACCCTCTAAAGTCTAAACCATAAAACCCTAATATTTAATCTATAGCTCATAGTCTGTAATCCTAGATCGAGGGTTTAGTGGTTAGGGTTAATTACTCATGCTTTATGGTTTAATGCTTAGGGTTTAGAATTAGACATTAGGGGTTTAAACCCTAAACCATAATATTTAATCAATGAACCATAGTCCCTAACGTTAAACCCTAAACCCTATACATTTAATTACAAATAATAATAATAATAATAATAATAATAATAATAATCATCATAAAACTAATAATAATAATAAGCATAGTAAATATATAATAATAATAATAATAATAATTGTATTTAAGTATATAATAATAATAATAATAATAATAATAATAATAATAATAATAATAATAATAGTAGTAGTAATAATAATAATATTATTACTAATCATAGTAATAATAATAAAAACTAATAATAATAATAATAATAATAATAATAATAATAATAATAATAAAAACTAATAATAATAATAAGCATAGTAAATATATAATAATAATAATAATTGTATTTAAGTATATAATAATAATAATAATAATAATAATAATAATAATAATAATAATAATAATAAACCCTAATCACTTAACCCTAAAACCTAAACGCTAAAACATAAACGCTAAAAACAAAAACCATTAATCCATCAATATATATATATATATATATATATATATATATATATATATATATATTACATGTACGTATGTACGTATCATTTTTGTATTAATTTAAGATTAGTAAACCCTAAACCCTAAACCCTAAACCCTAAACCCTAAACCCTAAAAACCATAATCCATCGATATATATAATTAATGTGGCCATGTGGGCATGTTTGTATTAATTTAAGATTACTAAACCCTAAACCCTAAACAATAAACACTAAATCTTAAACCCTAAAAACCATAATCCATCAATATATCTATAATTAATGTAGGCATGTTTGTATTAATTTAAGATCACTAAACCATAAACACTAAACCATAAACACTAAACCCTTAAACCCTAAACCCTAAACCCTAAACCCTAAACCCTAAACCATCAATATATATAATTAATGTGGGCATGTTTGTATTAATTTAAGATTACTAAACCCTAAACCCTAAACCCTAAACCCTAAACCCTAAACCCTAAAAACCATAATCCATCAATATATCTATAATTAATGTAGGCATGTTTGTATTAATTTAAGATCACTAAACCATAAACACTAAACCCTTAAACCCTAAACCCTAAACCTTAAACACTAAACCCTAAACCCTAAACCATAAACCATCAATATATATAATTAATGTGGGCATGTTTGTATTAATTTAAGATTACTAAACCCTAAACCTTAAACCCTAAACCCTAAACCCTAAACCCATAATCCATCAATATATATATATATAATTAATGTAGGCATGTTTGTATTAATTTAAGATTACTAAACCCTAAACCCTAAACCCTAAACCCCAAACCCTAAACCCCAAACCCTAAAAATTAATCCAATAGTACCCAATATATATAAATATATATCACATATACGTAATCCCCTAACCCTAAACCCTACACCATAAACCCTAAAAATAAAAATCATAATCCGTCAATATATATAATACACATAACACAATAAACCATAAACCCGAAGGAACCCGACCTGAAATAAACCCGACCTGAAACGAAACCGACCTGAAATGAACCCGACCTGAAACAAAACCGACCTGAAAAGAACCCGACCTGAAACGAAACCGACCTGAAACGAACCCGACCTGAAACGAAACCGACCTGAAATGAACCCGACCTGAAACGAAACCGACCTGAAATGAACCCGACCTGAAACGAAACCGACCTGAAATGAACCCGACCTGAAACGAAACCGACCTGAAATCAGCCTGTCAATTAACCGTTTTGACCCGACCTGAAATGAACCGACCTGAAATGAATCCGACATGAAATGAACCCGACCCGAAATGAACCCGACCTGAATTGAACCCGACCTGAATTGAACCCGACCCGAAATGAACCCGAACCCGAACCGAATCGAGTCAAAACAAAAAATGACCCAAAATGACCTGTAACCGATTTGACCCGACCTGACAGAGCCCGACCTGAAACCCAACTGTTGACCTGTTTTTACATCCCTACTATTAATTTTATTCCTTAGTGCAAATTATTAACACCATAAAAACACTCAATTTATCAACTAAATATTTTTATACTTTTAGTGAATTTCGACCAAAAACATAACATTCATAATAGTTTAAAAATTCTGTTAAATTTGTACAGAAATTTAAACAACTTGATTTAAAAAATTCAAATGAAGTTTGAATGATAAAATATAAATAAATTAACTCAAAAAAAATTTAACTCGACTCGTTCGATCACATGCTCCATCATATAACCGCAATTTAGTAAATATAAATGGTTTATATTTTAGGATAGTTCTTCTACGCTCGACGAGCAACGACGAGTACAACTATTGACGAGCACCGATGAGCACTGGTAGATTATTTTATAAATTTTTTAAATCCAAAGTACTTAATGCGTAATTATAATTTTTAAAAAAATTAAAAGTGTAATTTAATTAAAGTAATTTTTTTAGTTTTAAATTTATTTTAAATATTATTAATCAAAAAAAACTATCCCAAATCAAAAAATCTTAGGTTTTTTTTTGCTTTGAAATTAACCTAATTGTCGCCGCACCCACCGCCAACCGCCGCCGTCGCCGACAGTCCTAATTCTTTGTTGCAATTAGTTAATTTATCCCCAATTTTTTGAAACCCTAATCATCACCCTAACCAAAATTATGTTAATTGGCTTATGTAATTCAAAATTGAGAACCCAACGCCTTGGCTAAGACCCCGAAATCAGTTACAGCAAGCCAATTTTTTTATTGATTCGTAAAATTAGTAGTCGATACAAAACCCCCAATTTTGTTGTTCGTCGCGCGTATCGGTACGGTATTCTTTGTGTACCGGTACGCGTAGAAATATCGTACCGGTACGTGAAATTACCTTAACTATGTAATGTAACACTCGAGCAATGTAATCACAACATAGCAAATACAAACAAATTGTATTCCATCACTATTACTAACCTTTAAAAAAATAGGAGCAACTAAAAGAAATATATATTTCCATTCTTTAAAAAAATAGTCGGTGGCTTACAAAAAGTCACTGGTGTTGCCCTTAACATCGAAAAACACGTGAAATTATCTTGACTATGCAATGTAACCGTTGAGTATGTAACCGTAACATAGCAAATATAGACACTTTGTATTCCATCACTATTTGTAACCTTTTTTTTATAAAAATAGAAGTGATTGAAAGAAACATATATCACTATTCTTCAAAAAAAAAATATAGTCGGTGGCTAACCAAAAGTCACTACCGTTGCATCTTAACATCAAAAAAACACGTAAAATTACCTTTACTCTATAATATAACTGTTAAGCAATGTAACCACAACATAACAAATACAAACAAATTGTATTCTATCACTATTACTAACACTTTTTTATAAAAAAAAATACAAGTGATTGGAAGAAACATATATCACTATTTTTCGAAATAATGGCGCGTTTAAATTTTATTTTTAAATAATATATAGTTTTAATGATCCATTTAAATTTCAATTTATGAAATTACAATACAATTAGTATAGTTTTTTATTGCATACAAAAGTTATTATGGCAAGAAAAATCATAAAAAATAAGATTTTAAATTGGAATAATAAAAATAGTAAATGTTTGATATGCACCGTCCGATTTAAAAATGGAAAAGGAGGAGTTGGGAAAGGAACAATCGGTGGCTGTGCAAAAGTAACCGCAACGCAGCAAATACAAATGACTTGTTTTTATCATTTAATATTTTTTATTTGAAAAAAATAGAAGTGTGATTAGAAAACGTATAGTAGTATTATTTTTTAAAATACATTTATTTATTTTTAAAAATAGAATTTTAATTTACAAAATTGAATGCAATCAATATAATTTTTTTTATTAAATACGAAAGCTGGGATGGCAATAAAATCCATGAAAACAAAAATACTTAAAATGAAATAATGTTTGCTATGTACAATCTGATATAGAAAAAAAAATAAAAAGAAATATCAATGACGGATCTACGTAATCGATGAAAAAATTTACGTAATTTTCTGGACTTTACAATATAATCACTAAGTAATATAATCGGTGAAAAAATTTACTTAACCGTCTGAAATTAGTAATGTAACCACTGAGCAACGTAATCGATGAGAAAAATTTAGGTAATTGCATGGACTTTACAGTGTAAACGCTGAGCGACGTAATCGATGGGAGAATCTACATAACCGTATGGAGTTCACAATATAAACGTTGAGCAACATGATCGATGAGAAAAATTTAGGTGACCGCATGGACTTCACAGTATAAATGCTGAGCGACGTAATCCATGAGAGAATCTACATAACCGTCTGGACTTCACAATATAAACGTTGAACAACGTAATCGATGAGAAAATCTATGTAACCGTATGGACTTTGCAATGTAACCGCTGAGCAATGTAACCGATGAGAAAATCTACGCAATTACCTTGACTTTGCAATGTAAATGCTGAGCAACGTAACCGATGAGAAAAATATACGTAACCGTCTGAACGCTATTGAGCAATGCAATTGATGAGAAAATTTAGTTTTCATTCGAAAAATATTTATTTTTAAATTTTAAATTAATTTATTCGTGTTACTTGCTTCAATTTGAATCAATAAATTGATTTTTGAGTTCAGATTTTATTAAATAAAAAATTAAATTTTCATAATTTGCAATTTAATTCATCCTCATTTTATAATATTTTTTATCAAGTTTAAACAATCAACACTACTAGCAAAGGTTATTCAACTTATCCGAAAAACTACAAATGCACTAATTTACCGGTCAAATTATGATTTCTATCCATCTACTATTAATTTTATTCCTTAGAGCAAATCATTAACACCATAAAAACACTCAATTTATCAACTAAATATTTTTATAGTTTTAGTGAATTTAGACCAAAAACATGACATTCATAATAGTTTAAAAATTCTGTTAAATTTGTACAGAAATTTAAACAATTTGATTAAAAAAAATTCAAATGAAGTTTGAATGATAAAATATAAATAAATTAACTCAAAAGATTTTAACTCGATTCATTCGATCGCATGCTCCATCATATAACCACAATTTAGTAAATATAAATGGTTTATATTTTAGGATAGTTCTTCTACGCTCTACGAGCAACGACGAGCACCACTATTGACGAGCACCGATGAGCACTGATAGATTTTTATAAAATTTTTAAATTCAAAGTACTTAATGCGTAATTATAATTTTTTAAAAATTAAAAGTGTAATTTAATTAAAGTATTTTTTAGTTTTAAATTTATTTTAAATATTATTAATCAAAATAAACTATCCCAAATCAAAAAATCTTAGGTTTTTTTGCTTTGAAATTAACCCAATTGTCGTCGCACCTACTGCCAACCGCCGCCGTCGCCGACAACCTTTGCCGCCGCCGTCGCCGACAACCTTTGCCGTCGTCATCGCCGACAGCCGCCAACAGTCCTAATTCTTTGTTGCAATTAGTTAATTTATCCCCAATTTTTCAAACCCTAATCATCACCCTAACCAAAATTATGTTAATTGGCTTATGTAATTCAAAATTGAGAACCCCAACGCCTTTGCTAAGACCCCAAAATCAGTTACAGCAAGCCAATTTTTTTGATTGATTCGTAAAATTAATGGCCGATCCGAAATCCCCAATTTTGTTGTTCGCCGCACGTATCGGTACAATATTCTTCGTGTACCGGTATGCGTGGAAATACCATACGGGTACGTGAAATTACCTTAACTATGTAATGTAACAGTCGAGCAATGTAACCACAACATAGCAAATACAAACAAATTGTATTCCATCACTATTACTAACCTTTAAAAAATAGGAGCGACTGAAAGAAATATATATTTTTATTTTTTAAAAAAATAGTCGGTGGCTTACTAAAAGTCACCGTTGTTTTCCTTAACAGCGAAAAACACATAAAATTATCTTGACTCTGTAAGGTAATCGTTGAGTAATGTAACTGTAACATAACAAATATAGACACATTGTATTTCATCACTATTAGTAACTTTTTTACAAAAATAGAAGTGATTGAAAGAAACATATATATCACCATTCTTAAAAAAAAATATAGTCGGTGGCTAACCAAAAGCCACCACCGTTGCATCTTAACATCAAAAAAACACGTAAAATTATCTTGACTCTATAGTGCAACTATTAAGCAATGTAACCACAACATAACAAATACAAACAAATTGTATTCTATCACTATTACTAACACTTTTTTATAAAAAAATACAAGTAATTAGAAGAAACATATATCACTATTTTTCGAAATGATGGCGCGTTTAAATTTTATTTTTAAATAATGTATAGTTTTAATGATCCATTTAAATTTCAATTTATGAAATTACAATACAATTAGTATAATTTTTTTATTGCATACAAAAGTTATTATGGCAAGAAAAATCATAAAAAATAAGATTTTATATTGGAATAATAAAAATAGTAAATGTTTGATATGCACCGTCCGATTTAAAAATGAAAAAGGAGGAGTTGGGAAAGTAACAATCGGTGGCTGTGCAAAAGTAACCGCAACGCAGCAAATACAAATGACTTGTTTTTATCATTTAATATTTTTTATTTCAAAAAAAAAATAGAAGTGTGATTAGAAAACGTATAGTATTATTTTTGTAAAAAAAACGTATAGTATTATTTTTCAAAATACATTTATTTATTCTTCAACAGGATAATTCATTAGAATTTTAATTTACAAAATTGAATGCAATCAATTTAATTTTTTTATTAAATACGAAAGCTGGTATGGCAATAAAATCCATGAAAACAAAAATACTTAAAATGAAATAATGTTTTCTATGTACAATCTGATATAGAAAAACGAAAAAAAATATTAGTGATTGATCGATGTAATCGATGAGAAAATTTACGTAATTGTCTGGACTTTACAATATAATCCCTAAGTAATATAATCGGTGAAAGAATTTACTTAACTGTCTGAAATTAGTATGTAACCACTGAGCAACGTAATTGATAAGAAAAATTTAGGTAACTACATGGACTTTACAGTGTAAACGCTGAGCGACGTAATCGAAGATAGAATCTACATAACCGTCTGGAGTGTACAATATAAACGTTGAGCAACGTGATCATGAGAAACATTTAGGTAACCACATGGACTTCACAGTGTAAACGCTGAGCGACGTAATCCATGAGAGAATCTACATAACCGCCTGGACTTCACAATATAAACGTTGAGCAACATAATCGATGAGAAAATCTATGTAACCGTCTGAACTTTGCAATGTAACCGCTGAGCAACGTAACCGATGAGAAAATCTACGCAATTACTTTGACTTTGTAATGTAAACGCGGAGCAACGTAACCGATGAGAAAAATATACGTAACCGTCTGAACTTTATTGAACAATGCAATTGATGAGAAAATTTAGTTTTCATTCGAAAAAAATTGTGTTTTAATTTTAAGTTAATATATTTGTGTGACTTGCGTCAATTTGAATTAGTGAATTGATTTTCGAGTTCAAATTTTACTAAATAAAAAAAAATTAAATTTTCATAATTTGCAATTTAATTCATCTCATTTTATATTATTTTTTATCAAGTTTAAACAATCAACACAACTCGCAAAGGTTATTCAAATAAAGCTATAATTGTTGAACTTATCCGAAAAACTACAAATGCACTAATTTATCGGTCAAAATTATGACTTTTTTTATTATGTGCATGTATGTCTTATAGTCCATGTTCAGGGTGCGTGGCTGCCCCTCCCAACAATGTCGTCTCCAAGGTTCAAACTCACATCCTCTCATTGGGAGTGCAATGTGCCTTACCAATGCACCCAACCCTTGTTGGTTTCAAAATTATGATTTTTATCCACCTACTATTAATTTTATTCTTTAGTGCAAATCATTAACACCATAAAAAAACTCAATTTATCAACTAAATATTTTTATAGTTTTAGTGAATTTAGAACAAAACATGACATTCATAATAGTTTGAAAATTCTATTAAATTTATACAAAAATTCAAATAACTTTATTAAAAAAATTCAAATGAAGTTTGAATGATTAAATATAAATAAATAAATTCAAAAAAAATTAACTCGACTCATTTGATTGCATGCTCCATCATATAACCGCAATTTAGTAAATATAAATGGTTTATATTTTAGGATAGTTCTTCTACACTCGACGAGCAACGACGAGCACCACCATTGACGAGCACCGATGAGCACTGTTAGATTATTTTATAAAATTTTTAAATCCAAAGTACTTAATGCGTAATTATATTTTAAAAAAAAAAATAAAAGTGTAATTTAATTAAAGTATTTTTTAGTTTTAAATTTATTTTAAATATTATTAATCAAAATAAACTATCCCAAATCAAAAAATCTTAGTTTTTTTTTTTGCTTTGAAATTAACCCAATTGTCGTCGCATCCATCGCCAACCGTCGCCGTCACCGACAACTTTTGCTGTCGCCGACAGCCGTCGACAGTCCTAATTCTTTGTTGCAATTAGTTAATTTATCCCCAATTTTTGAAACCCTAATCATCACCCTAACCAAAATTATGTTAATTGGCTTATGTAATTCAAAATTGAGAACCCCAACACCTTTGCTAAGACGTCAAAATCAGTTACAACAAGCCAATTTTTTTGATTGATTTGTAAAATTAATGGCCAATCCGAAATCCCCAATTTTATTGTTCGTCGCGCGTATCGGTACGATATTCTTCGTGTACCGGTACGCGTAAAAATACCGTAACGGCACGTGAAATTACCTTAACTATGTAATGTAACAGTCGAGCAAAGTAACCACAACATAGCAAATACAAACAAATTGTATTCTATCACTATTACTAACCTTTAAAAAAAAAAAAGAGCGACTGAAAAAAATATATATTTTCATTCTTTAAAAAAAATAGTCGGTGGCTTACTAAATGTCACCGTTGTTGCCCTTAACATCGAAAAACACGTGAAATTATCTTGACTCTGTAATGTAACCACTGAGTAATGTAACCGTAACATAACAAATACAGACACATTGTATTCTATCACTATTAGTAACTTTTTTTTTATAAAAATAAGAGTGATTGAAAGAAATATATATCATCATTCTTCAAAGAAAAATATAGTCGGTGGCTAACATAAAAAAACACGTAAATTTACCTTGATTCTATTACTAACACTTTTACTAACACTTTTTTTTTATTTATAAAAAATACAAGTGATTGGAAAAAACATAAATCACCATTTAAAAAAAAAAGAGAGGGTGACTAACCAAAAGCATCCATCGCAATTACTAACTTCTTTTCTTTTGAAAAAAGAAGTTAAAAAAACATATATCACTATTTTTCGAAATGATGGTGTGTTTAAATTTTATTTTTAAATAATATATAGTTTTAATGATCCATTTTAATTTTAATTTATGAAATTACAATACAATTAGTATAGTTTTTTATTGCATACAAAATTTATTATGCAAGAAAAATCATAAAAAATAAGATTTTAAATTGGAATAATAAAAATAGTAAATGTTTGATATGCACCGTCCGATTTAAAAATGAAAAAGGAGGAGTTGGGAAAGGAATCCGTTAGTATGATTAGAAAACGTATAGTATTATTGTAGTAAAAAAACGTATAGTATTATTCTTCAAAATACTTATGCATTTATTTATTCTTCAAAATACTTATGCATTTATTTATTCTTCAACAGGATAATTCATTAGAATTTTAATTTACAAAAATGAATGCAATCAATATAATTTTTTTTATTAAATACGAAAGCTAGTATGGCAATAAAATCCATGAAAACAAAAATACTTAAAATGAAATAATGTTTGCTATGTACAATCTGATATAGAAAAACGAAAAAAAAAAATATCAGTGATTGGTTGACGTAATCGATGAGAAAATTTACGTAATTGTCTGGACTTTACAATATAATTATTAAGTAATATAACCGGTAAAAGAATTTACTTAACCGTCTGAAATTAGTAATGTAACCACTGAGCAACGTAATTGATGAGAAAAATTTAGGTAACTGCATGGACTTTACAGTGTAAACGCTGAGCGACGTAATCGATGAGGGAATCTACATAACCGTCTGGAGTTCATAATATAAACGTTGAGCAACGTGATCGATGAGAAAAATTTAGGTAACCACATGGACTTCACAGTGTAAACGCTGAGCGACGTAATCCATGAGAGAATCTACAGAACCGCCTGGACTTCACAATATAAACGTTGAGCAACGTAACCGATGAGAAAATCTACGCAATTACCTTGACTTTGCAATGTAAACGCGGAGCAACGTAACCGATGAGAATAATATACGTAACCGTCTGAACTCTATTGAGCAATACAATTCATGAGAAAATTTAGTTTTCATTCGAAAAAAAGTATTTTTTAATTTTAAATTAATTTATTCGTGTAATTTGCGCCAATTTGAATTAATGAATTGATTTTTGAGTTCAGATTTTACTAAATCAAAAAATTATATTTTCATAATTTGCAATTTAATTCATCCTATTTTTATATATTATTTTTAATCAAGTTTAAACAATCAACACAACTCGCAAAGGTTATTCAAATAAAGCTATAATTGTTGAACTTATCCGAAAAACTACAAACGTTCTAATTTATCGGTCAAATTATAATTTCTAACCATCTACTATTAATTTTATTCCTTAGTGCAAATCATTATCATAAAAAAACTCAATTTATCAACTAAATATTTATATAGTTTTAGTAAATTTAGACCAAAACACGACATTCATAATAGTTTGAAAATTCTGTTAAATTTGTACAAAAATTCAAATAACTTGATTAAAAAAATTTTAAATGAAGTTTAAATGATAAAATATAAATAAATTAACTCAAAAAATTTTAACTCGATTATTGTTAATGGTTTTTTAAAATAAAAATAATTTTATTGTGTACAAAAACAGTAGAGATTTTTTTTAAATAACAAAGATTTTGTTAGTCGAATTTTCTTATTAAAATCCTATCTAAATATATGATTTGAAGAATCCTCTAATTTTATTTATTTAATGCATGTGATCTCATTATAAAATAAGAATTTAGATTTCAAAATTACTATTTTTATTTAATTGTATTAAATATTTTTATATTATTAAAACTATTAATATATTTTTAAAGATATAATGATATCATATTTTATATTATTTCTTGGTAATATAATTATTTTTTAAACCCATACGATTTTAATCGTCTAAAATTTTCTAAAACATTTATTTATCTAAATAAAATGATCACAAATACTAACATTTTTTGATAAAAAATAATAACATTTGAAATAATACTAAATTTAAAATCTTTAGAATCTATCAAAATTCCCCATATCCAAATGCACTCACAGTACTATTCTTCAAAAACATTCATGCATTTAAAGTCTATTTTTTCAATAAAATAAAGTTTTAATAATCTATTAAAAACTTTATTTACAAAATTACAATGCAATTAATATAATTTTTTTATCAAGTACAAAATTTGCAATTTGCAAAATCTAGCTGAAACCTGTTTAGCTAAAAGTGGGAATTTTAGCTAGAAAAAGAGAAAGACAGTTCCTTGTAAAACTGCTAAAAAAGTCCATGGCTGCTAAGTTTTTTATTCAAAATTTAAAAGGTTAGACTTTTAGATAATATTTTAGGTTAGTTTTTCGTGATTACAAAATAAGTTTCCATATTTTGTCTAAGAACCTAAAATGTTATAAAAACAAGTATCAAAACTTATTAAAAATCATAAAAAAAACTAATCTAAAATGTTATAAAAAGTCTAACATCTTAAATTTTTGAGGAATTTTTTATAAATTTCAAAACTTGTCGTTTTTAACCGCACCCTATACCTGTTCCACCCAGATTCAACCTTGTAATATATTAAAACAGTTTCTCTAAGCTTACAGGTTGATGATATAAAGTAACCATAGTTAAGAATTAACCACAGTTTGCTTTTAGAGTTGGGGTTGGGGGTTGCTGTATATAAGTAGAGAAGGAAGGGATCATTGGCACAACCAGCCATCAGCAGCCATTACCAGGTTTCAAAAAGCTTCATTTCTGGTAAACCCAAGTCTCCTTTCTCCAGGAAAAAGGAACCATGTTTAGTTCTTGTTCTGGGGTATCTTCTTTAGAGCAAATTTGGTCCTTTTTTATGTTAAGTTTCTTTGCTTAAAACAGCTCAAATGTTTTACCTTTTTAAGGTTTGCTCTTATGGATTTGGATGGTTTTAAGGAAAAGTTGGGGCTTTATATGGTGAACTAATGAAGCAAATTGGAAATTTGTTATCTTTTTCCTTTCCTTTTTTGTTATAGCTTTGATTTATTGTTTTTATCATATTTATTGCTTGAAGCAAGGTTTGAGCTTGCGTAGATCCCCATAATGAAAAAGCTGCAGAAAAATCAGATTTCTTGGTCACTCTTTTCCTCCTTCCATTGTCAGATATCGAGCTTTTGCTTAGTTTTGAAGGGGTTTTTAACGAGGCATTTTTCGTTTCGAATTTTTTAATAGAATTATAGTCATCAATTTCTAATAAGTATCATTTATAGTGATCCTCCTTCTCTTTGTCTTTGGGGTTGGATTGTTTGCTTATTGGTCATGATCTGTTAGTTTAATCTCGAATTTCTCGAATTGCAGATCTCATTTCCATTTCGGAATCTCGAATTCGATACAAAAGATGGGCCTCTCAAGTCTCCCAACCCCATCAGAAGGAATGCTATGTGTGTTCTTGGTGAACGCAGCTTTGTTCTTATCTATGATTAAGGGCATACTTCGGCCCGTCCTTCGAATTGTCGGCATCCATCTATCGTCATCGCCATCGTCATCCCCCGATTCAATGGCATCGACCCCGGATTCAATGACATCGACCCCGGATTCGATGCCATTGTACGAGGATTATGACGAAGCTGCCCTGGAACGAGCTTCGTATGCCAAGACAGCTAAAAAATACGTTGCGGAGTTCCGTGGCAGCAACCCGGCAATTCGGTTCGACACATTAAGCAGCAGCGAGCGACCCGAGTATGACTGCCCCGTCTGCCGGTGCGAGTTCGAGCCAGAATCGGAGGTTAACCTCTTGTCCTGCAACCATCTATTTCACCGGGAGTGTGTGGAGAAGTGGGTGAGGTATCTGAGGGGCACTTGCCCTCTTTGCCGGACTCCTCTGGTGGAGGACGGCGATTTCGCCAGCTATTATTGAGAAGATGACAATTGTGGCGAGTTTGAGAAGAAGAAAAATCTCCAATGTGCAGCCTGTTTACTAAAAGTATATGTATATGTATATCTATATACATATATATATATATATATATATATATATATATATATATATATATAGTTTAAAGTTATCTGCAATGTGCTTAGTGTTAGGCTACCCGCAAGTTTACCTTGATGTGGTGTTGTGTTTTATGCAAAGTTTCATTTCTGTTTTAAGCTTCGGCCTATTTGGATGATGTAATTTCATGTAGTGGTTGAAATTCCGTGTTCGAAGCGAACAAAAAACTTCTACCTCTAATTATGCCCCAACATTAAAAAAATTAAATTTTAAGTTATAATCTTAAATTTCAAACTTTAAACTCAACCCTTAAAAAATATACGATATCTCTAATTTCCTATACCCTAACTATTAACTCTAAACTTAATTTCTAGTGTGGGTATAGTAATATAAAAAGGAGTATAGTGTGAGACTTTGTGCAACAAATATGTTGTAAAATAATTAAATTAATAATTTTATCTTTAAAAAGTTAAAGTTGTTTTTGTTAGAAAACAAAATAATAAAAATATATATTTAGTAACAATTTATCAATGAGGCAATTTAAATAGAATAATTTTAAAACATAAAATAGATTTCGAGACCGAGGGAGTAATATATTAACGGGCGAAATCCATTTTGGTTCGGAACCCTACCCATCAAACCATCCTGGATCTTTGTCGTAACACAAAGGTCCAATTAAACAAATTTTTAAGGGGCCAATTACTTACTAGTCCCTATTAATTCTAAAACTAAACAATTTAAGTTCTAGTCCTATTTTTAAAAATATTTCTCACGTTATTATCAATTTTTGAAAAAAATGGCTTATATTATAAATGGGAATAAATACATCATTAAGACCATACGTCCCACATCTGCTAAGTAACAACGTAAAAAAACAAGTTAAGCCATCAAAAAACACTAAAAAATGGAGTGTATCCCAATACTGTTTTAAAATAACTCTAAGCAGCAAACTTCATCCAACTATTTCCTGGTAAGCATGGATGATGGATCATTCGGACGCAACAGCTAGGGCCTTACCGGCTATTCACCCTCTCCCAATCTCGAGCAGCAGCTAATGTTGCACCATGTGGAGCCTTCTCAATCCAATACTGTGGGAGAATATTGCCCCTACCTTCCTTAGCCAGCGTGTGTGCAGCATTATTGGCTTCGCGATGCACAAAACGAAACCAGATGCCTCCAAATACCTTTGCCAGCTCTTTGATGTCATGAACAATAGGGCTAATGATTGACTGATCAGGTTTACCATCACGCACCCTACGTATCACCGATAAGGAGTCTCCTTCCACTATAACCCTATTAAAACCTAGCTCACTGGAAAATGTAACAGCTTGTAAGCAAGCAAAAGCCTCCGCAGCAAATACATCTGCAACATTCCAATGGGAAACAATGCATGATGCCATAATTAAACCATTCGAGTCCCTGCAGATGATTCCTGAAATAGCTACTTTAGATTGTGCATCATACGATGAATTAAAGTTACACTTTATGCTGCTTGCATCTGGGGGAGACCAATCATCATTGACCATCGCTTCAGTTATCGAGGATGTATTCAAGATACCATCACGCTCGAGCACAAAGGTCTTTATGAAAAAAAGGGATTCCTGGACAACAGCTAAACCACCTTCGTGGACAATCTTATTTCGTGAGAACCATACGGCCCAGTAGGTGATCAACAAGGCAATTCTCTCAGTTGTACTCAACCTGCTGAAGAAATCTGCAACCCATTGGCTCCATTCTAGAGTCCTATCTCCCACTTGCACTTGGATGCCTTGATAAGCAAGCAGTTGCTGGATAAAATAACAATCTCGCATTATGTTCATTGTTGTTTCACTTGATTCATGGCAGAAGGGGCAACAATCAACTACATTCAATCTCCTGATCATTAGATTTCTATAGGTTGGCAAAAAGTTATTAATTACCTTCAACATGTGTATCTTAATTTTCGAAGGTAGATTAACCTCCCATAGAGTCTTATAGAAAGGACACAAGGGTGAGGAATGTATAACAGGGTCCTTACCAAAACTTGTGGTGAGTTCTCCCTTCAAGAATCTGTAGCCACTTTTTACCGAGTATGCCCCAGACCCATCAAGCCGCCATATTATTTGATCTTGTAAGTCACTCTTGGACAGAGGAATAGAGAGAATTTTCTCCGCTTCTGCAGCATCAAATACACGATGTATTACATATGATTTCCAAGCCTTATCCGTGTCTATTAACTCAGACACATGCGTATAATTGATGTCAATACTACAATTTTGAATTCTGCCACTTCCTTGTCCAGGCAACCAAGGATCCCCCCATATATTTACCTTCTCTCCATCACCAATGCGCCATCCATAGTCTTGCTCAATCACAGCTCTAGCACTGTAAATGCTTCTCCAAACAAATGACGGATTCGAGCCCAAGTTAGCTTGAAGAAACTCACAGTTAGGGTAATATCTAGCTTTCAAGACTCGAGCAAGAAAACAGTTGGGCTGGGTAATCAGTCTCCAGCATTGTTTTGCAAGTAAAGCTATATTGAAAGCACACATATCCCGAAATCCTAATCCACCACAAACTTTAGGGCGTGCTAGACGTAACCATGTACACCAATGAATTCCTTTGCCCGAACCCTGGTTTTTCCACCAAAATCTTGCCATAAATCGCTCCATTGATTGGCATAAGGATGAAGGCAGCAAGAAAACTTGCATAGCATAGACATGTAGTGCCTGCAACACACTCTTGATCAACACTTCTTTACCTTCCAAAGACAGAAACTTCAAGCCCCATGCTCCAGTTTTCTTATTGAATCTGTCCAGGTAAAATTGGAAAGCTTCTTTCTTGTTTCTACCAACCATGGTTGGGAACCCTAAGTATGATTCTGGATTGGTAGAGATGCGTACACCCAACAATTGCCCAATATTGTCCTTAATAATGCTATCAACATTTGAACTAAAGAAGATTAGAGACTTCTCATAATTAACACAGTGGCCCGATGCATTACCATATAGGGTAAGCAATTCTACAATCTTACCTGCTGTGGCCAATGAGGCATCCCCAAATAGTATGCTGTCATCAGCGAATAGTAAATGCCCCACTTGCAGACGTTCCTTTCCAATTGTTGCGGCTTTGATAACGTTCCTAGCATTAGCATCATTAAGGAGAGTAGAGAGGCCTTCTGCACAAATCAGAAACAAATATGGACTCAATGGGTCCCCTTGTCTCAGTCCGCGAGATGGCTTGAAGCTTCTTCCACAGGAACCATTTAAACACACTGAGTACGAGACTGTCCGGACACAACGCATAACAAGTTGCACCCATGCATCTACAAATCCCAGATGCAGCATCATACCTTCCAAGAAAGGCCACTCGACCCTGTCGTATGTCTTACTTAAATCAGCCTTAAGAGCAAAGAATCCTTGCTTTCCCACTCGACGCTTATGCATTCCATTGAGAAGTTCATATGCTATGACAATATTATCAGAGATGTGCCTGCCTGGGATGAACGCTCCTTGGGCTTTATCGATGCAGATGTCCATTATGGATGACATTCTCATAGCCAACATCTTCGCGATGTTCTTGTAAATCATGTTACACAAACTAATTGGGCGAAAATGTGCGACTGTTTCAGGGTTAGATGTCTTTGGCACGTTATTATCAATTTTGAAAATAGGCAAAATAAATAATATCTTCATAATGAAAAATATACTTCTTATATCACTATTAATTTTGAAATTAGAAGATTAAATTGTAACTTTAATTTTTAAATTTAGTTTGTATTTTTTATTTTATATTTATACCATGATCTTTCATCATGATCAAGTCTTTTGATAGATTACTAAATAAGAGAACAATTATTATTTAATAATGTTATTTTAGGATTATCCACCACCGGTTGATCAAGTGACATTATCATGTCTCGAATTGCTTCTTCCCTCTCAAGAAAAGTTCTGTATCAACCGATGTTTCATTTTAGGGGTGATCAAAATTCGACCCGACTCGAAAAAATTAAAATTTCTGACTTGACTCGAGTAAAAAAAATTAAATTTGTTCTGAATCGACTCAAAATTATATAAACTCGACTCGTAAAAATTTTAAATAAAGTTTGAGTTGTTAAATGGAAATTCGAATAACTCGAAATTTTTAGTAATTAGTGGATTGATTTTTAAGTTTGAGTCAAGTTCTTTAATTTTTCCTGATATATATATATATAGGGTTAGGATCAACTTACACAGTGTAAAACTCTTTAACTTTTACACGTTTTTTGGATCGTTGGATGGAGGAAATGAATGACTCAAATTAACTTCTTACTTTTTTTCCCAAGTGATAATATTCACATATTCTACTGTTGATCTCATCCATACGTTTCACTTATCCAGCAATCCAAAAAACGTGTAAAATTTAGAGAGTTTTACACTGTGTAACTGGATCTTATCCCATATATACATAGAGAGAGAGTTAGGATCAAGTTCAGTGGGTCGAGAGCAGCCCAAGATGTAGATAATTTCATCTGGGGACTTGAACAATACTTCCGTGTGTCGGGTATCGATGATGATACAACAAAGGTAAACACTGCTTCGATCAACTTACACAATGTAAAACTCTTTAAGTTTTACACGTTTTCTGGATCGTTAGATGAGGGAATGGATGACTCAGATTAACTCCTCACTATTTTTTTTCCAAGTGATAATCTACACATATTTACTGTTAATCTTATCCATTCGTTTTACTCATCCAATGGTCCAAAAAATGTGTAAAACTTAAAGAGTTTTACATTGTGTAAACGGATCATATCTCATATATATATATATATATGACTAGAGAAAGTCGTTTAAATTAGAATCAAAATGTATTATAACATGATAAATAATTACAATTAAATTTGTATAGGAACTCGACTCGAATCGAAAAATTTCAAATAATATTTGAGTTGTAAAATATGACGTGTCAACTCGAATAACTCAATTTTTTTTTGACTCTGACTCGATCGAATGCTCACCTTACCTCATTTAACCTTCTAATTCAACGGGAGGCTGAACTTTTCTTGAGAGGGAAGAAGTAATTAAGATCAAAACAAAAGTACCCAGACTGCTAAACTGCAAGAATTCAGCTAAAAAAGCATTTGGTCTCACAACCTTAATTCAATGCTCTGCCCCTCCTGCGATTTCATAGTGGAAATATACATGTATGATAAAAGAGGGGGATTTTATATATACACAAATGGTTCATGCAGATTGGACTTCTGCAGGTGCGCGAGATGCAGCCCTGTGGCTGTGTTGGATGCTGTTCATGCTGAGTTCCATGCTTCTTTGAACCATATCTTCGAGTAACCTCTTGGCTGTGTCGGCAACATTATCGGTTCCGTTTACGCGAATGGCGATATCATACACGATTTTCTCCGAGGGGGCGGCCGATTTCTTTTCTTGAGGAGTATCTCTGAGCAAATCTAAGAGAGAACGAGCTCTTTCTCGAGCTATGTTAGTGCCTTCTACTGTGAGTCGAAGAAGCCCGGGAATTGCACCTTCTTTAAGAATGTGTTCCCTGTACTTTTCTCTGCAGCTTTCGCATACAGAAAGCAAGGCTCCAACCGCATGCTGTGTGCTGAGGAGAGAGCCATCTTCAACTATCTCTACCAAGGTTAAAATCCCACCATCCGTATCGATGATCGCAACTCGCCCTTCTTCGGATTTCGAAAGGATTTCGAGGAGGGCTGTAGCTTTTTCAGCAAACTTGGAATATTTCTTGCATTCTTTGAGGAGGTTGATAAGTGGGGAAACCGCTTTAGCATTGAGAATTCGAACCGAATTCGAATTCTCGTTGCAGGTCGATAGGTTGTGTAGCACGGTGACGGCATCGACTTTTCCTTGAACACTTCCGGAGCTAAGGATTTGAACCAGAAAAGGTGCAGCTCCAGAGGATGCAATTGCAGACTTGTTAGGTGCAGCTGCTGAGAGGGTTAATATTGCAGCTGTGGCTAATTCACTCACACCATTGTTTTGCAATTTGAGAAGCTCTACAAGAGGAGGTACAGCCCCTGCTGTCACGATATTGATCTTGTTTCTGATAAAGAAGGTGAAAATGATATATATTGTCACGGGACCATTACCCTCTTTTCAAAAGACATATGTAGCGTATTTATGTGAACATAAAAGAGAAAGCAGAAAATAAAAATGGAACCTTTCATTTCTAACAGCAAGATTGAGGAGTGCAAGAAGAGAAGCTTGACGTGCATCGAGATTAGGACAGCGGAGCATTGAAACAAGAGGCGGAATAACACCGGCAGCAGCAAACTTCGAACGTGTCCTACCGGAACCAGATGATTTCCGGACAACTTTTCTTATATCTCTAGCAGCTTCAATCTTGGCCTGAAGGTCTCCAGCAATCAGCTTCTCTGAAAGCTCCACTACAAGGTGGTTCCATGCCACTTCTTCTTGGTCTTTGGTGGCGCTGCTGGCGACGGTCATTGGGGTTGCCGGTGGCGGTGGTGTCTCCTCCTCACGGCCCATTTCTCTTTTTCAGGGTTGTTTCTCAAAGCTGTTAAGCTACTGTTCTTGGTTTTCTGTTCTCTTTGTTCTAAAACCCCGACAAAGACAAAAGAGAAACTCCAAATATATAAGGTTGTGCCTGTTGGCTGTTGTATTAAATTATCATGTTTTACAATTCTGATAATGTTTTGTACAATGGGAAGCTTATTTTTTATAAAAAAATGATTTTTTTTTTCCAGTAACACTAATATTTTAATTGAAAACGATGAAAAAGGAATCTCTGCCCTGTTTTCAATACAAGAATAAAAACTAGTATAAGCTGCCAATGACATAGAAACAAGGGTTCCTGAAAAAGTTTTATTACAACAAATTTTGATTACTCCTAGAACAAGATTTCATGTTTCCGATATAAATATAGGAATTTTCACATAAAACTTTGGTGGGGGTATTATTGTTATGATTATAAAGGTTGTTAGTTTATCAGAATAATATTTGAATTGGATTAAAGATATAAAAAAACATGTCATAATCATATCATTCACCACGGCCATGGCCATGACTTTCACTGATTGCTTCAAGTCTTGGTTGCCATAAAACGCCATTTCTGGACTTCCTTTTCTCTCCCTGCTGGGATTCCTTCTTGGAGTTGTTGGTTTTAATGGCGCCAAAACCAGACTTGTGCTTTACATCAATGTCTGCAAACCAGACATGTTTCTTTGTTCCATTTTTATTCCTGGTTTTACTTTTACTAGTGAATGAACTACTTACCCCACTTGAATCACTAACTTCATATGGTTTGCTTGATAAACCATCCTTGGAGACATTGATAAAGGATTGTGATACCGAGACTTTTCCGCTGGGCTTTCGGATCCTTCGGCGAAGCTTTTGTACGGTACGACGAGGGACGATATAGAATTTCTCGCCTGGGGAGAGGATCTCATGTGACCGGACCAATGAATCCCATGGTCTCCTGAAAACTTCTGGTCTAGCTAATATGAAAGAGGGGTATTTCTTCATGATATTAACTGCAGGGATCGCCGTGTAATAGCACTCGGCAACCCCACCTGGATGAACAATCTTCAGAGCTGAGGATGTTCCATTGCTCTCCCTTGGCGCTTGCTGAATTTGAGTCACTGGTCTAGGCCGACCGTGGCTAGAGAAAGGGGCGAGTTTACGGACATTGAAGAACTTGTTAAGCATGTCAGCCACAATACCAGTGTTCTGCAAATGCAAATTTATGACAAATATGGATTATATAGAATCATCCTGACTCTGCTTATAATCTTTGAAGCAACGATAATTACAAGAATAATATGAATCTCTGGTTCTTTACGCGTCATATCTTGATTGTGCCGACTATGGAGAGTCCGAGGCCGGCCGTTTTTCTTGTTGTTTAGCTTGGGTTGAAACATCTAAAGATGCTTGAGATATCCTGTCAGCTTTGTTGTCAAAATATCAAAGCTCCTTTGTAGTACCATCATCCAATACAAGAATGGACATATCTATACATATAATGTTTAGATTATCATAGGACAATAATGAGAAAATTGCCAAATAAACCCCAAACAAAGGGTAGAAAGAATGGAAAAGATTCTCACCACTCCATTGTAAATTCTAAGAGTTCAAAAACTTGAAAAATGAAATGAAAAGTAAGGAGGGGCAAAAGCTTTAAACTATGCCTACCTCCAATTACTTTAATCAGCCAATATCTGTTATAGGTGAACTGTATATTTTTTATGTCCTCAACCAAACAAATGGAAGATATATTGGAGATTTTTTCCGGCCGCCTCAAACTGATTCACACTCGACTCTGGCCAATGATGTTTTTTCTTGATGCTCCCGTCCATTCAAACCTGTTTAAAGACCATATCTATGCTTGTCGGCTGATTTACAGAAAAGACCATATCTATGCTTGTTTCAGTAGTTAAACGGGCCAGTTCATCTGTGCATCTTCAGTCTGTTTGTATGAATTCTCCTAATACACATATATGTTATACATAATGACACACACACACACATATATGTATATATACACGAAAAAGAGATTAAAGGTTTGCATAACAAAATCAGCTCACCTATGAAAACATTGAACATCAAGTTTAAGCATAAACAATAATCATTAAAGTTCAAACCGAGCTCTCTGGTTCCTTGGAAAGCTGCAAAAGAAAATGGGTGGTTTGAAAACAATAAAAAATTAGAATGAAAAAAGAGGAAGAAGGTTAAGTTGAGGGCGTTAATCATGCCTAAATCTAATTCTCAAATGATAAATACAAAGTAATGCCTAAAAAGAAAGAAAAAAAGCATTAAATGCTGCAAAAATTTCTGTCTTAAAGAGTTCTTCTATCCATTTCATATGTTTTTCTCTTCATAGCAAATGAAACAAGTTCTTACATGCTGCTCGGAACAAAGCAAGAAATAAACAAGCAATGCTTCTCATCATCAATGGTCAATATAAAAGTACACCATACATCAGCAGAATCTCTGTAAGGAAAATATAGAAATATATATGTATTTTTTTTGTTCGAACATATATATGTATATATGGGTGGGAAACTATTATGTGTGATGATTTTCTGGTGGACCTGTAAGAGGAATAAACTCTTCATCATGTGGCACCGGCTGGATTTCTCAGTGGGACGCCACCATCCACTATCTAATTCTATTGTCTTGTTCAGACTATGAGCTTTCTCCTTTCCATGGTCAGTATATGTTCACCAGAAGAAGAGGAGGATCTTAATTTCTAATTTTGCTCGGATGTAGTCGTGCTAACTGTAACGGGCAGATCTGATAGTGATGGCCGTAACACAAGATAAAGAGCAGGACCTATGAATGGCACCAATGAAAAGGGAAGAAGCCAAAAACCTTTGTTGTACCTGCAAATAGGAAAAGCATTCCGATAACTTTGTCATGCCATATAATCTCTTCTTATAGAGGTTTTGAACCTTAGATTCAAAGCAAGAGCATAGTAGTCTCTCTTTTGTCTTACCATTTACGGGCAGTCATGTCATTATAAACCCAAAAAGGAGCAAAGGCAGATAGTAGAGTAAAGTCCAGTGTCATGATGTGAATCTGCAACATCGAGATTTGATTCCCAGCATGAATACATTTCGAGTTCCATGAGATTATAACAACATACTGGCAAGACAATCACAAACAATCATGAGTACTCAAAAGATTGACAATCTTACAAATTTGCTTTCCCTGAAGTACTGGTAAAACTCTCTCCAAATATCAGCATTTGCTAAACCTGCATAAATGATTAAACCTATTCCAGCAGCAAGTGACACCTGATGTGTAATGAAGTTAATTTGCATTTTTGCACCAAAACAATCTGATGCAAAAGGCTTTTTTTTTTTTATACTTTTATCAATAAAACGAAGTGATTTTATCCCACATCTATAAACTATTAAATTTTATGGAAATGAACAGCTTGTTTATAGTTGTTCAAATACAAGGATACTGTATACGGTGGAGAAATAGTACTTACTCCAGCAGTTAACTTTGATTCCAGAAAATTCAAAGGCCATTTTTCGAGTTCATTTTCTTCAACAGGTGGTGGTGGTGGACTCCAAAGAACAAAATATGGTAAAAGAGCATATGCACCACCAAAGCATGAAAGTACTAGAAACGGCCAGGTGGGAATGTTGTTTTTCGAGCTGCAGATAGGTAAGCGGTGATGAAGATAAAATGTTCAGATAAGTACAAAGACCGAAAAAAGAAGGTGACGAAGGTATGATCAGTTATCATCCATTTCAATATAAAAAACATGACGAAGATAAAATGTTCAGATAAGGTAAGCGGTGAGAGAAGTTGAAGGTACCTTCTGCCTGTTGGAATCAGCAGCATGCTGTACACTAATGGCCACAACCCCATGATGTACCACAGGGAGACAAGTACTTCATTCATCTTAAAACCATCATCTCCCTTCAAATTCAGGAGCTTTTCTAAAAAATACATGTCCCTTGACTGCAACAAGTTCACATAACGATTCATTAAGAATTTCTAAATATGAACACTCTTGGCCAGTCAGCCTTCAGCATAATCAGGAGAATGTGATATCACATCATCAGTTTTACATGCTGCTTTAACTTCTTAAACTTAAATTGCATAATTTACTCTCGTGAAATAGACAAACGGATGTTGTTTAAGTGCTGTAAAAAAACCATCTCAAAAAGGAATTCAGTATTTTTAAAGAAATTTGACATTGAAGACTAAATTATGCTATTGGCCTAATATGATATCACAAACGAGCAACATCCTATTAACAATTCTATAAAAAAAATTATAATCAGCAGGCAAAACAAACACAAAACACCACAAATGAATGCAGATACAAATATGGCAAAAGGAAATGGAAATTTTAAGCTGTCAAAAGGCCTTGAAGAAACTTCTGTATAGAACAATGAGTAACCAATGAACATAACATCTGAAACTCAACAAATACATTCCCCATTCAAGAAAACAACAACAACAACAACAACAACTACAAGTTGGGTCTGGAAAATACCGGGGTCTGGCCAGGTGCGAGATTGAAAACATAGTACATGAGAGCACCCCACAACACAAAAAGCAAAACCGAGGTCGTCCAATCCCTTCCTTCTTTATTATTGTTGTTATTATCCGAAAGCCCTTTATCTTGACCCGTTTCTTCTTCAGAATTCTGGGTGTTTAAGGTACTTTGACATACTTGAAGACCACCCTTTTGCTGAAATAGGGAAATTAAAGGCTTGTGATTGTGGGGTTTAAGGAATACTGAGAAATTTGAGGTTCTTTTGGAAAGCAAAGGACTTTGTTGGCTAAGGTTTCTAGCTTGGATTAAAGTTTTGAACTTTGATGAGTTTTGAGGTACGTGAGAGAAGCTGCAACAGATGAGGTTGGTGAAAGCAGACATTGTGAAGAACAAAATTTAAAGAAAAAAACCTCGAGGCTTTACATAAAACTGAAAAAAAAAGGACTTGATTCGTTCTTACAAACAAGCCTTAAAATGTGAGCTTAGATATTTCAAAACTCATGAATAGAGAGCATCGGAAGATTGGAATTAACGTAAGCTGGATGCGGCGGCTTGGAAAACGACAAACTGGATCCGAAACGGTGAGCTTTAGAGCCGGACTGTGTAGGGGAGCAATGTGTAAATAGTCATAAAAATAGAGTAAAGTCTAAATAAATTAAGATTTGGAGGTCTAAATAGAGAAATATCCCTATATATTAAAATTTTAGGGGTAAACTGTCCACTGAGCTATATAAATATGTAATAGCTTGGTGGCTGTTTTTTATGAATCAAATTTTATTTGAAATTTTTTTAAGTCGAGATGAATATAAAATTTAAGTCAAATCAAGTTAAGTAGTTCAAGTTCAAATTTAATTGTAAATGTTTATGATATTAATTGATTTCAGTCTAAACGATTTTTTATAGCCATATACAGTACATATATATTTTTTCAAATCTGATACGCATATATCAAATAAAATTGAGATACTCGACTCAAACTTGAAAACTAGTCCACTAATCATTGAAATTTTCAAGTTATTCAAAGTGTCATCTAATAATTCGAACTTTATTTAAAAAAATTAGGTCGAATCGAATTTATGGATTTACGATTCAAAATTGAGCCGAATTGAATTTTATGTCTGAAGTCAAACTAAAAACTTTAATATTTTCAAATTGAATCGAGTTTTGCTCCGCTCGAATGAATCGAACGAAAAAGAAAAGGATGAATGAGAATTCTCTGCCCTCAATCTATGCCTCCTTTGGTGCCTCACTTAGGAAAGTGGGTTTAGGTTTTATAATTTAAAGTTTAAAGTTAAGGGTTATGGTTAGGGTTTAAGGACTTACGGGTAGGGTCTATTTTTTAGGGTGTGAGGTTTAGGATGTTAAAATTAAAGTTATGGTTTAGAATTGAAGTTTTAAGTGTTTTTTAGTGTAGGCATAAAAAATACATGGTTGGAGCATAAAATTTTTGTTCGAAAAGGATAAAGAAATTGAAGCAAAATAATCCAAAAACATTTGGACACGGAGGCCTAAAATATTGAGACAAAAGCGCGACTTTACGGGACATCGTTTAGGCTTGTGAGAAAAGAAGAAACCTCAACCGATGACAGAAGTGAGAAGACACACAAATTCGCGGTCAAACTAACCAACAACAATCACGTGTTTCCTCCAAAACACATTGGCAATTGGAGTTTCTCTTCTTTTCTGTTCATCCGGTTTCTAAAACAGGCAACTCTCCAATTCAATTCAATCAATATAGTTAAAACATATATATTAAATCCATGATCTAAACTGCAGGGTTGTGTTTTTGTTTCGTAGATATGGCGGGAAGCGTTGAACTTGCATGGCTAGCAATGGGGTTTTTTCTATGGAGCTTAAAAATGGCAGAAGGAGTGAGATTCGTTATAGACAGAGAAGAATGTGTATCCCATGATGTCAAGTACGAGGGTGACACTGTTCATGTCTCTTTCGTCGTAATTAAGGCCGATGCGCCTTGGCATTTTAGCAACGAAGGCATCGATCTTGTGGTATGGTACTACCAACCCTTCTCTTTTTCGTTTTTCTCGGCTCGAATCGTTTCATTAGATCAATTGGTTATCAGTTTTTGTGTTCGTTGTCGATTATGGTGAGACGAGCAGATAAGGGGACCGACCGGGGACCAGATTCATGATTTTCGAAACAAAATAAGCGAGAAGTACGAGTTTGTTGTCCACAAGAAAGGGGTTTACAGTTTCTGCTTTACTAACAAATCTCCTTACCATGAAACCATTGATTTCGATATTCAAGTCGGGCATTTCACGTACAGTCATCAGCATGCAAAAGATGGTGAGTTTAAATGTTGCTACCTTTGTGTTTTTCCTCTAAAAAAGAGGGGGAAATTGAAATTGATTATCTTTTACAACGATGTTTGCAGAGCACATTGACCCTTTGATGGATCAGATAACAAGGTTGGAGGAAGCTCTTTACAGCATCCAATTCGAGCAGCATTGGATCGAGGCTCAGACCGATCGGCAGGAAATAGGTATTAGCTTAAGTGTTTCATCTGGATTCTTCGTTCGTCTTTAAAACACTCGTCGTCTAGAATTATATTCGAGCATGGACTATAATGTGTGCAGTGAATGATAGCTTGGGGCGACGAGCACTTCACAAGGCGATGTTCGAGTCGGTTGCACTTATTGCAGCAAGCATCCTTCAAGTTTTCCTCTTGAAACGCATGTTCGAACGGAAGCTTGGAACATCCAGAGTGTAATCCCTCTTATAATGTTGTTAGCTTTCATTTGGGTATCTTGTTGGATTTCTTGCACCGCAAGCTTCGATCGTGTATCGTATCTGTTCTTTATCCGTATAACTTGTTTTGTACGTTATGTTACTACCAGCACCATCTTTTTTCTGTGCTAAATTATTGTATTCATTCTCAGTGTAAACATCAATAATTCAACATTGAAATTTCTGAAATACTTAGGTCTGTTATCTCTTTCATTTATAGAAAACCTTACAAGTGGCTTTTAACTGCTAAATCGAATGGAAGAGTGCTGCAGTGCAGTGCATGCCAAGGTTTAAGTTTCCTCTATTCGGAAGAGAGTATATGATATGATAGATGTTTGTGACGACGGGAAACTCGTATTGAAATAACCGAAAAAAAGTTAATTGAGGCCTGCACGAACACAGTTTTTTTAAGACTGATTCGACCACTCCGAGTTGCTAGAGTCGATTGATCGTCGGTCTCCTAGGATACTGATTGTGTTTATAGGAGAAATTAGGACAAACATGAGAAAATATTATACGGATCATGCCCCTAATCGGATAACATAAGTGGGCTGCAAGCATTTAATTCGAATTCAAATTAATCTGAATTTATGCCTTAATTTTCGAGATAATCTGTTATCTAAAAGAAAAAAATTAATTCGAACGTGATAAAATATTCGTAGGCCCCAAACATTCGCACCGCTCACGTCGTGCAGGTGCACCCCAACTCAAAATGAAATTAGATTCACACCCCTATGCGCAAGGCACAATTTCATCTTAAGTCATTCAAAAAATCACAAGTAGGGTAAGTGTATATAAACACTTTCCAATCCATTTATCCCATTAATACGGAATTAAGGGTTTCCATTTTCTTTTCTTGCTTTGCAACCTCTTTATTTTGACCATCAATTTCTCATTCATTAGCTAACCATTTTGAGCATATAAGATACCATTGTAAAGATGTCGTGAAGTAGAATAACTTTCCGTTGAATCTTTCTTCTAATCTCTATCTTTTATCTATTCGAAATATGACTCAAAGTTTTATTTTCTCATATTTTTCCAACAGAATTCTATATAATGAAACTGTTACTAGAACTAAAACCAAACGTATCATTTGAGAAAACATTATTTGCAAAGTTATATTGATATTATACGAAGGTGCAAACAACGAAGAATCACATCAAACTGAAATCCAAGCCCAGATCATAATAAACTAAGCTCGAACCGGCAATTAAATAAGATAAATGCATTCCGAATACATTGCTCCGGTCTTCTGGTTCATTTGGAAGGGGGCTTGGAAGCTTGTAGGACCGTAAGAGCCACCTCATTCATCTTTAGCTTGTACACAGCACAACCATTTTTTCTGCAACATTTCACACCATCAAATTAAATATCATATGAAATAATGATAGCTACCTCACATATCGTCTTTCTTTCTGATTCCGATATATTTCCGATATGTTATTTGCATTATGATGGATAATTTTCTTGTATCCATCATAATGCCAAATAACAAAACATTACTACTTACAGGAGAAGGTTTTCTAGGAGTAGCCTCTTGCTTGTGCGTGGGGGCATTCGCCGCCGGTAATTCGACCTTGCCGCCGGCCTTTTTCTCGTTCCTAGCCTTGTTGAAGATCACTGTAAATCCCTCGGCCGTTGAAGGATTATTGACATCCCATTCACCGAACTTTGGCAATGCTCCACCCTTCTCCTGTATGCCGTAACAGCTAATTAATACATTCCGGAAAATGATTGCATAAAAAGCATTAGAAAATACCGAAATCCAAATAACTATAAAGGATAAAATTTCTATCAAATTCCTTTTAATGCCTGAGATTTGAGAATTTTAATCTTCCAAAACGAGACACAATCAGAGACGAACGCAGGATTTCATTTAAGAGATGCGAACCATCACGAAGCTATATTAGAAATATAAGGATTCAAAATTATAAAATTTTAGGGGTGCAGAATTAGATTATTAATCGAAAAAAAAAAACTATCTGTATTAATTACAAACATTATGGATAATTAATACGATCTTAATGAAGAGAAAATAAGAAGGAAAAAGGGAAAGAAAAGTGTTACAACTTACAGCCATGATCTTGTTATAAGATTACAATGCCAGAGAGAGATAGAACGAGAGTCGCTCTGGTTTTTGTGTCCCTTCCTCTCCCTCTCTTTTAATTAAACAAAATGAAATTGTTTCTGTTTGATTACAGATTTTATATAGTAATTATTGGTTTTCGGACAAAGGAAATTGAAGAAATGTGGGCCGTATATATGAATATGGATCAATGTGGGTGTTGATTGTGTTTTCTTTTATTAAATTTATTTATTAATAGACTAATTTAAATCATGTACGATAGAAGTTTGTTATGGTGGTTCTCTCAGCTTAGTTTACTTCATTCACAATATTATAATTTAAACTATGAAAGTTGTATAAAGAATTTATCGTCTCACCACGCTAAAGCAAATGATAGCGACTTTAGTTTTGTATAATGTTATAAATGAACTTTATTTGGTCCAGTCTTCCGAAACATTAATGCTATTATCGATGTAGCACCATTTAGAGATTAAATATCGCGTAAATATATATTTATATTTAGGGTAAATATCATCATCGATCACTAAACTATTTACGTTTTCCTGGTTTGGTCACTAAATTATTATTTTTTGTAAAATAGTCACTAATGTTACGTTTTTTTATTTTATTTTGGTCGTCTGTCATTAAAAAACTCACGAAAAAAGGAAAGTATGAATAGTTTAGTGACCAAAATAGGAAAGAATTAATAAATCGGTGACCAAAATAGGAAAAAGTAACAATAATGACCAAAATAGAAAAAAAAAACGTAACGTTAGTGACGATTTAACATAAAGTAATATTTTAGTGATCAAAACAGAAAAGTGAGAATAGTTTAGTGACCGATAGCAATATTTACCCTTATATTTATCAATATGAATATAGATGAATATATTTATGTCTTTAAATGCATATAATTGAATCATGACCAAAATACATCTGATTTGTTGAATTATATGTTTTTGTTTGGATTATCTGATGTGGGAAAAAGTATGTGATCTAAGATAAGAAGCTCATGTTGCTGATAGAGGAGCGGCATATGGTTTGATTTATGTGCTATGCTTAGGGGTTTAAATGAGTTTTGGAGTTTGAGTAATGTTGAGTTTGACTTAGCTCGTTAGAAATCAAGTCGAGTTTGAATTTAAATTAAGTCCAATTATATTGAATACTGACCGAATCGGACTTGAGTAGCCTATAATATGTCTCGTCTAATTTACAACCTTAATAATAATAATAATAATAATAATAATAATAATAATAATAATAATTGTTGAGTGGATTTATTCAACTATAATAAAATTATAATTAATATTATTATCCAACAACATAGATACTTAAAGAGCGGTGTACCTAGGGACGGAGCCACAGCTCCCATGGGAGGGGCTGTGGCCCCCCGGTAGGGGGAAATTTTTTTTTTTACCCTTTAATTACTTATATTTTTCCTGAAAAAATTGGGATAATTGTGAATTTGCCCCTCCCACCTTTCAAAATTTATGTTTTGCCCCTCCCTAACATCAAATCCTGGCTCCGTCCCTGGGTGTACCAACATTATTATTATTATTATTATTATTATTATTATTATTATTATTATTACTATTATTATTATTATTATTATTATCATCATCGAGTTGTTCTCGAGTTTTTCTAGTTAGGTATCGAGTAGCTTAGTTCGGCTCGTTAAAAACTCATGCCGAGTACGAGCTTGAGCCGAATTCACTCAAATCAAGCTTTGATCGAGTTGGGCTTGAGTAGCTCACGATCTATCTCATCTCATTTACAACCCTAGATATAATGTCTGTTTTTCAATTATTGTAAGCATCTTGTAACGACCGCTTAATACCAAAATAAACGCCCAAATTATCATGTTTTTTTCATTTTAGGTGCTTAAACTTTTTTTTGTCCTTTTTAAGTGTCTAAATTATTATTTTTTTTTGGGAAAAATAATAATTTGCGGACATAAAAAAGGCAAAGAAATGTTTTAAACTTCTAAATTTTTTTGATATAAAGCCTAAATAAAATTATTACTACCATGGAAAAGAGTAGACATTGGGTGGCAACCGTGGCTTCGCAACGGCAAGCAGCGGTTTAGCCAGAAAGGGAACACCCTTTCCTTGACTAAGATCAATAGTTCCCTGACTAGCCGGAATACTCCACTCAAAACTATGCAAAAGCCTAGCAAACATCATGGTAGTCATCGAACTTCCAAGCACCACCCCGGAGCACCCTCTCCTTCCTCTACTGAATGTAAACAACCGCAACTCCGGCTTTGCAAGCACCACTTCTTTGCCTTCATTACAATCCCG
Source organism: Hibiscus trionum (assembly GCA_030270665.1). Lineage (NCBI taxonomy): Eukaryota > Viridiplantae > Streptophyta > Magnoliopsida > Malvales > Malvaceae > Hibiscus > Hibiscus trionum. The sequence goes on along the minus strand of BSYR01000033.1, from coordinate 854,817 downwards.
GAGGTGACGTTCTGGCTTGAACTCACTTGGCTCGTCCCAAACTTTAGGGTTCCGACCTAGCCCAAACCGGCTAAGTATCACATGGCTACCCTTTGGGATGAAGTAGCCGGCTACTGTTGTATCGGAGACGGACACATGCGGCGGGTTGAATGGCGAGATAGGATGAAGCCGGAAAGCTTCTCTTGCGCATGCTTTCACGTAGTTCAGTTTAGGGAAATCAGATTCTTGTACTAACCTGTCTCTTCCAACAACATTATCTAGTTCATTCATGGCCTTTTGTAGCGTCTCTGGTTTATTCAACATCTCAGCAAATGCCCATTCCAAAGCATTTGATGGATTATCCACTGCTGCAACATTAATCTCCTGAAAATTAACAAGATTAATATCAATATAGAATCTAATGATTTGTTATTGATGTGTATTTATTTATATCTTACGCTAATTTGAGCTTTGATTTCGTTCGTGGACAGTAGAGGTGCACCGTGGTCGTCAGTTAAAGAAACCAAAACATCAAGCAAGTCTTGGGGTTCAAGTTTCTTCCCATTTCTCCATTGTTGAACCCTGTCTTCAATTATGGGGTCTTGATACTTCTCCATAACCCTAATTGCCTCCTCCACAATTTTCTCATGTCCTTCTAAGTCAAGACCTCTCAAGAACGGTAAGTAATCGGATACACAAAAGGAATAAAGATGGACGATAAAAGCGAAGATCGCTTCGACATATTCTTCTTCCTCAAAACCAGGTCCACCGTCTGGTTTCCCTTCTCCGAAGTATCTCCGGTTGAAGATCAACTTCCTCGTCACATTGCTACAATAGTGTTGGGCAACAACTCTTAAGTTCACAAGGCCACCTTCATCGGAATCTTTGCATTGGTTATGCACGTAACGCACGAGGTTATCAGCTTCTTCAACTCTTTTCTCATAAAGCAATCGATGTCTTGCCGGTGAAAGCACCTCGCTAACCATAACTCTCTTCATTTTCTTCCACTGGTCTCCAAAGGGTGAAAAGATTGTGGTTAAGTGCCCTTTTGAAAGGACATCAGTGGCCATGGTAAGTGGTCTTGAAGCAAAAACAGAATCTTGTTTCTTCAAGAATTCGAGACCGATTTCAGGACAAGTAACGGGAATCACATGAACGTTTCCTAGGCGAATACAACCAATTTCGGTGTTCATTTCTTTCATGAAACTGTGTATCCAATGAGACACCGACGTTGTCTTCTTGGATATGATAAATTGAGGGAGGTGTCCCACAATAGGCCAAGGTTTAGGTCCCGGCGGAAGCCAAGGTTTTCTACCCTTGTGGACCTTGCCTTGCCATTGGGATTTGAAGAGGTAACACAAGCAAGCAAAAGTGATGAAAACAAAAAAGGTAGGAAAGCTTTGCATAGTTGTAAAAGGAGCGATAGACATGGGGTGATAGATTTCCATGGCAAAATGGAAATGAAGTTGTGCCATCCATAAATTGATTCCCATGGCTATTTATAAATACTCATCTTAGGTTACCCTCCAGGTTTTTTTGGTTTTTTTCTCTGACTAATCCGGATCAACCCGTGTTGCACACTTAATTTGTAATAAAAATTCCATGCCCCTTTTCGGTGCCCTACTTATGCCCCAACACTAAAAAATACTAAAAAATTAATTTCCAAGCTCTAACTCTAATTCTAAATCCTAAACACTACACCTTATACCCTAACAAATACATCATACTCTAAATTCCCTAAACTCTAACCATAAACCTTAACTTAAAACCCTAAACCTAATTTTAAGCGTGGGAGCATAAGTATGGGCACCGGAAAGGGGCAGGAGATTTCCATCCCTTAATTTGGGTAGGTAAGTCTCCCAACGGAGATTTATTGCATACATAAGACATCAAACTCGAGATCTGTCTAAGCGATACTAATATACTTACCTCTTGAACAATAGAATTGGTATAGTTAAATCTTTTTAAAGGTTGTTTATACAAGGGTGTAATATGGAGTAATAAAATTAGGTCCTTAGAGAATTAGGGCTTTTAACACTCAACTCATCCTACTTTAAGTATGAATCAGAAATTTGTTCGAAAAAAAAGTATGAATGAGAAATTGAAAAAGGAAGCAGCGGTGGTGTCAAACAAATAAGAAACCACCAAACGTTTACGTAATCCCATCCTATTTTAAGTTGGAATGAGAAACTGGAAAAGAACCTGTAGGTTGTAGCAGTGTCAAACAAATAAGAAAACAGTTAAACAACCAAATGTTTACGTAGTTGGGGTTGCTTGCAGATGCATCTACTTAGAGTGAGCATTCGATCTCGGATCGAGTCAAAAAAATTTAAGTTAGTCAAGTTGACGAGTCTTACTTTAGAACTCAAATTTTATTTGAATCTTTTAAAGTCGAATCAAGTTTATGAAATTTGAGTCCAGTTGTTCGAGTTTCTGTTCAAATTTAATTGTAATTATACTTATAATGTTATAGTACGAATTAGTATCAATTTCAATGGTTTTCTATAACCATATACAATATATATATATATATATATATATATATATATATATGAATTAGGATCAACTTACACAATGTAAAACTCTTTAAGTTTTACACGTTTTCTGGATCGTTAGATGGAGGGAATTGATGGCTCAGATTAACTCCTTACTTTTTTCCCAAGTAATAATCTTCACATATTTACTGTTAATCTCATCAATTCGTTTCACTCATCAAACGGTCCAAAAAACGTGTAAAACTTAAAGAGTTTTACACTGTGTAAACGGATTCTCTCTCTCTCTCTCTCTATATATATATATATATATATATGTTAGGATCAACTTACACTGTGTAAAACTCAATTACTTTTACACAGTTTTTGGACCGTTGGATTATAGTAATTAATGGCTCAGATTATTTCCTTATCTTTTTTTCCCAAGTGATAATCTTCACATTTTTTACTGTTAATCTCATCCATCCATTTCCCTTATCCAATGGTTCTAGATTAGTGTAAAACTAAATGAGTTTTACACCATGTAACTTGATCCCATCCCTATATATATATATATATATATATATATAGGATAGGATATGTAAAATTCATTGAGTTTTACACTAATTTATGACCATTGGATTAGTGAAATTGATGTAAGAGATTAACAGTAAAAAATGTGAAAATTATCACTTGAGAAAAAAAGATAAGGAAATAATCTGAGCCATTAATTACACTGTGTAAAATTCAATTACTTTATATATATATATATCTTCATTTTTTCCATATGTGCTATATATATCAAGCACAATAGAGAGGCTCAGCTCAAACTTGAAAATTGACCCACTAATTACTAAAAATTTTAAAATATTCAAGTTATTTAAAATTTTATTTTATAATTCAAATTTTATTTGAATTTTTCTAAGTCGAATTTTTGGTCACGACAAATCTAGTATTTATCACATTAAATTTTGTCAAATAATTTAATTTTTTCGGGTTGAATTTCTCACATCTCTATCTCTACTACGCAAACATCAATCAATCAAATGACTTTTTTACAATTTTATTCTGATGCACTCAAAATGATCAATTGACTTTCTCACTAACTTTTTTTTATTTCATGTTACGCAACAACATATAAGATTTTAATATTGTAAAATTTAATATTTGCTTTTAAAGAAATGTTCTTACTAGAAATAATATTGTAAAATTAAAATTGAGAATCAAATCTATCTAAATAATATTGTAAGATTTAAATTGAGAATCAAATCTACCTAAATAATATTGTAAAATTTAAATTGAGAATCAAATCTATCTAAAATAATATAGAGGACGTAGGATCGAGAGCATATTTAAGCGTCTAATATTCTCTTATTTATGAGTGGAGTGAAATATGAGTAGTATAGACATTGTACACTCAATATTAAAAATCTTACTTATACATTACCATCTTTCTTTGCAATTTTTCTTTTTGTTTTCAAGTTGCTGACAACAGCATCGTTCTGAATGCTGGTTGTCGACCGTCAGTAATTGTTTTTTTCTTTATTTTATTTTTCATATTTTCGTTTTTAATTTTAATAAATATGTTATTGTAACATAATTTTTCTCTACCTTTTGGTACGTGTCCTTTGTCTTTTGGCACACTTTTATCTTTTTATTCGGACGTTTGACCGCTTCTTTTTTATTTCTTATCATGTTGAATTTGACGTCGCCACGACTGATCAAGACGCCGCTCTTTAATCATCATGTTGATCTTCTTGTTTTGGACCATCGAACTGGATTCAGATACGAGCTCACAATCATTGTTCTTGTTCGCAATTGAGTTGTGGCAATGATTGTGTTACCAACGTGCCTTATTATTGTAATATGCATTTTTTAATGTCGTTTGTTGTTGGTTTTTTTACCTTTCATCGTCGAGAGTTTGTGATGTTTGTATTTATTTTGTTTCGAGTCTTTGAGTTAGGATGTTACCCTTTCTTTGTATGGTCCTGTTTATGATCTAGAGACGTTAGTTTTGTGTTTTTAATAATATACTCGGATCAAGTTTGTTTACCTGAGTTGTAAACTCTCATTATATTTTGAATTTTCCTCTTTTAATAAAACTAGTGTTTATTTTGTATTTATTTTTGTAAACTCTCATTATATTTTGTATTTATTTTGTTTACCCTTTCTTTGACCGCTTCTTATTTTTTATTTCTTATCAGGTTGAATTTGACGTCGCCACGATTTATCAAGACGCCGCTCTTTAATCATCATGTTGATCTTCCTGTTTTGGACCATCGAACTGGATTCAGATACGAGCTCACAATCATTGTTCTTGTTCGCAATTGAGTTGTGGCAATGATTGTGTTACCAACGTGCCTTATTATTGTAATATGCATTTTTTAATGTCGTTTGTTGTTGTACTCACATTAAAAAATACTTTTAAAAGTTGAAATTTATAGGTTTTTAGCAAAATTACTCATTTTCTCTCGTTTGTATAACTAGTATTTTTAACATTGAGTGTACAATGTTTATACTACTCATACTTCTATCCACCCATAAATAAGAGAATATTAAGCGTTAAAATATATTCGATCCTACGTCCTCTATATATTGTACCAACGACAATGTGAATTGAAACATACTCAATTGGCTATAATTAGTATTTTTATATTATAAAAAATAATGTATAAATTGATTACTTGTCACTTTAAAAGCAGACAACTATACTAAATATTCGAATATTAAAACAAACAACTAAAAATATTTAAAAAAAAAAAACATTACTCTATGAAAGCATCAAGTTAACCAAAAAAAATATTAACTGTATTCCATTTGGAATAAATAAAAGTAGACGGAGCCACGATTTAGAATTGAGGTAAACATAAATACTTGAAAGTGGAGGGGGCAAATTCATAAATAACTTAAAATTAAAAAAAATTATATGAGACCAAAGGTAAAAAAAAAAAAAAAAGCAGGGAACTAGAGCAATTGCCCCTCCCACAGTTCACATAGTTCCGTCACTGAAAGTAGTATAAGACTATCATCCCATCAATTAAAAACCTCCTTTTAGACAAAAACCATAATCTTCTTTTCAATGTCTCTTTCTATATCTCAATACTAACAAATTAAATTCTAAGCTATAATCTTAAAATTTAAATCATAAATCCTAAACCCTAAAAATACACTCTACACCAAATTTGTTAAATTTTGATCTTAAACTTTAACCTTGACCTTTAACCCTAAACCTAAACCTAATTTTTTTAGTGTGAGATATAAGTAGAGACACCAAAAAATACAAAAAATTTCACCTCCTTTCTCTATGTATGTAACGATTCCTGTATATAATAGATATATAGTAGATAATATTGGCTCAAAATGTATACAAAATGCTACTCTTTAATTCTTTTTATTGTTTAACTTATCTCTTCTTCGTATCTCTGTCTTATTCGTATCATGCACCCAAATCTAATCCCATGGAATATATTTGATTTCCCTCTCTCTCTTATATATACATATATATATATATATATATATCTTTGTGGGTATCCTGTTAAAAAGAGAGAAAAAATATACCCTAAGTTCTTTCTTCTCAGACCTTCCTTCAGAAAGCACGAAAAAGAAAACACAGGTCTCTAGGTTTTTTTTGTTCAAATATATAAAAAAATTCATGGGATGACGAAAAAAAGAGAGAAGAAAATTGGACTAAAAACACAACTATCATTTATAGCATCCACACAACATACATAAATAAATTCATACATCATATATATAATGGCCAACGAAGCCCTACTTTCACCATAGCGACGGATACGTCCTGGACGTACTTCGATCACATCTTGAGGTCACTCAGCCTATCAGGTTACTTAAGCTCACATAGCCATTGAGTTAATTACCTTATCCGGATCATCATAGCTACGGATAGGTTCCTAACCGCACTCAGATCACACAACCCGTGGGTACGTCAGATGTACTTGTTCACGCCCTAACTACACATCCTCTTATGTAAGTACCGTAGTACTGACTCTAGGATATTCGGATTCCTATACAACCATCATAACATGAGATATGCTCCACGAGCCCGAGCCAGACAGTGGCGGCGGCGGCGCGCGAGACTTGCCCTTGTTCTCTATCACTCAATAAGAGAGGGGAGAATGAAGGCTATAAATACCCTTCACATGTTAGTTTCTCACTCAATATGGGATATCTTTTTTTGCATTACTAACACAAGGTACTGTATGAACTTACATAAGTCGTAGACAAGGAATATGTGGATGTGGTGGTCGATCATATGACATCAACCAAACAATTGAAAATTATCAATCACTTAGTCGTGAAAAAGGATATAAAACCCAAGGTAGAGGCAGATATTACCAAGAAAATAAATCTCAAGTACAATGTTATTATTGTAATAAGTATGGCCATTATAGTTACGAGTGTAGTTCAACTCCAAAGCAAGAAGAAAAAAGTTAATGTAGCAACATTTGAAGAAGAAGAAAATGAATAATCTTATGTATTTCTCAGTTAGAAAGGAAATGAATAATATAAGAAAAATATTTGATATCTCGACAATTGTGCTAGCAATCATATGTGTTGCCAAAAAGAGTTGTTCGTAAAGGTAGATGAAACGATCCGTGGACGAGTAACCTTTGGTGATGACTCACACGCAGAAGTCAAAGGCAAAGGTAAAGTTATGATTACGCAAAAAATAAAGAAAAGAAATACATAACAGGTGTTTACTATGTACCAGCTATAAAAGCAATATCATTGGTATTGGCCAACTTCTAGAGAAAGGATATGAAGTGCATCTGAAAAATCATTCACTTTCCATCAAAAATAATGATGGAGAATTAGTTGCCCAACATCGAGGAAGAAGACATAAAGTGTATGAATAACTCAATCAAAGATGATTCATAGATGTGGCATTTAAGGTATGAGCATCTTGATTTTTCTGGCTTAAAGTTGTTTTCGAAAGCAAATATGGTGAATGGATTGCCAGAAATTAACCCTCCAAATAAATTGTGTGAGGCCTGCATCAAAGGAAAACAACACAGAAAAAGTTTTGAAGTTGGCAAATCTTGGAGAGCTAGAAGATCATTGAAGATAGTCCACACTGACATAGCTGATCCTTTCGACATACCATCACTTGGAGAAAACATGTATTACCTTACCTTTATTGATGATTATAGCAGAAAATATTGGGTATATGTTCTTAAAGAAAAATTAGAAGTATTAGATAAATTCAAAGAATTCAAAGCAACGACGAAGAAGCAAAGCAATCAATCCTTAAAGATACTCAGGTCTGATAGAAGAGGTGAGTATACATTAAAGTTATTTGAATATTTTTGCAAGGAACATGGTATCATTCATTAGCTGACAGTTTGATATACACCTCAACAAAATGAAGTTGCACAAAGAAAGAATCACACCATTCTCGATATGGCAAGAAGCATGATAAAAGGTAAACATCTACCAAAAACTTTTTGGGATGAAGCAGTTCGATGCGTAGTTTACTTGTTAAATTATTTTCCAACAAAGAGTGTGAGGAACATGATGTGAAATGAAGCATGAAGTGGTAAAAAATCAAGAATTCGCCATCTTTAAGATTTTCGGATGCATCGCATATGCCCACATACTTAGCAGATAACAAAAAAAGCTCAATGACAAAGGAGAAAAATACTTTTTTATTGGCTATGATAATGAAGTAAGGCTTATAGACTTTATAATCCTCTAACCAAGAAGTTGATAATCTCAAGAGATGTTGAGTTCGATGAAGCAGAACACTAGAGATGGAGCACATAAGAGAGAAGAGTTGAATGACGATTTTTAATGAAGATTGTTGACGCTCTAAAAGTATTATTTTTCATGCATATTTCACATGCTTTTTATTGTCTTTTAAGTGCATTTAATTTCATTTAGATCATAAAAACATGCATTTGCATAAAAAGTTAGGAATTAATGTTATGCCAGTGTGAAGGGATGTTTTGTTGATATTTTTGCAGATTTGGCATAACATTTGGTACAACAGTTGACAGAGCGAAGCAGACTAGCGCAGAAAGGAAACTTTGCCAATGAGGATGCCAAGTTACTGTTGGCACAGATGGACCAAACAATGCCAAGCATCGGTTGGCAGAAAAAAGGCATTTGATGTCAGGCCAAGAAGAGGTTGAACTCGAAAAAAAATACAATATCAAGTTGTGAGAAAATAGAGATTGTATCATTCTCTGAAAAAATAGCGGATAAGCAGTGCCGAGAACAGTTGGTAGAATCATGCCAAGCTGGGATGCCAGAATAGTGTCGGTACGATGACGTCAGCCCTAGCTTGATTAGCTTATCACCTTATCAACCTATCACTTCAAATCTGGATAAAGGTGATCACAAGCCTTATCCCTTGAGCGTTCAAATTTCAAATGCAAAGGTTTATCCTAGCCTCCTTTACACGCCTATTTAAAGACCGATGGTGAAGAGCAAAAGGGGTAGAGATTTTTTTTCTCGAGAGGATTGATCACAACCGGCTACATCAAGGAGGGGTGGTTCGACTAGCTTGACTGAAAGCCTGGACCGTGAAAGGCTACATCGAGAGACCTTCTTCTCGTTATTCTCTTTGGTTTAGTTATTTTATTTTGTTTTAATGATGATGTTCTTGCAAAACGATGAAAGTTTTATGGTTGATACCCTCACCATGAACTAATTTAGTAGTTGGTGAGGGGTGTTTGCGTTTGAACGCTATTTTTAATATTTAGTTTTTAATAAATCGAAACTGTCTCGGCAATGTTTTTCTATCTGGCATGATTTACTATTTTCTAAATGTTCTGCCAAGCGAGAGCTGGCATTACCATTTTCTAAATACTTTGCCAAGCGACATATGACATGGTTGGCCTATTACTTCTCAATATCTTAATAGACTTGGGTGGCAACGATCAGTTGCTGGATACTAAGAAGAGATGCTTTGAAAGAAGATGTTCAAGTAGATGAACTTACTTTGGGAGTGAAATTTACCCCATAAGAGTAAATATTAGTACTTAATCAAATTATTTAATGAAAAAAAGATTCACTATAGACATATAGGGGTTTTTGCAAAATTAATTTAGGCAAATGCCATCGACAGAGGCATTGCCATATTTAAATCTGCTCGGTAAACAATGCCAAGACGAGATTTGTTAAAGGCTGGTATGGCATGAATAACGTGAAAACCAGACATCCCTTGCCAATGCTCATCATTCATTTAAACGCCCTATTTTCCAACGTCTTTATTTTGTTTTATTTCTTTTCTTGTTAGTCATTTTCAAAACCACTTCCAATCAAAAAAAAATTCAAGACAAGTAATCAAAAAAAGAAATCGATTTCCAACGCAATCTCTGTGGGATCGATATTCAGTTTAACTGCTGTATTACTTGCAGACCGTGTATACTTGCACGCAATAGATTTTCTTGGCACTTTGTTAACACTTTTCCAATATCTTTTACGCCCTATTGCCAGCAAATAATCATTCACGCTGAAAGTCTACAAGTTTTTGGCGCCGGGGATTGCAACAAAGTTTTATTGTTTTTATTTTTACTTGTCTTTGTTTTAGTTTATGATTATTTTCTTTGTATTATTTATTTTCTAACATTATTTTTAGTTTCATTTATTTTAGGTACTTTTAGAAACATGAAGTATCCAAGAATGAGCATTAGAGGCCATATTGAAGCCTACGACCGATGGCATTACCAGGAAAATTTTCCATGGTATGACCAAGGAGTTGACATTTTTGCTTATGATAATGGCATTGTGGCTGTAACACATATGCCATGGCAAAATAGTCTTCAACATCAGTCGAGCTACTCGTACAATGATCAAATAGATTTCTATGATGATTACAACTTTACTGATACAACACACATGTCTTGGCAAGAGAACTTACACTTCAAGGAGGATGTGAAAGCTAGGACGGATTCTCAATTTCAAGAGATTGAAGAAACAATCAGAAAATTTGAAAATCACACAAAATTGATTTTGAACATCCTCAACAATGTGCCAAGTGATACAGAGGATGCTTGGCAAAAAGGGAAAGAACAATGCCAAGTTGTTGTTCCCTAGAGTGACAAACAAGTCGAGAGCGAAACACATGTCAAGCAACCAATTATTTGTCAGGAAGAGAAATCAGTGCCAAGAGGTGAACCCACAGAAGTAGAGAAAGAAGAGGCAGAGGTTAATGATGTCAGCCCACTAATGTCAGACCGACATTCGATGCCAGACATCAGTCAGATGCTAGCACCACTGTGTCAAAACCAGTGGAGTCATCATTTGCCAACCCCACGTGGGTAAGACAAGAAGGTATTAATGTTGACATTTTTAACGCTCTTAAATGTACATATGAAATTGAATGCCACACAGTTGAGCAAATGGAATCCATTTTGGATGAGAATCTGGCATTAAATTGCCAAGGAATGAAAGTGGATGCCATAAAACAAAAGTGTGATGGCAGAGCAATTGAGCAACAGAGAATATCGATTCTGGTTGGGACTGATGTCATGAAGTGAGGTGTGCTCAAATGGCTTTTTGTTGGAAGGAAAAGTGGATGCTGAATGACTGGGAATGAAGAACTAGAGCAGGAAAATTTTTCCGTCATAACAATGTTAGTGATATTATGGCTTAAAACTGAAGATTTCCTGAAGATTCTGGAACAAGATGAGGATGACTATGTCTCGATAACAAAGGGATTCTTTGATTTTATAAGGTGGTTGTTCAAAGCAACCATGGTAAAATATTCCCTTTCATGGTGCAATCGAGAATTTGACATGATCAAAGGGAAGCAATTCTTTGGCTTTCTATGTTGGCTATTCAAACAAAGGATTGCAACAGCCTACCACCTACCAACCAAGGGCCAACTTTTGAAGCACTATTTGGAAGGTTATCAGAACAAAGCCAAGGAGGTTATCCTCTTGGTAGATGTACCATAATATCATCATTAGGTTTGAATTAGGTTAGATGGTTTTTTCTTGGTTTTTAGGATTCAGGATTTTCAGTACTTTTTCTTTCTTTTAATTTTCATTTTATTTCCTTTGCTGTGTTGAAAGGTTTACTTTGAGAATGTGCAGATTTCGTATGCCAGGGACAATGCCAAGGAGGGACTTGGCATGAGACGATCAGAAGATTCATGCATGTGTAGATTTCTGCAGCAGACACCGTGCCAGAGCAGCGAATGGCATGAGGAGTTGGCAGAATGAAAGAATCCAGTGTGCCAAGAGCACTGCCAGTGCAGAAGCTTGGCATGCGGTGAATTGGAATCTTGGGAGAAGAATTTAACCTAGATTGATTAAATTCGGTCCATTGAAGAGAGAGATTATTTTTCTTTGAATTTTAACCCTAGCTGTCCCATATTTAAGTTGAATTTAAATTCAATTTAAATATATTTACCCTATATCAGTTTAACCTTATCCTATCACTTTAACCTTATCACATAACTCTTATCACTTAACACCTTATCAAATCAAATCTTTTTATTTTCCATCATTAACCCCAATTAATTCGACTATTTTAATTAAACCCTATTAACATCTAACTCTTTACTTTTCACCCACCCTAGCCATTCAAAGAAACAAAAACTCTTTCACTTCTCTATCAAGCAAGAAACCAAGATCCATATTTTCTCTTCTTCTTCCTTTGACCAAACCTTCAAAAGCCTCATCTCGTTAATGTTATGTTTAAGTTAGAGGATGTGGAGGATGAAGACATGGAGTATGCCAACTCAATGGTTGTTGCCAAGAGAAAGAAGTTGCTGGCATTACTGCACTCGATCATTGTTGGCCGGAAAATAAATAACGACAAAATCATCATTGAGGAACTTATAAATGAGATGGTAAGAGTAATGGTAGTCTATTCCTTCCATTATTGATTTCTAACATTTGTATGAAGCATGGACTGCCCAAGCTTGATTCGGACAAAGGCCAAGAGATCAAGGGCACCACCATCTCACCAGCTATATGGTAGAACCTCACTACCACAGAGATTAAGGACAAAGGAAAAAGCAACAGAGGCGATGCCAAAGCCCAAAACATCAAAGGCAGAGCTTGACACCTCTAAGCCAGCCAGTTCAGTGGCATTGCTTTCTTAGATCTACCACCGCCAGAAGGTTATTCTCCTTAAATTAGAGAAAGTCAATGAGCTTAAAGTCAAGCTGCGGCATTACACAAAAAAGTCTTTGTCAGCGACGATGCCATGCCAGCTAATCCTGCCAGTCTAGCCCACACACCATTTGATGCCATATAGGTTAGATTAAGATTAATGTCATGCATACCGAACCACTAAAAAAATAAAAAAGAAAATTTTGTCTCGATCAGTTTTTGAAGCATGTTAACATGTGTTAGGCAATTTTAATTTGACCTAGGTGTCTGTCCAATGAGGAAATTTAAAATCTTTAGATGCCTATGTCGGCAGAATAGTAATGCCAGGATTGCTTGCCAATTGATCTCTAGTTTACGGACTTGAATTTACATTTAACATGTGATATGTATCTAGTTCCCTAACAAACTTAGATTGTTTGAAACTATGCTCAGATTCTAAAAAAGAGAAAGAAAGAACGTCAAGGTAAAGAAGATAGTGCACCAATGTGTGCCAAATGTTGAAGAACTTTAGAACACTCATCTGCCTATGAAAAATTATTAACTTCGGGCTTCGTGGTTTGCTCCCTCTTAGTTCTCAAGCCAACATGACTTAAGGTGTGAGTGTAATAGGTTAGTAAGTGATGTAATATGGACTAACGTGAGTATTCGTGGTATGGTCTCTCTTATATCTCAGGCCAAACAGTGCATGACGCTACCCTAATCTAATGCCAGCAATAAAAAACCGCATACCTTTGGCAGAATAATAAAAAAACTGAGTTTAGGAAGTAAAATTGTATAAGGGAGTGAAATGATACTTAATGCATATTGCCTACACTTCATGCACTATCATGCCTTAAGACTAGAGTTATATTGTTGCTCTTGAATTTTTTATCTGCTTGGCATTATCGCACTGAGATAACTGAGGACAAACCTATGCCAACTTTTTCTTGCCAACATCTGCTGGTATGCTAACCAAAACTTTACCGAGGTATCATTTTCGTCGTTTTGTTTTTTTTTTCATTACTTGAGGACAAGTAATGAGCTAAGTGTGAGGGAGTGTTAACGCTCCAAAAGTATTGTTTTTCATGCCTATTTCACATGTTTTTTCTTTTATTTTAATTGCATTTAGATTATAAAAACATACATTTGCATAAAAAGTTAGGAATTAATGTTATGCCAGTGTGAATGGATGTTTTTGTTGATATTTTTGCAGATTTGGCATAACATTTGACAGAGCGAAGCAGACTAACGCAGAAATGAAACTTTGCCAAGGAGGATGTCGAGTTGCTTTTGGCACAAATGAACCAAACAATGCCAAGCAACGTACGGTTGGCAAAAAAGAGGCATTTGATGCCAGGCCAAGAAGAGCTTGAACCCGAAAAAATGAGACCAGATCAAGTTGCGAGAAAATCGCGATTGGATCATCTCCGAAAAAATAGCGGATAAGCAGTGCCGAGAGTAGTTGGCAAAATCATGCCAAGCTGGGATGCCAGAGCAGTGTTGGCGTGATGAAGTCAGCCCGAGCCTGATCAGCTTATCACCTTATCAGCCTATCACTTCAAATATGGATAAAGGTGATTACAGGCCTTATCCCTTGAGCGTTCAAATTTCAAATGCAAAGGCTTATCCTAGCCTCCTTTACACGCCTATTGAAAGACCGATTGTGAAGAGCAAAAAGGGTGGAGATTTTTCCAAGAGGATTGATCACAATCAGCTGCACTAAGGAGAGGTGGTTCGACCAGCTTGACCGAGAGCCTGGAGCTTGAAGGGCTGCATCGAGAGACCTCCTTCTCACCATTCTCTTTAGTTTAGTTGTTTTATTTTGTTTTAATGATGATGTTCTTGCAAAACGATGAAAGTTTTATGGTTGATACCCTCATCATGAACTAATTTAATAGTTGGTAGGGGGTGTTTGCGTTTGAACGATATTTTTAATATTTAGTTTTTAATAAATCGAAATTGTCTCAACAAATTTTTTCTATCTGACATGCTTTACTATTTTCTAAATGTTCTGCCAAGCGAGAGCTGGCATTACTATTTTCTAAATACTTGTCCAAGCGACAACTGGCATGGTTGGCCTATTGCTTCTCAATATCTTAATAGACTTGGTGGCAACGATCAATTGCTGGATACTAAGGAGAGATGCTTTGAAAGAATATGTTTAAGTAGATGAACTTACTTCGGGAGTGAAATCTACCCCTTGGGAGTAAAGTTTGGTACTTAATCAAATTAGTTTATGAAAAAACATTCACTATAGACATATAGGGTTTTTTCATAATTAATTTAGGGCAATGCCATCGACAAAGGCATTGCCATCTTTAAATATGCTCAGCAAACAATGCCAAGACGAAATTTGTTAAAGGCTGGCATGGCATGAATAACGTGAAAACCATCCATCCCTTGGTAACGCTCATCATTCATTTAAACACTCTCCTTGCCAACGTCTTTACTTTGTTTTATTTCTTTTCTTGTTAGTCATTTACAAAACTACTTCCAATCAAAACAATCTTTTTTTTTCAAGACAAGTAATCAAACAAAGCAATCGAATTCCAACCCAATCTCCATGAGATCGATACTCAGGTTAACTGTTGTATTACTTGCAGATTGTGTATACTTGCACGCAATAGATTTTCTTGGCATTGTGTTAACACTTTTCCAATATCTTTTACGACATATTGCCAGCAAATAATCATTCACGCCGAGAGTCTACAAAGATAAAGACGAAGATGACTTCATCAACCAAGAAGAACAAAGTGATGGTCGAAGTCCTCAACAGAATTCGATTGAACCGTTTTCATCAAGCAGCAACTGTACCAGAACAGAAAATTCTGAAGTACAACCAACTAAAGTTCAAAGATCTACAAGAGAAAGAAGAGTGTCAAAAAGGTAAAAAGATTATGAAACTAAAAATATTTTATTTTTTGTTATTTGCTGACAGTAAAATATCGAAACTTAAAGAAATTGTTACAGAGAAAAAAGTGTCGACATGTTATTAAAAGAAAAGCTTGGTATAGAAAGTTAGGTTTGAGGGAGAATGTTAGAGTTCAAACTTGATTTTGGACTTTCTAAGACAACATTGAAATATCTAGAATTATCTAGAAATCCTTAGCAATTAAGCAAGGACGAAGCTTTATGAAGAAACGGTGGCATGAAGATTACGGCGGGAGCTAGAAGATTCCAGAAACCTTAGTATTTAAGCAATGGCAAGGGATGACAAGCTAACTACACAATGTTCAAGAAGCATACGACGTGCTAGAATTAATGTCTAGAAGCTTCATTAATGTCGGTTTAAATATAGAAATATAGGTGGTGTGTAGTTGGGTACGTGTATAAGACGCGTAAATTTGTACTTTGGTTATTTGTGATATATATATATAGTATGAGTTATAAATTATATTGAGTGTTAACTTACGTTTCCAATAATTATAGTCTATAAAACATTAATTATGTTGATAAGAATAAGTAATAATATTTTTGTCATGGTCATATATCGAAAATATATGAAATTTCAAATACCACAACATTTGTGGGATTGAAAAGAAATATTAGAAAAATATTAGTATTTCATTAATTTATTTTTTAGTTTATAAAATACGATTGAACAATAAGTAACAAACATACCAAGACGTGTTGTTTTGTGTCTTGTAGTTACTTTTTTAGTGTTGTTATTGGCCTACATTTTTTTGCTCAGTAAAAATTATTTTATTATAAATAAGAAATGTTACTGACCCCCGAGACGTAATTGTGTGTCTCGTTAAAAACCTCTCTAAATTTAATTAAAGGAAAAGAGTACAATACAACTAGGTAAATACGAAAAAATATAACATCCAACTCGCCTCAAACACCAATAAACAAAATACAAAAATGATGAGCTACCAAAATCAACACGACCTAAGAAAACACCATTACTAACACCTAACAAAATTGACACTCTTCCAAACCCAAGATCGATTCTCATACACCCAAACAACTCCACGACAAAGAGAACTAAAAGAAGCAGCGGTAACTACCAGCAATTTTCCACCAACCAAAGCACCCTTTAGAAATATGTGGATTTGTGTAATACATAAAAAGCGAACCAAACCTGTCAATTCAACAATAAACGACCACCCCAACTCCATAGCCTCACACCTCAATAAACATCACCGCCTCTACAAAGCCAAACTGCAAAAACAAAAACAAAATAGCACAACAACAAGAAGGGTGCAAGAAAACTAAATCCAAAGCATCATAAAACAACAGCCATCAAACCCACGCCACGCAACAAGCTCTCTCAATCTTACATCCATATGTGAACATCAAACCCATCGAAACTCTAAATCTGAAGAAATGATCCCCATGGCATGCAAAAAGATCTACCAAAACATGATACAACCCAACTTGAAGGAAATGCTATCAAAACAACTCTCCTACTGTGAAACATCCCAACAATCTTCGCAGAAATAATCCTCTAAAAACACCCAATCTCGCGGGAAGGTGACTCACACAACTAAGATAATTTATATAATGACTAACAAACTAAAGGCCTTGCAAAAACAGCTCAAAGAAAAATTATTGCTACACTCGTACCTCCATCAAGAGAACCACCTTTAGCGAATCCAGAGAACCATTGATACCCTTTCGCTTAGCCACACAATAAAATAAAAATATGACATTCCTCAACCATACACCCCCAGCATCCTTACGGAACCTCCAGCGAAGCAGTCAGCGCTTTAACTCTAGCTCTTCCAAACGAACCAACTCATCAACGACTTCTTCTTCATTTCCTATAATTGTCATACCAAATTTTTTCCTTAAAGCGAGCGCATTGCGAGTGAAAATTTGCTTTCACGCTATGTCAGAATTGGTAGGAGACGACCCATCGACTTCACTCTTCTCGTTTCTATTCCTTGTTCGTTTATTTCTTTTTAAAGCTCGATCTCTTTTTTCCTATCTAAATCATTAAGGGCTTTGTCCTGAAGATCGAATAAAGATACATACTTCTTGCCAAACTTTCGACGAGGTTCTTCTTGCATTTCATGGAACATATCCCTGGGTGACACAAAATCAGTCGTTGGAGCTGAGATAAATCCTTCAGGGTTATTTGCTTTATCAACTTTATTGGCCCATGTCTCATGCTCAACATCAGTCCCAGCTTGACATCCAACTCTTTCGGTTTCTTGTCCCAAAAGGTTGGCTTCCTCCAAGGCCCGATCCATACAACCATCGAGTGGAGATTCTCCTTCAACAAACCTAGATTGATGATCCATTGATGTCTCCCTTACCAGCGAGAAATCACTTTGAGAGTGATAATTGGTTGTCTCTTCAACCAAGATATCAGTCGCTTTATAACCAGATAAGACTTTATTTGGGTTGCAGTTCTCAAGGCCACAAATCTCCAAATTAAGAAACGAGCCAGCTGGATTCATTGAAAGCTTCAACTCAGGTTCAAGGACCTTTTCACCACTTGACCCCTCCACTCTCACACCCTCCACATGCTCTCTTGCTAATGACCCGAGAGAGTCGAACTGCTCAACACACCTTTGAACTTCCTCATGAAAAGATGCCAAAACTTTATGATTAGCTCGAGAAACGCCCACCATCTCATCACTAATTAAAACACCGACAGAGATCCCCTCTTGGTGCAGCTGTACCTCGGGGACATTAAGAGATAAATTAGGAGTCCCCAAATCTTGAGACCCTAGCTTATTTCTTACAGATGTTACCCCACCTGCCTCCACATCAGCACAAGCTGTATGACCTGCTTCAAACAACGAATCCCCTCCCACATTCTCAGCTGAGGATGTAAACGATTCGCTCCCCTGCGCACCAACTCTATCTCTCAACTTCTGGTTCTCATTGGAATCCAGGGACATACTTTTATCGAACGACTCTTCTTCCTCCCACCACACCGAGTTTGGAGAGAATGGTGGTTCAAATTCTCGAACAAAAATTTTGAATACCTTCAATTCAACCTAAAATTCCATTGTTTCATTGATGCTCTCAGGGACTCTCGTCAATATTTGGAAATAAACTTTGTAAAAAGAACTTGGTTTCAAAGTTCTTTCATCAATGGAGATGATATCCCCCCAAAGTGATGCGAGATTGGCAAAGGTATCTTCACTCCATGCATGAATCGGAATTCCAATACATGAAACCCATGCCCTACAATAACAAACTGAGAACTCTTCACCCCATACCTGAACATCAATGAACCATTTCTTTAAGTCTTCTTTGTGCTTTATCCTAAAATTTTCCATACTTTCACGGTCCTTAAAAATCATCAAAAAATCTGCTCCTGAGATGCTCATAATAGAAACATTTCTAATACCCTCGTCATGGAGCTCCTTGGCCAAAATGTCAGCACGAAAGAATTTCTTGCATCGACCAACAAGGTAGTTATTCAGAATGTTTCTTTTTTTCGAATCTATTATCCCGGTCGCTTTCTGCATTGACTTTGGTCTTTTCGTTGCCCGATTGTTCTCTTGTTCATTGTTTTTCTTCCTCCAAGGTTCCTTGCTTCTCCCTTGCATACCGTCAAGATTGAGCCTGGCCAAGTGGACTCTAACTCGATAGCCGTATATAAAGAATATGTCTAACCTTTCTTGTGCCCTCATTGTGTCTTCCATGGATTTATATCAAACAAAGCCAAATCTTTGACCGCCTTTACTTCTCTTTCTCGGGATATAAGCATCTAAAACATCTCTATGGTAGCTGAACAGTACCCACAAACCTTTCCAATGAAGTTTCTCGATGAGGTTGAAGACAAAGAGAGTCACTCCCTCTCTCTTGGATTCCATTTTTTATTTATCCATTCAAGTGTTGGACAACGTTAAGGATGCTACTTATAGCTTCTTCAGGCTTCCGGCTGAGGTTAAAAACAACTATTCCAAGGAGCATTCGTCTTCAAACAATGTCAGGTTTGGTACAAGTTTTACTCCTCAAGTAGAAAAGGCTCTCCATTTTTTATGTACCCAATCAAGTGTTGGACAACGTTAAGGATGCTACTTATAGCTTCTTCAGGCTTCCGGCTGAGGTTAAAAACAAGTTTTACTTATTGGCCTACACGTATTGTACTCTTTTCCTCCAGTTAAATTTAGGGAGGTTTTTAACGAGGCACACATATAGGTGTTGGCTATTTTAATAAAAAAAATTCATTGCCGAGCAAAAAAAATACCAAGATGAGAATTTAGTTTTCACAAACAAATGAAAGGTGATATTAATTAATCCTTCCTTTATTCCTCAGATAAAAATCTTATATCCCTTTTCGATGTTTCTTTGTATGCCTCAACATTAAAAAAATTAAATTTTAAGCCCTAACCCTAAATTCTAAATCATAAACCCTACATCCTATACCCTAAATTCTAAATCATAAACTCTAGCTACAACTTCTAACCTTAAACCATAAACTCTAAACCTAACTTTTAGTGTGAAGTCATAAATAGAGGTACCGAAAAAGGACATATGATTTTTATTATATTTCTTGTACCATTATCATATCTTTATCCCGAAAGAAAGTAGACGTTGGGTGGCAACCGTGGTTTAGCCACAGCAAGCAGCGGTTTAGTTAGAAAGGGAACTCCTTTTGCTTGACTCAGATTAATGGTTCCCTGATTCAAAGGGATGCTCCAATCGAAACCATGCAAAAGCCTCGCAAACATCATGGTGGTCATCGAACTTCCAAGCACCACCCCGGGCACCCTCTCCTTCCATCTGGTTTCCCTTCTCCGAAGTATCTTCGATTAAACATCAACTTCCTCGTCACATTGCTGCAATAGTGTCGGGCAACCAATCTTAAGTTCACAAGGCCACCTTCATCGGAATCTTTGCATTGGTTATGCACGTAACGCACGAGGTTATCACTTATCAGCTTCGTCAACTCTTTTCTCATAAAGCCATTGATGTCTTGCCGGTGAAAGCAACTCGCTAACCATAACTCTCTTCATTTTCTTCCACTGATCTCCGAAGGGTGAAAAAATTGTGGTTAAGTGCCCTTTTGAAAGGACATCAGTTGCCATAGTAAGCGGTCTTGAAACAAAAACAGCATCATGTTTTTTCAAGAACTCGCGGCCGATTTCAGGACAAGTGATAGGAATTACATGAACGTTTCCTAGACGAATACAAGCAATTTCGGTGTTCATTTCTTTCATGAAACCGAGTATCCAATGAGCCACCGACGTTGTCTTCTTGTGTTTGATAAATTGAGGGAGGTTCCCCACAATAGGCCAGGGTTTAGGGCCTGGTGGAAGCGAAGGTTGCTCGGTGTTTTGGAGCTTGGCTTGCCATTGGGATTCGAAGAGGTAACAGAAGCAAGTAAAGGAGATGAAAACAAGTATGGACATGGGGT
This sequence comes from Hibiscus trionum, assembly GCA_030270665.1. Classification (NCBI taxonomy): domain Eukaryota; kingdom Viridiplantae; phylum Streptophyta; class Magnoliopsida; order Malvales; family Malvaceae; genus Hibiscus; species Hibiscus trionum. The sequence goes on along the minus strand of BSYR01000033.1, from coordinate 833,974 downwards.
AATACATTTCCATGGCAATAGGGAAATGAACAAGTGCCATCATAATTGATTTCCGTGGCTATTTATACACATTTTGATTTTTCTTTCATGAACTTTTTAAAGGTTACTAAAGAATAATTAAATTTCAATTAATGTGATTAACTGTAATAGATGCAGGGGTGGCAATCGTGCGGGTAATAACCGAAAATCGTGGGGATCCGAATCGACGGGTATGAGAAATAACCGAAATCTTCATCCACGAAGACGAGAGAAGTTTTATCATAGAAGTTCGAATGGGGATGAGGACGGGGATTGCTATATCCGAACCGTGGGCAGGCCCGTCTCAAAAAATGTGCAGGCCATGTGATACTTTTTAAAATGAGGCCTCTAAAATATTACTAATTAGTAGTTGAATCTAAAGTAATTGAAGAAGTTTGAAATTATGATGAACATAAATAAGAAATTTCTTAGACCATTAAACACTATAAATTTGGTGATTTTTTAGAAAAAAAATGATTACAATTAAATTCTTTAGATTTTAAGGGAACATACTAGGAGGTTTATTTAGAAAAATATATATCTTTTTGGGTTAGCAGATTTTTTTTCAAGTATGGGACCTCAAATTTTGGGGCCTTGTGACGTGTCGCATGCCACATTTGTGAATGGACGGGCCTGACCGTGGGAATAACTGAACCGTACCCGTATAAATCATCGTAGGGATCCCCGAAAATATCCACATGAATATATTTACAAATTTGGATGGACATAAGGGTAATTTATCCATTTTCAACAAAAAAATTGATCTCTCATAACCTGAGTATGACCAACTGGAGTAAGTTTGAAAATTTTCAATAAATTTTTTAAAAATAATTAGAAAGTTGTCTAGACATTGTTGTAAACATAATTCAGTCTAATTTTATTTAAAATACAAGGTGATCAATTTCGATATGTATTTTTTAAAAAAATAAACATTTGATTAAAATGTCATAATTATTTGCCAGCACAATTCTTAGAAAACAATTTTACTAGTGACTTTAAAAAATAAGTTTATAATTACTGGAGTTGAACCCTAGCCGCTCCTAAAAAAACTCTAGCCGTTCCTCTCTCAAAATTGTTTCAATTCTAGCTGCTTTCTTTTTTATTGAATCTCTTTAATCGGTGGTCGACAATCAATCTTCGTACTGATTGTCGACCACCGATTTTATCAGTTTTCTTGTTTTTATTTCAATAAAAATCTATGCTTCTGTAGCACGTTCTTTCTCTGTCCTAGTGACACGCTTCTTCTTCTGTCTTTGTGACATGTTTTTGTTTAATTTTTTTGGTTTGGTTCATCTGTCTTCGTGGCAGGTTTCAGCATACCCTAGCGTTCGATTGTTGTTCGCACAGAGATTCACTCGGCGCTAGTTTCTGATTCATGATGTTGTCGGTGGTCACTTGGAATGTTTTATCCCCACTCGTTGATGGTTGTTTGCCGATAAAATCAGTCCTAGGTAGCGGTACCTTTTGCCTGACAGAATGGATCGCGCACCACTCCTTCCTTCTTTATGCGTCTCGTTTGGACAGAGACAAGGAGATTCAGGAAGCTTTTGAATTTTCGCTGGTATGCATATTTCCATATAATTTTTCGTTTTCATTGTTTTTGAGTTGTAAGAATTTTTTGGGTTATTTTAACCCAATTTTTTTTCTACTTAATTGCGTTATAATTAAATTTTTCTATGGTTTAATGAAAATTCAGTAGCTATTTCAAAAAAAATCACCAAAAATTCTACAAAAATAAATCAAAAAATTAATTTTACAATCCCGTTGGGCCTGTTAGTTATGAGGTGGTTACACTAGCAGGCTATATATATTACTTGTAATGGGCTCAGTAAACAGTTTTTAACCCAGTTTAAATTTTTTGTATTCATTTTTCTTGTTTAATGAAGTTTTTTCCCAAATATCCAATTTATCGTCTTCTTTCAATAACCCTTTCTTGTTAATCCTTCTTCTCCCAAGTCTTTTCCGGATAGATTCTGGTCACTATATAAATCACGACAACAATTAATAGTGCCTATATGTACATATAATTAGTGCTACATATAAGTGCATGGCATTTATTTCATACTCATTTTGTGTTTGATGTATTCTTGCCTGACTTTATTGATTTCATTATAATTTGCGATTGTTTGGATTTATCATATATACACATATATTTCTATATTGTCTAGGCCTAAAGTTAGAATCGGAGATGGATATGTGGTTGTTATGTATTTAATTTTTCAAAAATATATCATATATTTGGAAGGATTTACTTCTTATTCATATTCGAATGTGTCGATCATACGAGTTGAGATTATGGCCCTGTTTGGTAAATAGCGGTTTGGACAAAAATTAGAGGTTTGAGGTATAATTAGAAGTTTGACTAGTCAAATCCGCTAATATTAATGTTTGGTAAATAGCGGATTGAAAGAACGGATTGGGATAAAAAAACTAATTTTGAAAAAGCTCCTAATATGAGCTTTTTGAGATTAGAGGTTTGATATTAGAGTTGTAATGACTCTTTTACCCTTAACAATTACCAAAAATCTTCAAATAACTTAAATTAAATAATAATATTTTTTAATATAAATAATAACATTAAATATTGAACTTATTTGTTGTTACTACTAATTTATATGGTGACATTTGTAAGTTAATTCTATTTTTTTATTATCACATATTTATATGTGCATATAAAAAAATTAATAATTATATAAATAATAAATTAATATATAAATCTTTCAAATATGTTTAAGAAATTTATATTAAAAAATAATTTTTACAAATCTAATTAATATTTATTAGATACAAAATATTAATAACTGATAAATTATTCAAACAAGTATTAAATATAATCATGTCCTTATATGTCATTTTGCTTGTTTAAATAATCAAACAGCTATCAGCTATCAGTTAATTTTACCAAACACTTTTATACAATCAGCTAATACAATCAGCTAATGTAATCCGCTATCAGCTATCAGCTATCCGCTAATTGCCAAACAGGACCTATGTGTAATTTATACTTATATGTAACTTGTCTTTCTTATTAATGATACACCATATAAAACTCATCTAGTTTACACCTTTTCTAGACTGTTGGATGAGCTTGAGTGGTTGAGATTAACAGTGAAAAATAAATAAATTTTTATCGAGAGAAAAAAATAATCACAGTCTAATAAAATCGTAAAAGTTGCTGAATTTACAGCTCAAACAAGATGTATTCTATTCTATTCTATGCATACTAATAATGAAAAACAAGAAACAATAAAGAAAAATGACCCATGCAAGTGGGACTCGTCACTTATTGCTCCTAAGCTCACAAACCACCAAAGAAATGAAAAAAAAAGAGAAGGAAAACAAAAGAAATAATGACCGCATTGCCCCTTGTCTCTTGGCCTAAAAAGTCTCCTCTCCAATGCAATTTCTATATCACTATATTCACATCAATAATACCCCAATGCACAAGCTTAGCAACACCATTGCCAATCTCCCACCGTCCAATCCCGCAACCCCGTTTTCATTATCAGCCGTCTGATCATCAGCCGGATCACTCTCCGCCGGTGCATCGGATTCCGGTGCATCGGCTACGACCTTGTGCTTGGATTTCGATTTCGATGGCTTTGGTGACTCTGCCGGCGCCGCTTCTTCCATTGGCTTGAACAACTCTCTGGGCATCAATACCTTATTAATTTTGTAAACAATCAACGGCTCCTCATCCTTCAATGTCCCTGTAATCTTTGCGGTCACAACTTTAGTCTCCAACGTCACCTCCTCGCCGTCGTTTTGAATCGTGAAATCGTACTTTTTCGCTCCATCCGTCGCCAGTGTGTTCATAATCCCATTGTTGGATTTCAGCATCTGCATGGACTGGTACACGGGAATGCCGTGGTACAGCAGCAGGGAAACTTTCTTGGATGCCGTCAGGTTCTTGTATTTAGGCATGAAATCCTTGATAACAGGGTCGGCCGGACAAAACACTGTTAAACCACCGTCGACGTTTTGGTTGAACGTCGCGTCGGCTCCGGAAGATATCAGTAAATCTGCAAACGCTTTGCATCCTTGCTTTGACAGTATCGCCGTCAGATTAAGCTGGCTTGGCTCTCCGGCTGGTGCTTCAGCTTCGGCTGAATTCAAAGCCTGAATCAAAATAAAAGAATGAGCTAATCACTGAACAACAAACAATTGAGAAAACTATATTGTATACCTCACTGATCTGCAAGACGGAGATGTTGTAAGGAATCTCTGCTACGGATTTAACATAAACGGCGTCGAGTTTTCCGTCGTTGTTTTCGGCGCCGAAGCCGACTTTCCCGCCTTTAAGATCTGTGACGTTGATGTACCCCGAGGAACCGGGAGCCACACCGGTAGCCTGGAACATGGTGGAGATCAAAGCTGTTCCGTCGGTAATCTGGTGAAGCTTCTTGGAACCGAAGTAGTCGACGAGGACGTGGAGGGAGAGGACGTTCTTGAGGGTGTAGAGGGAGAGTTGTTTAGACAAGAGAGATGACATGGCGGCATTGTTGAGTGCCAGAACCGTAATGGTTTCGCGTCGGTTGATCTCGCCGGCCAAGTGAGTGACGGTGAGGTAGTGGTTGAAGGTGGAGAATTCGGGGTGTTTGGCGAGGATGCGCGTGATGTTGTGTCCATTGGAGGTGGTGGAGAAGAGGAGGAGGAAGAAGGCGACGGATGGGAAGAGGACGGTGGTTGCCGGTGGCATGGTGGCTTGGAAATGGAGGAGTGGCGGGGGGTTGGATCTGGGGAAGATGTGGCCGTGCCTGTGTTTAAGTAGAGTGAGGTGTGGAGATTTTTGGTGTATACGTTGTACGCTGCCAACTGCCAACTAAGCAATGGCTGGGGTTGGACCCCACATGTAAAAGTGGGTCCCTTATCCTCTATTGAACGGCTCTCATTTTATTCCATATTTTGCTTAACCCCACGTTTAACCAATGAATAAAAAAAGCAGTGGGATTCATACAATAAAGGTTTGGTTATCTTAAATAATTGGTAATCAGGTTTAAGCCGTGCGTAATTTTTTTATTTTATTTTTTTCTATATTTGATTTCTTTTTTCATAAATGGTAGAATTTCGAACTCAACAAGTAGTTTTCACAGAAATGTAGATGATGTTTATCCTAAAAAATTTAAATTCAAGCTGTATTATCGGTAAAATGTATGTACATTGTCAAAATGTTAAAAATATATATAAATATTATTTTATAATCGCTCCAACGTCGTTTTTATAATGCATGCCAATCGTGCATAGGCCTCGGGTCACTTTTCAACATTCTTTTCTCCTTTTAATTTTGATTAGTTTAGTGCAATTATTATTATTTTTTAAAGGTATTGTATTATGGATAGATTGCGAATGGTTGGAGATAGATATGAGCGGGTTAAGGTGTGGGAGCCACACGTGTCGGCAGGAACGTGCTAGGCTGTTTGGCCACGCACAGCAGAGCTCCACCGACACTTCTCCCCCGATTTGGTATTTGCATTCAGCCTAACCTCAGTGTTTTTTTAGGTTAAATTACTCCAGTGACCACCGAACTTTAGGGGCATACTTATTTTGACCACTGGACTATCAAACTCGTCAATCAGACCACTAAACTTATTAAATTGACATATTTTGACCACCGCCGTTAAAAAATGAACCTAGGGGTGGCGACGGGGTGACGTGGCAGTTAACGAAAATTTGTAAAATTATACATTTAGTCCTTGTTATTTACCTATTATATTAATTTGATCCTAATTTTAATTTAATTAAATAAAATTAACGAACCAATCAAATGACGACACATGTCTCATCTATTTTTAAGTTTTAATTTATTTAATTTAATATATTTAATCAACCAACTAGATGGTGACACGTGTCACCATCAACCAACCAGATGGTAACACGTGTCACCGTCTGATTGACGAGTTCCATAATTCGGTGGTCAAAATAGGTACGCCCCTAAAGTTCGGTGGTCACTGGAGTAGTTTACCTTTTTTTTATTTAACCACTTTATCCGATTCAAATAATGTCAGGATTTGAACTTTTAACCTTATTTAAAGAATTCAGTGCATTATCTCACTAGATCAATTAGTTTAATTAAGTTAAGTTCTTTTCTGATTGCGAGGTTTACTTCTTTGGAGTAGGGGTGTAAACGAGTCAAGTGGAGCTCGAGTAGTGCTAAGCTCGACTCAACTCGTTCAACTCGTTAAGAATTTGAGTCGAGTTCGAGCTTGAGTAGTTTTTAACGAGCCTGAATAAATCTGAGCTCGACTCGGCTCGTTAAGAACTTGAGCTGAATTCGAGTTCAATCGAGTCAAGTGTTGACTGAGTCGGACTCAAGTAGCTCGCGATCTGTCTCGTCTCATTTAAAGCTCTATTAGGAAAAGGCTTTGATATACAAGTTGTGTAACCTAAAGCTTACACAAGTTTGTTAATTTTAGAGTTTAGGGTGTTAATTTAAGGTTTAGAGGTTTAAGTCGTTGAGTTTAGAATTTAGGATTTTAACTAAAACATGGAATTGGATAATTAAACATCCAAAAATGGGAATTGTGAAAAGTAAAGTATTTGGAGAAACCAAGTCCCACAAATATGTCAAATAGGGCCCATTTGATAGGAGTAGGACACTCCTCGTCCTCGTATCTTCTTTTAATTATCCCAGAGCTCCATTATTCCTCCTCTTCCTAAGAAAGAACATGTAATGTATTTAGAAATTAAGAGAGAGAGAGAGAGATTTAAAATATGTTTTCTTTAAATAAATATGTAATGTTTTTCTTCACACACTCAACTATTTTTTTAGAAAACACACGTGATATTAAACTTGTTTTTCTTTAAAAAAAATTAAGGATACAAGTGTTTTTTCTTGAAAACTTAATAGATCTATCTCTGTTTGTTCAAACTACTGATCTTTACAATATCAATCTACATGTTCAAATCATCGCCGCTAATCGTTTTTCATTTTTCACGCCGACACTTCTCGGGAGTTTCGTTGATGATGAGACTAATAAAACTCGAAAACACATTCCTGGACCATATGGAGAGGATAGAATAGGGATTCCATGGTGGATGCTTGTCGGAAGGAAGAGGTACCATGTAGGGGTGTAAATAAATTGAATTTAGGCTTAGTTTGGGGTTGAGGTTGGAAACCAGCTTTTGGAGGTAAATTCGGAATCAACGCCCGTTCTGAAAAAGTTGGAAAATTCAGCTTCTATGAATGCCCGTTTGGAGGGCTAAATTTGGGTTGCAACCGCCAGTTGAAGATCAAACCGAGAGTTGTTTGGCATTGAGGTTAAAGCCAAACGGCCGTTGGAAACGGTAGCCGCAACCAAAAACGGGGCCTTAGACAAATAATATGTATTTGTATCCACTTGTTTATTTGTAAAGGCGTTCATGTTTGGTTTGTGTTTATTTAAAATTTTAATATCATGTTCGTTTGTTTATTTTTGAAGGTGTTTGTGTTCGTTCGTTTAACGTTCGCAAACATGTTCGTTTAGCGTTTGCGAACACTCTCTATTTAGCCTTTTATTTACAAGCCAAAGAAAAAATGGTGAAATTACGCCTAGTCCTTAAGTTTCTCAAACTTCACAATTTGAACTCAAAAATTCATCACGTGTTCAATTTAGTCTCTACATTTACCAATATTTTGATTTAAAAACAAATAAAAGGAAAAAAAAAGAATAAAATAAACGAGTCAAAAAAAAAACAATATGATAAACGAGCTTGTTTATGAAAATAAACAAACCAAACACATTTTTATTCGTATTCGTTCGTTTCTTAAATTATATTCATACTCATTTAGTATATCGATGGTCCATATGAGATGACACGTGGTTTAAACTAGACCGTTGTTCATATTTTTCTCCGCTTCTCTATCCTATCTGACCCAGTTCTAAATATTAGGCTTGCTCACACAGAAATGGATCCAATTATCCTACCCGACCCATAAACAAATCACCCATTCTTTATAAAACCCAAAACAAAACTCGAACTCTAACCGACCTAACCAAATTAAAGGATTCAATTAATTTGGTTTCTTATCTATAAAGTTTGGTCCGTTGGATTGTGTTTTCCAAACCCAATCATTTTATTCAATTCAATAATTACCTTTTAAAATCTAAATTTAGATTTAGATTTCATAATGCTATACTCCGAATCTACTGTCTTGGCTTTAATATTATAACTTTTACTGTATCTTTGAGCTTGTTGTTAATCAGGAACAGATTTTAACAACATAGTTTGGAAAATTTACTTAGAATTTTCAAAAATTTTGGACGTCTAAACTAAAAGTTTTAAAGAGTTTAATTTAATTTTCTTAAAAAAATCTAACTAAATTTTTTTTAATATGAAACTTAATGAGAATTTTTTTTGCCGTTAGGGATGTTTTGGAGCTGTTAGGGTCTTTATTTCCCGTAATAAATGCAGTTATGCAACTATTCGTATCGAAACAGGAACATGCGTCCCTGTTTCGAAACAATCTCAAAATAGAAAGAGTCGTTATGTGAAATAAGGAGACCGTATAGAAACGGGTAAGGCCGTATAGGAACGACCATATAGAAACGGGTGAGGCTGTATAGGAACAGCCATATAGAAACAAGTAAGGTCGTATAGGAACGCCCGACCGTATAAAAACGGGTAGGACCGTATAGGAACGGATTTTGATAGTTTCAAAACATATCGATACAGATTATGCATATATCGAAACAGGTACATTAAAAACACTGGTTTGGCTACTTAAAATGTTTCAAACATTGCCAAAACATTTTTAAACATCCTCAAACTTATTTTCAAGTTGTTTGGACTTAAAGTATGTTTTAAATTCTTTTCAATTTAATCCAAAACATTTTCAATTATTATATCAAAACATTTAGTTCTACAAAAATACTTAAAAAAATTAAATGGGGATTTAATTAAAAGTGTTTAAAAATTTTAAACAAAATAAGAATTTCTAATATTTTTAAAAGGGCTAAATAAAAATTTTAATATTTAAAGTACGAAATGTTGATTCCCTAAAATTTTGGGAAGTCAGAGCTCCAAGCCTCCAACTATGGTCTGTTACTGTCGCTAAATATAATCTCAACTTGAGGTCATTATCTTCTTCCAAACAAACATACGTATAATAATAGGTACAATGTTATTTTTATACTCCAAGACTTTTCCTTTCTTTTTCAATGTTCCTTCACTGCTTTTAAACTTCGGATACCAACCTCTATTATATTTCTATCTTTTGTTAGAGACTAACGAAATCACCGAAAGTACATTGGACCTAGTGTTTTAATACCAAATTAAAAATTTAAATTACGATTGTGGTCGTATTTTCGATCACGGTGTTTTATTGTGGCTGTAGATAATAATAAATATATTAAGATCATTGCAAACCGTTATTTCTCACAACAGAATTTTCAGACGGTATCGCTATTGCTATGTAAGGGTTGCTATTAGTGGCAGCCATATTAGATTTCTAAACTTGTGAAGAAAAGTTGCACCAAATCCAGATGGATCAAAAAAGAAAAGAACTTGGAACATTTGGAAATAGAAATGTAAAATATAGTTCGTCTTAATTAAGCTTCAATCTCAAACCTTGAACACTTGATGGATCCCATGGATATGTCAATCTCTATCAGGTTTTCCTCTTCATTAATGTCGTTGAACTCTGCTAGAATCTCCATCAAGCTCCGTTGCTGGAAAATGGTTTCCGGCATCAAGTCTGGCAATTTCTGCTGCATAGTATTAGTACTGTACTTATTATTCGGCCGATCTTCTTTGTGCTTAACGTAATGTCCCCCGGGAAGTGAGATTTCAATGAGACTATCCTCGTCGGATATCGATCCGTCGTTGGACCAATCCGGCGTTCCATCCATGTTATTCCGAAATGGCCACTCCACTTCGGAACCAACGCATTCCTTTTCAGACAAGACATCTGGTGAACCACTTCCCTCTTGTGAGTTTTGCTTTTTAACTTCAGTTTCAGGATGCTGTCTTGAATTTGATGATGCCGAAACATCTTCCATTTGAGGCGAGCTTTCCTCGACTGATTCCACCACCAACTTCAGTTTCCTCTTGGATAATAGGAAGAGAAGAGTTGAGAAGATCATGACCGTAGATGTGAAGAAGATGGATAAGGACCCTAGGATAAAGAAACCAGCAAATGTTACCACCGGGCCAGCAACAACAACAATCCATGACAGTGGGGTTTTGAGGAGAAACAAACAAGTACCCATTTGATCATTTTCCAACTCCATGGACTAGAAAAAAAGGGTTAGCCTGTAAATTGATGAACTTGTAAACTTAGTTCTAGATTTTCAGAATAAATGGCATATGCTGATATGCAGTATGCAGAAGCAAGAAGAGAGCTGGGTGGGCGTATGAATAAGAACAAGAAAAAATCATATGTCCAAAAGAGTGAAGGGGTTTCATAGATCAAAAACAAACATACCCGGAGAAAAAGAAGGTGTTTTTGTAGGACATAATGTATGTATGAGTATGATTCAACTGTTCATATAAATAGTAGTAATGTAGTGCCCAAAAAGGAAAGAAGGGAAACCAGGTTGCCAGTTTTGCTTGTAATCTGCTCAATGTGAAGAGAGTGGGAAGTGGTTTGCCAAAGTTGAAGCATGCAAGTTGAATATAAAGAAATGTTTTTTTGGATTACAAATCTGGACTGTGCGGATGAAAATCTTCTGCTCCTTTTCGGTGCCTTTATTTATGCTCCCACGTCCAAAATTAGGTTTAGGATTTAGAACTTTAGGTTAGGGTGTAGGTAATTTAAGGTATGGTGTATTTTTAAAGGTACAGGGTATAAGTGGTAAGATTTAAGATTTAAAATTTAGGGTTAGAACTTAGAATTTAATTTTATAGTGTATTTTTAGTGTTGGGGCGACGCCGAAAAAGGGCAGAGATGAAATGGTGCCATCAGGGCAAATTTTTTGGGGGGCCATTAAGGGATATTGGAGTGATGGTTGTAGAACTTTTAACTTTGCCTTAGACGTTTCCATAAAGGCAAGTTGGCTAGGGAAGGCTGCATTTTTAAAGTAGAGACGAGTCGAATATGACTAGGGGTGGAGGAGAGCAAAATCTGATATGGTGATTAGTTTGGTTTTACTGTCTTTTTTCTAAAGGAAGGCTAGGAGGATTAATGATAATGTGGGACTAGTCAAGGAAAGCTAATGTTTCGCATCCAAACTTTTAGCCTCGAATGAAAATTGATCTCCTAATATGGATGAGAGGTGGGAAAACCCTCGTGGTGTTTTATCTATTTTGAATGTTGGTGTTGCCATATGATCACCTCCTAAGTCTGGTATTGACATTTTAATGTCGTCGGTGCTGCCAAGATGAAGGAAGCTGGGTTTGAAGGTGTTTTGAGGCATGAAGATGGGAGTTTGAGAATGCTCGTCTCGGCTCCAGGGAAGGTTTGCGGGCTGTTTGTGCAGAGTTAACTGCTGTAAAAACAGCGTTGGAAGTATTTATGGAAGCTAAATGGTTAGTGGGAGATATGCACCGTTCAGCCCTATTCAAAGCAGGGTGGCAAGGTTAGATTGGAAACTGCAGGTGTGTGTGGATTTTGATTTGTTGGATAGACTTCTTTTATTTTTTTGTTGTTGTAGTTTGTGGTAAAAGGTGTGAGTGAGGAGCAGGATAAGAGCTTGAACCTATTTATTTGATTTTGTCGTATTGATTTAGTGTTTGATGGTGATAGTTCCGTGTAATCAGTTGTATCGTTCCCAAGTTGTATGTACTCTTTTCCTCCAAAGTTTAAGGAGGTTTTTAACGAGGCATACAACTTTGGGTTCTTCTATAATAAAAATCGCTATTTGCCGAGCAAAAAAAAAAGACTAAATTTCTGGGTTGTTTCTCTCACACACTGTTGATTCATCGCCAAATCCCAGAAGCTCCCAATTGCTCACTATATATTAAAAATGGATTATTTTTTTTAATTCCTAAACACACAAATCAGGTTGTTTTACTACAGCAACTGATTCTCTTGGAAACTTCAAAACCCTTGTTTTCCCTGTATTGATAATTTGATTTTACAGTCTCAAAGCTTGGAAATGAGAGAAGTCATGTGCAGACATCTGAGGTCACCACATGGCACTTTCCCTCCGATTTCAGGGGGGTTAGGAAAACAAAGAAAGCCTAAACAAAGAGAGGACTATTATATTAATTTCTCTGCAGCCAACCCCAGTCAGTCCCAAGAGACAAGAACCCTATTATATATATATATATAAAAAAGCTAAGAATCACTTACCTACTACAATAAGGTGTGCGACGCAGGTGAATTTAGATTAATCAAGATAAAATTTTGAAAAATTGAGAGAGAAAAAACACCCAGAGAACCAAAACTAGAAGCTTTAGGAAAAACAGTGAAGAAAGAAACACCATGTTTAGAGACAGGTTTTCTTCAGAAAGCTTTATTCTTGCTTTGAAACTTCAACAGCATTAAGCTTCAACATCAAAACTTTACAGTTTACATGCAAATTAGTGAATTACGACAGACTATAAGCTGATCCTATGAACACTTCTATGTCTTATATTAAAAAAATTAGGGTTTAGAGGTAGAGTTTAAAAAATTAGAAATATGGTGTATTTTTTAGATTTAGGGTTTATATGTTAGGATTTAAAATTTAAGGGTATTGCTTAAAATTTAATATTTTAGTGTTTGACATAGAAAGGGCACTGAAAAAAAATACTAAAAAAGTCAATTGTATTTTTTAAAATTAAAACTTGTAATTTTTTTATTATGATATATAAAAAGACACTGAAAAGGGTGTAAAATTTTTGTCATATTCAATTTGCGTCGGCTCATGATATGTGCCCTACTCTTCTTCGAAGTTCGAATTATGATGATGCTGATGTGAACTAGGAGCTTTACACGCCTTTTTTTTTACCCTACTGCTGGACTTCATTAATCATATAATAATTAAGGCATTTCACTTTTTAAAGGCTAGCTCCGAGATTGAAGTTTATCAAAGCTTTACTTCATTATAAGTAAGGTTTTAGATATGTGCGAGATGAACGTCTACACATAACGTTAAGAAAAGAGAGGCTCAAATGAACTAAATTAAATATTTATAAAGAAAAACAAAATTTTGGTTTAATAAATTATAAGAAAAAATAAAAAATTAACTTTAAATGGGCATCATAATATATTTTTTACTAAGATAAAAATACATTTTAAAAAATCTTATAATACATCTTTGAGATTATAAATTAAATGGTAGCTTTAATAAACTATACAGGCCTACAAACCTTTAAACTGCTCTTGTTCATCACTTTAAGCAATCTAGGTCTAAATTCAAGTTTTTAGGTAATGCTTTAATTTGTTGTGATTTGTTTTTCATAATTTTGTTTATAGTTGGAATGTTGTAAGAATTCAAGTATAATTTAGTTGTTGTTTAATAAATTGAAAAATATTTATTAATTTTCAGATTAAATTTCAGATGTATTGAATTTGTATTGTAGAAATGATTTGAAATTTTAGTGAAAATTAAATATTAAAATGTAATTATACTCTAGTATTTTTGGTTGCCCTCTCAGGGATTGTACTAACTAATTCAGACTAACCCGCGTCGCACACCTGGTTTTGGTGGGTGAGTCTTCATGTGGGAGTTTTTTACATACACAATGACTCGAGACATGCTTGAGTGATACAAAACTGCTTATCACTTGATAGTATTTATAAATGCTTAATGCTGACATCTGTGTTGTTTGATAATTCAAGATGAGAGATGGATTACTTGTTCTTTGAAATTACATCACTGATAACAATATTAATTACATAACTGAGATACATAGCTAAATGTTTAATTTGGACTTAAACCATTTTAGATATCCATAAACACTACAACGTAGATTTTAATCACAAACTCTAAATTAAATTTCTTTTATTGCAGAAATAAATTTCTCACCCGCTGGTACATAAAATATTTTCTCAAACAAAAATTAAATTTAAATTTCAAAATTCAAGACGCGACCCCATCGACCCATTTTTAAAGTTTATCATATATTATATTAGTTTCTAACATTCAAACCCTGCATGAGACCTACCCTAGTAGACAAGCTAAGCATCCTTTTATGTTAGTTTTATTGTATCAAGGGTAGTTATTATATGTAGCGATGAAAATAAAAAGTTTTCATAAGTGCTTCAGTTTTGAGATTTAGGGACTCCGTTTAGGGGTTTAAGTGTAAGAGTTTTGAATTTAGGGGTTATAGTTAGAATTGTAGTTTAAGGTTATTAAAACATAAATCTCTAACCATGTTACCCTAAAATCTAAACCATAAACTCTAAACTCTAAATTCTATCCTTAAACCATAAATATTGTAGACCCTAAATTCTAAACCCTAAATCATAAACCTTAAACTAGGTCAATAAACCCTAAAACTAAGAGTGCTCGTGGAAACTTTTCGTTTCCACCGTTGTATCCCTCGTATTAAATGAACAACATGTGTGAATATAAAATAAGTAAGTGAATCTAATTAGTAGTATAGAGAAAAGAAATTGGAAGGACAATTAAACAAAAATAAAAAGGACGAAAAAAATAGCAAGTGCCACTTGTCGGCTAGCTGTGCAAGTAAAGCAGTGCCGCATGAAACCCTAACCACAACACCTTTTGCTCAACATTTCGACTACAACACATTGGTTTGGCAATTGATTAATGGGAATGGGAACGTTTTGGAGAGGCATTTGTCTTGGGAAATGGAAATCCGACCGCCGTCGGGGACTCCAACCATACGGAATGTTTTGCCCTCACCACACTTGTGGCGGGGACCATATCTTGACCTCCTTCCTTGTCTCATTGTTTTTTGCAAATCTTTTGGACTGGCTTATCATTTTTGCCTTTGAATCCTGTGCTCAACTAGGCAAAATTAGTGGAAATCCACTTGACTTTTATATTTTAGTTATTGGGGCGTTCAGATTATAATTTGGGATCTAAGCAAGAAATTATAATAACAGTTGGACCTCGTCACCTCCTCATGACGAGGTAGGTCCTCGCCGTGTGCTCCTGGCGAGGTGCTGCTGAATATGCCAAGCCTCGACTTAGTTGGTAAGAGCCTGCAACGGATCAGAGCGGCAGGCCTAGCTCGGCTCAGCTTTAATCAAAGTCAAAACTCGCCATGTGCTCTTGGCGAGGTATTGTGCATACATGCAGGCATGCAAAAATAGCTTTTACGTGAAAGCTAGTCACCCCTTTAATTTATTTTTGTATATTATTTGTATATATAGGGTAGAAATGTGTGTATGAGGTGTATATTTGAGAAGAGAAAAATTAAGAATAAAAGAAGATTTTGAGTGTATAAGGGCTGAGAAGAGAAAAATTTTAGAGAGATTGAGACATCAATTTGGGTGATATTTTTTGAAGATATATTCGAAGACGGTGAAAATTGTTGAAGTGTATTTTTTCGTAGATTTTCTTGGTTTCTCAACAGTAAGTAAGCGATTTATTCTTTTTAATTAATCTGGCGTTTTTTTAAAACTATCTATGGTCTGTAAATTTTTTTGTGTGATTGAAGATATATTCATTCGAATTATAATTACTTCTTTTTTATTGTTGAAGGCTTTAAAGCACATTTACAAGGTTTCAATATATTCGAATGATAATTACTTTTTTATTGTTGAAGGCTTTAGAGCACATATACACGGTTTCTCATCGACTCCGGTAACTTTTTTGTATTTTTTAATTTATATTCTCATAGATCAAAATTTTTGAAGTTAATACATTTTTTTGATTATATATATATATATATATATATATATATATATATATATATTCTAATGATAATTATTTTGCAGATCTGTAAATAGAAAATGACATCTGGAGGAGTTTTGTTGTATCGTGACCATGATCACATTTCGTCTCTTATTCAAGAAGAGCAAGTACGTAATTTAAAATTTATTATGTCATGTGTAATACGAAATAATTTTTTATTATAATTACGTTGTTGTCAATATAATTGTAAATTTTGAATAGAAATGTTGAGAGTTGAGAAAAGAATAAAGAATAGAAAAAGACTATAAAAATACAATGAAAAAAAATAAAGAATTAAAAGAATTAAGTCAAATTTTTTATTACTTATTATTTTTTATTAATTGTTATTAATATTTTCTATTTTTATATGTTAAATGTTATTTTATCTTATTTTATGTTATTTTATGTTATTTTTAAATTTAAAAATGCAATTACTTCATTTATTCAATTGATCTTTTTTCTCTATATTAATTATAGGGTGTGGAGCATACCATCTGCCGTTGAGGAATGAATATCAAGCAACCTTTCGACCGCATAGTTTATTACCTACGGCGCGTCGGTTTTTATAGTGCTACATTTTTTCGTGGATTTAAGATTATCCCGGGATTGATTACTGCATTGATTGAACGATGGAGACCAGAGACTCACACATTCTATTTTTCATTTGGTGAATGCACAATAACTTTGTAGGATGTAGCAATACAGCTTGGTGTCCCCATAAATGAGAAGGCGTTGGTTGGAGAAAACAAGTATAATGTATTTGAGCTTTGCAGGCAGTACCTGGGCATAGTTCCTCCTGGGTCATGTGTGGACGTTCTACATCTCAAAGTTTCATGGTTGCAGCAACAATTTATTGTAACAGATGAATATGGTCGCCAAGAGCTTGAGTGTGCAACCCGAGTATATATACTGCAACTTATCGGTGGGGTATTGATGTCAGATACATCTGATAATATGGTTCACACATAATATTTGTCGTTCTTGGATGATTTTGACACAACTGCTACATATAGCTAGGGATCTGTGTCACGGCCCAAAGTTCTTGGTCCGAGACAGTGGCGCAGAGATCCGCCCCAGAGGTTCAAGATGGATCATCGGGCTTGCCAAGACCACCAGACTTGGCCTGACACTTGGAGAATGCTAATGAGCCCGTCCACATTGATTCGGTAAACATGACAGGAGACAACATATCAGAGAGGATTATGGAAGAATCTTGCCATATTCGGTGTGGAGACCTATCCAAGGAAAGCTTCCTACTAATGGATGTAGTTAGATAGGATTTTGATTCTCTTTCCATAGATAGGAGATATTGTAGGGATTTGGGCTAATCCTGGCCATCCATGTAATTCGATCTGGACCATTGATTTGGAGGGTGCTCAACTATAAATAGAGAGCCCCTCCCTCATTTGTAATCATCCATCATTTGAGTAATACACTTGGCTTTTACTCTAAACACTTTGTGGTGTTCTTCGCGTTCTTGAGCGTTTTTTCTACTGTTCTTGTTGCCTTTCTCTCTTGATCGCTTACTCTAGGAATGATCTTGTGTTTGTGGGTCTTGGAAGTTTCGATCTTTCGGAGAAGATTTTTAGGCTTACTTAGTCGTTCGTCTAAGAACATCGACTAAGGCCGCACGTTGGGCTAGTCGAAACTCTAGCCACGTGACATCTACAATATTAACATTCTCGTACCGTAAAATGTGCGAGGTTGCAATAATGGTTGGTGAGAAGAAGAATTCAAATATGGGCGGATGTCAAATATTATTGTAGTCGTGGGCGTGGTACATGCTGCCTCATCTAACGCACATTGTAGAAGTACCCGTAGCGTTTGAGTATCCGCTTGTTGAAAGGTAACATTGTGATTACAGTTGTATATGACTTTTTATTGATATAATATTTATCTGTAATGACTTAGAAATATAAGTCTAATATCTTTGTAGATGGAGACATAAGTTGACAAATGCGAGAGTGATGCACAACACTGTCAGAGAAACCAGACTCAAGATCCAAACAATATGGAAAAATCTAGTATCGTAATATTATTTTCAGTTCAATATTTTTGACTTTGTTTTTTTAAGTAAATGTTTGTTTGTTTGTGTATGCATATTAATATTTGTGTTTTACAGTTTATTTGGCAGCCCCGTACGCGAATGACACAATCAAGTATTGCATACCAGACAATGTGCTTGAATGTTCATCACTCTGGAGTGCAATAGTGCACCTAAAAGAGACGTATGACAGCTTTAGAAGCCAGTGTATAAATCAAATAATTATTTTTTAAATTTATTGTCAGAGAAAAGCTCAGTTTGTGAAAGATGGAATTAAAACTATCGAACGGATTTTATGTTATTCTTTTAGTTTTTATGTTTAGATAATTATCATACAAACTATATACAAATTTACAGGTTTATTTTTTAAAAATTAAAATCTAAAATTTTAACTTTAAATTTTATATAAACCTTAAATCTTAAATTCTAATTATAAACTATAAATTTTAAAAGAATATTACAAAAAAATTTGAAAAGCTTTAATCATAGATTAAATTTTGAAAATAAACTATAACAATTTCTAAGAGACGGCAAATATTGATGTCTCTACTTTTGACTTAACTTCACTGAGGGACATTAATCTCAGCAATAACAAGTTGTATGGAAAGCACCCAAGATGGATATGGAATGTGTCATATTTGGAGGGATTAGTTTTTGGCCATGTTTGGTAAATAAAGGTTTGGGCAAAAATTAGAGTTTTGAGGTATAATTAGAGGTTTGACCAGTCAAATTCGCTAATATTGTTGTTTGGTAAATATCGGATTGAAAGAGCGAATTAGGGTAAAACCGCTAATTTTGAAAAAGCTCATAATAGGAGCTTTTTGAGATTAGAGGTTTGATATTAGAGTCGTAAAGACTCTTTTACCCTTACTAATTACCAAAAATCTCAAAATAATTTAAATTAAATATTTTCTCACCCTATTTATAAGCTAATCTTATTTACTTTTTTCTTTTTATTATCACATATTTATATGTGTATTTAAATTTATTTATTAATTAAATTATATTAAAATAATTATATAAATAATAAATTAATATATAAATCATTTGAATATGTTTAGAAAAGTTATATTAAAAATAATTTTATAGATCTAATTAATAATAATTAGATACAAAATATTGATAACTAATAAACTATTCAAACAAGTATTGAATATAAACGTGTCCTTATATGTCATTTTATTTGTTTAAATAATCTAACAGTTATCAGTTAATTTTACCAAACACTTTTATACAATCAGCTAATACAATTCGCTAGTCAAATCGACTATAATGCAATCAGCTATCAGCTAATGCAATCCGCTATCCGCTATCAGTTATCCGCTAATTGCCAAACAAGGCCTTTATGTTTATATGATGTTTTACCATAGCTAGGTGTTGGAGAATTATTGTTGTCTTAGGCGTGTTGGTTCTTTTTGTACTCTCGTTTGCTTTATGCTTAGTTGTGTTGTACTCTTTTCCTCTACTTACAATTAGGGAGATTTTTAACGAAACACACAATTTAAATCATAGGCAAGTATGTTTTAAATCTCTAATAAATCCTCATTTGCCGAGAAAAAAAACGCTTAAATTTTAAAGCTTTAAATTAAATCAGTAACATTTATAACAGAAAGAGTTGTGTAATTTAGAATACGCAACATATCTATTATATACTTTTCTTACTGTATATTGTGTCTAATGCAGCTTTCCTTAATCCTTAACAAAATCCAGCACATTCTTGCTAAAAAAACTGCCATAAAAATAAAGTTTGAGATATTTTTATTGTTTAGTTTTACCGTGGAACCTAACAAGTGGTCCTAGTGAAAAAATGAGTGATGTTTATTTTAGTAGACCTGGTTTAAATCGTTTTATTTTTAAGGTGTGTGTATTGTCAAAAAATTAAAAATATATATGAAAAGAAAAACTTATTGTGTAAAATTATCGTGAGACGATACAATATTTAAAAAGTAAATAATTATTGATAATTCATTCGAATGTGTGGTCGGTTGAAATTTTCAAGAATCAAAAGAAATCGTGTTTCTAAGATATTTAGTGTCATTAATTTTAGTCCATATTAAAATAAAATTTAAATCACAAAACTCTAACGTAATCTAATACCATAGCCATAGGTAGGGAAAGATTGTAGATTAACCAAGTCCACTAACAGGAAATCAAAGATGATATCTTTTGGTATAAGAAAATCTTATAACAACGGGGGACAACCATAGATATTCATTTTGAAATCAGAAAGATTTGTTTTACTGCTTCGGGTAGAAATATACCCAATAGAGGGATGCAGAATTTTATATTAGATAATGAACTTATAAAATTTTGAGGGCGTGAATTTATAAAATTTTAACGGGTAAAAATATTTTTTCAATAGAAAATATATACAGTATTTCTAAATTATATACGAATTTCAAATCTCTAAGAGACGACCGCCTCCTGCCCGCTCGATCCATCTCTGTCTATACTTACCCAAACAGTGATTCACGAATATGAGATGAATTCCCTACGCTAAAATACTAGGAATATTAGGGATGGCAAACGAGCGGGGCGGGTGCAGATACCCTCTCCTCCATCTTCATGCCCACTTAAAATATTCATATCCACCACATACTCACTACTCACGATGGGTACAATTTTTAAATCCACACCCGCCCACATGAGTTCATTCTCAAATCTTTCCCCAAAGCCACTACCCAACTGGACATCCACAGTCCACCACCTAACATGTATTTGCCTATAAGCTACTGCTAATATCGAATTATGTAAAAATAACCATATAATTTCGTAAAGAAGAGTACAACTTCGCATACTTTATTGATTGATCAAGTGTGTATATATATAATACATTTGCACCGGTATAAATTTAACTACAACTTAATAACTTACTAACTAACATCGCTAACTTAACCAAAGCACATTTTCACCCATATAAATTCTACTTAACTTTTTTTTTGCTCAGCAAAGGCGATTTTATTAAAGTTATTGAAAATTACACGCCTTACCCTGAATGCGCGCCTCATTAAAAACCTCCCTAAACCTATATGGAGGAAAAGAGTACGACACAATTCAGGGGATACAAAGTTAAACTTGTAACCCCCTCGTCCTGGTCTGGCCGGATGACCGGTCCGAGTGGGCCACACGGGGAAAACTGAAGCGAAACCCATCAAGGTTCCCCTTCGATTAGCAACCCTAATTTTTTTTTTCATTTTAATCTTGACTAAAGGCATCTTAGTACCTAAGTGATCACGACAGCGGAAAACATCTATAAGGAAACACATTCGAACTACAACCACACAATAAACTGCTCATTTTACACATACAGGGCATGCCGTATCGATACGCCAATCAAGGGTATTGATACGCCTTGACCAAGTCAACCCAAATAGCCAATCCAGGGAAGATCGTATCGATACATCCCTTGAGCGTATCGATACGCCCCTCTCGGTCAACATCTCGTGGTCAACGAGATAAACCCGTATCGATACGCCCCATAACCGTACCGATACGTCAAAAACTCCCCAATTTCTCAGAATTCCAGTGAGCAAAAATCGTATCGATACGCCCCCGGGTATCGATACGCACAGCCAAATCTGTGTTCTTTTAGGCAAGACCGTATCGATACAGCCCTCAGGCGTATCGATACACCCTGCTCTGCAACTCTCCAATTTCACCAAAAACAACATCAAACATGCCTCTAAATGCATTTTTGGACTCCCATAAGCTCATACAAACATCTATACAACATGCTATGACCAAAGGAAGCAATCAAGATAACTAATAAGACATTCATTCATGACCTCCACACAAAGGGGTAAATTTAGCATATATGGGCATACATAAGAGCTCAAATAGGCTAAAGGCACAAGTTAACACATATGATGTTTGCACATATCAGCAAAGCAACCTAAACATCCAAAAAGGCATGCCATCACACACAAGCATTTATCAAGGCATAGCATGGTTTACAAAATCAAGCCAAGCATAAACATCCAAATCATTTACGAGTCAAACATCACTCATACAAATCACTTAATTGCCCCATTGCTAGACTACCACATTAATTACTAAGTCATACTTGAGCAACAAAAACTTCGAAAGTCCCTTCGCCTTGCTCCGTGCTAACACCACGCTAATGATCTGCATTGTTGAAAATGAGAGCGTAAGCTAAAAGCTTAGTGGGGATGCTCTAAAATCCAAAAACAACAACAATGCAGGGTTCAAGCATGCAATCCCTTAATCTCACATACAACATGCATAGGTATCAACAAGTCGACCTAGCTAGTCTTTCAAGAGTCATAATATGGCATCTCACATCATATTAAGCTCAACATCAAATATCTCAATTATCATAACATCATAATCATGAGAGCAATTTCATTGGCCACTATTAGTTTACCCGGATGTGCGGATTTAATCTCAACAACAACATTACCTCGGTGGGATTACACTACACTCATCACTGGACCTTGCATGGGCGAGATTCTACTCATCACCACATGCCCTACGGATGGGATTCCACTCATCATCACGTATAATATATATAAATTTTCGGTGGAATATTACATCACCGTACTCCTCCTTGGTGCCTTAACGCCACCAAGGCCACATACGTTTTGACTCAATCGTGTGCACACTAATCCTAATGATCGATCATTTACACCCGGTAAGTTAATTAGTGCCAATTCTTTTAACACCATCACATATCCACCATTTATATCACATGCTCGTCACATACATATATCAAGGTACACATATACCATTCAAGCCATATTTCTCACACTCAAATAGGCAAGGCATAAAATACCATCAATAGGAAACAAGGAGTTAAGTTACCAATTCAACTCCCACATAGGAAAGGCATACCAAGCACATTCCAACACATACACTACACACACTTGAACCAACTTTAAAACATATTTAAAGTTACTCACCACCATTCCTTAGCAACTCAAGCAAGAAAGCAAGCTTCCTAAATGCCCGGATTCGATCCCGATACTTCTCCAATGTCTTCTCTTGTTTCTAGCCAATCAAAACACAACCATTACTCACAAATCAATGCTAAATTTCAGTCATCACTCCAGTTCATAAACACAAGCCACACTTCAACAATTTCAAACCCAACAATCACCCAAAATTTCCATTTTCGAGCTCCCTTAAAACCAGCTGAAAACCATATTTTCAAACACCCAAATGACATCTAAATGGTCCCAAAACACTTTCCTAACATCCCTAAACCATCAGCCCTTCAACTTAACTCTAAAACTCACCAAAATCCAAGTTTTAGACACTTCAAAAATGGCCATAAATACCCATTCCGGGTTTTCACCCAAAATCACTCATTTTAACATATTATGTGTATTTTAAGGTGACTAAACCAAAACCCAACTTAATAAATCAAAATCAATTGAAAAACCCAATAAAAATCCATTCTTTCTTTAAACTTGAAAATCAAAAAAGTGGGTAGTTTCGAAATATAAAGCTATGTAAATGTAGAGGATGAAGAGGAGAGTTCAAATATGTGATTACCTTCAAAAACGCCCTTGAGATGAAGAAGAAATCAAAGGGGATAGTAAATAGGGTTTGGGGAGGTGTCTGATGCTTTTCACGTTGGGGGGGGGGGAAGAAATGGGGAAAGATGATAGCTATCTCCTTTCTTTTTAACTTGATAAGGTTGTCCATTTTTTTGTTTTGGTTAAATTACCAAAATGATCCCTCCTTTTTATTTAAAACTCAATTGGCTCAAACTAAGGTCAGTTTGATTAAAATAAATTTTACCGACTCGGACCAACTAACCCGACTAACTCCTAACCCCAAAACACGGGTGTTACAACTCTCTCCCACTTAAGGAATTTTGTCCCCGAAATTACCTGACTGAAAGAGATACGGAAACTGCCTTTCCATATCCTCCTTCCTCTCCCAAGTGGCCTCGTCCACACCTCTATGTTGCCACCGCACTTTTACTAACTCAATCGGTCTGTCTCGTAACACTTTACTGTCAGAAGCTAGGATCTCAACTGGTTCTTCCTCATAAATCAAATCCGGATTCAATTCAATCTCTTCTACAGGCATAACATGTGATGGATCGGACCTATACTTACGGAGCATCGAAACATGGAATACATCGTGTATCTTCTCTAGCTCGGATGGCAAACGCAACTGATAAGAAACTGGACCAACCCTCTTCACAATCTCATACGGTCCTATGTACCTCGGACTCAATTTCCCCTTTCGGCCAAATCTCATTACTTTCTTCCACGGAGACACTTTCAAGAATACCTTCTCACCCACTGAGAACTCAACTTCCTTTCTCTTCAAGTCGACATAGGACTTCTGCCTATCCGAAGCAGCCTTCAATCGATCGCAAATCAATTTCACCTTGTCAGTCGTCCCCTTGAGCAAATCCGGCATAGGTAATAACTTATGCCCCACTTCGGCCCAACAAACTAGAGTTCTACACTTTCAGCCATACAAGGCCTCATACGGAGCCATCTGAATACTCGACTGGAAGCTATTATTGTACGCAAACTCAACTAGAGGCAAATGCTTCTCCCATGTACCCTGAAAGTCAATGATGCAACAACGCAACATATCTTCTAAGATCTGTATAACTCTCTCTGACTGACCATCTGACTGAGGATGATAAGACGTGCTGAAATTCAAACGGGTACCCAAAGCTGTATGCAGACACTCCCAAAATCGAGATGTAAACCTCGGATCTCTATCGAACACAATAGACTTCGGCACACCATGCAGTCTAACAATCTCACCAATGTACAAATCGGCCAATCTATCTAATGTATAAGTGGTATTGACTGCCAAAAAGTGAGCACACTTCGTAAAACGATCTACTATAACCCAAACTGAGTTCTTCTTCGTAGGCGTCAAAGGCAAACCCGAAACAAAATCCATGGTGATATTCTCCCATTTCCATTCCGGAATTCTCAATGGTTGCAACAAACCTGAGGGAACCTGATGTTCCGCCTTCACTCTCTGACACACCAAACACTTACTCACAAAGTAGGCCACATCTTTCTTCAAACCAACCCAAAAGTACTCATTCTTCAAGTCGCGGTACATCTTCGTACTCCCCGGATGCATAGCAAACGGACTACTATGTGCTTCAGTCAAAATTGTACGTCTCAAGTCATTGTCCTCTGGCACAACTATCCTATTTTTGAAACACAAAACCCCGTCGGTATTGAAACTGTAGTCTGAAGATCTTCCTTCGGCTATATCTTGCACGTGAGGTGCCAAAGATCTATCTAAGAGCTGATTCTCTCTAATCAACTGACCTAGAGTAGGTCTAACCTGAAGCTCGGCTACCAAGCCACCATCTCCAGACAAGCTCAATCTAGCAAACATGGATCTCAAGTCTACGACTATCTTTCTACTCAAAGCATCGACCACTATATTGGCCTTACCCGGATGGTACTCAATGGTAAGATCATAGTCTTTTAGCAACTCTAACCACCTACGCTGTCTGAGATTCAAATCTCGCTAAGTCATAACGTACATCAAATTCTTGTGATCTGTGTACACTGTGCATTTCTCACCGTACAAATAATGTCTCCAAATCTTCTGAGCAAACACTACTGCAGCTAACTCTATGTCATGGGTCGGATAGTTACGCTCGTGAGTCTTCAACTGTCTTGAGGCATAAGCCACCACTCTCTTGTCTTGCATAAGAACACAACCTAGGCCTACATAAGAAGCATCACTGTAAACTACATAGTCTTTTCCAGACTCTTGCTGAATCAAGATCGGTGCTTGGGTTAAAGCTTCTTTCAATTTTTCAAAGGCTCTTTGTCTTGCATCTGTCCACTCAAACTGAACACTCTTCTGAAGTAACTGTGTCAATAGAGCGGCTAACTTAGAGAAACCTTCTACGAATCTTCTATAGTATCCAGCTAAACCTAGGAAACCACGTACCTCTGTTACAGACTTCGGTTACTTCCATTCAACAATGGCCTCAATCTTCTTCGGATCAACTCTAATCCCATCGGCTGACACTACATGTCCTAAGAAGACTACCTCTCGGATCCAGAATTCACACTTGCTCAACTTCGCATACAATTGATGATCTAGCAAAGTCTTCAAAACTAGTCTCAAGTGTCGGTCATGGTCTTCTTCAGTTCGCGAGTATACCAAGATGTCATCTATAAAAACAACTACAAAATGATCTAGGTACTGATGAAAAATCCTATTCATCATATCCATGAAAGCAGCCGGTGCATTAGTCAACCCAAAAGGCATGACTAAAAACTCATAGTGACCATACCTAGTTCTAAAGGCCGTCTTCGGTACATCAACCTCTCTTACCTTTAGCTGGTAGTAGCCCGATCTCAAGTCAATCTTCGAAAAGACTGATGCTCCTCTTAACTGGTCAAACAAATCATCAATTCTAGGCAAATGATACTTATTCTTCACTGTTAACTGATTTAACTGTCTGTAATCTATACACATTCTCATGCTTCCATCCTTCTTCTTCACAAACAAAACTGGTGCACCCCAAGGTGAAGAACTAGGTCGGATAAAGCCTCTATCTGTCAACTCTTGCAACTGAGTCTTCAACTCTTTCAGTTCTTTCGGTGCCATGCGATACGGAGCAATCGAAATAGGAGCTGAATCAGAATAAGTCCCAATAGTGAATTCTACCTCTCTATCCGGTGGTAACCCAGGCAACTCTTCCAGAAACACACTAGGAAAGTCACACACTGTCCGGATGTCTTGAGGTCTAACCTCACTCATGTTCGGATTCATCACATAGGCCAAGTATGCTTCACAACCCATCTCAACTAACCTCTTAGCTTCTAGAACTGAAACTACATTGGATAAGAACTTCACGTTCTCACCCACCACTACGATCTCATAATCATCTGTGAGCCTCAAAGAAATCCTCTTATTTTCAAAGTCTATCCTAGCTCTATGCTCCGTGAGCCAGTCCATACCCAGAATTACATCAAAACCATAGAAAGGTAGCTCCATCATATCCACTGGAAACACATGCCCCTGAACCATCAACGAACACCTTATGTACATTTTTCTAACTACTACCGTGTCTCCAAAAGAACTAGTAACACTAACTCCTACTTCTAACATTCCACAAGGCAATTTCAACGATTGTGCATGCTCACTCAATATGTAGGAATGTGTAGACCCATAGTCAATCAAGGAAAGTAAACCCAAAGACTGTATCGAGAAGTTACCTGCGATCACATATGTGTCATGCTGATCCCCACGCTGAGCGTAAACTCTGGCCTGACCTCCGCCCTCCGGCTGGACTGCAACTACATGTGCTATGTTCCTCTGACCATCATTTCTCGGCTGGAAGTTACCTCTACCGCGCCCGTGGCCTCTCTGAAAGTCATAGGCTCTAGCAGGAGCCTGAGCCGGTGCCTGCCCCACCTGATGTGGACAGTCACGCCTAATGTGATCCCTAGCTCCACAATTCCAACACGAGTGGAAATTTCCCCAACACTCACCAGTGTGGTTCCTCCCGCAAGTAGCACAAGTGGGCAACTTCCCACCAGCTCTCTGGCCCTATTGGCCCCTACCGTGGTTACCGCCACCATGCCTATGATCATAGTGATGCCTGTTGTCTCGATGCCTCTTGGCATCACCTCTATCAAAGTTACTGGACCTCTTACCCGAACTAGAACCACCAGACCGTTTGGTCAAGCTCAAACTGTGCTCCAAGTCCTTGGCCCTCGCGACCAAGACATCAAAATCAGTGTAGTCTGAAGCTAGAGTATACGTCTTGATCTCTTCATTCAGCCCATAACGGAAACGGTTACAACGTTCCACCTCAGTAGGAACAAGCTCAGGTGCATACTGACTTAGTCTGACAAATGGAATCTCATAGTCTGTCACAGTCATACTCCCCTGAAGCAATGCCATAAACTCTCTCTTCCTCTCATCAAGATATCACGGACCCAGATACTTCTTACGGAATGCTAACTCAAAGAACTCCCAAGTAATCTCAGTCTCATCCATACCCGTAGTGATGGTGACCCACCAAGTGTAGGCATCACTCTGAAGAAAAGACTCAACACACCCTAACTTGCACTCTCCGGTACATCCCATATGTGCGAGGATACGGACGGTCTTCTCAAACCACAACTCGGATCTCTCCGGTGTAGACCCTCTGAACTCTTCGGCCCCTAGACCACGGAGTCTCTCTAATGGCAAACCAGTGCTCTCTCCCTGATGATGTGTTGCTGCCTGACCCCCAGCTACTGCAGCCTGAAAAGCCCCGGCTATCGCCTAAACTAGAGGAGCTAAATCTATTCCGGCCGGACCTTGGCCAAGGCCACCTTGGCCACCTCAGCCTCCTTGAGGTCCCTCTCCTTCGGCCCCGGCCTCGCCTCCTACTCCTGGTGGAGGAGGTGGTGGTGGTGGAGGTAGTGGAGGAGCTCCAATTCCAACCACAGGCTCTCCCACTTGAGCCTCAACTCTAACTACTAGCTCAACTCCCAGAGCCGCTGCCCGTGGTTCCGGTCGAACCATCCTAGGCCTCCCACGTGGCCTCATGGTACAACTAGCAAGATTATAACTACAACAATTAAAACAAACATATAAGGATTACGTTAGCAAAAGCAAGGGTCCAACAGTGCTCAAGTACCTCCTTTACAAAAATCTTTTTAAATTAAGTAATAGTAGCAATGGGCACTCGACTCAACACCAAACGCAACAATTCATGCTTCAAATCATCATACGAATAATCAAACAACGAGATTTCATGGCAAAGCACATGTCAAGCAATACAATTTATTAATACTTCAAGCTTACCTCACTTACCTGCCCGAGGTCTCGGTAACCTCAAGCTCTGATACCAACAAATGTAACCCCCTCGTCCTGGTCTGGCCGGATGACCGGTCCGAGTGGGCTACACGGGGAAAACCAAAGCGAAACCCATCAAGGTTCACTTTCGATTAGCAACCCAAATTTTTTTTTCATTTTAATCTTAACTAAAGGCATCTTAGTACCTAAGTGATCACGACAGCGGAAAACATCTATAAGGAAACACATTCGAACTACAACCACACAATAAACTGCTCATTTTACACATACAGGGCAGGTCGTATCGATACGCCAATCAAGGGTATCGATACGCCTTGACCAAGTCAACCCAAATAGCCAATCTAAGGAAGACCGTATCGATACATCCCTTGAGCGTATCGATACGCCCCTCTCGGTTAACATCTCGTGGTCAACGAGATAAACCTGTATCGATACCCCCCATCACCGTACCTATACGTCAAAAACTCCCCAATTTCTCAGAATTCCAGTGAGCAAAAACCGTATCGATACGCCCCCGGGTATCGATACGCCCAGCCAAATCTGTGTTCTTTTAGGCAAGACCGTATCGATACAGACCTCAGGCGTATCGATACGCCCTGCTCTGCAACTCTCCAATTTCAGCAAAAACAACATCAAACATGCCTCTAAATGCATTTTTGGACTCCCCTAAGCTCATAAAAACATCTATACAACATGCTACGACCAAAGGAAGCAATCAAGATAACTAACAAGGCATTCATTCATGACCTCCACACAAAGGGGTAAATTTAGCATATATGGGCATACATAAGAGCTCAAATAGGCCAAAGGCACAAGTTAACACATATGAGGTTTGCACATATCAGCAAAGCAACCTAAACATCCAAAAAGGCATGCCATCACACACAAGCATTTATCAAGGCATAGCATGGTTTACAAAATCAAGCCAAGCATAAACATCCAAATCATTTACGAGTCAAACATCACTCATACAAATCACTTAATTGCCCCATTGCTAGACTACCACATTAATTACTAAGTCATACTTGAGCAACAAAAACTTCGAAAGCCCCTTCACCTTGCTCCGTGCTAACACCACGCTAATGATCTGCATTGTTGAAAATGAGAGCGTAAGCTAAAAGCTTAGTGAGGATGCTCTAAAATCCAAAAACAACAACAATGCAGGGTTCAAGCATGCAATCCCTTAATCTCACATACAACATGTATAGGTATGAACAAGTCGACCTAGCTAGTCTTTCAAGAGTCATAATATGGCATCTCACATCATATTAAGCTCAACATCAAATATCTCAATTATCATAACATCATAATCATGAGAGCAATTTCATTGGTCACTATTAGTTTACCCGGATGTGCGGATTTAAGCTCAACAACAACATTACCTTGGTGGGATTACACTCATCACCGGACCTTGCATGGGCGAGATTCCACTCATCACCACATGCCCTACGGATGGGATTCCACTCATCATCACGTATAATATATATAAATTTCCGGTGGAATATTACATCACCGTACTCCTCCTTGGTGCCTTAACGCCACCAAGGCCACGTACGTTTTGACTCAATCGTGTACACACTAATCCTAATGATCGATCATTTACACCCGGTAAGTTAATTAGTGCCAATTCTTTTAACCACATCACATATCCACCATTTATATCACATGATCATCACATACATATATCAAGGTACACATATACCATTCAAGCCATATTTCTCACACTCAAATAGGTAAGGCATAAAATAGCATCAATAGGAAACAAGGAGTTAAGTTACCAATTCAACTCCCACATAGGAAAGGCCTACCAAGCACATTCCAACACATACACTACACACACTTGAACCAACTTTAAAACATATTTAAAGTTACTCACCACCCTTCCTTAGCAACTCAAGCAAGAAAGCAAGCTTCCTAAATGCCCGGATTCGATCCCGATACTTCTCCAATGTCTCCTCTTGTGTCTAGCCAATCAAAACACAACCATTACTCACAAATCAATGCTAAATTTCAGTCATCACTCCAGTCCATAAACACAAGCCACACTTCAACAATTTCAAACCCAACAATCACCCAAAATTTCTATTTTCGAGCTCCCTTAAAACCAGCTGAAAACCATGTTTTCAAACACCCAAATGACATCTAAATGGTCCCAAAACACTTTCCTAACATCCCTAAACCATCAGCCCTTCAACTTAACTCTAAAACTCACCAAAATTCAAGTTTTAGACATTTCAAAAATGGCCATAAATACCCATTTTGGGTTTTCACCCAAAATCACTCATTTTAACATATTATGTGTATTTTAAGGTGACTAAACCAAAACCCAACTTAATAAATCAAAATCAATTGAAAAACCCAATAAAAATCCATTCTTTCTTTAAACTTGAAAATCACAAAAGTGGGTAGTTTCAAAATATAAAGCTATGTAAATGTAGAGGATGAAGAGGAGAGTTCAAATATGTGATTACCTTCAAAAACGCCCTTGAGATGAAGAAGAAATCAAAGTGGATAGTAAATAGGGTTTGGGGAGGTGTCTGATGCTTTTCACGTTGGGGGGGGGGGGAAATGGGGAAAGATGATAGCTATCTCCTTTCTTTTTAACTTGATAAGGTTGTCCATTTTTTTTGTTTTGGTTAAATTACCAAAATGATCCCTCCTTTTTATTTAAAACTCAATTGGCTCAAACTAAGGTCAATTTGATTAAAATAAATTTTACCGACTCGGACCAACTAACCCGACTAACTCCTAACCCCAAAACACGGGTGTTACAAAACTCCCAAATAAAAGCATTACAGTTGATGTCCCAATTCAAAGAGAAAAATATCATATTAAAGCAAAGACCACACAGCTGGTTAATAACCAAAATCAGCTCAACAAAAACTTAAGCGCAACACCTCTTGTTTACCACCATGCTTTAAATAGCTGAAGTCGCCTCATGACGTCCTTCGCCAACGCGTCCGCCATTGTATTGTTTTGTCTTCCAACATGAGTAAAAATCACCACACCAATTTCACGTACTAAAGAATCAATTTCTAATAGAATTGACCAACAACGCCACGGCCTTTGAGATGCATCATTGATCCAATTCAACACAATTTTGGAGTCTGACTCTACTATCAAACTTTCGCTCCCTGACCATTCCATCTCTGTGAAAACTTGAAGAGCTATTTTAATTTTTGATAATTCTACATAATCAACCCCGCAGCAATCCACAAGACCTGCAAAAACAGCTCGCAACACACCTTCATGCGTTCTCAACACACCCTCGCATCCAGCCACAACATTCTTCACCGCTCCATCGACGTTAAATTTTATGAAACCAGTCCTTGGAGGTGACCAGCAGAAGTTGACAACCTTGTTATTAGCATGACTATCTAGAATACAACCTGGATTCTCCCACCATTCATCTATACTCGGAAGGAAATCCTCCTTAGTCGCCTTAAACCAAAATAAAGTTCTGAGTTTGGTGTAGAAGAGAAGATCTATCGGATTGGTGTCTTTTTCTTTAAACACCTTCTCATTCCTTGCGAGCCATAAACTCCAAATAGCCGCTCCAACTGACACCAACCATATGGTTCTTACAGTACCTGAAAACTGCATCTCAAAACAGAAATTAAATAATGTATTCACACAAGAAAGGTTAGTCCAACAACATTTCCACCAATCACAGAACTGTTTCCAAAAGTTATTTGCAAAAACGCAGCCTACTAGAAGATGGTTCGAGTCTTCAAGATGCTCAGAACACCAACAACATTTGCACTATTCTACATTTAGAATTTATCCTTAAATTCTACTTAACTACAGCTAACTAATTAATTATAGCTAACTTAACTAAAATATATTTACACTTGTATAAATTCTACTTAACCACACATATTACAAAAACCTGATTAATTCAAGCTCGATCATAAACAATAAATTCAAGATTGATTATAAACTTTTATTTTTTTTTTCAAATTTAAAGATTAACGTAGATTTTAAAACAAACTAATATCTTAGTACATAAAATACCATAACAAAAGGCATAATTAAAGTCTACAAACATAAAAGGTCCAAAATTCATATGGTAGGTAGTTAGTGGGCGGGCGAATGCGATGCGGGTAAGGTCTAAAACCCATCACCTACCCACTACCTACAACGGGTAAGACTTTTTACATCCACACCCGTCCATTACCCACCAAATTTATACTCATTTTCATCTCAACTAGGACGAGTGCGGTATGAAATCCGCGAAACTATACCCGTCTGCCATACATAAGGAATATAATTCCACAATCAACTTTACTTTTTATACATATCGATTTTTGGGTAGTTACAGTGATGAATGGTTGTTCTTTTCCTGCAAGAAAACAAAACCAATAACAATGTTTAGAGACAAATTCCTTACATTCTGGAATTGAGGAAGTCGTATATGATTCCACATATCTTAATATCCGATTACTTCTCAAACCAAAATTCACGTGAAATAATCCATACAGAACCAATATCAACGGTCCAAATCAAAAGAAAAAGATTGATTTATGTAGGCAACGACTTAATTTTCCAACTAGAATATTTACTGTCCCATGTGTCTGTGTGTTGTTATCGCATAGGTTAGTTCATGAAAACCGACCAATGCTACAAGTGGTATGATTCTCAGCTCATTTATTTATGACAATGTCATCATATCTCTCTCTACTCTATATGTTAGCTTAGCCTAATACCTATATAACAATTGTCTTAACAAAAATAGTCATTCTCCTTGCACATGGCGGTGTAATAATATTGAATGTTTAAATATATTTGTTTTTACGTCTTTTTATATATTATATGAGCTACATGCGAATAGAATTAAATTCAATCGGTATTGCTCATGGAACTTAAATTCAACTCATAAGCACTCCAATTTGTGCATCAATATGTATTTCATCTTTTAAATTTGTATTCCTTTGATTTTCTATTCTTGCATTTTTCTTCTTATTCTACTAAGCAAAGTCTAGAATTCATTAAGAAATTTTCATTATGAGATACTGATAAATAAATTAGTTGGTCCTTTCGACAAGAAAAGTTTCAATTCATATTATAAGGATATATATATATATATATATTAATTTGACCTTCAATCTTTTAAAGGAGTCAAATTGGTGTTAAAATATAATTGTACTAAAATGATAATTC
The DNA here is from genome assembly GCA_030270665.1 of Hibiscus trionum. Lineage (NCBI taxonomy): Eukaryota > Viridiplantae > Streptophyta > Magnoliopsida > Malvales > Malvaceae > Hibiscus > Hibiscus trionum. The sequence goes on along the minus strand of BSYR01000033.1, from coordinate 800,254 downwards.
ACATAAAATTTATGTTTTTTTTAAATATTTGTTAACATGAAAAATAAGATAAATAGTGTCACGTTAGTATAGAGTACACACGAATTATCACATATTTTGTAAAGTCTAGATGTTAAAAGTTTAACATTTTAGTCATTTATATATGGAATAAATATCAAAACTATAAATGAACTTTGGTCAAATGTTTAACGTGATACATAAGATTTGATTTGATGCAATTATATACACAAAATTTTGATTTTTGGTTCAATTGTGCATGTGATAATATTGAATGTTTAAATATGTTAATTTTACGTTTTTCCATACATTGTATGAGTAACATGTGAATAGAACTAAATTCAATTGGTATTGCACATGAAATTTAAGTTCAAGTCATAAGCACTTGTGCATCAATATGTATTTCATCTTTTAATTTTTTTATTCCTTTAATTTTTCATTCTTGCATTTTTCTTTTTATTCTACTAAGCAAAGTCTAGAATTCATTAAGAAATATTCATTATGAGATACTGATAAATCAATTAGTTGGTCCTTTTGACAAGAAAAGTTTCAATTCATTTTATAAGGATATATATATATATATTAATTTGACCTTCAATCTTCTAAAGGAGTCAAACTGATGTTAAAAATTAATTGTACTAAAATGACAATTCACATAAAATTTATGCATGAAAAATAAGATAAATAGGGTCACGTTAACATAGAGTACACACGAGTTATCACACAATTTGTCAAGTCAAGATATTAAAAGTTTAATATTTTAGTCATTTATATATGGAATAAATATCAAAATTATAAATGAACTTTGGTCAAATGTTTAACCTGATACATAAGATTTGATTTGATGCAATTATATACACAAAATTTTGATTTTTGGTTCAATTGTGCATGTGAAACTTTTCCTTTTCGAACCGACAAGCAGTTGAAGAATGTGGTTTTTGATTCAACTATATGCATTTTTTTGAACAATTTCTACTTAGGGGAGGGGGAAGAGGAAAATGCTCCTACTGAGACTATAACCCAAGACCTAGGAGAAGAGATTAGATGTCAATAGGAGTCTTTAACCACTTACTTCAGGTTGTGTTGACAACTATACTGAATAAATACATTCATTTATTTTTATACTGAATAAAGATAATTATTTGTGTATACAACACGTAAACGTAAAATGATGATATGCCAACGACAATTTCAATAATTTATAAAAATTTTATATATACAATTGCACAGAATTAAATTTGATGTATAAAATTGATATTGGTGAAGAAGAAACAATGTATGACTCTCATTAGAATCTCAAACCGCCCCTTGTAGATGATTTGTTTTATGAATTAGGGGATGGAGAAAGGAACCCTACATGAGTAGGATCGGCCATGGGGATGGGAAAATTAAGCATCTTTTGTTACTTTTTAGCTTGTTATCATCATTTATTGTAGAAAAGAAAAGAAATTAGATGCCCACTTGCTTCATGCTTTGCCTTTCTTCTCATAAAGATCTCAAACTAATCAATTTAGTACTGAATTTATCTAGTGATCGTTATTCATAAGATCTCACACAATACTAAATTTATACAGTGATCAACATGATAATTAAATAACCGTCAATAGATAGAACATGTTAAAAAACAAACAAAAAAACATATTATAAGAGCAAAAAAATCGTGCTACGAGTCACCCTCGCCATTTTAATTAGAAAAGGGAAAGACTTGTAAACCAAAAAAACATAATATGCAAAAATAAAGATTAAAAAGACTACTTTTGAGCCAAAAACGCAAAAACAACATTCCTTTCAGCCAACCATCATTACGTGGCTGGTCCATGTTTTCACCATAGGATCTTTCTTCCAAACTCATTGGAGAATATATATATATATATATATATATAATTCACTTCTCATTATTCACTTGTTTCTACTTTTTCCTTTTCCTTTTTCTCAACTCACACCAGCATAGAGAGAGAAGTAGCACTTTCCCATTAAAAAACATCAATCAGTCCATTAAATGCATACAAATAATTAATAAAAGGAAATTACATAAATATAAAGTTGCAGAAATTATGGTGCTTTCCCTTGACTTGTTTCTTTGCTTGCTTTCTTGTGATTCTGCAGTCCAGTTACACTCATGTGTGAGTAAAATCACTTACCCCTCTTCTAAACCATCAGCTTTGCTTTTCTGATTTTCTGGCTCTTTTCTCTTTCTTTATATCTTGCAATTTGGTTCAATGTGAAATGATGGGGTTCTTAGTTTATTAGTTATTGTTGAGATTATTTAACAAAATTCCATTTTTTTTGTGTTTTAAAGTAATGGGAAATGTTGGTGGTAGAGAGGATGGTGAAGGAGCTTCAGGAACAAAGGAGAATGGACATGAAGTGGATAATGAACAATTTAATTCAGACCCAATGCTTCATTCCCCTCCCTATAGTCCTAATCAGGCTTATCAGCTTCCTTTCCTATTCCCTCCACAGGTTAGTTTCCTCTGGTGTTTGTTGTTTACTCAGAAAATCTTCACCTTTGTTCATCATTTCCTCACAGTGTTACATTTTGCTAATATTTTACATGTTCTGTAGTCTGTACCATAGTTTTTGTATGTGATTTTGGATTTGGAGTTTTGTTCATAATATGGAATGTATACATACAGTATGTATTAACTGAAAGAAATCCAATAACATCTGATTTGGATTTGTATATTTAGAGCCCTATGTTTCCCTGGCTAAGATCTGCTGAAATGATCCAAGCTCAAAATGACATGCTAGTGCAAAACACTATGCGCTATGAGGATCTCCATAGTGAAAATAACTTGCCATGGGAATGCAACGATTCAGGCAGACCTTTGAACTTACAGGTATTCTGAAGCTTTTTTTATATATATAATTTTCCCAGTTTTTAATGATTGATTCTCTCTTTTTTTTTCCTAGTTTCATTCTCCATTGTTTACTTGGACTGAGTCTTTAACTTTTCTTACAAAGCAAGTGATGTTGGAACAAAGAATGTTGGAATCATGATAAGTTTCATGATTCTCTTTTGAGCCAACTTGAGTTGAAACCATAGGCATATAAAAAATATGAACATGGTTTGAATTAGTACTCCACTTACTGAGTGAACTTTTCCTCAAATATATATATATATATAGGGATAGGATCCGTTTACACAGTGTAAAACTCTTTAAATTTTACACGTTTTTTGGACCGTTGGATGAGTGAAACGAATTGATGGGATTAACAGTAAATATGTGAAGTTTATCACTTGGAAAAAAAGAGAGTAAGGAGTTAACCTGAGCCGTCCATTCCCCCATCTAACGATCCAGAAAACGTGTAAAACTTAAAGAGTTTTACATTGTGTAAGTTGATCCTAACCCTATATATATATATATATGTGAGATAGGATACTAATTGAGTTTTGCACAGTGTAGGTGGATCCTAACCCTCTATATATACATAACTTTTAGGATTGCTTAAAAGCATAGGCACCATGATGCTTCTGGGTCATCTGAACTATATATGATGGAAGCATACATGAACCATAGTTGGAAAGAGAGGATTATGAGAATAACCTAAGTTTGCTGGTGAGCTTTCATATGTTTAGCACAATCTAGCTTCTGAGACATTTGACCCTTTTTTTCTGAAGCATTTAGTTGTTACCTGAGGTGCTGCTGAATAATGGAAACTATTAACAGCTAGCATGAAGCATCTAAATATTGCATGAAAATGCAATGTTATATGGAATTAGATGATTCACACAAGGCTAATATGAGACTTATTCAAGTATTGTGGCTGGAATGTCGGAACTCCGAAGTTGTTAAGTCAAGAAGAAAAATACGATTCCGGGATGAATTAGTGGCAATCTAAAGAACCATTTCAGCTTTTACTGCTGCACATAGACTTCAACCTTGATATATAGATTTTAATGTTGCTTCTTACTAGACAAAACAGTTGAATCATGTACCTATTTTATGGTCTGCATTTCTACTTTCTCATTTGCTTTAAAGGAAAAGGCTTGTGTGTCTTTGTGAACTATTCTGATCTTTGAAGAGTTGCAGCTGTAAATGAAGTATATAGAATGTTGATTATACATGTTTTATATAAAATGATGTTCTGAAGGAGACAGGTTTCTGCATATTATGCTAAAAGGATAGCACTGGATATGAAATATTGAAATAGTTTGAATATTTGTCCAACATTTGAAAAGAAAGGGGGTTGTTTAAGAAGGCTTTCTATTATCTACAACATGGTTTGGCATATCTAAGGACACACACACACATGGAGATACATGTAATCGAAAATCCAATCGTGTTGCATTTCTTTCTCCAGATCTCTGAGGCTCCCTTGCCCAGACCTGGTCAAATGATGCAAATCCGAAATGATCCACCTGTACAAAAGTCGACACACTACGAGTATTTCCACCAAGAGGAGAGGAGAGCTGTGATGATAACATGGTGTTTTGGTGGCAAGCAAGTAGCTATTACCGGATCATGGGACGACTGGAAGACCATGTACTGGAATCTCTGTTATGGTGTTTATGTTTGAAGTTTCATTCTTTAGTTTGAGCAGTTTTCTTTAATCTTAACTGCAGTAACCTTAATTTCTTCTCCTTGTAGAGAACCCTTGCACTCTTTGGGTAAAGACTTCATTATCATGATGATGCTCCCATGTGGTGTTTACCACTACCACTTCATTGTTGATGAGCTAAGGAGATATGCTCCGGACTCACCGTGTGAATTCGATGAGTCCGGGAATGCTTATAACATTTTGGATTTGAAGGTATTTCAAGCTATGGGATCTAATGATGCAGTACTTCATTCATTGCATGAATACCAACATTAAAAATGACAGTCTTTTGGTGTGCTGTAACAGGAGTTCGTTCCAGAAGCTCCCGAAAGCCTCTCAGAGTTCGAACCACCTCCTTCCCCGATATCAAGCTACGATAATCAACCACTAAACAATGGAGATTTCAGCAAGCCTCCGCCTGAACTGCCTCCACAGTTACCGACAAAGATATTAGACGAACAACCATTTGTCAGTAGGGAGCCGAAGTCCTCGCGAAGGCCTTCTCATACATTGCTGAACCATCTTTACAAGCAAGATGGTGATGATGGTCAGTCTATTGCACTTTGCTCAACACAACGATTTCTTCAAAAATATGTAACTGTAGTACTATACAAATCTGTGCATAGGTAAATGAAACATTTTATATCTGTCATGGTTTCAGTACTGCTCATCTCTGTTTGATATTGTTGACATAATGAAAAGGAAAAGATTTAGCCTAGGAAAAAGTTGGGTTATTTGCCATACGAGAATTAAACAGATTAGAAGTTCGAATCTCAACGAGTAACAAACCATATGTAAGCAAAGCCAGGTCTCTAAACCTGATAACAAAACCTTTATTACTCAGAAAAGATTTGGTTTTGCAACTCTTTAGCTCGAGCAATTTACAACATAGATACTCAAAAGACAAGTGAAAGCCGAGAAGGCCGTTTCGACATCGAAGATGATCATCGAACAGGTACCTTAATCCAGCCATTAGCAAAGGCAATGGCTAAGATTACAAAGGGTGTTGACATTCCAAATATGATAATGTAAGGAAGAGGGGTCATCATGGGGTTCTCTCCTTCCCTTTCGCCTGCAGTTTGCCAATACCTGCACTCATTTTCAAACCCCCTCTGTTATTCAACCACATGGAACTTGAATTTCCAAATTATGTAAAACTACTTACTGCTGTGGTTCTTCTTCTCTTGTTATAAATTTCTTCTTTCCTTTAGGATTAAGTTCTCCTTCTCCTTCCCCTAGCAAATCAAACCCAAACTCTAAAAACTTTGGAATGTATAAACCATCCAATCAAAAAGAAAACAATAAATTACCTGAGTTTGCATGAATTTTGAACCGATGGAGCCTGGTGGTATGGGAAGTGAAAGCACATGAGAAAGCTGATGCGGATGATGAAGAGTTGGGTAAGAGAGGAATCTGAGTGGTAAGGGAAGAAGAGACTGCAACTTTGGCTGCCATTTTTGGGAACAGATTTAAGCTATCTGCAATCTGCATGGCCATTGCTTGAGTTTGAGTATCATATATATATATCAATGGTTTTGGATATGGATTTGGTGGCAGCTGATATCTGGAATTGCTGAGTTCAGATACTAACCTTATCTTCACCAACCCACGACTCGTGCAAACGTGGCCCAATGTTATAACTTATATATAAGTTCGAATACTTTTCTGTTCTAAATATTATAATATCACCTGTTTAATTTTCTTAGTCTATTAATATCACCTGGATAAAATACATCATCTTTTACTATTGGGACCACTCTACGAGTTCAATTATTGTTAATTTCAAAAGCAAATAAGTAAAGATAATTAATCATGAAAAAGTAAAATACACCTCAAGTTATAAAAATTATTGGTATAGGGCGGTTTCACGGGGATCTGTTGTACTTCGCATCCAATTAGATGGTGGGATAAAAGTAGGTAAGACCTTGTACTTGCCTCGTCTCATCCTCACTCGCTCAATATACATAATAAACATATTTAAAAAACAATTTATATTTATTCTATTGTTACTTACAAATATATTATGGGATGGGTTGTAGGGTAGGTATAACAGGATTAGGTAGGTTTTGAGAACCACATAGGTGATGTGATAGGGAAGCACTGGTCTTGTTGGTCGCGAGGCGAGATACTTTTCAATTTTGTACCCGCAGTAGGTCATGAGATGATAATGAAGATAAAAGAATTTAGCGAGATGAATATGGAGAGAGCACACTTCACACCTACCTTGTTGAATTGGCATCCCTAATTGAGTATTGTTGGCCAAGAAAACAAGAGTTTCTTTATTGATATTTGAGTTAATTGCACCACACGCCCCCAAACTATGACACTCATTTTATATTGGTCCCTAAACTTCAAAACATTCTAATTTCATTCTCAAACTATAGCCTTCATTCTAAATTGGTCCCCCAAACTTTTGAGCATTCCAGTTTCATCCTCAAACTATGACTCTCATTCTAAATTGGTCTTCAAACTTTTTGAACGTTCTAATTTCATCCTCAAATGATCATTTATATCACATCATATTATTACATAATACACATAAGTGTTTCATGGCAATTAACAATTTTTGTAACGGGTTTAATAGCATAAGATATGATTAGCATATATTGATAATTTAGGGATGAAACTAGAACGTTCAAAAAGTTTGAGGACCAATTTAGAATGAGAGTCATAGTTTGAGGATGAAACTATAATGCTCAAAATTTTGGGGACCAATTTAGAATGAAGGTCATAATTTGAGGATGAAATTGGGAATGTTTTAAAATTTAGGGACCAATATAGAATGAGTGTCATAATTTGAGGACGTGTGGTGCAATTAACTCTTGATATTTTATTTGGAATTATTGCATTCAGTTATAAGTTTATAACATTTTTATGAAAAGTAAAATACATCACAAGACATTTAATTATGTGTTTGATTACAAATGGGTCATTTTTTTAAAAGTTACAATCTAGTCACTAAATTGAAATTTTTATAATTGAGTTGTTCCGTCGTAAAAATGGAAACGAACGTCATAATGAGCTTGTTTTATTAGTTTGTCAGTTGTCTAGCAGTGAAGTGATTGTGTCTGTCGAGTTATATCTTTTGTCGGTTATGAAGTTGATGAACAATAGCTGAGAGTGCAACAAGTGGTCAGAGGATGTGTTGGAATTTTTAAATACGAAGAATTAAAATTATTAAATTATTTTAAATTATAACTGAATTAATAGAATGTATGAATTTTGAGACTAGAACTTACTATTATACTAGGTCATGTTTTAATTGTAATTATCTATTGACCAGTTTGTAACAAAATTTTATTTGAGTGACTAAATTTTAAAAAATTATTTCGTTTACAACTAAACACATAATTAAATGATAAAATTCCATCCTTAAAAATTATCAAAACAATAACATAATATATTTGTCAAAGTAATTAGTAAAATGGTTCTTTAGCTAAGCAGACAACTACTGGAGTCACATAATCAAACCAAAACAGATCTGATCGCGCTTCACGCGCTCCTTCACCTCTTCCAGAAACCTTGAGCCTCAGGCAGCTTGCTTCGAATCTCCGACTCCAGCTTGATTGATTGGCCCTGTTACGGTGCGTTTGGTCATCGTCACTAGGACAACGGCTGCCGGAGGCCAAGGGGACGACGACCGACTGGCCATGCAGATTAATTATTAGTATAGAGCAGTTTCACTGGGGTCGGGCCCCTTTCCTTTTAATTAAAGTCTGTTATCTTTTGAACAAAAAAAAAAGACAACTACTAGAGTCTATGCCATGCATTAACTTCTCACCAAACTTTGTTAAAAAGGGGAATACTGTTAAGACCTCTCTAGTCTCCCCTACTTAGATAGTACGATGAGGACCGTGCAGGAAGGATATCGTGAAGAAATACAAACAAATTCACCTAAAAAAATATTAAGGCAATTTTTAGAATTAGTAAAATAATTTTATTGTTTTATAGATAATGAAAAACTTCATTATTTAAGGGTAAATATTATGTTTCAACTTAATTTGTATCTCAAACTTTGATGATTTTGAATTAACGTCAAGGAGGGCCCAACAACTTCCTTACAAGAGTGTGTTTGGTCAGAAATATTAACTTGGATTTGATTGGAAATGCATTATTTTGGAGAAATTATATCATAGGCCCGGCTCGCCACGTCATCAATGATCCCAACCAATAAAAAACATTCATTTCATTAATTTTTTCAATGTCATTTTTTTACCGAGTGAATCTTCACTCAGATTTACTGTAAATTAAATTAAAAGACACTTTTTACCAATTGTATATTCACTTGGTAAAAAGATTATATGGGAAAAAATAATGAAATTGATACTTTTTATTGGTTGGGACCATTGATGACGTGGCGAGCCGGGCCTATAATATAATTTCTCATTATTTTGGGATTAAATAGTAATTAGTAAGAATGGTGAATTGTATCATTTCCTACAAAACATGATGTAGCTACCAAAAACATACAAACTCACAAATTAGTACCTAACTTAATGAAAATAATTAATGTTTCAAATGATTAGACTTGAAGCTAAATCAATTTGGTTGGTGATCAATTCGTTTTCCAGAAAAACTTCAACCAGCATTTTTTAAAAAAAATCGAATTTTTTCTTTTCTTTAAATAGCATGATTACAAGGTAAGGCATGTTAATCGATATTTTTAATACTTTGACAATGTATATACACTTTGTGTACAAAGGTATTTAGACCCGAATTTTTTAAGATAAACATCGTTCGCTTTTTTATTAGGAACACTTGTTGGGTTAATTAAGTGAATTTTTATTTTTCAATCATAATAGAATGTTTTTCTGCATAAATTTCGACTTCTTTAGATAATATTATTTTATAAATTTAACAGATTAAAATTTAGAACCCATTAACCCAACGAGTGATCTTAGTAAATAAAAAATGTTCATCTTAAAAATTTGTGTTCGAACGGATTTATCCCCAAAATGTATGCGTCTTATCAAAAGATTAAGAAAATGTATGAACAAATATAAGCTTAAATTGAAAGTACAAAAAATAAATTCTAACACTAGAAAAGGGACCAAAAAGCCTGAATTGGAACTTCTTTCAACAACTTCCCTTCCTAACCAAGTCAATTTCTCCCTTCTAGAAATATTTTCCTTTCTCTTCATTTAAACCCGTCAACAAAGCAATACACGACGTAGATATTTTCCTATCTTATTTAATCTTCTCTTGTTTTATATTTATTGATCTCTTCACTTCCCAATATCCATACTTTGATCTCCATTTTTCATGGGTTTTGCTGTTTCTTTTTAACCGCTAAAACCATTGATTCCAGTGGCGGCAAGGGGAGAGCTCAACGTTAAAGATTTGTCCTTTGAGGTTTTTGGAACTTACCCTTTTACTTGTTCAGCTTCTTCTAAAATGGGTTGCTGTTACTCTTTGCTGTTCGGTTGTTTATGAATGTGAATTTTTGTTTTTTTATTTTCGCATTTTCCGATACTTGTTTCTGGAGAGAGCAAACTTTGACTTGCAAGTTGGTTGATGTTGGCCGTGTTTTGTTCAATGGCTAATTATAAGAATCCCCGTCTCAAAAATGCAGCTTTCAAACGTTTCCTCTCTTTAGTTTTAGTTACTTTATCGATTGTTTCACTTTTGATAGTTTCTCTTAGGATCAACACAACGCCTGGTTTAAGTGAAAATGTTGGTATTCAGAATGTTATGGAAAAACTCAACCTTCCTAAAGGGAATGAATTTTCAATTCGGTTGGAGGAACGAAACCGGTTGCCCCCTAGGAATATAGATCTATATCCAAAGTTAGCTAAAGATCATATAACCATTGTTTTATATGTTCATAATCGGCCTCAATATCTTCGAGTAGTTGTTAAGAGCTTGTCCAATGTGGTGGGGATAAGTGAAACTTTATTAATAGTCAGTCATGATGGATACTTTGATGAAATGAATAAGATTGTGGAAGGGATCGAATTTTGCCAAGTGAAGCAGATCTTTGCTCCTTATTCGCCCCATGTATTTACGGGCAGTTTTCCCGGGGTATCACCGAATGACTGCAAAGAAAAAGATGATGCAGGGAAAAAGCATTGTATTGGGGATCCAGATCAGTATGGAAACCACCGGTCTCCAAAGATAGTTTCTTTGAAGCATCACTGGTGGTGGATGATGAACACCGTGTGGGATGGATTGAAGGAGACCAGAGGGAGCGATGGACATATTCTTTTTATAGAGGAGGACCACTTTATTTTCCCCAATGCATATCGCAACTTGCAGCTTCTTGTATCACTGAAGCCTGACAAATGCGCTGATTGCTATGCTGCTAATCTGGCACCTTCTGATGTGAATTTAAGAGGAGAAGGATGGGATAGTTTGATTGCAGAGAGAATGGGAAATGTGGGTTATGCCTTCAACCGGACTGTTTGGAGAAAAATCCATAGGAAAGCTAAAGAGTTTTGCTTCTTTGACGATTACAATTGGGACATAACAATGTGGGCAACTGTCTATCCTTCGTTCGGCAGTCCGGTGTACAGCTTACGAGGTCCAAGGACTAGTGCAGTTCACTTTGGGAAGTGTGGTTTGCATCAGGGCCAGGGGAAGAGTAATGATTGCATTGATAATGGATCAGTGAACATTCAAGTCGATGACATTGATAAGGTTGCTAATATCAGATCAGAATGGGATGTAGAAGTATATGAGAACCAACAGGGGTACAAAGCTGGGTTTAAGGGTTGGGGCGGCTGGGGGGATAATAGAGATCACCAATTGTGCTTGAATTTTGCTCAAATGTACCATTAGTATAACACTCATTCAGCTGTCACGAGTTGAGACTTCAGCATCTCACTTTTCCCAGTGTTGTAACAGGTGAGACCTGGATTATTTTTTTCTTCAATAGTTCAGGGAAATACATGTATAAGAAGCTGTTATAACTTTGTACAATTGACAATTTTTTTTATTATTACTCTAAATTTTTGCTGCAAAGAAACCATGTTTTTATGCTGGAAGTTAGTAGATAGCTTTCCGGCTACTTTGGGCAATAATTTATGCTGACAGTAATGGATCCCTTTTGAGCTTAAGATTGCTTTGTAAGTTAGTTGGCATGCAGAATTTTCTCTGTCGTATTAATAAAAGGAAACAAATACCAACTTCTATGTGATTTTGTTGATACCTTTGTCTGGATGAGTCTGCATAGCAGCTACTTTCGTGCATGCTCAAAGAAAAAAATGCCTTATGATACAGTCATACGGACCTATATAAACCAAATTCTTAATAAAAACATAATTGATGTTAACATATGTTTTCCATTAGCTGGTGATCTTTTCATCAATGATTTAGTCATCTAGGATTGTTTCTTACACTATATTAGTTGGTCGACCTGTGAAACTTTAGTGTATGTTCACAGAGCAATCTGGTACATATTGGTGGACGGTGGTTGACAGGATATATGACTTCCGTTTAGATATGATATAGAAATGAGGTAAATGGAATTGACGGGAAAAATTATTCACTTCAAAAAACTTCGGACGATGTCTTAATGAGGTTTTTCTGAAAAATTATGGCTTTTGTCAACCCAAAAACCTAGATGATGTTGATGATTGACTCCATTTTAATGTTCAAGCAGTTTTAGTTTCTGTGCCATGCACTTTTTTTTTTTGCATATCTGACCTCTGAAGTAGGCTATTAAACTTTCTTGAGTGGATGACAAAGATATGACTTGTTAGAATGAATAATGATTCTCCACTTGCTACGGAGTACGGACTATTTAGTTTGGAGTTGGAATGGTTGGGGACTGAGAATGTTGTATTTGATGAGAGATTGAAGAAAACGTAGTACAATATGTTTGTTTATGTTCCAACATTATACGGAACTAATAAGACATGTGTAAGTTGAATTTGCAGCTAACTGTAAGAGGAGGGTTGGCAGTATACATCAAGTTCTAAACTAAGTTCTTTCGCCATCTAAAAGTATTAATAGAAATTGCTATGGTACATAGAAAATGCAACTCTTATGCTAAGCTTGGTTTTATATCGAATTTCATTCAACCTGATTTTTTGCTGGGAAAAATGTGGTCATCAGCTGTTTGAATGAAATTTTCTCTATAACTGATCAACTGGAAGAGGTTTGACTTTCGAAGGTTGGGTAAAAATTGAAGACAAGAAAAGTGTCTTTACTCTTTCCTCGTATCTGCACCTTGTGTTCTCATTTTCTACAAGACGTACAAACTCCAATATGAACAATGATCTGTTTCCTCATGTCTCTGCATGCATACAAACACATGACCTGGCTGTGTTCATGATCTGTCATGCACTCATGTATCCTTCTGACATTTTCTGTTCTTGATCCTGGTATGAAGAACGAGGATATATATTTGCGTGTTCTATGAACATTCTGTTCAAGGTCCAGTATAAAGCAGTTAGTGAGCTATTTGAACTTTATTTTCTTTCTAGATATTTGAACTTTTCATTGTTCTTGAAGTACCAGTATCCCGCACATGGACATGGGGTTATGACCTACAAAATTATCCAAATACATAGGAAAAATTAGAAAAAGCTCACCATATCCATATATTATGCTGGATGTATTTATAGATAGATGCTAGTAAAAGGGAATTGACAATGTCAGTCACAGAAATAGGAGAGCGAAATGCTATAACTATATCAACATCATGTGCTGGGATTTGATGGTGTCTCGGCCCTACATTTCTGAGAAAACCTCCTTCTAACACCTGCTGTTTTGTTCATGGATTGCTCACTCTGTTGTGCCATTAGTATTCAACTGTGTTTGTACTTTTCCGGTAGCCACCTGGTTTCTCTTTTAATATCTACTTATTTTTCCAGAGAGGAATGCACTGTTTTAGTTTGGAAAGCAGAGCTAAAATGCCTTTTTCCTAGGGCATCAGGGTATGTTTCCCTTTTTTTCTCGTCTCTTCTTTCTTCTGCGTGATTGGTATCTTCTTTGCTGAATTTGATATGGTAGCCTCTTTTCTTTGCTGTATTTGAATTTACAGTCAAGAAAGTAGAACTTGGGAAGGAAAGCAAGTGGAAGTAATGTCTATATTTTTGTTCCATCCCCGTGTAGATTTATGAAACTTAAAATGGACCAATAAATCGAGCCAATGTTTACCAGTTATTCTTTAAATTTTGGACTAATGTTTATCATTTCAAAGTTTTTCTGAAGTTGCTGCCATGAATGCTACAGTATGCATAGCAAAAGTAATTCAGAATATTTAATAAAGTTGTTTTGCTGCAAGTTATTTTATTGAAAGTTGCTTCACTGGAACAACACACTCATTAAGTGCTCATTCAATTATCAACTCCTTAAAAAAGTGCTCTGCGGCAGTTACAAGAGTGTTCTCCAGCAATTTTCAACAGTTCTTAACACTGGCGGCAGCCTTTAACCGTTCTGCTGGTTTTGTATATAAATAAAATTATCTTTGTTGATGAATGTTTTATTTTTCAAGTTTAATTTTTTGTTTTACTTTGACAGATTCATATCACATATGCTTTATGGCTGCTTTTTCGTATGTTTTTATGGCAGTTTTAGTTTGCTTTTGTGATAGTTGTCTCTCTTTTGACAGTTCAGCGTTTGTATGACGAGTATCAGCGAGCATTCTTGTCAGCAAAGGACAACGATATTTTTATGCTTATGATTCCCTTCTAAGGTTCTGCAAATCATATATATTTGAAAATAATAGCAAAGACCAACTGCCATGGCCTTCTAATTGGTTGATATTTTGTTTTCCTTGCTGTTCAAGAAAGGTTATTGTGTATTCACCTCCAATGGTGCGTGAGAGAGTTGGTGCAGAATCTTGTAGAGTGGATGGGAAATATTGCTGATGCTACATTTAGTCACAACATGCTAAATGCTGTCATAAAAGTTTGTTTACACCAGATTCTTTAGGTTCTCTAAACTTTACGCATCCGACACATATCGAGACACGAGTATAAGAGTACGATCCTTTTGAATATGCCGGTGCGGACATATACGTTTATACGACATGCACTTCGGTGACAACAATTTGTTTTTGTTCCATTTTCAGATGCAGGGCAGCTCATTGTGAACTGTGAAATAAAGCAATGATCCTGTATGGGATTTGAGGATCTTCAAGTTTGATAGGGCGGGTTGTCCCTTTATGCCTTCAAATAATGTCTCAAGGTATTTTGAATCTTGTAATCTACTTGGACCTTGTCCTTGTTTGTGGAATATTCTCTTGGAAAGTGATTATATCGTTTTGAAATCAAATTATTGTCGTTTTCTTTTTCCCATTTGAAGGATTAGAACAGAAAGAATTCAAACTCTGAACTTTCGATGTTCCACGTAAGGCTTGGATTTGACAAAAACTCAGTGGCATCCGGCAGGGAGCAGTATGAGCGACCGTTTAGGCTCCACCTTCTATCTCCATAATTTCGGTGTTTCCTTTTAACAAAACAATAAAAATAGGGTAAACTACAACGATTGTCACTCAATTATGAGTAAAGTTATATTTGAGTTACTCACTTATGGGTAAGGTTACATTTGTGTTACCTAATTATTAAAGGTTACACTTGGGTCACTCAATAATAAGTAAGGTTACATTTGGGTCACCCTTCATATTTAAAAAAATACATCAAGTTAGTCATTTTTTCTTCCAAATCACTTGTATACCCTCGTTAACATTAGAGTACTTTATTTGAAATCATTAATTAATCTAATATACGAATTGATATATATTTTTTAATATGAAGGGTGATCCAAATGTAACATTACCCATAATTGAGTGACGCAAGTGTAACCTTTAATAATTGTGTGACACAAATGTAACTTTACTCATAATTGAGTAACTCAAATGTAACTTTTAATAATTGGGTGACCCAAATGTAATTTTACCAATAATTGTGTGACCTCTATTGTTGTTTACCCATGAGAATAATATGTTTGCTAAATTTTAATCATATTTTTATGGTTTATTAATAAAATATTAAATTAATTATTTAAAATAATATAACATATTTTAATTCTACAATGAATTATTTTTGAATTTCCGTTTAGAGCCCAAAAATATTTGGAAAGTGATTGGTGACAAATTTGGTCATTGTTTTAAAGTTTTGTGTTGTCCTCTTTTGGATGACTCGAAGTCAACAGAGCAATTGCTCGGTCGCTTTCTTTGATTTTAAAAGGACCGGGCAACAACGAAACAGAGGCCCCAGCACATGCTTAAGGCAAGTTTAATTAAGGGTAAACTACTTATTTAGTACTCTTACTATGACTGTGTTATTATTTTGACACTTCAACTATTATTTTTGGTAAAATAGTACATAATCTTACGTTTTTGTCCTGTTTTGGTACTCGACCGTTAAAAATTAACGAAGATGATGATGTGGTTTGCTATAATCACAATTTTTGTCCAAAACACTTGTATATTTGTATCAATTTAGTCCAAAATCTATAAATTTAAAACATCATTTTCATTTTGGGGTAAAATTGCAAATTCTCACTTTTTCATCTTCTTTATTGACTATACTATCCTTATGGATGATCAATCAGTCAGAAAATTGAAAATTGACAAAAACAGATTTTCATTTAGAAAATTTGAAATCAGATGTACTTTAGAATAAAATTGAAGAAATCTATTGCCCAAATTTTCGATTGAAAAATCGGAGTAAAAAATTGGGTAATTTGCAATTTTACCCCCAAAATTAAGATGGTGTTTTAAATTGATAGGTTTTGGACTAAACTGATAATATATAAGTGTTTTGGACCAAATTTGTGATTATACCCAACCATGTCATCTTCTAGCCGAGGTACTAAAATTAAACAAAAACGTAACGTTAGGTACCATTTTATCAAAAATAAAGTTGGAGTACCAAAACAATAACACGAGCGTACTACGAACCAGTACTTAGAAACCAAACCGATCATCAAGCTACAACAACTTAATTATATCTTCAAACAGCAAAGTTTAATTACTATTATTATTATTTGCAACAGCAATCACTTCCAAACAGAAACTAATTTACAGAAACCAGATTTCTGAGGAAAAAAGGAAACATGGGAACCGAATTACTGTCCAAGTTAGGGGCTTTCAAGCAAGAAAAACAAGTTACAGAAATCTATAACTATAACCAGAATTGATGCCTAAGTGTTGTCTTTATGTTGTGTCAAGTTTCTACTTTTGAACCATATTCAGTTTCCAGCTTCAAATTGAATCCCTTCTTTCATTCTCCTGATGAAATCTTCACATTTCTTGTTCAACTCTTCATTACTCATCAACCCGAGCTCTCCATCTTCGTCTTCCTCGATCGAAACGAGCTCATTTGATCTTTCTTCTTCGCCTTCATGTTCTACAACCAAGGGCAGGTCCTCTCTATGATCAACTTCTGCCTTCAAAACAACCTCTAATTCCCTTTCACCACCTCCCTTGTTGTTCCTCGGAGCCTTGTTGTCGGGTTTAACATCGGTCTCCACCGCGAAACAACCGATCAAACCGGAGCTGGTGGCGATGAAAACAAGAAGTCCATTGCAAAGGAGAAACATGTAGTTCTTGCCGACACTGAAACTAAAGAGCTGTAAACTGTATGCCAGAGTTTGGAAATTAAATAACAAAGGGTATGATAATATGGCAGAAAGAAGTGAAAATGGGAGCAAAATTTTGGTGACAAGCTTCAGGCTGATGGGTTGAATTCTCTGGGTTTTGTTTATAATCTCCATTGTATCTTTCTTCTCAGTTCAGCTATGGAAAATGGAAGATTTGAAGAGCATTAACAGGGAAAAGAGAGTGAAAGGTAGCTAAAGGGAGATGAGGCAATAGCTTTATATATATAAAAAAAGAAGGTAAACTTAAAAGGATTAAATTTAAAAATAAAATAGTAGGGGGACCTAATTCCTGGAAATTACTCCCTGTTCTCAACGAAATTATGAATGGCTGGTCGGATGGTTAGACAACTACTTCTTTCAGCTATTGTCTTTATTTTTATAGTTTTGTATTCAACCAAGCCTATGATTACCATCAAGAAAAAAATCATATCCCAAAAAGGATAAATATTCTGTACATAGGCGGTGGAAACTGAAAGTTTCTACAAACGCCTTAGTTTTAGGGTATATAGAGTTAATTTAGAGTATAGGGTTTAGGGGTTTAGGTGTATGGGGTTAAAATTTAGGGATAATTGTTTTAATTTAAGGTTTAGGGTTATAATTTAGGGTTTATAGGCTAAAACCTAAATCCTCACCATATTACCCTAAAAACTAAACCCTAACATATAAACCCTAAATTATAACCCTAAACTTTAAATTGAAACAACTATCACTAAATTCTAAACCCTGCACCTAAACCCATAAACCCTATACCCTAAATTATACCTAAATTATTTATCTATTCAATAGTTTCGACTCACATAATCATGCTTGAATAACAGTTCGGTATCGCTTAAGCAGATCTCGAGTTCGAGGTCTCGTGCATGTAGAAAATTTCCGTTAGATACTCACCCACTAAAATCAGTAAATCGGTCTGGATTAATCAGGGCAAAGTCATGAGAAACTGGGGGCAATAAAAAAATTAACTTTTTTATTTCATCGATTGGTGAAAATAATTTAGATAATTGAACCGAAAAATATTACAATTTAAACTTCCATCCTTCTGTATATTACAACAACGACGATATAAAGTAAGATAAGATTTAACTGAAAAAAACTTTGAACTACCATTGTGTTGTTTTTCATGTAGCATTTATAATGATACAGTATAACATAAGCAAAGTTTTTAATACTGATATTGATGGCTATAAATAGATTTCATATTTTGTTGACTTTTTTCTATATGATTGAAAATTTATATAACTCAATAATAATCAAAATGTTTCACCAAAAAATGTAAGGATGAGTCTACCACGTGCGACGAACATCGATGAACATCACTAATGATGAACACCGATGAACACCATTAAATTAATTAATAAAGATGTAAAATTTCAAGGACTCATCATACAATTAATAATTATTTTAAAAAATTCAATTAAATTATTTTTTATATATATTAAAAATTTATTTTTTAATAAGGGTAAACTATATATTTAGTACCTCGCCTATTTCCGTATTTCTATTGAACCCTTATTATTTAAATATTATTTCAATTTGACCCTATTCTTTATAAAAATAATTTAACCCTTAACCCTCAATCTAAAACCCTAAACTATTAAACCTTAAACCCTTAAACTCTTAAACCTATACCCTAAACCATATACCATTAAAAATAATGGTAATTAAATGGTGGTGTTAATTACTATACGGAAGTCAAAATGCAAGGCAACTGGAAAGCTTTGCTGAAAGAAACAGATTTCGCCATTAAAGCCGGTGCAGGTTCAGCTCCACATGTGCGTAAAAAATACCCAAATCCCATAAAAATTTAAGTATTTTTTTTATCTCTATGTTTATAATAATCTAGAGCTTGGGTTTTTGTTTTTGTGAAGATGTATGCACTCAAAGCCGAAGCTTTGATGAAGCTCCATAAACACCAAGAGGCGAATGCAGCATTGTTAGCCGGTCCAAAGTTAGACGACGACGACTTCATTAAATGCTTTGGCCCTATCAGTAACGCAATTATGTTGGTCGCTCAAGCTCAGGTGGATATGGCCTTCGGCAGGTTAGAGTTTTATGGAAAATCGATTCGATTTTGTTTTAATTTCGTTCAGATCAGGTCTGGTTCGATCCATGTATATTTCTAGTTAGTCAGCTAATGGTGTAATTTTCATTTTGATGGTGTAAGTTTGACCATTATTTTTAATGGTATATGGTTTAGGGTATAGGTTTAAGAGTTTAAGGGTTTAAGGTTTAATAGTTTAGGGTTTTAGATTGAGGGTTAAAGGTTAAATTATTTTTATAAAGAATAGGGTCAAATTGAAATAATATTTAAATAATGAGGGTTCAATAGAAATACGGAAATAGGTGGGGTACTAAATATATAGTTTACCCTTATTAAAAAATAAATTTTTAATATATATAAAAAATAATTTAATTGAATTTTTTAAAATAATTATTAATTATATGATGGGTCCTTGAAATTTTACATCTTTATTAATTAATTTAATAGTGTTCATCGGTGTTCATCATTAGTGGTGTTCATCGGTGTTAGTCGCGCGTTGTAGAATTTTTCAAAATGTAATAATCAAAATGTCTTTTTCTCAAAATATCTACAGATGAATTTAGTGGTTAATATTTCATGTTCTATTGGCTCTTATACAATAAACATATAAAATATTCAAAAATATTCAATTTAATTTCAACATAAAATTTATACTTAATTGATCACTGATATAGAAGAAATTAATGATAAACATAATGTAGTAAATATTTATCATTTTCTTGTTTTCTCTATCTCTATATTTTTTTCAATAAATTTTGGATTAATAAAGTATCCACTTTTACAGAGTTTTTAAAACTCTACAAGCTGAACCACCCAATACATATACTTTCTTCTTTTTTTTCCCCTTCCGCTTTCTAAAGCTTTGCATTATTAATTCGGACCGACTCGCATCGCACATTTGTTTTTAGTGGGTGAGTCTTCCGACAGAAATTTTCTACATACACAAGGACTCGAACTCGATATATGCTTAAACGATACCAAACTGCTTACCACTTTGACCAACCTCATTGGTCAATACATATACTATCTAGTTAGTGTTGTTTTAATTTAGTATAAGAACATGTGCTGGAACCCTAACTTCACATGTGAAGTTAAAGGGATAAAACAATAATAATCCATAAAGATTTATTTTCTAAAACTTATATTTAAGTGCAAATTAAAGGTAAAGGACCTATCTGAACACAAATTAAACTCCAAACTTTATAATACTAATTAATCCATACATATATGTACAAGTACATATAGACTATTTAATGAGAAAATTAATGATGTTGAGTTGCATACAAGTTATAATCAAAGATTGTATTAATAACATAAAGAGTAGTAGTTTTTTTGTTAATAGAGTTCATTTAATTGCCAATTTTTTAGTTAAAATGCCATTTTCTATGGAAGATAGGTCTTTAAATTTGGCCTTGCTGGAGTAGGTCTCTATGTAATACATTAGCTTTCACTGACTTCATGACTTTATTTCTTTTCTAAAATAAGTACAATGTTATTTTTTATTGTTGTCTTTCCGGTTCTATATAGTTTTGTCTTGACTAATTCGAACTAATCCGCGTTGCACACTTGATTTTGGTGGGTGAGTCTCCTAGCGAAATTTTTCTACATACACAAAGCCTCGAATTCAAGACATACTTAAACAATACCAAACTCATAATAATTAATCCGCGTTATACATCTTTTATCTTTAAGTTCCACATTTGTGCTTCCATCTCTGTAATTTTTCTACATAACTAATCCGCGTTGCACACTTGGACCAACCCGTTTGTTGTACATCTTTTATCTTTAAGTTCCACATTTGTGCTTCCATCTCTGTAATTTTCCAACAAGTTTTTCACTGAATTTTAAAACACAACCAAATTCATAATAATTATTTTACATGGTATCATAACATGTTTTAAATATGTTAGTTTAAACATAACTAATATATTTAATATTCATATAATATATTGTTTTGGAGATTTTGTCAATAGACTAATAAATATTGAAGTATGTCTGTCAATGATATATTAAAATAAACTGAAGAGCAAATGTATGTAAACATGATATAAAGTATAATTGACATTATAAAAAAAACATCTCACTTCGAATACTATATTGAGAAGAATAGAATTTGTTTGTCCCTTTTCTGTATTCTTTTATTTGTTTCACAAATAATTTTATTTTATGTCACGTGTATTATCAATAAAACAAAAACACTCTCCGAGGGGCAAAAATATCAATACTAATAATGCTGTTTTTTTTATCCAAAGAGTAAAAGCGTTCATTCAGGGGGAAAAAAGGAGCCGACCCCATGCACATGGTGTGTAGGAAACATAAGGAAAACGGCAACATAAACCGCGAGACAAGCCTGTGGTAGAGAATAGTATCCATGCAAAGTCGAGCAGTGCAGAGGGAATACAACACAACAGAGGCTAAGAGCCTATCCAGAACTGGGACAGCCAGTTATCTTCCCGCGATTTTGGTGATAAAATTTAATCCCACTATAAAATTGGGAGCCTGCCTCCAAAAGGAACTTTTCTAGAAGAATCGGGAGTTCGTTTACAATCTTTCTGATCTGCGATATCCTTGTGACGTTTACCTTGTTTCGCGTTTGCTTGTCATACTAGTAATGTAGGAAGCTTTGTATAGATTGTGATTTCGTATAGTTGTATAGGATTGTTGATGTATAGTTGTCTGGTTTTCTTGCTTTCTTAGGTAAATAAAAACACATTCATCCAAAAAAATAATTAATAAAGTAGTAAAAAAAATCATTAATATACGTTATATAAAACTTTTGATGAAATATATAAAAGGACACAAAAATAATAATATGAATTTTGTTCGTATTAAAAATGGTGAGTGAATAAATAAATAATGAAATATTTTGTTCTAATAATAATGAAATTAAAGGCAGCCGTTCACACCTTACGCGGATTGGTGTAATGGTGTCTGCGGCACTACCGAATTTTACAAAACTACTTGAAAAAGTTAAATTATTTTATCCGTAAACTATGTCAGATACCATTTAATTATAAGAGGTAATATGTTTTTACCATCAATCTTAAAATTAATTCAATTATATTACTGAACTTTAGTTTCAGTCTCAATCATATCGTTTATCCGATAAAATATGAACAGTATGATGACATGTACATCATTTTCCGTTAAACCGCTGACCTGGCCTATTAAATATTTTTTTTTCACATAATAATTTTTAAAAAATAAAATAATATTTATTTTAAATACTAAACGACGTAATTTTAATAAAACACTCATTTTAATCCCTAAAACTCCTAATTTAAATTTCTACCGTCCCTAATTCATTTTCTTTCCCTACCTTCTTTACTTTTCTATTTCTGTAACTCTTAAACTCTTTCTACCATTTCAACGACCACCAACAGTAGGGAGGCACTTTTGTTTTTCTGCCTGAAATTTTTCACACCCTCGATGGACCATGTTATTCGCATACCCACGAAAATGATTTTTTTTTCATTGTTTAAAAATTTTTGGATGCGGATTGATTATATTTTGTAAAATGTAAAAATGTAAAAATTATTTCATCGGAGCTGCCAAGCGAGGTGAGGGGAGCGAGGCAGAGACCCTGTCTAAATCGCGCAAATAGCCCCTGTAAAATGTAAGTATTTCGGCTGCCCTTTGGATTACTCCTTCATGTAAAAATTTATTTCTCGCATACCATAATGCCCATAGAATAATCAATATCTCTTTGCGTTTGTGGTTTGAAACGTTTGAAAATAACCAACAGAACCAATCGAAGAAATTATCCAGGTTTAGATTAGGAGGCCAAAGAAAACCTGATAAAGCCCAAACTTCACGTGCATAAGAGCAATTTCTAGCTAGATGCTCAATAGTCTCATTAGCTTGCTTACATCTAGGACAAAGGGCATGTTGTGAAACACGCATATTAAACAGATTCTGAAAAGTTGGAATAAAATTCTTGAGAAAACACCAAATGATAATACGGACTTTTGCAGGGCAAGGGGTGCTCCATAACAACTTGTAGATGGGTAGGGGATTAACAGCAGATTCATTTGGTGTTAACAGGAGTCGATAGCCGCTTCGAACCGTATAAACACCTTTAGATTCACCACCCCAAACTAGGACATCCCTCTGAACAATATTAGGAAGTGGAATGCTCGTAATTAGACGAACATCCTCCTGCGTAAAAATCTCATTTAAAAGGTTCATATTCCATTGTCTCGGATTTAAAGTAATAAGATCCGATACCCAGTTCAAACCATGAACTTGAGGGGATTGTACCAGGCGAGGGGGAGAACTTGGTAACCAAAAGGAATTCCAAATAGATACTTGTGTGCCGGTGTCAATACGCCAGCACAGCCCTTGCACAAGCAAAGCTCGTGAAGACCAGATACTATGCCAAGTATAACTCGGATTTGAGCCAAGAGCAGCAGAAAGGAAAGAGCCTTGAGGATAATACTTGGCACGAAGGGTACGAGCAAGTAAAGAATCAGGATTATTAATCAGACGCCACCCTTGCTTAGCTAAGAGCGCCACATAAAACTTAGCCAAGTCCCGAAAACCCATTCCACCCTCTTCTTTCAACTCACAAAGGGCTTGCCACGAACACCAGTGGATACCCCTCTTAGATGACGATTTTTGCCACCAAAAACGACCGAGGATGCTTTCCAACTTTCTGCAGAAAGTGGAAGGAAGTAGAAAACAAGACATGGCATATATCGATATTGCTTGTAAGACCGATTTTATAAACATTTCCTTACCACCAGCGGAGAGAAAAAGAGAACTCAACAGATTGCTACGCTTAAGGACCCTCCCAAACAGCTCTTCAAACGCAGCTTTCTTATTACGACCAATAATGGGGGGAAGTCCTAAATACCTTTCCAGATTGCTGATACCACTAACATTTAGAATACGGCAGACGTCAGATCTATTATACTCAATCACATTGGAGCTAAAGAAAACTCCCGACTTATCGAAATTGATAAGTTGACCGGATGCCTCCGAATAGGAAGATAAGATGTCTCTCAAAATAGTGGCCCCGGTTGCTGTAGCATCCCCAAACAACAGACAATCGTCTGCGAAGAGTAAGTGGGTTATCAACGGTGCATTTCTAGCAATTGTCGCACCCTTAAGTTGTCCCAATTGAACCCTGGATCGTAGCAAAGATGACAAGCCCTCGCTGCAAATAAGAAACAGGTACGGGCTAAGCGGATCCCCTTGACGGAGTCCTCGTGACGGTAGAAATGAATCCCCCGTAGCTCCATTCATCACAACAGCATAAGAAACCGTGGACACACAACGCATAAGAAGCTCAATCCATTCCATCGTAAAACCCAAACGTTGGAGAATGGAGGTTAAAAATCCCCACTCGACCCTGTCGTACGCTTTGCTCATGTCCAACTTCAAAGCAAAGAAGCCTTTCTTCCCTCTCCTTCTATGTTTAAACGCATGCAAAATCTCTTAAGCTGTTAACACATTATCATATATGAGACGGCCCGGGACGAAAGCGCTCTGCGCTTCATCAATACACAAATGAAGAACTCCCTGGAAACGGTTAACGATCATTTTTGCAACTATTTTATAAATGATGTTTGTAACCCCCTCGTCCCGGTCTGGCCGGATGACCGGTCCGAGTAAGCTACACGGGGAAAACCGAGTGAAAACTCCCAAGGGAATTCCCCCTCGGTTAGCAACCCTATTTTTTTTCATTTTAAATCTTGTCTAGATGAGTATTTAATCCTACGTGATCATACAGCGAAACAACATTCACGAGGCAAACCAACGAACTCAGCCCAACATCTTACAGCCCAATTTTAATACTTTAACTACAGGCGGTATCGATACCCTTAAGGGGTGTATCGATACCCCCTTGACTAGGACAAATGGTCAAAGCCAACCCGTAGAGACCGTATCGATACACCCAAGGAGTGTATCGATACCCTCTCCAACGGTTGACTTCCCACGGTCAACGCTAAGATGACGGTATCGATACACTAGAGGCCCGTATCGATACCGAAATGGACAGTAGCTCCAGTGACCAAAATGGTATCGATACGCCCCCTTGTGTATCGATACACGAGGCCTGAGACAAGAAGGCGGTATCGATACCGGACCAGCCGTATCGATACCCCTGCACAGCAAAACCTCCAAACTCAACTAAAACGAACAAGACTCGGACCTAGATGCAATTTAGGACTTCCCTAGACCCAAACAAGCACTCATACAACATTTACATACCACTATATAGCCATACAAGCACCCAACATGTAAAAACAATAAGGAACTCATGCAAAGGACTCAAGATGGCATTTAAGCATTCAAAGTTCATACTTCAACATCCAAACATATAGGCAACTTCAAAGGCACATGGCCAACATTCAAGATAAGCAATTTAGGCATGAATTACAATTCAACATGGCAACACAAGCCATACAAAAGCGATATAACAAGGAGTCTAAGCAAGCTCCTAAACAACTAACAACCATTCAACAAAATAACACATGCCAATGAGTCATACAAGCTCATACACAACCCATGCCACATTGCTAACTAATACAAAATCACCACCATACTTGAGTCACAACTTGGAAACCCTTCTTGCCTTGCCTCGAGCTAACGCCACGCTAACGATCTGCATTGTTGAACATTGAGAGCGTAAGCTATAAGCTTAGTGAGGGTGCTCTAAAACGAAAAACATCAACAATGTAGGGTTCAAGCATGTTAAATCCTAATCTCACATATATCAAGCATTGACATGAAATCAAGTAGACCTAGCTAGTCTTTCAAGTGGCATAGCATGGCGTCTTACTTCATACTAAGCATCAAGCATCAATAATCAACAATCATAAATCAACATCACATATCACAATATATGAACAAGTTAATTGGCCACTTTAAATTACCCCGATTGTGCGGATTTAAACCTCAACAACACTTTACCTCGGTGGGATTACACTCATCACCGGACCTTGCATGTGCGGGATTCCACTCATCGCCACATGCCCTACGGATGGGATTCCACTCATCATCCCGTAGAAATATAAAAAGCTTCCGGTGGAATGTTACATCACCGTACTCCTCCTTGATGACTTAACGCCATCAAGGCCACGTACGTTTTGACTCAATTTGTGTGCATACTATCCTAATGATCGATCATTTACAACCGGTAATTATTTTAGTGCCAATTATTATTATCACAACACATATCATCAACCACAATACATGCTCATCACATATCTACTCATCATGATATATATACATGTACCAATTAACCACAACCACAAGAGCATAGCTAGTAAGCACAATAGCATATGGATATCAAAGGCTAAGCTAACAACTTGAATCAACTAGAAGTGGCCTACCAAGCACACTTCACCCACACACACACTCGAACCAAACTTTAAAACAAGTTGAAACCACTCACTGCCCTTCCTTAGCAATTCGAACCAATCCTCCTACGAACCCGGATTCGGTCCCAAAGCCTCCTCAATGTTTCCTCTTGCTTCTAGTCAAACAAAACACATACATTACTTCCCAATTCAATGCTAAACTCAACCATCAACTTACTTTGCAAACACAACCCAATTTCCACAAATTCCCAAACCACATAATATCTCAAAAACCCAATTTTCGTACTCCAATAACCCTTGGCTGAAATACCCATTTCCAAACACCCAAATGACTTCCAAAACATCCCAAATCACCCTCCTAACATAGGTAGACCATCAACCCTCCAATTTCAACACTAAACCCACCAAAAACCCAAATTTTAATACCTTAAAATTTGCCCTAAGGACCCACTACGAATTTTCATCCAAATTCAACCAAATTGATATATGTTACACCTTTTAACAAGATTAACTAAAACCCCAACTTAATTTATCAAAACCAAATGGAAAACCCATTTAAAAATCCAAGCTTTGATATAAACCCTAATTTTCAAAACCCCATGTTTTTTAAATCCAAGACCATAGATAGATAGAGGGTTAAGAGGAGATTAAGAAAATGTAATTACCTTTGAAAAACACCTTGAATTGAAGAAGAGAATGAATGGAATAGTAACTAGTGTAGTTGGGAGAGTTTGAAAATGGGGGAGAGGGGTTTGACGTTAAAAAAAAAAGAGAGAAATAGGGAAAGAGAAGACACTTTACAATAAAGTGGTCTTGCTTTTAAAAGTTTTTGGTGAAATCACAATATAGGTCCTTCCCCTTTTTACAAAAGCTCAATTACACCACATTTTAGGTTGAATTGTTTTAATTAAATTTCGTTGACTCGACTATAAACCCGGTTAACTCTTAGGTCCAAAACACGGGTGTTACAATGTTACGCAGGCTTATGGGTCGAAACTGACTCATCTGAGACGGTTTACTGACCTTAGGTACCAAAACAATACGGGTGGAATTAATCTCTGCCATGGAAACCTTCCCATTGATGAGGGAAATACAATAAAGATAAACTTCTTCCCCCACAATATGCCAAAATTTTTGGAAGAAAACTGCACCAAAACCATCATCTCCACATGCTTTCAAAGGGTGCATACTCTGAAGGGCAGTCCAAACTTCATTTTTTGTAAACGGCTGCATCAAAGAAACATTCATAGATGGAGAAATAACCGGCTGAATATTATCCAATACCTCACGAACTTCAGATGAACCTTGAGTTGTAAAGAGGCTAGCAAAGTAGCTTGTGGCCAAATCGAACATGTCATTTTCTGCTGAAGTTAGAGAACCCTCATCATTGACAAGACTATCAACACGGTTTATTTTCCGTCCTTGGGAAGCTTGTCTGTGAAAAAAAAAGGGTATTTCTATCACCATTTTTTAACCAATTTACCCGTGCCCTCTGTTCCCAATACACTTCCTCCTTGTCCACCTCGAGATTAATATTTGCATTGATCCCCAGAATTTCCCTCAAGACCTCATCAGAGACTGGTTCTTCATAGAGCTATTCAAGACGTTTGGGCATGGAGATTAAATAAGCTTTTTTGTCGCGACGAAGGCCTTTATACCACTTCGAGAGACCATCAGCCAGCTTTGACAGTTTGCTTGGTAAAGGATCCTCAAAGGATAACCACAATTGCCGAACCGTATCTTCACAAGATTCCTCTAGTAACCAAGCTGTCTCAAAACGAAATTTTCTTTGGGGCCTGGCCACATTTGGAGCTGTGGTAGTGAGTAATAAAGGACAATGATCCGAAAAAGATCTACCAGGTGTTCCAGTTTGTAATTTGGGAATAATGATAACCAATCCTCGGATGCCACCCTCTAAATTGAAACACTTAAATTAGTCATTAACAATTGATGTTTTTATCTTTAAAAATGAACATAATTTCCGTTTAGAAATACAATGATTTTTTTTTTGGAAAATATGAGGAATAGGTTTGATGATTTTGAGAATTACAGAAGTAGAAAGAGTGAAGATGGTGGAGAAAGAAAATAAACTAGGTATGAAAGAAATATATATTAGGAGTTTTAGGGATTAAAACGAGTGTTTTATTAAAACTACGTCGTTTTGTATTTGAAACAAATTTTATTTTATTTTTAAAAATAATATTTAATAGGTCAGGTCAGCGGCTTAACGGGAAACGATGTGCATGTGATCACATTTTTCATGTTTTATGATTGAGACTGAAATCAAAGTTCGGTGATATAATTGGACCAATTTAAAGGTTGGTGATAAAAATAAGTCACCTCCTATAATTGGGTGGTACCTGGCATAGTTTACCCTTATTTTAATCACTTTAATATGGATGGTCATTAAAACTAATTTTAAAGTGGTCATTAAAGATAGAGTCAGAAATTAAGATTGGAGAAATAAAATATAAATATTTAAAATAGAAAAAATTCATAAATTACTCAATTTTTTAAAAAATGTATATAAGAACAAAAGTAAAAAAAAAAAGATCGAAGGGTACAATTTTCAGGTAGTATCTGTTCATATATAATCTTAACATTTTGACAATACACACTCACCTTATAGACAAAGCGATTTGAACTCTTATCTCCTATAATAAATATCATCCACTTTTTCAATAGAACACTTGTTGGGTTGATTTATATGCATATATATTTGAACATGTGTATATATAACAACATGAAAAATATTTTTAAGAAACACCAAAAAAATCCAAAAAATAAACTGACAATCAAGTCAACCATGGGTGCTTGGCATTTGATTGTTTATGGGGATAAACTGACAAATTTTTAAAGAAGAAACTCCAACATGATTTTATTATCTAAACTTTTAGAGGCCCAAAGCGGAGACGAAGACAGCCAAGCCCAACCAGTCCAAAAAATAAAAATAAAAAGCACCGTTAATATGTGAAAATATTAATAATTTATGTAATGAGAAACCTTTTTACTTATTATTATTTCAAATATGTTCATTTATCTCTACTATAAATGTGAGAAAATTTAGGATAAATTATAAATTTTAGGCTTAAGGGGTCAAGAAGTAGGGATGTCACAGGTCGGGTTTTTTGTCTATCCCAATCTGACCCGAAAATAAATACTTTAAACTCGCACTCGACCCGAGTATTTTTTTTAAATTCGACACAACCCGAAAAAAAACATACTAAACTTGACCCCGACTTATAGAAAAAAATAATTTTAGGGAACTTAATTATAAAAATTATAATGTGAAGGACTAAATTGTAAATAAAAAATCAATTTTAAGGACCTAATTATATATATATATATATAAAGAGGTGTATGATTATAAATATCACTAAAAAATTTAAGGAAAATTACACAATTAGTCCCAGGTCAGGTTGGATATTTCCACCCTAAACCCGACCCGAGTTCATCCTTAATAAAAATCTGACCCGACTCGAACCCGATTTTTTCATTAAGAAATGCGACTCGTTCAGGCCAGGTCAGGTCGGAACCCGACTAGATCGACTAAAATGCCCATCCCTATCGAGAAGCCCTTGAACTTTTAAAAAAGATCAATTAAGCTCTTAAAGTTTTCGTCACTCAATGTCACACTCAAACCCATAAAATTAAACAATCCCACTCTTGGACTAACGAAATTTGTCGTTAACCGTGACGATGCTGACGTGACAGTTTACAGTGCTGACGTGGCGATCCGCGTTAAAAAATATGACGTTGAATTGGTTTTCTTTAAAGTTCAAGGGTTTAATTGATTTTTTTTATAAAGTTAGAGGGTTTATTTAATCTTTAAGCAAAAAATAAAAATTATTAAAATGTTCTAAAAATAAATATTTAAATTACTAAAAATAAAAATATTATTAAAAAATACATGACCATTATAATAACAAAATACAATTAAAACTATGTTCTAACTTAATAAGTTGTGTAAAATTTAAAATACATTCTAATACATATGATGCAAACTCATATCATAATATAATTGCGTACCTTTTATTTAATTAAGCCAGCTTTCATGAAATTGAAGTTAGAAAATAAGAATTAAAAAAAATACTCTTGTGGCATACAAATACTTTATGGTGCTTGATTTTAGTAAAAAAAACATCGGATCAAACAATGAACTTCATTTTGCTCGATGCATCCAGTAGTAATATCATAGGTAAATCCAGACAATTTTTTATGGTCAAATAAGAATTATTTTTATATTAGAAAATGTAACATTATATTTCTTAAAATTCATTCATAGAGTTTTTTACTTTTAGTAATTTTTTAAATATTTTTTAGTATTATAATATTTATTTATATTTTTAATATTTCCAATTTTAATTTTAATAATTTTTTAATTTTAATTTTTTAGAGATTAAATAAGTTCTCAAACTTTTTAAAAAATCAATTAAGCCACTCTAAACATGTCATCATTCACATGTAGATTGTCACGTCAACACCTTAAACTACCACGTCAGCATTGTAATGGTCAACGACAGAATCTGTCAGTCAAAGGGTCTGATTGATTATTTTTTAAATTTGAGGGTGACATTAGATAAAAAAAAACCTTAAAGGCTTAATTGATTTTTTTTTTTTAAAAAGTACATGGGCTTTTCGAGCCCTTGAGTCAAAATTTTATCACTCAATTTTTTTAACTCTTATTTTAATCACTAAAATTTTAAATTTTTTAATTTAATGATTGAAATCTAATATCTTCATCACTCTAATGTTAACTCAACTATGGCATGTGACCTAATTTATTTTTTTAATAGCTAGTCTTAAGCTGCTTACAAGATAGTATTTGTTTATATATATTCTTAACTTTTTGATAGTGTATATACATTGCAAACAAAATGATTTGAACCCAAGTCTTTTATGGTGAACATCATCCTCTTTTCCAATTATATTACAATTCGATTATCACCCAAAGAAATCAATATTATAAAACATTATTGATATTGATCTATACAAAAACTAAATAGTTTCATATTTTTTACACGGTTTTGATTTTTTAGAACCAATATTCGATGGAGCAAGTACATTTAACTAGTTAAGCAACTATGGTCGCTCATGTGTTCTTAGGTCATGAGTTCTAGACTCACTAAAAGTACTCATTTCTTCTCCTAAAGTCTCATATTTCACTCTCCTTTAAATAGGATTAAGATTAGAATGGTAAAAAAAATCAATATTTAATGAATGGTTATTATTGATACAATACCTAACAATCACACCTTCATTATCGGTATACATGTAAATTGTCCAAGTATCGTTTTCATAGTCAACATTTGAAAACGAGACCATTTCAAATGGACATGGATTGATTTGAAAACTTAAATCCATGCGATGAGGTGCTGCTTTCCCTAATTTAATTTTCCTTGACGTCTTCGATGGGTGATTAGTTTTCTCATGTTACCCGTATTAATAAATTATGTCAGCTAAATTTAAATAATTCTTAACGTCTCAAACGAGGTTAGAACTAAGTTTCTTACAACTTTTCATTTAAGATGTTTTATTTTTAATATTATTAGTGTTCGATTTATTAAATAATTAATGCGGATCAAGATATATAGAGGCATGTTTTGGAACGATCCTTCTAATTCAATTTATTCTCATTTACAACTTCAAAATTCAAATTTCTGATATTATTTAAGGGCCTAGTGTCCCATCTACTAGACCAACTATTTGTTTATCATGACATTTTAATTTTTAGCATAACGAAAGTTTTCATAGATAATTCCACTCACATCATTATATCTCAAAATACCCTCAAATTAGAATCCTTCGATATCACCATGACCTCTTTTCACGTTTATCAAACCCGTTACAAAGTCACAGTCCAAGAGACAAAAAGAAACCCGGTCAAAAAATTCAAAAGTATTTTTAAGTAATGATGACTATTGAATATATTGTATTAAACATAGGACTATTATCTCATATAGAGACTGTAAAAAATTTTAT
This sequence comes from Hibiscus trionum, assembly GCA_030270665.1. Lineage (NCBI taxonomy): Eukaryota > Viridiplantae > Streptophyta > Magnoliopsida > Malvales > Malvaceae > Hibiscus > Hibiscus trionum. Next base: position 767,812 of record BSYR01000033.1, on the reverse strand, counting down.
TTCCACAAACGTCTTAACTTTAGGGGTTAGAGTTTAGAGTTTATGGGTTTTAGTGTGAGAGTTTAGAATTTAAGATTTAGAGTTAGAATTTAGTATTTAGGGTTAGGGTAATATGGTTAAAGATTTAGATTTTAACCATAAACACTAAATTTTAGTCATAAACCTAAAATTATCAACAACACTATGGTCTTTTGTGCATCGACCTTGTCTTGATTCTGAACGGTCTGCTTTGTTGCAGCTGAAAGAAAGTTTCATTCTGAATCGATCAGCTTCTTCTTATTCGAAGGCTGATTCATGGAAGCTTGAAGGATGGATTGGTGTGGCTTATTGCTCTTGGGATGGCGTTGAGTGTGATGACAACACCGGTCACGTTATCGGACTTGATCTCAGCAACAACTTCCTTTATGGTTCCATCGACTCCAACACCACCCTTTTCCAACTCCATCATCTCAGAAGGCTTAATCTGTTCGACAATGACTTCAATGGCTTAGAAATCTCTTCCGCAATTGGGAACCTTTCAAGACTATCCCAATTAGACCTCTCATTTTTGGCATTTTTTGGTCAAATTCCATATGAAATTGTACAATTGTTAAAGTTGGTAATGCTTGATCTCTCCGGAAATGATAATCTTACTGGTGAGCTACCTGATTCAATTGGTAATCTTAAGTCATTATCACACTTGGATGTTAGCAATTGCTCTTTTTCAGGATAAATCCCCAACTCTTTGGCTAACCTTACCCAGCTCACTTACCTCTCACTAGCTTTCATTGAGTTTACCCCTACTACTTTGTATTGGCTTGGTAAACTATCCAAACTTACTCTTTTGAATGTAGCTTCCACAAACTCATATGGTGACGTCCTACCTTCTTTAAAAAACCTTACTAGGCTTACATGTCCGCGACTTTCTAGAAATCAATTTTCCAGCCAAATTCCATCCTGGTTGGGAAATTTTACTCGGCTAACCAGATTGGATCTTGGTGATAACAAATTTTGGGGTTTGGTACCAGAATCGATATTTACTCTAATAAAGCTTGAATTTCTCAGTTTATGGTCAAATCTCCTGAATGGCACCTACAAATTAGAATCCTTTCTAAATCTTAAAAATCTCGACGTGCTCCAACTGTCTAACAACAGGTTTTCATTGGTCACCACCACAGCTATTATGAATGGGATTGTTCCCAAGCTCACAATTTTAGCATTGGGTTCATGCAATTTATTTGAGTTCTCTCATTTTCTTTCGGGTCAGGACGAACTCGAGCTTCTAGATCTTTATGATAACAAAATCCAAGGGTTTATCCCCAAATAGATATGGGGCTTATCTACTCAAACTCTTGGAGCTCTAAATTTAAGGAAAAACTTTCTTACAGTTTTCCACCAACCAGCTGTTGTCCCTCCATGGACCAATATGAGAGAGTTGGACCTTGGTTCTAACAGGCTACGAGGGAACCTTCCAATTCCCCCGCTTCAATTTACCATTACTCTGTCTCAAACAAATTTGATCTTTGATCTCTCCTTCAATATATTCGTCGTCTGTTTGTCATCTCATTATTTCCAAAGATGGGAGGCCATGAAAGTTGTTGATGTTAGCACGTTAAGGTACTTACAAGCAGACACCAATTTTAAAGCACCATATCACGGATTTATTCTCACCAAACGATCTGTGCGGCGTTAGCAACCCTCGACTATGCTAACAAGCCTTGAACTCCCACGCAACACAATGGCTAGCACAAAGAGCACAAAGAGAAGGCTAGAGGACTTTACAAAGGAAGGCTTTGTATTAACTTTAAGAGAGCTTTACAAGATAGCTTTACAAGTACTCAACTCTTGAGTGAGTTGCAAAACGAGAGGGGTGCCCTATTTATAGGCTCCCACCTCCTTAATGGACGGTCGAGATTGTTTTGATCCGACAGCTAATAGTTTGCCTCCCAAATATCTACAAGTATCCCTAACATTCTAGATAACTCTACATGTATCTATACATGTCTCTAACTATCCAAAAGGTTCTAGAGAGCTCCAGGGTCTTCCAGAGTAGTCTCGAGCTTTCCCGAGCCTTCTCGAGCCTTCTAGGTCCTCCGGGTGTGTCTAGACTCGGATAGTTTCTAGAACGTTGTGGTATGCTCTTACTTATGCTATGGCTGTTCTAAGCCTTTGTAGTGCCCTTCTTGGTGCTTGCTTGCTTCAAAAGTGCCCAAGGAGTGGTGTGAACCTCAGTTTGGATTGTGGGGGAAATGGTGGGCTGTGACATTCTCCCCCACCTAAGCTCGCGACGCCCTCGTCGCGCCTTCATCGAACTGTGCAAGTTGGTCTTTGAATTGCCATAGTGCTTCTTCAGTTTCCCAACTTGCCTCGGCGAGGGGTAGTCCCTTCCACTTGATGAAGTACTCATTGTAGCTTGGCACGCCCCTTCTTCAGATGACCCGATCAGCTAGCACCTCTTCAACCTCATTGTCGAAGGAAATGACTACTACTGTGGGTGCTCTTTTGGACACACCCCTTGAGGGATCTTCCATGTCTTCATGGTAAGGCTTCAACAAACTCACATAGAAGACGGGGCAGATCTTAAGTTTTGGAGGCAATTGGAGCTTGTAGGATACCTTGCCCACTCGCTTGATCACTGGAAATGGTCCTTCATGCTTGAGTACTAGGCCTTTGTGCACTTTCCTAAAGGCTTTGAATTGTTGGGGCAAGAGTTTCAACATGACAAGATCTCTCTTATACTCACTCATGTACCTTAATTTAGACAACGATGAGGAATGCATATTATTTATTTTTGATTTTTGATTTTTTTATTTTTTTTCTTATTTCAAAGTTTAGATTTGTACTATGCTCTGACAAATTGTTTAAAAACTCATGTAATAATTAAATTTTGGGTAAAATTTACAAATGGTCATTAAATTATGAAAAATGTTTATTTTGATCACCCAACTTTCAAATATTACAATATGATCATTAAATTTTAATTTTTGTTATAAAAAAGTCACTGAGCCATTAACTGTCAGTCAGTCATTAATGGGTGACATGATAGTTAATAAATTTGTATAATAACACATTTATCTCTCATACTTACACATTCAATAAATTTAGTCTTAATTCAAAAAATTAATAAATTTTATTTACACATTTTATTAATTTGATCTAATTTTTAATTAAAATAATTTATTAATCTCTAATTTCAGCTTCAAGAAAATTCAAATCCAAAGTGTATTAAATGGGCCAATAAGCTAAAAACATGTTAAACCTTATAAACCTTGAAAAATGAAGCCAATTCAAGGAGATTGACCTTAGCCAAAATCAATTGAACGGATCTATCCTGAGGTCACTTGTCAACTGCAACATGCTGGAGCTTCTTAATTTGGGAAATAACCAAATATAGGATATGTTTCCCTCTTGGTTGGGAGGGCTTCAAGAGTTGAAAGTCCTCATTCTAAGGTATAATGGATTTCATGGTGCAATTGAAAAACCAGAATCCAATGAAAGTTGTTGAAATTCCTCATCCTAAGGCTTCAAGAGTTGAAAGTCCTCATCCTTTCATTCAATAGGTTCGTAGGTTGTTTGCCATCTCATCAATTCCGAAGATGGGAGGCCATGAAAGTTGTTGATGTTAGCACGTTAAGGTACTTGCGAGCAAACGCCAGTTTTGAAACACCAGGAACCAGTTGGATGGAAAACATTACATACTCGATGACAATGACAAAGACAGGCGTGGTAACAAATTACGACAAGATTCAAGACGTCTTGGTAGCCATGGATCTCTCAAGAAATAGATTTGAATGTGGCATTCCAGAAGACATTCAGATTCTAAAGGCGGTTCAATTCCTCAACCTTTCCATCAACTTGCTTTCTGGTTCCATCCCATCATCATTGGTGAATCTGTCACAACTTGAAGCTTTGGACCTTTCTTAGAACCAACTCTCAGGAGAGATCCCTCAAGAGCTAACGAACCTCAATTTCCTTGGATATTTTGATGTCTCTGGTAATCAGTTAACCGGGCCCATACCGCAAGACCAACAGTTTGGTACGTTCGAGAGCAACTCATTTGAGGGCAACCTGGGGTTATGCGGGAAACCATTGTCAAAGAAATTCTATCCCGAGGGACCATCACCACCACCGCCATCATTCTCACAGAGAGATGGCGGTGGAGATTCATGGTTTGAGTTTGGGTGGAAGACAATCATGTTGGGGTTTGGAAGCGGGGTAGTGAACAAACTGGTTCTTGGGTACCTCTTCAACCCCATGAAACACAAGTGGTTTGTCAAGTATTTTGGAAGGAAATTGCATAATCGGAGGAGGGGCAGGAGGAATTAACTCGGTGTTTAGTTTCCAGGCACTTATGTATTGGTTTTAGTATTATGCATGTTAATTTGCCTTTTTCTCTCCCTTGTTTCTGTTTTTTTATCTAATAAAATGGCAGTCGATCTCAATATGTTTTTTACGCTCATGAAATACAGGATTAGATGCAATTTGTAAGGCCGCTTTGCTATCACATAAGAGCTTTATAGGTGTCTTTTGATCAATTCTAATTTTTGTCAAAATCCCAATCAATCAGGTTAATTCAGCAGCAGTCATTGCCATGCTCCTATACTCTGCTTCAGCAGAGGATCTTGCCACTGTAACTTGTTTTTTTAGATTTTCAAGAAATCAAAGAGTTTCTAAGCTTCACACAATAACTAGTGACTGATCTTCTTGTCATGGGACATGAAGCCCAATCAGAATCACAAAAGGTTGATAGATGGCAGTCACTCAAAGAATTTAACAAAATACCATGGCCAGGATTTCTTTTGACATACCTTATAACCCTCATGGCAGCTTCCAAGTGGGACTTCTTTGGTCGATGCATAAACTGGCTCAAGTGATGTATTGCGTATGAAATATCAGGTCTAGTATAGGTTACATAAATGAGTCTCTCAACTAGTCTTTGAAACATTATTTTGTAATGTAACTCTTCATCTGTGCTATTCTGATGTCGATTGCCTTCATATTTCATTGTTACCAACTTCTAATTCTGCTCTAAGGGTGTTGCAGTTGGCCTTGCACCACCCAAACCAACATCTTCAATTAACTCAAGTGCGTACTTTCGTTGATTCAGCACTATATCCTTATTGGATCTCAAGACCTTAAGCCTAAGAAAAAATAAGCTTTTCTAGATGTTTCATCTTGAAATTACTGTATAAATTACTCTTGATGTCTTCAATCAATCCACTGTCATTACCAGTAATTAATAAGTTATCGGCATACACAAGTATGAGCACCACTTTTGAACCCTCTTGCTTTGTAAACATAGAATATTTATATTTACTTTGATGATATCCTGTCGAGACAAGAGCTTCTATTAACTTGAAATTCCACTGCTTAGGAGCTTGTTTTAATCCATACAAAGACTTTTGTAGTCTGCACACCATGTTCTCCCCCTTACTACAAAAGTCATCTGGTAATGTCATGTAGACCTCCTCAACTAAGTCACCTTCCAAAAAGACATTGTGAACGTCCATTTGCCAAAGAGGCCAATCAAATATTGAAGCAAGAGCCAAAATCAACACCTTCTTGATTGTAGCCCTTGGCCACAAGCTGAGCTTTAAATCTCTCATTCTCACCCGAGGATTTATACTTAACTCTTTAAACCCACTTACACTCATTCAGCACTTTTCCAAAAGGCAAGGGAACCACATACCACATATTATATAATTCAAGAGCTAATATTTCCTCTTTCATTGCATGCACCCATTCAAAATGTTTGCAAGCTTCCAAATAAGAAGTAGGTTCAGCTATTTGAGAAATGGAAGACAAAAATTTTGAGTAGTAGAAGGCAAATGAGAATAAGAAATATAATAGAAAATGGGATACTGACCTGGGAAGGAAAAAAAGGACTGGTAAGTTTGAACATAGTCATTCAACCAAAGAGAAGCTTTAGGAACTCTAGTTGACCTCCTAGACTCAGTGGGTGCACTTGCTGAAACAAGTGGAGCAGAGGAGGATGGTATAGAGTCTGAAGGAGAGCCAAAATCTGATAGAGGAACTGTATCTGGTGGAAGATCAGAATCTGATGAAGGAAAATTAACAGATAAATCTAGAGGAAGCTCATGTGGTGGAGAAACAGAATCAGAGGGATGAGAATTATTGAGTGGGGAAGATGGTGGGGAAGGTGATGGGGAAGAATGAAGAAAAAAAACTTAAGTCTGGTATAAGAGGTTAAGATGGGAAAAAAATGCCAAAGTTGATGTAAGAAAGTGAAAAGGAAAAATAGTTTCATGAAACAGCACATCCCTGTTAACAAAGAGCTTTTTGGTTTCAAGATTGAATAATACGTATCCTTTTTGTGTAGTAGAATAGCCTAGAAAAATAGAAGGGGTTGCCTTGGCAGAAAATTTATCACTATAATTTATATTAATGGTATAACATAGGCAATCGAATGCTCTAAGGTGAGAAAGATCAGGGATTTTATTGTATAACAATTCATAGGGTGTTTTTCAAGAAAGAACAACAGAAGGTAGACGATTGATTAAATAACAAGCAGTCATGACAGACTCTCCCCAAAATTTTAAAGGAACATAAGAATAGAAATGAAGTGCTCTAGCAACTTCCAAGATATGCCTATGCTTACGCTCGACAATACCATTTTGTTGAGGGGTGTAAACATATGTACTTTGATGAATGACACCAAGAGATGAAAACAAGTCAATACATTCAAAAGAGAAGAATTCAAAGCCATTATCACTTCTAATGACCTTGATGGTAGAGGAGAACTGAGTTTTAACCATGGTAAAGAAGTGTCTTAGGAAAACAATGGCTCTTTAATTTTAGCAAGAACACCCAACACGTACGAGTAAAATCATCAATAATGGTTAAGAAAAAGTGATGACCATTGTGAGTAGAGACCCTGTAGGGACCCCCACAAGTCAACATGAATGAGAGAAAAAGGACTGGTAGAAGAAGTGGAATGATTTGAAAAGGGTAATCTAGATTGTTTAGCTAGAGGACACACAGAACATTTATGAAGAGACATATTATCAACCTTAAAAAATTAAACACGGACAATTTGACTAATTTAGAAGAAGATGCATGCCCTAAACGAGCATGCCACAGAACAGTTTTATTAATATGAGAAGCATTCATAAAATTGATTGTAGCATAATCACATTAAGCAGGTGATAAAAAAGATGACAAATTTGCAGAATTGGAAACATACTGAGCAGAAGCTGAAGCTAAATACTCAAAAAATAAAGACCACGAGACTCCTTACCAATCTCCTTCATCCTTCCAGTGGAGAGATCCTGAATCAAACAAAAATCATGGTAAAATGTTACGAAGCAGTGTAGCTCACGAGTGAGTTTAGAGATAGAAAATAAATTGTGAGAAAAAATAGGTACAAACAAAACATTAGAAAGGGTTTGAGAATGAGTAAAAGCACAACAACCAATATGAGAGATAAGTACAAATTTACCATTAAGAAGCTGTAAAAATCGAGAAAGAGACAAACAAGAAAGATGAGCAATTAAACCATTGAAATCGGATAATATATGATTCGTGGCCCCAGTGTCCATGATCTAGGAAAGTGATTTAGAAGCAGGCAAATAACCAGAAACGATACTTGCCAGATTCATAACGGAATCAGTCGAGGGAGGAGTATCCTGGAGAGACAGAATCTGGTTATACTGTGCTGGACAAAACAAGGTTAGATTCGAAATAATCAAGGTAAAATAAAAATTTTAAACCAAATAGAATAAAAAGAATAAAAAAATTAAACAAATCAAGAAAACATATTTGAAAATTAACCGGAAAAACAGTGTTTGACTAAGGCCTGCACGAACACGGTTTCCTTAAGACAGATTCGGCCACTCCGAGGTGCTAGAGTTGTTTGATCGTCGGTCTCCCAGGATACAACAGTCGGATGAAATTCTACAGCAGCACTACTGTAGATTTCACGAGCAAATTTGAGCCTTCGACTATCACCAGAAAACCATGTAGGTTTTTGGGAGAGAAAACTTTTTTGATTGATTTTTAAAATATGAAAATCACTCACGTATTTATAGGGAAAAATTAGGGCGAACATAAGAAAATAAAATTCTAATTATGCCCCTAATCGGATAATTAAGTGGGCAACAAGTCAATTTCAATTCGAAAATTATTCCTTAATGTTCAGATAAAAACTGATATTCAAAAGAAAAAAATATATGATCATGGTAAAATATTTGCATGTCCAAATAGGACATGGCTCGACCGGTCCAAACATTGGCATCGCCCACATCGTGAGGATGCGCCCCAACCCAAATGGGATTAGATTCACACCCCTCTACGCGCGAGGCACAACACCAACTGAAGTCATTCAATGACCATAAGGAGGGAGCATGTATATAAACATCTCCAACTCCTTTTATCCCATCAATATGGGATTGGGGTTTTCCATTTCCTTTTCTATTTACAACCACCTTACTTTGAGCATTAATTTCTCATTCATTACTCATCCGTTTTGAGCTTATGAGATACCGTTGTAAAGGTCTTACGGAGTAGAATAAGTCCATAGTGGAACATGATTCGAAAACTCAACCTTTACCTATTCGAAATAAGGCTCCAAGTTACATATTTCTCACATTTTTTCCAACATACTGCTCATGAGTGAATGAAGGAGCAACAAACGAAGCAGAGCCAGAAGAAGGAGCAACCATATCTTCAGAATTAATAGCCAAATCCGCAGAAGAACCTCGCTTCTTTGTGAATTTAAAATCCAAGGGAAAACCGATGAGTCTATAGCAATTTTCCGCGCTTATGCCCTTTGATTTTATAGTACTCACAAGTTCCAGAAAATTGCTTTTGATCTGATGCTCCAGAAGCATGAGAATAAAAAGCAGATGAGTCAGGGATGGGAGATATACCAGAAAGATGTGCCCGTTGAGCCTCCTCTTGAATCACCATAGAATAGGCTTTGTTAACGGTTGGAAGAGGTTGCATGATCAAGAATTGCCTGCGAATCACCGAATACGATTCGTTGAGGCCCATGAGAAACTGAAAGAGATTTTTTTGAATAAGATGAAGGAGATTTCGTTGAGAGAACTCACAATCACAAGAGGAGAAAGGAACGAGCGCACCATACTCATCCCAAAGCATCTTGGGCTTGGAATAATACTTTGAAATTGTTGAATCGCCTTGAGTGTAGGTGGCAATTTCACGATGAAGGAAATAAACACGAGAACCATCGACCTTCGCAAACTGCTCCTGCACAGAAGACGCAGTTGACATTAAAACAATGACGATAGAAAGATCTTGACTCACCGTGTTCAGAAGCAATGAAAGGACAATGGCATTACAGCGTTCCCATTGCGGATGAAGAGCATGATGAAAGATCTCCTTGGAGCAGCCACCATCAACAAAGCTGAGTTTGTTCTTCACCAAAAGAGCAATGCGCATGGAACGGTTCTAGATATTGTAGTTGGTGATGCCCACGAGTTGATGGGAAACCAAAAGAGTTTCTGACGTATCAGATGGATGTAAAACCAGTACATAATTAGGATCGATTTGCGACGAATTTGTGAGCATATCGGAATGCATGACGGCGGGGCAAAAGAAACCCTAATTTCAGAGAGAGAAATTAGGGAGAAGAAGAGAAAGGACGAAGAATGTGGAATCAATGAAACAATAGAGGCCCAAAAAACGAAGGAAGCCCAAACGAAAAGTATAACCCAGCAAATGATACCATGTTAATTTTGGTATTGAAACAAAAGATAGAAAATTTTCATCTGATTTCACTTAAGGAATTAACTAACGAAGTAATGTATTTATACATAAAAAACATACTAACTGCCGCTAAGTAACAATTTAACAAACTGATCTAACTAATTTTACTAACTACACTGTACATTGTAAACAGTCTTCAACATATTTGTCTGTAGATGCAACTCATTGGTTTAATTGATTAATCCGATGGATTTACTTTGGCCAGATTTCTTACTACAACCTGACACCCAAGTTTCTCCGTTCCGAAACAAGACCGCCGATCACGACACCATCGTTGTTTGCTTCAGAGGAACACAACCATTCAGTGCCGATGATTGGATTACGAACGTCGATCTGTCTTGGTAGAATTCAGCAGAATCGGTAGGATTTATTTGCTACTAACTTTTTTATATATATTTAGGACTTAATCAATTAAAGACTGAACTTTTTTTCAACTTATACAACAATATAAAAAGAGATGGCGACGACTTTATAAATTTGTGTTTGATACTTCTATGCGTCAAAGTTACTGACTATTGAGTATATTATATTGAAAGATAAAGACATTTTTATTAAAATAATTAACAAGAATATGACATATAAATATATGTAAATCTCTTATTTTGACTACTCCTAGAAATTAAGACATGCGGATAGAAGTGTTTGACACGGCATGAATGAATTAGTGTTTGGAAATTTGATTTAATGTTGAATTGTTTGATTTTGATGCAGGGAGATATGATATTTGTCTATAAAAGCGGTTTCCATTTGCAACATTTAATAAGTTGAGAAAGTATTTGTTCAGCTAATTAACATGGGGCTGCTATTACGACACTTGCTGCTAAAATGCTTGCTCTTCTTAAATCTTCCCTATTTTCTCACACAATGTGTTTCTTCTGTACAGCGAACTTGTTTGTATTCTGAACGCTCTGCTTTATTGCGGCTGAAAGGAAGTTTCATTCTCGATCGATCAGCTTCTGATTATTCGAAGGCTGATTCATGGAAGCTTGACGGATGGATTGGTAGGGATTGCTGCTCTTGGGATGGCGTTGAGTGTGATGACAACACCGGTCACGTTATCGGACTTGATCTCAGCAGCAGCTTTCTTTATGGTTCCATCGACTCCAACAGCACCCTTTTCCAACTCCATCATCTCAGAAGGCTCAATCTGTTCGACAATGACTTCAATGGCTCAGAAATCCCTTCCGCAATTGGAAAACTTTCAGAACTATCCCAATTAAACCTATCATATTCGGCCTTTTCAGGTCAATTTCCATATGAAGTTCTACAATTGTCCAAGTTGGTGATGCTTGATCTCTCCAGTAATGCTTATCTCTCTGCTGAGCTACCAGAATCAATTGGTAATCTTAAATCATTATCACACTTGGATCTTAGTTTTTCCTCTATTTCCGGACAAATTCCCAATTCATTGGCTAACCTTACAGAGCTCACTTATCTCTCACTAGCTTTCAATGACTTTACCCCTTCCACTTTATCTTGGCTTGCTAAACTATCCAAACTTACTGTGTTGAATGTAGCTTCCACAAACTCATACGGCGACGTCCTATCTTCTCTGAAAAACCTTACCAGGCTTACAGAAGTACAACTTTCTAGAAATCAGTTTTCCAGCCAGATCCCATCTTGGTTAGGAAATCTGACTTGGCTTACCACTTTAGAACTTGGTGTTAACCAGTTTTGGGGTCCAGTACCAGAATCCATATTTACTCTAATAAAGCTTGAATCTCTTGGTTTATGGGACAATCTCCTGACCGGCACCTACAAATTAGAATCCTTTCTAAATCTTAAAAATCTCAAGCAGCTCCAACTGTCTGGCAACAAGTTTTCATTGGTCACCACAACTGTCATGAATGTGACTGTTCCCAAGCTCACAATTTTAACATTGGCTTCATGCAATTTATTTGAGTTCCCAAATTTTCTTTCGGGTCAGAACGAACTAGCGTTACTGGATCTTTCTGGTAATAAAATCCATGGAGTTATCCCTAAGTGGATGTGGGGCTTATCTGCTCAAACTCTTGAAGTTTTATCTTTAAGGGAAAACTTTCTTACAGGTTTCCACCAACCAGGTATTGTCCCTCCATGGACCAATCTGAGAGTTTTGGACCTTCGTTCTAACAAACTACGCGGCTCCCTTCCAATTCCACCTGCTTCCATTTACCAGTATTTGGTCTCAAACAACTTACTCAAAGGAGAAATCTCATCAATGATCTGCAATCTGCCTTCTATATCTATACTTGACATATCAAATAACAGTTTCAGTGGCATGCTTCCGCCATGTTTGGGCAATCTGAGCAAGTCCCTCTCAGTGCTAAATCTCCAAAGCAACAACTTCCGTGGCCCTATTCCTCAAACATGTGAAAAAAGAAGCCAATTGAGGATGATTGACCTTAGCCAAAATCAATTGAATGGAGAAATCCCGAGATCACTTGTCAACTGCAACATGCTGGAGCTTCTTAATTTGGGAAATAACCAAATAGAGGACACGTTTCCCTCTTGGTTGGGAAGGCTTCAACAGTTGAAAGTCCTCGTCCTAAGGCATAATGGATTTCATGGTGCAATTGGAAAACCAAAATCCAATGAGTTCCCCAAGTTGCGAATCTTTGATCTCTCATTCAATAAATTTGAAGGTGTTTTGCCGTCTCGTCATTTCCAAAGATGGACGGCCATGAAAGTTGTTGATCTTGGAAAGTTAAATTACTTGCAAACAAGTGTCAGGTTTCAGGCACAAATAACAAGTTGGGACCTTAAATTTCAGTACTCAATGACAATGACAAAGGCAGGCGTGGTAACAAAGTACGACAAGATTCAAGACATCTTGGTAGCCATGGATCTCTCAAGCAATAGATTTGAAGGTGGCATTCCAGAAGACGTTCAAATTCTAAAGGCGGTTCAATTCCTCAACCTTTCCAACAACTTGCTTTCTGGTTCCATTCCATCATCAATGGCGAATCTGACACAACTTGAAGCTTTGGACCTTTCTCAGAACCTACTCTCGGGAGAGATCCCTCAAGAGCTAGTACAACTCACTTTCCTTGGATTTTTTAATGTCTCTGGTAATCAGTTGAAGGGACCCATACCGCAAGGCAAACAATTCGGTACGTTCGAAAACAACTCATTTGAGGGCAATCCAGGATTATGCGGGAAACCATTGTCAGAGAAATGCTATCCCGAGGGGACATCGGCTTCATTGTCACAGAGAGATGAAGGGGGAGATTCATGGTTTGAATTTGGGTGGAAGGCAATCATGTTGGGGTTTGGAAGTGGAGTAGTGAACGGACTTGTTCTTGGGTACCACTTCAACCCCATGAAACACAAGTGGTTTGTCAAATATTTTGGAAGGAAACTGCAGAATCGGAGGTGGGGCAGGAGGAATTAACTCCGTGCTTAGTTTTCGGCACTGTGTATTGGTTTCAGTATTATGTATGTTCATTTGTCTATTTTCTTTGTTTCTGCTTTTATTTGTCTTTCCTTAGCTATGAGCCTATGAACTATGATCAATGGTGATGTACATGCACTATCAATGAAATAACAATGTAACCAATGTGGTTAATCATTACATATTTATCTATCATATTTACGCATTCGATAAATTTACTCTTAATTTAAAAATTAATAAATTTAATCATCATTATTTACCCATTCTATTAATTTAATCTAATTTTTAATTAAAAATAATTTAATAATCTCTAATTTTAACTTAAAGAAAATTCAAATCCAAATTGTATTAAATGGGCCAATAAGCTACAAACTTGTTAAACCATATACAGCCCAAATTATTTTCCTTGCCTCTCATTCTCTTGACTAGTCGTCTTCGCCTTGTAGTGGCGACCATTTGGTGAATGTAGTCTTGTGTACAAATCTAAATCATTAAATATAGTTTAGGGTAAAATAATTAAATGTTGGGTTATTCGGTGCTCGATTCCTTCAACCGTTCTCTCTCGCCAAGTGGTGGAGGAGTGAAATTTTGGGTGATAAAGGTGTGGAAGCTAAAATTGATAAAGACAAGATGATTTATAGTAGTTCAATCTTCTAACCAAGGTCTACATCTACTACATTAGCTTCCCACTAAGGATTTCCAACCAATCCACTATTGATCCATCCCCTTTTCTAGGCTTAGGAGGAAACCCTTACAAATCGATTAAGCTTTCTACCCAAAGCCTTGATCAAACCCTCTTTACAAAGAGATAAGGATAAGCAAACTCAAATCCCTCTAATAGGTATTTGTTTGCACAATAAAGCACTCACCCAATCCTAAAAACACATGAGCAAATCTAACAATTTTGGCTCAGTCTATTACAATTGAAGCATTAACCATTACTAGATGCTTTGAGGTCCTTTTTATACTCATTAATGAGTTTGTAGCCGTTACTAGTCGTTGGGGTTAAATTGGAGCCATTGGAGACTTCATTTCCCACCATAAATGCAGTTCTGCAGCTCCCCGTTTCGAAACGCTCAACCCCGTTTCAAAACACTCTTGAAATAGAAAGAGTCGTTGCAGTCTGATGCAGCACCCGTATCGAAACGCCCTTGGTCGTATCGAAACACTTGTCCCCGTATCAAAACGCTCTGTATTTAAAAGGTAGTTAGGAAATAGTCGTTGGGGTTTATGACCGTTGAGGTCAATGCCACATAGGCGTATCGAAACGGTAGAGGTCGTATCGAAACGCTATGCAAAAATCTCACCCAGATTAAAAACCCGTTTCAAAACTCGTTTCGAAACGTTTTGCCACTGTAAAGACCCGTATCGAAACACCTAGGGGCATTTCGAAACGCCTGGATGGTTTTGTTGAATTTGGCTTTGAAAACACTTAAAACCATTTTGAAATATCCCATAAACATAGTTTCAAGTTGTTTGGACTTAGAAATGTTTTTGAATTCTTTTTAACTTTGTCCAAAACATTTTTCAATTATTATATCAAAACATTTGTTCTACAATCTCCCATTTTTTGATATAATAAAACCAACTTGAAAAATTGTTTGGGATTCTCCCCCTTTAAGTTTAAAAATGTGAATAAGAGATAAAAAAATTAAAGTAAAATAAAGCTTCCCCTTATTCATTTGAAAATGCAATTTTTCAAACAAAACTATCCCCCTTTTGTTATATCAAAAAGAATTCAAAAGGCATTGAGTTCAAAATAACTTAAGAGGTTTGAAAAGATGAAAAAAAAATTAGAATTTTGGTTTTAAAATGGCTCTCCCTTACTCAATGCATCATCAAAATGTTAGTGCAACATATGTCATAATCTAGTTGAAATAAAAAATAAAATTAAACAAATAAAGCAACTAGATTTTTATCACACTTGAACACAAGGGAGGATGTGAAGCCTTCCTTCTTCAAGTGTCTTTCTTTGTGTGCATGGAGCTCTCCTTCAATGTTTGACTTGTTGATCACTCTCCATCACACCTAGTAAAAGACAATTAAGTAATTTTTGGTATCCAAATTTCTTTGGATCCATAGACGTTAGTAGCACAAAATTTAGTCCCCTTAGGAATTCATTTTTAAATTTCATCATTTTTAGTTGAAGTGGTTAGTTCTTTTGAGACCCAAACACTTCTAAAACATTTACCATTTATAAATCTAGGGGCACTAGATTGTCTTACATAAAAGTTTAGTTTTCTAAAATTATTTTTCTTTTCAAGCTCTTTGGAAATCAAATCTTTTTCTTCTTGAACTTTATGAAGCAATTTTTGTAAATCAAAACATTTTTGTTCAAACTCTTCGAGTTTTGCTTCAATTTCAAGTTTGATTTTAGAAATCAAATCATTTTGAATTTTCAACTTTGAAATCATTTTATTGTTTTTCAAAATGTGATTTTTAAACTCTAAAACCAAATCGTCATATGCATCTTGTAATTCATCAAAAGAATATGAACATGAAGTAGATGAATTAGAAGTTACCCTTGAATCTTCTTCGATGGCCATAAGGCAAAGGTTGGCTTGTTCATCGTTGGTGGAGTCCTCATCACTCCAAGTAGCCACATATGTCTTCTTCTTATGGCTTGAAGTGCTTGCCCTCTTCTTTTTCATGGATTCTCGTTCAAGCTCTTTCAAGGCTTTCTTCATGTAAGGGGCACACTTCTTGAAGAGATGAACTATATCTTCTTCTTCATCCTTCTCTTCACTTGAATCAACATGATGGCATGTGGATGATTTGAGAGCAATGACATTTGTATTGATGCCAAGCCCTTTGAGCTTTTTCTCCCCCATAGCTCTAATCTCTTCCTTCTTCTTCCCCTCTTCTTTATTCTTCTTCATTATTTGGTGAGTGAGAAGAGACCCCGTGAGCTCATCAAGCTTCAAAGTTTTGAGATTCTTGGCTTCGATGATAGCGGTCCTTTTTTAGTCCCATGACTCGGGAAGGGAGTAGATGAGCTTTTGGACAAGCTTCTCTTCCGGAATGGCTTCTCCATAGCCTTTGAGACCATTTGTGATAGTGGAGAATCTATCAAACATCTTCTCGATGTTCTTTTCCGGATCCATCTTGAAGTTTTCATACGCTAGGTTGAAGAGGCCGATCTTGGTCTCCTTTACTTCATTGGTTCCTTCGTATGTGACTTCAAGCTTGTCCCATACCTCATTGGCACTCTCACAAAAAGACATCTTCTCATAGATGTTTGGGCCAAATGCACAAAATAAGATGTGCAAGGCTTTGCAATTAAGCTTCATCTTCTTGTGATCTTCGGCACTCCAATCCGCATTGCTTTGTTGAGGCACGAACGAACCATCTTCTACTATGTCCCAAAGCTTGTAGTCCCTTGACTTTATGAAGAACTTCATCCTTGTCTTCCAATGGGCATAGTGTGTTCCGTCGAAGAAGGGCGGTTTGTCGATAGATTGTGCCATTGAGCCGGTTGTTTGAAATGATGATCGAGCTTGTCGGATCTTCTCAATAGGATGTTAGTCCTCTTCAATTGAGCCAAGCTCTGATACCAATTGTTGGGTTATTCGGTGCTCGATTCCTTCAACCGTTCTTGCTTGCCAAGTGGTGGAGAAGTGGAATTTTGGGTGATAGAGGTGTGGAAGCTAAAATTGATAAAGACAAGATGATTTATAGTGGTTCAACCTTCTAACCAAGGTCTACATCTACTACCTTCGCTTCCCACTAAGGATTTCCAATCAATCCACTATTGATTCGTCCCCTTTTCTAGGCTTGGGAGGAAACTCTTACAAACCAGTCAAGCTTTCTACCCAAAGCCTTGATCAAACCCTCTTTACAAAGATATCAGAATAAGCAAACTCAAATCCCTCTAATAGGTATTTGTTTGCACAATAAAGAACTCACCCAATCCTAAAAACACTTGAGCAAATCTAACAATTTTGTCTCACTAGTGTTTGTCTATACAATGAATTGACAATTAAGCACTAAGACTCATTTTGATCATATGTTGTATTACAATTGAAGCATTAACCGTTACTAGATGCTTGGAGGTCCCTTTTATACTCCTTAATGAGTTTGTAGTCGTTACTAGTCGTTGGGGTTGAATTAGAGTCGCTGGAGACTTCATTTCCCACCATAAATGCAGTTCTGCAGCTCCCCGTTTCGAAACGCTCGACCCCGTTTCGAAACACTCTTGAAATAGAAAGAGTCGTTGTAGTCTGATGCAGCACCCGTATCCAAACGCCCTTGGCCGTATCGAAACACTTGTCCCCGTATCGAAACGCTCTGCATTTAAAAGGTAGTTGGGAAATAGTCGTTGGGGGTTTATGACCGTTGAGGTCTATGCCACATAGGCGTATCAAAACGGCAGAGGTCGTATCGAAATGCTATGCAAAAATCTCATCCAGATTAAAGCCCGTTTCAAAACCCGTTTTGAAACGTTTTGCCACTGTAAAGACTCGTATCGAAACACCTAGGGGCGTTTCGAAACGCCTGGATGGTTTTGTTGAATTTGGCTTTGAAAACACTTAAAAACCCTTTTGAAATATACCATAAATATAGTTTCAAGTTGTTTGGACTTAAAAATGTTTTTGAATTCTTTTTAACTTTGTCCAAAACATTTTTCAATTATTATATCAAAACATTTGTTCTACATTAAATCGTCACTCAACTTTGCTCTATGATCTATTTTGATCACTGTACTTTAAAATGGTCAATTTACTCACTAAACTTTATTTATTGAGGTATTTTGGTCACTAAATATTATTTTATTAATATTTTGGTATGATGTGGCATATTTTATTATTATTAAATATAAAAATAATTTAAAATAAAAATATATTTTTTTATTATTCAATAAAAAATAATAAAAAATCAAAAATAAAACCTCAAATTATAATATATAATTTTATTTTTATTTTCAATATTTTTATATTTAATAATAATAAAATATGTCACATCATACTAAAATATCAATAATATAATATTTAGTGACTAAGATAGGTCAATAAATAAATTTAAGTAAATAAATTGACCATTTTTAAAGTTTAGTGACCAAAATAGGTCATAGAGCAAAGTTGAGTGGTGATTTAAGTATTTTACTCTATATTTTATAAGCGAATATAAAATATGTATTAAATCGCATTATATTTATTATATTTTTCTCATGTCTATTAAGGTTATTGTATTTGTGCCATGATCTCAAATCGAGTACACAAATAACAAAATTAGATAACAATATGTTATTTATATATAAAGAGAAAAGGAAGAGATTGTTCGAAATCAAACTTAATACACAATATTAACTATGATTAAAATAATGTCTTTTGTTAATACACCACGTAATTTAATTTAATGAGAGAGTTGTTAGTTATTTGCAAAGGCCCAAGTGTTTTTCTAATAACTTATTGTTGGAGTAATCGTAGAGGTAGCGAAGAGAGAAACACTAAAATATATAGGTCATGTTTGGTAAAGAGAGGTTTGGATAAAAATTAGAAGTTTGAGGTTTATTTAATGAGAGAATTGTTAGTTATTTGCAAATGCCCAAGTGTTAATACACCAGTCAAATTCGCTAATATTGTTGTTTGGTGAACAGCAGATTGAAAGAGCGGATTGGGGTGAAACCGCTAATTTTGAAAAAGCTCATAATATGAGCTTTTTGAGATAAGAGGTTTGATATTAAAGTTGTAAAGACTCTTTTACCCTTACCAGTTACTAAAAATTTCAAAATAACCTAAATTAAATATTTTCTCACCCTATTTACAAGCTAATCTTATTTACTTTTTTCTTTTTATTATCACATATTTATATGTGTATTTAAATTTATTAATTAATTAAATTATATTATATTAAAATAATTATATAAATAATAAATTAATAATTAAATCATTCGAATATGTTTAGAAAAATTATATTAAAAATAATTTTATAGATCTAATTAATATTAATTAGATACAAAATATTAATAACTAATAAATTATTCAAACAAGTATTGAATATAATCATGTCCTTATACGTCATTTTACTTGTTTAAATAATCTATCAGCTATCAGTTAACTTTACCAAACACTTTTATACAATCAGCTAATACAACCCGCTAGTCAAATCAGCTAATGCAATCAGCTATCCGCTATCAGCTAATGTAATATGCTATCCGCTAATTGCCAAACAGTGCCATAATATGATTTATTTAGTAGCGGATTTAAAAATAAATTACATTTTTAATAGTCTTAAGCTGCTTACAAGATAGTATTTATTCATACATATTCTTAACTTTTTGATAGTGCATACACCTTGCAAACAAAATGATTTGAACCAAAGTTTCCTATAATGAACATCATCATCTTTTCCAATTATATTACAATTCGATTATCACCCAAAGAAATCAATATTATAAAACATTATTGATATGGATCCATACAAAAACTAAATAGTTTCATATTTTTGACACGGTTTTGATTTTTTAGAACCAATATTTGATGGAGCAAGTACATTTAACTGGTTGAGCAATTATGTTCGCTTATGTTTTCTTAGGTCATGAGGTTCTAGACTCACTAAAAGCACTCCATTCCTTCTTCTAAAGTCTCATATTTCACTATCATCTAAATAAGATTAAGATTAGAATTGTAAAAAAAATCAATATTTAATGAATGGTTGTTATTGATACAATACCTAACAATCACACCATCATTATCGGTATACATGTAAATTGTCTAAGTAACGTTTTCCTAGTCAATATTTGAAAACGAGACAATTTCAATTGGACATGGATTGATTTGAAAACTTAAATCTATGCGATGAGGTGTTGCTTTCCCTACTTTAATTATCCTTGACGTCTTCAATGGGTGATTAGTTTTCTCGTATTGTGGGTTGAGTTGAGTCTGTTAAATTTGAATATCCCTTAACGTCTTTAACGAGTTGAGACTTAAATTTTTTATAATTTTTCATTTACGATGTTTCATTTTTTTATAAGTATCAGTGTTCGATTTATTAAATAATTAATTCAGATCAGGTTATGTTCATACCTGTTTTGAAACGACTCTTCTAATTCAATTTTTTTCATTCACACCGTTAGAATTTAAACTTCTGATATTACTTAAAGGACTTATGTGTCATCCACTAAACCAATTATTTGTTAGATATGACATTTTAATTTTTGGCATATCGAAAGTTTTCATATATAATTCCACTCACATCATTATATCCCAAAATACCCTCAAATTAGAATCCTTCTATATCACCATGCCCTCTTTTCACGTTCATCAAACCCGTTACAAAGTCACAGACCAACTGACCAAGAGACAAAAAGAAACCCGGTCAAAATATTTAAAAGTATTTTTTAAGTAATGATGACTGTCGAATATATTGTATTAAACATAACATTATTATCTTATACACAGACGATAGAAATTTTTGTTTCCACGAGCGCCTTAATTTTGGATATTAAAATTATAGTTTAGGGTTTAAAGTTTAAGGGTTTTAGGGTAGAAGTTTATAATTTAGGATTTAAAGTTAGAATTTAGTGTTTAGGGTTAGGGTTTAGGGTAATATGGTTAGAGGTTTAGATTTTAACCATAAACCTAAAATTATATCAACAACCCATTCAAAACTACTACACTTAAAACCCTAAACGAAGTCCCAAAACCGTAAAACTAAGGTGCTTCTGTAAACAAAGTTTTCACAAACGCGTGTGCATGAAATAATTATCCTTAAACATATGAATAAGAGTACGGCTCATAAATATATCAAAACCTCTTATTTTGGTGACTGGTAAAGATTGAGACCTATATAGTGTTTGACACGGTATGGATGAATTAGTGGTTGTGTAAGAATCTGGCCAGCCTGTGGGAGCTAACCCTAATTTCGCCTTGGTGCAGCAGACCAGGCATACTTAATTTTCCGTCATTGTTATCGGTAGTCATTCATTTTAGCTTATTTGAAGACTTTATTAAACCCTCCCTTTTTTTCTACTTATAAGACAATAGAAATGGGACCAAGATGATGACTCTTCCGAGTTTGCTTGTTCGTATTTCCATGCATAACTATCAAAGTCATTGTATGGAAATTTCCTGCAATGTTGAATTGGGTTTAGAACAGCGTTGTACACAACTTGATTTTGATGCATGGAGGAGTGATCATATTTGTCTATAAAAAGCCATTTCCATTTTCAACATTTAATAAGTGCAGAAAGTATTTGTTCAGCTAATTAACATGGGGCTGCTATTACAACACTTTCTGCTGAAATGCTTGCTCTTCTTAATTCTTCCCTATTTTCTCACTCAATGTGTTTCTTCTGTGCAGCGACCTTGTCTGGATTCTGAACGCTCTGCTTTGTTGCAGCTGAAAGAAAGCTTCATTCTCAATCGATCAGCTTCTTCTTATTCAAAGGCTGATTCATGGAAGCTTGACGGATGGATTGGTGGGGATTGCTGCTCTTGGGATGGCGTTGAGTGTGATGACAACACTGGTCACGTTATCGGACTTGATCTCAGAAGCAGCTTCCTTTATGGTTCCATAGACTCCAACAGCACCATTTTCCAACTCCATCATCTCAGAAGGCTCAATCTGTTCGACAATGACTTCAATGGCTCAGAAATCCCTTCCGTAATTGGGAATCTTTCAAGGCTATCCCAATTAGACCTATCATATTCGGCTTTTTCAGGTCAAATTCCCAACACCTTGGCTAACCTTACAGAGCTCACTTACCTCTCATTATCTGAAAATGATTTTAGTCCAAGCACTCTGTCTTGGCTTGGTAAACTATCCAAACTTACTATTTTGGGTGTAGCTTCCACAAACTCATATGGTGACGTCTTACCTTCTCTAAAAAACCTTACCAGGCTTACAAGTCTGCGACTTTCTAGAAATCAATTTTCCAGCCAAATTCTATTCTGGTTGGGAAATTTTACTCGGCTAACCAGATTGGATCTTGGTGTTAACAAATTTTGGGGTTTGGTACCAGAATCGATATTTACTTTAATAAAGCTTGAATTTCTCAGTTTATGGTCAAATCTCCTGAACGGCACCTACAAATTAAAATCTTTTCTAAATCTTAGAAACCTCAAGCAGCTCCAACTGTCTGGCAACAATTTTTCATTGCTCACCACCACAACCGTTATGAATGTTACTGTTCCCAAGTTCACAATTCTAACATTGGCTTCATGCAACTTATTTGAGTTCCCAAATTTTCTCTCGGGTCAGGACGAACTCGAGTTTTTGGATCTTTCTCGTAACAAAATCCATGGGTATATCCCCAAATGGATATGGGGCTTATCTGCTCAAACTCTTGGAGTTCTACATTTAAAGGAAAACTTTCTTACAGGTTTCCGCCAACCAGCTGTTGTCCCTCCATGGACCAATCTGAGACGATTGGACCTTGGCTCTAACAGGCTACGAGGGAACCTTCCAATTCTCCCCGCTTCAATTTACTATTACTTTGTCTCAAACAACTTTCTCCAGGGAGAAATCCCATCCATGATCTGCACTTTGTCTTCTATAATTGTACTTGACATTTCAAATAACAGCTTCAGTGGCATGATTCCGCCATGTTTGGGCAATCTGAGAACTTAAATCCAACAAGTGAAACAACAAATGTTGGACCTCTAAATTTAAGGAAAAACTTTCTTACAGTTTTCCACCAACCAGCTGTTGTCCCTCCATGGACCAATATGAGAGAGTTGGACCTTGGTTCTAACAGGCTACGAGGGAACCTTCCAATTCCCCCGCTTCAATTTACCATTACTCTGTCTCAAACAAATTTGATCTTTGATCTCTCCTTCAATATATTCGTCGTCTGTTTGTCATCTCATTATTTCCAAAGATGGGAGGCCATGAAAGTTGTTGATGTTAGCACGTTAAGGTACTTACAAGCAGACACCAATTTTAAAGCACCATATCACGGATTTATTCTCACCAAACGATCTGTGCGGCGTTAGCAACCCTCGACTATGCTAACAAGCCTTGAACTCCCACGCAACACAATGGCTAGCACAAAGAGCACAAAGAGAAGGCTAGAGGACTTTACAAAGGAAGGCTTTGTATTAACTTTAAGAGAGCTTTACAAGATAGCTTTACAAGTACTCAACTCTTGAGTGAGTTGCAAAACGAGAGGGGTGCCCTATTTATAGGCTCCCACCTCCTTAATGGACGGTCGAGATTGTTTTGATCCGACAGCTAATAGTTTGCCTCCCAAATATCTACAAGTATCCCTAACATTCTAGATAACTCTACATGTATCTATACATGTCTCTAACTATCCAAAAGGTTCTAGAGAGCTCCAGGGTCTTCCAGAGTAGTCTCGAGCTTTCCCGAGCCTTCTCGAGCCTTCTAGGTCCTCCGGGTGTGTCTAGACTCGGATAGTTTCTAGAACGTTGTGGTATGCTCTTACTTATGCTATGGCTGTTCTAAGCCTTTGTAGTGCCCTTCTTGGTGCTTGCTTGCTTCAAAAGTGCCCAAGGAGTGGTGTGAACCTCAGTTTGGATTGTGGGGGAAATGGTGGGCTGTGACATTCTCCCCCACCTAAGCTCGCGACGCCCTCGTCGCGCCTTCATCGAACTGTGCAAGTTGGTCTTTGAATTGCCATAGTGCTTCTTCAGTTTCCCAACTTGCCTCGGCGAGGGGTAGTCCCTTCCACTTGATGAAGTACTCATTGTAGCTTGGCACGCCCCTTCTTCAGATGACCCGATCAGCTAGCACCTCTTCAACCTCATTGTCGAAGGAAATGACTACTACTGTGGGTGCTCTTTTGGACACACCCCTTGAGGGATCTTCCATGTCTTCATGGTAAGGCTTCAACAAACTCACATAGAAGACGGGGCAGATCTTAAGTTTTGGAGGCAATTGGAGCTTGTAGGATACCTTGCCCACTCGCTTGATCACTGGAAATGGTCCTTCATGCTTGAGTACTAGGCCTTTGTGCACTTTCCTAAAGGCTTTGAATTGTTGGGGCAAGAGTTTCAACATGACAAGATCTCTCTTATACTCACTCATGTACCTTAATTTAGACAACGATGAGGAATGCATATTATTTATTTTTGATTTTTGATTTTTTTATTTTTTTTCTTATTTCAAAGTTTAGATTTGTACTATGCTCTGACAAATTGTTTAAAAACTCATGTAATAATTAAATTTTGGGTAAAATTTACAAATGGTCATTAAATTATGAAAAATGTTTATTTTGATCACCCAACTTTCAAATATTACAATATGATCATTAAATTTTAATTTTTGTTATAAAAAAGTCACTGAGCCATTAACTGTCAGTCAGTCATTAATGGGTGACATGATAGTTAATAAATTTGTATAATAACACATTTATCTCTCATACTTACACATTCAATAAATTTAGTCTTAATTCAAAAAATTAATAAATTTTATTTACACATTTTATTAATTTGATCTAATTTTTAATTAAAATAATTTATTAATCTCTAATTTCAGCTTCAAGAAAATTCAAATCCAAAGTGTATTAAATGGGCCAATAAGCTAAAAACATGTTAAACCTTATAAACCTTGAAAAATGAAGCCAATTCAAGGAGATTGACCTTAGCCAAAATCAATTGAACGGATCTATCCTGAGGTCACTTGTCAACTGCAACATGCTGGAGCTTCTTAATTTGGGAAATAACCAAATATAGGATATGTTTCCCTCTTGGTTGGGAGGGCTTCAAGAGTTGAAAGTCCTCATTCTAAGGTATAATGGATTTCATGGTGCAATTGAAAAACCAGAATCCAATGAAAGTTGTTGAAATTCCTCATCCTAAGGCTTCAAGAGTTGAAAGTCCTCATCCTTTCATTCAATAGGTTCGTAGGTTGTTTGCCATCTCATCAATTCCGAAGATGGGAGGCCATGAAAGTTGTTGATGTTAGCACGTTAAGGTACTTGCGAGCAAACGCCAGTTTTGAAACACCAGGAACCAGTTGGATGGAAAACATTACATACTCGATGACAATGACAAAGACAGGCGTGGTAACAAATTACGACAAGATTCAAGACGTCTTGGTAGCCATGGATCTCTCAAGAAATAGATTTGAATGTGGCATTCCAGAAGACATTCAGATTCTAAAGGCGGTTCAATTCCTCAACCTTTCCATCAACTTGCTTTCTGGTTCCATCCCATCATCATTGGTGAATCTGTCACAACTTGAAGCTTTGGACCTTTCTTAGAACCAACTCTCAGGAGAGATCCCTCAAGAGCTAACGAACCTCAATTTCCTTGGATATTTTGATGTCTCTGGTAATCAGTTAACCGGGCCCATACCGCAAGACCAACAGTTTGGTACGTTCGAGAGCAACTCATTTGAGGGCAACCTGGGGTTATGCGGGAAACCATTGTCAAAGAAATTCTATCCCGAGGGACCATCACCACCACCGCCATCATTCTCACAGAGAGATGGCGGTGGAGATTCATGGTTTGAGTTTGGGTGGAAGACAATCATGTTGGGGTTTGGAAGCGGGGTAGTGAACAAACTGGTTCTTGGGTACCTCTTCAACCCCATGAAACACAAGTGGTTTGTCAAGTATTTTGGAAGGAAATTGCATAATCGGAGGAGGGGCAGGAGGAATTAACTCGGTGTTTAGTTTCCAGGCACTTATGTATTGGTTTTAGTATTATGCATGTTAATTTGCCTTTTTCTCTCCCTTGTTTCTGTTTTTTTATCTAATAAAATGGCAGTCGATCTCAATATGTTTTTTACGCTCATGAAATACAGGATTAGATGCAATTTGTAAGGCCGCTTTGCTATCACATAAGAGCTTTATAGGTGTCTTTTGATCAATTCTAATTTTTGTCAAAATCCCAATCAATCAGGTTAATTCAGCAGCAGTCATTGCCATGCTCCTATACTCTGCTTCAGCAGAGGATCTTGCCACTGTAACTTGTTTTTTTAGATTTTCAAGAAATCAAAGAGTTTCTAAGCTTCACACAATAACTAGTGACTGATCTTCTTGTCATGGGACATGAAGCCCAATCAGAATCACAAAAGGTTGATAGATGGCAGTCACTCAAAGAATTTAACAAAATACCATGGCCAGGATTTCTTTTGACATACCTTATAACCCTCATGGCAGCTTCCAAGTGGGACTTCTTTGGTCGATGCATAAACTGGCTCAAGTGATGTATTGCGTATGAAATATCAGGTCTAGTATAGGTTACATAAATGAGTCTCTCAACTAGTCTTTGAAACATTATTTTGTAATGTAACTCTTCATCTGTGCTATTCTGATGTCGATTGCCTTCATATTTCATTGTTACCAACTTCTAATTCTGCTCTAAGGGTGTTGCAGTTGGCCTTGCACCACCCAAACCAACATCTTCAATTAACTCAAGTGCGTACTTTCGTTGATTCAGCACTATATCCTTATTGGATCTCAAG
This sequence comes from Hibiscus trionum, assembly GCA_030270665.1. NCBI lineage: Eukaryota > Viridiplantae > Streptophyta > Magnoliopsida > Malvales > Malvaceae > Hibiscus > Hibiscus trionum. The sequence continues at coordinate 741,339 of BSYR01000033.1, read as the reverse complement.
ACCTTAAGCCTAAGAAAAAATAAGCTTTTCTAGATGTTTCATCTTGAAATTACTGTATAAATTACTCTTGATGTCTTCAATCAATCCACTGTCATTACCAGTAATTAATAAGTTATCGGCATACACAAGTATGAGCACCACTTTTGAACCCTCTTGCTTTGTAAACATAGAATATTTATATTTACTTTGATGATATCCTGTCGAGACAAGAGCTTCTATTAACTTGAAATTCCACTGCTTAGGAGCTTGTTTTAATCCATACAAAGACTTTTGTAGTCTGCACACCATGTTCTCCCCCTTACTACAAAAGTCATCTGGTAATGTCATGTAGACCTCCTCAACTAAGTCACCTTCCAAAAAGACATTGTGAACGTCCATTTGCCAAAGAGGCCAATCAAATATTGAAGCAAGAGCCAAAATCAACACCTTCTTGATTGTAGCCCTTGGCCACAAGCTGAGCTTTAAATCTCTCATTCTCACCCGAGGATTTATACTTAACTCTTTAAACCCACTTACACTCATTCAGCACTTTTCCAAAAGGCAAGGGAACCACATACCACATATTATATAATTCAAGAGCTAATATTTCCTCTTTCATTGCATGCACCCATTCAAAATGTTTGCAAGCTTCCAAATAAGAAGTAGGTTCAGCTATTTGAGAAATGGAAGACAAAAATTTTGAGTAGTAGAAGGCAAATGAGAATAAGAAATATAATAGAAAATGGGATACTGACCTGGGAAGGAAAAAAAGGACTGGTAAGTTTGAACATAGTCATTCAACCAAAGAGAAGCTTTAGGAACTCTAGTTGACCTCCTAGACTCAGTGGGTGCACTTGCTGAAACAAGTGGAGCAGAGGAGGATGGTATAGAGTCTGAAGGAGAGCCAAAATCTGATAGAGGAACTGTATCTGGTGGAAGATCAGAATCTGATGAAGGAAAATTAACAGATAAATCTAGAGGAAGCTCATGTGGTGGAGAAACAGAATCAGAGGGATGAGAATTATTGAGTGGGGAAGATGGTGGGGAAGGTGATGGGGAAGAATGAAGAAAAAAAACTTAAGTCTGGTATAAGAGGTTAAGATGGGAAAAAAATGCCAAAGTTGATGTAAGAAAGTGAAAAGGAAAAATAGTTTCATGAAACAGCACATCCCTGTTAACAAAGAGCTTTTTGGTTTCAAGATTGAATAATACGTATCCTTTTTGTGTAGTAGAATAGCCTAGAAAAATAGAAGGGGTTGCCTTGGCAGAAAATTTATCACTATAATTTATATTAATGGTATAACATAGGCAATCGAATGCTCTAAGGTGAGAAAGATCAGGGATTTTATTGTATAACAATTCATAGGGTGTTTTTCAAGAAAGAACAACAGAAGGTAGACGATTGATTAAATAACAAGCAGTCATGACAGACTCTCCCCAAAATTTTAAAGGAACATAAGAATAGAAATGAAGTGCTCTAGCAACTTCCAAGATATGCCTATGCTTACGCTCGACAATACCATTTTGTTGAGGGGTGTAAACATATGTACTTTGATGAATGACACCAAGAGATGAAAACAAGTCAATACATTCAAAAGAGAAGAATTCAAAGCCATTATCACTTCTAATGACCTTGATGGTAGAGGAGAACTGAGTTTTAACCATGGTAAAGAAGTGTCTTAGGAAAACAATGGCTCTTTAATTTTAGCAAGAACACCCAACACGTACGAGTAAAATCATCAATAATGGTTAAGAAAAAGTGATGACCATTGTGAGTAGAGACCCTGTAGGGACCCCCACAAGTCAACATGAATGAGAGAAAAAGGACTGGTAGAAGAAGTGGAATGATTTGAAAAGGGTAATCTAGATTGTTTAGCTAGAGGACACACAGAACATTTATGAAGAGACATATTATCAACCTTAAAAAATTAAACACGGACAATTTGACTAATTTAGAAGAAGATGCATGCCCTAAACGAGCATGCCACAGAACAGTTTTATTAATATGAGAAGCATTCATAAAATTGATTGTAGCATAATCACATTAAGCAGGTGATAAAAAAGATGACAAATTTGCAGAATTGGAAACATACTGAGCAGAAGCTGAAGCTAAATACTCAAAAAATAAAGACCACGAGACTCCTTACCAATCTCCTTCATCCTTCCAGTGGAGAGATCCTGAATCAAACAAAAATCATGGTAAAATGTTACGAAGCAGTGTAGCTCACGAGTGAGTTTAGAGATAGAAAATAAATTGTGAGAAAAAATAGGTACAAACAAAACATTAGAAAGGGTTTGAGAATGAGTAAAAGCACAACAACCAATATGAGAGATAAGTACAAATTTACCATTAAGAAGCTGTAAAAATCGAGAAAGAGACAAACAAGAAAGATGAGCAATTAAACCATTGAAATCGGATAATATATGATTTGTGGCCCCAGTGTCCATGATCTAGGAAAGTGATTTAGAAGCAGGCAAATAACCAGAAACGATACTTGCCAGATTCATAACGGAATCAGTCGAGGGAGGAGTATCCTGGAGAGACAGAATCTGGTTATACTGTGCTGGACAAAACAAGGTTAGATTCGAAATAATCAAGGTAAAATAAAAATTTTAAACCAAATAGAATAAAAAGAATAAAAAAATTAAACAAATCAAGAAAACATATTTGAAAATTAACCGGAAAAACAGTGTTTGACTAAGGCCTGCACGAACACGGTTTCCTTAAGACAGATTCGGCCACTCCGAGGTGCTAGAGTTGTTTGATCGTCGGTCTCCCAGGATACAACAGTCGGATGAAATTCTACAGCAGCACTACTGTAGATTTCACGAGCAAATTTGAGCCTTCGACTATCACCAGAAAACCATGTAGGTTTTTGGGAGAGAAAACTTTTTTGATTGATTTTTAAAATATGAAAATCACTCACGTATTTATAGGGAAAAATTAGGGCGAACATAAGAAAATAAAATTCTAATTATGCCCCTAATCGGATAATTAAGTGGGCAACAAGTCAATTTCAATTCGAAAATTATTCCTTAATGTTCAGATAAAAACTGATATTCAAAAGAAAAAAATATATGATCATGGTAAAATATTTGCATGTCCAAATAGGACATGGCTCGACCGGTCCAAACATTGGCATCGCCCACATCGTGAGGATGCGCCCCAACCCAAATGGGATTAGATTCACACCCCTCTACGCGCGAGGCACAACACCAACTGAAGTCATTCAATGACCATAAGGAGGGAGCATGTATATAAACATCTCCAACTCCTTTTATCCCATCAATATGGGATTGGGGTTTTCCATTTCCTTTTCTATTTACAACCACCTTACTTTGAGCATTAATTTCTCATTCATTACTCATCCGTTTTGAGCTTATGAGATACCGTTGTAAAGGTCTTACGGAGTAGAATAAGTCCATAGTGGAACATGATTCGAAAACTCAACCTTTACCTATTCGAAATAAGGCTCCAAGTTACATATTTCTCACATTTTTTCCAACATACTGCTCATGAGTGAATGAAGGAGCAACAAACGAAGCAGAGCCAGAAGAAGGAGCAACCATATCTTCAGAATTAATAGCCAAATCCGCAGAAGAACCTCGCTTCTTTGTGAATTTAAAATCCAAGGGAAAACCGATGAGTCTATAGCAATTTTCCGCGCTTATGCCCTTTGATTTTATAGTACTCACAAGTTCCAGAAAATTGCTTTTGATCTGATGCTCCAGAAGCATGAGAATAAAAAGCAGATGAGTCAGGGATGGGAGATATACCAGAAAGATGTGCCCGTTGAGCCTCCTCTTGAATCACCATAGAATAGGCTTTGTTAACGGTTGGAAGAGGTTGCATGATCAAGAATTGCCTGCGAATCACCGAATACGATTCGTTGAGGCCCATGAGAAACTGAAAGAGATTTTTTTGAATAAGATGAAGGAGATTTCGTTGAGAGAACTCACAATCACAAGAGGAGAAAGGAACGAGCGCACCATACTCATCCCAAAGCATCTTGGGCTTGGAATAATACTTTGAAATTGTTGAATCGCCTTGAGTGTAGGTGGCAATTTCACGATGAAGGAAATAAACACGAGAACCATCGACCTTCGCAAACTGCTCCTGCACAGAAGACGCAGTTGACATTAAAACAATGACGATAGAAAGATCTTGACTCACCGTGTTCAGAAGCAATGAAAGGACAATGGCATTACAGCGTTCCCATTGCGGATGAAGAGCATGATGAAAGATCTCCTTGGAGCAGCCACCATCAACAAAGCTGAGTTTGTTCTTCACCAAAAGAGCAATGCGCATGGAACGGTTCTAGATATTGTAGTTGGTGATGCCCACGAGTTGATGGGAAACCAAAAGAGTTTCTGACGTATCAGATGGATGTAAAACCAGTACATAATTAGGATCGATTTGCGACGAATTTGTGAGCATATCGGAATGCATGACGGCGGGGCAAAAGAAACCCTAATTTCAGAGAGAGAAATTAGGGAGAAGAAGAGAAAGGACGAAGAATGTGGAATCAATGAAACAATAGAGGCCCAAAAAACGAAGGAAGCCCAAACGAAAAGTATAACCCAGCAAATGATACCATGTTAATTTTGGTATTGAAACAAAAGATAGAAAATTTTCATCTGATTTCACTTAAGGAATTAACTAACGAAGTAATGTATTTATACATAAAAAACATACTAACTGCCGCTAAGTAACAATTTAACAAACTGATCTAACTAATTTTACTAACTACACTGTACATTGTAAACAGTCTTCAACATATTTGTCTGTAGATGCAACTCATTGGTTTAATTGATTAATCCGATGGATTTACTTTGGCCAGATTTCTTACTACAACCTGACACCCAAGTTTCTCCGTTCCGAAACAAGACCGCCGATCACGACACCATCGTTGTTTGCTTCAGAGGAACACAACCATTCAGTGCCGATGATTGGATTACGAACGTCGATCTGTCTTGGTAGAATTCAGCAGAATCGGTAGGATTTATTTGCTACTAACTTTTTTATATATATTTAGGACTTAATCAATTAAAGACTGAACTTTTTTTCAACTTATACAACAATATAAAAAGAGATGGCGACGACTTTATAAATTTGTGTTTGATACTTCTATGCGTCAAAGTTACTGACTATTGAGTATATTATATTGAAAGATAAAGACATTTTTATTAAAATAATTAACAAGAATATGACATATAAATATATGTAAATCTCTTATTTTGACTACTCCTAGAAATTAAGACATGCGGATAGAAGTGTTTGACACGGCATGAATGAATTAGTGTTTGGAAATTTGATTTAATGTTGAATTGTTTGATTTTGATGCAGGGAGATATGATATTTGTCTATAAAAGCGGTTTCCATTTGCAACATTTAATAAGTTGAGAAAGTATTTGTTCAGCTAATTAACATGGGGCTGCTATTACGACACTTGCTGCTAAAATGCTTGCTCTTCTTAAATCTTCCCTATTTTCTCACACAATGTGTTTCTTCTGTACAGCGAACTTGTTTGTATTCTGAACGCTCTGCTTTATTGCGGCTGAAAGGAAGTTTCATTCTCGATCGATCAGCTTCTGATTATTCGAAGGCTGATTCATGGAAGCTTGACGGATGGATTGGTAGGGATTGCTGCTCTTGGGATGGCGTTGAGTGTGATGACAACACCGGTCACGTTATCGGACTTGATCTCAGCAGCAGCTTTCTTTATGGTTCCATCGACTCCAACAGCACCCTTTTCCAACTCCATCATCTCAGAAGGCTCAATCTGTTCGACAATGACTTCAATGGCTCAGAAATCCCTTCCGCAATTGGAAAACTTTCAGAACTATCCCAATTAAACCTATCATATTCGGCCTTTTCAGGTCAATTTCCATATGAAGTTCTACAATTGTCCAAGTTGGTGATGCTTGATCTCTCCAGTAATGCTTATCTCTCTGCTGAGCTACCAGAATCAATTGGTAATCTTAAATCATTATCACACTTGGATCTTAGTTTTTCCTCTATTTCCGGACAAATTCCCAATTCATTGGCTAACCTTACAGAGCTCACTTATCTCTCACTAGCTTTCAATGACTTTACCCCTTCCACTTTATCTTGGCTTGCTAAACTATCCAAACTTACTGTGTTGAATGTAGCTTCCACAAACTCATACGGCGACGTCCTATCTTCTCTGAAAAACCTTACCAGGCTTACAGAAGTACAACTTTCTAGAAATCAGTTTTCCAGCCAGATCCCATCTTGGTTAGGAAATCTGACTTGGCTTACCACTTTAGAACTTGGTGTTAACCAGTTTTGGGGTCCAGTACCAGAATCCATATTTACTCTAATAAAGCTTGAATCTCTTGGTTTATGGGACAATCTCCTGACCGGCACCTACAAATTAGAATCCTTTCTAAATCTTAAAAATCTCAAGCAGCTCCAACTGTCTGGCAACAAGTTTTCATTGGTCACCACAACTGTCATGAATGTGACTGTTCCCAAGCTCACAATTTTAACATTGGCTTCATGCAATTTATTTGAGTTCCCAAATTTTCTTTCGGGTCAGAACGAACTAGCGTTACTGGATCTTTCTGGTAATAAAATCCATGGAGTTATCCCTAAGTGGATGTGGGGCTTATCTGCTCAAACTCTTGAAGTTTTATCTTTAAGGGAAAACTTTCTTACAGGTTTCCACCAACCAGGTATTGTCCCTCCATGGACCAATCTGAGAGTTTTGGACCTTCGTTCTAACAAACTACGCGGCTCCCTTCCAATTCCACCTGCTTCCATTTACCAGTATTTGGTCTCAAACAACTTACTCAAAGGAGAAATCTCATCAATGATCTGCAATCTGCCTTCTATATCTATACTTGACATATCAAATAACAGTTTCAGTGGCATGCTTCCGCCATGTTTGGGCAATCTGAGCAAGTCCCTCTCAGTGCTAAATCTCCAAAGCAACAACTTCCGTGGCCCTATTCCTCAAACATGTGAAAAAAGAAGCCAATTGAGGATGATTGACCTTAGCCAAAATCAATTGAATGGAGAAATCCCGAGATCACTTGTCAACTGCAACATGCTGGAGCTTCTTAATTTGGGAAATAACCAAATAGAGGACACGTTTCCCTCTTGGTTGGGAAGGCTTCAACAGTTGAAAGTCCTCGTCCTAAGGCATAATGGATTTCATGGTGCAATTGGAAAACCAAAATCCAATGAGTTCCCCAAGTTGCGAATCTTTGATCTCTCATTCAATAAATTTGAAGGTGTTTTGCCGTCTCGTCATTTCCAAAGATGGACGGCCATGAAAGTTGTTGATCTTGGAAAGTTAAATTACTTGCAAACAAGTGTCAGGTTTCAGGCACAAATAACAAGTTGGGACCTTAAATTTCAGTACTCAATGACAATGACAAAGGCAGGCGTGGTAACAAAGTACGACAAGATTCAAGACATCTTGGTAGCCATGGATCTCTCAAGCAATAGATTTGAAGGTGGCATTCCAGAAGACGTTCAAATTCTAAAGGCGGTTCAATTCCTCAACCTTTCCAACAACTTGCTTTCTGGTTCCATTCCATCATCAATGGCGAATCTGACACAACTTGAAGCTTTGGACCTTTCTCAGAACCTACTCTCGGGAGAGATCCCTCAAGAGCTAGTACAACTCACTTTCCTTGGATTTTTTAATGTCTCTGGTAATCAGTTGAAGGGACCCATACCGCAAGGCAAACAATTCGGTACGTTCGAAAACAACTCATTTGAGGGCAATCCAGGATTATGCGGGAAACCATTGTCAGAGAAATGCTATCCCGAGGGGACATCGGCTTCATTGTCACAGAGAGATGAAGGGGGAGATTCATGGTTTGAATTTGGGTGGAAGGCAATCATGTTGGGGTTTGGAAGTGGAGTAGTGAACGGACTTGTTCTTGGGTACCACTTCAACCCCATGAAACACAAGTGGTTTGTCAAATATTTTGGAAGGAAACTGCAGAATCGGAGGTGGGGCAGGAGGAATTAACTCCGTGCTTAGTTTTCGGCACTGTGTATTGGTTTCAGTATTATGTATGTTCATTTGTCTATTTTCTTTGTTTCTGCTTTTATTTGTCTTTCCTTAGCTATGAGCCTATGAACTATGATCAATGGTGATGTACATGCACTATCAATGAAATAACAATGTAACCAATGTGGTTAATCATTACATATTTATCTATCATATTTACGCATTCGATAAATTTACTCTTAATTTAAAAATTAATAAATTTAATCATCATTATTTACCCATTCTATTAATTTAATCTAATTTTTAATTAAAAATAATTTAATAATCTCTAATTTTAACTTAAAGAAAATTCAAATCCAAATTGTATTAAATGGGCCAATAAGCTACAAACTTGTTAAACCATATACAGCCCAAATTATTTTCCTTGCCTCTCATTCTCTTGACTAGTCGTCTTCGCCTTGTAGTGGCGACCATTTGGTGAATGTAGTCTTGTGTACAAATCTAAATCATTAAATATAGTTTAGGGTAAAATAATTAAATGTTGGGTTATTCGGTGCTCGATTCCTTCAACCGTTCTCTCTCGCCAAGTGGTGGAGGAGTGAAATTTTGGGTGATAAAGGTGTGGAAGCTAAAATTGATAAAGACAAGATGATTTATAGTAGTTCAATCTTCTAACCAAGGTCTACATCTACTACATTAGCTTCCCACTAAGGATTTCCAACCAATCCACTATTGATCCATCCCCTTTTCTAGGCTTAGGAGGAAACCCTTACAAATCGATTAAGCTTTCTACCCAAAGCCTTGATCAAACCCTCTTTACAAAGAGATAAGGATAAGCAAACTCAAATCCCTCTAATAGGTATTTGTTTGCACAATAAAGCACTCACCCAATCCTAAAAACACATGAGCAAATCTAACAATTTTGGCTCAGTCTATTACAATTGAAGCATTAACCATTACTAGATGCTTTGAGGTCCTTTTTATACTCATTAATGAGTTTGTAGCCGTTACTAGTCGTTGGGGTTAAATTGGAGCCATTGGAGACTTCATTTCCCACCATAAATGCAGTTCTGCAGCTCCCCGTTTCGAAACGCTCAACCCCGTTTCAAAACACTCTTGAAATAGAAAGAGTCGTTGCAGTCTGATGCAGCACCCGTATCGAAACGCCCTTGGTCGTATCGAAACACTTGTCCCCGTATCAAAACGCTCTGTATTTAAAAGGTAGTTAGGAAATAGTCGTTGGGGTTTATGACCGTTGAGGTCAATGCCACATAGGCGTATCGAAACGGTAGAGGTCGTATCGAAACGCTATGCAAAAATCTCACCCAGATTAAAAACCCGTTTCAAAACTCGTTTCGAAACGTTTTGCCACTGTAAAGACCCGTATCGAAACACCTAGGGGCATTTCGAAACGCCTGGATGGTTTTGTTGAATTTGGCTTTGAAAACACTTAAAACCATTTTGAAATATCCCATAAACATAGTTTCAAGTTGTTTGGACTTAGAAATGTTTTTGAATTCTTTTTAACTTTGTCCAAAACATTTTTCAATTATTATATCAAAACATTTGTTCTACAATCTCCCATTTTTTGATATAATAAAACCAACTTGAAAAATTGTTTGGGATTCTCCCCCTTTAAGTTTAAAAATGTGAATAAGAGATAAAAAAATTAAAGTAAAATAAAGCTTCCCCTTATTCATTTGAAAATGCAATTTTTCAAACAAAACTATCCCCCTTTTGTTATATCAAAAAGAATTCAAAAGGCATTGAGTTCAAAATAACTTAAGAGGTTTGAAAAGATGAAAAAAAAATTAGAATTTTGGTTTTAAAATGGCTCTCCCTTACTCAATGCATCATCAAAATGTTAGTGCAACATATGTCATAATCTAGTTGAAATAAAAAATAAAATTAAACAAATAAAGCAACTAGATTTTTATCACACTTGAACACAAGGGAGGATGTGAAGCCTTCCTTCTTCAAGTGTCTTTCTTTGTGTGCATGGAGCTCTCCTTCAATGTTTGACTTGTTGATCACTCTCCATCACACCTAGTAAAAGACAATTAAGTAATTTTTGGTATCCAAATTTCTTTGGATCCATAGACGTTAGTAGCACAAAATTTAGTCCCCTTAGGAATTCATTTTTAAATTTCATCATTTTTAGTTGAAGTGGTTAGTTCTTTTGAGACCCAAACACTTCTAAAACATTTACCATTTATAAATCTAGGGGCACTAGATTGTCTTACATAAAAGTTTAGTTTTCTAAAATTATTTTTCTTTTCAAGCTCTTTGGAAATCAAATCTTTTTCTTCTTGAACTTTATGAAGCAATTTTTGTAAATCAAAACATTTTTGTTCAAACTCTTCGAGTTTTGCTTCAATTTCAAGTTTGATTTTAGAAATCAAATCATTTTGAATTTTCAACTTTGAAATCATTTTATTGTTTTTCAAAATGTGATTTTTAAACTCTAAAACCAAATCGTCATATGCATCTTGTAATTCATCAAAAGAATATGAACATGAAGTAGATGAATTAGAAGTTACCCTTGAATCTTCTTCGATGGCCATAAGGCAAAGGTTGGCTTGTTCATCGTTGGTGGAGTCCTCATCACTCCAAGTAGCCACATATGTCTTCTTCTTATGGCTTGAAGTGCTTGCCCTCTTCTTTTTCATGGATTCTCGTTCAAGCTCTTTCAAGGCTTTCTTCATGTAAGGGGCACACTTCTTGAAGAGATGAACTATATCTTCTTCTTCATCCTTCTCTTCACTTGAATCAACATGATGGCATGTGGATGATTTGAGAGCAATGACATTTGTATTGATGCCAAGCCCTTTGAGCTTTTTCTCCCCCATAGCTCTAATCTCTTCCTTCTTCTTCCCCTCTTCTTTATTCTTCTTCATTATTTGGTGAGTGAGAAGAGACCCCGTGAGCTCATCAAGCTTCAAAGTTTTGAGATTCTTGGCTTCGATGATAGCGGTCCTTTTTTAGTCCCATGACTCGGGAAGGGAGTAGATGAGCTTTTGGACAAGCTTCTCTTCCGGAATGGCTTCTCCATAGCCTTTGAGACCATTTGTGATAGTGGAGAATCTATCAAACATCTTCTCGATGTTCTTTTCCGGATCCATCTTGAAGTTTTCATACGCTAGGTTGAAGAGGCCGATCTTGGTCTCCTTTACTTCATTGGTTCCTTCGTATGTGACTTCAAGCTTGTCCCATACCTCATTGGCACTCTCACAAAAAGACATCTTCTCATAGATGTTTGGGCCAAATGCACAAAATAAGATGTGCAAGGCTTTGCAATTAAGCTTCATCTTCTTGTGATCTTCGGCACTCCAATCCGCATTGCTTTGTTGAGGCACGAACGAACCATCTTCTACTATGTCCCAAAGCTTGTAGTCCCTTGACTTTATGAAGAACTTCATCCTTGTCTTCCAATGGGCATAGTGTGTTCCGTCGAAGAAGGGCGGTTTGTCGATAGATTGTGCCATTGAGCCGGTTGTTTGAAATGATGATCGAGCTTGTCGGATCTTCTCAATAGGATGTTAGTCCTCTTCAATTGAGCCAAGCTCTGATACCAATTGTTGGGTTATTCGGTGCTCGATTCCTTCAACCGTTCTTGCTTGCCAAGTGGTGGAGAAGTGGAATTTTGGGTGATAGAGGTGTGGAAGCTAAAATTGATAAAGACAAGATGATTTATAGTGGTTCAACCTTCTAACCAAGGTCTACATCTACTACCTTCGCTTCCCACTAAGGATTTCCAATCAATCCACTATTGATTCGTCCCCTTTTCTAGGCTTGGGAGGAAACTCTTACAAACCAGTCAAGCTTTCTACCCAAAGCCTTGATCAAACCCTCTTTACAAAGATATCAGAATAAGCAAACTCAAATCCCTCTAATAGGTATTTGTTTGCACAATAAAGAACTCACCCAATCCTAAAAACACTTGAGCAAATCTAACAATTTTGTCTCACTAGTGTTTGTCTATACAATGAATTGACAATTAAGCACTAAGACTCATTTTGATCATATGTTGTATTACAATTGAAGCATTAACCGTTACTAGATGCTTGGAGGTCCCTTTTATACTCCTTAATGAGTTTGTAGTCGTTACTAGTCGTTGGGGTTGAATTAGAGTCGCTGGAGACTTCATTTCCCACCATAAATGCAGTTCTGCAGCTCCCCGTTTCGAAACGCTCGACCCCGTTTCGAAACACTCTTGAAATAGAAAGAGTCGTTGTAGTCTGATGCAGCACCCGTATCCAAACGCCCTTGGCCGTATCGAAACACTTGTCCCCGTATCGAAACGCTCTGCATTTAAAAGGTAGTTGGGAAATAGTCGTTGGGGGTTTATGACCGTTGAGGTCTATGCCACATAGGCGTATCAAAACGGCAGAGGTCGTATCGAAATGCTATGCAAAAATCTCATCCAGATTAAAGCCCGTTTCAAAACCCGTTTTGAAACGTTTTGCCACTGTAAAGACTCGTATCGAAACACCTAGGGGCGTTTCGAAACGCCTGGATGGTTTTGTTGAATTTGGCTTTGAAAACACTTAAAAACCCTTTTGAAATATACCATAAATATAGTTTCAAGTTGTTTGGACTTAAAAATGTTTTTGAATTCTTTTTAACTTTGTCCAAAACATTTTTCAATTATTATATCAAAACATTTGTTCTACATTAAATCGTCACTCAACTTTGCTCTATGATCTATTTTGATCACTGTACTTTAAAATGGTCAATTTACTCACTAAACTTTATTTATTGAGGTATTTTGGTCACTAAATATTATTTTATTAATATTTTGGTATGATGTGGCATATTTTATTATTATTAAATATAAAAATAATTTAAAATAAAAATATATTTTTTTATTATTCAATAAAAAATAATAAAAAATCAAAAATAAAACCTCAAATTATAATATATAATTTTATTTTTATTTTCAATATTTTTATATTTAATAATAATAAAATATGTCACATCATACTAAAATATCAATAATATAATATTTAGTGACTAAGATAGGTCAATAAATAAATTTAAGTAAATAAATTGACCATTTTTAAAGTTTAGTGACCAAAATAGGTCATAGAGCAAAGTTGAGTGGTGATTTAAGTATTTTACTCTATATTTTATAAGCGAATATAAAATATGTATTAAATCGCATTATATTTATTATATTTTTCTCATGTCTATTAAGGTTATTGTATTTGTGCCATGATCTCAAATCGAGTACACAAATAACAAAATTAGATAACAATATGTTATTTATATATAAAGAGAAAAGGAAGAGATTGTTCGAAATCAAACTTAATACACAATATTAACTATGATTAAAATAATGTCTTTTGTTAATACACCACGTAATTTAATTTAATGAGAGAGTTGTTAGTTATTTGCAAAGGCCCAAGTGTTTTTCTAATAACTTATTGTTGGAGTAATCGTAGAGGTAGCGAAGAGAGAAACACTAAAATATATAGGTCATGTTTGGTAAAGAGAGGTTTGGATAAAAATTAGAAGTTTGAGGTTTATTTAATGAGAGAATTGTTAGTTATTTGCAAATGCCCAAGTGTTAATACACCAGTCAAATTCGCTAATATTGTTGTTTGGTGAACAGCAGATTGAAAGAGCGGATTGGGGTGAAACCGCTAATTTTGAAAAAGCTCATAATATGAGCTTTTTGAGATAAGAGGTTTGATATTAAAGTTGTAAAGACTCTTTTACCCTTACCAGTTACTAAAAATTTCAAAATAACCTAAATTAAATATTTTCTCACCCTATTTACAAGCTAATCTTATTTACTTTTTTCTTTTTATTATCACATATTTATATGTGTATTTAAATTTATTAATTAATTAAATTATATTATATTAAAATAATTATATAAATAATAAATTAATAATTAAATCATTCGAATATGTTTAGAAAAATTATATTAAAAATAATTTTATAGATCTAATTAATATTAATTAGATACAAAATATTAATAACTAATAAATTATTCAAACAAGTATTGAATATAATCATGTCCTTATACGTCATTTTACTTGTTTAAATAATCTATCAGCTATCAGTTAACTTTACCAAACACTTTTATACAATCAGCTAATACAACCCGCTAGTCAAATCAGCTAATGCAATCAGCTATCCGCTATCAGCTAATGTAATATGCTATCCGCTAATTGCCAAACAGTGCCATAATATGATTTATTTAGTAGCGGATTTAAAAATAAATTACATTTTTAATAGTCTTAAGCTGCTTACAAGATAGTATTTATTCATACATATTCTTAACTTTTTGATAGTGCATACACCTTGCAAACAAAATGATTTGAACCAAAGTTTCCTATAATGAACATCATCATCTTTTCCAATTATATTACAATTCGATTATCACCCAAAGAAATCAATATTATAAAACATTATTGATATGGATCCATACAAAAACTAAATAGTTTCATATTTTTGACACGGTTTTGATTTTTTAGAACCAATATTTGATGGAGCAAGTACATTTAACTGGTTGAGCAATTATGTTCGCTTATGTTTTCTTAGGTCATGAGGTTCTAGACTCACTAAAAGCACTCCATTCCTTCTTCTAAAGTCTCATATTTCACTATCATCTAAATAAGATTAAGATTAGAATTGTAAAAAAAATCAATATTTAATGAATGGTTGTTATTGATACAATACCTAACAATCACACCATCATTATCGGTATACATGTAAATTGTCTAAGTAACGTTTTCCTAGTCAATATTTGAAAACGAGACAATTTCAATTGGACATGGATTGATTTGAAAACTTAAATCTATGCGATGAGGTGTTGCTTTCCCTACTTTAATTATCCTTGACGTCTTCAATGGGTGATTAGTTTTCTCGTATTGTGGGTTGAGTTGAGTCTGTTAAATTTGAATATCCCTTAACGTCTTTAACGAGTTGAGACTTAAATTTTTTATAATTTTTCATTTACGATGTTTCATTTTTTTATAAGTATCAGTGTTCGATTTATTAAATAATTAATTCAGATCAGGTTATGTTCATACCTGTTTTGAAACGACTCTTCTAATTCAATTTTTTTCATTCACACCGTTAGAATTTAAACTTCTGATATTACTTAAAGGACTTATGTGTCATCCACTAAACCAATTATTTGTTAGATATGACATTTTAATTTTTGGCATATCGAAAGTTTTCATATATAATTCCACTCACATCATTATATCCCAAAATACCCTCAAATTAGAATCCTTCTATATCACCATGCCCTCTTTTCACGTTCATCAAACCCGTTACAAAGTCACAGACCAACTGACCAAGAGACAAAAAGAAACCCGGTCAAAATATTTAAAAGTATTTTTTAAGTAATGATGACTGTCGAATATATTGTATTAAACATAACATTATTATCTTATACACAGACGATAGAAATTTTTGTTTCCACGAGCGCCTTAATTTTGGATATTAAAATTATAGTTTAGGGTTTAAAGTTTAAGGGTTTTAGGGTAGAAGTTTATAATTTAGGATTTAAAGTTAGAATTTAGTGTTTAGGGTTAGGGTTTAGGGTAATATGGTTAGAGGTTTAGATTTTAACCATAAACCTAAAATTATATCAACAACCCATTCAAAACTACTACACTTAAAACCCTAAACGAAGTCCCAAAACCGTAAAACTAAGGTGCTTCTGTAAACAAAGTTTTCACAAACGCGTGTGCATGAAATAATTATCCTTAAACATATGAATAAGAGTACGGCTCATAAATATATCAAAACCTCTTATTTTGGTGACTGGTAAAGATTGAGACCTATATAGTGTTTGACACGGTATGGATGAATTAGTGGTTGTGTAAGAATCTGGCCAGCCTGTGGGAGCTAACCCTAATTTCGCCTTGGTGCAGCAGACCAGGCATACTTAATTTTCCGTCATTGTTATCGGTAGTCATTCATTTTAGCTTATTTGAAGACTTTATTAAACCCTCCCTTTTTTTCTACTTATAAGACAATAGAAATGGGACCAAGATGATGACTCTTCCGAGTTTGCTTGTTCGTATTTCCATGCATAACTATCAAAGTCATTGTATGGAAATTTCCTGCAATGTTGAATTGGGTTTAGAACAGCGTTGTACACAACTTGATTTTGATGCATGGAGGAGTGATCATATTTGTCTATAAAAAGCCATTTCCATTTTCAACATTTAATAAGTGCAGAAAGTATTTGTTCAGCTAATTAACATGGGGCTGCTATTACAACACTTTCTGCTGAAATGCTTGCTCTTCTTAATTCTTCCCTATTTTCTCACTCAATGTGTTTCTTCTGTGCAGCGACCTTGTCTGGATTCTGAACGCTCTGCTTTGTTGCAGCTGAAAGAAAGCTTCATTCTCAATCGATCAGCTTCTTCTTATTCAAAGGCTGATTCATGGAAGCTTGACGGATGGATTGGTGGGGATTGCTGCTCTTGGGATGGCGTTGAGTGTGATGACAACACTGGTCACGTTATCGGACTTGATCTCAGAAGCAGCTTCCTTTATGGTTCCATAGACTCCAACAGCACCATTTTCCAACTCCATCATCTCAGAAGGCTCAATCTGTTCGACAATGACTTCAATGGCTCAGAAATCCCTTCCGTAATTGGGAATCTTTCAAGGCTATCCCAATTAGACCTATCATATTCGGCTTTTTCAGGTCAAATTCCCAACACCTTGGCTAACCTTACAGAGCTCACTTACCTCTCATTATCTGAAAATGATTTTAGTCCAAGCACTCTGTCTTGGCTTGGTAAACTATCCAAACTTACTATTTTGGGTGTAGCTTCCACAAACTCATATGGTGACGTCTTACCTTCTCTAAAAAACCTTACCAGGCTTACAAGTCTGCGACTTTCTAGAAATCAATTTTCCAGCCAAATTCTATTCTGGTTGGGAAATTTTACTCGGCTAACCAGATTGGATCTTGGTGTTAACAAATTTTGGGGTTTGGTACCAGAATCGATATTTACTTTAATAAAGCTTGAATTTCTCAGTTTATGGTCAAATCTCCTGAACGGCACCTACAAATTAAAATCTTTTCTAAATCTTAGAAACCTCAAGCAGCTCCAACTGTCTGGCAACAATTTTTCATTGCTCACCACCACAACCGTTATGAATGTTACTGTTCCCAAGTTCACAATTCTAACATTGGCTTCATGCAACTTATTTGAGTTCCCAAATTTTCTCTCGGGTCAGGACGAACTCGAGTTTTTGGATCTTTCTCGTAACAAAATCCATGGGTATATCCCCAAATGGATATGGGGCTTATCTGCTCAAACTCTTGGAGTTCTACATTTAAAGGAAAACTTTCTTACAGGTTTCCGCCAACCAGCTGTTGTCCCTCCATGGACCAATCTGAGACGATTGGACCTTGGCTCTAACAGGCTACGAGGGAACCTTCCAATTCTCCCCGCTTCAATTTACTATTACTTTGTCTCAAACAACTTTCTCCAGGGAGAAATCCCATCCATGATCTGCACTTTGTCTTCTATAATTGTACTTGACATTTCAAATAACAGCTTCAGTGGCATGATTCCGCCATGTTTGGGCAATCTGAGCAAGTCGCTTTCAGTACTAAATCTCCAAAGCAACAACTTCCGTGGCCCTATTCCTCAAGCATTTGAAAAAGGAAGCCAATTGAGGGAGATTGACCTTAGCCAAAATCAATTGAACGGATCTATCCCGAGATCACTTGTCAACTGCAACATGCTGGAGCTTCTTAATTTGGGGAATAACCTAATAGAGGACATGTTTCCCTCTTTGTTGGGAAGGCTTCAAGAGTTGAAAGTCCTCATCCTAAGGCATAATGGATTTCATGGTGCAACGAAAAAACCAGAATCCAATGAGTACTTTCCCAAGTTGCGAATCTTTGTTCTCTCATTCAATAGATTTGTCGGCCATTTTTCATCTCATTATTTCCAAAGATGGGAGGCCATGAAAGTTGTTAATGTTAGCACGTTAAGGTACTTAGGAGCAAACACCAGTTTTGAAGCACCAGGAACAAGTTGGCACCTTGAATTTCCGTACTCGATGACAATGACAAAGGCAGGCGTGGTAACAAAGTACAACAAGATTCAAGACGTCTTGGTAGCCATGGATCTCTCAAGCAATAGATTTAAAGGTGGAATTCCAGAAGACAATCAGATTCTAAAGGCGATTCAATTCCTCAACCTTTCCAACAACTTGGTTTCTGGTTCCATCCCATCATCATTGGCCAATCTGACACGACTTGAAGCTTTGGACCTTTCTCAGAACCAACTCTCAGGAGAGATCCCTCAAGAGCTAACCCAACTCAATTTCCTTGGATTTTTCAATGTCTCTAGTAATCAGTTGAAGGGACCCATACCGCAAGGCAAACAATTCGATACATTCGAAAACAACTCATTTGAGGGCAATCCAGGATTATGCGGGAAACCATTGTGAGAGAAATGCTATCCCGAGGGACCATGGCCACCATCCACTTCATTGTCACAGAGAGATGAAGGGGGAGATTCATAGTTTGAGTTTAGGTGGAAGGCAACCGTGTTGGGGTTTGGAAGTGGGGTAGTGAACGGACTGGTTCTTGGGTACCTCTTCAACCCCATGAAACACAAGTGGTTTGTCAAGTATTTTGGAAGGAAATTGCAGAATCGAAGGAGGGGCAGGAGGAATTAACTCTGTGCTTAGTTCCCAGGCACTTATGTATTGGTTTTAGTATTATGCATGTTTTTTTTAATATGCTGGTGTGATGCAAGGGTAGCATATGTTCAATTTTTTCAGTCTTTTTAAAGACGGCACACACAGACATGTATTACTGGTGCTCGAACTCGAGTCCTAAGAAATGAAAAACATCTACCTTTGCCACCAGGACACAAGGGATAAGCTAGTATGCATGTTAATTTGCCTTTTTCTCTCCCTTGTTTCTGTTTTTTTTTCCTTTCCCAAAGCTATGAACCATGATCAATGGTGATGTACATGTATTATCAATGAAATAACAATGTGGTTAATCATATTAGCGCTTTCAACTTTAAGGGAGTCCATTGCACGAACCAACTTGTCTCATTGGTTGAGGGAACGGTTGATCTTTTTAAAGGTTACGGGTTCGAGCACCAGCAACTGCAGCAGGGTGATTGAGCATGTATTGTCAAATGGTTGAGAGTATATTTAGAGCAGATACTACTTGTAAGTACCTTACCTTGAAAAAACACTTTATGAAGTCCATTTTGATTAAAAAAGTTTAGTAATTCAAAAATTAAATAAATAAAATAAAATCACAATGTAAATTCAAATGATAAAATACATAGTGTTTTTTCGATTAAAAATAGAATAAAGCAATTTCTTACGTTCTTTTTTCTGATATTTTAATTCTTTTAATACTTTTTTACACTAATATTAAAACTTTGAAGGGTAAACTACACAGATGACCACTGAACTATGAGTTTGGTATCAAAATAACCACTATATTATTTTTTCGACAAATGCACCACACAGCTATTTAAATGGTTCTATTTTAGCCACACGCTGTTAAAAACGAAAAAGTTGACGGAACTATTAAAAAATTGGTATAATTACACATTTGGTCCTCTATATTTATACAATATATCAATTTAGTCCTAATTTTAATCTAATAAAATAAATTAATTATTCAATAACTGATTGCTTCCAAGGGAAATCAAACCTGGGACCTTAAATTGGAAGGGGCAGGTGCTTGCCACTAAGTCAATCACTTTTTTGTGTTATGAGATACAATATTTGATATACATTTAAATAGTATTAGTGCCCAGAAAAATTAAAGAAGAGAAAATGATGTTGGGTGGATTCAAACCTGGAACATTAGAGTGGAAACCATACATGCTTACCACTAAGCAAACCCTATTTTTATGATATGAAACCCAACATTTAATATATGTCATATATGAATTTTAATGCTCTGAAAAAGAAAAAAAAATATGGTTTTAGGAAATTCGAACATAACATATGTGTATAAACATCTAACCTAATTAAATAAACATAATAATTAAATTAAAGTTAACAGTATTTTATATATTTTTTAAATTATAGTTAGTGCACTATTTAAAATAAAAGATTTAAAACTATATGAAATTCATTTTGAATTATATTCGTGGGTTTGGATTCCCTAAATAAATTTACTATAATTTTAATTTTTTTAATATAATTATATATAATAATTTAATTAGTTTTTTTAAAAAATAAAATTATTAAATTGATTTTTTAACTTAATTAATATTTTAACCCAACATTGGGAAACGTTTTGGTTTCGTTAGATTCAATTCAATCATTCTGGAGGTGGGGAATGAATGCTTCATGATTCATGTGGTTGACCAAGCTTGCAGTCCAAAAAACGTTTCTGCTAAAAAACGCAATCCGACCTTGAGCGAGAATTCGTCCGAGTCATCACAGGAATTGTCGGCAGAATAAACCAATCGATCGGTTCTACAAAAAAAAAAAATATAGTAATAGAAGTTGAAATGGCCATGGAAAACGAGGTAAATCTAATCTGCATAGGGAAGACTATTTTGAGTGGTTGGAGTGGACCTTGTAGACTTTGCTAAGGCTTGGTAAAAGAGTGGGAATGCATGTAAATATGTAAGATACAATGTCAAGAATGAGTCTTTTGTGTGAAAGTATATACGATTAGCAAGTAATACATCAATAAGTTGAGTATCGTATCTGTAAGGATTGGCCAAGAATTTAATTGTTCAATAGTTTACTTGTTAAAGGAATCAAGAATATTTAGATTGATTGAAAATGTTGTTTTCGAAAATAGCTAAGGGAATGCAATGAAAGTAAAAATAGTTTGGCAAAAAGAAATTTCAAATGGATGATGAGTGTTGGCAAGGGATGTCTGGATTTTAAGCTAGCTATGCCAGCTATTAATAATATCATGCCTTGGATTTATTGTCGAACAGATTTTAAGACTGGTATTGACTCTGTCGATAACAATACCCTAAGTTAACCATGTTAAAACTCATATATGTCTATGTTAAAACCCATATATGTCTATAGTGAAGTTTTTCATTAATTAACTTAATTAAGTTCTAATCTATACTCCTAAGGGATAGATTCACTTCTAAAGTAAGCTTATCTACTTGAACATCTTATGTCGTAGCTTCTCTCCTTAGTACTTGAAAACTAATCGTTACCCCTCAAGTCTGTTAAGATATTAAGGCGTAATAAGCAAATAATGCCAACTGTCGTTTGGAAAAGAATTTTAAGAAATAAAGTGCTAGTCAGATAGAAAACAGTGCCAAGACATTAAAAACCAAACATAAACTGAGCGTTAATCGTAAACATCCCCAACCAACTATAAAAGCTTAGTTCATGGTTGGGGGTTCTATCTACAAAATATCATCATATCTCAACATCATCACTTGAATAAAAATAAAACTAAAAGAATGGGCAAGAAGGATGTTCGTCGATGCAGCCATTCGAATTCTCTAGAGCTCTCGATCTAAGATAGTCGAACCACACAGCTTCTAGCTTCCTCTTTAACCACGGTGCTCTCTCCAAGTTCGTTTGATCTCTTCCTTTAAATAGGCACGCGTGGATAACCCTAGAGTGGGTTTGAATTTTTGAATTTTGATTCCGCACTTAGGATAAAACATGTTATCTTCTTATCTCTATTTGGATTTTAGGGCTGACGTGTACTGGGTTCAACGGCTATATTGACTGGGCATCGAACTTCACTTCTTTATCAGCCGAGCTTGGCAATCTCTGGTCCAACTTATCCAACTACAACTCGACAATTCTCTTCTGCTTGCCTGCTACCTTCTCATGCTCTATTATGCCAAGCCTACCCTGCTCCTAAGTCCTAACCTGCATCAATGTCAACTGTAGTAACCCATTTCAGTCCGGGCCTTAAAGCCCATTCCATATATTACAAGCCTAAAAATATTACAAACCAGATCCAAAATAATCCAAGCCCACAACTTAAAATAAACCCTAGCCTCTGCCATCATTCATCCAAGCCCCCGGTCACCGTCACCACCATCGACGCTCCAACCGCTACTGTCAGTCACTGTCAAAACACCAAATCAAACTAAGTGAAACCCTAAATCGAGCATAACAAAAACCTTAAAATAAAAAAATCTTTCTATTGCCCTTATCATTGACGCCACCACCCTTATCTCTGTCACCACCGCCTAAAACCCATTATCACATGATGCCACCGCCCTCAAAAGCAATTGACGTGGCCGAAAGAGAACTCCGCTCTCCCTCTATAAATTCGGACATCTATAGATTCAAATGGAAGGATCAGAACTCGGTTTTCAAACCTAAAAATCGAAAGAAAAAAGGCAAGATCAAAAGAAAAAGAAAAAATGAAAAGCAAAATAGGGAAATTTTGAGTTAAAATCTAGGGGAGAACTACTTTAAGGAGCCTTAGCCAAACCTCCTCGTGTCGTTTTTATGCGGTTCGCCGTCGCCGACGAACGGCGGTTCATGACGACTTGCGACAGAGGGATAGCCAACGACCGGGCTAGGGCAGAGGAGGATGGGAGAGCATTTGAGATTTTTTTTAATTATCAGTGCCAAATGAATTTTTGTGCAAAAAAGTTGATATTAAAAGGCAGTCGAAACGACGTCGTTTAGGGGGTGTGTAACCCGCACGGTGACCCGACCCGAGGGACGGATCCACGCGTTTTGATCAATGGAAGAATTGCAGTTCCGACCCTCCCTTGTTTTATTTCCTTACAATTTCGTCGTTTTTGCAGCTTTTTTAAGTCACCTTGCAAAAAAAACATTGTGAACGTCCATTTGCCAAAAAGGCCAATCAAATATTAAAGCATGAACCAAATCAATCTGACAGTGGTAAGCTTGGCAACATGAGATAAAGTTTTCATAAAATCAACACCCTCTTAATTGTATCCCTTGGCCACAAGTCAAGCTTTAAATCTCTTAATCTCACTCGAGGATTTATACTTAACTCTATAAACCCACTTACCTCATCAGAAGCAGCAGCTTCCTTTATGGTTCCATCGACTCCAACAGCACCCTTTTCCAACTCCATCATCTCAGAAGGCTCAATCTGTTCGACAATGACTTCAATGGCTCAGAAATCCCTTTTGCAATTGGGAATCTTTCAAGGCTATCCCAATTAGACCTATCATATTCGACCTTTTCAGGTCAAATCCTCAACTCCTTGGCTAACCTTACAGAGCTCACTTACCTCTCACTAGCTTTCAATGAGTTTAGTCCAAGCACTCTGTCTTGGCTTGGTAAACTATCCAAACTTACTCTTTTGGATGGAGCTTCTACAAACTCATATGGTGAGTGGTGACGTCCTACCTTCTCTGAAAAACCTTACCAGGCTTACAAGTCTGCGACTTTTTGGAAATCAATTTTCCAGCCAAATTCCATCCTGGTTGGGAAATTTTACTTGTCTAACCAGATTGGATCTTGGTGGTAACAAATTTTGGGGTTTGGTGCCAGAATTTATATTTACTCTAATAAAGCTTGAATTTCTCAGTTTATGGTCAAATCTCCTGAACGTCACCTACGTATTAGAATCCTTTCTAAATCTTAGAAACCTCAAGCAACTCCAACTGTCTGGCAACAATTTTTCATTGCTCACCACCACAACCGTTATGAATGTTATTGTTCCCAAGTTCACAATTCTAACATTGGGTTCATGCAACTTATTTGAGTTTCCAAATTTTCTCTCGGGTCAGGACGAACTCGAGTTTTTGGATCTTTCTCGTAACAAAATCCATGGGTTTATCCCCAAATGGATATGGGGCTTATCTGCTCAAACTCTTGGAGTTCTACATTTAAGGGAAAACTTTCTTACAGGTTTCCACCAACCAGTTGTTGTCCCTCCATGGACCAATCTAAGACGGTTGGACCTTGGCTCTAACAGGCTACGAGGGAACCTTCCAATTCCCCCCGCTTCAATTTACCGTTACTCTGTCTCAAACAACTTTCTCCAGGGAAAAATCTCATCCATGATCTGCAATTTGCCTTCTATAAGTGTACTTGACATATCAAATAACAGCTTCAGTGGCATGATTCCGCCATGTTTGGGCAATCTGAGCAAGTCGCTTTTAGTACTAAATATCCAAAGCAACAACTTCCATGGTCGTATTCCTCAAGCATTTGAAAAAGGGAGCCAATTGAGGGAGATTGACCTTAGCCAAAATCAATTGAACGGATCTATCCCGAGATCACTTGTCAACTGCAACATGCTGGAGCTTCTTAATTTGGGAAATAACCAAATAGAAGACACATTTCCCTCTTGGTTGGGAGGGCTTCCAGAGTTGAAAGTCCTCATCCTAAGGCATAATGGATTTCATGGTGCAATTGGAAAACCAGAATCCAATGAGTTCCCCAAGTTGCGAATCTTTGATCTCTCCTTCAATAGATTCGTAGGTCGTTTGCCATCTCATCATTTTCAAAGATGGGAGGCCATGAAAGTTGTTAATGTTAGCACGTTAAGGTACTTAGGAGCAAACACCAGTTTTGAAGCACCAGGAATAATTTGGGCTGAAAGAATTCCGTACTCGATGACAATGACAAAGGCAGGCGTAGTAACAAAGTACGACAAGATTCAAGACATCTTGGTAGCCATGGATCTCTCAAGCAATAGATTTGAAGGTGGAATTCCAGAAGACATTCAGATTCTAAAGGCGGTTCAATTCCTCAACCTTTCCAACAACTTGCTTTCTGGTCCAATTCCATCATCATTGGCCAATCTGACACGACTTGAAGCTTTAGACCTTTCTCAAAACCTACTCTCATGAGAGATCCCTCAAGAGCTAACGCAACTCAATTTCCTTGGATTTTTCAATGTCTCTGGTAATCAGTTGAAGGAACCCATACCGCAAGGCAAACAATTCGGTACGTTCGAAAACAACTCATTTGAGGGCAATCCAAGATTATGCGGGAAACCATTGTCAGAGAAATGGTATCCCGATGGACCATCGCCACCATCCACTTCATTGTCACAGAGAGATGACAGAGGAGATTCATGGTTTGAGTTTGGGTGGAAAGCAATGATGTTGGGGTTTGGAAGTGGGGTAGTGAACGGGCTGGTTCTTGGGTACCTCTTCAACCCCATGAAACATAAGTTGTTTATCAAGTATTTTGGAAGGATGCTGCGGAACCGGAGGAGGGGCAGAAGGAATTAACTCCATGCTTAGGCTTAGTTTGCGGTTGCTTTTAAAAAGTACGGTGAAAAAATAATTTTTAAACTAGTTGTTGAAAAGTAATTTTGAAAAGCTGGTTAGTGTTTGTTATTGATGTCAAAAAGTAATTTTGAGGAGACAAAATGTCTATTTTAGACATGATATTGAAAAGTAAAAGTAAACTGTGGTGATGTTCAAATTAGTTAATGTTATGATATATGAAATAAGTCAACTTTAATTATAATAAAAATTTTATTTTTTTATAAAATTTAGTTTGATAATATAAACTAGATTTTAGATTATATATGGACATATCACTTACAAATTAATAATAAATATAAAATAAATTACAAATAAAATAATTTTATTCTCAATATAAATATTATAAAATATATATTATTTTACAATTATGTATGCATAATGTACAATAAATTATAATTAAATAATAGGGGTAAAAAGGTAATTTTATTTTTAAACTAGTTTTTTCACCTAAGAAGCTATAAAATCTAGCTTTTTAATTTGGGTGAAAAAATTAATTTTAAAAGCAACCAAAAACACCAAAAAATAAATAAAAGCACTTAAAAAAGCTCGTTTAGATTGCCAACCGCAACCACAAACGTAGCCTTAGTTTTCGACGGTGCAGATTCACAAGAGATAATGTTCATAAGTGATTAAATAAGATTATTGTGTTTGGCAGCTGATATTTGGAATAAAACAGTGTTTAGCTATTTGGGAACTAAGAAGCGGATGCTCATGGCTAGGTTACGTGGCATTCAAAGAGCTCCCAGCTCTCGTTCATCCTGTTTCTTGTCGAATTTAGAGGCTGGCCTGTTAGTTGAGCTAGAGCATCTCCTTGATCAAGAAGAACTCTTATGGAGGCAGAAATCACGCTCGGATTGCATAGCGCAGGGTGACCGTAACACGCGCTACTTCCATCGACGATCTATTTCTCGGCGACAACGTAAAAAAATCACGCTTCTCCAACTCCAAGATGGGACGTGGAGTGATGATGATTCAACCCTTAAGGAGGAAGCTGTTAGTTTTTTCCAGAATTTATTTGCGGATAATGAGCCTGTCATGGGATCTTTTCCTACCACTAGAAAATTTCCATTAATATCGGATGAACTCTTACAGAACTTGGATTCTACTCCAACCATGGAAGAGATACATGAGGCTCTAAAGGACATGGCCCCCTTGAAATCGCCAGGATGGGATGGACTGCATGCTGAATTTTTCCAACGGCAATGGCATACTGTGGGTCCTCTAATAGTGTCAATGATCCAAGGCATCTTTCAAGGTAATTTACTGGAATCGGATTTAAATAGGACAGTTCTTGTTCTTCTTCCTAAAGGTGATAGCCCGACATCTTTTGCGGATTTTCGGCCTATAAGCCTATGCACGGTACTGTATAAGCTTCTTTCAAAAGTGGTTGTTCGCCGCCTTAAGCCCATATTTCCGCTTCTTATTGGACATAATCAAACCAGCTTCATTTCCGGAAGAAACATTACTGAAAATGTGATAATCAATCAAGAAGTAATTCACTCCATACGATTATCTAAACATAAGGATGGTTGGATGGCAATAAAAGTTGACCTTGAAAAAGCTTTTGATCGAGTGAGATGGGATTTCATTTCTGATTCTCTATTAGATGCAAGACTCCCACCAAACATCCGACGTATTATCATGAGTTCTGTCACTTCATCCAGCTTCCAAATTCAGTGGAATGGAGGGCTCTCTAGACCATTCTGGCCAGAGCGAGGTATTCGCCAAGGTGACCCGCTCTCACCCTATCTTTTCGTTCTTGTTATGGAGCGCCTATGCCATCTGATAAATGGCTCAGTCTCTTCCCGAGAATGGCAGCCCTTTCGGTTTATTCGCAATGGTATTCCAGTGTCACATTTGTTTTTTGCGGATGATCTCATCCTCTATGCCAAAGAAGGGGCAAGCTGAAATTATCCAAATTGTGCTCACCACCTTTGGCATGTTCTCTGGTCATCGGGTTAATAAAAGGAAGACTGAAATTTATTTCTCGCCAAACACTGCATCTTGGTTACAAGATGAGGTCAGTAGATTTCGTGGATATCAGCGTGTGGAATCCTTAAGGAAGTATCTTGGTGTGCTGGTCCTCCACGCCCGCGCCAAATGCTCTGATTTTAGCTTCATATTAGACAAGATTAAAGATAAGTTAAATGGATGGGCTAGTCGTACGCTATCCTTAGTTGGGCGGGTGACGTTAGCGAAGTCGGTTCTCGCTGCAATACACGTCTACTTTATGCAGACTTGTATCCTCCCTAAAAAAGTCTGTAATGACATCGAGGAAATTATGCGTCAGTTCATTTGGGGCTCAAGTGAAGCATCTCCCAAAGTTTCTCTAGTAAACTGGGAATCGATCTGTCAACCAGTGGAGAATGGTGGTCTTGGTATTAGGCGTCTTTTCGATTTCAACATGGCTTTTATCTTCAAGATTGGCTTCTCACTTGTTTCTGGTACAGATACCTTTTGGGTTCGTATCTTACGCCAAAAGTATAGGTTGCTTGAAGTTTGCCCGAGATCGGTGTATCGGTAAAATAGTACCCCATTATGAAGGCAGTGTCCGCTAGAGGTGTTCAAAATTACCCGACCCGAACTACCCGACCCGACTACCCGAACACAAATAATCGGGTATTTACCCGGAAATTTTTTTTTTACCCGGGTCGGGCCCGGGTCAAAAAATATGATTTTTTCGGGTACCCGGTTCCTATTTTTTTATTTTTTTATTTTATTAGATTACTTAATATTTTTACTTTAGAACTATATTTACATCTCTAAATTCATTCTATATTTGTATTATATGCTTTCATGTTTTAAATTTTTCAACAAAAAAATATTAATTTGTGAATATGTAAGATTCAATATGAAACAAACAACAAGGTTTCTCTATTGCATTTATGCATTAGTAGGTTTCTTTAAAAAAATATGAGATTATAAAAAATACGATCGAGATTAATATTTTTAATGTCTTTCTTATGGTTATAAACTTCAAATCATTATTATTTTTTTGTTTGGATCATGTGTTATAAACTTTTAAGGTTTTTTTTTTAATTTTAAAATAAAAATATATATAAAAAATAAGAACCGGGTACTCGGTACCCGATTTTACGGGTACCCGGATTTAACGGGTACCCGATTATCGGGTACCCGGTATTTACGGGTCGGGACACGGGCCGACAAACCTAATACCCGAAGGTCCAAGTACCCGGTTTTTCGGGTACCCGAATTTGAACACCCCTAGACTGTCCGCAACATGGGATGATTTGCAAGTAAGCTTAGCCTGGTCTTTGGGTACAGGAGAGTCGATTCTCCCATTTGATGACAATTGGGTTCCCTCACTTGGACCCTTGAGACCATATCTAAGACAATCAGCTGATCCATCGCAGATACAGCATGTCAATGATTTAGTTGACACGCACGGTCAATAGGATGCTGCAAAATTATCGGAATTATTCCACATGGATACTTTCAGTCATATCTTAAGCATCCGTTGTCCTGACAGCTCTGATATCCCCGACAAACCGATTTGGTGCTTGACTGAAAATTTTTCCTTTGACATAAAGTCTGCCTATACTCTCCGGACAAGCGAAAACTGGGACCCTAAGTTAGCAAGCTGGAAACGGTTATGGACTTTGCGCGTGCCACAGCGTGTACGTTACTTCCTATGGCTAGCTATTAAAGGTAAACTGATGACTAACGAAGAACGTTGTCGTCGGTCGTTAAGCCACCATCCCTATTGCCCCTGCTGCAACATTGCGGCTGAATCTATAGTCCATTTGCTTAGAGACTGCCCATGCGCCAAGGATGTATGGAGAAACCTCCTTCCATCGCAACTTTACGCTTCATTCTTCCGTAGCGACTCCCAATCGTGGCTCCATAGGAATCTGCCTGATGCTTCAGTCCATGCTTCATGGGGGCTAGCGTGGCAAATCCTTTTTGCCTCCACAACCTGGTAAATATGGAAAAACAGAAATGAAGTGGTCTTCAATGGATCCCATTGTAGCGTTGAACAAATTCTCCAACGCAGCGTGACTTGGGCACGTTATTACTCTGAGGCTGACTCTGCGTTACCCTCCATTTCGACTGTCCCGTCTACAATACATTGGCCGAGACCGGATGTCGGGTGGGTTTGTTTGAATACGGATGGTGCTGTATCACAAAACACAGGAATTGGTTCAATAGGTGGCGTTTTTCGATCTAGCGATGGCACATGGATCCTTGGTTATAATAAAACCATAGGGATCTCCCGACCACTTCAAGCGGAACTATGTGGAATACTTGTTGGCCTTCAACTTGCATGGGAAAATGGTTTTGAGAGACTCTTAATCCAATCGGATAGCAAAGAAGCACTTGATCGTTTGAATAGCACAAAAGCGCCCTCTGATCCTTGCTCGCTGGTTCGCGCTATTGCAAAGATACGCAGCCTGGGATGGGCAACGTCCACCCAATGGATTCCTCGAGCTGCGAATAAGCTTGCTGACATGCTTGCCAAGTTCACCAACCTCCCGTGCTACACCATGACCACCTTTGATATACCTCCAGCTTCTCTTTTGCAACTTATAGACTATGATGCTTTGAGTTCACTGTAACTTTATTTACAGCTCTCTTCAATTCGAGAAAAAAAATATTAATTGAAAAAAAAGATGGAGCTAATGAAATTGAAGTGTTAGGACTATAAATAGAATTAATATTTAAATGTTACGCTACTTTTTAGAAATGAAAATTAAATAAAATAGTGTGTGGAAATTTAGGTATAAATATATTATTATGTTGATTTTATTTAATTGTCGCGTTATATTTTCTTTAAGTTTTTAAGGGCACCTAATTAATTTGTTATTTTTTAAATTTTGATGATCATTTTGTAATTTTTTTAATAGTCGAAGATTTAATAAAAATATCTATTATTGGTAGACTATTTACATATTTTACCCAACAAATTAACTAATATTTTATTATTCACGTGATTTTAGGGTGGAAATTGGACATATAATATTCGAAAATTGTGGGGATTCGAACCGACGGGATGCGGAATAATCGAAACATTCACCCACAGGGATGGGGACGAGAGAAATTCTATCGTCCAAGCTCAAATGGGGATGGGTGACCTCTCTAATAATTTACCATTTTTTGTTAATTAAAAGTATATAATATATTTATATTCTTATTTATGTCGTTCATGTTACGTAAAAACTTTTTTCCCCTTCAACCATATGTTTAAGTGTATGAGTATATAACCTGTAAATTAAAATTGGCCATATATTTTGATTAATAAAATAATAAATTTTGTTTAACTTTTTAAGGATGAAAATTCCTCAAAACCCGTAGGAATCCGATGGATATGAAAATATCACCGAAACATGTAATGAGAATTACCTAAAACCATACCCGCAAGTGTTGGAGACAAAATAAGAAATGTAGAATTGTCCCCACACCGACGGATTCTCATCCCTACATGACTTAGTTTATACAACGAGAGGAATAGATATTACTTATTATTGAATAGTTATTATTTTTATATTTTGAGTTTTTACTCATTTTTTCTAATTTTAAGTTCAGAGTTGTATTATGTTATATTTAAAAACTCATGTAATAATTAATTTTTGGGTAAAGTTCATAATGGTCACTAAGCAATGATAAATATTTATTTTGGTCACCCAACTTTCAAATATCACAAAATAATTGTTAAACTTTGATTTTTGTTACAAAATAGTCACTAAACCATTAATTGTCGTTAGATAGTGACATTGTAGTTAAAAAAAATTGTATAATAACGCATTTAATCCTTTATATTTTACATTCAATCAATTTTATCCTAATTTAAAAAATTAATAAATTTAATAATCATTTTCATCCAAATTTTTAATTAAAAACAATTTAACATTTCAGCTTTTAAAAAAGGGTAAACTACACCGGTGGTCCCTTAACTATGTCTGTCTTCCTACTTTGGTCCCACAACTTTGTTTTTCGGCAAAAGGGTCCCTTCCGTCACATAGTTTTCCTATTTTGGTCCCCGACGTTAAATAACTAACGGTTTTGCTGACGTGGCATTTTTTAATATTTTTTAAGGCTGACGTGGCATTTTTTTTAATATTTTTTAAATCAAAGTCGGGGACTAAAATAGGAAGACAGACATAGTTAGGGGACCAAAATAGGAAAACTATGTGACATAGTTAGGGGACCAAAAATATTAAAAAATGCCACGTCAGCAAAACCGTTAGTTATTTAACGTTGGGGACCAAAATAGGAAAACTATGTGACGGAAGGGACTCTTTTGCCGAAAAACAAAGTTGTGGGACCAAAGTAGGAAGACAGACATAGTTAGGGGACCACCGGTATAGTTTTCCCTTTAAAAAATCCAAATCCAAATTGTATTAAATGGGCCAATAAGCTACAA
The DNA here is from genome assembly GCA_030270665.1 of Hibiscus trionum. Taxonomy (NCBI): domain Eukaryota; kingdom Viridiplantae; phylum Streptophyta; class Magnoliopsida; order Malvales; family Malvaceae; genus Hibiscus; species Hibiscus trionum. Next base: position 709,801 of record BSYR01000033.1, on the reverse strand, counting down.
ATTTGTTAAACCGTATACAGCCCAAATTATTTGCTTCATTCTGAGTCTCTTGATTAGTCGTCTTTGCCTTGTAGTGAGTGACTAGGGGTGTTTGAGTTACTTCGGGTACTCGGATCGTCGGGTAGTTTAAAGTGCGGCTTGTGTCTCGACTTGACTTTTGTGGGTATTTAAAAGTTGCGGGTATCCAAAAATTCGGATATTTGAGTACCCCGAATATAAAAGTATGTATTTTTTAAAAATAAAATATTTTATTAGTTTAATAGAAAAATATAAAAATAATATGTATTTATTAGTTTAATGTAAAAATATGTATTTATTAAATATAAAAATAAATTATTTGTTTAATAGAAAAATATGTATATTGAATATAAAAAAATATTTATTTCGAATATATTTGGGTACCGGTTGTAACCGGCTACCTGAAAATTCTTAATTTTGTGACCCGGGCCCGACCCGGGAAATGGCGGGCTAGGTACTCGAACCAGGTAAAAAAAAGTCCAAGTAAATACTCGATTATTTATGTTCGTTTAGCCGGGTCAGGTCAGTCGGGTCAGGTATTTTTAAACACCCATAGTAATGACGACAATGTGACGAATCTAGTGTTGTGTAGAAATCTAAATTATTAAATATATTTTATACACGAATATAATATACGAATTAAGTTAGACTATATTTATTCTATTTTTCTCATGTCTATTGAGATTATTGTATCTGTGCAATTAAGGACGAAACCAGGATCTGAAGTTGGGGAGGGGGAAAAACATAAATTTTGAAGGTGGGAGGGCAAATTCACAATAATTTCAATTTTTTTCAAAAAAATATATAGAATCAAAAGGTAAAAAAAATTCCCCTACTAGGGCGCCACAACCCCTCCCATAAGAGCTATAGCTCTGTCAATGTGTGCAATAATCTCAAATTGAGTGCAAAAATAACAAAATTACATAAATAATGTTATTTTAAAAAAAAGGAAGAGGATGTTCAAAATTGAACTTAATATATAATATTAACTAGGATTAGAATGAGGAAAATACTTTGATACACAAGCTTGTTTAAGTTAAAGTTTACACAAACCCTTCAATTTTAGAGTTTAGGGTTCTGTGTTAGGTTTTAAGGTTTTAGTGTGTATGGGGTGTATAATTTGAGGTTTATGGTTATAATTTAGAATTTGGGTTTAAGGTTCAGATTTTAGAGTGCTAGAGTTAGGGATTTAAATTTTAAATTTTATAGAAGGAATGTGTAAAGTTTTTTTACACAGCTTATATATTAAAATATAACCTTTAAAATGATATCAATATTAAAAGACATTATTACATGGATCGCTTACAAAAATTGAATAGTTTCGTATTTTGACACGGTTTTGATTTTTCAAAATCAATATTCAATGAATGGTTATTATATTTATACAATATCGAATAATCACACCTTCGTTATCGGTGTACATGTAAATGGTCCAAGTATTATTAAAGGTGTTCGTGTTCATTTGTATTGTGTTCGCAAACATGTTTATTTAACGTTCACGAATAATTAAGTGAACACGTCCGTTTATATATTCAGAAATATTAACTAAACAAACAAAAAATAGAATGAACACCAAAGTTGTGATGTTGTGAAGTTAATCTATTAGTCCTTAAGCGGTGTTTAGTGGTGTATTGCGTTAGTGGTATTCAGCGGTGTGCGACGCCTTTGGTAGACTCATCTTTGTTTATACAACAATATAAAAAGAGATGGCGGCGACTTTATAATTTGAATGTTTGATACTTTTATACGTAAGAGTCGCTGACTATTGAGTATATTATATTTAAAAGATTAAGAGTATATTTTTAACTTAATGAATACGAATATGACATATAAATATATTTAAACCCTCATTTTCTTTTTGTAATTATAAGACAAGAAAATGGGACAAGGACGATGACTCTGCGAGTCTGCTTGTGTGGAATTTCATGTAATGTTGAATTGTGTTTAGAACAGCGTTGTAAATTCTAAAACAACTTAGATCATATTTGTCTACAAAAGCGGTTTCCATTTGCAACATTTAAGTGCAAAAAACATTTGTTCAGCTAATTAACATGGGGCTGTTATTACAACATTTTCTGCTAAAATGCTTGCTCTTTTTACATCTTCCTTATTTTCTTACTCGATGTGTTTCTTCTGTGCAGCAAACTTGTTTGTATTCTGAACGTTCTGCTTTATTGCAGCTGAAAGAAAGTTTTATTCTTGATCGGTCTGCTTCATCTTATACTTCAGCTTATCCCAAGTTTGATTCATGGAAACTTGAGGGACAAGTTGGCGGGGATTGCTGCTATTGGGATGGTGTTGAGTGCGATGACAACACCGGTCACGTAATCGGACTTGATCTCAGCAGCAGCTTTCTTTATGGTTCCATCGACTCCAACAGCACCCTTTTCCATCTCTATCACCTTACAAGCCTCAATCTATCGGACAATGACTTCAATGGCTCGGAAATCCCTTCTGCAATTGGGAATCTTTATAGCCTATCCCAACTAAACCTCTCATTAGCTGAAAATGAGTTTAGTCCAAGCACTCTGTCTTGGCTTGATAAACTAACCAAACTTACTGTTTTGGATGTAGCTTCCACAAACTCATATGGTGACGTCCTATCTTCTCTAAAGAACCTTACAGAGGTTACAGATCTGCGACTTACTAGAAATCACTTTTCCAGCCAAATCCCATCTTGGTTGGGAAATCATACTAGGCTGACCACTCTGCATCTTGGTGCTAACCAGTTTTGGGGTTTGGTGCCAGAATCCTTATTTACTCTAATAAAGCTTGAATATCTTGCTTTAGCGTACAATCTCCTGACCGGCACCTACAAATTAGAATCCTTTCTGAATCTTAAAAATCTCAAGTGGCTCCAACTGTCTAACAACAAGTTTTCATTGGTCACCACAGATGTTATGAATGCGACTGTTCCCAAGCTTACAATGTTAACATTGGGTTCATGCAACTTATTTGAGTTCCCTCATTTTCTTTCGGGTCAGGACGAACTCGAGCTTCTGGATCTTTATGATAATAAAATCCAGGGGTTTATCTGCTCAAACTCTTGAAGTTTTATCTTTAAGTGGGAACTTTCTTACAGGTTTGCAGCAACCAGCTGTTGTCCCTCCATGGACCAAACTGAGAGATTTGGACCTTGGTTCTAACAAGCTACGAGGGTCCCTTCCGATCCCACCCGCTTCCATTTACCATTACTCTGTCTCAAACAACTTTCTCCAGGGAGAAATCTCATCAATGATCTGCAATTTGCCTTCTATAAGTGTACTTGACATTTCAAATAACAGCTTCAGTGGCATGATTCCGCCATGTTTGGGCAATCTGAGCAAGTCGCTTTCAGTACTGAATCTCCAAAGCAACAACTTTTGTGGCCCTATTCCTCAAGCATTTGAAAAAGGGAGCCAAATGAGGGAGATTGACCTTAGCCAAAATCAATTGAATGGATCTATCCCGAGATCATTTGTCAACTGCAACATGCTGGAGCTTCTTAATTTGGGAAATAACCAAATAGAGGACACATTTCCCTCTTGGTTGGGAGGGCTTCAAGAGTTGAAAGTCCTCATCCTAAGGCATAATGGATTTCATGGTGCAATTGGAAAACCAGAATCCAATGAGTACTTTCCCAAGTTGCGAATCTTTGATCTCTCATTCAATAGATTCGTCGGCCGTTTGCCATCTCATTATTTCCAAAGATGGGAGGCCATGAAAGTTGTTGATGTTAGCACGTTAAGGTACTTGCGAGCAAACGCCAGTTTTGAAACACCATGATCTCTCTCCTTGTTTCTGCTATTTGCCTCTCCTTGAGTCACGAACTATGATCAATGGTGATGTACATGTACTCTAAACAAGAACAGAGAAGCATTGAAATTTGCTGATAAGAAGATTCCCGAAACTTCCTCTTCTTATCCAAGTAAAAATTTTGTCAATCCAATCCTCCACTCTATGTTGAAGAAGTGGTCGGTTTGTTCGGTGGTGCATTGTGCATATTCGCAAGGGAGCTAATGGTCAACAACCTCCAAAGTAAGTGGTTAAAAGCTTTTAGTTAACATTTTTTTTTAAATTGTGGGTTTTAGACCTATTATAAACAAATTTCTCTTTCCTCTTCCCCTAAGTAAAAAATGTTAAAAAAACAATGAAGCTAATGAAATTGAAGTGTTAGGACTAAATAGAATTAATATTTAAATGTTACACTACTTTTTAAAAATGAAAATCAAATAAAATAGTGTGTGAAAATTTAGGTATAAATATATTATTATGTTGATTTTATTTGATTCTCACGTTATATTTGAACTTATGGAGTGGTTCTAGTGGTAAAGGATGATGTATTTCATTCAAGTGACCCGAGTTTAAGCACCATGTGTGCACAGTGTGTGTGCCTTTAAAAGGTTGAGAAAATTGTACAAATACTACCTTGTAATATTTTATCTTTCACGTGACTTTAGAGTATCTCCAACTCGGTGGCGAAGCCACATTAAGTTTAGGGGTCAATTGACTCCACTTGATTTGTTGTGGTATGAGATTTTTAAAAAGTTAAAAGGGGTATGAGATTTTTAAAAAGTTAAATGGGGTTTTCACAGAGTTAGTATAAAATTTTTCATGAAAATATTAGAATTGACCACACTTGATTTGTTTAGGTATGAGGTCAACAATACTTATATTGTAGTGGTATGGGAATCCTTGTAGCCCAAAGTCTACTATGACCCCAATATATGAAAATCCTGATTCCGCCACTGCTCCAACCTTGTTCATTTTTTCATACTATTTCACTAATGGTATATTTTGGTCACTATTCATTCACCAATCCAACACCATATCCCAAATTCCCATGCCACCATTTTAGTATTGTCTACAGTGTCACACCATATTTGGTGCGAAACTGTAGCAACACCAAATTATTTTTAATTGAAAGAAAAAGTCAATATGGTGCAAAGGATGTAGTTGGTCTCTTTACACCTAAATAATATTAAATATATTAGTTTGTACCATTTTAGTACAAAGATTGGAGTTAGTCTCTTTACACTACTTTCACATTTTACAAATTTTTATATTATCTCTCATTTACTTGTATACATATCTATCTTATTATCAATATTACAGTCCATCAAAATATTTATCTTTTATTTAAATCTTATTAAGTTTGAGTGGCATTTTTAGTAATTTATCTTTTTTGTTAATTAAAAATATATAATTTATTTATATCTCTATTTATGTCGTTTATGTCACGCAAAAATTTTGTTTCTCTTCGACCATATGTTTTTGAGTAAAAAAGCCGGCTGTTATTTATTGAAACTAAAATAAAACATGAAGACAACAAAAGAAAGTCAAAAAGGCAAAACGCAAAGAAGATAACAGTCCGGCAAGCATCCTCGAACCCCATCGACATGAATGAAACATTAAAAAAGGGGAAAAGATGAGGAATTAAACACCCCAAAAAATGAAAAGCTTTTCTCTATCTTCAACCATATGTTTAAGTGTATTGAGTATATAATTTGTAAATTAAAATCGACTCTATATTTCGATTAGTAAAATAGTAAATTTTGTTTAACTTTTTCGAGGATGATATGTAACTTGTTAATTGAAACCTTGTTTCCCGCCACTTGTATATTGAAATCGACCTTGTTCCCTCTCAGTCTCTTGACTAGTCGTCTTTGCCTTGTAGTGACGACAATGTGGCGAATCTAGTCTTGTGTACAAATCTAAATTATTAAATATCTTTTATACACGAATATAAAATACGTATTAAGTCAGACTATATTTAATCTATTTTTCTCAGGTCTATTGAGATTATTGTATCTGTGCAACGATCTCAAATTGAGTAAAAATTAACAACATTACATAAATGATGTTATTTTTTAAAAATGGAAATTTTTTGTCCCTTTTCAGTGTTCATACTTATGTTTTCACACTCAAAATTAGGTTTAGGGTTTAGGGTTTAAAGTTTAAAGTTTAAAGTTGGGGTTATGGTTAGGGTTTAGGGAATTTTAAGTAGGATATATTTTTTAGAGTATAAGGTGTAGAGTTTAAGATTTAAAATTTAGAGTTAATGCTTAGAATTTAATTTTTTAATATTTTTTAGTGCCAGAACATATATATAAAGGCAACGAATAGGGGTGAAAATTTTTATATAAAAAAGGGAAAAAGAAGAGAATGTTCGAAATTGAACTTAAATGATATCAATATTAAAAGACATTATTACATGGATCGCATGCAAAAATTGAATAGTTTCGTATTTTGATACGGTTTTGATTTTTAAAATCAATATTCAATGAATGGTTATTATTTATACAAATATACAATATCGAATAATCACACCTTCGTTATCGGTGTACATGTAAATGGTCCAAATATTAATGAATAATCCTTAACGTCCTCGATGAGTTTGAGACCGCTAAATTTCTTATAACCTTTCATTTACGATATTTTAATTATTTTTGGTATAATTACATGTGTTCGATTCATTAATCAAGTAATTCGAATTGGGCTATGTATAGAACTATAATGAGATAACCCCTTCAGACCTAATTTTCTTCATTCACAATGTCAAATTCAAACTCTTGACATTGTTTATGGAACCTAACGTCTCATCTCGCTAGATCAACTAATTGTTGGTTATGACATTTTAATTTGGTTAAAATACTGAAATGGTCACTTATGTTTAGTAAGTGTAACTTTTGGCCACCAATTTTAAAAATTGATCATTATGTTCACTTTCGTTTTCGTTTTTTAAACATTTGATCACCCGTGTGTTAATTGTCGTTAGACACTAACAGCGTGCTGAATTGACACAGTAAAAAGAAGGATAAATTACCTAGATAGTCCCTAAACTATTATTTCATTCTTATTTTGACCACCAAAAAAATTATAGAATTACACATTTAATTCTCTATATTTACAAAAAAAAATTATTTTTTCTCCTTTCCACCATCTTCCTCACTGTTGTTGCTTGTCTTTCTCCAAAAGTTGAATTCGAAGTTAAAATTGAAGTTGTCACGGTTATTTAAATGTTGATGTAAATTGTAATAGTTCTAAATAGAAACATAAAAGGTGAATCCAACGAGTAGTCTATATATGTAGTCCGATGATAAAAGATGATGTGTTTTATCTAAATGGTCTGAGTTCGAGTAGGTTAGTCTATATATGTGTGATTTTATCTAGATTGAATTCAAACACATGTACCACTTTATATTCGAATAGAATTATAAGAAATAAAAACATCTAAGTGAGGGAAAAAAGTACCGATTAACAAAATACGAAGTAAATCATCGGCTGAGAGAAAGACAAAATAAAGAGTGTAATTATCTACCTAATTACATCTGTGAATTTAAGTGTGTAATTCAGCCAAGTTTCTCCCCTTATACTCTGCTCTTAGTTTCCTACAGCTTTCTCCACGATTCAAAACTGGGGCCTGGGAAATTAGCTAAATTCCAAAACATAGAGCTGTCCATAACACCTAAAACCAAAACAAATCTCATAATTCTCGGAAATTAGCCTTCATTTCAAGCAAAATAATAAACTTTTACATGTATACCAAATATGCCATGTCCTTTCTCCCTGCTATTCAATGTTTATCAGCAACATGATGTTGGACAAAATTCTAGTGTTAAATCTGTTTGAAAATGTGGACTTGCAGACAAAACAATCCCATTGGTCTTCAGAAATTTAGCTTGAAACAAAGGGTGTCCCATGTCAGAGTTTCATCAAACAGTAAAACTTTGTCAGTATGTTCATAACAGTTTGTAACTTGGATTAGAAGTTTCCAACCAAATCTCTTAAACCCTAGGGAAGAACAAAAACCCACCAAGAAAATGTACAAGCAGAACCAGTTTGTAGCCAAAATCTTTGAAAAAAATGAGGGCTTGAGAATTGAGATTCCATGATGTATCACTTGGAGCTAAGAGAGTAGTTAAGGGGAATATGTCATGTTGTATAAGGGCATTTTTTGAGTTAGAACCCTAGCTGGATGTAATTTCATTGTTTGTTTTTTCCAGGTCCTCTTTTGTTTACCTTCCATTTTCCAACTCCTTGTTTGTTCTCTTCTGCATTGTTTTCCAATGTTTTAAATTTTCCAGTAATGCAAAGGGGGTGGCCCTTTTCCTGCAGAAACTACAGAAAGAACCTGGTCATGTATATACCTTCAAACAGATAAATTTGGTTTGAGTTTTTTTTAACTCTTCTTGAAAAGTTCTGAGTTTTTGTATTGGAATCCTTACATCTTGTCCTAAATCTTGTAAATTGGCACAATTACCTAGATACCTCACACAAGATGCAAATGAACAAAAACTAAGAAGCCAGAAATATTAATCTTTAACCAGGTTTAAAAATGAGTATCGAATATGAATACGTGTTCGATATGGATTTAACAAGTACTTCATGTATAACCAAGAATTATACACCAAAGTGGAGTGAATGGTCAATTGAATGGTCCATGTTTTGTAATGGAAGTTGTACAAATTTGCAGAAAGCATAGAGAAATGTTTGAACATTTAGCCAATGTTTTTTTTCTTACTTTTAAGGACTCAAAAGTACAAAATGGTAGTAGTAGTCATTAGGAGAGTGAGTGAAACTGTGAATTCTTTTAAAATTTTTCTAAAAAAGTGTTTCTCCTTGTAATCTTGCAATTATCAAATTCCTCCCAGAAAGAATAGGGAACAGTGCCCCCTCATATCAGTCCAACAATACAAAAACACTTGCAAAGATATTGGTGGTGTTAGGACTAGAGGAGTAGAGGTCACCATGGTCGGACCGGACCATTTATAAACCCGACCCGAACGTGCCGGGTGCAATAACATAGGAAAAAGAAAGGGGCATTTGTAAATCTAATGTCCATTTCAATCCCTTTTAACCTGATGATTTTCTTATTATTGTATGCTTTGTGCCTTGGGGGTTTCCTTTTGTAGGCCAAAAGATTAAAGACAACCACAAAAATAGTAGCCTCCCTCACCCTTGATCTCAATCAATTCTCTTTTTGCTTTGGTTGTTACCCAAAGAGATTCATCATTATTAGTCCAAGATTGAACATAAGATGCTCTGATATGACCCTTTTTGTTCTCCAGTGAAAACAAACTATTTCCAAACTCTGATGCAGCTTTTATATATAACGGGCTGATTAATTCCGATCGAGTACCACAGATGTTCATTATGAAATAACTTTTTTAATATAATTTGTTTCATTCACAACGTTAAAATTCAAACTTCTAACTGCATGCGAGCATGGAATTTCAGTAAATTTTCTGCAGTAACAGACAAGGGAATAAGCAGACAATGCAAATCTCACCAGATACTACTCTGCCTATACTATAGATTGTAGCCCTCCAGAGCCAATAATTCTGAAATTGAAGGGACTGGCTAAAGCTAAAGTGACTTTGCAAAAAGGATAAAGTGAATACCCCCAATAGCAACGAGAAAGTAAAATGTCACCAAAGGCACTATAATTCTTTTGCTCTGCTCTGCCCAGTCTCAATGCCTTGAAAATTTTGTTTTCTGGGTTCCAGCGGTGTTGAAATGACACATTTGGTTCACATTTCTATTCCTCTCTTTCGAATCCAAAGTCTTCAATCAAAGTTTTTGGCCTTTGCACCCCCACACCACAAACAGCTGTGCCTCACATTTCAAACTAGGCCTTTTTAGAGTTTTTACCGTCGTTTTGTATGTTCTGTTCTTTTCGTCGGCGATATTTACAAAACCAGTACCCTTAGTAACAATAATCTCGATCATTTAAACATATGTTCGCAATAACATTTGTTCTTTGAAAAATTTACAACCGCGATAGCCGCAATGACTACAATAGTATTTATTATATTCGCAACTGCGATAAATGCAACGCGACTGCAACTGCAATTTAAATCCATGGTCACAAAGTTTACCCTGAACCAATTGAAGCTAAAACAGAAGAGAAATGTAAAAGAAACAACAAAAACAACAAAGTTGAAAACAATGTATACAAATTACAAAAGTAATTAAAGAAAAAGGGACAGCATCGGTTCCAGTTCTTTGCCTTGGCTGTTTTCTCTTGGCCTCTTCTCCCACCGCTCTTGATACCACTTTCTCTCTCTCATTGCCCAAGATTTCGACTCCCTCCATTTCATACATGGTGTAAATTAAATTACATTTTTCAAGGATTTGAAATGAGATTCCATGTTATTTTCGTCGCTAATACTATTTTCGTCGTTAATGTATGTAAATTGTTTCAAAAACCCAGAAAGAAAAATAAAATCTTTCTTGTTTGTCTTTTAAGTCTGGTTCTGTGTCTCTTTCCCTAATACAAACACAATCTTTTTCTTTTCCTTCTGAAGTCAAATCCCTTATACTTTACGTTACACCTATAGCACTCCTCCTATATATCAACCCACCATTATTTTTTTCCTTTGCCTCATCAGCTTCTCAACGCTATCTTCTTCTTCACAATGGTGCAAAACCACCACCGCGGCTGCCACCGTCTGGACCACCACGAGACGGTCGTGGAGAGCAAGGAAAAAAGACCCAAGTTCTTCATCAACGACCACGTGGACATCCTCATAGAAATCCTCAAACGCCTCGACTGCCGTTCCCTCTGCGTCGCCGCCAGTGTCTGCCGTCTCTGGTGCACCATTGCTCGCAACGACTCCCTCTGGGAAAATCTATGCTTCCGAAACGTGTCCCCTCCGCCGTCCAGCGTGCGGTCCGTGGTTCTCGCCCTGGGCGGCTACAAACGGCTCTACATGGGCTGCGTGAGACCCGTGCGGAGCCGACTCGGTGGCGTGAGGAGAGCTTCTTGGGCTCGCGACGAGGTCCAGCTCTCCTTGTCTTTGTTTTGCGTAGATTACTACGAAAGGCTTGGTGGAAGTAATAGTAACGGGAGACTCGTCGGGGAATCCTCACCATCGTCGCTAATGTTCCTATGCAAGCCCGTGAATGTTTGATTTTTCGTCGTCTTTTATGCTATTTATATTTTCAATATATATTATACCTTGAAAATGAAAGTGATCATAAAATTCTTTATAGCTTTTGTAAGATTTTTGTTAGAATTTTCTATGAATTGTTACTGGACTCGTCACTAATGTGAAATGAATGGGTTATTGCCATTGAGTTTTTTCTCGGGCTTGAATTTTTAGGCCAAATGAAAGTCAACATTTAGAATATAGGGAATGTTGAAAAATATTTGAAGATATAAACTATTTTCTACAGTACACGGGGATCTCGTCACCTGCACATATCGATGTTTAAAAAAATATTAAAAATTATACCTTGCCAACTGCACATGGCGAGGTCTCCCGTATACTGTAAAAAATAACCTATATCTCTAAATATTCTTTAACATCCCCTACATTCTAAATATTTATTTTTATTTGAATTATTCTTCAAATTTCTCCTTTTACTTTTTTTTAATTTTTTTTTATAATTAAGTGTTACATTTATCCAAAAATAGCAGCGAACTGCTATAAAAATACAAGGTCAACCACAAAAGCTAGACAATACCTCAAGTTGTACACAAATTTACATTTATAGGATCTCCATGAGTTATACTTAAGCAATACCTCAAGTTGTACACAAATTTACATTTACAGGATCTCCATGAGTTATACTTAAAGTATACAGAAATCTATGGGCTAGTACCAAGTTTTATAGTAAACTCAACGCGGGGGCTCGTTCTAACAAAGAAACGTAAAAGCTCTCCTTCCTCAAGACTTCCGCTCACAGTTTGCTTGGACCTTAGGGTCGGATCAGTGAGGTGTTTTGATTTCCTTGAGTTGGGTTTGGTTTCTGTTACTCCTTCTTTGTTAGGAGTTTTCTTTTGGTGTTTTTCTTTTCTCCTTTGCCTTCCTTTGGCTATCATCTTCCAGCTAGTTGTCTTGCTCTCTCCTATCTCTCTTTCTGTCCAAATCTTACTACATTTCCACGTCTCTTGCCATGCAAACGACAACGGCTTTAAGTATGGGTGTTGTCAACAGTGGTTATCCCAACAACCCTGCTGACCCTAGTTTGGTGAGTCAAGAGTTCATTGATGAACTAGAATTAAATGAAGATGGGGATGTCAACCTGACTCTGAAAAATCAGGCCCTTGTTGGGAAACTGCTCTCGCCAACCACCATGAAGCCGTTAGCCTTAACAGCTATTATCCGTAAAGCTTGGAAGAGTGAGGGAGTAGAATGTCACGATTTAGGAAGGAATTTTTTTCTTTTCATCTTTCCTTCGATAGACGAGAGGTTGCGGATTTTCGGGGGAAAGCCATGGGCCATTCAAGATTCATTACTGATTCTGAAGGATTGGCAACCTGAGAAGGCTCTCGAGGAGATTGATTTTTCCCTCGAGGAGTTCTGGGTCCAAGTGCATAACTTGCCCATAGAGTTAATCACACCCGAGAACGTGCAAAGGATCAGGAAGTTGTTTCCGGTTTACTATGGCTCTACCCTAGATGATGGTAGCATCGAACACAGGTTCGGGGAGGTCAGCGTTAGGGTTGCTGTAAGGGTTGAAGATCCTTTGAAGTCGGGATTCATTTTAAATCGGAAAAAGGATCAACCTTTGGAGGTTGCGTTTAAATACGTAGGCTTGCCGAAATTCTGTTTTCGATGTGGAAGGCTGGGGCACGTTGAGAGAGAGTGTAGGCACGACACGACCATGTTCAAGCTTGCTGGGAGGTTCGGGCCTTGGCTTAGAGCTACGTTCAATGGAAAAAACCGGAATAATGGAGTTTCCATAGCATCCAAAAACGCTGTGGATGCTAGTCCGGTACACAACAAACGCCAGCTTTTGGGGGGAGAAACCTCAAAAAGTTCATGCACTAGAGACAAAGGTTTGATGTACCCTAATCCTAGGAAATTCTTAGGAAAATCCGAAATGGAAGAGACATCATTGCTGCTGTCTGCTACGCCTAGGCCACCTAGGCATATTGTCAACGCTAGTTTACCCGGTTTAGTAACAAAACAACCTAGCTCCTCTATATCGACTGGGGCGACAAACATGATAGGGGAAAATATTCAAGATTATCCTCTAGGTTCGAGCCCAACTTTGGAGATTTCCTCTGTTCCTAAGCAAGGACTGCTGAATCTTTTTGAGAAGACAGATCAATCTGGTGATGGGACCTCTCAAGCGAAGGTGGGCTCTGGACATGGGCCGGTTACATCGACAGCTTCACCTATGGACTCTCAAGGCCTGTGGGGTTGCTTCCTTGTTGATGGCCTGAACAAGATGGAAGTGTCTTGCAACAAAAAGAGGAAACGTGAAAACGAAGAGGGTGAATATTTCAGTAAAGTCCACCGTCGGGAACTCTGGAACGAAGTCTCCAAGGCCATTGTGCAAGTAAGTCCTGGAAATTGGTGCATTGCAGAGAGGGGTATAGCCGCAAATGAGGAGGTGCTAAAAGCTGCACTGTTTCCGAATTCCATATTCAACAACTCTATCATAATTCAAAATATTGAGCGAAGGAAGAAAGGCAGAACTTTTGGGACCAAGAGGTTAACGTTAATAAAGAAAGCAGCTAGACGCAAATTCTCAATGGAATGTTCTCGAGTAATGGTGGATGAAGTGGGGCTCTTAGAACTTGGTGAAGATCCTTTCGGCAAAAAGATAACGAAGATGCCCTCCATGTGCATGAATGCAGATTATATCCTCAACGAGGAAATCATTATCAGTGACGGGGAAGACCCAGGTACCACTAACAGTGGAACCAATGATGTTTTTGTTGATTCGGATAACTCCGTGGTGGGTTATCCGATAACCCCATGAGTTTTTACGGGGCTGGCACTTTCATTAGGGGGACACGTTGGTGCCATGCTTTTTGTAGGTCCCCGCTTTTTAGGTTTATCTTGGTGGGTGCTTCAAGGTTGAAGCTGTTGTTCTTAGGATCCGCGTCTGTGTTTTGTTGGCTGTTTGGCCTCGGAGTGGTTTTTGCAAGCCGAGAGCAGCTGGAGTCTTCCTTTTCTGATTAATGTTCGATGGTTATACACGATGCCGATTGCCTTGACAAGGACCGTCGCCGACGCAACGGAAGCCTGCCTCTGGATAGAGCTCTCAGGCGAAGACATGGTGTTCCGAAATTATCCTACGTTGAGGGAAATCTTTTTGTCTCCAGCTTAAGTCTGGTCGGTTGCTTGAAGTCTACCGGTTTTACCATCTCATGTTCGATGGTTCTGGTCGTTTGCTCCATGTTAAGGGTTTGTTGCTTTGAACGTTTTATTTGGTCTTTAGTTTATCTTGTTCTGAGGCTTGCTCATGTTTGTAATGCATGGTTTGTTGTTGGGAAGGTTCCCCGTTATGCCTGGACCTGGGTAGGGAACCTTTCGTTAATCGAGTCTAGCATCTGTTATTCCCCTTTTTAGTTGCAATAGAAGTTACTTTTGAGCAAAAAAAAAATACTTAAAGTATACAGACGGTCACTGAACTTTGATAAAATAAAATAAAATGGTAACCAAACTTTCAAAAATCACAAAATGGCAATTAAACTTTATGTTTTATAACAAAATGATAACTAGACGTTAAGTGGCTGTTATAAAATTTGGTATAATAACACATTTAGTCCTTCATATTTATACATTCAATCAATTTAACCCTAATTCAAACCAATTCACTAAATTTAACCCTCGTAATTTATGCATTCATTCAATTTGGTCCTTAAAGCAAAATTCCAAAGTATGGTAACATAATAAATAATTACAATTAAATTTTTATAGGAACTTGAAAACTCGACTTGAATCGAAAAAATTTCAAATAAAGTTTGAGTTGTAAAATATGACGCGTCAACTCGAATAACTCGAAATTTGTTGACTCGACTCGATTGAACACTCATCTCTATCTTAAGATATGACGCGTCAACTCAAATAACTCGAAATATTAGAATATTTTAAATCATTTTTTCTTTTAAATCGAATATTTTTTAAAATAGAATATTTAATATTTTCATATTTAAATCACATCGATTATTTAATAACAACTTTAAATATTCGATTTAAAAGAAAAAAATGATTTAAAATATTCGAATATTTAATTAAATTTTTATAGGAACTCGAAAACTCGACTCGAATAAAAAAAAATTCAAATAAAATTTGAGTTGTAACATATGACGCGTAAACTCGAATAACTCGAATTTTTTTTACTCGACTTGAACGCTCACCTCTATCTTAAGATATGACGCGTCAACTCGAATAACTCGAAATATTTGAATATTTTAAATCATTTTTTCTTTTAAATCGAATGTTTTTTAAAATAAAATATTTAATATTTTCATATTTAAATCACATCGAATATTTAATAACTACTTTAAATATTCGATTTTAAAGAAAAAATTGATTTAAAATATTTGAATATTTAATTAAATTTTTATAGGAACTAAAAAACTCGACTCGAATCGAAAAAATTTCAAATAAAGTTTGAGTTGTAAAATATGAAGCGTCAACTCGAATAACTCGAAATTTTTCGACTCGACTCGATTGAACGCTCACCTCTATCTTAAGATATGACGCGTCAACTCGAATAACTCGAAATATTCGAATATTTTAAATCATTTTTTCTTTTAAATCACATCGGATATTTAATAACTACTTTAAATATTCGATTTAATTTAAAAATATTCGATTTACAAGAAAAAAAATTGATTTAAAATATTTGAATATTTAATAAATATTTAAATTAGTTATTAAATATTCGAATATTTAAAAGAAAATATTTAAAATAGTTATTAAATATTCAAATATTTTAAATCATTTTTTCTTTTAAATCGAATATTTTTAAATTAAATTGAATATTGAAAGTAGTTATTAAATATTCGAATATTTTAAATCAATTTTCTTTTAAATCGAATATTTTTAAATTAAATTGAATACTTAAAGTAGTTATTAAATATTCAATGTGATTTAAATATGAAAATATTAAATCTTCTATTTCAAAAAATATTCGATTTAAAAAGAAAAAATGATTTAAAATATTCGAATATTTTGAGTTTTTTGATTTGACGCGTCATATTTTAAGATATAGATGAACGTTTGATCGAGTCGAGTCAAAAAATTTCAACTTATTCGAGTTGACGCGTCATATTTTACAACTCAAACTTTATTTGAAATTTTTTCGATTCGAGTCGAGTTTTCGAGTTCTTATAAAAATTTAATTGTAATTATTTAGCATGTTATCATACTTTAGAATTTTACTTTAAGGACCAAATTGAAAGAATGTGTAAATAACGATGGCTAAATTTAGTGAATTATTTCAAATTAGGACTAAATTGATTGAATGTATCAATATGATGGACTAAATGTGTTATTATACCAAATTTTATAACAGTCACTTAACGGCATTTAACGTCTAGTTACCATTTTGTTATAAAACATAACGTCTAGTTACCATTTTGTTATAAAACTAAATGTGTTATTATACCAAATTTTTGAAAGTTTGATTACCATTTTGTTTTATTTTTTTACCAAAGTTCAGTGATTGTTTGTGTACTTTACCCTTAATTTTAACTATTTCTTTTATGCTAGCTATATGACATTAAAACTAAAGAGTTTATTAAAAATAAATAGAATATTTGTATTTTTAAATAAATGACACATGGTGGTTTATTGATAATATATGAATTTATGGTAATAAAAAAACATTTTCAAATTTATATCCCACTAAACATTTTTTAATAGTTTAGAGGTGATTACAATATAATAGTTGTTTAGAGATATTTCTTTACCATTTGACAAAACGTATATACTTTACGGACAAAATAATTTAATCCGAAGTCTCATATGATAAACATCATTCGTTTTTTTAAGTGTGTTTGATAATTGTATTAATTTTTTATTTAATATGAATCAATCATCAGTTGGTCTATTATATAAGACGTTTGATTCTTTAATTAAAGTTAGAGGTTCAAATCTTGGTATTATGAATTCAGCAAAACTGGTTAGGAGGATAAATTATTAGAAGGGCGTGGCTCATCACCTCATCCATGGTCCATTCAATATTATTCACATTTCAATGTAACTTCCAAGTAACTACTCACTCATTAGTTACATGTAGGAAAGAGATGAAGATTCATTTTGAGAAAAAATGAGATGAAAAAAGTTCATTTAATAAGATCATGGATGACGTGGTGAGTTAGACTCATCTAATTAATTTTCGACTAGGAGGGTTATCTATAATAGGATAAATTATATTATGGGTCATTCCCACCACGTCATTCGTGGGACAAACCAATAAAACGCATTCATTTCATTATTTTTTTCCATCTCATCTTTTTACCAAGTGAATCTCCGCACATGTTTACAGTAAATCAAATTTGAAAACAATTTATTGGTTGGGCCTATGAATTACTGGTGGGAATGACTCATGATATAATTTCTCCTATAATAGACTTTTGCTATACTTTATCCAAATTAATCATATAATAAATCAAATATTAATGATTATACCAAAATAATTTTTTATTTTAATACAAAGTAGTAGATGAATCCAACAAGTGGTCCAAGTGAAAAAAACAAGTAAATAAAAATACGTAAAACACTAAAAAGATAATTTAGTCCTTACTATAAAAGTTTTGTAGACGAATACCGAATATTCTAAGGGATTTTGGAAAATGTATTTTTACGTTATATTATATAAAAGGGTAAACTACATAAATGACCACCATACTATTAGAAAAGTCGTGATTTGACCACCTTACTTTTTTTCGAAGCAATTAAACCACCATACTATTAAATTGGATGCAATTTGGCCACAGCCGTTAAAGGTTAACGGTAGGGTGATGTGGCAGTTAAAAAAATAGGGGTATAATTACACATTTGGTCCTTACTATTTACACATTTTTTCAATTTAGTCCTAATTTTAATTTAATAAAATAAATTAATTATTTAATTAGATTGTGACACGTGTCACCGCCTTATTGGAGGACTTTTTAATTATTTATATTTAATTTATTAATTTTATTTTTCTCCTCCGATCATTTGGTGACACGTGTCACCAGATTGGAGGAAGAAAATAAAAGTAAGGAGCTCTTGCCTTTACCAAGATTCGAACCAAGGTCACCCATATTGGGGTGCTATGTGTTTACCACTAAGCTAAGCAGGTTTTTATGATATGTAATACAAAATATCCTATATGTCTTAATTCGATTTTCATACCAGGAAAAAAGGGAATAAATAAGAATACACAATACAGCTTCACATACCTCAGTTTTTGCAGAAGTGAAACATGCTTCAACGCGAAATCGCAGCAGCTCTCGACAAAATCGTAGCAAGATGAAAGAACCAATTCAGCAATATATCCTTCTACCTGTTTCATATCCAAACAAAGCTTAAGATGTTCAAATGTTCAAAAAAGGTCAGCACAAAAAATACACATGCAAACTTGAAACTTTAGTATTCCGCTATTAATCATTCTAGAATTTTTTTAGAAAGGATTAAAAATAGAAATAACAATTTTTCAAAAGAAATTACCATTCCATAAGCATTAATATCAAGGCCATTAGCGAGCAGATCAGCTACATCTTTCTTCATAAACTTAAGCGTCGCAGTCTTCTTCCTCCTTATGACCTCGATCCGGCTCTTGATCAGCTTTATCAATGACTTACTGCAAGAGAAAAAGAAATCTCATCAAATTAATTTTCCAAAATATGAAAAACGAAACAATGCGTTTATTCGAAGAGAAAATAGAAACCATTTAGAGGCAAAACACGACCTAAGATTCCGTCCAGCATCTCCGATCAGAACGATTCAACTCAGCTAACTCACAAAAACGAGGCCATAAACTCAAAATGCAAGTCAATAAAAGGAGAGATCTGCCATTAAAGGAGAAGAGAAAAAAGACTGCTTAAAGCTTTTTCCAGTGCCGGTTCTCAGGCATGAAAATCAAACTAAGACATATAGTACGTTTTGTTATACATTTCATAAAGACCCAGTTGGCTTGGTGGTAAACACACATCAACCCAATATGGGTGACCCTGGTTCAAATCCTGGGAAAAACAAGAACTCTTTGCTTTTATTTTCTTCCTCCAATCTGGTGACATGTGTCACCAAATGATTGGAGGAGAAAAATAAAATTAATAAATCAAATATAAATAATTAAAAAGTCCTCCAATAAGGTGGTGACACGTGTCACAATCTAATTAAATAATTAATTTATTTTATTAAATTAAAATTAGGACTAAATTGAAAGAATGTGTAAATAGTAAGGACCAAATGTGTAATTATACCCCTATTTTTTTAACTGCCACGTCACCCTACCGTCAACCTTTAACGGCTGGTGGTCAAATTGCATCCAATTTAATAGTATGGTGGTTTAATTGCTTCGAAAAAAAGTAAGGTGGTCAAATCGCGACTTTTCCAATAGTATGGTGGTCATTTATGTAGTTTACCCTATATAAAAAATTGAGAACTTCACCAACTTCATTTATATAAGTTTAAAATTATAATGTTTAAATTAGGTATAATTTCACGACCTTTAAATCAAAGATAATTGTAATTAAACGCACTTGAATTCATTGTCACTCGAATATTGTAACTATAACGGTGTCAATCGAATTAATGCTCAATAGATAGTTTTAAATTACATTTCAATATATGGTAATTGTTAGTTTTAATTCATATTATATACATAGGCGGATGTATGTAGAAAGTTTAGGGTAGAAATGACCCCAATAACCTAATTAAAATGTCTTTCGAACTCATTATAAAGTATAAAAAATATAAGAATTGACCCCACTTGATTTTTTGAGATATGTGGTCAACAATACTTATTGTAGTACTATTGAAATTCCTCAAATCTCATACCCCACTACGACCCCATTATATGTAAATCATGGCTCCACCACTGAATATACACATGTGTGTGTGAAATTGAATGAAACATATTCATTAATCCTCAAATTAAACCAATATTATGTTGTTTTAGAACCATTAAAAAATGAAGTCCAAAGAATGACAATCTAATTTAAGTCTAGAAGCGGCAAGTTTCGAAACTTGTCCAAGCACCTTAAAATGTTATATTTTCTTATAACATTTTAGGTTGATTTTTCTAACAAGTTTCGAAACTTGTTTTTTAGGGTTTTTTTAAGTTGGTGATTTTTCGGTAAGTTTCGAAACTTTATTTATTAAGTTTAAAACTTAAAAAACCCACGAAAAAAATCAACCTAAAATATTATTAAAAGTATAACATTTTAGTTTGCTTGGATATATTTCAAAACTTATCGATTTTTAACTTTAAAATCAGACTTACTCTTAAAAGAAAATTAAAAGTAAAGAAGTAAATGGAAATTACATTTACAAAAGTTGTACACATTTATGAATACAAGACCAAACAAGAATAGGCATTGCCAATTTGCCATAATTGTGCTTGGCTGGCATTGTGCTATAAATTGAAATATGGGCCTTTAACTCTGACCGCTCAAAACCCTTCATTTGAATGGACCAACCATCTCTAATCTTACTTCATTCAATGCCATTTCTTTTATAGGTAAAATATTTTTGCTTTGTAATATCTCAATAGTTTTTAACATACAAGAAGCAGGGATGAATTCAGAGGGAGCTGGTGGGAAGGGTTGCCCATTAAAAATTTAAAATTTATATATAATTTTAAAAAAATTATGTATTTTTATTAAAAATTTATTTTAGTCTCTTTAAAATATATAATTTCGTCTCCTTAGAATTTTATAAGTTCTTCCCTAACATGAAATATCGCGTTCGTCCCTAGTAGCCTAGTAGGGGTGGAAATCGGGTTGTTTGGGGACGGTTTTACACTCCCCACTCCGTCCCCAACATTTGCGGGTACAGTTTTGGGTAATCCCCGTTATATGCCTCGGTGAATTTTTCTTCCTCATCCCCATATTCATCAGATCCCTACGATTTTCGAGGAATCCCCATCCACAAAAATTAAACAAAATTTACTATTTTACTAACCAAAATATATGGTCAATTTTAATTTACATGTCATATACTCAATACAGTTAATTTTTTTTTTAGCATTAACCAATACACTTAAACATATGGTTGAAGAGGAACAATGTTTTTGTGTAAAATGAACGGCAGAAATAGAGAGATAAATAGGTTATATAATTAACAAAAAATAGTAAATTACTACAGAGGTCACTCAAACTTAATAAGATTTAACAAGACACAAATATATTGATAATAAGATAGGTAGGTATACATGTAAATGAGAGTTAATTTTATATATTTTGAAAAAAATTGTAAAATATCAGGGATCCTTGTGGATATTTTTCGGGGATCCCATAGTTATTTATACGATTACAGTTTGGTTATCCTCACGGTTTGGATATAGTAATCTCCATTCTCATTCCCATTTAAGCTTTGGTGATAAAATTTTACTCATTTCTGTAGATAAAAGTTTCGATTATTCTCTATCTCGTCAGTTCAGATCTCCACGATTTTAGATATTCTTCACCCCTTGCCATGCATACAAGCACAGTACATTTAACCTCACAAGGAAGACTCGATATACTATTTGAACCATATGTGCACCTTGTAGAGTTCAAATTTGTCTCAAAATCAGATACTAAAAGTGCATGGGCTCAAAATTAAACCTAAAGGGAGCCCATGGCTGCACTTACTATGACCCACGGTCAGTATTATGAATCTATGTTGGATAATATGATCTAGACTATGGATATCTTTACTTTTCAAAATTTCCAAATATTTAAAAGATTGTGTTTATTTTTTACTATAGTATAGAAACAGAAATATTAAAATATGATGAATACTGAAAATTATGGATAACAAAAAAGTTGGTAGGAAGTAGAGTGTGTAGGCCAAACCTGTCCCCCCCCCCCCAAAAAAAAAAGCTGTTTTTTCCTACCAAAATCAATAATATGCCATGAAATGTGCAGATAAAATGCAATTCCAGCAGTTGCAACATTAAATTCTCCTTCTGTGATGCTTTTTAGAAGTGCTTATAAGGTCAAAAGCGTTTTTGAAGTAACAACAATGTAAAACATGTAGGTTTTTTTAGGTCAAAAAGGCCTTTTTCAACTAGAAAATATTGATTTTAGGCATTGTTTATTTACCTAACTTTTCGATAAACTTCGCCAAACACTCAACTTCTCCTCATTTTTGCGCAGCTTTTCTACCATTTTTGGTATCAAACGCTGCTTTTGGAGAAGCTGAAAATCTCAACTTCTTTCTAAACGCAACTTCTTCACCCAACTCTCTGTTTCAACAGCTCCGTTGAATGGAGTTTTTTTAAAAAGCACTTTTGAATAAAATTATTTGTTTATGCTCGTTTATATCACAAATTCTTTTATAGGTTTAAAAATAATGTTTAAAATAGACATTTCATATACTTAAAAAATACTTTTTGAGACCAATACTAAACATTGCTAAAATCAAATAATTTAAATGTGCTTTTTTTCGGATCTAAAAGTACTTTTAAAAGTTATTTCTCAAAAGCAATGTCAAATTGAGTAATTACATTAATATAGGTTTATTAATATAGATATTTATGTTTGATGATTTTTTATTAAGTAGAGAAATTATACAATCTAAAAACAAATACCAAGATTCAAACGCACATAAAATGAGACAACATAAATATCTTTGATCATTCGGCCAATTAATAAATCTCTACGTTCGAGGCATATATTTAAATGTTGAACCCATAACCATAAGTGAGTTATATAAGAATCTTAGATAATATCCTGCTTAATTAGAGCCAAGGCAAAACAACGTCAAATCCATGTGGTTTGTCGAAACATAAAGTAAATGGGCATGTAATCAATAATGGAGGTTGAGGAGATATAAAGAAGTGTCAATCGAGGTTGATGTGTGATTAATTGTATTTGGACCAGCTTTGCTTTGGTCCTAAATGATGGTGAGTAACGCTTAGTTTTAGGGTCAGACGTAGAATTTTATGCTAAAAATATGAATTTATAAAATTTTAGAGGGGACGAATTTAAATTTTTTTGAAAAGACGAAAATAAAATTTTAATAAAAAATTAAAATTTTTAAGAGGGGAGACTGCCTCCTCCCGCCCCTCTAGGTCCCGTTGGCATTTAGAATTAAAACCTACTCCTTATCCTATGCCCCCGCATATTTGGATCATGGAATTACCAATTCAGCTCCCTCCAAGGAGCCAACAAGTTGATGACAAAACCCTATTCACACACTGATGGATTTGTATAATCCATTTGATTGTTCATAAAAGAACCCTCCTATTTTAATTTTTTTAGGGTAAACATCAAAATAATCTTTCGATTATAGGACGTTTTTTTGTTGAGTTTTCTTACTATAAAGAGATTATAAGATATATGGTTTTAAAAAGTTATAAATTAATTGGGAGTTTTTAAAAATTTAAATGTTAATGACAGTTAAAAAATTAACATAATAAGTAATAACACACTCCTTATACAGTAAAACATCTATAAATTAATCCTATTTAAATTAATAAACTCTATTAAATGATAAAAATTTTCGGTCCCGACTTGAGCCAATGTAAAATATAAATCTATTGTAATCTGTTTTTTTAAGTTCAAATCTAATTTAATTTCATCTCTAACTTTTCTAATTGCACCCACAAGTTCCGGCGTTGAGGAATATTATGTACAATTACTACTTTGGTAACTTTTCTAAAATATATTTAATAACATATACATGAATCTACTTATTTTTAATTAATTGAAATATTATGTACAATTTACAATTTATTTGCACATAATATCTTTATCAAAGTTATATTTGTTGAATTGAAAATTTTTCTTTTAATTAATAAATTATTAATTTATCGATATATTAGTATCTCTTTAAATTAATAAAATTTTATTGTCTCAAGAGTATAAATTTATAGAAATTTTACTGTATATTTAGAGATTCAATCAATTTAGTTTTAATTTAGAAAATCAATAAATTTATTTTAAACCTTTTTATTTAACATTCTATGTGGTCTTATTTTTAAATAAAAATTAATTGATAATTTTTTCTTCAATTATATTATATAGTGACACATATCAAATAAAAAATTAATAACAATAACTATTATATTTTATACATTAATTTAGTACTAGGAAAAACTTGAGCCTCTTACACAAATTTGGATAAATTATTTTATTTTTTCTTATTGTGTTGTCTAATCTGAAGTCAGCAACTGAAAATACGAGCCACTTGCGACACGTGTTGACGTGTGAGTTTGCCATGTCCCGCCCTGTCTAGACAACAAATCCGATGTGGATTTTGTGCGGTTTACTCTGGGTTCGATCATAGTCGTCCATTTTCTCCAATCTGAAGGGATCACTTCGTAAACGTCACATCAGACGTGGGGCTGAAGTAAAAATTTGGAATAGACCCAGGGGCCAAACACAGTAGGGACATGCGGGGGTATGGCTCCCCAAAATTTAAAAAATTAAAATTTAATCCCTTTAAAAATTTAAGAAATTTAAATTTGGCCCTCATGAAAGGCAACCAACTTGTGACGAAAGTCAAAAAACTGCACAAATGTTGTGTATATAATTATTTAAGTTTGTACAAAATTGACTTGAAAAAAGAATTGGTTTTCTCCCTCTTGAAATAGAATATATTTGACGCTTGTTATGTTAGTTAGGCTTTCGTTTTCTTTAGGCTTAACTACATAATAAAAGCTCAAATTATGTCTTTTTTGTAATAGATGTCTAAAATATTTTTTAGTTAAAATAAGTGTCTAAAGTTTTATTTTTTTTATTGAAATATGTGTCTAAAATTTTATTTTTTGTTAAAATAGGTGTCAATGTAGGTGCCTCAGTTGACTTTAAAACAAGCCAAAAAAAAACTTTAAGCAATTATTTCAGCCGAAAATTACTTTAGACATACATTTCAATAAAAAAACTTTAGACATTTATTTTAACAAAAAAATATTTTAGGCACTATTATAAAAAAACAAACATAGTTTAGTCACCTATTTTGTAGTTAACCCTTTTCTTTATTCCCAAATTTGACAACCGTTCACTACTAATTGGTTAGTCGTATTCGTGTATTAAATCATTGTTTAAGAGGGGAATGATTTACGTACAAGTTATAATTAAATAGAGGTTATATATCTACTTGACGTTAGTGGAAATTTAAATGATTTTTATAATTTTTATATGATTAATATTTTATTTGTCAATTTTATTTTTATTCATATAAATCATACATGTTTAGTTTTAAGTAGATATAAAGTATATAATTTCGATAAAAAAAATATAAAAGTATTTAATTATTTATGGATTATTTATTTTTTACTCAAACGCCTTAATTTTAGGGTTTATGGCTTTAGTTTAGTATTTAGAGTTTAATAGTTTTAGTGCTAGATTTTAGAATTTAGGGTGCATAGTTAGAATTTAGGGTTATGGTAATATGGTTATGGATTTGTAATTTAACCTATAGACCCTAAACTTTTAACATAAACACAAAATTCTATCAGCGCCCCTTAAATTCAAAACTACTATACTTAAATCATAAACCTTAAATGGGGTCTCTAAACCCTAAAATAAAGGCGCTTGTGTAAACAAAAATTTCACAAACGTTTATGTATGAAATAATTACCTACTATTTATTTTATGAAATGTAACCCCCTCATCCCAGTCTGGACGAATGACCGGTCCGAGTGGGTCACAAGGGGAAAACCGAGTGAAAACTCCCTAAGGAACTCTCCCTCGGTTAGCAACCCTATTTTTTTTTTCATTAATTAATCTTGCCTAGATGCCTTATTAAGTCCTATGTGAAGCACGACAGCGGAAACACGAAAGATATATCAACGACAAACCAAATCAGCACATTAAAACAACCCATTTATCCTTTTTAAGCAGGGCGTATCGATACGCCTTCAGAGGGTATCGATACGCCTTGACCAAGGTCAACACCTTATGGTCAACATAAGAGGACCGTATCGATACAGCCCTTGAGCGTATCGATACGCCCTTCTCGGTCAACACCACTTGGTCAACTAGGTTGAACCGTATCGATACGCTTAGACACCGTATCGATACGCCATGCACTCCACAACTCCCCAAGATTACAGAGAGTTAAGAGGGTATCGATACACCCTTGTGTATCGATACGCCCAGCCTAACCTGAATTTCAGAGAGTTGGGACCGTATCGATACACCCCACGTATCGATACGCCCAGCCAAAATTGTTTCCTCTGAGCAAGGCCGTATCGATACAGCCCTTAGCGTATCGATACGCCCTGCACTGCAAGACCACAATTTTAAGCTAAACAACCTCAACCACGACTCTAGATGCAATTCTCGACTCACCTAAGCATATACAAGCATGTAAGCACACATATTTAAGCCAGAGGAATCACTCAAACATGGATTAAAGCATTCATACATAGCATTCTAACAAAAGAGCAATTTATGCATATATGGTCACTCAAGCACTTAAGATATCATGCCTTAGCAACCAAAACATGTAGACATTCATGGCATGTAACATAGACAATATTTACAATCGAACAAGGCACCCACGAACCAAGCCAACAACGACATACATCAAAACTCAAATCAATAACACCTATCCCATTGCTTAACTATTACATTTTATTACTTAAAACTCATACATTGAGCTCACCAAAAGCAACACTTGAAGACCTTTCCTTGCCCTTGCCACCCACAAGCTAGTTATCTGCATTGTCGAACAAAAGAGAGCGTAAGCATAAAAGCTTAGTGAGGGTAAGCTCTAAAAAAAACAACCTCAACAATGCAGGGTCCAAACACGAGATACAACTGAGATAAAATGCATGTTCATACCTCCGGTCCACACGAGCCATGATCATAAAATGATGCATGAACATATACTCAATGTTATGTCATGCTCAACATGTTTAATACCACAATACATGAAATCATATATATTAAACCATGTTAGCAACACATCACAAATCTCATTAGCTCACAATTAACCATATAATGGCAACATAACTACAATCTGTATTGGCACCTAGCTATGACTCGAATACACGGATAACCGTTGGAACTCACATCCAACAACACAACCATTACCTGGCGGTGGGATTCCACTCATCACCGTTCACGCGGAGGGGATTCCACTCATCCTCACGCCCCATTTCACGCGGAGGGGATTCCACTCATCCTCACGCCCCATTTCACGCGGAGGGGATTCCACTCATCCTCACGCCCCATTTCACGCGGAGGGAATTCCACTCATCCTCACGCCCGTCGATGGGATTCCACTCATCACCGACCCTGCATGGACGGGATTCCACTCATCGCCACATGCCCTACGGATGGGATTCCACTCATCATCACGTAGAATATATATAAATTTCCGGGCGTACCCGTACTCCTCCTTGATGACTCAACGCCACCAAGGCCACGCGCGACTTTTGACTCATGTGTACACACTAACATCCTAATGATCGATCATTTGTACCCAAGTATACTAGTGCCAATACTAATACATTCCACAATATCATTTATTAACAACTTCCGTGCTTAGCACGTACTCACAATGACTTACTATCATGCACAAACCACATTTCCATGCCTAGCATGTACTCACCATGATCCTCGGATCAAGCAATCACCTCATAACATCATATATATATTTCCATCACATTTATCATCCACATGTATGTAACAATGCATAAAGCCATGCCTCCACCTACTTGTATAACAACGTAAGCATATCCACCATAAGCATGATTAACCATGAGGCATAATTTAACACTTTAAAGATCAACCAAGGTCTCTAACTAAGGTTTGGGATTAGGCCATTACCCTAATCCCAACTCTAGGTGGGTCTACCAATCCCAACCTAGTTCACATGCTTGAACCAACACTTGAAAACCATTTAAAAGTATTTAACCACTCACCTCACTTCCTTAAGCAAATCAAGCAAAGCCGACTCAAGCCTTCATGACTTCCGAAATCGATCCCGAGACTTTACCAATGCAAATCCTTGCTCCTAATCATCTCAACACAAGTAAATTAACCTTATATCAGTCCACAACACAACGTAGCAAACCCGGAATGAAATTCAAACATCATGTAACACCCCCTTCCCGGCCTGGTAGAGAACCGGGTCGGAGAGCGCTACCGGAAAACAATACGGAGATCGGAGACATAATTTCAAAGTTCAAAAATCATTTCGTAATATTTTATTAATCTCTTTTAAGACTTAACACTTAACTTATTAACAACTTACTCAAATTGGGGTCAATTTTTAAACTTTTTCAAACTTAGGGACTAAATTTGTAATTTTTACAAATTAGGGGTCCTTATATGAAATTCATGATATTATACTGAAATTAAACTTACTAGTTATTAGCCTGTAAAATCTCATTACTAACGGATGTCATTTACCTATCTGATTAGACTAGGTAATGTTCAATGACTATTTTGTAAAGTATTCAAATCTATTTCTTTTTGAATTATCTTACTAAAATTCTTTACATATTTCAATGAGCCTAACAACTCACAAAAATCTTAGAATCCTTTAATCAATATTTTAGTATCAATTATGTCAATTTTATTACTAACTCAATAGTTAATATAGCTTTAACACCTTATACAAAACATAGGCAAAATTTCACAATAGTAGGCCCACAAGATTAGTATAATTACTTTAACTACTTTGCCACCATACTAGGAGTTCATAAGGACAAAACACATTACTCTTTAATTGTAGTGACTTGCCAATCTTCCAACTAATCCCGATCTCGATTTGTTACTTTCCTTAACCTGAAATGTTATGCAATGAATGCATTAGACTTACATAGTCTAAGTGAGGTAGCCAATGACAATGAATGAACATGTTATGACATGTAGCATGCTTCCAAAAATGATCATAATGCAATAACATGGCATACTTCATATTCATAACAAAACATAATATCATATCATGATCATAACATAGCAATACGTATAAAACACATAATATATTGGTACCATTGGATACGCGGATTCCCTGTACACCATATCATGAATCAGTAATGAGCCGTAGCCCTGAGCCGTAGCTCCATGTATATTCATATCATATCATGATCATAACATAGCATAACGTATCAAACACATAATATATTGGTACCATTGGATACGCGGATTCCCTGTACACCATATCATGAATCATAAATGAGCCGTAGCCCTGAGCCGTAGCTCCATGTATCCCTTACACTTCCATCCTTTTATCTCCCACATATAGGCCGTAGCCATGGACCGTAGTCCTCCCTTACATGTTGAGCTCGAATAACCCTATGGCATGCCAATTGTATCCAACGTCCATAAATACACACAAATTCACATAGTCCATGGTTTTCATATCATATCATATGAAATAACAAGATGAGCCGTAGCTCCATATCATGTAGCATTTCATAGTCATATTCGAACATATCAAAGTAATACAAGGCACTTACCAAATGCAGATAAATTCATAATTAATGCAACGAGGCAGCACCGAGCCTACCCCTGACACGACTATACTCACATATCAGAACAAAGAAACAAATATCGGAATGACACCGTGTCACCCGAGACAAATGCATCTACACTCACCTCAATCCAAGCTTAGAGACATTTTCCTTATTCTCCAACTTTGTGGTTTCCTTCATTTCTACTCTTTTCTAACCAAACATTAAAGAAACATACATTTAGTATATTAGGCAGTTTGCATTGTCCTTAAAGAAATATTTATATAAAATGTTCTATAACTCAAAATCTGATTTCGTTTGTTTTAAACGAAACTAGACTGAATAACCTTTTAAACCATATAAATTATAGTTTTTAATTCCTCTTATACAATTTATAATGAATTTCTAAAGTCGCTGTTGATGCAGATTTAGGGGCAAACTGTTACCCTGTTTTTATGACATTTACTTACTCAAAAATTCATATCTTTTTACTCACAACTCCAAATAAAGAGTTATTTACCATTCTGGAAATCTTATAAACACACCTTTACAACCATGTATGTCACATAATTTTATAATTTCTCTATCAATACAGTTTATTACTTAAACATAGGGCATTTTTAGAAACCTAATCTGCCTATTCTTATTTTATGACTTTAGTGCATTTATAACCTATGTTTCACTACACCATTAATCTTGAGATTTTAACCACATTTACCTTCACATATTAACATTATTTCTATAATCCAGAAACCTCAAAAATAGGACATGTAAGTCCTCAATTTATCAATTTCTATAAAACAGTCCCCTTTTTATTCTTTAAAAATTCTATATGTGATCTAAATGGTTTTAACCTACCAATTGAGACTTAATTCAAGCTTGGCCATTTAATTTAATTCATTTCATGAATCCTATGTTCTAATCATAAATTTTCAGAATTTATTAATACCATTTTGACCCCCTAAACATTTCGAATTTCACAATTTAGCCCAGCAGATTTCCAATTTTATTCAGTTTCAGTCCCGTAACTTCTAACAACAATTCAGAGACCTATACTTAACATTTTTGAGCAAATCATACCTCTATTCCATGTAAAATTTTGTTCTCTACAACTTTGTAGAAGAACACGTTTTCTAGAAATGACTCTAACATGCTCAAAAATGCAGTTTTCTACAGGACAGTTTACAAATCCGAATTTCTTTATTCTTTCTACCTTTATTATTTACCAACTTTTAATTAATCCAATTTCATGCTTAATATATATTCTAACATTAAATTAAAGGTAGTTGAGACTCTAATCTTAACTCTAATTTGTTTTACTCACCTTGACAGATCGGTACTTTATTTTTATTTCTTGGGCTTGACGGTTGTTCCGAATCTACCTCGTATACCATGATAATTAATAAAAACTAATCAATAAAACAGTATCGAATATATATAAAAATATTAATCAACTCGATACCGAAACTTAAACTAACTAGAGATTTGAGCTTACCCCGACGTCGGCATAAATTCGATATTACTATATCGAAAATATCGGACTACCAATCAAACATTGAATCGTAACCTACTGATTTGTTTTCTTCAATTGCCGTGTAAAATCACTCTCTCCCTTCCCCCTTTTATACACGTTTGCCGTGAACTATTTCCCCCACCAATTAATTATTTTATTCAATAATTATTAGTGGATGAAGTGGCAATTTGACTTATTATCCCATTTGCTAAGTGGCAATTATCCTTTATATAAAAATTAAGTAAGTGGCAATTGCCACATCTTAACCCAATTTGGCCGAGTGGCCTTATGCTGCACCACTTTCTTTCTTTTCTTCCTTTTTTTTATATAATAATAATAATAATAATAATAAACTATCATAAACTATCATAAACTACCCCGAATAAAATTTATTGGTTCAGATAAGATTGAATAAATTATTCAATCGACAAAAATATTCGGTCACCGGAACTTAATTCCGACTAGACCGGTTTTTGGGATGTGACAACTTTCTCCCCCTTTAAAGAAAATTCGTCCTCGAATTTTCTCCGACAAGAATATGCTCATCTATACGAGCTTGACTGAACTTAGACATCTAAACATAAAGATCGGATTAATCGGCAAGTCACAATACTCAATAAATAACTCCTAGGTGGCAAAGTAACATAACAAACAATACAAACATGTATAAGTTTAGTCCAGAACCGACTAAACTCTAGCTCTGATACCACTAATGTAACACCCCCTTCCCGGCCTGGTAGAGAACCGGGTCGGAGAGCGCTACCGGAAAACAATACGGAGATCGGAGACATAATTTCAAAGTTCAAAAATCATTTCGTAATATTTTATTAATCTCTTTTAAGACTTAACACTTAACTTATTAACAACTTACTCAAATTGGGGTCAATTTTTAAACTTTTTCAAACTTAGGGACTAAATTTGTAATTTTTACAAATTAGGGGTCCTTATATGAAATTCATGATATTATACTGAAATTAAACTTACTAGTTATTAGCCTGTAAAATCTCATTACTAACGGATGTCATTTACCTATCTGATTAGACTAGGTAATGTTCAATGACTATTTTGTAAAGTATTCAAATCTATTTCTTTTTGAATTATCTTACTAAAATTCTTTACATATTTCAATGAGCCTAACAACTCACAAAAATCTTAGAATCCTTTAATCAATATTTTAGTATCAATTATGTCAATTTTATTACTAACTCAATAGTTAATATAGCTTTAACACCTTATACAAAACATAGGCAAAATTTCACAATAGTAGGCCCACAAGATTAGTATAATTACTTTAACTACTTTGCCACCATACTAGGAGTTCATAAGGACAAAACACATTACTCTTTAATTGTAGTGACTTGTCAATCTTCCAACTAATCCCGATCTCGATTTGTTACTTTCCTTAACCTGAAATGTTATGCAATGAATGCATTAGACTTACATAGTCTAAGTGAGGTAGCCAATGACAATGAATGAACATGTTATGACATGTAGCATGCTTCCAAAAATGATCATAATGCAATAACATGGCATACTTCATATTCATAACAAAACATAATATCATATCATGATCATAACATAGCAATACGTATAAAACACATAATATATTGGTACCATTGGATACGCGGATTCCCTGTACACCATATCATGAATCAGTAATGAGCCGTAGCCCTGAGCCGTAGCTCCATGTATATTCATATCATATCATGATCATAACATAGCATAACGTATCAAACACATAATATATTGGTACCATTGGATACGCGGATTCCCTGTACACCATATCATGAATCATAAATGAGCCGTAGCCCTGAGCCGTAGCTCCATGTATCCCTTACACTTCCATCCTTTTATCTCCCACATATAGGCCGTAGCCATGGACCGTAGTCCTCCCTTACATGTTGAGCTCGAATAACCCTATGGCATGCCAATTGTATCCAACGTCCATAAATACACACAAATTCACATAGTCCATGGTTTTCATATCATATCATATGAAATAACAAGATGAGCCGTAGCTCCATATCATGTAGCATTTCATAGTCATATTCGAACATATCAAAGTAATACAAGGCACTTACCAAATGCAGATAAATTCATAATTAATGCAACGAGGCAGCACCGAGCCTACCCCTGACACGACTATACTCACATATCAGAACAAAGAAACAAAGATCGGAATGACACCGTGTCACCCGAGACAAATGCATCTACACTCACCTCAATCCAAGCTTAGAGACATTTTCCTTATTCTCCAACTTTGTGGTTTCCTTCATTTCTACTCTTTTCTAACCAAACATTAAAGAAACATATCATTTAGTATATTAGGCAGTTTGCATTGTCCTTAAAGAAATATTTATATAAAATGTTCTATAACTCAAAATCTGATTTCGTTTGTTTTAAACGAAACTAGACTGAATAACCTTTTAAACCATATAAATTATAGTTTTTAATTCCTCTTATACAATTTATAATGAATTTCTAAAGTCGCTGTTGATGCAGATTTAGGGGCAAACTGTTACCCTGTTTTTATGACATTTACTTACTCAAAAATTCATATCTTTTTACTCACAACTCCAAATAAAGAGTTATTTACCATTCTGGAAATCTTATAAACACACCTTTACAACCATGTATGTCACATAATTTTATCATTTCTCTATCAATACAGTTTATTACTTAAACATAGGGCATTTTTAGAAACCTAATCTGCCTATTCTTATTTTATGACTTTAGTGCATTTATAACCTATGTTTCACTACACCATTAATCTTGAGATTTTAACCACATTTACCTTCACATATTAACATTATTTCTATAATCCAGAAACCTCAAAAATAGGACATGTAAGTCCTCAATTTATCAATTTCTATAAAACAGTCCCCTTTTTATTCTTTAAAAATTCTATATGTGATCTAAATGGTTTTAACCTACCAATTGAGACTTAATTCAAGCTTGGCCATTTAATTTAATTCATTTCATGAATCCTATGTTCTAATCATAAATTTTCAGAATTTATTAATACCATTTTGACCCCCTAAACATTTCGAATTTCACAATTTAGCCCAGCAGATTTCCAATTTTATTCAGTTTCAGTCCCGTAACTTCTAACAACAATTCAGAGACCTATACTTAACATTTTTGAGCAAATCATACCTCTATTCCATGTAAAATTTTGTTCTCTACAACTTTGTAGAAGAACACGTTTTCTAGAAATGACTCTAACATGCTCAAAAATGCAGTTTTCTACAGGACAGTTTACAAATCCGAATTTCTTTATTCTTTCTACCTTTATTATTTACCAACTTTTAATTAATCCAATTTCATGCTTAATATATATTCTAACATTAAATTAAAGGTAGTTGAGACTCTAATCTTAACTCTAATTTGTTTTACTCACCTTGACAGATCGGTACTTTATTTTTATTTCTTGGGCTTGACGGTTGTTCCGAATCTACCTCGTATACCATGATAATTAATAAAAACTAATCAATAAAACAGTATCGAATATATATAAAAATATTAATCAACTCGATACCGAAACTTAAACTAACTAGAGATTTGAGCTTACCCCGACGTCGGCATAAATTCGATATTACTATATCGAAAATATCGGACTACCAATCAAACATTGAATCGTAACCTACTGATTTGTTTTCTTCAATTGCCGTGTAAAATC
The DNA here is from genome assembly GCA_030270665.1 of Hibiscus trionum. NCBI lineage: Eukaryota > Viridiplantae > Streptophyta > Magnoliopsida > Malvales > Malvaceae > Hibiscus > Hibiscus trionum. The sequence continues at coordinate 675,308 of BSYR01000033.1, read as the reverse complement.
ACTCTCTCCCTTCCCCCTTTTATACACGTTTGCCGTGAACTATTTCCCCCACCAATTAATTATTTTATTCAATAATTATTAGTGGATGAAGTGGCAATTTGACTTATTATCCCATTTGCTAAGTGGCAATTATCCTTTATATAAAAATTAAGTAAGTGGCAATTGCCACATCTTAACCCAATTTGGCCGAGTGGCCTTATGCTGCGCCACTTTCTTTCTTTTCTTCCTTTTTTTTATATAATAATAATAATAATAATAATAATAATAATAAACTATCATAAACTACCCCGAATAAAATTTATTGGTTCAGATAAGATTGAATAAATTATTCAATCGACAAAAATATTCGGTCACCGGAACTTAATTCCGACTAGACCGGTTTTTGGGATGTGACACATCAACCACTTGTTTTTCAAACCAAGAACAACCCCTAAAAAGCCATTCCCGAGCAGCTCCTTTACACAATCCAAAACTTGTGATTTCAACGCATTTAACACTTCCAAATGCTTCCAAAACGACTCCCAACCAATACCCTAACATCAACCCTCAATTTCCAACACAAACCACACCCAAAACTCAACTAAAAACCCTCCTAAAAACCCTCCAAAACACAAATTCGGAAATTTTATAAAACCCTTTAAAAATCATATATGTTGAACCCTTTGGTTCATAAACTTCATATCTATCATTGTTTAATCAAAATCTCACGTTAAACACCATAAACTACCATTTTTATTCAAATCTCCCAAAAATCCAATTTCTAAAACATGGATGAAAATGAAAACTACTTGTACTTTTGAAAAGAGGAAGTTGAGAGCAAGTCAAAAACGTAATTACCTTTCAAAACCGAGCCAAAACGAGGGAGGAAGGAGATGAAATAGTGAAACGGGGAGAGAACTTCTTCATTGTCGTTGAAGAAGATGATAAGGAAGAGAAAAAGGGTGATTTAATATATATAAAGGGGATTTAAATTAGAAAATGGGTAAATTACCAAAAAGTCCTTAATAAATGGCTATTTCATTGATCCTTAAAAAAAAACTCTTCAACTTGCAATTAAATCAATTTGTTCCCATTTCAAATATTTATTTTCGAAACCCGAACCATACAGGATTATTTTAATTATAAACTCGAGCCCAAATAATATTAAAATATTATTTTCACCCGACCCCTAAACCCGGGTGTTACAACTCTCCCCCACTTAAGAAATTTCGTCCCCGAAATTTATCGGATAGGAAGAATCACAGAAACTGTCTCTCCACACTTCCTTCTCACCACAACATACTAACCAATCTCAGTGGACTTACCCCACAACAATAGTTATCTAATGCTGAGATTTCCATTGGTTCTTTCAAGGCATGTCAATATAAAACTCAACTCAATCTCTTCAACAACATAGCACGGGACAAATCCAACTCACACTTCTGAATCATAGATACATAAACCACATCACAAACCTCTTTCTAACTCTGGTGGTAACTGCAACAATTAAACAACTGAACTAGTCTGATTTACAATCTCAGGCAGCACTGTACGAACACTTGGATCATAACCTTCTCTAATTGAACATCTGCCTTCAACGGATAACCAGACACTATGCACGTCTTCAAAATAATCTAGCAGAAATTTCGGATCTCTAATATCCACCTTCATTACGAATCTTCTACAGATGTAGCAAACTAGAAGAAACTGAACTCGGTCTTGACATGCTAGAAATTTACATACTTACTCTCATACTGAACCACATTATTCACCCACTCAATCTAGAAACACTCATCTTCAATCCACAATACGTCTTCATACTACTCAGAAGCAATATAAACGAACTACCGTGTGCTTCGGCCAAATCAATACGTCTCAAAACACTATGTCAATCTGTACAACTATTCTGTCTCTGAAATACAAAACTCTATCATCTCTGAACTGTATTCTGAAGGTCTTCCTTCTACTATGCCTTGCACGTGAGGTGCCAAGAATCTGTCTTGCAACTGTTTCTCTTCAAACATTCTGACTCAGCGTAGGCTCAACATGGAACGCGGCCACAATAATACTGGCATTCGGTAACCGAATTCGGAAAATACAACTCGCAACCCAACTACCAATCCAACAACAATCACAACTCGGAACATCGGTCACTACGGAGGCTATCTTCGGATGGTACTAAATCTTGGGATCACAGTCTTCAAGCAATTCTAACAACTCATGTTGTTCAAGTTCCAACCCTTCCTAAGTCTTCAAGTATTTCAAGTTCTGATAATATGCACATGCACACTGTGCATTTCTTACTATACAAGCTTTGTCTTCAAGTCCTCGAAGCAATTTCAACTGTAGTTAACTCTACGTCTCATTTCGGATAACTCTTCTCACTGTCTTTCAACTATCTCAATGAACAAGCCATAATCTTCTGTCTTGCATAAGCACACAACCTAACTCCACATGTAACGCATCATTATGGTTCACAAATTCTCTTTCTGATATAGACTGGATCAAGGTCGAAGTTCTCTTCAAGGTTCTTTTCAGTTTCTCAAGGGCTCATTGTCTTGCATCTGATCACACAGCTGTCACAGTCTTCAATTTCTTCCAACTCACATCTTCTTCTGCCTACTTGGGATTTTCTCTAACACACTCGGCTGAACTACAAGTCCTAGGAGAACATCTTCCTTAACTCGGAGTTCACATTTGCTCAACTTGGTATACAACTATTCTCAAAAAGGATCTACAACACTAACTTCAAAGTTTGCCATGATCTTTCTCGGTACTTGAATATACTCACGTGACATCTAGAAGAGCTACTACAACTGATCAAGAAACTCAGGAAAATATTCTGTTCAACATCTCTATGAAGGTAACTAATACACTGGTCAAACAAAACGACATAACTTAGAGCTCAAGGTGATCACATCTTGCCCCTAAAGATGTCTTTGGTACTCCAACTTTTCTCACTTTCATCTGGTAGTAAACGGATCTCAAACTAATCTTCAAATAGACTGAAACACACACTAACTGACCAACAAATCACTGACACTCGGAAACAGATACTAATCATTCACTGTCACTTGTTTCGACTGTATGTAATCTGAACACACTCTCGTACTGTCACTCTTTCTTCTTCACAAATTACTCTGTATAACTCTGAGATGATGCGCTAGGCCTAATGAGTCTAAGGTCTAACAAATCTCAAAGTTAATTCTTCAACATTCTCAATTCTTCTAGAATTCATAAGTTACAGAACAAACAAAACAGAAGCAACCTCGAAAACGGTCTCAGTAACATACTCTTCTCCTCTATCAAGAGATAAACCGGTAATTCTTCCAAACACTTCTAGGAAAAGAAAACACAACTATTCTAACACTCTGTGGTTTAATCTTCATTCAAAATCAAATCCATCACAATTTCTAAGCAAGCCCGTTGACTAAACTCAACCAATCTTTGACCTCTAAAGCTGGATCAACATTCAATAAGGAGTTCACATCCTTACCTACTACTACAGTCTCACAAAATTCTGTGACTTCAAGGCAATTCTCTCTCTATCTCAAGGCGTATCCTAGCTCTGTGCTCTACGAGCCACACCATATCAAAAAGGTACATCGAAACCGTGGGAAGACAATCACTTCACATCTACTAAAAACTAGTAACTCTGAACCACCAACGAACATCTTCTGTACGCCTTTCTGATCACTACCGTCTCCCAAAAAGGCTAGTCACATGTGTCCCTACTTCTAAGGTCTCAACAAAGATATCTAATTCCTTACATGCTCACACAAAGGAGGTATTCGCAGAAACTGCAACTTCACATACACACAACTGATAGTCTTCGGTCCTCTTGTTTTCAGACTGGTTCTTCAACAGAATCCAACTCCTCTAAACTGTTCTTAGAGCATCTCGTAACTTCAAGATTCAATTCTGATCACACACACAAACAGTCATGTTGGACTTGTTCTACCCTTAGCAAACAATCTGGAGTCAAGGCTCGAGACTCCCTTCTCGGCTCAACTACATCGAAAGTGGCTTCATCTATTCTGCTCCCTAAAAGACAACTCGACGTACACTGACCCAATAACACAAACTAGATTCCACTCCCGGACGCTGACCGGCTGTCTTGCATCGAAATCATAGGCTGAACTCCAACAGTCACCGACTAACACTTCTGAAATTCAGATTACTCACACGAGACCCCTACCTAGATCTCACCAAAAGAATTGAGGTACTCATACCTACCTCTGACACCTCATCGAGCACATTCAAACTTGCATGCTTGCTAACAATGTACAAAGATACGGATTCGGATTCAATCAGGAGGGGCGGACTCGAATCAGTACCAAGGGCTTATCTACTGTAACATCAATACTACTCTGACCCCCACTCACAAGTCTTCACTTCTTTTTACCAACTAACACCAGAAACGATCACATCATCCCTTGTCAACGAGAATCAACCCACATACATCCTAGCTGCACCATACCAAGGGTACCTCAGCTCCGGTACAACCATACCTCTCTAACTAAGGCGATGGACTCCCTCAACATAGTCCACCCCTTTCAGAAACTACGATTTCTACTTACCAAAAAGCAATTTAAATCAACAACAATATCAACAGTAAAACATACAAGATTGGGTTAGCAAGGCAAGGCTTCCAAGTGGCTCAAGTATGTTTCCCTCACTTAAAAATCTCTTTTTCGATGTAATAGTAGCAATGGGACTCTACTAAACATGCTTCAAACAATTCAACACCCATACATGCTCAACCAATCATATAACAAGGCTTACTTGCCAAACAAGCAACATATGCATACGATCAAACAACATACATTCTCAATCCAACAATCATTCATCACAACATACACGGATAACAAACAACATGCTTTTAAACAAACAATCAACATTCTTGTCACACAAGCAATCATTCATTACAACATACTCGAATAATAAGCAACATGCTTACATGATAAGCAAACACCGTGCATATCAATCATAAAACACAACTTACTTCACTCACCTGCTCAAGGTTTCGGAAACCTTAAGCTCTGATACCAACAAATGTAACCCTCTCATCCCAGTCTGGACGAATAACCGGTCCGAGTGGGTCACAAGGGGAAAACCGAGTGAAAACTCCCTAAGGAACTCTCCCTCGGTTAGCAACCCTATTTTTTTTTCATTAATTAATCTTGCCTAGATGCCTTATTAAGTCCTATGTGAAGCACGACAGCGGAAACACGAAAGATATATCAACGACAAACCAATCAGCACATTAAAACAACCCATTTATCCTTTTTAAGCAGGGCGTATCGATACGCCTTCAGAGGGTATCGATACGCCTTGACCAAGGTCAACACCCTATGGTCAACATAAGAGGACCGTATCGATACAGCCCTTGAGCGTATCGATACGCCCTTCTCGGTCAACACCACTTGGTCAACTAGGTTGAACCGTATCGATACGCTTGGACACCGTATCGATACGCCATGCACTCCACAACTCCCCAAGATTACAGAGAGTTAAGAGGGTATCGATACACCCTTGTGTATCGATATGCCCAGCCTAACCTGAATTTCAGAGAGTTGGGACCGTATCGATACACCCCACGTATCGATACGCCCAGCCAAAATTGTTTCCTCTGAGCAAGGCCGTATCGATACAGCCCTTAGCGTATCGATACGCCCTGCACTGCAAGACCACAATTTTAAGCTAAACGACCTCAACCACGACTCTAGATGCAATTCTCGACTCACCTAAGCATATACAAGCATGTAAGCACACATATTTAAGCCAGAGGAATCACTCAAACATGGATTAAAGCATTCATACATAGCATTCTAACAAAAGAGCAATTTATGCATATATGGTCACTCAAGCACTTAAGATATCATGCCTTAGCAACCAAAACATGTAGACATTCATGGCATGTAACATAGACAATATTTACAATCGAACAAGGCACCCACGAACCAAGCCAACAACGACATACATCAAAACTCAAATCAATAACACCTATCCCATTGCTTAACTATTACATTTTATTACTTAAAACTCATACATTGAGCTCACCAAAAGCAACACTTGAAGACCTTTCCTTGCCCTTGCCACCCACAAGCTAGTTATCTGCATTGTCGAACAAAAGAGAGCGTAAGCATAAAAGCTTAGTGAGGGTAAGCTCTAAAAAAAACAACCTCAACAATGCAGGGTCCAAACACGAGATACAACTGAGATAAAATGCATGTTCATACCTCCGGTCCACACGAGCCATGATCATAAAATGATGCATGAACATATACTCAATGTTATGTCATGCTCAACATGTTTAATACCACAATACATGAAATCATATATATTAAACCATGTTAGCAACACATCACAAATCTCATTAGCTCACAATTAACCATATAATGGCAACATAACTACAATCTGTATTGGCACCTAGCTATGACTCGAATACACGGATAACCGTTGGAACTCACATCCAACAACACAACCATTACCTGGCGGTGGGATTCCACTCATCACCGTTCACGCGGAGGGGATTCCACTCATCCTCACGCCCCATTTCACGCGGAGGGGATTCCACTCATCCTCACGCCCCATTTCACGCGGAGGGAATTCCACTCATCCTCACGCCCGTCGATGGGATTCCACTCATCACCGACCCTGCATGAACGGGATTCCACTCATCGCCACATGCCCTACGGATGGGATTCCACTCATCATCACGTAGAATATATATAAATTTCCGGGCGTACCCGTACTCCTCCTTGATGACTCAACGCCACCAAGGCCACGCGCGACTTTTGACTCATGTGTACACACTAACATCCTAATGATCGATCATTTGTACCCAAGTATACTAGTGCCAATACTAATACATTCCACAATATCATTTATTAACAACTTCCGTGCTTAGCACGTACTCACAATGACTTACTATCATGCACAAACCACATTTCCATGCCTAGCATGTACTCACCATGATCCTCGGATCAAGCAATCACCTCATAACATCATATATATATTTCCATCACATTTATCATCCACATGCATGTAACAATGCATAAAGCCATGCCTCCACCTACTTGTATAACAACGTAAGCATATCCACCATAAGCATGATTAACCATGAGGCATAATTTAACACTTTAAAGATCAACCAAGGTCTCTAACTAAGGTTTGGGATTAGGCCATTACCCTAATCCCAACTCTAGGTGGGTCTACCAATCCCAACCTAGTTCACATGCTTGAACCAACACTTGAAAACCATTTAAAAGTATTTAACCACTCACCTCACTTCCTTAAGCAAATCAAGCAAAGCCGACTCAAGCCTTCATGACTTCCGAAATCGATCCCGAGACTTTACCAATGCAAATCCTTGCTCCTAATCATCTCAACACAAGTAAATTAACCTTATATCAGTCCACAACACAACGTAGCAAACCCGGAATGAAATTCAAACATCAACCACTTGTTTTTCAAACCAAGAACAACCCCTAAAAAGCCATTCCCGAGCAGCCCCTTTACACAATCCAAAACTTGTGATTTCAACGCATTTAACACTTCCAAATGCTTCTAAAACGACTCCCAACCAATACCCTAACATCAACCCTCAATTTCCAACACAAACCACACCAAAAACTCAACTAAAAACCCTCCTAAAAACCCTCCAAAACACAAATTCGGAAATTTTATAAAACCCTTTAAAAATCATATATGTTGAACCCTTTGGTTCATAAACTTCATATCTATAATTGTTTAATCAAAATCTCACGTTAAACACCATAAACTACCATTTTTATTCAAATCTCCCAAAAATCCAATTTCTAAAACATGGATGAAAATGAAAACTACTTGTACTTTTGAAGAGAGGAAGTTGAGAGCAAGTCAAAAACGTAATTACCTTTCAAAACCGAGCCAAAACGAGGGAGGAAGGAGATGAAATAGTGAAACGGGGAGAGAACTTCTTCATTGTCGTTGAAGAAGATGATAAGGAAGAGAAAAAGGGTGATTTAATATATATAAAGGGGATTTAAATTAGAAAATGGGTAAATTACCAAAAAGTCCTTAATAAATGGCTATTTCATTGATCCTTAAAAAAAAACTCTTCAACTTGCAATTAAATCAATTTGTTCCCATTTCAAATATTTATTTTCGAAACCCGAACCATACAGGATTATTTTAATTATAAACTCGAGCCCAAATAATATTAAAATATTATTTTCACCCGACCCCTAAACCCGGGTGTTACAACTCTCCCCCACTTAAGAAATTTCGTCCCCGAAATTTATCGGATAGGAAGAATCACAGAAACTGTCTCTCCACACTTCCTTCTCACCACAACATACTAACCAATCTCAGTGGACTTACCCCACAACAATAGTTATCTAATGCTGAGATTTCCATTGGTTCTTTCAAGGCATGTCAATATAAAACTCAACTCAATCTCTTCAACAACATAGCACGGGAAAAATCCAACTCACACTTCTGAATCATAGATACATAAACCACATCACAAACCTCTTTCTAACTCTGGTGGTAACTGCAACAATTAAACAACTGAACTAGTCTGATTTACAATCTCAGGCAGCACTGTACGAACACTTGGATCATAACCTTCTCTAATTGAACATCTGCCTTCAACGGATAACCAGACACTATGCACGTCTTCAAAATAATCTAGCAGAAATTTCGGATCTCTAATATCCACCTTCATTACGAATCTTCTACAGATGTAGCAAACTAGAAGAAACTGAACTCGGTCTTGACATGCTGGAAATTTACATACTTACTCTCATACTGAACCACATTATTCACCCACTCAATCTAGAAACACTCATCTTCAATCCACAATACGTCTTCATACTACTCAGAAGCAATATAAACGAACTACCGTGTGCTTCGGCCAAATCAATACGTCTCAAAACACTATGTCAATCTGTACAACTATTCTGTCTCTGAAATACAAAACTCTATCATCTCTGAACTGTATTCTGAAGGTCTTCCTTCTACTATGCCTTGCACGTGAGGTGCCAAGAATCTGTCTTGCAACTGTTTCTCTTCAAACATTCTGACTCAGCGTAGGCTCAACATGGAACGCGGCCACAATAATACTGGCATTCGGTAACTGAATTCGGCAAATACAACTCGCAACCCAACTACCAATCCAACAACAATCACAACTCGGAACATCGGTCACTACGGAGGCTATCTTCGGATGGTACTAAATCTTGGGATCACAGTCTTCAAGCAATTCTAACAACTCATGTTGTTCAAGTTCCAACCCTTCCTAAGTCTTCAAGTATTTCAAGTTCTGATAATATGCACATGCACACTGTGCATTTCTTACTATACAAGCTTTGTCTTCAAGTCCTCGAAGCAATTTCAACTGTAGTTAACTCTACGTCTCATTTCGGATAACTCTTCTCACTGTCTTTCAACTATCTCAATGAACAAGCCATAATCTTCTTGTTGGGTTTTTTGCACGCTCGAATCGATCACCGAAACCGTCAAGTGGGTTGTGTTTGGTTCTTGGATGAATTGGCTAAAAATCGAAAGAAATGTAGATAATTTGCACGAGGATTTTAGAGTGGTTCGACTACTCAACCGAGTCTACATCCACTACCTTAGCACACCACTAAGGATTTCCCAATTCACTCAACAATGAATTCGTCCCCTTTTCCAGGCTCAGGAGGAAACCGTTACAACCCTATCTTTTGAACTTGGCTAAGGTAGAACCAATTCTAGTTTTTCTCTCAAGGCTAAACTAGAACCTCTCCCTTTTACAAGGTAGTTTGTGTAAACAATGAAAACCTCACAAGGTGGGTGTTTACAAGAATTAAGCTCACACGAAAGAGTGAAGGATAAAAACAATAAAACCACTCTCTATACAATATATACAAGAGAAATGAAGAAAATAAAGACTTAAACTCGATTTCTCTTGAACATTAAGCTTGGATGTTGTCTCTTTCATTCTTCAAGTGTTCCAGCCTTCAATTTATAGTCCCAAATGAATTTGTAGTCGTTTATAGCCGTTGGGAATATTGCCGTTTATAGCCGTTGGGAATATAGCCGTTTATAGCCGTTGGGAATATAGCCGTTTATAGCCGTTGGAATAGTACCATTTATGACCGTTGGAAATAGTACCATTTATGGCCGTTGGGAATAGTACCATTTATAGCCGTTGGAATAGTACCATTTATGGCCGTTGGGAATAGTACCATTTATGGCCGTTAGGCTATTTCAAAACACACCGTATCGATACGGCTAGGCGCATCGGTACGGGTTTTGGCTACTGGAATTTTGGTAGTTTAAAAACCCTAAGGCATATCGGTACGGTCCAATACCGTATCGGTACGGTTACTTGAAAATCATGGTTTTGACTACTTTAAATACATTTTAAAACCATTCCAAAGCCTTTAAAACCCTTAAATATATTTTCAAGTTGTTTTTGACTAAAAACATATTTTAAATTCTTTTCAATTTAGTCCAAAACATTTTTCAAATATTATATCAAAACCTTAGTTCTACAATCTCCCCCTTTTTGATATAATAAAACCAACTTGAAAAATTGTTTGGGATTGTCCCCCTTTAATTTTAAAAATGTGAATAAGAGATTAAGGATATGAAATCAAAATAAAGCTCCCCCTTATTCATTTGAAAATTCAATTTTAAAAAAATGTGAATAAGAGATTAAGGATATGAAATCAAAATAAAGCTCCCCCTTATTCATTTGAAAATTCAATTTTTAATTTTTCAAACCATTTCTCCCCCTTTTTGTTATATCAAAAAGAATTTAAAATGACATTTAAGTTTAAGATAACATAGGAGGCAAAAAAAAAATTTGACACTTAAAATTTTGGTTTAAAATTGGCTCCCCCTTACTCAAAGCATCATTAAAATGTTAGTTCAACATTTATGAATATCTAGTTGATATAAAATAAAATAAATCAATAAACACTAAAACAACTAGATTTTACCACACTTGAACTCAAGGGAGGATGTGAAGCCTTCCTTCTTCAAGTGTTCTTCCTTGTGTGCATGGAGCTCCCCCTTAATGTTTGACTTGTTGAACACTCTCCATCACACCTAGCAAAAGACAATCAAGTAATTTTTGGTATCCAAATTGCTTTGGATCCATAGACGTTAGTAGCACAAAATTTAGTCCCCTTAGGAATCCATTTTTCAATTTCATCCTTTTTAGTTGAAGTGGTTAGTCCTTTTGGGACCCAAACACTTCTAAAACATTTTCCATTTAAAAATCTAGGGGCACTAGATTGTCTTACATAAAAATTTGATTTTCCAAAATTGTTTTTCTTTTCAAGCTCTTTGGAAATCAAATCTTTTTCCTTTTTGAGATCATCAACTTCTTTTTGATGATCTCTTTCCATCGTTTGAAGCAAGTTTTGTAGGTTTAAAACTTTAAGCTCAAAATCTTTAATTTTTGCTTCAAACTCTAAATTGGTTTTAGAAAGCAAATCATTTTCGGTTTTCAACTTTGAAATCAATTTTTTTATTTTTCGAAAATGAAGCCTTGAATTCAAAAACCAATTCATCGTAGGCTTCTTGTAACTCATCAAATGTATAAGAATTTGAAATAGATGAGTTAGAAGTTACCTCCCCCTCATTGAGGGCCATCATGCATAGGTGGGCTACTTCATTATCGGTGGAGTCTTCATCACTCCAAGTGGCCACGTATGCTTGTTTGGAAGATGATCCCTTCTTCTTGGATTTGTGGGAATCCTTCATCTTCTTCCTCGATTCATGCTTGGATTTTTCCATTTTGTTCTTCATGAACCGGGTGAATTTGTTGAAGAGATAGGACATCTCTTCATCTTCACTATCCTCCTCACTTGAATCTTCATGATGACATGTGGAGGATTTGAGAGCCATGGCATTTACATTGATGCCAATACTCTTGAGTTTCTTCTCTCCCATAGCTCTAATTTCTTCCCTCCTTTTCTCATCTTCTTTGTTCTTCTTCATGATTTGATGAGTAAGAAGTGACCCCATGAGTTCATCAAGCTTCAAAGTCTTCAAATTTTTGGCTTCGATGATGGCGGTCCTTTTTGAGTCCCAAGACTCGGGAAGTGAGTAGATGAGCTTTCGGACAAGTTTTTCTTCCGGGATGGCTTCTCCATAACCTTTAAGACCATTGATGATGGTGGAGAATCTATCAAACATCTTCTCGATGTTCTCTTCCGGATCCATCTTGAAGTTCTCATACTCTAAGGTGAGGAGCCCAATCTTGGTCTCCTTGACTTCATTAGTCCCCTCGTATGTGACTTCAAGCTTGTCCCATACCTCCTTGACACTTTCACAAGAAGACATCTTCTCATAGATGGTTGGGCCAAAAGCACAAAAGAGCATGTGCAAGGCTCTACAATTAAGCTTCATCTTCTTGCGATCGTCGGCACTCCATTCCGCTTTGCTTCCTTGAGGCATGAACGGACCATCTTCAACTATGTCCCATAGCTTGTAATCTCTTGACTTTAAGAAGAATTTCATCTTTGTCTTCCAATGGGCATAGTGATCTCCGTCGAAGAAAGGCAGTATGTTGATGGATTGCGCCATTTGAGCCGGTTGGTGAAAAGTTGATCGAGCTTGCCGGATCTTCTCAATAGGATGTGAATCCCCTTCGATTGAGCCAAGCTCTGATACCAATTGTTGGGTTTTTCGAAGCTCGATTCGATCAACCGATTATGCTCGCCAAGTGGTGGAGAGGTGGATTTTTGGGTGGAAGGGTTTAGGAAGCTAAAAGAATAAAGACACGATGATTTATAGTGGTTCAACCTTCTAACCAAGGTCTACATCCACTACCTTAGCTTCCTACTAAGGATTTCACAATCAATCCACTAATTGATTCGTCCCCTTTTCTAGGCTTAGGAGGAAACCCTTTACAACCCTCGAAGCTTTCTACCCAAAGCTTGAAGGAAAACCCTCTTTACAAAGAGAAACAATAAGCAAACTTGAAACCCTCTAATAGGTGTTTGTTTGCACAATTACGCACTCACCCAAAACCTAAAACACTTGAGCAATTTTAACAATGTAAGCTCACAAGTGTTGTCTAAGCAAGAAATGAACGATTTAAGCTCTAGACAAGTTTTTCACTCATAATGTTGTAACAATTGAAGCTCTTATTAATCTTGATGCTTGGAGGTCCCTTTTATACTCCAAATTGAGTTTCTAGCCGTTTATGGCCGTTGGGGATGAGTTATAGCCGTTGGGGATACAAAATAGCCGTTTATTTCCCACAAAATGCAGTTCAGCAGCTTAGTGTATCGATACACTCTCCCCTGTATCGATACGGTCTTGAAATCAATATAGCCGTTGAGCTCTTCAGCTGTTGCGTATCGATACGCTTGCCTGGCGTATCGGTACGGTCCTGCAAATTCAAATGACCGTTGGGAATGACCGTTGGGCGTATCGGTACGCGATACCACCGTATCGGTACGCGACTAGCCGTTGGGCTATTTAAAACCATGCATTCCAAGTGACCGTATCGATACTGTACCTAAGTGTATCGATACGCCTTGAGGTTTTCAGGCAACTAGAATTCCAGTAGCTAAAACCCGTATCGATACGGCTACGCGTATCGATACGGTGTCTAAAACCCGTACCGATACGCTTACCAGTATCGATACGGTATGTTTTAAATAGCCCAACGGCTAGTCGCGTACCGATACGGTGGTATCGCGTACCGATACGCCCAACGGTCATTCCCAACGGTCATTTGAATTTGCAGGACCGTACCGATACGCCAGGCAAGCGTATCGATACGCAACAGCTGAAGAGCTCAACGGCTATATTGATTTCAAGACCGTATCGATACAGGGGAGAGTGTATCGATACACTAAGCTGCTGAACTGCATTTTGTGGGAAATAAACGGCTATTTTGTATCCCCAACGGCTATAACTCATCCCCAACGGCCATAAACGGCTAGAAACTCAATTTGGAGTATAAAAGGGACCTCCAAGCATCAAGATTAATAAGAGCTTCAATTGTTACAACATTATGAGTGAAAAACTTGTCTAGAGCTTAAATCGTTCATTTCTTGCTTAGACAACACTTGTGAGCTTACATTGTTAAAATTGCTCAAGTGTTTTAGGTTTTGGGTGAGTGCGTAATTGTGCAAACAAACACCTATTAGAGGGTTTCAAGTTTGCTTATTGTTTCTCTTTGTAAAGAGGGTTTTCCTTCAAGCTTTGGGTAGAAAGCTTCGAGGGTTGTAAAGGGTTTCCTCCTAAGCCTAGAAAAGGGGACGAATCAATTAGTGGATTGATTGTGAAATCCTTAGTAGGAAGCTAAGGTAGTGGATGTAGACCTTGGTTAGAAGGTTGAACCACTATAAATCATCGTGTCTTTATTCTTTTAGCTTCCTAAACCCTTCCACCCAAAAATCCACCTCTCCACCACTTGGCGAGCATAATCGGTTGATCGAATCGAGCTTCGAAAAACCCAACACTTCTGTCTTGCATAAGCACACAACCTAACTCCACATGTAACGCATCATTATGGTTCACAAATTCTCTTTCTGATATAGACTGGATCAAGGTCGAAGTTCTCTTCAAGGTTCTTTTCAGTTTCTCAAGGGCTCATTGTCTTGCATCTGATCACACAGCTGTCACAGTCTTCAATTTCTTCCAACTCACATCTTCTTCTGCCTACTTGGGATTTTCTCTAACACACTCGGCTGAACTACAAGTCATAGGAGAACATCTTCCTTAACTCGGAGTTCACATTTGCTCAACTTGGTATACAACTGATTCTCAAAAAGGATCTACAACACTAACTTCAAAGTTTGCCATGATCTTTCTCGGTACTTGAATATACTCACGTGACATCTAGAAGAGCTACTACAACTGATCAAGAAACTCAGGAAAATATTCTGTTCAACATCTCTATGAAGGTAACTAATACACTGGTCAAACAAAACGACATAACTTAGAGCTCAAGGTGATCACATCTTGCCCCTAAAGATGTCTTTGGTACTCCAACTTTTCTCACTTTCATCTGGTAGTAAACGGATCTCAAACTAATCTTCAAATAGACTGAAACACACACTAACTGACCAACAAATCACTGACACTCGGAAACAGATACTAATCATTCACTGTCACTTGTTTCGACTGTATGTAATCTGAACACACTCTCGTACTGTCACTCTTTCTTCTTCACAAATTACTCTGTATAACTCTGAGATGATGCGCTAGGCCTAATGAGTCTAAGGTCTAACAAATCTCAAAGTTAATTCTTCAACATTCTCAATTCTTCCAGAATTCATAAGTTACAGAACAAACAAAACAGAAGCAACCTCGAAAACGGTCTCAGTAACATACTCTTCTCCTCTATCAAGAGATAAACCGGTAATTCTTCCAAACACTTCTAGGAAAAGAAAACACAACTATTCTAACACTCTGTGGTTTAATCTTCATTCAAAATCAAATCCATCACAATTTCTAAGCAAGCCCGTTGACTAAACTCAACCAATCTTTGACCTCTAAAGCTGGATCAACATTCAATAAGGAGTTCACATCCTTACCTACTACTACAGTCTCACAAAATTCTGTGACTTCAAGGCAATTCTCTCTCTATCTCAAGGCGTATCCTAGCTCTGTGCTCTATGAGCCACACCATATCAAAAAGGTACATCGAAACCGTGGGAAGACAATTACTTCACATCTACTAAAAACTAGTAACTCTGAACCACCAACGAACATCTTCTGTACGCCTTTCTGATCACTACTGTCTCCCAAAAAGGCTAGTCACATGTGTCCCTACTTCTAAGGTCTCAACAAAGATATCTAATTCCTTACATGCTCACACAAAGGAGGTATTCGCAGAAACTGCAACTTCACATACACACAACTGATAGTCTTCGGTCCTCTTGTTTTCAGACTGGTTCTTCAACAGAATCCAACTCCTCTAAACTGTTCTTAGAGCATCTCGTAACTTCAAGATTCAATTCTGATCACACACACAAACAGTCATGTTGGACTTGTTCTACCCTTAGCAAACAATCTGGAGTCAAGGCTCGAGACTCCCTTCTCGGCTCAACTACATCGAAAGTGGCTTCATCTATTCTGCTCCCTAAAAGACAACTCGACGTACACTGACCCAATAACACAAACTAGATTCCACTCCCGGACGCTGACCGGCTGTCTTGCATCGAAATCATAGGCTGAACTCCAACAGTCACCGACTAACACTTCTGAAATTCAGATTACTCACACGAGACCCCTACCTAGATCTCACCAAAAGAATTGAGGTACTCATACCTACCTCTGACACCTCATCGAGCACATTCAAACTTGCATGCTTGCTAACAATGTACAAAGATACGGATTCGGATTCAATCAGGAGGGGCGGACTCGAATCAGTACCAAGGGCTTATCTACTGTAACATCAATACTACTCTGACCCCCACTCACAAGTCTTCACTTCTTTTTACCAACTAACACCAGAAACGATCACATCATCCCTTGTCAACGAGAATCAACCCACATACATCCTAGCTGCACCATACCAAGGGTACCTCAGCTCCGGTACAACCATACCTCTCTAACTAAGGCGATGGACTCCCTCAACATAGTCCACCCCTTTCAGAAACTACGATTTCTACTTACCAAAAAGCAATTTAAATCAACAACAATATCAACAGTAAAACATACAAGATTGGGTTAGCAAGGCAAGGCTTCCAAGTGGCTCAAGTATGTTTCCCTCACTTAAAAATCTCTTTTTCGATGTAATAGTAGCAATGGGACTCTACTAAACATGCTTCAAACAATTCAACACCCATACATGCTCAACCAATCATATAACAAGGCTTACTTGCCAAACAAGCAACATATGCATACGATCAAACAACATACATTCTCAATCCAACAATCATTCATCACAACATACACGGATAACAAACAACATGCTTTTAAACAAACAATCAACATTCTTGTCACACAAGCAATCATTCATTACAGCATACTCGAATAATAAGCAACATGCTTACATGATAAGCAAACACCGTGCATATCAATCATAAAACACAACTTACTTCACTCACCTGCTCAAGGTTTCGGAAACCTTAAGCTCTGATACCAACAAATGTAACCCCCTCATCCCAGTCTGGACGAATGACCGGTCCGAGTGGGTCACAAGGGGAAAACCGAGTGAAAACTCCCTAAGGAACTCTCCCTCGGTTAGCAACCCTATTTTTTTTTCATTAATTAATCTTGCCTAGATGCCTTATTAAGTCCTATGTGAAGCACGACAGCGGAAACACGAAAGATATATCAACGACAAACCAATCAGCACATTAAAACAACCCATTTATCCTTTTTAAGCAGGGCGTATCGATACGCCTTCAGAGGGTATCGATACGCCTTGACCAAGGTCAACACCCTATGGTCAACATAAGAGGACCGTATCGATACAGCCCTTGAGCGTATCGATACGCCCTTCTCGGTCAACACCACTTGGTCAACTAGGTTGAACCGTATCGATACGCTTGGACACCGTATCGATACGCCATGCACTCCACAACTCCCCAAGATTACAGAGAGTTAAGAGGGTATCGATACACCCTTGTGTATCGATACGCCCAGCCTAACCTGAATTTCAGAGAGTTGGGACCGTATCGATACACCCCACGTATCGATACGCCCAGCCAAAATTGTTTCCTCTGAGCAAGGCCGTATCGATACAGCCCTTAGCGTATCGATACGCCCTGCACTGCAAGACCACAATTTTAAGCTAAACGACCTCAACCACGACTCTAGATGCAATTCTCGACTCACCTAAGCATATACAAGCATGTAAGCACACATATTTAAGCCAGAGGAATCACTCAAACATGGATTAAAGCATTCATACATAGCATTCTAACAAAAGAGCAATTTATGCATATATGGTCACTCAAGCACTTAAGATATCATGCCTTAGCAACCAAAACATGTAGACATTCATGGCATGTAACATAGACAATATTTACAATCGAACAAGGCACCCACGAACCAAGCCAACAACGACATACATCAAAACTCAAATCAATAACACCTATCCCATTGCTTAACTATTACATTTTATTACTTAAAACTCATACATTGAGCTCACCAAAAGCAACACTTGAAGACCTTTCCTTGCCCTTGCCACCCACAAGCTAGTTATCTGCATTGTCGAACAAAAGAGAGCGTAAGCATAAAAGCTTAGTGAGGGTAAGCTCTAAAAAAAACAACCTCAACAATGCAGGGTCCAAACACGAGATACAACTGAGATAAAATGCATGTTCATACCTCCGGTCCACACGAGCCATGATCATAAAATGATGCATGAACATATACTCAATGTTATGTCATGCTCAACATGTTTAATACCACAATACATGAAATCATATATATTAAACCATGTTAGCAACACATCACAAATCTCATTAGCTCACAATTAACCATATAATGGCAACATAACTACAATCTGTATTGGCACCTAGCTATGACTCGAATACACGGATAACCGTTGGAACTCACATCCAACAACACAACCATTACCTGGCGGTGGGATTCCACTCATCACCGTTCACGCGGAGGGGATTCCACTCATCCTCACGCCCCATTTCACGCGGAGGGGATTCCACTCATCCTCACGCCCCATTTCACGCGGAGGGGATTCCACTCATCCTCACGCCCCATTTCACGCGGAGGGAATTCCACTCATCCTCACGCCCGTCGATGGGATTCCACTCATCACCGACCCTGCATGAACGGGATTCCACTCATCGCCACATGCCCTACGGATGGGATTCCACTCATCATCACGTAGAATATATATAAATTTCCGGGCGTACCCGTACTCCTCCTTGATGACTCAACGCCACCAAGGCCACGCGCGACTTTTGACTCATGTGTACACACTAACATCCTAATGATCGATCATTTGTACCCAAGTATACTAGTGCCAATACTAATACATTCCACAATATCATTTATTAACAACTTCCGTGCTTAGCACGTACTCACAATGACTTACTATCATGCACAAACCACATTTCCATGCCTAGCATGTACTCACCATGATCCTCGGATCAAGCAATCACCTCATAACATCATATATATATTTCCATCACATTTATCATCCACATGCATGTAACAATGCATAAAGCCATGCCTCCACCTACTTGTATAACAACGTAAGCATATCCACCATAAGCATGATTAACCATGAGGCATAATTTAACACTTTAAAGATCAACCAAGGTCTCTAACTAAGGTTTGGGATTAGGCCATTACCCTAATCCCAACTCTAGGTGGGTCTACCAATCCCAACCTAGTTCACATGCTTGAACCAACACTTGAAAACCATTTAAAAGTATTTAACCACTCACCTCACTTCCTTAAGCAAATCAAGCAAAGCCGACTCAAGCCTTCATGACTTCCGAAATCGATCCCGAGACTTTACCAATGCAAATCCTTGCTCCTAATCATCTCAACACAAGTAAATTAACCTTATATCAGTCCACAACACAACGTAGCAAACCCGGAATGAAATTCAAACATCATGTAACACCCCCTTCCCGGCCTGGTAGAGAACCGGGTCGGAGAGCGCTACCGGAAAACAATACGGAGATCGGAGACATAATTTCAAAGTTCAAAAATCATTTCGTAATATTTTATTAATCTCTTTTAAGACTTAACACTTAACTTATTAACAACTTACTCAAATTGGGGTCAATTTTTAAACTTTTTCAAACTTAGGGACTAAATTTGTAATTTTTACAAATTAGGGGTCCTTATATGAAATTCATGATATTATACTGAAATTAAACTTACTAGTTATTAGCCTGTAAAATCTCATTACTAACGGATGTCATTTACCTATCTGATTAGACTAGGTAATGTTCAATGACTATTTTGTAAAGTATTCAAATCTATTTCTTTTTGAATTATCTTACTAAAATTCTTTACATATTTCAATGAGCCTAACAACTCACAAAAATCTAGTTTGTGTTAATCGTCAGGCCAGGTCAACCGAGTCCGAATAATTTTGAACACCGTACTTAATCCACGCAAAAGCTTAAGCCAACAGCGAGAGTACGTAAGTATAATTCCTTACTCGCTCTCTCCATTTTTTGTATATATATTTTTTTCTCTCCAAATAGAAAAAGGAAAAAGTTCCAACCCTCTCACTCTATTTTCTTTCTCGCAAGCAGCGCTTTTTTCCTTTATTTATTATTATTTTTTTTGCACTCGTTCTCCTCTTTCTCTCTCTCGCTATCTGTGTTTGTTTCCCGAGAAAATAAAATAAGAAAAAAAGTTAAAGAGGAGACGGATTGGAATCTCAACAACTGTCACTCCATCCTCAAAATCTGCAGCTCTCCACTTTTCCATTTTCTTCAATTTCCCGGAATCAAAGGGCATTTAAAAAAAAATCAGTTTGATTTTCGTTTTAGGTGGCGGTAAATTTTGATGGGAAATAGGTGGTAAAAACAATTGGTGAATTTTGGTTGAAATAATAGAGGAGATGAGCAAAGAACGCCCGCCTGAGCCACTCGATTTTTTCATTTGGACTGTTGAGGTATATATCTTTACTCTTTTAGTTTTGATTTTATTTGGATCTTTGTTTTTCGTAAAGTTCAGATCTTGAGCTTTTATTTGTTGCTAGATTTTAGTATTGCTTCTTAAATATGGAATATTCCTAATTGTATTGTAATATTTTTTCAGTTTGATGTTTTGATGCTGACTTTTCTTCACTCTAATTTTATCAATTTGTTAAAAAATGGGTCTTTGCTAGTTGTTAAAGTTGTAATCATTTTGATTTGTCTTTGATTATTGTAAACTGTCAGAAATGAATTGATAAAAAGAAGGGTATAAGTTTTAATTGTTTTCTCTTCATAATCAAAAGGAAAGTTTTGCTTTGGATTCTTAGTCATCATTTTGATATATTGTTATTTTAATATTGGATCATGTGGTTTCAATCTCTCTTTTCCTATATCTCCAGCTATAGTTTTGATACAATTTGTATTTTTTGATGAATCAAAAAAAAAAAATTGTACAAAGGTTGCTGTTTTCACCCTTTTCTATTGAGATTTGTTTAGTTATGGAGTTTGATGTGTAGCTGTTGTTTTGTGATCATTCTAGGATTTTTTTCCCCTATTACAAGATTGTAGTTTAACCGAGGAACCGGATTTTCTCCGCATAGTTTCTTGCCTGTGTCAAAACTTGCATTTGTATTTTGTACCAATCATCGAAGTTGTTCGCTATGTTCATTCCGCTGTTGTTTGAGTGGATTAATCTAACTGCGACTAGAAAGTAAAGGACTGATTTTGGTCTAGTTACATGCAGAAATTGTATAACAACCTTCTTCTTACTTTGGCATGTTGGCCGTTGACACATCTGAACATGATAAAGATATTCTCATACAAGCTTATCGAATTCCCAATTGAAAGGAAATATTCCCTTTTGTAAGGATAGTAATTTCCTGGGTGCATCTCTTTTTTTTTTGTAATGTTGGGATCTTGAATTGTATCTCTATTAGTCTCTGTTGCAGAGAACTTTTTGTGGGAAGATGGCAGAAAATACTAACAGGTGCATCAGGTGGGTCTTCATTGCCGAAGATGAGCTGTTTGTTTCAAGTTATGTGACATATTTCTAACTTGCTTGGAGTGTCATAATTAACTTTTTGAAAGTTAGGGTAACTATATATTTATGTATCTTCATCCTCGTTGGAAGACTTGTTTGTGCTTGTTTAATGTTGAGGGTGGTATTCACCAATTGTCTCGACTCTCGACAATGTTTTTTAGGTGAACTGACACGGTAACATGGAGAAAATAATATGCATACGACCTTTCTCTTCATTATTGTAATTCATAACCTCTCCTATCAGATAATGGAAACAGATATTGATACGTCTGATTACCGTTCTGACTAACAACTAATTCCCGAAAGAGAAAAGAAAACTAATTTACAAGGTAGCTTGTGCATGGCTTGCAAAATTCTGCAAAAGGTGTTTACTTTATGTTGTTATTTAAACAAACAGTGCTTGAAGCCGTTGGTGAAGATTTGTTACAACTTCTCCTTTCGAAACTTAACATAAAGTTTCACATATGGACATTTGATTCAGTGACAATTTTTTGCTCTGTTTTTTTCCCTTCTTCTGGCAGGATGTTGGTATGTGGTTGGAAGAAATAAATCTCGGTGGCTATCGCCAGATTTTTAAAGAAAATGGTGTCAATGGGGAATACCTGGAAGGAATGTCTATGTTCACAACTGAACAGATTCTTCGGTTTATAAGGCGATGCCATATGAAGTGGGGAGACTTCATCACACTATGCAAGGAACTGAGGCGAATAAAAGGTCTCTCGCAACCTCTTTCCTCCTCCTCCTCTTTCTATGTTTGTATATAGTATGTATGTGTTTGTATATCTGCAAGTAGTATTCCTTCAATTTCGCTGTAAAATGGACGCTTTTCTCTCTTGTGTACATTATTTGTCTAGTTACCAGGCATTGCAGTATGCATTATTTACCATCTGCATATGGTACTCGAGTTCTGTTGGGAGCAGTTTCTTCTGCATATGAATTTTGGTAAAATTGGACCACTGGTTGATTTAGATTTATTGGTGCCTGTTTAATTGAGCGAAGCTGGCTATACTCTCTATAGTGCATTGTTGCCTTCCAAATGATTTACCGATACTTGGGTTGCTATTCAATAAAACAATTTGTCGTGCATTCATCGACAGACGAGTGCAGTTATCCGTTTGTTGTTTTCTCAAACAAGAGGAAGCCATTCTTTAGAAGTAGATAGCTTCTTACTGTTTTGGCTAATGAATTTTTCAGTGGCTTGCCTAAAAGGAGAGCAAAAAGTCCGCAGGCCCTGGTGGGCTCCGCCTTGCCTTTCAGTAGTCTTTGTGAAGGTGGCAAAGCGCAATCGACAGTCACGCGTCGTTTCCTTGAAGCTGGAACAATGATGCAGAATATGCCTTTTACGTACCCATGTCGTATGTTCTTCATGTTCGGGGGGGGGGGGGGGGGGGAACTAAACTTTTTTGTCTTAAAATCTGTCGAGGTATCGCTCGTAGTTCTTCCTTCAAGAACTACTTTATGTATACAGCAAGCCCTTTTTTTTTTACACATTGTTATCTGTTGATTTTCAAGTTGTATCATGCATCTTGTTCAGTGAAAGCAGAGTGCCATTTATGTGTAAATGGTAATCATTTCCAGAAATGATACAATCTGAAAAGCTCGTAGGAAACTTAAGTGCTGCTTGTTTATGTTGCATTTTCTGTGCTTTGGAATCTTCATATTCAGTCTATTTATTCAAATCTTCTTATAAGTTTGGACATCCTTCTCGAGTTGAAATCGTTCTACTTATTTGGAGATTGGTATTTTTTTAAGTTTAATAACAAATATGTCACTTTTCAACAATTAAGTTCATTAAATTTTTGTGACAAACATGTCATTCTGTTATTAAAATATGATATGATATAATAACAATTTTAGCTCTTAAAACTTATATATTTTATCAATTTATTTTAAAAAATTTAAACCTTCATATTTAAAATTTTTGATTATGCATTCTTCTAACACATCCTTCGGCCATTTGTTGTACTCTATGCCAATGTTTCTCTGCTCAAACAGACACAATCACTTCATTATTCACAGATTAATGAAACAAATTCATTATAATCTTAATAATGCTTGTTAGTATACACAATCACTCCACTAACGTAATTTTAAATATGAAGGGTTATATTTGCTAAATTATTTTAAATTAAGACCAAATTATTTTAAGGACTAAATTTATTATTATACTAAACTGTTTGTTTCAATTCTAAGTTTCTAACAACACGGTGAAAAGTTTGACATAAAATTTTAATTGGATAACTATATTGTTACTTTTAAAAAAAAACTTGTTTGTTATAAATCTATAATTAAATAACTTGGAGGGTATTTTACTCTACATTTATTACAGTCCTCTATAATATTAAAATTCCATTTAATTTTTGTACTATATAATGTTAAAATTTGGATTTTTTACTCCAATTTTTTGTACCATAATTAGATCTAATTAAAGATGGAGAATTAACGTTAGTTGTATTTGACGTGGCAAGAGAATGGGCAGGGTAGTATTAACGATCGAACGGTTAAGATCAAATCCATGAATCAAAACACAATGAAGCGGACCTCATGCGGTTAGTGCCGAAAGCAATTCAAAATTCTCACTCGTTTAAGTTGAAAACCTCGCTCACAATTTTCACCAAAACAGAAAGGAAAACCTCATAAACCCTAAATCAAAATTCTCCATTAGAAATGAAACAGAACTAAAACAGTTGGAGAAAAACTGAGAAAAATGTTCTCTCCGGGATTGAAACGGAGCAAATTAAGCTCTCAGAAGGAGAGAAATGTAGGGGCAAGTCTAAGGGCACCAGATTCTCCAGCAACTCCACTTACAGAGAACCGTAAATCAGCTGACCAGACTTCGATTCCAGATCGCCCAAACACCGGCACTCCCGCTCCTTGGGCTCCTCGCTTGTCTGTCCTTGCTAGGTACTATTTCCACCTTCCATTTCGAGGTTTTATTCATTGAGAAACAATCTTATGATTTTTGAGATAATTAGTGTTGGATTTGAATTTTAGAATCACGCGTTTGTCTTTACATTTCGCTTTCTAAAAGGATCCCTGTATAAGTAATATTTTGAAGTTAGGCTTCTGGAATCAAGCTGAAGAAATGTGGGAATGTGGCTAGAAAAGATGGTAAGTGAATTGTCTAGTGTTAAGAAATGAAGAATCTGAATCTGGACAGTTTAGAAGGGCTAGGATTTGTTTCACAGTTGAGGTTATTGCTTCTTGTAACCGTGCTTTGTAATAGCAGGAAGTTTGAGCCTTCAAGGAAAAAAGAAACGAGAACAGTGATTAGGGATTGCCCTTGCACCCATGTATTTTTTTTTTCTTTTGGTTTCTCAAGGGATTTATGTGTAGGTCTGATAAGGGATTATTGTTCAAACTAATGGAAAACAAGAGGAAAAATATATGGCTAGATGTGTAGAGGGTTTGAGAGAGAGAATGCCTGACCCATAAGGGTTAATTTTAGCAACATCCTAACGTAAAGAGAATAATTTTGAACTCTAACCTTCATTAACTGAAGCAACCTAAAAATAAATAGAAAATTATATACGACCACTGCTTCATTTCAGAGTTACCTGCTACAAACCCCAATTAACCTATAAAAATTTTCATTCTTAAAAACTGAAAATCGGAGATATGTGTTATAATCCTTTTTCATAGATTTCAAGAGTTTATAGTTCACTGTTTGTGGCTAATACTCTTTGGTTAGTAAAGTATATTTAACATTTTTGAGTTCTATTGCACTCAGAATTCCACCAGCAAACAAGAATGATAAAGGGGATGGAATAGATCCAATAAAGCCAGTTTTTGTTGGAGAGTTTCCACAAGTTGTTCATGATGAACAGACCAGCTTTTTGCAGAGGCGTGTTCCTGGTAAGTATTGCTGGGCTCCTATCATTAATTATGTCCTTATCTGTGCGATTCTTTTAAAATGACTAACTTCTTGCTTCCTTGCGATTTATGGCAGCTGATGTTTGTATATCAGGCGGAATGGATAAGGGAGCATGCTTATCATGGATTATATATGGGAACAAAGTTTTTATCTGGAATTATTTGTCATTCGCAGCTTGCAAGAAATGTGTTACTCTTGAACTTCCTTCTGATGTTTTAGGAAATGCAGATGGTGGCAGAAATTCCTATCCCCGCAATAATTGGTTGCTTTCTGTTGTCAGTTGGGATAGCATCTCGAAAGTAACAAATAGAGTTGCAAATCATCGCTATTCTGCTGGTATTGTTATGTGTAACCAGAAAACACGAGCTGTTTTATATTGGCCCGACATCTTTGTGGATGTGGTACCTACCCCTGTTACCACTTGTGTATCTTCTGATGAATCATGGGTAACTTCATGTAATGACAGTAATGCCACCCCAAACAAACATGCAATGAGTTTTCCCGGTTCAAGTTCTTTCAACTCTTTGATCGCTTCTGCAATTCCTGGTACCCAAAATGCATGTGTTGCCCTTGCATGTTGTTCCAGTGGCAAGCTTTGGCAATTTTACTGCAGCCCAAGTGGTATTCAACTAAATAAAGTACACCAGAACATACAAAGTTTATCATCCGAAGGCACCGGAATTGTTCAACTTGTTGGGAGCAAGGGATATCCAAGGTCAATGATATGGCGCCTTCCTAACATTTCCATTTCCGACTCCAACCGCCAATTTTTTCTACTGACAGAAAATGAAATTCAGTGTTTCAACATCAAGCTTTTTCCTGATATAGAGGTGTCAAAGCTTTGGTCTCAGGAAATTGTTGGTAATGATGGTGATTTGGGTATTAAGAAGGATCTGGCTGGACAGAAACGAATCTGGCCTTTGGACCTTCAGGTAGATGATCATGGTAAAGTTATTACTGTTCTTGTTGCCACCTTCTGCAAGGATCGGGTTAGCAGCTCAAGTTACACTCAATATTCGCTTTTGACCATGCAATACATGTCTGCGGTGAATACCTTCTCAGATTTTAATGAAAGGGTTTTAGAGAAAAAGGCTCCAATCCAAGTGATAATTCCTAAAGCAAGGGTAGAAGATGAGGACTTCTTATTTTCCATGAGACTTCGAGTAGGAGGCAAGCCGTCAGGATCAACAATCATACTTTCTGGCGAAGGGACTGCAACAGTCACCCATTATCACAGAAATTCTACTCGACTCTATCAATTTGACTTACCTCATGATGCTGGGAAAGTTCTTGATGCTTCGGTTCTTCCACCTAGTGATGACGGGGAAGATGGTGCTTGGGTTGTGCTTACTGAGAAAGCAGGGATATGGGCAATACCAGAAAAGTCTGTTTTACTTGGTGGGGTTGAACCTCCTGAGCGAAGCTTGTCTCGCAAAGGGAGCTCAAATGAAGGATCTGCACTAGAAGAGAGAAGGAACCTTATGTTTGCGAGCAATATTGTTCCTAGAAGGGCTAGTTCTGATGCATGGGATGCTGGTGGTAGACAATCAACCGGCATGACTGGGATTACACGCCGAACTGCCCAAGATGAAGAATCAGAAGCTTTGCTAGGTCAATTTTTCCATGAGTTTCTGACATCTGGGAAGGTTGATGGATCACTAGAAAAACTCAAGAGTTCTGGGGCATTTGAAAGGGGTGGTGAAACTAATGTCTTTGTAAGGACAAGCAAATCAATTGTTGACACCTTAGCTAAACACTGGACAACTACTAGAGGTGCTGAAATTGTTGCTATGGGTATTATATCAGCTCAACTCATGGATAAGCAGCAGAAGCATACCAAATATCTCCAGTTTCTTGCTTTATCCAAGTGCCATGAGGAGTTATGTTCTGGACAGAGTATGTGATCTGGCACTGTTGCCATAGCTTTTGCTGCTGCATTTCATTTTCTTCCTTTCCTTTTTTTGTTAGAGTTTAATTTCATAAAACAGTATGTAGTCTCCATCATGGTACATTTAGTATAAACTCCGACTAGTATTCTACCCTTTTGGTTGGTTTTGAACTGTTATTTAGCACATATGTTGACATATATCATTGAGGACTTAGCTGGGATTTCATGTTGCAACATGTAGTCAAGTTGCAAGGTGACTTTATGTTCTGTTGTTATTATTGTGTGGGGGGTTACATTGATTTTTGGCTGCAGTTTAGCTTCTTAGCATTTTCTGGTGGTCATATTTGATATTTGAGTTGCATCTTAGATCTTTCTATCAGGCTCTTATTCTTGATGTTATGTATGACTGCAATTTCTTCCCCCTTCTTTGTATTTAG
Organism: Hibiscus trionum; assembly: GCA_030270665.1. Classification (NCBI taxonomy): domain Eukaryota; kingdom Viridiplantae; phylum Streptophyta; class Magnoliopsida; order Malvales; family Malvaceae; genus Hibiscus; species Hibiscus trionum. The sequence goes on along the minus strand of BSYR01000033.1, from coordinate 647,506 downwards.
CACAGATCTAGGGAAATTATGTCTTACTGGTAAAGGGGAATAATTTATTTCATGTCTATCTTGCCTTCTAATAAAACATGCCTAATTTATAACTTGTTTGGCAGGACATTCTTTGCAAATCATCTTAGAACATGGTGAAAAGCTCTCTGCAATTATTCAACTCAGGGAACTACAGAACGTGATCGGCCAAAACCGTTCAACTGGAGTTGGCCCAACTCATTCAAGTTTTGAAAATCAAGTTTCAGGTGCTCTTTGGGATCTGATTCAGTTAGTAGGGGAGAGGGCCAGGCGAAATACTGTCCTTCTGATGGACAGAGATAATGCTGAAGTGTTCTATAGTAAGGTCTCTGATCTTGAACAGGTATTTTATTGCTTAGAAAGGCATCTGGAACATATAATCAGCATGGAGCAACCAGTTGGATTTCAGATCCATAGGGTTTGTGAACTCTCTAATGCATGTGTTACTCTATTTCGAGCTGCCATGGACTACAAGAATGAGAATCACCTATGGTATCCACCACCAGAGGGTTTAACACCTTGGTATTGTCAACCAGTGGTACGTAATGGGCTGTGGAGCATCGTGTCTTTCATGCTTCAACTGTTAAAAGAAACTTCTGAACTTGATATGTCAGCAAAATCAGAACTATATTCTCATCTGGAAGCATTGGCTGAAGTTCTTCTTGAGGCATCTAGTGGTGCCATAAATGCTAAAGTTGAGCGAGGAGAAGAGCACAAAGGTCTTCTAAATGAGTACTGGAGTAGAAGGGATGCAATTCTTGATTCCCTTTATCAACAAGTTAAAGGTTTTGTAGAGGCTGGTTATCAGGTTAATCTTTTTTCTGCTCAGTATTGTTTTCTTTTGTTCCAGGTTGTCCAGTTGCATGCATCCTGAATTGTTTATTCTTTGCAGGACTTAGCTGACAACCCAGAAGAGAGCAAAGAAGAAATCCTTAGAAAACTATCTTCAAGCTTGCTGTCAATAGCAAAACGGCATGAAGGCTACCAGACCATGTGGAACATATGCTGTGATCTCAATGATTCAGGATTGCTGAAAAATCTTATGGTATGGATTAGAGTGTTTGCTTTGACACATTTTTCTTGTTTAGGTTCATGGATTTTCTTGAACATCTATGATGTTGCCCCTCTTAGGTATGAAATAGCATGCTCTCTCACTGTCCATGCACTATTTGCAACTTTTGGACAAATCTCTCTTCGCTTTCCTAACCGGTGCTTTCTTCAAGTTGCAATGATAAATGGAACAAAGAAGTGATGTTTTGATTTTTTTTTCTTGCAAGAATTTGTAAGCATGTTCACTATTACATTAATATTTCAAATTGTTGCACGTTCAATTTAGATGCGGGGTTAGGATATGGCCTATCAGTACCTATGTTACTACTGCTTCTACTTGCTTTTAATTATTGAGATATCATGAAGTATTTTTGAGTTTTGAGTGTAAGGTGGTTCTCCTATGTTCCTTTCCCCGGTTTCTTTTAATTTCATTAAATTCCTCTTATCCTTGGCCCTTTTCTGCCTGATTTTCTATTTATTCTCTTCCTCTCTCCTCCTGTTGCCTCAATGCTTTCTACAATAACTTAAGTTTATGGGTTATGCAGCACGAGAGCATGGGACCTAGATGTGGATTCAGTTACTTTGTGTTTAAACAGCTGTATGAAAAGAAGCAATTCTCTAAGCTGCTAAGGCTTGGGGAGGAATTCCAGGAAGAGCTGTCTATTTTCTTAAATCATTACCAAGATCTCCTATGGCTTCATGAATTATTCCTTCATCAGTTTTCAGCAGCTTCAGAAACTCTTCATGTTTTGGCTCTTTCTCAAGACAAGGGTTCTATTTCAATCACTGAAGAGGAGGTTGATTCTGACCATGCAAATCCGGTACCAACATTGACCAACAGGAGACGACTTTTGAACCTCTCCAAGATAGCTGCCTTTGCAGGTATTCTGTTTTCACATTTGTCATTTATTTCTTGATTGCACTCTGCTTCATATTTCCCATTGATTTTATTCTCTGTTTCATGGGAAAATTTAATCTTTTTTCCATCATAAAATACCGCTTAGCACTTTGTAGAGGATAAATATGAAAAAAATAGTTGAAAATGGAAAATAAGGAAACTTAATGGTGGTATCATGTGAATTGCTATCATTGGTAAAAAAAAATTCCTCCATCTTTGCTTCTTTTTTATCATATTCCAGTTTTTAAAAATTGAAAACCTAATTTAAGAACCACTTACTATTATGCCTATAAAACCTGTCTTCCATTTCCCATTTCCCATTTATCCTTTTTCCTTCTCTATCTCTTAATTAGCAGGTAAAGATGCCGACTCACAGGTAAAAGTGAAACGAATAGAAGCAGATTTGAAGATTTTGAGATTGCAGGTTTGTTGCATTCAACACGATATATTCGTGTTTTTTTATCTTTAAAGTGCCGTTGTTTCTCATTAATGCATGATTATGTCATGACCAATAGTGATTCATATTAGCTGTTATAGACCTTCTGCTCATGCGTGATGCGTGTAATCAAGCTGAGCTGAATCAAGCTTTTCTAAAGCTCAATCTTTACATTATAAAAATATTATATAAACTGGATCCTATCTCACAAGCTATTCGAGCTAAGTATTAAAAGTCAATATTACTGACTACTTTCTGAAGCATTTTAGGTACTCTATATAATGTAATGGAAGTGTTTGAATTGCACCAGTACACGGAAATATACTAGTAATCCGTTTTATCCCGTATCCTTTTGTTGTCTTCTGCAGGAAGAAATTATGGAAGTTCTACCTACCGATGATACAAAGCAACGTGTTGGGAAGCAGCTCCTTCGCCCCGAGGAGCTCATAGAGCTTTGTCTCAAAAGTGGAAGCAAAGAGCTAGCATTGCAGGTTTTTGATGTATTTGCATGGACGAGCTCATCATTTCGCAAGACACACAGGAACCTTTTGGAAGAGTGCTGGAAAAATGCCGCGGATCAAGATCCTTGGAGCCAACTCTATGAAGCATCCGTATCTGAAGGTTGGAGTGACGAGGAGACCTTGCAACAACTCAGCGAAACTATCCTTTTCAAGGCTTCAAATAGGTGTTATGGTCCGAAGGCAGAAACCATTGAAGACGGATTCGATGAAGTGCTGGCACTGAGACAAGAAAACGCGGAAGTAGCCGGTTTGAAAGATACGCGATCATCGGTGGAGGCAATATTGATGCAACATAGGGATTTCCCATATGCAGGTAAGCTAATGCTGACTGCTATCATGCTAGGATGTGTACAAGGGGATGATGCTAAATTAGAGGAGGGCTTTTCCCCAATGGTATGACAGATGATTAGGGCTAATACTGATTACATTTTGGGTTTGTCTTTTTCATTACTGGTATTTGTATAATCATGTTTTTCCTTTTTTGGGGGTCTTATTAAATGCGTCAACATGCATTCCAAGATTTTTTTTATATAAAAAAAGAAAAAAAGCGATATAAATGAATACAATAATTAAATAAAAAATAAATCTAACGAAAAATGAAAAACTAAAAGGTTAAATCTTTCATTTAATATACACATTTGGAGTTTTAAAAAATTAATATTGTTTAAGCTCGTGAACGTGTTTATTTAAGTGTTCACGAACACGTTCATTTATTTGTTCGTGAACGTGTTCGTTTATATGTTCTCAAATGTTAACTAAATTAACAATAAATAAATAAAACAAAAACAACAAAATAAAACTTACATTTTAACATAAACTTATATAACATCCTTAGCAATAATAAAAAGTAGTATTTAGATACATCCACGGACGGAGGCTTGTATAGCTTGGGTGGGGCTCTTGCCCCTTCCAAATTTTTTTAGTATAATAGCAATTGGGGTCCTTTTTAGTTTAAATAATAATGAAATAAGGTATTTGTTTCTCTCAAATTATAGATTTAAAAGCTTAATTGACTCTTTGCCCTTCCTAATGTTTTATCTTAACTGTCTTTGGATTTATCCATAGGTATTTTCATCTTATAAACGAGTTTATAAACTAAGATAATTCAGAGTATTTTTTAAAACAATTAATATTTATCAAAATATATTTTGTCAGCTCAGGTGCAAACTATCTTTAGTGATAATCATTTTTAGTAACTGGAAAGGAGGATACACGTTCCTTATGATATATCATCATTTAATTGTTCTAACGGTGCATATAATTTATAAATGGTCAATATACCAAATATTCACTTTTTTTTCATAACTCATACACTTTATAATAAATTTAAATATAGACATGAGTATTATGAGAGTGCAAAATCAGGTCCAGTTAACCGTTAATAAATTATTTAAGTTATCCGATAAATTTAAATCGTTTAATTTTTTTATTATAAATCAAACCAATTAAATCAAATAACTAGTTAACCAAAATATTTCGTTTGATTTGGTTTGATTCGATCGGATAATCAATTAACCAATATTTTTCAAAACCATGAAACATAATAATATTTTAAAAATATAACCCGCGCTGGAACAGAATATTTTGGATCGATTATCCAATCCACCCCGGATGAAAAATCCTCTACCCTTTTTCGGTGCCCCTACTTATGTCTCACGTTCAAAATTAGGTTTAGAGTTTAGGGTTTTAAGTTGGAGGTTGTGGTTAGGGTTTAGGGAATTTAGGGTAGGGTGTATTTTTTAAGGTATAAGGTGTAAGGTTTAGGGTTTAGAATTTAGAGTTAGGGCTTGAAATTTAATTTTGTAGTGTTGGGGCATAAGTAGGAGCACCGAAAAGGAGCAGAGTATTTTTATCCATCCACCCCTTCCGTCTTCACGCTGAAAAACATGGATAGAAATCCTCTACCCCTTTTCGGTGCCCCTACATATGCCCCAACGCTCAAAATTAATTTTAGGGTTTTAGGTTAGGGGTTAGGGAATGTAGGGTAGGTATATTTTTAGGGTATAAGGTGCAAGGTGTAGGGTTTAGGATTTAGAATTTAAGGTTAGGGCTTAGAATTTAATTTTGTAGTGTTTTTTAGTGTGGAATATATGTAGGGGCACCGAAAAGGGACAAACGAATTTTATCCGAAAAACATCTCCGGACAAGATCTTGTAAATCCGACGTGGCATAACAGCAGCCTCAGCATCTGTCCGAAGAAAATCAAGATGGGAATCCACATCCAATGCAACAGCCAATAGGCTGCTGCTGACGTGTACATTTCCTGATCCACATCAATCTTCTCATCTCCAAATTCTCTATTATAATCCTCCAAACCCAGATTTCACTTGCCACCGCAACAAAAACAAACCTACTCTAAACTAATGGCAACCTCTGCTGTCCAACAATCCGCTTTCGCCGGCCAAACAGCCTTGAAGCCGGCAAATGAGCTCCTCCGCAAGGTCGGCGCCGTCGGTGGCGGCCGCGTTTCCATGCGCAGAACTGTCAAAAGTGCTCCCACCAGCATCTGGTATGTTACAATTACATCGCAATATCTAATTTATGAGGAAAAAAAAAACACGACTGGATTTATTTATGTTCGTGATTACTTGAAAACAGGTATGGCCCTGACCGCCCAAAGTACTTGGGTCCATTCTCCGACCAAATCCCATCCTACCTGACCGGTGAATTCCCCGGTGACTACGGGTGGGACACTGCTGGTTTATCGGCTGACCCCGAGACATTTGCTAAGAACCGTGAGCTCGAGGTGATCCACTGCAGGTGGGCTATGCTCGGTGCTCTCGGCTGTGTTTTCCCGGAAATTCTTTCCAAGAACGGCGTCAAGTTCGGCGAGGCGGTCTGGTTCAAAGCCGGTTCCCAAATCTTCTCCGAGGGTGGACTCGACTATCTCGGCAACCCGAACCTGATCCATGCTCAGAGCATCCTTGCAATCTGGGCATGCCAAGTTGTGCTCATGGGATTTGTTGAAGGATACAGAGTCGGCGGTGGACCACTCGGCGAAGGACTTGACCCGATTTACCCGGGTGGTGCTTTTGACCCTCTTGGATTGGCGGATGACCCTGATGCCTTCGCGGAATTGAAGGTTAAGGAGATCAAGAATGGCCGCCTGGCTATGTTCTCCATGTTTGGTTTCTTCGTCCAGGCTATCGTCACCGGAAAGGGTCCCATCGAGAACCTTTCCGACCACCTTGCTGATCCGGTGACCAACAATGCATGGGCTTTTGCCACCAACTTTGTCCCCGGAAAATGAACAACTTAGATAGATTCATACACGTGTCTTTGAAAGCTGTAATATTAATCATCATTCACTATGCACGTGCTATCTGTTGTAGTAAAACTAGATTACTGATGTAATTTCACTGCTTATCTTTGGAGCTTTTGTATCATTAATGCCAGATCTTCTGTTCCTGAAATAGTATTTTTATTCCGGTAATTATTTCATGCACATGCGTTTTACACACGCGTCTTAATTTAAGGGTTTAAGGACTCTGTTTAAGAGTTTAAGTGTAGTAGTTTTGAATTTAGGGGCTTTTGATAAAATTTTAGGACTAGGGTTAAAATTTAGGGTTTATAGGTTAAAACCTACATCTCTAACCATTTTACTCTAAACCTTAACCATAAACCTTAAATTCTAACAATAAACCATAAATTCTTAACACATACATTAAAACTCGTAAACTAAAACTCTAAACACTAAAATTGAGGCACTTGTGGAAGCAAAAAGTTTCCACCGCATGTGAATGAGATAATAACCCCATTCATAATTATCACTAAAACATGATTTTCTGCGGCACATAAGATAAACAACTGTGGCATATATATATCCTATACACTAGCAGTGAAAACTGAAAGTTTTCACAAGCGTCTTAGTTTTAGGGTATAAGGAGTTAGTTTAGGGTATAGGGTTTAGGGGTTTAGGTGTAGGAGTTTAGAATTTAAGGTTAGTTATTTTAATTTAAGGTTTATGGTTATAATTAGGGTTTACATGTTAGAGTTTAATTTTTAGGGTAATATGGTGTGAATTTAGGTTTTAACCTATAAACCCTAAATTATAACCCTAAACCTTAAATTGAAACAACTATCCCTAAATTCTAACCCCCTACACCTAAACCCCTAAACTCTATACCCTAAACTAACTCCTTATACCCTAAAACTAAGGCGCTTGTGGAAACTTTCAGTTTTCATCGCCAGTGTATAGGATATATATATATATAATACGGGGCTGGTTAATTTCCTTGTCATTTATGTAAACCCTCAATGAATAGCAAGGTAATATCTGTTCATTCTTTTTCTTAACCTTTTGATAAGATATATATTTTATAGATAAAATTACTCGAATCTGGGTCTCATTAAAATGATGGTTCATTTTGAGTAGCCAGGGTTACCTTGAAGCACTTCACAAGTTGAGCTTATTTGCTTAGTATTTGGGCATGAGCTTGAAATATCTTTTCATGTCTCACTCGGTATACTTGTACATGGTTTAGAATATGTTATAATTGAATAATCTATGTTTGGCCTGATATTGACCTACCAAATCGGATAAATAATTCGACCCTTGAACTGATCTATCAACCCACCTATACCACCTGCACTAAGTCTCGGGTCTATTTGGTATCATATAATTTAGCCCACAAGTTTATGGCACGCCAAAGGGATGTCAAACAAAGAGATCACGATTTTGTGAACTTGTCTTTACCCTTTTGTTTTTCAATTAGGCCCCCCCAGAGAAAGTGGTTCGACACTATTCGCAACATCTGAAAAATAAAGTCATAGGACGACTCTTCCAACTCAGTCTGTTCGATTTATAACATTACGATTTGAATTCATATCCTTGTTTAAGTGACCTAATCTCGAACGTGCCGGTGAATGCACCAACCAGGCAACCAAGCAGCATCTTCTCCGAAGCTAACATTTGATCACCTAACCATTTATTCCCCAACAATGCTTGCTTCCAAATGCTACTCCCAAATAGCATTTGGACTCCATTAAACAAACTGGCTTTTGCCTACCAACACTAGCCTCCACACTCTTCCTCTTGGATTTTGCTGCACAGCAGCCGATTCTCCTTTACATTACATCACACACAATCATTTCGGATGGCAACAAAATAGTATGCATTATGCAGCGACTTAAATGCTATATCGTAAATCCGTTTTCGAGTGCATCGTATTCGTTATGATTACAGACTTAAATGTAGAGTATCGCGAATTCGCGATCGACTGTCGCCTATAAATACATCTATAAACTCCTTCAAGCACCAACAATTTTCACAAACCAATCATTCAATCAAGCAAACTGTGCCAATGGGCGGGCAAGGTGGTGATCCTACTATGGTTACCTCCTCGATTGCACTTCTGCAAGAAAGGTTTAGGCAGCTGCAGAAGGTTAGAGCAAAGAGAGAAGAGAAAGAGCTTCTGAAACTATTCTCTGAACCCGACCGCACCGATTCGATCAAACGCTACGAACCCGAGGTGGCTTTACCTTCAAGGCAACCCCAGCAGGATTCACTCGCTCTTGGACTGAACTCACTGAGCATGGGAATCCCAGCATCAACCAGCTTATGGCCTAACAGTGCAGCAACTTCAAGCACTACAAAATATTATGACAACTCTGATGTTGATACTTCTCTTCATTTGTAGATCCAACTTTTAGTATGTTTCATAATCTGTTTGTTAACCTACCTACTCTCTCTTTCCTCTTGTTTTTTTTTGTTCTGTAAGATTGGAAGAGTAATATAACTATATATTTACTGATAATACACATTTCCGGGTCCATCTTTAGTTTGTTCTTGATCAGATTTAAGTTATTATGGGAGTTTAATTTCCATCTGATTCTCAGAAATCTGCAAACATCTACTAGCAGGGAGCTTCAAGTCCAAGAAATCAAACTAATCAATGGAATTGAAACGACAGTTCTGTTTTCCATAGGAGAGATGTTGAGCTTGCTTGCTTGTCGTGTAATGGCATTGTTTTGTGTGTGGCTTAAAACATAGGGTTTGGTTTCGAGTGTTGTTTTGTTGCTTGATGCGGTTTGTTCTGTCTTTAAATGAGATGTGCATACATACATACATACTTTCGTGGTATAAAGTTGGAGTGGTTTTTGTCGCAGAAACTTTTTACATTTGGAAACAAGTATCGACATTTCATCTCCTCTTTTGTATCTTTGCGGTCCAACCGATGGTTTCTTAGGGTTTTTTTTTTTAATTCACTTTGTAATGATTGGAGCTTGATTCTATTATATTTGCTTGGTTTGTTTGATGTAATTTTAGGGGTGGGGAATAATTGAAAATTGTGGGGATTCGAATTGATGGGTATGAGGATTAACTGAAATCTTTACCTACGGGGCGAGGACGAGTGGAGTTTTATCACCGAAGCTCAAATGGGATGGGGACGGGGATTGCTATATCCGAACTGTAGGGATAACTGAATCGTACCCGTATAAATCATCGTGGGGATCTCCGAAAAATATCTACATAGGTCCACAATATTTTACAAAGTTGAATGAACATAAAGGTAATTTATCTATTTTCAACAAAAATCTAATCTCCCGTAACGTGAGTATGGTCAGTTGGAGTAAGTTTAAAAATTCTCCATAAATTCTATAAAAATGATTAGAAAGTGGTCTATATATCATTGTAAACATGATTTAGTCTAGTTTTGTTTAAAATACACGGCGATCAATTTCGATATGTATTTTAAAAAATATGAATATTTGAATGTTAAAAGGACATAAAAAAATGATAGCAGATTTCTTAGGAAACAATTTTAGCAATGACTTGGAAAAATCACCAAAAATCTCACAAAGTAAATCAGGAAGCGAGTCATATATTTCTATAACCATACGGAAGTCTGGATTTGTTTAAAACAAACTGTTATTGATTTAGAGTTATATATTAGGAGTTATTAATTTTTGAGTCAGAAGAAAAGACTGCATATTGTTTCTAAAAACAACAATGACATTGACTTCAGAAATTCGACATAAATCATATGAGTAAAACTAGAAGAAGTAATTTATATTGTTGGAAAGATTATCGAATCTAGTTCTGTTTAGAACAACCAGATCATGATTTGGAACTGTAGATATTAGTTACATATTTTCTTTTAAAGGTAGTGCAGGATGTCATGTTTCAATAGTTAATATTCTAGTCATGTTTTATAGTTTTGAAATGGTTTGTTTGTTGTTGATAAATTAAATTTATCATTTATGTTTGTAATTTTGAAAATTTAATGTTGAGTGTTTGTTTTAATGTATTATTTTTGTTTATTTTTTTAGGTATGGAGATTAACCGAAAACCGTGGGGATCCGTAAGGATGAGTATGGGGACAAAAAAATTCCCGAAACGTTTAATGAGGATTTCCCAAAATCGTACCCGCAAGTGTTGGGTGCGAAGTGGAGAATGCAAAACTGTCCTCGACCAGCCCTATTGCCTCCCCTATGTAATTTTGAGTATTGTAAGGGAACAAAAATCCTCAACCCCTAATTATGCTCCTTTCTATGCCCCACACTAAAATACACTAAAAAAATTAAATTCTAAACCCTAACTTTAAATTCAGCACCCTAAACTCTAAAAATACACTATACTTTTAATTTTTTAAACCCTAACCATAAACATTAAACCTTCCACTCATTTTTTTAGTAGAGCACCAAAATAACATAGTTTGGTACAAATGATTTCCATTCATCTTATGGTAACAATTTATCTACATGAATGAATAGTAACTCACCACTTGGTCAAAATTAACAATCTGAAATGATTGGATTTGCTATTATAGTTGTCTTGAATTGTTTTATTACAAGAAAAAGAATTTCATTAGAATAGATAACGAGTAATTATACCATGCAGTGACGGTAATTTTTTTTTATTTCCACGAGTGTTTTATTTTTAGGGGTTGGAGATCTAATATAAGGGTTTAGGTTTGTGTGCGTAAAATTTAGGGAGTGTGGCTAAAATATAGGGTTTATATGTTAAAATCTATACCTTTAACATACAACTCTAAATCTAAACTCTAAACCCCAATTTCTAACCACAAACTTTAAACTCTAAACTCATAAAACCTAAACTTTAAACTAAAATTTTAAACCCTAAAACTAGAACACTTTTGGAAACAAAAAATTCCATCACTAATATATGAGATATTTTCCTATACATAAAAGTACACTAAACTAAGTCCAAAACATGGAGAGAAATGTGATGGCTATGTTCACAAAAAAAATATTATACGAAAAAATAAAACATGAAAATTTAATGGACGCGAAAAGAAATAATCAATGACTTTACTTGATTATGTCCATCATCCCTATAACTCTAACAAACAAATTTTATGTTTCTATTAAACTAGATGTTTGGGCATTGATGTAGGAGAAATGATCAATAAAATTAATCTTGAAGACTGCTCCGTTAATAGTTATGAAAATATTGACATTTTATCACAAAAAAATTTAACCATACGAGATTGTCGACATTCTTTAATCAGGAACGTGCATTGAATTGATCACTACACGAACACCAAACTATCACAAAGGTATATGAGAATTGTGTGATAAAACGAAAAAGCATATCACAAAAAGCGATCTAACCATAAGACAGACAAAAACGTGTCAGAAGATAAAGAAAAATCGCGGCACAAAGGGAAACGAAACAAAATATAGTAGGATGTATGAAAAAAAATTAAAATAGAGAGGGTTCTTATTGGTAACAAAAACAAACAAATAAAAATAAAGTAAAATAAATAAGAAAGATTATTAGCAGTCGAAAACCAATATAAAGCCGACGTCGCTATCAAAGACACAAAAGAAATTTGTTTGACTTAAAGCGTAAGAAGTCCTTAAACTTCTGAAAAAACAATTAAGCACCTGAACTTTTTTTTTTGCATCCAATTAAGCATTTGATCTAATAAATTGAACCAATTAAAACCTTTAAATCTTGATAATTTTTTTCTTTAGATATCACTTCCACAGAATACATTATAATTCTATCATACATTATTTACATATTTTAAAAATATTTTTTTTAAGATTTTTAAAGAATTTTTTAAATAAAATAAGAAATTTTGAAATATTAAGCGGTAACACTGTGACACAACACGCTGCACTAATTGATAAAAAATTTATTAGATTCGATAGTCAAATGGTCAATGTTGATCAAAAGACTTAATTATTTTAATTTATTTGTTGATTTAATGTTGGGTTTCTGATTGGGCTCTTTCCTGTATCTGATGGCTGCGATCCATTTATCAATTTGAGTTAATGCGCACAGCGTAGACCCTAACGTACCATATTTCTTCCCTCAGCCCGGCCTTAACTGTTCTAAGCCATCTCCAGAACCTTCCGAAAGTGGAAAAACAAAACCCTACTAAAACCCTCTCCCTATAATATTAATTTTACCTCTCCCCTTAATCCTCACCGTACCGAACTCACTGAGTCTAAACTCTGAACTTTCCTGAAACTCGCTCGCTTCTCTCCTCTAATCCTCAATGATGCATCGCCTCTCCCGGCGCTCCGTCTCCGCCGCCCTCCGCTCCCCCGCTACTCGTCACCGGGTAGCTGCGGCTGCTCCAATCGCCTCCTCCACTCCCTTCCATGTCTCGGTACTCTCTCTTTTCAAGCATTTCCCTTTACATTGTATCCGAATTTTCTTTCTTCATAGTGATTATGAAATTTGTTAATTTTGTTATTTTATTATAGTACAATTTTGTGATTCTTATAGTTTTATCTAATTAGTATTTTATTGGACCGTGAGTAGGCAGAGGGGAGTGATAATAACACCAGGTGGTACTCGGCAATAACGGGAGGGAAATGTAATACGGCCAGATATTCAGCTCAATTGAACTTGAAGAATGATTTGTTTTCGGGAAGCCGATACGAGTCAACCGCGACCGCAACTGATTCAGGAAACCCACCTCCACCTCCGGCTGAGAAATATGAATATCAAGCTGAGGTATGTTAATTCCCAGACTTGCATAAAGTTCTTATTTAGAGTTTTGATGTGTTTTTATTTATGATGTTACTGTTCCATACATGTTGGCAGGTTAGTCGCCTCATGGATCTTATTGTCAACAGCTTGTACAGCAACAAAGATGTGTTTCTTCGGGAGCTTATCAGGCATGTTTCAAGAATTCATCCCTCCAATTTAGTAACAATAAGCCTGCCGATCATATTTGACTATTATTTTTTGGTTGTTCCAATTCGAGGAACAGTTCGAAACTTTAACCTCTGCCATATTTGACTATATATGGCAGCGTCATGTAATTGATCTTTAGGCTAATATTATATAAGAGCCTGCCTAATTCCATTACATGATGTTTGGTATCCTTAAATTTAATATTTTGTTTCTGCAGTAATGCAAGTGATGCCTTGGACAAGTTACGGTATCTAAGTGTTACTGATTCCCAGCTTCTAAAGGAAGCTGTTGACCTTGACATCCGTATCCAAACTGACAAAGACAATGGGATAATAACAATCACGTAAGTATATGAGTTGTAAGGTGCTTTGGTTGCGGTTTTGTTTTTAACACTGAACATTTTCTAACTTTGTTTTCGACAGTGACTCGGGCATTGGTATGACACGACAAGAACTTGTTGATTGTCTTGGAACAATTGCACAGAGTGGAACTGCTAAGTTCTTGAAGGCTGTGAAGGTCTAATAATTATGCTCACATTCATTTCTTGATTCCAGGGTTATGTGTTATGTGCTTTTACAAAATGTAAAATTTTGCAGGAAAGTAAAGATGCTGGTACAGACAACAACTTGATCGGTCAGTTTGGTGTTGGCTTCTATTCAGCATTTTTGGTTTCTGATAAGGTATTAATTACTTGTCATTTTAGTTGTCATGAATTCAGAAGTTCCCATAGTGGCAGTTCATATGTAGTTTATTGCAATTGTAGGTAGTTGTCTCAACAAAGAGTCCGAAATCTGATAAGCAATACGTATGGGAAGGAGAGGCAAATGCAAGCTCCTATACTATTCGGGAGGAGACAAATCCAGAGAATCTTATTCCTCGAGGAACACGACTTACATTGTATCTTAAGGTCTCTTAAATGACAAAGAATATTTTAGTGCCTTTATTTGTTATAGTACCTTGAACTAATCTCTTGTCTGTGTGCTTTCAGCGCGATGACAAAGGTTTTGCCCATCCAGAACGGATTCAAAAGCTTGTGAAGAATTATTCACAGTTTGTTTCTTTCCCAATTTACACATGGCAGGAGAAGGGAATCACTAAAGAGGTCTTTCATAATGATATTAACATTTGCATTTTGCTTGACAAAAGGCACCGACTAGTTTTCAGGATAATTAACCCTTAATGCTCACTTATCACAGGTTGAAGTTGATGAGGACCCAGTTGAAGCCAAAGAGTCTGGTCAAGATGAAAATGTTGAGGTGGTTACCTTTTTGTAGTTTGTCATCATCTATAGGCTCATTTGCAACATGCATGTGATCGGTTGTTTTTCGACTTTGATTTAACAGAAGAAGAAGAAAACAAAAAAAATTGTGGAGAGGTACTGGGATTGGGAGCTTACAAATGAGACCCAACCAATTTGGGTGAGTTGTTAAGTTTCATTTTGGAATTGCTCAAGTTTCAGTTGTGTATTTCTAAAGTTTTATATGCAGTACTATTACTAATTTTATCTTTACAGCTTCGTAATCCTAAGGAGGTGACAACAGAGGAATACAACGAGTTCTACAAGAAAACTTTTAATGAATACTCGGATCCGTTAGCATCCTCGCACTTTACAACTGAGGTAATGACATTGTTTAGTGGGAACTGGGAAATTATTTAAATCAACTTTAGAACTTTCTGCATTGTCTTTGGATTCAATTATCCTGAGTTAGGATCAACTGGTTCGAAGATGACACTGTTGAAAATATAAGCAATTTTGACATGGGTCCGGTCACATCACTCCTCCGGTGCTTGTTATTTCATTTTTCATAAAGTTTTAAACATTTGCTTTGCAGGGTGAGGTTGAGTTTCGTTCTGTACTTTATGTCCCAGCCATTTCTCCTATGGGAAAGGATGATATAACAAATCCCAAGACGAAGAATATAAGACTTTATGTTAAAAGAGTCTTCATTTCGGATGATTTTGATGGTGAATTGGTAATAACATGTCATTCCTTTATACGTTAGAGAAATATAGTTGATTCAAATGTAATCTGACTTGTGTACCCCTTGTATGTATTTGTTTTGGTTGAACAGTTCCCTCGATATCTAAGCTTTGTCAAAGGTGTTGTGGACTCAAATGACCTCCCTCTCAATGTCTCACGTGAGATTCTTCAAGAAAGTCGCATCGTAAGACCTATATTTTCCTAGAATTCTTGTTAGATACTTATTTTTCTTAGTTAACATTTTTTAACTGTAACTTTGTGTTTTTATTGAAGGTCCGAATAATGAGGAAACGTTTGGTTCGAAAAACCTTCGATATGATTTTGGGAATATCAATGAGTGAAAATAAAGGAGTATGCATCATATTTTCCCCTTTCTCCTCATTTTCTGCCTCCTTTACTTCCTCCATTTCTTTTGTGGCTTTGAATTATATTTACTGTAAAAAGAATTAAATAACACCCGACTAATAGCAAATTTACATTATTTTATTTTGTGAGTTAATATGAATTTATCAGCCTCTTATGCTATTTTGCTATAGCGTGCTAAAATCTGCTTGCATTGTAGGACTATGAGACATTCTGGGAGAATTTTGGAAAACATTTGAAATTGGGATGCATAGAAGATCGTGAAAATCACAAGCGTCTTGCACCATTGCTCAGATTCTTTTCTTCCCAAAGTGAGGATGAGATGATAAGTTTGGATGAGTATGTTGAGAACATGAAGCCTGAGCAGAAGGATATCTATTACATTGCTTCTGACAGCGTTAGCAGTGCTCGAAATGCACCTTTCCTGGAGAGACTTATTGAGAAGGATCTTGAAGTATATCTTTCTTCATTGAATATTGAAAAAATCTATACCGACTTAGTTTTTCAGGAGGCTTCATTCTCAATTATGTTTTCTTTGGGTGCCATCTTGTAGGTGCTCTACTTGGTAGACCCCATTGATGAAGTTGCCATTCAAAGTCTGAAATCTTACAAGGAGAAGAATTTTGTTGACATTAGCAAAGAAGATTTGGATATAGGTTAGTCTGTAGGTTCTGATTCTCATGAAGTTTTACGTTTGGCATTACTGGCTAACTAAAGCCTTCATTCTTGCTTGTACCGGCTTACTTTGGTGAATTCCTTGGCAGTTAGAAGGATAATTAGGTTAATTCTAGTCATGGTTTACCCATGTATTTAATATTCTTGTTTGTCTCAATCTGTAGGCGATACGAATGAGGAAAAGGAGAAAGTAACCAAAGAGGAATTTAGCCAAACTTGTGATTGGATCAAGAAACGTTTGGGTGAAAAAGTTGCCAACGTTAATATCTCAAACCGACTGAGTTCATCTCCCTGTGTTTTGGTATCAGGGAAGTTTGGTTGGTCTGCCAACATGGAGAGGTGAATATCCTCATGTTTGCTCTGCGTTTTTTTTATACGTTAGCATATGTTAACATGAATATGATTCTTTTACAGACTCATGAAGGCACAGACTGTTGGTGACAGCTCTACTTTGGAGTTCATGAAGGGGAGAAGGGTTTTTGAGATCAACCCCGAGCATCCAATCATCAGAGAACTTAATGTACGGCGACAAACATTAAACATTAAACTTAACCTCTACCCCATTCATTATCATTTTATGAAACTTCTTATGCTCTCTGTGCAGGCTGCTTTCAGGAGTAACCCAGATGATGAGGATGCCTTGAGAGCTATAGATCTTTTATATGATGCTGCACTTGTTTCCAGTGGTTACACCGTAAGTTCTTTTGTCTGACAAGAGTATTATATTCTCCCATTTTATGACACCAAAGAATACCTTGCCTTTTTGAGATTTGTAGAATTGATGTTTGAATATCGAGAAGTTTTGAACTCGCTGATCATCGGAAACATGCTGCTATTAATTGTGAACGTGTTGATACTCCTCAGCTCATAGTGTTGTTATATTATACTCATGTTGATGTCATTTATGCAGCCTGACAATCCAGCACAGCTGAGTGGTAAGATATATGAGATGATGGGAATGGCTATTTCGGGTAAATGGTCGGCCTCACAGACTCCCCAAGCAGAGACATTGGAAGCTGAGGTGATTGAGCCGGTCCAAGCTGGTGGTCAACAATGAAAACTGCATGCTTTGTTTTGTAGGGTTTCCTTTTTCAAAGGTGCAATATAGTGATAAAGTTATGCCATTGAGAGTTGGAGAGTACAAGTGGTTGAACAAATTGCGAACCTTTTCGCAAGGCAATTTATGAATTCCATACAGACCACCGAATTCCATACGCATTGATGATGGTTTTCGTCACAAGATTAACATAAACAGAGAAAGCAGAGTGTAAATCCTATTTTCATCATCGCCAATGTTTGATGGTTCAAAACTTGTTTCCTTTATGTTTTATGTTTTCTGTTTAGATTAACTTTGATTTGTGGCTTTGGTTGCCAACAATTTGTTTCTGTAACTGGAAAAAGGGAAAACAAAAGATAACAATATGAAAAATAAAAAAAGCACATGAAAATCTGTCAAAATAACAAATGCTTGTTTTAGGTTCTTCTATCATTGTTCATAAATTTCAAACACCATGATTAATTCTTGCAGTGCTTATTGTGCGAGCGCGCTGACATTATTTTTGATAAACTCTAGGAAAGGAAGGGGGTATTTTTACCGTGCTTAGAACTCACTGCTAGGGAAGATAACTAGCAGAGCCTGAGCCTAGTTAGGCTCGGCTCGAAAACAGTGTAATTGGGCTTGGCTTAGGCTCGAGGCTCACTGAGCTCGAAATTTTAGACTCGAGCTCGGTTCAAAAACAATACTATTGGGCTTGGTTCAAGCTCGAAGTTCGTCAGGCTCTGCTCGAAATGAAAAAAATTTGCTATAGTTTTTGTTATAAAAGATTCGTTAAAAATTCCTTTCATAACCAACACTAAAACGAAATTCATTGACCGGAAAGGGAAAAAAATGCCAAAAATTAGATTAATCCAAATAATCAATAAATATTCTTATTATACAAACACATAATTAAAGAAAATACAAAATCAAACAACAACCAACTAATGAAAGAAAATACAAACACATAATTTATTTTAGTGCATATGTAGATTCCGAGTATGTTCACGAGCTTTTTGAGTTAAGATTTCGAGTCGAGCCCGAACCCGAGTCGAGCTCACTCGAGCCGAGCTTTGACCGAGTCGAGCCCGAGTAGCTCACGAGCCGGTCAGCCTCATTATCACCCCTACTCACGACTTAATAAGATGTAAAGGAGCAAAAATGAGCAACTTAGCTAATCGGTTAAATATGCATGCTATATCAGAATCACATAAAATTTAATAATAAAAACAATTAAATTTAAAGCGATGTACTAAGACCACCGACAAAGACAACTCAACCGATAAAAAAAATTACAAGACAAATTTTTAATAAAAATAAAATATATTAAATATCCATCTTTGACACTAATTGCTGCGAATTGTGTTTAGTGTTTTTAATTGGTCCATTGTAAAAATCATGGGCTAGATCAGAGCCCAATAAGGATTCTCTTTGTGTCTGCGTCTCTTAAAAAGTTTAGGGTAAACTAAAACAGAAGTCACTTAATTATGGGTGGAGTTATATTTGGGTCACTCTATTTTTAAAAGATACATTTGAATCACTCAATTATTAAAGGTTACATTTGGATCACTTAATTATGGATAAGATTACATTTGGGTCATCCTTCATATTCAAAAAAAAGTATATCAATTTGTGTATTAGATAAGTTAATGATTTCAAATGAAGTACCCTAATGTTAACGGAGGTATGCAAGTGATTTGGAAGAAAAAATAACTAAATTGATGTATTTTTTAAATATGAAGGTCACCCAAACGTAATCTTACCCATAATTGAGTGACTCAAATGTAACCTTTAATAAATTGGGTGACCCAAATGTAACCTTACCCATAACTGAGTGATCCAAATATAACTTTTAATAATTAGGTGACCTAAATGTAACCTTACTCATAATTGAGTGACCTCTGTTGTAGTTTATCCAAAAGTTTAAATACTCAAAACCCTATGCCTGTGTCTGTTAAAAGTTTAAACCCTACTTCAAACCCTGTGTCTGAGCACCCCAAAAGGTTTTCCTACCTCCAAACGCACATCACCATCAAATGAATTACCGATTCCAAAACCTCCTAGGCGCCCCTTACCGTGGCGGCAACGCCGTCATAGCACAAAACACCAACCTAATCTCCCCCGTGGGCAACCGCATCTCCGTCACCGACCTTGTCAAATCCCAAACCTTAACCCTACCCGTCCAAGCATCCAGCAACATCCGCCGCATCGCCGCTTCACCCGATGGCGTTTTCCTCCTCACTGTTGATGACAACAACCGTTGCCTCTTCATCAACATCCCTCGGAGAGTGGTGTTACACCGCATGACGTTTAAGCATACTGTAAACGCCATAAAGTTTAGCCCCAACGGGAAATATATAGCTGTGGCGGCAGGTAAATTGTTGCAAATATGGATATCTCCTGGGTTTAAGAGGGAAGTTTTTGGGTTTGAATTGCTTAGAACTTTCGCTGATTGCAATGATAAGATATTGGCAGTTGATTGGGATAACGAATCAAAGTATTTGATTGTCGGATCCAAAGATTTGACTGGGAGGTTGTTTTTTGTGGATAAAATAAAGGGTAGTTATAAGAAACCATTTTTATTTCTCGGTCATAGAGATTCTGTTGTAGGTTGTTTCTTTGGTGTTGATAAAAAGACTAATAAGGTTGATAAAGCATATACTATTGCTCGTGATGGTTTTATTTTCAGTTGGGGTTATGCTGGCAATGCTAGTAATCATGACATTGGAGATGAAGGTCTGGATGAGGAGGTGCCTCAGTCTACGGGAACGCCGGAGAGGGATGGAGAAGGTGGGGAAGGCATTGTGAAGAAAAGGAAGGATTTTGATGGTAAAGAAAGTAGTTTTGGTGAAGGTGAGGGGTATTTGAGTGGAGGCAAATGGGAATTGTTAAGGAAAGATTGTTTTATGCAGGCTCCCGCGAAATTGACTGCTTGTGATTATCATAGGGGCCTTGATCTTGTTGTGGTGGGATTCTCAAATGGAGTTTTTGGATTATATCAAATGCCGGATTTTGTGTGCATGCATTTGCTCTCGATATCAAGAGAGAAGCTTACAACAGCTGTGTTCAATGACCTTGGAAATTGGTTGACATTTGGTTGCGCAAAGTTGGGACAGTTGTTGGTGTGGGAGTGGCGGTCGGAGAGTTATATATTGAAGCAACAGGGACACTACTTTGATGTGAATACTCTTGCGTATTCACCAGATTCACAACTCTTGGCTACTGGAGCCGATGATAATAAAGTGAAGGTAAATGAATATTTGGGAGATGTTTTGAGGGTTTTGATCTTAGCTGGTTGATATGAATTTTGACCTTGTATTTTCATGTTTATTGTTCTGGTTTTCAACTTTAAGAATCTTGTGCTAACATTCTATGTTCTTGTGAGCTCCATATTTTCTCAATGCTGCTTTTCCTCTCTTATTTTGCTTCACCTGAAATTTTAGACTTTTCTTGTCATAGGTATGGACTGTTTCATCAGGCTTTTGCTTCGTAACATTCACTGAACATACTAATGCGGTTACTGCACTCCATTTTATGGCTAATAACAATTGCCTCTTAAGTGCATCTCTGGATGGGACTGTTCGTGCATGGGACCTGTTGCGTTATCGAAATTTTAGAACATTTATTACCCCTTCTTCTAGGCAGTTTGTTTCTTTGGCAGCTGATCAAAGCGGAGAAGTGATTTGTGCAGGGACTCTAGATTCGTTTGAGGTAAATTGGTTGTGCTCTTTGATTTTAACATTCCCATATTGATCACATTTCATGAATTTTCTCTTAATCGTCATGTGTTACAGATTTTCGTTTGGTCAATGAAGACGGCTCGTTTATTGGATGTTCTTAGTGGTCATGAAGGTCCAGTTCATGGGTTGATGTTTTCTCCAACAAATGTGAGATAACTTATCTTCACCTGTTTTCTGCCGGTTCAATTTGTTTAATTTTCCATTTATCTTCATTGATTATCTTCTTTATTCCAAAGTTGTTTAACATTGTCTTTCAGCGAATCTTCATCTACCTTTATCTGGCTTAAAGTATGTTGTGCATCTATGATATATCTATTGATTTGATTTATATATTTTAGGCAATATTAGCTTCGTCGTCATGGGACAAAACTGTTCGGTTATGGGATGTATTTGAAGGAAAAGGTGCCGTCGAAACATTTCCTCACACGCATGATGTTCTAACCATTACATACCGTCCAGATGGAAAACAACTGGCTTGCAGCACATTAGATGGACAGATTCACTTTTGGGACCCTATTGATGGGCAGTTAATGTGCACCATTGAAGGCCGTAGGGATATAGCTGGAGGACGACTCATGACTGATAGACGGTCTGCAGCTAACTCAAGTTCAGGAAAGTGCTTCACGACCTTATGTTACTCTGCTGATGGAAGTTACATCTTAGCTGGAGGAAATAGCAGATACATCTGTATGTATGATGTTGCAGATCAGGTAAAAGTTTAAATACATCTTAGTTTTCTGGATAGATAGTAAATGATGTGCTTTAATTTGAAATTTGAACCATAATTTCACATAGTTTTGGATTGACCAGAAAAAAAGTCATTTCTGGATTATTTTGGGTGCCATTCAATCCATTGATTGCTTTGACATTGTTCATTTGACAGCCATAACTTTCCCTTAGTTTCCTTCCATCAAACCCCAGAAAAAAGAAAGTGATCATGAGATGCCCCCTCTTATTTGTTATATATATTTAACAGCCATAACGGGCCCTTAGTTTCCTTCTGTCGAACACCTGAATAAAAGAAAGTGACCATTAGATGCCCCTCTTATTTTTTCAACTGTTGCTTTCAGGACCAGTAGGAAGAATTTGCATGACAATCTGGTTTCAAAAGGAACCATAGATTTGATTATCCTAATATTGGACTCGAGTAGTTTCCGAGGATAAATGATCTGCATTGAAATTGATTATGATAATCAAGCATTAGTTTTTACCAGGAAAATGAGCTTTATCAGGTGATCCTGAATAAACGTTTTATCTTGAATCAAACCTTAGGTTTAAAAGTAAAATTCAATCAAGCTTGAGTTTCCTACAACTTGAGCTCAGCTTGGCTATAATTACATCCCACTTCTACCATGTTCCTGTTTTAGATGCTTCTTTTTTTCACCAGTTCAGGCCTTACCGTATGCTTTCCCCTCGTCTTTTTCCATTTGAAACCAGGTTCTACTTCGTCGATTTCAAATAACTCATAACCTCTCTTTGGATGGGGTTCTTGACTTCTTGAACTCGAAAAACATGACAGAAGCTGGTCCAATGGATTTAATTGACGATGATAACAGTGATACAGAAGAAGGTATTGACAAACAGACCCGGGGAAATATGGGATATAATCTACCTGGATCCATGCCTAATCGTGGAAGGCCTGTGATCCGAACAACATCCCTTAAAATTGCACCGACGGGACGAAGTTTTTCTGCAGCAACGACAGAGGGTGTACTTGTTTATTCAATTGATGACTCATTTATCTTTGATCCCACTGATCTTGACATTGACGTTACACCTGAGGTACTTTCATATTCTGGATCTTTGAGTTGTACAAAATTTACCAATACTAATTAATTTTTGTCGTTATGTAGGCCATAGATGCAGCACTTGATGAAGATCAGCCAAGCCGAGCTTTAATTCTTAGCTTGCGCTTAAACGAAGATGCATTGATTAAAAAGTGTATTTTCTCTGTCAGTCCCGTCGATGTTCCAGCTGTTGCTTCATCAATCCCTTACCGATACTTGCAAAGATTAGTAGAGGCATTAACCGACCTTCTTGAAAGGTGCCCGCACTTGGAGTTTGTTCTTCGATGGTGTCAGGTAGCCTTCAGTTGTTTTGTCGGATAATTTGATGTTTCTGTTTGTGTTTTGCTTTTGACTCGGTTCTGCTTGTTTTACCACAGGAGCTCTGCAAACTTCACGGGAACTCCATTCAGCAGAATTCCAGAAACCTTCAACCGGTTTTAAAATCATTACAGAAGGCAATCACCAGAATTCATCAGGATTTGGCTGATACATGTTCTTCGAATGAGTATATGCTTCGGTATTTATGCTCTGTTGGTGACAAGAGATGAATCGAGTGTACTTATCGGCCGGGAGTTTGAAAATTTTTGTTGGAAAGGTATTTACTGCTCGTCGGGTTCTAACATGGACCCTGATAGCATTAATTAGCCGAGGAATACGGATGGCATTCCGGTGCTATATTTCTTCTTCTTGTTCAAATGATATTGTCAAGTGTGTACTGGTTTCTAATTTTGGGACAATTTTTTGCTTGGCTCTTGATGCTTATGATTGGGAGCTTGAGGATGATGTCCAATTTGATGTATTCTATTATGGGACATAAATTTATTACTTGGGTGTTAAGGAACTAGTTAAGGAACTAACCTCTGTTTTTTAATAGTTTAGCTGTTAATCTAATATACATACATTTTCCATCGAAACAAGAAGGGTGGACCTCAAGTAATTTAGCATTTATTAAATAATCAGACCTTTCTACAAGTATATTAAAGTCGGTTATTAATCTTCCAACAACAACAAAATGGGTTGAATATTAACACAAAATACTATAAAAAATATTAAATTATAGGCATAAAGTAACTTTAGTACCTAAACTTAATAAATTTGAACCATGAATTTTTTGCCCACATTAGTCTCTTAATCGAATAACTTTTTTCCCATTTTAGTCTCAGATTTTGAGATAATGACACGTGGCACAATCTGACAGTGTCATAAAAAATTTATCAAATTCAGAGACTAAAAGTCACTTTTCGTAAAATATGCAAGATATTAAATTAAATAAGTTATTATTTATTATTATTTTAAAAAATATTAAACTAAATAAATTATTATTAGTTATTTTTTTAAAAAAGATATTTTTTTATAAAAAAACACTGACATCATAAAGTGCCACATCAACATCTCAAGCCAAGTCAACATGCCACATAAGTATTTCACGTTGATTGTTAGTTAACTAATAGTTGTCATTTAGTGGGACTATTTTGACCCAAAATAAAATGTTAGAAGTGAAAATAAACCAAATAAAAGAATAAAACATTAATAACATAATTAAATAATATTTGAGGAGCATCCTCGGAGAATTATAAAATATTAATAAATGTTGGTTGGATATTGTCTGTTTACGAAAGTTAAACTTTGGTTTAGCCACCCCTTTCTTTGACTAATTAAGAAAGAAGGAAAGCTGGATACTGATTGATTGTCATACACTTCGACAAAATGCAATGGAATTGATCATACTTCAACTTTGCTAGCAGGCAGCAGCCCGCCAATATTTTATCAAGATTATTATTTCAGGCGGAATTTTTTTTGTTTTGTTTTTACAAGCGTTTTAATTGTAAGGTTTAGAGTTTAGGCGTTTTAGTGCAATGGTTTATAATATAAGATTCATAGTTAGAAGTTAAAGTTTAGAGTTAGGGTTTAGGTTTTAGGGTAATATGGTTATGAATTTAAGTTTTAACCTATAAACCCTAAATCTAAAATTCTATTAACACCTTTAAATTCAAAACTACTACACTTCAACTCCTAAACCCTTAATAGAGGTCATAAATCTTAAAACTAAAACGTGTATATAAACAAAGTTTTCACAAGCGCTTGTGTATGAGATAATTACCCTATTATACCATAGTATATGAAAAAAGAGAGAGTGAAATTACAAAAGGTATTTTTATACATACAAAAAAAACTCCCGTGTATATAAATCATAATTACCTACAACTAAAACAGAAAACCAAAAAGCTGCAATAACAAATGTGGGTCATCTGACTAAAAACATGGAAAATTGGAAATCACATGGTGTAATAAACTAAGGCTGACCAAAAAAGAATTTCACTACACGCGCCGTCCCATGGCAGTGGCACCACCATGTCCATGTCCATTAACTCCGTTGGCTCCTCCATTCACCGTGTGAGGCTGCTTGGTCGTCTTCTTCCTCCTGATAACGATAAACCAGGTGAAAGCTTCCAACAATGTGGCCAAAACTCCCAGAAATATGAGGATCCCAATGTAAATTCTCTCCCATTTCTCGTCGGGATTAAGGATGTCGAAACCCTCGAAGATGTTGACGATGCTGAGGATGATGACACCGTAGCCGATCGAATGGTGGTAAATGTTCCAATACAATCTGTATTTGTGCTCCTTGTTCGGCCTCAGAAGCAAAGCGAACACCTGTAGGGACGGAGCCAAGATTTGGTATTGGGGGACAAATTATAAATATTTGAAATTGGGAGAGCAAATTTATAAATAAACCAATTTTTAAAAAAATTTAAATAAGGGGACTAAAGTGAAAAAATAAATTCTTCGGGGGTGGGGGAGGCAATTGCCCCTCCCGAAGCCTTAATGGCTCCGTCCCTGAACACAGGCGGCAAATTGAAGAAAAAGTCTCCTTTGGTATACGTAATTCTAATAGCGACTACTTGTTCGAGAAGTGTCACATACGAGTATGTGTATGAAGTGAAAAATTTACCTGTAGAGTTCCGCAGCAGAAAAGGATGATGCCAATAGTTCTATGGGGATTGTAAGTGATTCCGGGGGAGTCGCTGCCGAGCTTAATACCCGTCGCCCACCCCGCCACGCCGACGACATAGGCCGATGATTGGCAAGCAACGTGGAGATAAAACCATGCAGGGTCTGCAGATTTGAACACCTTCATGTACCTAGCTGTTATGGCTCCCAACGGCATCAAGATTCCCCAGCTGACAGTGTTGAGTACTCCATGAACCTGGAAAATTCGAACAACTCGACTTAAATTTTTTTTAAAAATGAGTGATTTTTGTGTTGAAATTTGAACTGAAATTCGAACAGCTTACGTTTCTTCTTCTTGTTCTGGAACCGGCTGATGAACTCCCTCCCGATTGTCCCGTCAGGAAATTGATACTTCCGGCGGACTGAACGTTGGGTCCAGAAGTAGAATGAGGCTGTATCTGGCCGTTACTCACCGGACCTTCCTGCCAAACCTGGCTGGTGGACAACAAGTTTTGGGAGATTCCCAAAACGGCGAATATCGTCATTTCGTTATTCTCAAACGTCGCCGAAAGACTTGGAACCGGGAAGCTCAAATCCGTCTGTTCCATGGAAGGGTTCAAGCTATCAATCGAGGTTGTGAACGCCTGAGCCACGCCACTGGAGTTGACCAAGGCAACCAAAGCCTGGCTACCCACCATTCGTGGTCCACTGGGATTGATCCCCCACGCCGACCACCGTGATGCGGTGGTGCCGGAGTGCCGGAAAGCAATCTCAACTGTCCCGGCCGATTCATCATATGTCCAGTGGAGATAACAGTTCAAAGCTGGAAGATCGGTGCAGTTGGCATATCGCACGTTGTTGGAAAATGTTTGGGAAAGACAGGTTTGGGCAGAGGACGATGAAGCCAAGAAAGAAACCAGCAGGCAAGAAAACAGGACAAAGTTCCAAGCTTTGATCTCCATGTTCAAACAAATTTTCCAGGAAAATGAAGAAGAAAAGATGGAGAAAGATTGCTGTGTTAAGTACTCAATCTCATTTGTGTATATATAGAAAGAGAATTCAATTTGTAATGAAGTAGAAATTATATCATAGACTCGACTCGCCACTCGATAAAAAAATAATATAATAAATAATAAAATAGATGTTTTTTATTGGTTGAGACCATGAATGACATATCGAGCCAGACCCTATTAATATAATTTCTCATGAAGTAGAGATTAAAGAGAGCAGAGAAGTGGGAAAAGGTCGGTCTTTAAAATACCGTGTAGATGAGCATGTATTTTTTGACTAATTCTTTTCTACATACTATAATTATACACATTTCAATTTAATTTGATGTGATCATACTATAATTATACTTGGTCTTGATTTTCATTTAGGCTTAAATGAAAAATAAGTGTGTAAATTATATTTCTTTTAAACTTTAAGTGATTAAAGTATATTTTGCTAAAAATAGGTGCTTAAAGTTTATACTGTTATAATTTTAGGTACCTGGTAGTTAATTACCGTTAAAAAATTCATTAACCAATCAAAATATGACACGTAGCATGTTTTCCCCCCTCAAAATTAGCAATTTAAAACAATTTTAGGCAAAAAAAAATTAAATTTCTAGAAAATCTCAAAAGGATTCAATTTTTACCAAACAGTCCCCAAATCACTACGATTTCCCAAACCCGAACCCTCAAATCACCGCCGCTTCTGCCACCGATCACTGCCCATGAGCACACCCCTTTGGTCGCCAAATATAGGCGGTCATTTCCCCCGAACGTGAAATCGACGTTCGACTGGCACGTCGTTCGACGTTTTCAGCGACAAAATATTGGGAGAAATGATTGCCTAGGTCCGGCAACCAAAGGGATGTGCTCAGGGCGGCGGAAGCGGCGACAATTTGAGGTTTGGGAAATTTTAGGGATTTGGGGACTGTTTTGTAAAAATTGAATTTTTTTTGGATTTTCTAAAAAAATAAAAAAATTAGGTTTTTTTCTTCAAAAAATTAAAAAAAAAAATCAAATTAGTGCCGTGTGCCAAGCATTGATTGGTTAAGATTTTTTTTAACACCCCTTACCGGTCAAACACCTAAAATTTCAACGAAATAAACTTTAGGCATCTAGAATTTAAAAAAATTATAGTTTAGCCACTTATTTTTCATTTAAGCCTTTCATTTATGAAATGTGTTTTTTCTTCTTTAGGGGGATGGAAGCCAGGGATTATATTGTTATATTAGAATATTTCTTGCTTTTCAGATGCAGAGTATTTGAATTTTTAAACCTTAGTTTGGTTACATACGTAGGATATCAAAACATTAAAACGCAATATATAAAGAAGATATCATCAACATATTATACGAATTATTTAAAAAAAATTAACAATAACAACTGGATTTTATTAATTAAAATAATAAAAAGAATCAAAATTACAATATAACCAAACATAGAGAGAAAAACAAGAACGATAGTTACTAAAAAAACTTATACATAAAACAAAATATCAAACTTAAAGATACGGATTATTTATGTATTTTATAAATATAAGATATTTACAAATAAATACTCAAAAGTTCTCTCTACAATAAGTTTAGAAGAAATTAAGCCGTATACAATTATAAAACGAGCAAAAATGGTAATCAAAGATAGGTTAAGTATTACCATTAATAAACCATAGCGTAGTTAGCAATGCCGTGTATACCTATACAAATGAGACAATTTAACATTTTATTGTTAGTTTAGAAAAAAAAACATTGTATTGTTAGATATCAAATAAATAAAAACATTTTTTACGTGTCAACAACCTCTCGAACAAGTGGTTAAAAATTTTTAGTTGATACATTCTCTTCCTTTAAATTATGGGTTCTAGATCCAGTAGGAACAAATTTCTCTTTCTCCCTCTCCCTAGGTAAGAATTGTTCAAAAAAAACACTTCTTACGTAAGTAATACTGTAATAGCCATTAGTTTTATTAAACAAAGAATAAATATAATAATTATAAAATAATTTAAAAAATTAAAATAGACTAATTACATTGACGGGTATTCTTTAAATCATTGAAGTGCACAAACCAGTCACCAAATCATAAAATAAGATTATGCAAAAAAAAGTTAAAATTTAACCAAACAACTAGAAAAAAAATTATAGACAAATAAACATCAAAGTCGTCGGCGAGAACAAAAACCTTACACTTTTTTGGTGTCCTATGTATGGCCCAACATTAAAAATTAGGATTAGGACTTAATGTTAGTTTTTAGTGTTGAGACATACATATGAGCATAAAAAAGGGTAAAAAAAATTGTGTTCCGTCGATAAAAGATAATATAGAAATATATGTTTTGATATAATAATTAAAAAATATTTTGGACTTAATTAAAAAGAATTTAAAATATTCTCTAAGTCAAAAACAATTTGAAAATAAGTTTGAGGATGTTTCAAAAGGTTTTGGTAAGGTTTGAAATGTTTTTAAGTAGCCAAACCAGTATTTTTAAGGTACTCGTTTCGATACAAGGGCAATCTATATCGATACATTTTGAAACTGCCAAAACGCGTACCGAAACAGGGCTTGTTCGTTTCGATACGAAAAGTTTCTGTTTCGAAACACCCATTGATGTTTCGATACACCTAACGGTCAAAACCTCCCCAACAATCATATTTTTCCAACGGTTATTTGAATGCAGCTCAATGGTCATATGTACCGAAATGGTTTATAACCGTTTCAATACTTCTCAAGTACGTTTCGATACAACCAGAGGCATTTCGATACGGGGTGCTGCATCAGACTTCAACGGCTAGTTCTGAAGAAAGACGTTTCGATACGACCTCTCGTGTTCCGATACGGACAACTCCATAACTGCAATTAATGAGGGAAATAAAGGCTCCAACGGCTCTAAATCAATCCCAACGGTCACCAACAGCTACAAACTCAATTGTGAGTATAAAAGGGACCTCCAAGCATCAAGGAAAGGCTAATGCTTCAATTGTCAACAACCATATGATGTCAAATTGTCTTTAGAGCTTAATTTATCCATTCTTTGTATAGACAACACTTGTGAGCCAAAATTGTCAAATTTGCTCAAGTGTTTAAGTTTGGGTGAGTGCTTTAGTGTGCAAACATCAATCTTGTAAGAGAGATTTTAGTTTACTTATCTTTATCTCTTGTGGAGAGGGTTTGATCAAGCTTTGGGCTAGAAAGCTTTGATCGTTGTAAGAGTTTCCTCCTAATCCTAGAAAAGGGGACGAATCAATTAGTGGATTGATTGTGAAATCCTTAGTGGGAAGCTAAGGTAGTGGATGTAGGTGCTTGTTAGAAGGCCGAACCACTCTAAATTATTGTGTTTTTTTTTTTATCTTTTAGCTTCCACACCTCAATCACCCAAAAATTCAACTTCTCCACTACTTGGCTATCTATAACGGTTGAAGGAAATCGAGCCTATCAAGCTTAACAGATAAACACCATAACACTAATATAAAAATACATATAATAATAATAGCATGTTGACAAACTGACTTTACTACAACTCAACTGTGAGTTATCTTTGAAATTACAAGTACCTATGAATAAGATAAATCAGCTTTTGGATTTAAACTAGAAGTAAATCAACATAATGAATTTTGTTGAATATAAATCAACATAATAATTAAATAAAAGAGTCCATGCTAGAAGTATATTAACTCTTAATTTAGGTTAAGGTTTGAATACACTTAAATAAAAATAATACCTATATCTTATTGAAGATTTTTTCTTTTGTGAATATCTAATTGAAGATTTTTAAGATACGGATAGTTTAAATATTAGTATAAAATATATTAATTAGTAGTATAATGAAATAAAATACACCGACAGGAGAAAATATATAAATTTACAAATTATCATGTCTAAATTTAGTGTTTGTTCTTATGAAAAATTTAAATATTAGAACCCAATAAGTGGTCTCAATAGAAAAACGAATGATGTTCATTTTAAGAGATACATGTTTAAATTGCTACGGGTGTTCAAATTCGGATACTCAGATCGTCGAGTAGCTCTAAAATCAGCCTGTGTCCCGACTCGGGTATTGTAGGTACCCGAAAAATCGGTACCCAAATCTAAAATATATATATATATATATATTAATATAAAAATATTTCATTAGTTTAATATAAAAATATAAAATATGTATTTATTAAATATAAAAATATAAAAAAATAATTTTTTATTAGTTTAATATATATATATATATATATATAAATTGAATATAAAAATATTAAATTTAAATATATCTGATGTACCGGGTAAACTGGGTACTCGAAAATTGCATATTTTGTGACCCAAGACCGACCCGGAAAATGACGGGCCGAGTACCCGACCTGGGTAAAAAAAATTCCGGACAAATACACGATTATTTTTTCTCGGGTAGTCGGGTCGGGTATTTTTGAACGCCCCTACAAATCGTTATTAAAAAAATTTTAAATATCAATTTTGAAAACGGTTTTTCTATCTAAATATTTCGAAAAATCAATTAATTCTCAAAGTATGTTCGTCTCAACATTATTTTTCTAAAATGTGTTTTTTTTTTCTTTTAAGGTGGACTAACTAGAGTCTCATAGCCTTGGCCTCTAAAATTGGGAAAAAAATTATTTTAAAACCTTTGAAATAATAGATTTTTAAATTATACAAAGGTAAAATTGCACTTTGTCCCCATAATAACATTTATTATGTTCGCAATCACAATAAACACAATGCGATCGAGAACGTGACCACAACCGTAATTTAGATCATGGGTCTAATTTTTTAATTCGCCCTATGACCACTAAAATTTCAGAAACAGATCTGACTCCCATGACAATGTTGTGTGTTAGAAACCGATTTTCATTCCTTATTACTCAATCATGAGTTTAGAAGAATTTTAGCTCAGAAATCTAAATTGACATACCGAGTGAAGAACTCGACTCCTACAATTTTTTTTTTGTTTATAGTAAAAATACACATTTAAAATAACAATATTAAACTAAATATATTTTAAGTAGCGTTGTTCTAAAACTATGTTACGTAGTCTTGAATGTTATTTGTGGCGGACTAACTCTTTTCTTGATGTTGAATTTTATCATGCAAATAAAAATATAATATATTAGGAAAATAAAATATTATATTGGAAGGTACCGTAGTACGTAAATACGTACAAAAGGTAATTGGTTGTTAGCGGTTCATTTAAAATACTGTAAAATAAAGGAAAGAAGATGTAATTGACATCAGAAGATGGTGTGTTAGCTTAGCTGCATTTGGCAACCAAACTCCACCCCCTTGGGAATAAATCTGTGTTCACATTTGCACGAGCTCAGTTGTTAAGGTAACAATTGTTGTTTTTAGAAGTCATGAGTTCGAGCACCAACAGCTGCAACATGGTGATTGAGCATGTATTATTAAATGGTTAAGAGTATAATTTATGAGTGAAATGAATGAATGAGATCATCGATTTCACTCATTCAATAAACACCCTAAACCCGCACCCGACCCGACAATATTCTTTAAAAAATTTGACCCGACCCGAAAATAAATATACTAAATCCAACCCGACCCGACCCGAACTATATAAAATAAATTAAATTTAGGGACCTAATTGTAAAAAAATAATTTTAAGGGACTTAATTGTAAAAAATTATAATTTAAAGGACTAAATTATAAATAAAATTCAATTTTAAGGACTTAATTATAATATATATATATATATAAAGAGGGGTATTGTTATAAATATCCCTAAAAATTTAGGGGAAAATTACACTATTAGTCTCGAGTCGGATCGGGCAGGATATTTTCCACCCTAAACCCGAACCCGACCCGACCCGAGTATACCTTTAGCAAAAATCCGACCCGACCTAAACTCGATTTTTTCATTAAAAAATCCGACCCGATCGGATCGGAACCCATCAGATCCGGATAAAATGCCCATCCCTACTGTTACGATGGCGAGATTGACGAACTCAAACAACGTGACGAACTCATCAAGAAAATTTCCCACTTGCGTGTAAACTAAAAAGCTGCTCTAAATTTCAATACAAATTACTTAAAAACAAGAAACGGAGTTGTCTTGTTTGTTTGGAGGGAAAATTCAAGAAAGAAAGAAAAAAATAATAAATAAACAACCGTTTTTTGACTTGGGAAAAAATCTATGTCGCCGGCTAGATTTGGCATTTGTTTATCAACACTTTATTATTATATATTTTACCTTGTGTAATTGGTATTATTATAATATGTGTAAAAATGTAATTATTTTTTAATAGTATTAAAGTGATTATAAAGTAGTATATATTTATATTTTTTAAACTTTTTAATAAGAGACATACATTTTACAGACAAAGTTGCTCGAACTTGAGTTTTTTAGGACATCATCCTCTTTTTCATTGGCAATTTGCATCACTCTTTGGGTTCAAGATAAAATTATTTGCGTGAACTACATAAATGGTTCCCTGACTATGACTCAATTCTTTGTTGAATCCCCTGACTAAGAAAAGTTACAAATAGGTCCCCGACTAATCGCGACTAACAAATCGGTCTAATTCTGTTAAAAAATAAATGAATGATGTCGTGACAGTTAATAAAATATATATAATAACAAATTTAACCCTTAACCTTTAATTTTTTTTAATTTGGTCATAAATTTAAATTTTTAGCTCTCAACATTTAAATGTTACAACATTTTAGTCCTTTAAATCTTAAACTTCATCTTCTTTCCTTCTAAAAATAAAAGGTATGCATCTCCTGTTGTGGGTAACTCATTGTAGATGGCTACCGTAAACATCAATGGATGTTTTGATTCTTCAAGGTTTTCCATTGCTCATACAAATGGGGTTGCAAATGGCTACCGTTACTATCAATGAAGGTTTGTTTTTTTAGAAGAGAAGAAAATGAAGTTTAGGATTTAAGGGACTAAAATATTGTAATATTTAAATATTGAGAGATGAAAATTTAAATTTATGACCAAATTAAAATAAAATGTAAAAGTTGAGGGTTGAATATATTTTATTAACTAGCACGTCATCATCTATTTACTTTTTAACGAAATTAGACCGATTTGTTAGTCATGATTAGTTGGTGGACCTATTTGTATCTTCTTATAGTCAGAAGACTCAACAAATAATTGGGTCATAGTTGGGAGACCATTTATGTAGTTTACTCAAATTATTTTTAATAAAATTGTATCATATAATCATATATTTAATAGAATAATATTTTGAAGTAAGTACGAAGACATTTTCGGTTCACATTTTAGAATTGTAATAAGTAGCATGATTATGCTAATTGTTGAGTGGATCACACGAATGATAATAACCAAGAGGGGGGGTGAATTGGAATTTTAACGATGTTGTAACGGAAATTGCAACTAAAAATATTGACACAGGAATTTAGAGTGGTTCAAGTTCACCAACCGAACTCTACATCCACTACCTTAGTCTCACCAAGGATTTGCAACAATTTCCACTAAATTGTTCGTCCCCTTTTTCCAGGACAAGGAGGCAACCTTTACAATTTCGGTTAATTTTTCTACCCAAAAATTAACCCAATCCTCACACAAAAGAACAAAGAAATTTGGTGGCTAATAAGGTATCTCTCAATACAAATGATAGCCCAATATCAAGCACTCAACCCAATTGAACAAAATAGAAATGAAGGATACAATTGGGGTTTCTAGACAAAGTAGGATTTTTGCACAAATGCTTGGATTTGATGTTTTGATATCTTCTTGAGGTTCAATGTTATGTTGCTGGAGCTTCTTGGACTCTTTTTATACCATCTTGATGATTTCCAACCGTTGTGGGTGTTAGCTTTAAGTTTGGAGCCGTTGGAAAGCTTTTTCTCCACTTTCTTGCACTTTTCCAGCTATGCGTATCGATACTCTATAGTGGGGTATCGATACCTGTCTCACAAGAAAATAGCCGTTGTGTACAAATAATAAAGGGGTATCGATACGCGTTCTTAGCGTATCGGTACTGGGTATCGAAACGGCACAGGCCGTATCGATACCTTTTTCTCGACATAGCTCACTGTCAAAATCGGTATCGATACTAGGGTTAGGGGTATCGATACTGGTTTAGTGACCGTTTAAAAATCTCAACGGTTATATTTTTAAACCGACTTTTAAATTAATAATTTTTAAAACGGTATCGATACTGGTTGATCCGTATCGATACTGATTTCATAGCGTATCGATACTGGGGTTTTTCGTATCGATACTTGTTCCGACAGTGGCAAACTTTGCTAAAAAGGTATCGATACTGGTTGACGTTTTTCAATATTTTTGCCTTGGAACACTTAGAAAATATTTGAGTTTGAGTTCTAATAAATCAGTTTAAAGTCTTTGGAGTTTCAAAAACTTATTAAGGGATTTGTACAAACAATTTTAAGTTCTTCAATTTGATCCTTAAAGATCTAGTTATATCAAAATCAAACATAGGTTTTACAATCTCCCCCTTTTTGATATAACAAAACCAAAACTTAAAATTTTTGACAACTTTTGAAAATTAACTCCCCCTTAATATAAGCTTGATATTTCAATTTAGTTAAGATCAAAAATATTTCTCAAATTCAAAATTCTTAACTCCCCCTTGATGTAAGCTTGATAAAATCAA
Source organism: Hibiscus trionum (assembly GCA_030270665.1). Lineage (NCBI taxonomy): Eukaryota > Viridiplantae > Streptophyta > Magnoliopsida > Malvales > Malvaceae > Hibiscus > Hibiscus trionum. The sequence continues at coordinate 612,340 of BSYR01000033.1, read as the reverse complement.
AACCAAATTTTTTTTTAAGTTTGTTTGTGAGCTATTCTTCTCCCCCTTTTTGTTAGATCAAAAAAATTGTGAGAGCATAATGTGCATCAAATATCAAGAGTATAAAGATAAGCAACATAATCTTATTATATCATAAAACGAGAAATCCAAAACATAAGCAAACCTAAATCCTAAATAATCAAAGCATAGGTAATAATCTTAATAATAAACTTAATCCTAAGAACATAAAACATAGGTGCATAAAAAAAATCCTAAATGATATGATATGATATGCAAGGATAGAAGTCTAGGCATTATCTTCATCGTCTTCATCATCTCCATCTTCATCTCCCAAAGGGTCATTGTTCCTCATGCTATTGCGCCATTCATCATGGAAAGCGGCAATGGAAATATTCGAGGAATTTTGCCCGCTCTCGAGAGATGTAAGGCGATTCTCCATACCCGTCATCCTCGTATCAAATGTAGTTTCTATAGAGGTAAGACGAGTATTCAACCCGGTGAATTGTTCATTTAGATATGTCATGAGATTTTCCATATTGGGTTGAGGAACTTGGGGAGCTTGAGGAGGTGGAGGAGCTTGTTGTTCTAAGACGGCGGCGGCCTCGGGTGGAAGCTCGGTAAGGCGTAGCCAATTTCCATTAAAATAATGAAATTTACTTCGAGCAAGAGAATGTTCGTCGATAGGATCGGTGAGAGAAGATGCAAGATCAAACGAACAATCAATATCCTTTTGAACAAAGTAATAGCTTAAGGCCGTACCATAGATAAAAGATGTGATGAGAGGAGTTTCACGTTGTTGAACATGATAAGCAATCTCATTGAACATGATGCGAGCAAGATTTGGGCGTTTTCGTTGACGGAAACTTCGAATCCAAAAATCATCCAATAGACGGATGGTGGAATATTTGCCTCCGGAGGGACGAAACCACCATGATACCATCAAATGTAGGATTCGATCATGAGCATTGAGGACGGTTACGGAACCGCTAAGAACATGCCCTAAGGCATTCTCATTATCTTCACCTTCATCCTCCAATTTAAAAACCTCACAAATAGACTTGACATCAAGAACAATTTGTTTCCCCATAAGATAAGATCGGATGGCAACGACTTCTCCATTACGATAGATGCATTTAGCATTAGAAAAGAAAATTAAAACCAAAAGCCGATAATAAATACCCGGAATAGTGAGAAAATCCATGAACTTCCAAAGACGAAGAAGCGGAAGATATTCAAACTTGAAGCGCTCGGAATCGAGGAAAGGGATGGATACGATTCTCTCCGCACGAATTTTGTAATTTTCAAATTGGCGGAAATAAGGAAGACCTTGGGAATGCTCAAAGGATTGGTTGTAGATTGTAGCATAATCTGGACGAGGAACCGATCCGGGAGTTGAAGAGTCTCCGGCAAGAAGAACTCTTTGACGTTTCCTTGAATGCTCTTTTGGTGCCATAGATGATAGAAATTTTGAAGAGAGAATTTTGAGAGAGAGCAAAAAGCTTTGATTCAAGGGTTTCTTTTGATTTTTGGTGAAGAATATGAAGGAGAAGAGACCTTTATATAGCCAAAAACGTTTAGGGTTAATAGGATATTAAAGAGTTTTAATTTTGGTAAAATTAGATCTCATTAAAAGCCTATTTAATGCCATCAGCGCGAAAGGGTATCGATACTCCTTAGTGGGTATCGATACGGGGATAGAATTGTCTTTCCACAAATTTGACCGTTGAAGGAGGTATCGATACTCATTAGATGGTATCGATACAGGGATAGAATTGTCTTTTCTTACTTCTGACCGTTGGAAGAGGGTATCGATACGCATGTGTCGGTATCGATACGCGTGAAGCGATGAGAAATTCTGAGAAATTGAAATGAAGAACAAGTATCGATACCCATTGGGCAGTATCGATACCTTATGCCCAGAATTTTGCCTATTTGGTTGAAAATAACTAAAGACATGAACTTAACATCTCTTAAAAGTATGCAAATGATGAATGAATAGGTCTAAGCATATTTTAACAGAAACATACTCCCCCTAACTATATGCATGGAAGAAATTGGGAGACTAAACACATAAACATGGTAATTTCACAAAATCAAGCATATTTAATTTTAAAAAGAAGGTCCTAAAGGTCAAGATAGGCTAGTTAGACCCAACTCTCTCCTAAGGGACCAAAAACGCTCTTTATCTAATGGTTTTGTGAAAATGTCCGCTAATTGATTTAAGGTGTCTACATACTCTATAGCCACATCTTTCTTAAGGACATGATCTCTAATGAAATGATGCCTTATTTCTATATGTTTGGTTCTAGAGTGTTGGATGGGATTTTTCGTTAAACATATTGCACTTGTATTATCACATTTAAGGGGTATGGTTTCTATTTTTACACCATAATCTAAGAGCTGTTGCTTCATCCAAAGGACTTGAGCACAAAAACTCCCTAAGGATATGTACTCGGCTTCGGTGGTAGATAAAGCTACACTATTTTGTTTCTTAGAGAACCAAGATATGAGCATACTACCTAGGAATTGACAAGTTCCCGAAGTACTTTTCCTATCGATTTTGCAACCCCCATAATCCGCATCCGAATAAGCATGAAGGTTAAAGGTAGAGATTCTAGGGTACCAAAGACCTAAACAAGGAGTGTCTCTAAGATACCTAAAGATCCTCTTAACGGCTATAAGGTGAGACTCTCTAGGACTAGCTTGAAACCTAGCACACAAGCAAACACTAAATAGTATATCAGGTCTACTTGCGGTAAGGTAAAGCAAAGATCCAATCATAGAACGATAAAGCTTAGAGTCAACACACTTACCTCCTTCATCTTTGTCAAGCTTTGTAGATGAGCTCATAGGAGTGGCTTGAGGCTTTGTGCTCTCCAAGCCAAACTTGTTGAGCATATCCTTTATGTATTTTGCTTGATTTATGAAGGTGCCATCCTTCTTTTGTTTGATTTGGAGTCCCAAAAAGAATGAGAGCTCCCCCATCATGCTCATCTCAAATTCACCTTGCATTAACTTAGCAAACTCTTGACAATAACATTCATTAGTAGAACCAAAAATAATATCATCAACATAGATTTGAACTACTAAGATGTCATTTTTATACATTTTTATAAAGAGTGTAGTGTCCACCTTACCTTTTTCAAATCCTTTTTCAATCAAAAAATTTGAAAGCCTTTCATACCAAGCTCTAGGAGCTTGTTTTAAACCATAAAGTGCTTTGGTAAGTTTGAAAACATGATTTGGAAATTTTGAATCTTCAAAACCCGGTGGTTGTTCCACATACACTTCCTCGTTTATAAAACCATTTAAAAATGCGCTTTTAACATCCATTTGAAAAAGCTTGAAATTATGATAACATGCATATGCAAGCAACATCCTAATGGCTTCCATTCTAGCTACGGGTGCATAGGTTTCATCAAAATCTATTCCCTCCTCTTGAGTGTAACCTTGTGCTACAAGTCTAGCTTTATTTCTCACAATGTTACCACTCTCATCTAGTTTGTTCCTAAAGACCCATTTAGTTCCTATTGTAGATTGATTACTAGGCCTATCAACTAATGTCCAAACATTACTTCTCTCAAATTGATTTAACTCTTCTTGCATAGCCATAATCCAAAAATCATCTTTCAATGCTTCTTTGATATTTTTAGGCTCTATGCATGAGATAAATGCAATATGATTCATTAATCTAAGAGAAGAACGAGTGGTTACCCCCTTGGATGGATCACCCAAGATTTCACCATCTTTGACATAGTTCAACTCCCTTGGATAGCTAACTTCCTTTTCCTCAATAGCCAAGTCCCTCAAGGCTTCAAGAGGTGGATCTTGTGTGTCTTCTTCTTTTGGTTGAATCTCATCCTTCTTTGAAGTTTGACCTCCATCAAAGGTATTTGTGATTCCTACATTATCATCATCACAAGAATCCTTCCTAGGAAGGGGATTATCATCGAATACAACATGAATAGATTCTTCTACAACTAAAGTTCTTTTGTTAAATACTCGATAGGCTTTAGAGGTTAAAGAGTAACCTATAAAAATAGCTTCATCACTTTTTGCATCAAATTTACCTAAATTATCTTTTCCATTATTTAAAACAAAACATTTACATCCAAAAGGGTGGAAGTAGCTAATATTAGGCTTTTTAGATTTTAAAATCTCATAAGGTGTTTTCTTTAAAATCGGCCTAATGGTTACTCGATTTATAATATAACAAGCTGTGTTTGTTGCTTCCGCCCAAAAATATTTTGGTAAATTATTTTCGCAAAGCATAGTTCTAGCCATTTCTTGTAAAGTTCTATTTTTCCTCTCAACTACCCCATTTTGTTGAGGAGTTCGAGGAGCTGAAAAATTATGGCTAATACCATTTTCATTTAAAAAATCTTCAAATCCTAAATTTTGAAATTCAGTTCCATGATCACTTCTAATATGTGAAATTTTAAGTTCAAGATCATTTTGAATTAATTTTGAAAATGTGATGAATTTTTCCAAAGCCTCATCCTTAGTACTTAAAAAGAGAACCCAAGTGAATCTAGAAAAATCATCAACTAATACAAAAGCATATGATTTGCCACCCAAGCTCATAGTCCTAATTGGCCCAAATAAATCCATGTGGATTAGTTGTAAACATCTACTAGTAGAAATGTCATTAATGGATTTAAAGGAAGATCTATGTTGTTTACCCTTTGAGCATGCATCACAAATTTTATCGTTCGAAAATTTTATCTTGGGTAAACCTTTAACTAGGTTTAGAGAGACTAGTTTTTCTAAAACACTTGTGCTAGCATGTCCTAGCTTCCTATGCCACAACCATGCATCATTTTCGTTTTGAGCAACTAAGCATGCATGAGATGTATGAATGTCATCTAGATGCACCATGTATATATTCCCTATGCGATGACCTATGAGCATAATATTATTAGTTTTAATGTCTACAATTTTACAACCGGTTTTATCAAACATAACATTAAAACCTTTATCACATAGTTGACTTATGCTCAATAAATTATGTTTAAGACCATTGACATATAAAACATTTTCAATGAGAGTAGTAGAGTGATTACCTATGGAGCCAATACCTTCAATGTGGCCTTTGGAGTTGTCACCAAATGTTACTACTCCTCCACTTTTTGGCTTTAGATCCATTAGTCGACTCTTGTCTCCGGTCATGTGTCTCGAGCATCCACTATCAAGGTACCATGAGTTTTGACTTTGTGCTTTGGCCTTGTAGCAATGCTCCCCCTACAAACAAAGATATTTAAACTTTTGTTTTTGGTACCCAAATCATTTTGGGTCCATGTGTGTTAGTTCCTAAAACTTTGGTTCCCTTAGGAATCCAAGGTGACATAGCAATAATATTATTAGATTTAACAAGTTCCTTAGGAACCCATACATTTCTAATTCTTTTAACTTTACTATGTCTAGGATAGTTTCCTTGTTTGTAGTAGTTAGTCTTTTTCTTATATTGGTGTGTTCTAGAGGATTCTCCTATGTCATGTTTGACACTACAATTATTTTTTTAAAGACTTTTTGAGCTCATTTAGCTCACTTAACACCTTTTGGTGTTCACAATTATTTTGAGATAAAAGATTATTAAGATCAATATTTTCTTTTTGAAAGAATTTGAGTTCATCTTCTAATCCTAATACCTTTTTCTCAATTTTAGAATTAGTTTGAGTAAGTGAGTCATTTTTCTCTTTTAATTCTAGAATAATTTTTCTATTCCTAATAACCGACTCCTTATACTTCTCAACTAATTCATCATATACCTTTTGTAACTCATCATAAGCATCATTTAATTCTTCATATGAATAATCTAAAGTAGATGAGTTAGAGGTTACCAAGGAGGAATCTTCCTCAAGTGCCATGAGGCAAAGGTTCGCCACTTCTTGTTCGTCATCCTCCGATAACTCCTCATCACTCCAAGTAGCAAGCTTGGCTTTGAGCTTTTTCTTCTTCTCAAAGCCCTTCTTCTTGAGTTGAGGGCACTCCGAACGTATGTGGCCGGGTTGTCCGCACTCGAAGCAAGTGATTGGATCCCTTCCTTCTTCTTTGTTCTTGCTTTTAAAGTCCATTTTCCTTTGGATTTTTCTTCCTCGGTTGGACCTCATAAGGCGTGAGAATCGTTTGGCTATCATAGCCAATTCTTCAAGCTCATCCTCATCACTAGATGAGCTTTCATCAAGTTGGGATGTTTTAGCCTTGAGAGCTATTCCTATTTTCTTCTTTTTCTCCCCTTCAAGCTTTTCCATTCTTTTTTCTTCTTTCTTTCTTTCATCTTCTCTTCCTTGCTTCATGATCTCGTGAGTAAGGAGAGAGCCTACAAGTTCATCAAGCTTTAGAGTTTTTAAATTCTTTGCTTCGATGATTGCGGTTCTCTTCCCATCCCAAGATTCGGGAAGTGAATAGAGTAGCTTTCGGACAAGCTTGTCTTCCGGTATAACTTCTCCATAGCCCTTTAGACCATTTACAATTGTGGAGAATCGATCAAACATCTTTGACACCGTCTCATCAAATTCCATTTTGAAATTTTCATAACTAAGATTGAGAATTCCAATCTTAGTTTCTTTGACATCGTTGGTGCCTTCATAGGTGGTTTCAAGAGTGTCCCACACTTCTTTGGCACTTTCAATTGATGAGACCTTTGAGTAGATGTCCGGACCGAAAGCACAAAATAGCATGTGAAGAGCTTTATCATTTACTTGGATCTTTTTCCTTTCCTCTTCACTCATTTCCGTTCTTCTTTTAAGCACCATCTTGCCATCAACATCTTGCTTCAATGGAATATATGGTCCATCCTCAATGACATCCCACACAAGATAGTCACTTGATTTAATGAATAGACGCATTTTATTTTTCCAAAAAGAGTAGTTCTCACCATTGAAGAAAGGAGGCTTTGTGGTGGATTGTGAGTCGTACATGCCGGGAGCGGAGGTTGAAGCCATCTCTTGATATTTTGATGATGATCACACTTCTTCCAAGGATATCCTCTTGTGGTTGTTAATCCTCAAAGAGTTAAGCTCTGATGCCAATTGTTGAGTGGATCACACGAATGATAATAACCAAGAGGGGGGGTGAATTGGAATTTTAACGATGTTGTAACGGAAATTGCAACTAAAAATATTGACACAGGAATTTAGAGTGGTTCAAGTTCACCAACCGAACTCTACATCCACTACCTTAGTCTCACCAAGGATTTGCAACAATTTCCACTAAATTGTTCGTCCCCTTTTTCCAGGACAAGGAGGCAACCTTTACAATTTCGGTTAATTTTTCTACCCAAAAATTAACCCAATCCTCACACAAAAGAACAAAGAAATTTGGTGGCTAATAAGGTATCTCTCAATACAAATGATAGCCCAATATCAAGCACTCAACCCAATTGAACAAAATAGAAATGAAGGATACAATTGGGGTTTCTAGACAAAGTAGGATTTTTGCACAAATGCTTGGATTTGATGTTTTGATATCTTCTTGAGGTTCAATGTTATGTTGCTGGAGCTTCTTGGACTCTTTTTATACCATCTTGATGATTTCCAACCGTTGTGGGTGTTAGCTTTAAGTTTGGAGCCGTTGGAAAGCTTTTTCTCCACTTTCTTGCACTTTTCCAGCTATGCGTATCGATACTCTATAGTGGGGTATCGATACCTGTCTCACAAGAAAATAGCCGTTGTGTACAAATAATAAAGGGGTATCGATACGCGTTCTTAGCGTATCGGTACTGGGTATCGAAACGGCACAGGCCGTATCGATACCTTTTTATCGACATAGCTCACTGTCAAAATCGGTATCGATACTAGGGTTAGGGGTATCGATACTGGTTTAGTGACCGTTTAAAAATCTCAACGGTTATATTTTTAAACCGACTTTTAAATTAATAATTTTTAAAACGGTATCGATACTGGTTGATCCGTATCGATACTGATTTCATAGCGTATCGATACTGGGGTTTTTCGTATCGATACTTGTTCCGACAGTGGCAAACTTTGCTAAAAAGGTATCGATACTCCTTGATGGGTATCGATACTGGTTGACGTTTTTCAATATTTTTGCCTTGGAACACTTAGAAAATATTTGAGTTTGAGTTCTAATAAATCAGTTTAAAGTCTTTGGAGTTTCAAAAACTTATTAAGGGATTTGTACAAACAATTTTAAGTTCTTCAATTTGATCCTTAAAGATCTAGTTATATCAAAATCAAACATAGGTTTTACACTAATGACACATCAACATTTAAAATAAAATAATTAACAAAGTAAATGGAATAATTAATTTTATATTAAATTAGTAACTACTACAAATAAAAAAATTCATTTAAATCATTGCAAATAAAGAAATAATATATTTTTAATTAGATTGATAACTATGGATTATAATGAGGTTAAATATACATTTAATATCTGAACTAGACATATTTTCTTAAGTTTGCACTTAAAAAATATTTGCTCTCTAGTTGGAACTTAAATTTTGATTCAATTCACTGTTTTAATACCGTTATTAACGATGTTAACTTTTGATGACACAACAATATAAAAATATACCACATGTAAATAGTAATGTTATTGTGTATGTATCTTCTAAAAGAAACTTGAATATGTAAAACTTAATTAAAAGCACAAAAACAATAGATGAAATGAAAGTTTGACTATCAATTTTGAATATTTTTAAGTACCAATTTAAAAAAAATGTGTTAATGATTCAAATAAAAAGTTAATATTAGAATACAAATGTAGAATATAAAAGCATGAATACTATAATATCAATAATAAAAATATAAATTTATACCGACATTAATAATATATTTTGAGATCCACTAATTGATCTAGCAGCTAAATATATATATATATAACCTTATTTTGTATGAATTCAAATTCTGACATAAAAATGTAATAGCTCTATTTAATAAAAAATAAATATATTTTATATTAATAATTATAATTATACTATTTAATAACATACAAAAATTGATATATTAAATTACATGCCGTGTGGAGTTAGTTATTCTTAAACCAACGAGACAATAAGAATTAGTCAAAAAAACATTATTTGATTTAGGAATGAGCTCCAAGTTTACTCATTAAATAATAAATATAATTAAGATATTGTTAACAAATGTTAATATATATAGGCAATGGATAACTGATAGCGGATTACATTAGCTGGTAGCTGATTGCATTAGCTGATTTGACTAGCGGATTGTATTAGCTGATTGTATAAAAGTGTTTAGTAAAATTAATTGATAGCTGATAGCTGTTTGATTATTTAAACAAGCAAAATGACATATAAGGACATGATTATATTCAATACTTGTTTGAATAATTTATCAGTTATGAATATTTTGTATCTAATAAATATTAATTAGATTTGTAAAAATTATTTTTAATATAAATTTCCTAAACATATTTGAAAGATTTATATATTAATTTATTATTTATATAATTATTAAAAAATTTATATGCACATATAAATATGTGATAATAAAAAATAGAATTAACTTACAAATATCACCATATAAATTAGTAGTAACAAAAAATAAGTCGAATATTTAATATGTTATTATTTATATTAAAAAATATTATTTAATTTAAGTTATTTGGAGATTTTTGGTAATTGTTAAGGGTAAAAGAGTCATTACAATATCAAACCTCTAATCTCAAAAAGCTCATATTAGGAGCTTTTTCAAAATTAGCTTTTTCACCTGAATCCGCTCTTTCAATCCGCTATTTACCAAACATCAATATTAGCGGATTTGACTAGTCAAACCTCTAATTATACCTCAAACCTCTAATTTTTGCTCAAACCGCTATTTACCAAACAAGTCCATATATTTTATTTTAGATTAATCAAGTCTTTGCATTCTAAAAAAAGTAAACAGACAAAGTAAACGTAGGTAACAACGACCATGTCAAGTATTACTCTTCTAGCTTAAAATACTAAACAATTTTAAATTTTTTAAATTTATATTTTTTTATTCAAGTAAATTATTACTATAAAAAATAAATTAACAATCTCTCGATCTGATTATATAATCATATAAGTATTTTTTTTTTTGATTAAGTAAGCTTTATAATAATATTTTCAAGTTAAATTTTGAGATTCGAACTCAGACAGGAGTAAAGCAAATGAACATTCATGACCACTTGATCAATTAGTGAATCTCATAGTATAAATATTTAAAAAATGATTATGCTAAAAGCTCATTTAGTTGCAAATTAAGGATTAAAGTTTTGTTTACACCCAAATAAATGGATTAAAATTTTGGGTAAACTACAATGAAGGTCACTCAATTATGGGTAAAATTACACTTGGGTCATCCAATTATTAAAAGTTATATTTGGGCCACTCAATTATTGGTAAGGTTATATTTGGGTCACTTATTTATTAAAGGTTACGTTTGGGTCACCCAATTATGGGTAAGGTTACGTTTGGGTCACCATTCATATTTAAAAAAGTACATCAATTTAGTCATTTTTTTTCTTCTAAATCACTTGTATACCCACGTTAACATTAGATTATTTCATTTGAAATCATTAATTAATCTAATACACAAATTGATATACTTTTTTTTTAATATGGAGGGTGACTCAAACATTACTTGTAATTGATCTAAATGTAACATTTAATAATTGGGTGACCCAAATATAATCTTACCCATAACTGAGTGATCCATATGTAACTTTTAATAATTGAATGATCCAAATGTAACCTTACTCATAATTAATTGATCTCTGTTGTAGTTTACCCTAAAATTTTATTTTGTAGTTTTAGCCAAAGCCTTGTTACAATGGTTAGGAAGAAACCAATCATTCACAACAAGTCACTACTCCGATCACATCTGCCACCGTGAGTGGTGTTTCCGATGGCTAGCCTAGAGGTTATGATAATAATGAATGATTAACCAAGAAAATAAACAAAAAGATGTCTACTTTTTTTATTCATAAGCTCTAATATCTCTAATAGAATACCGGTAGTAACCACCGGCACTTACTGATCAATCCTCCATAACCGTTTGCAACCGTCAAAAATCAAATACAGTTATACAGATACCTTCACTGTCCCGTAAGAAAATTTATACTTCCGGCGGATTGAACGTTGGGTCCAGTCGTAGAATGAGGCTGTATCTGGCCGTTACTCACCGGACCTTCCTGCCAAACCTGGCTGGTGGATGACAAGTTTTGGGGGATTCTCAAAACAGCAAATATCGTCATTTCGTTATTCTCAAACGTCGCCGAGAGACTTGGAACCGGGAAGCTCAAAGCCGTCGGTTGCATGGGAGGGCCAAAGCTATTAATCGAGGTTGTGAATGCCTGAGCCACGCCACTGGAGTTGACCAAGGCAACCAAAGCCTGGGTGCCCACCATTCGTGGTCCAATGGGATTGATTCCCCACGCCGACCACTGCGACGAGGTGGTGCCGGTGTGTCGGAAGGCAATCTCAACTGTCCCGTCCGATTGATTATATGTCCAATGGAGGTAACTGTTCAAAACTGGAAGATCGGTGCAGTTGGCATATTGCATGTTGTTGGAAAATGTTTGGGATCGACAGGTTTGGGCAGAAGAAGATGAAGCCAAGAAAGAAACCGACAGGCAAGAAAACAGGACAAAGTTCCAGGCTTTGATCTCCATGTTGCGTTACTTACAAAAACAAGATTCCCAAAATTTGTTTCTCAAGCTAATTTGTTGTTTTAAGTCCTCTAGGAACTCAACAACAAGTGTATATATATATAAAAATTAAGTTTAGTTTAGATAAAAATGAGCGAAGAACCCAAAGAGTGTTCTATGTTGAGAAGATAATATTATTTCGACTCGAACTTAAACATTTTTTGTCTGTAACATGTTCTTAAATTTATCAATAATTAAAATGTAAAATAAATATATACTAACATGAGACTACATAAAAAATGTTTAAAAATATGAGCAGAGAAGTCTTCAAAAGATAAAAGAGCTTGTATTAAAAATAAAGAAATATTGGTAAAATATTATATCATTAATGTCAACGATTTTTAGAGCATACGGTTAAAAGCTCTTAGTTGATATCGGATGAAAATTCTCTGCCCCTTTTCGGTGCCCCTACTTATATCTCCACGCTTAAAATTAAGTTTAGGGTTTAGGGTTTAGGGAATTTAGGGTAGTGTATTTTCTAGGGTATAGGTTGTAGAGTTTATGATTTAAAAGTTAGGGTTAGGGCTTGGAATTTAATTTTGTACTATTTTTTAATGTTGGGGCATAAGTAGGGGCACCAAAAAGAGGCACAAAAATTTTATCCGTTGATATCCGGGTAAAAATCCTCTGCCCCTTTTCGGTGCCCCTACTTATGTCCCGACACTAAAAAACACTACAAAATTAAATTCTAAGCCATAACCCTAAACCATACACCTTATACCCTAAAAATACACCATACCTTAAATTCCCTAAACCCTAACCACAACCCTTAACCTAAAACCCTAAACCCTAAACTTAATTTTGAGCATGTGGGCATAAGTAGGGGTACCAAAAAAAGCAGAGGATTTTCATCCTTGATATCCTCCCTCCCTTCTTATATTGTGGTTCAATATCTATAAGGAGTAAATTTTCTCAATCCCATCAAAAATTGTTCAAAAATATTATTTGTATCATTAATGAAACAAATAATGAGATATCATTAAAAATAAAGAAATGTATTTAATGAAGACTTTTTTTAATATATTTATTCTCATTTGATGAAAGTATATTAATTTTTTTCTATAATCTATAATAATATATTATCATCTTATTAAATAACAATATATAAATTATACAAGTACATTAAATATAAACCCTTGGGATAATAGTTCACCTAAATTCTCGCTAATGACAAATGCAAATACGTAATCATTTGTAAATGAGATTGATTTCCGTTTCTTGAATTTTTATGTACCTTTGCTTAGTCGGTCAAACAATCTACCTCGCAACCATACCGTAATAATTAATCAAATTTTATTAAAAATAATTCTGTAAATAATAAATAATATATAGATTATTCAAATATACTTGGTAATATTATATTATAAAATATTTTTCACAATCTATTCAATATTAATAGATGTAAAATATTAACAATTAATGAAGTTATTTAAACAAGTATTGAATATATTAATGTATGTATATATCATTTTGTTTGTTCGAATAATCAAACAACTATAAATTATCAGTTCATTTTACCAAACACTTTTATACAAACCGCTAGTCAAATCTACTAATATAATCAACTATAAATTATAGGTTAATATAATAAGCTATTAACTATATGCTAATTCTCAAACAAACCATTATAATTTAAGATTTTCCCTTAATGTCAATTAATTTAAAACCGATTGCCTAAATAATTCAGTCAATATTTTTTTAAGTGATAATCTTGTTATTGTATGTTATTTAATAATGTTTGTTTTCCTATTCTAAACCTTGATGTTCCCTTCATTAATTTTCAGATAATATAGTTTAAGGCGGTTCACCCATATTTCTTGTTGATTCATCCAAACAATGTTGCTTCATAAAACATTAATATTTGATAGTTGGTTCTATTTGTATCCGCTTCACATTTGGACAATATGGGTGGAACCGAGGTATTGGGGTGCGGTCGCGTCCTTAAAAGTATTAAATTTTAAAAATTTATCTAGTTTATATAATTTTATTATATTTTTTATTAATTATCTAATTTCGCGTCCTTTAGAATTTTAAGTTAAATTACGTAAATTATCACCGAACTTTACTCTCAAACATATTTTAGTCACTAAAGTTACAAAACGTTTAATTTACTCACGGAAATTTAGACATCGAACGTTTTTTGTCATTTCACCGTTCAACGTCGTCGTCGTTCGGTTTTTTCTCACCATCTTCTCACCATCTCCCTCCTCCCCCGTCGAATGGAGCTCGTTTCTCAATATATTACTTTCTTCGTGCTAATGAAGCTTTCCACCATTCGAATCTTGCAAAAATTCTTCCGTTTGTTGGTAAATAGACGTCATCGTAAAGTTAACGAAAGAGTAACAAAAAAAACATTCAATGTTTAAACTTCAGTGAGTAAATTGAATGTTTTGAAACTTCAGTGATCAAAATAGTCCCGAGAGTAAAATTCAGTGATAATTTACGTAATTTACCCAAAATTTTATAATTCTGCATCTTCTAACCTTATGATCGGGTAAATTACACATATTATCACTGAACTTTGCTCCATGACCTATTTTGGTCACTGAACTTTCAAAACGATCAATTTATTCACTGAATTTTATTTTTTACCTATTTTGGTCATTTTAAATTATTTTATTAATATTTTGGTATAACTTAACATAATTTATTATTATTAAATATAAAAATAATTTAAAATAAAAATAAATTATATTTTTTATTATTAAATAAAAAATAATTTAAAATAAAAACCCAAACCACTTTCACACTCACCGGCATCTCCCATCCATCCGTTGGTGTCACCCTTACTGGCGACTTGGGACTGGTTCAGAATCCAACGATTTTTCCCGGTTCGGGTCATTTTCTAAGACTCGGAGCTTAAGTTTATAGTCATCGCTGCTGGCGCTTATCACAATCTTGCTCTTGCAGGTTTTTATATTCTTGGATTTTTACTGTTTTATGCAAAAAATTTCATGCTTGCTTTTTTGTTGAAATAGTCCTTTTGATGTTTGTTAAAATGCCGCACTGAATATCCATTGTTAGTAGTTAAATCAAAGTTTTACTGCTTTGACACCTATGGATATTTAGATGGCAGATGGTGGATCAGTTTGGTCATGGGTTTATAATATGTGTATCCTCTTTACAGTTTTGGTCATGGGGAAAAGTTCGTCGGATTTTGAACCAGTCCCAAGATGTAGTAAGGGTGACGTCGGTGAGGGTGAAAATGAGTTGAGTTTTTATTTTAAATTAATTTTTTATATTTAATAATAATAAAATATTTTAAATCATACTAAAATATTAATAAAATAATTCTAAGTGATCAAAATAGGTCAGAAAGTAAAGTTAAGTGAGTAAATTGGTCATTTTGAAAGTTTAGTGACTAAATTAGGTCAAGAACAGTGGCGGTTTTGGACAGACGCAATATAAGTGATCGCACAGGGACCCTAAAAAAGCCAAAAAAAATTAATTTAATTTAAATTCAATAATTACAAAAAAAATTATATATTTTATGTTCGATAATTAAAAACTTACAAACAATTAATACCACAATCCAAACTTATTTCAAAGTACAAATAATTAACAACTCACAAACAATTAATACCACAATCCAAATTTATTCAAAAGACTTTTAGAGTTGAATCGTAGAGCTTTTTATACTCCATGTTGGTGTCATAGTCTTAACTTAGTTTTGTGTGACATTGCAAACACTTCAATAAAAGCGATAGACTATTTTAGAATAATTCAACTTAGTTTAATTCTTAAATCATTGTCGGTCACACGATGAGAAGTCGTGTTGAAATATTAAGCAATAAGATTTTAAATTGTTGAGATAAGAAAAACATTATTTCAAGTAGCTCATACATGTAATGAGTTATTTATTGAGATAAAAATATTTAGAAAACTTTTACTTTAGAAAAAATGAGACCAATAGATTTATTAAAATTTTTAAAACGCTTTACTTTCTTCCCAAATGTGACAAATGCTTATAGAATCTTATTAACTATTCATATTACTGTTACTTCTGCAGAACGAATTTAAAATTAAAGTTGTTAAAGTCATACTTACGAACAACAATGTCACGAAAAAAATTAAATAGTCTTGCTTTGATGGCAATCGAGAATGATCTTTTGAATGAAATATTAAAAACGTTGTACATGATTTTGCTTCAAAACATACAAAAAGAACAACACTTTTTAAGTGAAATGCTAGATTATTAGATATTTATAAGTTAATTTTTTATTGTTCAAGAGGGTAATCTACCAATATATTTTGTATTAAGATAAAAAATAATTTATCTCTTATTTGGTGTGCATGATCGCTTACTCGACATCGATAACAACCTACAACCCTTCGATGCTGCCCGGGGAGCTCGGCGGAGTATTTTGACCAACAGATGATTATATTTGGTGTGCTGGGGCCGTTGGGGAACCAAACGAGTTTCAATCATAGTTATAATTCTCGTAATTATTATTAAACTGTTCGAATCCGAATCGTTAAAAATATTAATATAGTCTTAACTTCAAAGCAAAGCACTCCCACGACATCCTCATAATTGGTTGGATAAGAATCATGACAAACCACTTTCAGTGCCCCAACAAAACCTCGCTATCAATCTCAACTCATAGATGTTAAAACAAAACCTTCCTTCTGACATTCATTCCTCATCCAGTTCCACAACCATGATCTTTCTCTTCTTTCTTTTCCTTTCCATTTCCCATCTAAACTCGGCATTTTCAGCCCGTTGCAGCACCGTCACCGCCACGAAAACGTTCCAAAAATGTACGACACTCCCCACACAACAAGCCTCGATTGCTTGGACATTCCATCCCCACAATGGTACGTTAGACCTCTGTTTCTTCGGCACTTTCATTTCGCCTTCCGGTTGGGTCGGGTGGGGAATCAATCCCACGTCCCCCGAAATGACCGGTACACGCGCCCTCGTTGCGTTTCCGGACCCTAATTCAGGACAGTTGGTGCTACTGCCTTACATTCTAGACCCGTCTGTCAAGGTCCAAAAGTCACCGCTCCTCTCTCGACCACTCGACATCCACTTGATTTCTTCGTCGGCTACCTTGTATGGCGGCAAGATGGCTACTATACACAATGGTGCAGCGGTTCAAATTTATGCCACGGTGAAACTTGTACCGAACAAGACCAAGATCCACCATGTTTGGAACAGAGGATTGTATGTCCAAGGCTACTCCCCAACCATCCATCCCACGACGTCTAACGATCTTTCCTCGGTAACTACGTTCAATGTCTTGTCTGGTTCATCAGCTACACGGCACAACAACATGGACATGCTCAAACTCGTTCACGGAATCCTTAACGCCATCTCCTGGGGGATATTACTACCGATGGGAGCCATCACAGCCCGATACTTGCGCCACGTACAAGCGCTAGGACCGACTTGGTTTTACGTCCATTCGGGGATCCAATTGTCGGCATTTTTCCTCGGAACCGCGGGGTTCGCAATTGGGATCAGGATGGGTGGAATGTCAGCAGGAGTGACTTATGGACTCCATAGGAAGCTCGGATTTGCAGCATTTTGCTTGGGGGCTCTGCAAACACTAGCTCTGCTGTTTAGGCCTAAGACTACACATAAATTCAGGAAGTACTGGAAATCTTACCACCATTTTGTTGGGTATTCCTGTGTGGTGCTTGGGGTTGTGAATGTTTTCCAAGGCTTCGAAGTGATGGGCGAAGGCAGGTCGTATGCGAAGCTGGCGTATTGTTTGTGCTTGTCGACACTGGTAGGCGTCTGCATAGCTTTGGAAGTGAATTCTTGGGTGATATTTTGTAGGAAATCTAAAGAAGAAAAGATGAGGAGAGGAGGACCGATTTCGGAGTCGGAAAAAGGGAGTGGAATCCTTAGCTAAACAAAGGGACACCCTAAACAGAAGAAAGAAAACTGAATGCCAGAGATTAAATGGTTGTCTGAACATCAGATTTGGGGTTTAATCTTTTTATGATATCAACTGTCTGTAAAGATGAAGGAAATTTTGCTTTTCAATGGGAAGTTCCAAATATGATGTTGGAACATGGATCATATCTCTTCTGCAATCTGTAGTACTCTACCTCTTTGGTCCTTCCAAAGGGAAATATTGTCGGCCTAATGCCCTTCCTCGTTAGCCGTTAGTCTAACATAAGGCATGCTACAGTGCGGTTACTATGCGGCACCAACCGAAATGGTGACCCTTTAAGGTGTCACTATCACCCTTTAAGGTGTCACTATCATAACATAAAAACATTATTCATAGTTGAGAATGCAGGAGGGGATCAACTTGGATATTTAAGCAATTTGCAGATATTTAAAAGCAATCCCTTTCTTTCCCAAATTGACATTCAAGTGGAAAATAACAAACAACATATTTAGTGTGAAAAATCAATTCAAACCATTCATTTCAGTATTTCAGAAAGAAAGTTTCAACCTGTTAACACAATCGTTTCAACGGCGAACTGTAACTTATTCGGAGAACCCTAGACGGGTATCCCTTTCAATGTCTCATGCTAATAAATGAAAAAGAATCTCTCAGGTACATTCTGGCTGAAAGACAATCCCAAATAATGGAAGAAAAGGACCAAAAACAAAACAGACCATAGCTGACAAGAACCCACAACTTTGCCAGAGCCATTACAGAACATAAGATCTAAGGGGAAAAATAGTCTATAATCTATAAGGTTATGCATCACCGCCTTACATGAGATGCATGATACATTTTCTGACTATATCCGGAATCTGATTTTACATCTCACTCGAATACCAAAAACTGAACCCTAAAACGTAACTCAGAAATCAAGCCTCAACACAAAAGCTCTTATGATTCCTAACTCTAAAAATGAATTTCTCCAAAAACAGGCACTTCATTTAGCTCTATATAACCAACTTTCTTAAAACTGAAACATATTCATAAATGAGCAGAACTCACTGATCACTTGCGTCACAAGTTATCTCCACCTACAGTATAGTGATAATGAAACCAATCTTCTAGGTAGCAATTCCTGAGCCAAGAGAAAATCAAAATCTGTCAGCCCGAAGAAACTAAGTATTTATAACAATGTTTTTGGGAGTGCACTAAGAAGCATGTTTTCTATTATAGGTATCATGGTATAAGAGCAAGTTCTACAATGGCTGTATACAAACGGCTAAATCAGTCAATATCAAGAAAAACACAGTTAAAAGTCGTGATGTCATATCATGAATACAATGCTAAATCACCAGTGCTAAATCTAAATGTGCAAGGCCCAGATTCTACGCGTTTGTATTTGCCATTCAGTTTCTGGCATCTTTCTTCTCATAGATCATTATCCATTTTATGATTTGAAACATGATACATCACAATCAAGAGGAAAATTGTAGAGTAGGCATTAGTCCCACCAAACCTAGTTATGTTTTAAAGGGGGAAACCAAAGAAGAAAGAGCAGAAGCGAGTACTTTACTAGCCTCGCTTCAAAAAAGGAACAAACAACAAAAAATTGAATGACTAGAAACCGAACCACAGATGGCGGAGGACAGAAGAAATGTGTCCTTATAAGATACTTGTAGTCTCTCCATTAAATATGATCTTAGACTTCAACAACTAATATCTTGGCAATCCATCAACACCAATTCTTATTTATAGCTTACTAAAACATAAAGTTAAAGGTGCTACCAATTCTAAAATACAATTACTTAAACCTTCCAATAGAGCTTAGATGTGGGAAACACTATCTCATTATTGGCCAAAATAACCAATTCAACTTGTGCAAAGACAAACATTTTAACATTAAAACAACCAAACAATAAGATAGGTGAGAAATATCAGAGTTTATTTGTGCTATTGTTACTCTACGCTAAGTATATTCGTACAAGAGAACAATTATTTTCGTAAAACAGTTTCAACATTAATATCATATTTTAAAAACTCTTAGCGGCAGTAATTAGTCAATCAAAACTTCACTCTCCTTTTCTCTTGTCCCCTCCTTGGAGATTCAAAGCTTTATTAAAAGCTAGCAAATTATATAACTGATTTCAGAGATAGTACAAAACTCCCATTATACACATTACATATAAACAACCACACTCAATTAACAAATGAATCATACGATCATTATGTTCAAAAGATGACTATCACTCTTGACTGACATTCTTGTTAAAACTAGCAAGCAGTCATGCATATATTAACAAAAGAAAATTTATATTACAAAGAGGAATGCAGAAAAATTTATGCCTAGCTAAAAGAAGTAAAACCTAGCAGAGCCTCATATTGAAGGTTTAAGGTTCTTTTTTTTTTAATTAAATAGAGGTATTACATTCTCAAGGCAAATGGCGGGATTCAAACACACATACAAGATGGGGCAACATGAGCATCCTTACCACTAGGCTAATTAGTGGATCTCAGTTTTAAGGTTCTCTTAGTAATGCTTGTACAACACTTAAACAAGCTTATGCTACTAAACTCCCATGAATATAAATAACACTATGACGATGCCAAGTACGAAGTCTTACCTCGATTTGATTGTCCCTTATTAACACTATAACCACCAACATAACCAGGAGAACTTTTACCCGGAACATCAGAAGTGGTACTACCAAGTCCATAACCAAAGGAACCAGAACCATCTCGCTCGGATGTTGATGATGGCCAATTGGTATCCCCATAAAATGAAGCACCACCATAAATGTCTGCAAAGGCTCCATCATACCCACCATTTGATGCTGCATATGATGATGTTGGCACCACATTAGTCCCAGAGTTTCTCTCATACCCTGCAGTCCCCAAACTGAAGCTGTTATCACCACTTCCATAACCGAAATTCACACCATTGGTAGAGACATTATTCCTTCCACCTTGAATGGAAATTGGAGAAGAACTCCAATTAATTCCACTATTTCCAAAGGCACTTGCTCCTACACTCCCATTTCCAGATCCTGCATTGGCATTTGTACTAGCAGCATTTACATTATAATTGAGCCCTCCATTTCCCCAAAGATTCCGGGTCACTGAGCTGAAAAAGGAACTATTACCTCCACCTCCATTACTTCCATCGTAGCCAATAGGATTACCAAACCTATTCGTATTGCCGATATAATAAGGGCTCATTCCTCGTCCATAGTTACTAAAATTTGCACTGTTTCCAAAACTTGGGTTCAACCCTGGCTCAAAGTTCATGCCGATTCCAAAACCAGGACCAAAAGGAGGAAACCCACTTCGAACACCAGCAACTGGACTGAATCTACCATCCATCCTTAGTCCATAGGCTCCAAGGTTATTAGGATTATATCCCGGATTGTAGCCATTGAGAAAGTTGTTGGCCCTATTCAAACCATAGTTATATACATTAAGTGGGCTACGAGTAGGGCCAGGCGATAACTCTTTGGGAACTGCTCGTTTAACCTCGACCATTTTACCATTCAGTTCATGAAAAATTTTTAGCAACACTTTATCCACTGCCTCTTCCGAATCATAAGTGATGAATCCGAAACCCCTAGGCCTTTGAGTGTTGTGATCATACATCACCACAACATCTGTGATATTCCCAAACTGATCAAAATATGTCTTGAAGTCACTCTCTGTGACTGTAGATGCTAATCCTCCTACAAAAATCTTCCTTGTGCGGCCTGGACCAGGAGAACCCTGGATGCTACTAGTGCTTCTACTCATAATGTTCTGGTCATCCCTAGGAACTGCCTTTTTTGCCTCAACCTGTGCATGAGAAACTCAATGATGAAAATCAATCCTTTAGAGAACAAACATAACCACTATCTTTGCAAAAGGAATAGATAAATGGGAGAAGCATGAAACAGTTGCACTCGGCTTAATTTTGAAATTTAGTTGGATGCAGAACCAGAACTATATGAATCCCTGCAACTACAATATCAGGTTCATAAAATCGATAAGGAGTTGAATTTCCCCCCTCTTACTTCAGTAAGCTAATATCTCCGATGAAAAGTAAACTGGACAACATTCATATAAAGAGGTTTGCTTAAACTTGACAATCAACATCTTACCATCCTGCCATCAATATTGTGTTTCTCCTTGATGACTTTCTCAGCAACGGCTGGGTCGGAGAAAACTATGAAACCGAAACCTCGAGCACGCCCCGTGGTCCGGTCCTTCATGATCACTGCCTCTACCAGTTCACCAAAACTGCTGAAATACTCCTTGAGGCGCTCTTCAGTGGTGTCCCACGATATTCCACCAATAAATAGCTTACCATTCTCAGACATCTTTCTCTGCATTATAGAAAAACTAGTTTGATCAATACAAAGTCCAAACCATCGGCAAATCGAAACCAAATACAAACTTTAACGGTCAAATTCATTACTGTATCAAATATAATATACGAAAATTTCATTGCAACAACAAACCAATCAAAAACCAATACCAAAATGCTCCTTCTTCATTAATCAAATTAACAATATCAAATCAAAATCATGTCTTTTATTGACTATAGCAATCTAATCACAATAATGCAGGTAGAATTCAATACCTTCTATCCAACAAAATGCGTAATCCGATTAGCAAAGAAAAATTCTCTCCGATTCAAAGCTAAAAACAAACAGATCCTTCAACGGTCAATAAACCGACCAACCCAGAATTTAGCTTCACCTGGAATTCAGAAATGAAAGAGGCAAAAATCCAAAACCCAGATAAATGATCAATCAGAAACCTGATATTAGCTGTAAAAGTTTGTTGCAAATTTAAGCAAAAGGTTTAAAACACAAATCCCGATTCAAAAAAAATAAAAGAAACCTACCAATCAAAGCAAACCCAAGTGCCAAATCTTGCAAACAAACTAAGATCTGAAAGGAGGCACAATAAGAATAAGAATAGAGGAGGTTAATTTCATCCTCTTTGTTCTCTTCTATTTGCCTTTCCCCCTTCAAATAATAATTCTTCTTTTCAATTTTATTCTGTCCTTTCTTATAGTAAAAAAATCTACTTTTTTAACACCCAAGATGCAAATTCAATTAAAAAAATATTCATATAAATTTGTATTATATAAATGCAACAAGGAAAACGTAAGAAAATTTTTTGTTTGGATACAGAGAAAAATAAAATGACTGGAAGGAGGACATACCTTTATTATTTCTTTTTCGTGTTTATTTTTTATAGTTAACAAATTTAATTTGAAAAAAAATGATTTTTTAAAAATATTTATGGTTTAAAACTAGGGGCAGCAATATTCGAAAACTGAAGAGATCCGAACCGGTAGGATGAGAAATAACTGAAATCTTTACTTACGGGCTTGGAAAAATTTTATCACTGAAGTTCAAATGGAGATGGGGACTGAAATTGCTATAACCGAACCGTAACTATAAATAACCGTAGGGATCCCAAAAAATATCTGCAAGTATCCCCATATTTTACAATATTTAAAAAATATATATTTATTTATCTATATACCCTAATATATATCGTAATAAAAATTCTTATATACATTATTATCACTTTAATGTTCTCTCAAATCTAACTACACTCAAGTTTTTCAACATGTTTCTAGTTTTGTTTTTAAACATAAACTAAAACCCTCGTCTAAATCTTCCCCAACAAAACACTCTTTCAATCTTCATCGTTTCGTAGTTACTTCCAGTCAAAGTATCCAAACTTTATATTTTAAACTAAATTGATCATTTATTTTGGTTAGTAAAATAGTAATTTTATTTTTTTTAATGAAAATTTTCTAAAAATCATGGGATCCGGACGTGAGGGTATGGGAATGAAAAAAAATCTCCTAAACATTTAACGTGAATTCCTCGAAATCGTAACCGCAAGTGTTTGAGACAGAATGGTAAATGTAAAACCGTCATTGTCCCACATGATTCTCACCTATATTTGAAACTTGTTTGTGAAACCAATATTTTAATTTTGATATAACTAAAAACCTGAGGACTAAATTGAAAATGTCAAAACGAATTTTTAAGTCCTCAAAATATCCTCATATGATTTTAAGATTATGTCAAAGTTAAAAACAAAGTTTTCAAATATTTTTCTAAGTGTTTAAAGCCGAAACAGTGATTTTCAAGCTACTGTTCCGAAACGGCCTAAGACGTTTCGAAACGATTTCATCACTGCCAACCCTTGTTCCGAAACGCGTATCGAAACGGCTTTAGAACACTTAAACCCGTATCGAAACGGTTCTTCATTTTTGATTTGAAAACTATAACTGTTGTAATATTTTTAACTGAATTTTCAAAGATCAATAGGGTGTTTCGAAATGGGCTCAATCAGTTTCGAAACGAGCCTTGACAGTGGCAAAACTGTTTCAAAACGAGTCCATATGTTTTGAAACGGTTCTTCATTCTGATTTGAAAATATGACCGTTGTAAAGTTTTTAACTGATTTTTTGGAAACCGTTAGGGTGTTTCGAAACGGGCTCAGGCTGTTTCGAAACGACCCTTTCCAGTGGCAAAAGTGTTTCGAAACGGCTTCAACACGTTTCGAAACGGGCTCTTAAATGCACCCCAACGGCTCTTTCTATTTTAGTGCGTTTTGAAACAGGTACCCCGCGTTCCGAAACGGGTTGTTGCAGACTGCATTTATGGAGGTGAGATAACACCCCCAACGGCTCTATTGATGAGTGCAACAACCACAACGGCTAGAAATCAATGAGAAGGTATAAAAGGGACCTCTAAAAGCTCCAGCAACAACTATTGATCCAAAAGTAAACATCCAAATATCAAATCCAAGCATTTGTGCTAAATTCCAAAATTGTCTAGAAACCCCAATTGTAATTTTAATTTTTATCTTTTTCAATTGGGTTGAGTGCTTGTAATTGGGCTACACTTTGTATTGAGAGATACTATCTTAGCCATCAAACTCTTTGTTACCTTTGTGTGAGGATTGGGTTAAATTTTGGGTAGAAAATTTAACCGAAATTGTAAGGGTTGCCTCTTTAGCCTAGAAAAGGGGAAGAGCAATTAGTGGAATTATTGCAAATCCTTAGTGAAGCTAAGGTAGTGGATGTAGAGTTCATTTGGAACTTGAACCACTCTAAAATTCCTTTTCCAATTTTTAATTTGCAATTTCCACCACCTAAACCTTTAAAAATCCAATTCACCCCCCTCTTGGTTCATATCGATCTTTCGATCCACTCAACAATTGGTATCAGAGCCTACCTCTTTGAGGATTAACAATCACAAGAGGAGTTCCTAGGAAGAGTGTGATCATCAAATATCAAGAGATGGCTTCAACCTTTGGTTCGGGCATGTATGAGTCTCAATCCACTACAAATCCTCCCTTCTTCAATGGTGACAACTATTCTTTTTGGAACAATAGAATGCGTCTATTTATCAAGTCCAATGACTACTTAGTGTGGGATGTCATTGAAGATGATCCTTACATTCCATTGAAGCAAGATAGCGAATGCAAGATGGTTTTGAAGAAGAAGGTGGAGATGAGTGAAGAAGAAAGGAGAAAGATTCAAGTAAATGACAAAGCTCTTCACATGCTCTTTTGTTCATTTGGTCCGGATATCTATTCCAAAGTGTCATCCATTGAGAGTGACAAAGAAGTGTGGGACACTCTTGAAACTACCTATGAGGGAACCAACGATGTCAAAGAAACTAAGACTCAATCTTAGTTATGAGAATTTTAAGATGGAACCCGATGAGACGGTGTCCAAGATGTTTGATCGATTCTCCACTATAGTCAATGGGCTCAAAGGTTTTGGAGAGATCATACAGGAAGACAAGCTTGTCCGGAAGCTACTCTATTCACTTCCCGAATCATGGGATGGGAAGAGAACCGCCATCATAGAAGCTAAAAATTTAAAGACTTTAAAGCTTGATGAGCTTGTGGGTTCTCTCCTCACACATGAGATTATGAAGCAAGGAAGGGAAGAATAGAAGAAGAAAGAAGAGAAGAGAGTAAAAAAGCTAGAGGTTGAAAAGAAGAAGAAGATGGGAATAGCTCTCAAAGCTTCACTACTTGAGGAGAGCTCTTCTAGTGAGGAGGATGAGCTAGAAGAATTGGCTATGATAGCCAAGCGATTCTCACGCTTTATGAGGTCCAACCGGGGAAGAAAAATTCAAAGGAAGATGGACTTCAAAGGCAAGAACAAAGAGGAAGCAAGGGATCAAATCATTTGCTTCGAGTGCAATAAACTCGGCCACATACGTTCGGAGTGCCCTCAACTCAAGAAGAAGGGCTTTGAGAAGAAGAAGAAGCTCAAAGCCAAGCTTGCTACTTGGAGTGATGAGGAGTCATCGGAGGATGACGAACAAGAAGTGGCCAACCTTTGCCTCATGGCACTTGAGGAAGATTCCTCTATGGTAACCTCTAACTCATCATCTTTTGATTTTACATATGATGAATTAAATGATGCATATGATGAGTTGCAAGAGGTCTATGATGAATTAGTTGAGAAATATAAAGAGTCGGTCATTAGGAATAAGAAAATCATTTTTGAGCTAAATGAGAAAAATGACTCACTCTCTCAAGCTAATTCAAAATTTGAGAAAAAGATTTTAGGATTGAAAGATGAACTTAAATTTTTTCAAGATGAAAATGTTGATCTTAATAATCTTTTATCTCAATGCAATAGTGAGCACCAAAAGGTGTTAGATGAGCTTAACAAGCTCAAGGAGTCCTTTAAAAATGTTGGTAGTATGAAGCATGAAATTGGTGAATCCTCTAAAACAAACCAACTTAAGAAAATGACTAATAACTACAAACAAGGTAGTCTTCCTAGACATAGAAGAAATAAAAGAATTAGAAGTGTATGGGTTCCTAAGGAACTTGTAAAATCTAATAACATTATTGCTATGTCATCTTGGATCCTTAAGGGAACCAAAGTTTTGGGAGCTTACACTCATGGACCCAAAATGATTTGGGTACCAAAAACAAAAGCTTAATATCTTTGTTTGTAGGGGGAGCATTGCTACAAGGCCAAAGCACAAAGTCAAAACTCATGGTACCTTGATAGTGGATGCTCAAGGCATATGACCGGAGACAAGAGTAGATTCATGGATCTAAAGCCAAAAAGTGGAGGAGTAGTGACATTTGGTGACAACTCCAAAGGCCACATTAAAGGTATTGGCTCCATAGGTAATCACTCTACTATTCTTATTGAAAATGTCTTGTATGTCGATGGTCTTAAACACAATTTATTGAGCATAAGTCAATTGTGTGATAAGGGATTTAATGTTTTATTTGATAAAAATGGATGCAAAATTGTAGACATTAAATCTAATAATATTATGCTCATAGTTCATCGCATAGGGAACATATACATGGTGCATCTAGATGACATACATACATCTCATGCATGCTTAGTAGCACAAAATGAAAATGATGCATGGTTGTGGCATAGGAAACTAGGACATGCTAGCATAAGTGTTTTAGAGAAACTAGTCTCCCTTAATCTAGTTAGAGGTTTACCCAAGATAAAATTTTCAAATGATAAAATTTGTGATGCATGCTCTAAGGGTAAACAACATAAGTCTTCTTTTAAATCCATTAATGATGTTTCTACTAGTAGATGTTTACAACTTATCCATATGGATTTATTTGGGCCAATTAGGACTATGAGCTTGGGTGGTAAGTCTTATGCTTTTGTACTTGTTGATGATTTTTCTAGATTTACTTGGGTTCTATTTTTAAGTACTAAAGATGAGGCTTTGAAAAAATTCATCACATTTTCAAAACTAACCCAAAATGATCTTGAACTTAAAATTTCACATATTAGAAGTGATCATGGAACCGAGTTTCAAAATTTAGGGTTTGAAGATTTTTTAAATGAAAATGGTATTAGCCATAATTTTTCAGCTCCTCGAACTCCTCAACAAAATGGGGTAGTTGAGAGGAAAAATAGAACTTTGCAAGAAATGGCTAGAACTATGCTTTGTGAAAACAATTTACCTAAATATTTTTGGGCGGAAGCCACAAACACCGCTTGCTATATTGTAAATCGAGTAATGATTAGGCCAATTTTAAAGAAGACACCTTATGATATTTTAAAATCTAAAAAGCCTAACATTAGCTATTTTCACCCTTTTGGTTGCAAGTGTTTTGTTTTAAATAATGGAAAAGACAACTTAGGTAAATTTGATGCAAAAAGTGATAAAGCTATTTTCATAGGTTACTCTTTAACCTCTAAAGCCTATCGAGTATTTAACAAAAGAACTTTAGTAGTAGAAGAATCTATTCATGTTGTATTCGATGATAACCTCCTTCCTAGGAAGGATTCTTGTGATGATGATGATGTAGGAATCATAAATGCCTTTGATGGAGGACAAACTTCAAAGGAGGATGAGATTCCAACAAAAGAAGAGGACACACAAGATCCACCTCTTGAAGCCTTGAAGGACTTGGCTCTTGAGGAAAAGGAAGTGAGCTACCCAAGGGAGTTGAACTATGTCAAAGATGGTGAAATCTTGGGTGATCCATCCAAGGGGGTAACCACTCGATCTTCTCTTAGATTAATGAATCATGTTGCATTTATTTCATGCATAGAGCCTAAGAATATTAAAGAAGCATTGAAAGATGACTTTTGGATTATGGCTATGCAAGAAGAGTTAAATCAATTTGAGAGAAGTAACGTTTGGACATTAGTTGATAGGCCTAGTAATCAATCTACCATAGGAACTAAATGGGTCTTTAGGAACAAGCTAGATGAGAGTGGTAACATTGTAAGAAATAAAGCTAGACTAGTAGCACAAGGTTACACTCAAGAAGAGGGAATAGATTTTGATGAAACCTATGCACCCGTAGCTAGAATGGAAGCCATTAGGATGTTGCTTGCATATGCATGTTATCATAATTTCAAGCTTTTTCAAATGGATGTTAAAAGCGCATTTTTAAATGGTTTTATAAATGAAGAAGTGTATGTGGAACAACCACCGGGTTTTGAAGACTCAAAATTTCCAAATCATGTTTTCAAACTCACCAAAGCTCTTTATGGTTTAAAACAAGCTCCTAGAGCTTGGTATGAAAGACTTTCAAACTTTTTAATTGAAAAAGGATTTGAAAAAGGTAAGGTGGACACTACATTTTTTATAAAAATGTATAAAAATGACATCTTAGTAGTTAAAATTTATGTTGATGATATTATTTTTGGTTCTAGTAATGAATGTCATTGTCAAGAGTTTGCTAAGTTAATGCAAGGTGAATTCGAGATGAGCATGATGGGGGAGCTCTCATTCTTTTTGGGACTCCAAATCAAGCAAAAGAAGGATGGCACCTTCATCAATCAAGCAAAGTACATAAAGGATATGCTCAAGAAGTTTGGCTTGGAGAATGCAAAGCCTCAAGCCACACCTATGAGCTCATCTACAAAGCTTGACAAAGATGAAGGAGGTAAGTGTGTTGACTCTAAGCTTTACCGTTCTATGATTGGATCGTTGCTTTACCTTACCGCAAGTAGACCAGATATCTTGTTTAGTGTTTGCTTGTGTGCTAGGTTTCAAGCTAGTCCTAGAGAGTCTCACCTTATAGCCGTTAAGAGAATCTTTAGGTACCTAAGAGATACTCCTTGTTTAGGTCTTTGGTACCCTAGAGACTCTACCTTCAACCTTCATGCTTTTTCGGATGCGGATTATGAGGGTTGCAAAATCGATAGGAAAAGTACTTCGGGAACTTGTCAATTCCTAGGTAGTATGCTCATATCTTGGTTCTCTAAGAAACAAAATAGTGTAGCCTTATCTACCACCGAAGCCGAGTACATATCCTTAGGGAGTTGTTGTGCTCAAGTCCTTTGGATGAAGCAACAACTCTTAGATTATGGAATTAAAGTTGAAACCATACCCCTAAAATGTGACAACACTAGTGCAATATGTCTAACAAAAAATCCCATCCAACACTCTAGAACCAAACACATAGAAATAAGGCATCATTTCATTAGAGATCATGTCCTTAAAGAAGATGTGGTTATAGAGTATGTAGACACCTTAAATCAATTAGCGGACATATTTACAAAACCTTTAGACAAAGAGCGTTTTTGGTCCCTTAGGAGAGAGTTAGGTCTAGCTAGCCTATCTTGACCTTTTAGGACCTCTTTTGTGCTTAAATTTGCTTGATCTTGTGAAATGCCATGTTTATGTGTTTAGCCTCCTACTTTTATCCATGCTTATAGCTAGGGGGAGTATGTTTATGTTTGTATATGTTTTGCCTGCTCATTCATGTCATTTATGCATGTTAGGCCTAAGAAAAAAAATCATTTTTCTGCACTTTTAGAGCCTCATCTGCACTTCCAGGCCCAGGTGTATCGAAACGGGTGAACCTGTTTCGATACAGATACCTTAAATTCATGTCTGAGAGAAGGGCGTTTCGAAACGCCTCCAAAGGGTTTCGAAACGTTTTTGCTACTGCCAAGGGGTGTATCGAAACGTGTTTCGATACGGGTCAACGGGGCTTCGATACGGTCAACACCATATCGAAACGGTCAGCTGAAGGTCTCAAAATGGTCAAACCCTCGTGCTAGCGTTTCGAAACGGTCCCGACCGTTCCGAAACGGTTTCGCGGATAGCTTTATTTAGGGCTTTAAATGTTAAAAGTCACTTTAACTTCAAACTCTTAAAAACCCTAAACCGACTTTCTCCCTATAAAAACCCTCTAAACCTCTTTGTTTTTCACCAAATCTTGAGGGGTTTTTCTCTAAAACTCAAGTCTAAGCAAGTTTCATCAACATTGTGCAAGGATTTTTCTCCATTCATCCAAAATCCATCCAAAATCCCAAACTAAGGTATTTTTCCCCTTTTTCTTTTTCTTTCAATTTATGTTCGAATCTTAGGTTAGAAAACTTTATTTTTGTATAAATATAATGTTTTCATGTTTGGGTTTTCCATATCTTGTAAAAAAAATTCAAAATCTTAAATTTTTTGATTCGAATATAAAATTTTTCAGTTGTATTTTCTTTTACTTTTTTATTTTTCTTTGTTTTAATTCTTTTTTAAAACCTAATTGGGATTTATTATTGGATTGAATTTAAAAATCGATGCATACACTTAATTTTAAAGCATGCTTGCTTAATGCTTTTAGGATGTCGGATCAAGCTAACAAAAAGCGTAAGTCCATTCAAACCGGTGATTCGAGCATACGTTCGAATCTCGCTCTGCTTTTTTAGAAATCCCTTCGAACTACCGAGATGCGAGCTCGCTTCACATATGTCAAGGATTTCGAAGTTCGTCGTGAACGTGTCATTGATCTTGATTTCCTCAACTCCGAGCGATTCCTATTTCGTTACCTCGAGCGTTTGAGTGAATGGGATCTTCTTTCTTTGTTGAGCATCCCGGATATTCGCTACAAGCATATGGTACTCATCTTTTACTCTAATGCTCGTCTTATTCATGATGAAACCAAAACCGAGGTTGTAGGAATTGAATCTTTCATATTAGGGAAAAAGTTTACTGTTAATATTGCACTCTTGGAGTCCACCTTTTCCCTTAAGAATATAGGAATTGAGGATGAACGTCACTTTGGCACTTCCACCGGTCCGACACTTAATTTGGATGTGCACGATCGTTTTCTTCACTTGATGGTATCATGGTTCCTTCGCCCTTCCGGAGGTAAATACCCTCATATCCGTCAAGTTGATCACTTTTGGCTTGAATGTTTCCGTAGAGGTGAGCGCCCTAATGTTGCTAAGATCATTTTTGCCTAGATGGTCAATAATGTTAAGCTTATTGACACCAATGAGTTGAAATCTTTTACTTATGGCATGATCTTGAGCCACATCTTTAGCCTCATCGGTCTCGATTGCACCTACGACTCCCCGGAACCTCGCAAGTGCAAGATTGGTGAGTCCTCTATTCGTAAATTCGGGTTTCGCTATGTGAATGATGTTTGGGAACGTGTTGATAGAGAAGCTCCTCTTCCTCCCGTTGCACCTCCACCGCAAGTTCAAGTTGGAAACAATGAAGCTCTTACGGCTCTCATTACCGAACGGTTCAATGCCATGGATACTACCATCGCTTCGGGTTTTGGTGCCATCGACACTCGCTTGAAAAATGTTGAGGATCGCCTCCTATCTCTTGAGTCTTCCCACTCAAACTTGGATTTGTCCTTCTCTACTCTTTATGGTCAATGGACGAAGTTTCACCGTTCTCAAGTCAAGAGCGATGATGAAACTTCCGATGATGATGATGGTGATGACGAGGCCTAGGACTTTTATATCATATCATATCATATTATCTATGCATTTTAGGTTTAAGATTGCATCTTTTTGTTTCATTATGTTTTAGGAACCTATGCTTTTGATCTTTTGTTTGGGATTATATTTTGAACTTCATGATGATTTATGTTTTGGATATTTTAATTTTATGCATTTATATTATTGTTGCTTGTTAGTTAATGCTTATTGGTACTAATCCTTTGTCTTCTCTATGAGCCTTAATTATCATTTTTGATCTAACAAAAAGGGGGAGAAGAAATTTAAGAGCCACAAACTAAAATTCGTTTTAAATGTTTAAAAGGTTTTTTAAGTTTTAAAACTTGAATTTCAAAGTTAAACACTTTTAAAACTTTAAAAACCTATCTTAAATTAAGGGGGAGTTAGAATATTTTCAAATTTTTCAAAACTCTCAAAAATTCTAACTTTGGTTTTGTTATATCAAAAAGGGGGAGATTGTGAAACCAATATTTTAATTTTGATATAACTAAAAACCTAATGACTAAATTGAAAATGTCAAAACGAATTTTTAAGTCCTCAAAACATCCCCATATGATTTTAAGATTATGTCAAAGTTAAAAACAAAGTTTTCAAATATTTTTCTAAGTGTTTAAAGCCGAAACAGTGATTTTCAAGCTACTGTTTCGAAACGATTTCATCACTGCCAACCCCTGTTCCGAAACGCGTATCGAAACGGCTTTAGAACACTTAAACCCGTATCGAAACGGCTTCATGCGTTTCGAAACGGTTCTTCATTTTTGATTTGAAAACTATAACTGTTGTAATATTTTTTAACTGAATTTTCAAAGATCAATAGGGTGTTTCGAAACGGGCTCAATCAGTTTCGAAACGAGCCTTGACAGTGGCAAAACAGTTTCAAAACGAGTCCATATGTTTCGAAACGGTTCTTCATTCTGATTTGAAAATATGACCGTTGTAAAGTTTTTAACTGATTTTTTGGAAACCGTTAGGGTGTTTCGAAACGGGCTCAGGCTGTTTCGAAACGACCCTTTCCAGTGGCAAAAGTGTTTCGAAACAGCTTCAACACGTTTCGAAACGGGCTCTTAAATGCACCCCAACGGCTCTTTCTATTTTAGTGCGTTTCGAAACAGGTACCCCGCGTTCCGAAACGGGTTGTTGCAGACTGCATTTATGGAGGTGAGATAACATCCCCAACGGCTCTATTGATGAGTGCAACAACCACAACGGCTAGAAATCAATGAGAAGGTATAAAAGGGACCTCTAAAAGCTCCAGAAACAACTATTGATCCAAAAGCAAACATCCAAACATCAAATCCAAGCATTTGTGCTAAATTCCCAAAATTGTCTAGAAACCCCAATTGTAATTTTAATTCTTATCTTTTTCAATTGGGTTGAGTGCTTGTAATTGGGCTACACTTTGTATTGAGAGATACTATCTTAGCCATCAAACTCTTTGTTACCTTTGTGTGAGGATTAGGTTAAATTTTGGGTAGAAAATTTAACCGAAATTGTAAGGGTTGCCTCCTTAGCCTAGAAAAGGGGAAGATCAATTAGTGGAATTGTTGCAAATCCTTAGTGAAGCTAAGGTAGTGGATGTAGAGTTCATTTAGAACTTGAACCACTCTAAAATTCCTTGTCCAATTTTTAATTTGCAATTTCCACCACCTAAACCTTTAAAAATCCAATTCACCCCCTCTTGGTTCATATCGATCTTTCGATCCACTCAACATTGTTAAAGGGTTAAAATCAATAAACAAATATTACCTTGTAATCACACTAAAGAATTAAAAAATATATGCTTTAAAACCCACCGCGTAGTCTCAATGGTAAAAGAATGATGTTCTAGGAAATCTGAATTTGAATAACTGTGATTGCAAGATATGTACATTATCAAAGGTGTAAAAAAATATATGAATATATACTACCTAAAATAGTTATAATTAAACTTATATATATATATATATATATATATATATAATCTTTTTGAATAAATTCGGCCTTCATTTATTAAAAAGCAAGAAAAGTCTTGAAAAGACAAACAATAATAAAGCTCTGGAAAAACAAACCGACATCATCTAAAACATAAACTGAAAGGAAAACGAAAGAAAACCAAAAGGGTAAAAAAGAGCTGAAGGCGAAACACCACTCCTCACACCAGTATAGACTGGGAATCGAAAATCGTCGATGAAAACCGCACGGGAGGAAGGAGAGGCCCAGAAGCATTGATCTGAAACATGCAATATATCTTCTGGGAAAATGAGGAACAAATCAAAAATGGGGGACGGTAGCTCATGGCGACAAACGATCCCTCTCCACCGCCACCAGTGCACAATCGGGGACTTCCTCCACCCAAAAAAGGTCGTCGGAACCAAGGCAGGAAGCACCCGCTATCAGATGCGCAACCAGATTTGCTTGTCGGAAGGTATGTGTGTATGAGATCTCAAAAAAAAAATTTGCTCTCTCTTTAATTTCATGGATGATACTACTAATCACTGACATGTCTGGGTTGTTGGACTGCAATTTTTTGATGGTTGTGAGAGAATCCCCTTCGATCTCCACCCGTCGGAACCCTAGGTCAGAAAGGAGTTGAACGGCATGGAGGGCCGCCACCGCTTCGGCCTGAAAAACATTCGAAATATGGAAGGTAATCCTCCGACAAGCACCCATAACTTTTCCATTAGAGTCTCTAATAACTACCCCTGACCACGCGAATTTTTCTGAGGTATGGAAGCAAGCGTCAAAATTAGCCTTTGCAACACCGACTAACGGAGCATTCCAACGGATCACCACCGATGATGGAGGAGAGAACTGTTGCAGTAAAATGCTCTCTACTCTCTGCAATATGCTTTGATAAACATGATAGTGTGATTGTATGAGTTATTTACCCCTTCATGTCATTTTTTATTTCGCACATACCATATTGACCACAGAATTATTAGAATCTCCGAATGTCGCACTTTAGGGTGCAAGACTAACAACTATGACAACCATTCCTTGAAAGAAAGGGTTAAAACTGTCGAGGGCCAGTTATAACCCATCCTCTGCCAGATCATTGAAGCATTAACACAATCCCTAAAGACGTGTTCCCTAGATTCAGGTTCATTTAGACATACCGGGCAATTAGGATTCTGAGCAATACGACGATAGTATAGACAAGCTTTAGTGGGAATGAAATTACATAAAGATCTCCAAACCTGGATACGAACTTTAGGGGGACAATTAACATTCCAAATTGATCTGAAAAGCTCCGCATCCATAGATGAAATAACCCCAGATGGTCTGAGAAGATTGTATCCACTCCTAACAGAATAAACACCCGTTTTCTCTCCACTCCACACTAGGCAATCCGACTGGGGAAAACTTGAGATAGGAATAGACAGAATTTGACTTGCCTCATCTGATAGGAACGTTGCTTGAATGAGATCTATATTCCATGAACCTCCATCCGGGTTTAGCAACTCAGAGACCCAGAGCAAACCATTAACTGGAGGAGAAATCAGTCGTTTAGGCATAGGACCCGGTAGCCAACAATCACCCTAAATAGAAATTGAGCGGCCATTTCCCACTTTCCACCGTAAGCCAAGTTCTAATAGACCCCGTGAACTCCATACACTCCTCCATACTAAGGACGGTTGAGAAGTAAGAGAAGAATTTAAGAAATTCGTATGCGGAAAATACTTTGCCTTGAAGATCCGTCCGGGAAGGGACGTTAGATTAGATAACAGACGCCAAGCCTGCTTCGCAAGGAGAGCAACATTAAACGTCGAAAGATCCCTAAAACCTAAGCCACCTTCCTCCTTCTTCCGACATAAGAAACTCCAACTACTCCAGTGCATACCACGTCTAGTCGGAGATCTTTGCCACCAAAATTTCGCCATAGCAGACTCGAGTTTCTGACAAAGAGACTTAGGAAGTAGAAAAACCCCCATTGCATACACCGGTATGGCTTGTAAAACAGACTTAACGAAGACTTCCTTACCTCCTTGAGAGAGAGGAAATACACACCAATTTGAGATACAGGCTTGAACCCGATCAAATAAATTCTGAAAAGCCTGTCTTTTATTCCGGCCCACTAGCGAGGGAAGCCCAAGGTATTTCTCGATATTGGACGTATGTCCTATTTCTAGCAGACTCTGGATATCCGATTTAGTCGAATCGCCCACATTACTGGAAAAGAATAAGCCCGATTTCTCAAAATTGATTACCTGGCCCGAACACACACTATACTCGTGTAAAATATTCTTAATATTCATGGCATCATTAATCGAGGCATCACCAAAGATTATGCTATCATCTGCGAAGAGCAAATGAGTAACATTTGGAGCATATCTATTAAGTCTGAAACCCTTCACAGTACCCAACATATTTCCTCTACGTAACAAAGATGATAATCCCTCACTGCAAATAAGAAAAAGAAACGGGCTGAGAGGATCACCTTGCCTAAGCCCCCTGGATGGCAGAAAAGATTCTCCGACCACACCGTTAAGGACGACTGAGTATGAAACCGAAGTCATACATTTCAAAATACGTTGGATCCAGGCTGATGCAAACCCCATCTTTTCCATAACACGAGCCACAAAATCCCACTCTACTCTATCATAGGCTTTAGACATGTCTAATTTTAGGGCGAAATTTCCTGAGTGGCCTACACGCTTCTTCTACAAGCAGTGTAAAATCTCATAAGCTACCATAATATTATCGGATATCAAACGCCCCGGAACAAAGGCACTCTGGGCCTCGTCAATGCAGCCCGGTAACAAAGTTTGCATTCTGTTAGCTAAAACTTCCGACACAATTTTGTAGAGGACATTGCACAAGCTGATGGGCCTAAAATGGCTCATATGCGAAGGATTGGAGTTTTTCGGTATAAGCACAATATGGGTCTTATTTATTATACCCATATCAACTTCCCCATTTAAAATTCCAATACAAAATTGAGCAACATCCTTACCGATAATATTCCAAAAACGCTGGTAGAAAATGGCCCCCAGCCCATCCTTTCCTACCGCTTTCAAAGGGCCCATCATCTTAACAGCCCGATATATTTCCTCCTCAGTATATGGTCGAAGCAAACTTCTATTCTCAGCCGCAGAATTTTTTGGGATAATACCCTCTAAAACATTCGAACAGTCTGCCACTCCCCCTGAAGTAAAAAGGCCTTGGAAATACTCCCTTGCTGTGATTTTCATTAAATCCCGGAGAGGAACAATTAACCCCATCATCATTATCCGGTTCTGCTTCTTACGTTGAGTTGCATGTCGGTGAAAAAACGTTGTGTTCTTATCACCATTACGAAGCCAGTTTGCTCGTGCACGTTGCTCCCAATAGAGTTCAGATTTATCGGCTTCCAAATTAAGAGACAACTTGAGCTCTTCAATTTCTCCCAAAATATCATCTGAAGGATACAAACCCACAAGTTCCTCTAGACACTTTGTAAGACTTCGTTTAGTGATCTTTCTGCTGGCCCGTAATTTACGGAACCAAGTGTCCAGGCCCAAGCCCACAAAACGTAGACGATCAGGAAGCAAGCCCGTTGAAGCATTCCATAAATTGACCACTTCATTCTCGCACGAGTCCTCTAATAGCCAGGCTGCTTCAAACTTAAAATGCCAGTGGGTTCTACTATCAGAATGCGGGGATGTGTTCACTAGCAAAGGGCAGTGGTCTGAAAACGAATGAGCTAAATGGGAGAGAACAAAATGGGGATGACACGACCACCATGCGTTATTTGCAACACCCCTATCGAGTCTTTCTCGAATATTCGTAGCCTCAAATTTACCCTTTTCCCATGTAAACCATCTGCCTTGATAACCCACATCAGATAGGGAACAATCATCTAGAGCCTCCCGAAAGTCAGACATTTGCCGCTGACTTCGAACCCTTCCTCCCATCTTTTTAAAAGAAAATAACAATTCGTTAAAATCACCGATAACTAACCATGGTATATGGGGGCAGTCATTCAATTGTCGCAACAAATTCCATGAGTCCATACGATTATGCTCTTCTGGGGCACCATAGAAACCGGTACAGCGCCATGAACGACCCTCTCCATCATCCGAAAGCATGAAATCTATATGACGATCGGAAAATGACCGAAGTGAAACCTGATAGTTACCCCGCCAAGCCAAACAGAGACCACCACTCCTCCCTCGTGACCCAACCTCAATGCCATTTGAAAAACCACATTTCTTGCGCACTTTTTCCATCTCAGAAGACTGTAGTTTAGTTTCAATTAGGAAAACTACAGATGGGTTAACGTCTCGCAAACAGTCCCGGAGACGTCTTACTGTCCGAGGCTTCCCCAAGCCCCGAACATTCCAACTTACTAACTTCATTGCTCCCGGCGGGCCTGATCATCCAGGCCGGCCGATGGAAAAGCAGCTGTTGAGGGGGAAGCCACCCCTTTCTCTATGGAGGACGAGACGGAAGCCTTTCTTGGTCGTTTAAGCCCATCAGAAGGATGAACCGGGTTATCCTCGTCAACCAAGATCATTTCCGTATCAAATAAAGGTGAGCCCACACAACCAGGCAGCAGCGGGCCTAGTCCAAAAGTAGCCCGCCCTTGTAACCTTGACACATTATGTGGCCCAAGCTGAGATCCAAGACCAGATTGGGATAAGGCCAATCCCTTATTATGCGCTAACTGTTCCGGATTAGGAGCCCTATTCTCATCAGCTTTAATTGTGTTTATCTGTTGGCTTATGTTACGCCGAGAAATGCGGGATGCACCGCCATCCTCTTCCCGCAACCAGTTACTTACCGGGATACCTCTACCCCTCGCCGGAGCCCGTAAGGAAACATCCCAAGGGAAAGGACCCTCTTGTTGAGGCTGAAGAACACGTAAAGGACAGAAGCCTTCACCATGACCAAGCTTGCCACATCGGAAACAAAAAAGGCGAAGCTTTTCATACTGAAATGACACAAAAGCTGTACCACCATTGGGTAACAATAATTTCTTTCGACGCTTCAAAGATTTCGCCAAAGAGATCCGAATACGCATACTCCCCTTAATTCCAAGCATTAATGCGGAAGAATCAAACTCCAGAAAAATCCCTATGAAATCACCAAGTTGTTTCGCAACCGACTCCGAGATAAAGCCGCTCGGGACATCATTAACCAAAACCCAGAAATCCACCTCCTTAAGCGAGACTGTACTCGGATCCTCCCCATCTTGTATACGATGTAGAATAAGAAGATGGAGGTTAAAATACCAGGGTCCCTCCTTTTCAATACGATCAGCATCAATAGAATTAAAAAGACGAAACAAATACCGACCCTCCCCCAAATCTGAAATCGCAATACCACCGATTGGATGCCAAACATTCGCCAAAGTTGCCTTCATGGACGGAAAATAAATCTGACTAGTGGTAAGAAACGTTCCCACAAAACAGAACTCAAAGGAGATCGGGGACTCCTCTTGAACCGGGACAATAGCCAATTCTTGCTCCTCTTCCTCCTCATCAATAGTAAGTTCTGCCAAAACATCATTCACAGTAGCCATGGACGAAAACCACAGAGAAATCTGGGCAACAACCAGAGAAAATCAAAGTGATAAAATATGAATTACTGGGCAAAAGCTAGAGAAAAAAACCTGGGCAAAAGCCAGAGATGTTTAATAGATAATTTAAATTTTAAAATAGATGTTTTGAAAACATTATATATATATATATATATATATATATATATATATATATATAATCAAAACAAATAAAATTAGAAATTGCATATTAAATAACGTAAGTTTTGCAAACTACATGAAATCATTATATAATTTATTGTTATAAATAATAATGCGAAATTGATATCTAGTAATTAGTTTAGTGGCTAAGAATTTTTCATGTCGGTTCTTCTTGTATGTGTACAAATTCTTGCATTTATCTTGATAAGGTAATATATTTCTATTTAATAAAAAATATAAATATGAAATTAATAAAAATAAATTAATATTTCTTATTTACACCAAATAATTTAAAAAAAGAATTTGTTTTTATTGTTAAAATATGTTAAATAGTTCCCTATAAAATTCAATTTGTATGTATTGTCAAATTAATTCATTTAACCAATTTATTTTAACTAAACAAAACTTATTACTTATATATTAGATAAATTTTAATAATACTAATACATTTATAATATTTTAGATAAATTTGATTAATAATAAAATATTTATAAGTTATTATTTATTATATTTTAAGAAATTAATTTGAAGTGGGAGATTAAATTGATTCCTAGAGAGAATAATTCTACGACGGATAGAAATTTAGCCTAAGCACCGATAGGCTTGAATTCTTCTTATATTTGATGGAATTGCTTTTATTTATTTTTTAATATGAGTAAGCTAATTTTACTAAAAAGGAAATTTTTAAAATACAATAAAAGGTTTACAATTCAAATAAATCCGAACATATTCTTTTAAACAAAAAATATGAAAACTAAAACTAACGTCTCTAAATCATAAACAATACCATACAAAAATGATAAAAACATCAACTCAAAGGCTCGAAACAAAATAAATACAAGCACCATCAAAACTCGACAATAAAAGGTAAAAACCCACCAACAAACAACATTATAAAATGCATATTACAATAATTAGACATCTTTGGCAACACGGTCATTACCACAACTCAATCGCGAACAAAAGCGGCGACGGTGAAAAATCAATATAACAAACAACAGCTGACAAATATCATATACATAACAAATTACCAACAAGGCTTCCATATTTAGTGTGAAAAAACAATTAAAACCATTCATTTCTGTATTTCAGAAAGAAAGTTCCAACCCTGTTAGCACAAAAGCTTCCATGCTTATTCTCAGGTACATTCTGACTGAAAGACAATCCCAAATAATGGAAGAAAAGGACCAAAAACAAAACAAAACAAACCAAAGCTGACAAGAACCACAACTTTGCCAGAGCCATTACAGAACAGAAAATCTAAGGGGGAAAAATAGTCTATAATCTATATGGTTATGCATCACCGCCTTACATGAGATGCATGATACATTTTCTGACTATATCCGGAATCTGATTTTACATCTCACTCGAATACCAAAAACTGAACCCTAAAAACGTAACTCGGAACTCGAGCCTCGACACAAAAGCTCTTATGATCCCCAACTCTAAAACGTATTTCTCCAAAAACAGGCACTTCATTTAGCTATAGATAACCAACTTTCTTAAAACTGAAACATATTGATAAACGACGGAAATGAGCAGAACTCAGTGAGTGATCACTTGTGTCACAAGTTATCTCCACCTACAGTATAGTGATAACCAAATTAATCTTCTAGGTAGCAATTCCTGAACCAAGAGAAAACCAAAATCTGTCAGTACAAAGGAACTAAGTATTTATAACAATGTTTTTGGGAGTGCACTAAGAAGCATGTTTTCTATTATAGGTATCATGGTATAAGAGCTGGATACAAACTATTGCCTTTTGACAATGAAATACACCGCACTTAGCTCGGTTAGTGGTAACTATCGTGTTTTCATGAATTTAAACTAAAGAAAAAGCTAGGAGTGACAGAAGAGACCTATAAGCAAATTATCAGGTCTCAAATCGACAGAAAGAAAAGTCTAGACGATAATGACAAGTCAAGAAAACAGAATGATGCCCCTCTGTCGATAACAAGAATTCTTACCCTCTGTCGATAACAAGAATTCTTATTTATAGCATACTAAAACATAAAGTTAAAGGTGCTACCAATTCTGAAATACAATTACTTAAAACCTTCCAATAGGGCTTAGATGTGGGAAACACCATCTCATTAGTGGCCAAAACAACCAATTCAACTTGTGCAACGACAAACATTTTAACAATAAGATAGGTGAGAAGTATCAGGGTTTATTTGTGCTATTGTTACTCTACGATAAGTATATTTGTATTAGAAAACAATTATTTTCGTAAAACAGTTTCAACATTAATATCATATTTAAAAACTTTTAGTGTCAGAAATTAGTCAATCAAAACTTCACTCTCTTTTTCTCTTGTCCCCTCTTGGAGATTCAAAGCTAACAAATTATATAACTGATTTCAGAGATAGTACAAAACTCTCAAATGCAAAGTTATACACGTTACATATAAACAACCACACTCAATTAATCAATGCATCATACGATCATTATGTTCAGAAGATGTCTATCACTCTTGACTGACATTCTGGCTAAAACTAGCAAG
Organism: Hibiscus trionum; assembly: GCA_030270665.1. Classification (NCBI taxonomy): domain Eukaryota; kingdom Viridiplantae; phylum Streptophyta; class Magnoliopsida; order Malvales; family Malvaceae; genus Hibiscus; species Hibiscus trionum. Next base: position 570,446 of record BSYR01000033.1, on the reverse strand, counting down.
CAGTTGTGCAGATATTAACAAAAGGAGATTTATATTACTAAGAGGAATGCAGAAAAATTTAAGCCTAACCAAAAGAAGTCAAACCTAGTGGACCTCATATGGAAGGTTTTAAAGTTCTTTTAGTAATTCTTGTACAACACTTAAACAAGATTATACTGCTAAACTCCCATGAATATAAATAACACTATGACGATGCCAAGTACGAAGTCTTACCTCTATTTGGTTGTCCCTTATTAACACTATAACCACCAACATAACCAGGAGAACTTTTACTCGGAACATCAGAAGTGGTACTACCAAGTCCATAACCAAAGGAACCAGAACCATCTCGCTCGGATGTTGATGATGGCCAATTGGTATCCCCATAAAATGAAGCACCACCATAAATGTCTGCAAAGGCTCCATCATACCCACCATTTGATGCTGCATATGATGATGTTGGCACCACATTGGTCCCAGTGTTTCTCTCATACCCTGCAGTCCCCAACCCGAAGCTGTTATCACCACTTCCATAAGCGAAATTCACACTATTGGTAGAGACATTATTCCTTCCACCTTGACTGGAAATTGGAGAAGAGCTCCAATTAATTCCATTATTTCCAAAGGAACTTGCTCCTATACTCCCACTTCCGGATCCTGCACTGGCACTGGAACTAGCAGCATTTGCATTATAATTGAGCCCTCCATTTCCCCAAAGATTCCGGGTCACTGAGCTGAAAAAGGAACTATTACCTCCACCTCCATTACTTCCATCATAGCCAATAGGACTACCATACCTATTTGTATTACCAATATAATAAGGGCTCATTCCTCGTCCATAGTTACTAAAATTTGCACTGTTTCCAAAATTTGGGTTCAACCCTGGCTCAAAGTTCATGCCGATTCCAAAACCAGGACCAAAAGGAGGAAACCCACTTCGAACACCAGCAACTGGACTGAATCTACCATCCATCCTAAGTCCATAGGCTCCAAGGTTATTAGGATTATATCCCTGAGGGTAGCCATTGAGAAAGTTGTTGGCCCTATTCAAACCATAGTTATATACATTCAGTGGGCTACGAGTAGGGCCAGGCGATAACTCTTTGGGAACTGCTCGTTTAACCTCGACCATTTTACCATTCAGTTCATGAAAATTTTTTAGCAACACTTTATCCACTGCCTCTTCTGAATCATAAGTGATGAATCCGAAACCCCTAGGCCTTTGAGTGTTGTGATCATACATCACTACAACATCTGTGATATTCCCAAACTGGTCAAAATATGTCTTGAAGTCACTCTCTGTGACTGTAGATGCTAAACCTCCTACAAAAATCTTTCTTGTGCGGCCTGGACCAGGAGAACCCTGGATGCTACTAGTGCTTCTACTCATAATGTTCTGGTCATCCCTAGGAACTGCCTTTTTTGCCTCAACCTGTGCATGAGTAACTCAAATATGAAAAATTATCCTTTAGAGAAGAAACTGTTTCATCTCAATATATATAATTATACTACATTACAAGAATTAAAAACATAACCACTATCTTTGCAAAGGAAAAGATAAATAAGAGAAAGCATGAAACAGTTGCACTCGGCTTAATTTTGAAATTTAGTTGGACACAGAACCAGAACTGTATGAATCCCTGCAACTACAATATCAGGTTCATAAAATCGATAAGGAGTTGAATTTCCCCCCTCTTACTTCAGTAAGCTGATAGCACCGATGAAAAGTCCATTGTACAACATTCATATAAAGAGGTTTGCTTAAACTTACAGATCAACAACTTACCATCCTGCCATCAATATTGTGTTTCTCCTTGATGACTTTCTCAGCAACAGCTGGGTCGGAGAAAACTATGAAACCGAAACCTCGAGCACGCCCCGTGGTCCGATCCTTCATGATCACTGCCTCTACCACTTCACCAAAACTGCTGAAATACTCCTTGAGGCGCTCTTCATTGGTGTCCCAAGATATTCCACCAATAAATAGCTTACCATTCTCAGACATCTTTCTCTGCATTATAGAAAAACTAGTTTGATCAATACAAAGTCCAAACCATCGGCAAATCGAAACCAAATACAAACTTTAACTGTCAAATTCATTACTGGATCAAATGCAATATATGAAAATTTTCATTGCAACAACAAACCAATCAAAAACCAATACCAAAATGCTGCTTGTTTATGAATCAAATTACCAATATCAAATCAAAATCATGTCTTTTGTTGACTATAGCAATCTAATCACAATAATGCAGATAGAATTCATTACCTTTTATCTAACAAAAAGTGTAATCCGATACGCAATGAAAAATTCTCTCCGATTCAAAGCTAAAAACAAACAGATCCTTCAACGGTCAATAAACCGACCAACCCAGAATTTAGCTTCACCTGGAATTCAGAAATGAAAGAGGCAAAAATCCAAAACCCAGATAAATGATCAATCAGAAACCTGATATTAGCTGCAAAAGTTTATTGCAAATTGAAGCAAAAGGTTTAAAACACAAATCCAGATTCATCAAAAAAGAAGAAACCCACCAATCAAAGCAAACCCAAGTGCCAAATCTTGCAAACAAACTAAGATCCGAAAGGAAGCACAATAAGAATAAGAATAGAGGAGGTTAATTTCATCCTCTTTGTTCTCTTCTATTTGCCTTGCCCCCTTCAAATAATATTTCCTTCTTTTCAATTTTATTATGTCCTTTCTTATAGTAAAAAATCTACTTTTTTTACACCCAAAATGCAAATTCAATTAAAAAATATTTATATAAATTTGTATTATATAAATGCAACAAGGAAAACGTAAGGAAAAAAAGGAGTTTTGTTTGGATACAGAGAAAAATAAAATGCCTGAAAAGAGGAAAACACATAGAAAGCCTCTTAGCATAAAAAAATGGATGATATATCTTTATTTATTTTTTCATATTTATTGTTTATAGTTAAGGAATTTGATTTGAAAAGAAATAGTCGATTTTTTTAAAAAAAATGTTCATTTTTTAAAACTCGTTAATGTGTGAATTAATGAATAGAATTAATCTTGCTTTTTTTTCTGTAGCTCTTTATATGTTTCGTCAATAATTTTATATCACGTGTATTATCAATAAAATATAAACATTCAATAGAAATAATTATAAAAATCATTAATACACTTAACATAAAATTATTTGTGAGACATATAAAGAGATACATAATGTAACACCCGAGTTTGGGGGTCGGGTAAAAATATTAATAAAATAATATTTTAGTTTCGGTTTTACAGAGATTTGTTTTACAGAGATTGATGAGCAACCAGTTGTATGCTAAGCTTAGTAAATGTGAGTTTTGGATTCGAGAGGTTGTATTTCTTGGCCATGTTGTTTCAGCCGAAGGTATCCGTGTTGATCCGACGAAGATTGAAGCTATTGTTGAGTGGAAACAACCTAAGTCTGTGACTGAGATTAGAAGTTTCCTAGGATTAGCCGGTTACTATAGGAGATTTGTTGATGGTTTCTCTAGAGTAGCTGCTCGTTTGACTAAATTGTTGCAAAAGGGAGTTAAGTTTGAATGGTCAGATGCAAGACAGAAGGCCTTTGAGAAATTGAAAGAAGCTTTGACAAATGCTCCAGTGTTGGTACAACCAGTTTCAGGTAAAGAATTTGTGATCTATAGTGATGCTTCCTACATAGGTTTAGGGTGTGTTCTGATGCATGAAATAAGAGTTGTTGCCTATGCTTCGAGACAGTTGGAGGTGCATGAAAAGAACTATCCTACTCACGATATTGAGTTAGCCGCAGTTGTGTTTGCGTTGAAGATTTGGCGTCACTACTTGTATGGTGAGAAGTGTATAGTTTACACCGATCATAAGAGCTTGAAGTATTTGATGACACAGAGAGAGTTGAACTTGAGACGGAGAAGATGGCTTGAACTGTTGAAAGATTATAATTTGACTATTAAGTATCATTCGGGTAAGGTGAATGTAGTAGCCGATGCTTTGAGTAGAAAAGTTGCAGTTGAGTTGCGAGCTATGTTTGCTAGATTGAGTGTATCCGGTGATGGTGGTTTGATCACAGAGTTGCAAGTGAAGCCTTCTTTGATTCAGTTGATTAGAGAGAAACAGTTGCAAGATGTATTTTTAGTTCCTCATGTTCATTATATAGCCGAAGGTAGACCGACCGAGTATAGTTTCAGTGGTGAGAATGTGTTGTGTTTCAAAGGCAGAGTTGTAGTACCTGAGGGTGTTGAGTTGAGACGTCTGATTCTGAGTGAAGCACATTCGAGTCCTTTCTCTATACATCCGGGTAGTACTAAGATGTACCATGACTTGAAGAATGATTATTTCTGGGTTGGTTTGAAGAAGGATGTAGCCGAGTATGTGAGTCGTTGTATGGTTTGTCAGAGAGTGAAGGCAGAACATCAGGTTCCTTCAGGTTTGTTACAGCCTTTGAAGATTCCGGAATGGAAATGGGAGAGGATCACTATGGACTTTGTGTCAGGGTTACCGTTGTCTCCCTCGAAGAAGAATTCTGTTTGGGTGATTGTTGATAGATTCACTAAGTGTGCTCACTTCTTACCAGTGAACACTACAGATTCTTTAGACAAGTTGGCGAGTTTGTACATTCGCGAGATTGTGAGACTTCATGGGGTTCCAAAGTCTATCGTATCAGACAGAGATCCGAGATTTATTTCGCGGTTCTGGAGTTGTTTGCATAGTGCCCTAGGTAGCCGTTTGCATTTCAGTACTTCTTATCATCTGCAGTCAGATGGGCAGTCAAAGCGAGTGATACAGATTTTAGAGGATATGCTTCGTTGTTGTGTGATTGACTTCCAGGGTTCTTGGGAGAAGCACTTGCCCTTAGTTGAGTTTGCTTACAACAACAGTTACCAGGCTAGTATACATATGGCTCCTTATGAGGCTTTGTATGGTAGACGATGTAGGACTCCGATCTGTTGGGCTGAAACGGGTCAGAAATTGTTACCTATGCCGGATTTGCTCAAGGGAACTACTGATAAAGTGAAGTTGATTTGTGACCGTTTGAAAGCAGCTTCCGATCGTCAGAAGTCTTATGCAGATTTGAAGAGAAAAGAGATTGAGTTCTCAGTGGGTGAGAAAGTGTTTCTGAAAGTATCTCCGTGGAAGAAGGTAATGAGATTTGGCCGGAAAGGCAAGTTGAGTCTGAGGTTTATTGGTCCGTATGAGATAGTTGAGCGGATTGGGCCAGTAGCTTACCGTTTGAGATTGCATTCTGAGTTAGAGAAGATTCATGATGTTTTTCATGTGTCGATGCTTAGGAGATATAGATCAGATCCTTCTCATGTTATGCCTGTTGAGGAGATAGAGTTGAATACGGATTTGTCTTATAATGAAGAACTAGTTGAGATACTTGCTTCTAATAACAAGGTGTTGCGTGGCAAAACCATAGAGTTGGTCAAGGTGTTGTGGAGACATAGAGGTGTGGAAGAGGCCACGTGGGAGAGGAAAGTTGATATGCTTGAGCAGTTTCCGTACTTGTTTCCGTCAGGTAATTTCGGGGACGAAATTCCTTAAGTGGGAGAGAGTTGTAACACCCGGGTTTGGGGGTCGGGTGAAAATATTAATAAAATAATATTTTGAGTTTCAGTTTTATAATTAAAATAATAAAATATTATTTAAGCTTCACATTTTCAAAGCAAACATTTTGTGTTGGACCAAATTTATTTGAAACCCAAAATTCCTTGAATTTTAGAATTAATGAGATTGTCATCTCATTAATGGCAAAATCGTAAATAAGTAAACTTTCAAAATTAAAACCCCTTTCCACTAAAATGAGTCTTTGTCATCTTCCTCCTCACTTCATTTTCCATTTCCACGACAAAGGAAGAGCTCTCTCTACATTTTTACTATTCCATCTCCTTTCTTCTTCATTTTTGGTCGGTTTTGAAAGGTAACTATATCCCCATTTTACTCTCATCTTCCTCTCTTCAAAAGTACCATTAGATTTCATTTTCATCGTTGTTTTAGAAATTTGGTTTTCCATGGAAAATGTTAAAGGTTGCTACTTTATGGGTTTTGATTTAAGTTTTTGATTTGTTAATGTCCGATATGATCTTAGAAACCAAAAAGGTCCAACATATCTTAATTTTGGATGAATTTAAGCTAATTTTCGAAAATGAGTTTTTGTTGGGGGTTTTAGAGAGGGTTTAGAGTTGGTTTAAGGGCTATTTTAAGTAGGAAAATGTTTGGTTATGATAGTATGGTATATGAGGATCGTTTTGGATGTGTTTGATGATCGTTTGGTTGTTTGAAATGGAAGATTTCAGTGGGTATAGAGGGCTGCTCGAAAATGAAAAGTTTTGTGGGTGTTCTTGGCTTGGTTTGATGCTTAATTGGTGTTATAAGTTACAACAGGGGTTTGTGGTTGTTTTGGTGATTAATAGAGTGTGTTTGATTGTTTAGAGGCAAGGAATTGTGTTGGTGAAGCATCGGGGGTGAATCCGGAAGCTTGAAGGTCTTTGTTGCTTGGTTGTTGAGCTTGGAAGTGAATGTGGGTGGTTAAATGCTTTTAAATGGTTTTAAAGTGTTGGTTCAAGCATGTGGACTAGGTTGGGCTTGGTAGACCCACCTAGAGTTGGGGTTAGATTGGTAGTCTAATCCCAAGCTATAGTTAGAGACTATGGTTGATCTTTGAATGTGTTTATGCCTCATGTTTAATTGTGATTATGTTGGCTATGTATATGGTGTTATACATGTATGTTGAGGCATGGATTGATGCATTGTTATGCATGTGGAATGTGCATGATGTTGATCATGGTGAGTACGTGCTAAGCACGGAAGTGGATATAAAATGATAATGTGAAAGGTTGTGGATTGTGTTTAATATTGGCACTAGTATGCTTGGGTACAAATGATCGATCATTAGGATGTTTAGTGTGCACACGTGAGTCGCGCGTGGTCTTGGTGATGGTAGTCATCAAGATGGAGTACGGGTTCGCCCGGAAAACCTTCTTATATATATGTTAGTCGATGATGAGTGTAATCCCATCGACGGGGCGTGAGGATTAGTGGAATCCCCTCCGCGTGAACGGTGATGAGTGTAATCCCACCGTAAGGTAATGGTTGTTGTTGGATGTGAGTTCCAACGTGTTATCCGTGTATTCGAGTCATAGCTAGGTGCCAATATGAGATTATATGTGTTGCCATATGGATTATTAAATGTGCTTACTTATGATGTGGTTTTGGACTTGTTGAGCATGACATAATATTGAATATATGTTCATGCATCATGTGTATTTTGGTTCATGTGGATCGAAGGTAAGATCATACATTCTACCTTGGTTGTGCTCGTGCTTGGACCCTGCATTGTCGAGGTTTGTTTTAATGAACTTACCCTCACTAAGCTTTATGCTTACGCTCTCTTTTGTTCGACAATGCAGATCCGTAGTTCATGGGTTGCTAGTGCAAGAAGGGGGCCTCCAAGTGTGCTTGTGTTGCTTTTGGTTAGCTCAAGTATGAACTTTAAATTAAAGGATTGTAATAGTCAAGCAATGTGATTTGAATGTTTTGGAGTTATGTTTATGTTTGGTTTAGGAGCATGTTTAGACTCCTTATTATGTTGATGTTGGCGTGGCTTGTTGATGTCATGTTTGGTTTGTAAAATCATGTTTAAGTTGTCTTCCATGAATGCTTTATGTATGATTGTTAAAGTATGAACCTTTTAAGTGCTATGTATGTCATCTTTTGACAAATGCATGAATCCCTTGAATGAATAATGCTTGTTCGTGTTGGTTGCCTCGTATGCTTAGATGTTGGTTGATAAGTGTTGTATGTATGTTTGTATGTGGCTAGAAAAGTCTTAAAATGCATCTAGAGTCGTGGTTTAGAGTCTTATGCTGCAAAATTGAGCATTGCAGTGCAGGGCGTATTGGTACGCCCAAGGGCCGTATCGATACGGTCCTACACTTCAGGACTCAAGTTTGGCCTAGAATACCAATACACGAGGACGTATCGATACGTCAAATCTTCACTGAAAATTCGAGTTATTGATGAGATTTTGGCGTACCGGTATGGGTCTAGAGTGTATCGATACGGTCTTGTATCGTTGACCGTGAGAAGTTGACCAGTCAGGACGTATCGGTACGATCAACCCGTGTACCGGTACGGTCTCCCTGGTTTGACCTTGGGCTGTTGACCTAGTCAAGGCGTATCGATACCCTCTTCTAGTGTATCGATATGGCCTGTTTTGTAAAGGTAAAATGGGCTGTTTTGTGTCGTTTGTTCGTTTGTTCGCTTTGCTTGTTGCTTCCGCTGTCGTTTGTTCACATAGGATATATAATAAAGTATCTAGAAAAGATAATTAAAGAAAAAAATTTCATTGGGTCGGTAACCGAAGTGGAGCCCTAACTGGTTTCGCCTCGATTATCCCCGTGTAGCCCACTCGGATCGGTCAAGCGTCCGGACCGGGACGAGGGGGTTACACATAAAAAGATTCGAACCTTGGAGATAACATTGTTGAGAGGGGTAGCCTCGCACCCCGAACATGGACCATAAGATGAACATGCATATTACTAAAGAAAATTATATGAAATCATCATATAATTTATTGTTTTAAATCATAATGCAGAATTAATAAATATAAATTAATATTTTTTATTTACAAAAAATATTTTTTAAAAATGAATTATACTTTAATGCTTAATAATTTCAAATAAATTATATTTTTTTATGTATTGTCAAATTAATTCATTTAACCAATATATTTTAACTAAAAACTTATTACTTATCAATTACATAAATGTTAATAATAACAATAATAATATATTTATAATAATTTAAATAAATTTTATTAATAATAAAATATTTATAAAATATATTTTAAGAATTTGATTTGGAAAAAATGTCAATTTTTTTTTGAATTTAAGAAAAAAACCACAATTATAAATTTATTTTAATATTGGAAAAAGTATAACGACGTCTATAATTAACGTAAGGTTAATTATTTGATACACCGACAGTGAAAAGTAAAAAAAAAATAGAATTTTTAATGTTGTCATGTATCCACTTTTAGGCTCTAAACTATAACGTTTAAAGTTTAAACCATAAACTTTAACATTTGAACCATAAATTATTTTCTCAAACCTTAAAATCTAACCGCAAACACTAAAACTTTAACCCTAAACATTAGCCTCTAAATCCCAAAAACTAGGCGCATGTAGAAACTTTTTTTTACTAGTGGATAAAATATTTTCCCTTGGCATGTTTTATGGAAGGTACAAATAACCATGTCTTATTGTCTTTGGTAGAAGTGATATTTTTTTTTTGAGATAATTACACGAATTGGGTGATATTTATCATTGAGGTAGAGGTAGTATTTATTTACACATTAGTTTTACGCAAGGTTTGTGATGATTCTAAATTAAATTTCCAATTATACCCTTATACTATTTTTCACATATTTACATTGTTGTAAATGAGTAGTTATTTTATGGATCCGACTCACCACGTCATTTATGGTCCCTAATCACTAAAAATCAGTCAATTAATCTTTTTTTATGTCACTAATCCATATATAATCAACTTTTATGTAATCACTCACTCCCTATTTACATGGCATAAAAAGTTAAAGATTTATTTTATAAAATAAATGACATGGAAAAAAATTAGTTGGCTGAGAGGTCATGGATGACGTGGTGGGTCAGGACCCTATAATAATTTTTCGTTGTAAATATGTTAACTATTTTTTTTTACGTATTTAGATCATTGTAAATATGTTCGCTATTTTTTCACGTATTTACATCGTTATAAATACGTTAGCTATTTTTTCACGTATTTACATCGTTGTAAATATGTTCTATATTTGTTCACGTAGATACATCATTGTAAATACGTTAATTATTTTTTCACGTATTTACATGTAAATACGTTCACTATTTTTCACGTATTTACATGTAAATACGCTCACTATTTGTTCACGTATTTACATCGTAGTAAATACATTCACTATTTTTTCCATATATTTACATTGTTGTAAATACGTTCACCATTTATCACTACAATAAATTTATCAATTTATGACGAAATTTGTATATGACGACGCGTATAACGTCACAAAATACACCATAAACGTGACGATTTTTTATTTTCGTCACATATACTGATTAATGGTATATCTTTTATGACAAATTTAAAAAACGTCATTGATTTTCGTCACTATATGTTTGGAGCCAAATTTTACCACCAAAAAATTTGGCGGGAAACTTTTTTATGACGTTTTGATAAAATAGTGACGTTGTAAAATCGTCTCTAATAAAATTGAAGTATTAGTAACGATTTATTATTATGACCATTCGATTTCAAATAGTGACATTAAGATTTTGTCACCAATAAATTTTATTTATGACAATTTGATTTGCTATATTTTATAACATATAAAAATGTGACATTTTATTCGTGTCACATAAAATAAGTTTAATATGAAAAAAATAATTATTTGTCACACATTATTGTATATCTTGTCTTTCTATATGACGATTTTGCAATGCAAATGTGACTGTATCACTTAATGTTTGACGTCAAGAATTAATATAAAAAATTAGTAGGAAATTTTTTAAAATTTACTTAAAAATTAAAATTATTACAGTGACGGTCAAACTAAGTTATTTGGAAACAAATTAGGTGTAATTTGAATTATGAGGAATAAATTGGGTGCAAAATTTTTATAAGAGCTTAATTGATTTTTTGATTTTTTGTTGAGTGCGAATTTGACCTTTAAACCTTTAGAATATATGAAAATTTTAATATAATAAATAATTTGTACAAGTCTCGATAAAAGTCCTGCAGTAACTTTTAAAATAAAAAAAATACATTTTTAGTATTTCTTTTATCTTTTTCTAAAAAATATATTTACAATTTTATTATTTTAAACCCTAATTAAATACGCCACCCTCTTTCTTGTTTTCATTCCAGCCTTTCTTTTTATCCTCTCCTTTTCCTTTTTAATCTTTTTTATAACCTTTTTTATCTTTTTTTTCATTCCACTTGAAAAATAAGTTTATTATCTAAAGTGAAACCCTAGCAGCAACCCCATATTTCCACCATTGTCGGCGTCTCCTCGGACCTGTAACCGAACTATGTTGAGGCTTTGGTCGTCCTATTATTTTCCAGCGTTGAGATTGTCTAAAGAAGGTTGTGGTCGCCGGTGACAAGTCTTGGTCGAAGGTAACCTTGTTCACTTTTTTTTCTTTTCTGATTTTGATTTTTTACTTTGATTATTTGTACCTTTTGTTTTAATATGCTGCTTACTAAGGTGATTGTTATACGGACTGGTTTGGTGTGGGGGAGGGACTGGCGAGGTTTTGTTTGCTACAGTGTTGTTTGGTATTGGTTCGGATGAGTGAGGTTGATGGTTGAAGGTATATGGTTGTCAACAGTTCAACAAAGGGGAACAATACTACAGTGAAGGAGGGCGATGGTTGTGGGTGAGGAGGTTGGATTTTGATGGGCGATGACATTTTCTTTTGTGAAATCATTTTTGATGAATTTTTAACCCTCTTCTCATGGTGGCCGGCGACAAGGGTGACCGACAAGACTAGGAGAAATAGGCTTAAGATCTATGGACTAGATCTAGCTGCTAGTTTTTGGCATTTTAGAAGAAGGGGTCAAATTCTAATATTTGTAAAATCTTGGGCCTTCATAAAAAAATTGAAGGAAGTACGAGGTTTTATTGTTATTTGTAAAAATGTGAGCTTCTATTGTAAATTTTTACAAAAAGTGATGACATTTATTGTAATTTAAAAATTGTGTTGACCTTTATTGTAATTTATAAAAAATGTGTCCTTTATTATAATTTATAAAGCATTTAGTCCTTTATTATAATTCATAAAATTTTTTGCCCTTTATAATATAATTTATGAAACATTTGGATTTTATTGCAATTTATATAAAAATTTAAACTTTTATTGTAATTTTATTATTTTTAATAAAAAATTATAAAATATTTAATAAAAAATTATGACGATCTTTTTGTCATTTATATAATATTTTTTTTATTTTTATAGTGACGATAGAATTGATTAATGACAAATTTTAATACCATCTAGTGACACAATTAATTGTCATTGAATTAAATTTTAAGGTGACGTTATACATAAATGTCACTACATATTTAATAATATGTGACGAAAAAAGATACATCGTCAGGCTAGACATTTAGCGACACACCTATCGTGACGTCAAAATTTATGTCACAAAATATAAATAGTGACGTAAATGTAAGTTTCAATGACATTATTTTCAACGTCAATAATGAACAAATTTGTTGTAGTGTATTCATGTATTTACATCTTAGTATAGGTTAACTATTTTTTACGTATTTATATTGCGTGTTTAAAAATAATATAATAATCAATATTAAAATAAAGAAAATATGAAATTAGAGTTTTAAGGATAAAATAATATATTCATACATAACCCTTATCTTTTAAATTTATCGTAAATTTCAACAATAAACACCTTGATGTAATAACAATTATCTTTCATTTATTTTTTTAATACAACACATATATTTTTCATTTGATAAACCAAACCCATTTGTGTTTATTTTATAAATGTTTTATTCATTTCGAGGTTGGATATACTATACTGATTTTTAAGATGTTAGTCTAATTACGAAAAGTATAAATGATTGTTAGATTAAAAAGTAAAATTTCAGTTTGAATACTATTTAATTATTTTATATGACGTCTTATCAAACAAAATTATTTTATATGATGGTATTCCCTTTAATTAGATTGATTTGTACATTGTAATGTAAATTTATCATATTTGGTATAATAGAAGTTAAACTATAGTTTTAAAATGAATTTAATTATAAATTACTAAAAAATGGAACCATTGCATATGTGATAAAAAAAAGAAAGAAAGTATATTTTGGTTTTTTTTTGACATGTTCCAAACCTACTTTTATACACGAAGGAAGGACTTAGTCAAACAATAATGGAGTGCCCTTGTACATATACCAAAGTCCGAAAAACTTTATTGTAAAAAGGAAAAATAACCCACCATCAAAATTTAGGTTTCAACTTTAGAGACATTATTGGATTTAGGTCTTGTTTGATAAATAGTTGTTTGAGCTAAAAGTAGAAGTTTGAGTCAAAATTAGAGGTTTGACCGGTCAAACATACTAATTTAGATGTTTGATTAATAGCGGATTAGGATGAAACATCTAATTTTGAAATCAAATGTTTTGACATAAAAGTTATAAAGACTCTTGTAACACCCCCTTCCCAGCCTGGTCAAGAACCGGGTCGGAGCGTGTTACCAGTGAACGATACGGTGACAGATACGATAAAATTTTATTTTATTACCAACACTTAATCAATATTACACAAACAAAACATTATCGTATATACATTTTAGTTCAATTCATTCATAAGAAGGCCACAATTAACCATTTAGGACCATTTCGTAGTTATTACAAGTTTTAAGGACTATTCTATAAATCTTACAACTTAGAGGTTCTTTGATGAAACATATGATACCACAATAAAATTCGATACAACATTAACTAGCCTGTAAAATTTCATACAATTTGGAGCCCTTTAACTCATTCAATTTAATCTTTCAAAATACAGTGACCAAACTGTAAACAATGCAAACCTTCAGATTATGACTTTTTAACCAAATTAACTAACCTTGTACCGAAACACTCAAGCATGTTTCGATACGGGTGGACGATGGTCAACCCCTGTTGAATTTTCCCCTTTGACCGTATCGATACGGGCAAGCCCTGTATCGGTACGGGTTGACTTCATTTGACTTTGACTTTGACCCTGTTTCGATACGCTATGAACCCGTATCGAAACGATGGGTTCCAGTGGAAAAATGTTTCGATACGACCCTTAACTGTTTTGATACGCCCTGTTTTCCTGGGTTCAATTATGCTTAACCGTATCGAAACACCATCACCTGTTTCGATACGTCATGACCTGTAATGACAGATTTTTGCTGGTTTTTATTCGATTTAACTAATCAAACAGTGTCCAAATGCAATGAAACTTTACACACAATGTTACAACCATAAGTTCTACTTGCACGTCAAATTTTAGAGCCATATGAATCCATTTACCCGATTTTTACCTTTAGTACCAAAACATGCATTTAAGGCCATTTCTCACTATATAGAAGACTCATCTTAAACATATCACTCTTATATCACTTAACCATAACATAAGCATATCAAAAGAGACTTAATAAACTTGTACATAGACTTTGCCACCTTCTAGGAGTTCAAAAGAGTCGATATACATTACTTATAGCTTGATTGTGACTTGTACAACGCTTCAACTCCTTCGATCTCGGTCCAAAATTTGACTAACCTGAAATGAATGCAATGAAATGCATTAGGCATACTTTGCCTAGTGAGGTTGTCACAAAACAATGGATGAACATGATATGTCATTTATCATGCTTCGATGATAATCATAATATCAATTATGCAATAAACAGAGCATGCTCCTTATTCATAATAAAAGTATAGTATCATGTCATCAATGGCAATATCATGATTTCATAACAAGACAATATCAATAACCATGGTTCCCTTGGACCGATTCACGATATATGGATACACGAATTCCACCTCCTTACCAAATCAATGAATGATCAACCCGCCGACATCACCAATAAGACCAATACACAATACATCCCGCCGACATCGCCAAATCAATATAGGTCGTAGCCCTAGGACCTTAGTCCACCCATACACTGAGCTCATGAATTTTATGGCATGCTAATTGTATCCAATACTTCAATCCCAAGGTTCAATAACAATAATTTAATGGCAATCATATCATATCAATAGGTCAACAATCATATTTCCATGTCAATGAACAATGATAAGAATCCAATGCGATATCCAATGGTCATTAATTATATCTACTTCAATGATTTCGATGGCAATAATATCAATGCTACGAATGATGACTCAATGCAATACTTACCGAAACTTACCGATATGAATTTCAATAATGTTTTATTCAAATCCCTTCAATTAAATGGTTAGTAAATCAATAAACAATGATTCGAGATGGCACCTAGCCAACTCTCGGGACTCCGATTACATTCACCTCGATAATCCGAAGCTCCTAAGGCTCTCGGATGGTGATTCTCTTATTCCTAACTTTCGATAGAGACGATGGTGTAATCACTAATTTTGTCCGGGGTGTTAAACCCGTTTTCTTTTCTTTTTTAATGGGCTTTGATACTTTTATATATATATGTTGTGATTAAAAACAAAAAGGAAAAAACAATATATATGTTATCTATTAGAGTTATTATTATATTACACTATAATATCATTATTCATTAATCCTATTATTATCACTATACATTACTACTATGTTATCATGATTATTATCACTATTATTATTTATGTTGTTACCGTTTACTATTATATTATCTTTTACTATTATCATTAGTATTTATTATGTCATGCTATAGTAATATACTGTTATAATTAATATTATTATCCTATTATGTTTACTACTATTATTTATCATTACTATTATTAGTAATCAAATATGAAAAAAGCAAAAATTAATAAAAGCCCATTATTAATATTAAAGTCCATTTGCAAAAACAAAAAAAAAATAAAGAAATATATTACATAGCCCACTTGGCCCAAATAAATAAACCCTAGTCTGATATAATAAAAAACCCTAATGGGTGTCTCTTATGTTGCAGCCGCCCCATCTCAACCGTTGGATCTGGAGAGGAGATCCAACGGTCCAAATTGCCCCGGGAGATGAAGCCCTAGGATGCCCCAGCACAAACCCTAGCGCCGCGCAGCCTCACCCATTGGATCAGGAGTGATCTGACGGTCCAGATCAAAGATGGCGTGACCGTTGGATTGCCGCGTGGAGTGCACGCCCACGCCAGACGACCGTTCATCTTCTTCACGCGCTGCGCGTACATCACACGCCCAAGCCCCTCTGACCGTCCGCGAAGTCCGGCCGACTCGAGCCCCACCATGGTCCCTCTCCTCGAGTCACATGCAACACAAACAAACAAAATACCAGAAAATCAGGCGTAATTTCAGCAACAAACAACACTATCTAATTTTTTATATATTTTATTTTGGTTATAAAAATCGAAGGCAATATTGTAATGAGGGGGGATTCGATTCGGAAAATTAGAAAGCATCAGGGGGTTTCTCGAGAAAAAAAAACAGAGAGGATTCAAGAGAAAAAATTCAGAGAGCAAGTGTAATCGAGAATTTCAGAGAATACAAGAAAAAAAACCACAGTTTACAAGAGGTAGATCATCGTCTTCATATTCCATTTTTGAAACACAAAAATCACAAAAAATAAAAAAAAAACAGAAAAGGGGTTAGGGTTTTTACCTACGCGTTTCGTCCTTCTCCGTTTCGTCTCCCTTGCCGGCGACAAACCCTTGAGTCTCCTCCAAGACCGCATGCGGTGAGTCGGCGAGGAACAAGCACTAAAAAGTTTTTTTTTAACGTTTTCAGGTTCCTCTGGTTTCAATTTTCAAAGGATAAAAGGGAGAGGCTTTGTTTTCGGGGTGTCGAAAAGAAAAAGGTTTTTGTTTGGGGTTCCGGCGCCGGCAACGGCAGCCGGAACCCTTGCGGCGCCGGAGCCTTCGACAGAAGAGGGGGAGAGTTTTTTTTAGGTTTAGGGTTTGAAGAAATGATAAAAAGGGGGCTGAAATGGTTTTAATTAGATATATATATGTCTTTTTATTTTAAAATTGGGCTAATTATGTTTTAAGCCCTCCCGTGCCACTCTATTTACGCCGGGAGGGCTTCCGCGTTTTTAAACCACCCCGAGGTCCCTGCACGTTTCCAAACATTTTTAATCTAGTCCCGATCTTGTTTTGGTTAAATTTCGGATGGGAAAATTCCCGATTTGGTCCCTATAGGTTTTGAGTCTTTTCAATCGAGTCCCGTTTTGCCTTTTTAATTAGTTTTCTTTTTAATGGGTAATTTACAGTATTCGTCCCTGCCGGTTTGCCTTTTTTTATTTAGCATTTTATTATGTTTTTTGTCATCTATACATTTTACCTATTGTATCGAATGTATATATTATTTATGTTAGTTTGTGCATATATGTTCTTAAAAGTTGCATGCCTATTGCTTTCATGTCATTCGAATATATATTTGTTGTATGTTTTTTAATGTCGTTCGAATATATTTGTGACATGCATTTATGATGTCATTTCATGTGACTTTTAGCATTATAATTTGTGCATTAATTAATTTTAATTGTAAAAAGGAGATACCTATTAATTCGCGTATTCGGGTTGACTAGCCTAACTTATTGGATGTCCTGCGAATATTCGGATTAATTCGAATTATCTAAAGGTAAATTCGTAATTAAAATAGTCAAAACCATATCATCATCCTTTAATTGCCTGCATCATGCATAAAGGTGACGTACGAGATCCGAACCCTAAACTAATACGGCAGTCAGTCTTATTTGATGTCGGTTTAGTCTTTGGTCCGGTGTATCGTCATCCTTTTTAATTAAATGTTTAATTAATTCGACACCACCAACTTGGATAGAGCTCATATAATTAAAGTCTGGTTTTCAATTAAGAACCCCTAATTAAAGTCTTTTTAAATTTTGAATAATTTCCATCATTTAAAGGCAACAATTGTTTTGGTACCGATTTTCGGGCGTGATGGGGGTGCTAACCCTTCCCCACGCGTAACCAACTCCCGAACCCTTTCAAAAGAATCTCTGGTTCTGTTTTTATGGTGTCTGGCCTACCTCAGTGGCCGGTGGCGACTCCGAGAGAAGAAAAAAAGATTTTTTATTTAAAGGGATTTTTCTAAACCCGAACCGAACCAATTTTTAAACTCCCCCCTTTTTAAATTGAATTAAATACGGATTATTTTTCAAAAGTAGCGGTGCGGAAAAAAACCCCGTTACAGATGGATTAGTCTTTTCTACTTCTTGAGCTAGGAAGAGCAATAAGAAATTATTAGAATCAAATCTGACAATATCGATACTTGAATAGTCATTAGATATTAGACAAAGCTTAACTTAAAGCTTGAAATTGAGCATTCAATAGCTAAGAGAATCGATGGTTAACTTAGGGCTTTCACATACCCGATCGATAGCTATGAATTCATATTCCTAGAGCAAGAGGAACTCAAAATTAAGAGGATCAATTAGAGAAGTGTATGCTTGAGCTTGGTGGAGAAGATAACAATGGAGGTGTGTGCTTAATATCTCAAAGATAAAAGATGGGAATGGGTCTCAGTGAAGCTAAACAAATATGAGAGCTTTCTTTTTGTTCATTTTAAGGGAATTACAACTTAATCATTACCCACCTCACCAAGGTCCAATAAGAAAATTTTTTTCATCCAAGGGAAAGCTATATATATTTTATTTATCTTTTTTTTCTTTCCAACGTTAAACATATGAATGACCTCTAGTCATCTTTTCTGAACAAAATCACGTGGAGGGTGGCAAAGGAATAGGTGAGTCGTCACCTTAACATTTCCTTTCAATTTTTCCTTTAAACATATTTGTAACAGGAGACCCGTTTCGAAACGCATATAGCCGTATTGAAACAACTAAGCAAAAGTCCAAAAATTAGTTAATACAGTTATAGCCGTATTAGAACGCCTATAAATGTTTCGAAACGCCTTACCTAGGCCGTTTCAATACGGGTCTGACTGTATCGAAACACCTAGCTCAATATCATCATTTTAACCATTTTCAGAGAAGTCTTAACTAAGGATAAATTCATTTAGGGTCACTTAACAATATAATCCATAGTTAGACAGTAAAAATTAAATATTTAAATATTTTAACACCAATACTCTGATCATCGGAATCCAATTCCGACTAGACCGGTTTTCGGAGTGTTACAACTCTTTTACCCTTATCAATTATCAAAATAACCTAAATTTAACATTTTCTATTTTAATTCTTCACTCACATATTTACATTGTGACATTTGTAAACTAATAATTTTTTTTATTCTCACACATTTATATTCGTATTTAGATTTAATAATTAATTAAATTGTATTAATAATAATTATATAAATAATAAATTAAAATATAGATCCTTCAAATATGCTTAGTAATATTATAATAAAAAATATTTTTCATAATCTAATTAATATTAATAGATGCAAAATAGTGATAACTAATAAATTATTCAAACAAGTATCGAATATAATCATGTTCTTATATGTTATTTTGCTTGTTTAAATAATCAAACAGTTATAAGTTATTAATTAATTTTACCAAACATTTTTACACAACCAGTTAATACAATCCGCTAGTCAAATCAGCTAATGCAATATGTTATCAACTATCAACTAATGTAATATGTTATCAGCTATCCGCTAACTATCAAACAGGGTAAGGACAATAGTCACAGACAAGGATGAAATTAGGATTTTTTTATTATGAGTCAAAATTGAATTGTAAATTTTTAAGAGAGTTAAAAAGTAGTTTTACCATTTCATTAACTAAACAATTCTTTTGGGATTAAAATAAAACTTTTCCAAACTAAGGAGGGCCAAAGATAAATTTTACCATTTAATTTACTAAAACCTTATCGATTAGATCACTCAAACATTCGTATAAAAAGAAATTCTTTATCAATACTCAAGTATGATCACTTGCTATGTTTTACAAAATTGGACTAAAATGTAAAATATGATAATTATAATGTATTCTAGATCTAATCCAAATATGGCAAGACCTTACAATTTCCAAAGCTCCTCGTTGTCATTGATTCAAAGTCTCATTTGACAAGGTAACTCAATTCTAAATGTCAAATTATAACTTTGGTCCTTTTACTATGTTCAAATTTGAATTTTAGTGTATATATTTTAATATGACATACTTTGGTATTTGTTTTTGTAATATCATTAGTTAGTCCCGACAATTAACACCGTTAACTATTTTTAATTAGAATGTTAACATAGATCTTTCTTCTTAAAACTACCACTAATTAATGGCATTATAAAAGTAGAGAGACCAAATCGTGCCAAAATAAGATACATAGACTAAATTTAAAACTTGTTATTATAGTAAAGGGACTGAAACCACAATTTGATCATCTTTAAATAAATTAGATTTAGGGTATGTTTAAACTGGATAAAAATCTTTGTCTCTTTTCGGTGCAATTTCTATGCCCTACACTAAAAAATTAAATTTTAAGACATAACCTTAAATTTTAAATCTTAAACAATAAACTATAAAAATACAATATACATATAATTCCCTAAACTCTAGTCTCTAACCTTAACCATAATCCCTAAATATAACTTTTTTAGCGTGGGAGCATATATATAGGAGCACCGAAGAGGGACAAAATATTTATATTTGTTTAAATTAGGGGTGGGAATTGGGTGGGGAATAACGGAAAATCGCGGGGATCCAAACCGACGGGATGTGGAATAACCGAAACTTTCACCCACGGGGACGGGGAAAGTTTTATCACTAAAGTTCAAATGGGGATGAGGATGGGAATAAGGACGAAAATTGTTATATCCGAACAGTGGGGATAACGAACCGTAACAGTATAAATAACCATGAAAATCCCCAAAAAAATATCCACAAGGATCCCTGATATTTTACAAAATTTTTAAAGTATATAAAATTAACTCTCTATACATGCTTATCTTATATCAATATATTTGTGTCTTTTGTTTAAACATTATTAAGTTTGGGTGACCTCTATAGTATTTTACCATTTTTTGTTAATTAATTAATTATATATATATATATATATATATATATATATATATATTTGTTGTTCATTTTACACAAAAACCTTACTCTTCTTCAATTATATGTTTAAGTGTATTGAGTATATGACATGTAAATTGAAATCGATCATATATTTTGGTTAGTAAAATAATAAATTTTGTTTAATTTTTGGGGATTCCCAAAAACCGTGAAAATCCGATAGTATAGGAATGGAAACAAAAAAATCAGCGAAACATATAACGGTGATTATCCAAAACCGTCTCCGAACAGACGGATTCTTACTCCTAATTTAAACCCATCGTGTAATCGCATGAAAGCACAATTCGTATCTCATGTATTTTCTAGCATCCTTAAATATATAGATGGCGTGCTTCCTTTATTTTTTAGATTTAGATAATATTTTAGATTCAATATTATAATTATTATCTAATATCACGAGTGTTTTAGAATTGATGGAAACATTAAATTTGACATAGTTACTTTTTGGAATTCGTTATCTAAATGTATTCTATTTTTATGAACAATTTATTGAGATATTCAAATTGACATTTTATCATGCGACTAATGAATAGAAAATCAAATGAAAATATATAATTTAATTAAGGTAATATGTAGATAGGATTTTCATTGATTAGTCATTTATGTTATATATAAAGAGTTAGGATCCACTTACATAAAATGTAAAATTAATAATTTTTTAGTTTGTTAGATAAGGAAAATGAATGCATGCGATTAATTCATTTAACTTTTTTTCAATTAATAATCTTCACATATCCTACTATTAATCTCAGAAATCTGTTTCACCCATCCAACGATCCAAAAAAAACATATAAAATTTAAGAACTTTTACATTGTATAAACGGATCCTTCAAGCTAACTAGTACATATGGCTCTCCCTCGGAGAGTTTACACTACCAATATCGAGTTGCCAATAATATTGAGCGCTTAAATATTCTTAATCTTACGTCTTTTAATATATTATACCGACGATAATATCAATCAATTTATACTCAATCGATCATTTATACTCAATGTAAAACACTCTAAGTTTTACACGTTTTCTGGATCGTTAGATGGGGGGAATGAATGGCTCAGATTAACTCTTTACTCTTTTTTTTCTTCTAAATGGCAATCTTCACATATTTACTGTTAATTTCATCCATTCGTTTCACTCATCCAACGGACCAAAAAACGTATAAAACTTAAAGAGTTTTACACTGTGTAAACGGATCCTATCCCTATATATCTTCGTGTGCGAAACATGGAGTTGGAGCCGATGACTCTCATTTCTGTCCTTTCATGACCCACTATATATGTATAAAAACTCACCCACATCTTTTGTTGTTTAATTTTTTTTCCTTTGGAGAACTCTTACCTCATTTGCACACCTATGCAAATCCATTACACCCTTCCCATGATTACTACAACATTAATCAATGGGTTTTGTTCATTGGAACATAATATTTATAGATTAATTTCACATTTAAATTCTTTTCCTTTAAAAGAATCGATGACGTGGCAAGAGTTAATTGGTGTACGAGAAAGTAGAGGTTATAGAATTGATTCGATATAAGCCGAATTAAGCATATCAGCTTTAACTTGTTAATGCCGGAATCAACACTGAAATTATTTCATAGCTGAAGTATACTATTTTGTACTTCTTCATGAACATATCTATTTTCATCATTCGTACAGATACGTATATGTATAACGGTATAAGTATGTATGTACCGTATATCAAACTAAAACAGATGTTTAAGAAACAAAAAAAAAAAACTAAATATCAGAGTCTTTTAATTATCCAAAGAGAAGAAAGAAAGAAGAAAAGAAAACAATTGTATTTGTATACAGGGACGGAGTTATATAGAGGTGGGGAGGGGCTAATTTTTTTTTTCAGGTTTTATCGCTCACTTTCAAATATTTATGTTTTGCCCCAAACCTGAGTCCTGGCTCCGTATCAGTTTGTATATGATAGGGTAAGTAAGATGATCTTTTACATTAAGATTGCATAACGCATGCTATTACTCACCATCTCTGAGATTTGAGCAAATTCATGGCCGGAAACCCAGACTCCATCGGCGCCATTAACGTGGGGTTGAGAGAAGCAAGAAACCAGTGTAAAAGGAGCTCTAACAACGCTGCAGACCACGCTAAGACATTTCCTGTTCCACGATCCATGAGTTCGACTCCTATCCACGAAAACCGGCATCTCGTCGACTCCATTGTTATTATTATTATTATTATTCCCTCCGACGACGACGACGGCGGCAACCATGTTCTCATCGGCTACACGGTGGCTTTTCTTGATGTTTTGGAGATTCCGTCGCAAAGCCACCAGCATACGCCACATTTTTCTCGATCCTAAATCTTAGCTCCGTCCCTGTATTTATTTAAATGTGCGGGGGATTCTTGTGGTTTGAGCTTTGAGAGAGGGAGAAATGGAATGAAGGGGCCACCCTTTTGTAGACAGGTTTTTGATAATGACAAGGTGGTGGAAGTGTTTTTAGTGATAGTGTTCATCACGAAGGTTCATTGGATCCCTTTCGTTTTTGGTGCTCTATTTATGCTCTCACACTAAAAATTAGGTTTAAAATTTAAGATTTAAGGGTAAAATTTATGGTTAGGATTTATGAAATTTAGGGTAAGTGTGTATTTTTAAGGTATAGAGTATAGGGTTTAGGATTTAGAATTTAAGGTTAGAGTTTGAAATTTATTTTTTCTAGTGTATTTTAGTGTTGAGGCATAGAAAGCAGCACAAAAAGGAGACAGAAGATTTTTATTCCTTTTTCATGTCCATTTTATTGAACAAAAATCTTCCATTTTTTGGGTACCTCTTTATATGTTTCAACATTAAAATTTTAGCTCATTCCCCTGTGCCCTAGTGGCAAAGGTAGATGTTCATCATCTCTTGGGACCCGGGTTCGAGCACTAGTAATGTATGCTGTGTGTGTCGTTTTTGAAAAGATTGAAAGTTGAACAGATGTTACCCTTGCATCACACCAGCATATTAAAAAAAACATCAAAAATTTAAATTTTAAACTCAAATCCTATAAACTCTTAATTCTAAACCATAAAAATACATACTACTCCAAATTTCTTAAACTCTATTCTTACACCTAAAACTTTAATTCTAAACTTAATTGTTTTTTTTTCAGCATTTCTGCTTTTCAACCATAGGGTGAAAAAAAGAAAGAAAGAAAGGGTTGAATGTAAATGGACGACTTTTTAGTCCTTGTAATGTATTTTGGTTGTCACTTTTGGTACATGGGGAATGATTGTTTTAGGGAATATATAGGATGAGAATTCAGAAAGTGATTCACCAGAAAGCTATTCCATTTTCTTTTCTTTTCTTTTTTTATTTTCTGCTAATATATTCATTTATTAATACCTACTATATCCATTGCTGTTCGTGAATCACGAGCTTTACATTTTGAATATTAAAAAGTTAATAATAAAAATAATAACTCAAAATGATCGATTAACTTAAAAATTCTTGGTTTGTTGCATTTTATCTGAGAGTAAATTCATTTAAATAATGATATGTTTTTTTATTAATTAAAGGCTTAATAAATTCTTCTTAAACTTTTCATGTTTTTTCAATTTACCCCTTAAAGTTTATTTTAACCACTTTTGCCCTCTATCGTTTTCGGCGTTACTTATTTCACCGAAAAATTAACACCGTTAAAAAAATATCTGTCTTGACCAATCAAAACGTGTCATGTCATTTTCTTTCTTTACTTTTAAATTTTAAAACAAAATAAATATATTAAAATATTTATTAATTTAATTATATTTCCCAAAACACCTCATCTTCATCCCAACCATCTTCTTTCCCAATTTTGTGATGTTAACCAGCATCATTCTCTTCCACCAAACACCAAACCCTAATTACCCAAGATTTAAATTTAGTTATCCTCTGACAAAAATAATCACAAGCATTCCTTGTCTTAATAAAATTTCCCAGGATTTAAAAACTCTAATTACCCAAATCCCAAGTTTCAATCTTAATTAACCATTTGAACTCTTGTGCCCCTTCCACCATAGCCATTAATTTATCTTTACCTTAACCCCAAAAGAACAAAACAAAACCTAACTCTGAAGGTAAAAGAAAGAAGCACACAGAAGAAAATAAGGTACTGCATAGCTATAATTTATTTTGATTATAAATTATATTAACTCTACTTTTTATATGATCAGTTTTTTTATTGGGATTTGCTTCTGAATTTGTATATCATCTATTGTCTTAAAATTTAAAAACAAATAAGGAATAAAGTTGCACGTTCTAATTGGTCAAGACATATTTTTTAACGGTGTTAGTTTTTTGGGTGAAATGAGTAACGTCGAAAACGTTAGGAGGTAAAAGTGGTCAAAATAAACTTTAAGGGGCAAATTAAAAAAACATGTAAAGTTTAGGGGAAAATGCATTAAGCTTTAATTAAATAATGATATGTTAAGTTCGTGAACGATAATATTTTATGAGAAAAACATTTAATAAATAAAATCAATAAACAATTACATGTGAGGTGGTAAAATTTTATTTATGAATTGATCAATAATGTGTTGGATTCTTAAATAATAATTTTTAGTTATTTTATTTATACGTTATTATATAAAACGTGGAAAAATAGCATCACTTTTATAACTATATTTATTTTATTTTAAAATAAAAATTGTTGTGAATAAAATAACAAAGAACAACGAACAAGAATAAAAGAACAAAGAGATGAGAGAAGAGAGAAAGATGGATATTCGTATTATTCTCAATATAGATTTGTATACATTGCCTTAATCAAATCATCTATTTATAGGCATAAGAAGTACATAATACATTAAACTCTAATTAATGGAGATAATATTTTTAATGATAAAGTAAATCAAATCTCCTAGATGAAGTTCTCATCATGATAGACATCCATATAGATAAATATTCATAACACTTCCCCTTGGATGTCTATGAAGATAATGTGCCTCGTTAAAATCTTATTAAGATAAAAAATCTAATGGGAAAAAAAATCTTTAGTGAAGGAAAAAGAGTACACACATCTTTGATACGCATAACATGTTGCCTCATTAAAAACCTTACCAGAAAAACTAATTGGGACAAAACTCCGGTTAAGGGAAAAAGAGTGCAACGCGTATATATTCCCCATCATGAAAACACCACGAAAGATCTTTGAATCTTTATAATTCAATCTTGAATACTTTTTTCCTAAAGATCGCGAGGGATGAAACTTTGGAGTAATATTTTCCATGATGTATCCATCATTCATTATCTCTACATAAGATAGCATTTGTATCATATCTTGTGAAAATAAATCATATATCTTCTAGATATGTTGGGTCACTGGTCTTAGTTAAACACATTTTTGACTAGCCTCGTGCATAACTATTATTTCTACAAGATTTGAGGAGGCATCGACGAATATTTGAAGATCTAAAGGTAATGAACTTTATATATACATGGATATTTCTTGACCAACTAATATGTGGTGCTTCAAGACCAAGAAAAGATATAATTATCTTTATTCACATCCAACAATCTTACAATTATTGGGGTACTCAATGGATATGCTTTATTCATATTGAATCTTGTTAAGATTCTTTCAGCATGTGTTCATTCATAGACAAAAACACATATTTAAATGTGCGATCTTTAGGTCGAAACAAAAGCACATTTCAAGATTCTTTTTCTCAAATCCTTTCCTTAAATAACCAAATGCTTTGAAAGCTCTTCAGGAGTTCTAATAATATTTAAATTATCATAATGTATCTTGATCCAAACTCCTTTTATAAAAAGCATAAGAAAATATGATCATTTTTCTAGTATCTTCTCAATTAGTACTCACTAAGGAGATTATACCAAATGCGCCAAAATATTCAATGAGACATGTCTAAATAAATTTCCTTAGAAATTTCCAAATGCTTTTAGCATTTTAAATCCGTCAAGGACAATTTTCTTTTTATAGGGATCTACAAAATGATTATACACATATAAAATATTTCATAACTGCCAAAGTAATTGCATCCACCATGAAGTATTTAGAATTCTTCATAAATTATAATTTCGTCGTATTTACGACTACTTATTTGTACCTCACTTGCATTATACTTTTAGGTGTTTGGGCCAACAGCCCAAATACTTCTCTTTTAGAAGTTTAAAGCGTTTTTCTACATTGGCCAATTCAATATTTATACTTCTGGATAGATTTCTATACAAGATCTTCATTTTTTTACTTCTATAGAAGTATTCTATGTAAAATTATTTGTAAAATCGTTGTCGACAACTTTTCTATTTTGGTTCCATTCTCGTAGTGACATAACTCATCGAGATCTCTTCAAGATTTCAATATTTATTTCAGGTACCTGGAACTCTTCTAGAGTTTTATATTAGTTATGTCTTGGGTCTCTTCAGGAGCACCTGCCTCCAATATATGATCATCTCATGTTATTTTTTATTTACGAGAATTTTGATCGTTAGAACCAATTTTTATGCTTCATGCATAATTTACACATTCGCTCTAACATGTAATTCAAATTTAGAGCATTTCAGCTAGTATATGAGACTTAGTTACTCTCATTGGGTCAGTAAATATGTCTGACAGTTGACAAGTAATAACATGAATTATCTTATGATCTTTTGGTTCATATACGAGGATCTAGATAACGATAATTCATTTTCTTTTACCCAGCTGATTATTATCTCCCCTAATGTTGTGAAAAAATCATGTCATAAATTACTCTCCAATTAATGTTTAAAAATTTAAACATAAAAGGAGACTCATACTCAATTTATATATATTCTCAACCCTTTTTTACTTATTTTGTGCATTGTGGTGGAGCAATTCAACAATATATCGCACATTCAAAATTTATAAAATGGGAAACGTATGGTGTAACACCCGGGTTTGGGGGCCGGGAGAAAATGATATTTAAATAATAGTTCGGGTTTCGGTTTTACAAATAAAATAATAATTTATTATTTTGGGCTTCATATATTCGAAGCAAACATTTATGTTGGATTAAAATTTGTTTTGGGAATCAAATCCCATGGATTTTAGAATAGATGAGAAATTGCCATCTCATTAATGGCATTTTTGTAATAAAGTGAACTTTAATTTAAAATGCCCCTTTTTCAATTAAAAAAGCCTTTTATCATCTTTTTCCCTATTCCCTCTCCCATTCTCAACGACAAAGAACCCCTCCCCCTCCATTTCCACTATTCTATCACCTTGCTTCTCTATTTTAGCTCGGTTTTGAAAGGTAACTACATTTCCGACTTGCTCTCATCTTCCTCTCTTTAAAAGTACAACTAGATTTCATTTTGGTTCAAGTTTTAGAATTTGGGTTTTTGGAAGATTTGAATAAAAATGATATCTTTATTGTTTTTAACTTAAGATTTTGATTTAATATTGTTAGATGTGGTGTTTATGAACCAAATGGTCCAACATATATAATTTTTAAAGTGTTTTATAAGAATTCCCGAATTTGGGTTTTGGTGGGGTTTTAGAAGGGTTTTTAGTTGAGTTTTGGGTGTGTTCTATGTTGGAATTTGAGGGTTGATGTTAGGGTAATAGTTGGGGGCTGTCTTGGAAGCATTTGAGTGTGCTAAAAAGGTTGAAATCATGAGTTTTGGTTGGGGTTTGAGGGCTGCTCGGGTTTGGTGTTTTTGGGGGTTGTTCATGGCTTGAATTCTTGTGTTAGATGCTTGAATAGTATTCCGGGTTTGCTACATTGATGTGTGGTCTGATTTGAAGTTGTTTTGTTTGTGTTGAGATGGTTAGAAGCAAGAGAAGGCGATGGTAAAGCTTCGGGCTCGAATCCGGAAACTTGAAGACCTTGGCTGCTTGGTAGTGGAACTTGGAGGTGAATGTGAGTGGTTAAAATGTTTTAAATGGTTTTGAGCAATTGGTTCAAGCATGTGGACTAGGTTGAGATTGATAAACCCACCTAGAGTTGGGATTAGAGTGGTAGCCTAATCCCAAGCTTTGATTAGAGACTTTGGTTGCACTCTTTAATGGTTGTTTATGCCTCTTGATTAATTGTGATTGTGGTGTTATGTATAATGTGTTATACATGTATATTGAGGCTTGGATTGATGCATTGATATATGCATGTGGATTGTGCATGATAGTGATCATGGTGAGTACGTGCTAAGCACGAAAGTTGTTTTAAAGTGATGTTGTGAAAGGTTATGAATTGTGTTTGATATTGGCACTAGTATGCTTGGGTTAGGGATGGCAACGGGGCGGGGCGGGGCGGGTTTTTGGCCGCCCCGAACCCGCCCCGACCTATAAAATACTATACCCGACCCCGCCCCGCCCCAAATTAAAATATTAATTTACCCGCCCCGACCCGCCCCGATACAATAACCCTTAAACCCGACCCCGCCCCGACCCGCCCCGAAAAATTAAAAAAAAAATAATTTTCGTCGACGGTAAATGTTAGATTCGACCAATCTTCCACCACAATCACAAATTATGGTTTCAAGGGACTTCAAACTTATATAAAAAATAAAATAAAACCAATTTTAAATTATCCACGTGTTAAACTACATATTTAAAAGATTAAACTTGAATCATTGACCGTTAGAATCGAATATATTAAAACTTGAACAACATCTAACAAAATTTTACAAAATGTACGAACCAAAACAAAAACAAAAAATAGCTTAAAACACATAAAAGTGTTTAAATATAACAATATTTTTTTATAAATATAATAAAAATATATATAAAAATATAAAAATATACCGGGGCGGGGCGGGGCGGGAAATTTCTAGCAAATACCCGAACCCGCCCCGCCCCGACTTCATGCTTTTCCCGCCCCGCCCCGCCCCGATCCCCGAAATTTTAGAAAAAATACCCGATCGGGTCGGGTCGGGGCACCTCGGGTCGGGTCGGGGCCGGGTATTTTTGCCATCCCTAGCTTGGGTACAATGATCGATCATTAGGATGTTAGTGTGCACACGAGAGTCAAATTCGTGCGTGGCCTTGGTGGCGTTGAGGCACCAAGGAGGAGTACGGGTTCGCCCGGAAATCTTTATATATAGTTGGTGATGAGTGGAATCCCATCGACGGGGCGTGAGGATGAGTGGAATCCCCTCCGCGAGAACCGGTGATGAGTGTAATCCCACCGAAGGTAATGGTTGTGTTGGAAATGCGTTCCAACTTGTTATCCGCGTATTCGAGTCATATCTAGGTGCCAATATGATATGAAATGTGATTTCCAATATAGATTGAGATATGTTGTTGTTAATACATTGATATATGTATTTTCGTGTGTTGGGTTTATGAATTGTTGATCATGGCATAGTATTGATTATATGTTCATACATCTTGTATATTTGGCTCTTGAGGATTGGAGGTAAGATCATGCATTCTATTTTGATTCTTGCTCGTGCTTGGACCCTGCATTGTCGAAGGTTTGTTTTATGAGCTTACCCTCACTAAGCTTTTATGCTTACGCTCCTTTTTGTTCGACAATGCAGATCAGTAGCTTGTAGGTGGCAAGGGAAAGGAAAGGTCTCCAAGTGTCGCTTTTGGTTAGCTCAAGTATGAACTTTAAATTGTAGATTGTAATAGTCAAGCAATGGGATAGGTGTTGTTAAATTGAGCTTGGATGTATATGGTGTTGGTTTGGCCTTTAGATGTTTTGTTTTGAACTGTAAATCTTGTTTATGTTGCATGCCTTGAATGCCTATATGTTTTGGTTGCTAAGGCATGAACCTTAAAGTGCCTTGTATGTCATCTTTTGGTAAATGCATGAATCTCTTGGATGAATGATGCTTGTTCGTGTTGGTTGCCTTGTGTGCTTAGATTTTGGTTGTTAAAGGTTTTATGTATGTTGATTATGGCTAGGGGAGTCGTAAATCGCACCTAGAGTCGAGTCCTAAGTTGTTTGGCTGAAAATTTTAGTCTTGCAGTGCAGGGCGTATCGATACGCCCAAGGGCCGAATCGATACGGTTTGCCCTCCAGACTCAAATTTTAGCTTGGTGTATCGATACACGGGGGTGTATCGATACGCTCAAAGCTCACTGGAAATCTGATATTTTGGTGAAACTTTGGCGTATCGATACGGACCCCAAGTGTATCGGTACAGGTTTATCTCGTTGACCACGAGATGTTGACCGAGAATGGCGTATCGATACGCTCAAGGGCTGTATCGATACGGTCTTCTTGTGTTGAATATGGGGTGTTGACCTTGGTCAAGGCGTATCGATACCCTCTGCAGGTGTATCGATACGACCTGCTTAAAAAGGGAAAATGGGACGTTTTAAAGTGCTGTTTTGGATGGTCGTTTATGTGTTGTTTGTGTTTGCGCTGCCGTGTGTCACATAGGACTTAATAAAGCATTTAGAAAAGATATAATTAAAAGAAATTTTCTAGGGTTGTTAACCGAGGTGGGACCTTAACGGGTTTCACATTGGTTTTCCCCGTGTAGCCTACTCGGTCCGGTCAAACGTCCAGACCGGGACGAGGGGGTTACATTTGTTGGTATCAGAGCCTAAGGTTTCCGAGACATTGGGCAGGTAAGTGAGGTAAGTTGGGTTCTTGTATTGTAATTGCACGGCGTTTGCTTGCCATGTAAGCATGTTGCTTGTTATTTGAGTATGCTGTGATGTGTGATTGTTTGATTGGGAATGTATGTTGCTTGAAGCATGTTGAGTAGAGTACCATTGCTTCTATTATATCGGAAAAAGAGATTTTTAAGTGAGAGAATCATACTTGAGCCACTTGGACCCTTTCCTTTGCTAACCCAGTTTGTATGTTAATTTTCTGTTGTTGTTGATTTATTGCTTTTTAGTAAGTTTGAGGCCAAGGAGTGGGCCGTGAATCGGTAAGTGGGAGCTGTGGTTTCTGAATATGTGGATGATGTTGAGGGAGTACGTTGCTATAGTTAGGGAAGTATAGTTGTACTGGAGTTGAGGTACGATTTGTTTGTTTGAGTCAGTGTGAATACGGGATTGATTCTCGTTGGTGAGGAACGATGTGATCGATTCTGGTATTAGTTGGTAAAAGAAGTGAAGAACTATGAGTGGGAGTCAGAGTGATGTCAATGTTATAGCCTATAGGAGATAAGCCCTTGATACAGTTTTGAGTTAGTCCCTTCTGATTGATTCTGAATCCGTACTTCTGTATATTGTTAGCAAGCATGCAAAGTTGAGTATTTTAGTTCTTTTAGCGAGATCAAGGTGAAGGTCTCGTGTGAGTAATCTGAAATTCAGAAATGTGAGTTGGTGATCGTTGGGGTTCGGCCTATGGTTTTAATACAGGACAGTCGGTCAGTATCCGTGAGTGGAAATCAATTTGTGTGATTGGGCCAGTGTACGCCTGAGTTGTCTTCCAGCGAGAGGGAGAGATGATGTCGCTTCCGATATAGTTGAGCCGAGAAGGAAGTTGTGAGCTTTAACTTCAGGTTGTTAGGTAGTATGATGTTTTTAGTCGTCAGGACCGATGTTATAGAACAAGTTCAAGCGTGATTGTTTGTGTGTGATCAGAACTGAATTTTGAAGTTCGAGATGCACTAAGAACGGTTTTGAAGAGTTAGATTACGTTGAAGGGCCAACCTGAAAATAAGAGAACCGAAAATTATCAGTTGTGTACATGTGAAGTTGCAATTTCCGTAGGTTCGTCCTTTTGTGTAAGCATGCAAAGAAATTTGATATACCTGTTGAGATCTTAGACGTAGGGACGCAAGTGACTAGTCCTTTTGGCGAGATAGTGGTGGTCAGAAAGATGTGCGGAAGATGTTTGTTGATGGTTCAGGGTTACGCGATTTTAGTAGATGTGCAGTAATTGTCTTTTTACGGTTTCGATGTAACTTTTGGCATGGTTTAGCTTGTAGAACGCAAAGCTAGGGTATACCTTGTGACAGAGAGAGAGTTGCCTTGAAATTGCAGATTTCTGTGAGACTGTAGTGGTAGGTGAAGATGTGAACTCCTTATCGAATGTTGATCCAGCTTAAGAGGTCAAAGATTGATTGAGTTTAGTTGACAGGCTTGCCTAGAAAATGTGATGGATTTGATTTTTGAATGAAGATTAGACCGCAGAATGTTAGAATAGGTTGTGTTTATCCTAAAAGTGCTTGGAAGGATTGCCGGTTTGTCTCTTGATAGGGAAGAAGAGTTTGTTATTGATACCGTCTCCGAGTTTGCTCCTGTTTTGATTGCTCTGTATTTTATGGTTCCCGAAAGAATTGAGAGTGTTGAAGAATTAACTACGAGATTTGTTAGACCGTAGATCCATTAGTCCTAGTACATCATCTTAGAGTACGACAGTGCAATTCGTGAAGAATAGAGATGACAATACGAGAATGAGTTTAGATTACAGACAGTTGAAACAATTGATAGTTAGTATCCGTTTCCCAGAATCAGTGATTTGTTGATCAGTTAGGGTGTGCTCCAGTCTTTTCGAAGATTAATTTGAGATCTGATTACTACCAGTTGAAAGTAAGAGAAGTTGATGTACCGAAGACAGCTTTTGGGGCAAGATATGGTCACTTTGAGTTCTGGGTTATGTCGTTTTGTTTGACTAGTGTGTTAGTAACTTTTATAGAGATGTCGAGTAGAATACTTCCTGAGTTCCTTGATCAGTTTGTAGAAGCTATCTTAGATGATACATGAATATGTTCAAGTACCGAAGAAGACCATGACAAGCTTTAGAGTTAGTGTTGTAGATCCTATTAGAGAATTAGTTGTATGCCAAGTTGAGCAAACGTGAACTCTGAGTCAAGGAAGATGTTCTCCTAGGACATGTAGATCAGCCGAGTGTATTAGAGTAAATCCTATGTAGACAGAAGAAGATGTGAGTCGGAAGAAACCGAAGACTGTGACATGTATCTATAGTTCCTAGGTCTAGCGTTGTTACTATCGGAGGTTTGTAAATGATCTTTTGAAGATAGTTGCACCTTTGACAGATTGCTACAGAAGAATGTTCAGTTGTGTGGTCAGATGCGAGACAACGAGCCCTTGAGAAACCGAAAGAAACTTTGAAGAGAGCTTCGACCTTGATCCAGCCTATATCAGAGAAAGAATTTGCGAACCATAGTGATGCGTTACATGTAGGGTTAGGTTGTGTGCTTATGCAAGACAGAAGATTATGGCCTATTCATCGAGATAGTTGAAAGACCTTGAACAGAATTATCCGACACAAGACATAGAGTTAATTACAGTTGTATTTGCCTCGAAGACTTAGAGACAAAACTTGTATAGTAAGAAATGCACAGTATATACATATCATCAGAACTTGAAATATTTGATGACTTAAGAAGGGTTGAAACTAGAACAACATAACTTGTTAGAACTACTTGAAGACCGTGATCACAAGATTGAGTACCATCCGAAGAGAGTCAACGTAGTAACCGATGTTCCGAGTTATATTTGTTGTTAGATTAGTAGTGAGTTGCGAGCTATATTAGCCGGACTCATTTTATCGAATGATAGTAGTTTTGTGGCCGAGTTTCATGTTAAACTTACATTGAGTCAGAATACTTAAAGAGAAACAGTTGCAAGACAGGTCCTTGGCACCTCACGTACAAGACATAGTGGAAGGAAGACCTTCAGATTACAGTTTTAGAGATGATAGAGTTTTGCATTTCAGAGACAGAATAGTTGTACCGATTGACATAGTATTTTGAGACGTATTGTTTTGGCCGAAGCACACGAAAGTTCATTTGTATTGCATCTGAATAGTATAGAGACGTATTGTGGGTTGAAGATGAGTACCTCCGGATTGAGTCGATGGATGATGTGGTTCAGTATGAGAGTAAGTGTGTAATTTGTCGGCGCGTCAAGATCGAGCATCAGTTTTCTTCTAGTTTGTTACCTCCGTGGAAGGTTCTTAATGAAAGTGGGTAATAGAGATTCGAGATTTCAACTAGATATTTGAAGACGTTTGCATAGTGTTTGGTTACCTGTGAAGTCAGATGGTTAGTCAGAAAAAGTTATGGGTCAAGTATTCAAACAGTGTTGTATGAGATTGTGAATCGGGCTAGTTCTGTTGTTTATTTGTTGCGGTTACCACCAGAGTTAGAAAGAGGTTTGTGATGTGTTCTGAGTATCTATGGTTCGGAAATGTAAAGCTGATCTGTCTCGTGCTATGTTTGTTGAAGAGGTTGAGTCGAGTTTGAAATTTACGTACATTGAAGGACCCATTGAGATCTTAGCATCAGATAGCTAATGTTGTGTGGTAAGTCTATCGAGTTGGTTAGAATGTTGTGGTGAGAAGAAAAGGGAAGTGTGGAGGAGCAGTTACAGTGACTCTTCTTGTCCGATAAATTTCGGGGACGAAATTTCCTTAAGTGGGGGAGAGTTGTAACACCCGGGTTTGGGGCCGGGAAAAAATGATATTTAAATAATGATTCGAGTTCCGGTTTTACAAATAAAATAATAATTTATTATTTTGGGCTTCATATATTCGAAGCAAACATTTATGTTGGATTAAAATTTGTTTTGGGAATCAAATCTCATGGATTTTAGGATAGATGAGAAATTGTCATCTCATTAATGGCATTTTTGTAATAAAGTGAACTTTAATTTAAAAAGCCCCTTTTTTCAATTAAAAAAAGCCTTTTATCATCTTCTTCCCTATTCCCTCTCCCATTCTCAACGACAAAGAACCCATCCCCCTCCATTTCCACTATTCCATCACCTTGCTTCTCTATTTTAGCTCGGTTTTGAAAGGTAACTACATTTCCGACTTGCTCTCATCTTCCTCTCTTTAAAAGTACAACTAGATTTCATTTTGGTTTAAGTTTTAGAATTTGGGTTTTTGGAAGATTTGAATAAAAATGATATCTTTATTGTTTTTAACTTAAGATTTTGATTTAATATTGTTAGATGTGGTGTTTATGAACCAAATGGTCCAACATATATAATTTTTAAAGTGTTTTATAAGAATTCCCGAATTTGGGTTTTGGTGGGGTTTTCGGAGGGTTTTTAGTTGAGTTTTGGGTGTGTTCTATATTGGAATTTGAGGGTTGATGTTAGGGTAATAGTTGGGGGCTGTCTTGGAAGCATTTGAGTGTGCTAAAAAGGTTGAAATCATGAGTTTTGGTTGGGGTTTGAGGGCTGCTCGGGTTTGGTGTTTTTGGGGGTTGTTCATGGCTTGAATTCTTGTGTTAGATGCTTGAATAGTATTCCGGGTTTTCTACATTGATGTGTGGTCTGATTTGAAGTTGTTTTGTTTGTGTTGAGATGGTTAGAAGCAAGAAAAGACGATGGTAAAGCTTCGGGCTCGAATCCGGAAACTTGAAGACCTTGGTTGCTTGGTAGTGGAACTTGGAGGTGAAGGTGAGTGGTTAAAATGTTTTAAATGGTTTTGAGCAATTGGTTCAAGCATGTGGACTAGGTTGGGATTGGTAAACCCACCTAGAGTTGAGATTAGAGTGGTAGCCTAATCCCAAGCTTTGATTAGAGACTTTGGTTGCACTCTTTAATGGTTGTTTATGCCTCTTGATTAATTGTGATTGTGGTGTTATGTATAATGTGTTATACATCTATATTGAGGCTTGGATTGATGCATTGATATATGCATGTGGATTGTGCATGATAGTGATCATGGTAAGTACGTGCTAAGCACGAAAGTTGTTTTAAAGTGATGTTGTGAAAGGTTATGAATTGTGTTTGATATTGGCACTAGTATGCTTGGGTATAATGATCGATCATTAGGATGTTAGTGTGCACACGAGAGTCAAATTCGCGCGTGGCCTTGGTGGCGTTGAGGCACCAAGGAGGAGTACGGGTTCGCCCGGAAATCTTTATATATAGTTGGTGATGAGTGGAATCCCATCGACGATGCGTGAGGATGAGTGGAATCCCCTCCGCGAGAACCGGTGATGAGTGTAATCCCACCGAAGGTAATGGTTGTGTTGGAAATGCGTTCCAACTTGTTATCCGCGTATTCGAGTCATATCTAGGTGCCAATATGATATGAAATGTGATTTCCAATATAGATTGAGATATGTTGTTGTTAATACATTGATATATGTATTTTCGTGTTTTGGGTTTATGAATTGTTGATCATGGCATAGTATTGATTATATGTTCATGCATCTTGTATATTTGGCTCTTGAGGATTGGAGGTAAGATCATGCATTCTATTTTGATTCTTGCTCGTGCTTGGACCCTACATTGTCGAAGGTTTGTTTTATGAGCTTACCCTCACTAAGCTTTTATGCTTACGCTCCTTTTTGTTCGACAATGCAAATCAGTAGCTTGTGGGTGGCAAGGGCAAGGAAAGGTCTCCAAGTGTCGCTTTTGGTTAGCTCAAGTATGAACTTTAAATTGTAGATTATAATAGTCAAGCAATGATGTTGGTATAATTGCATTTAAGGGCACTTTTAATTATGTCAGAGATGGAGAGAGAGAGTGAGAGAGGGAGAGCGTCGGGGCAACGAGGAGCTTTCAAGCGTGCGCCGGAGAAGTCTCAAGACGTGGGGAAGACAGCAGATCGGGACTGGACGATCTTTGTCGACAACCTTAGTAAGAGGATTCAGAGATCAGCTCTAAGGGAACTTTTCAGCCACCATGGAAAGGTGACCAGGGTCTTCATCCCGGTGATAAACATGAGGAACCGCTACAAAGAAAATACTTTTGCTTTCATTACAGTGGCAGAACAAGGCGATATGGAGAGAATCATTAAGAACTTGGATAACTTTCCCATTGACGGGAGGAGAGTGAGAGTATCCAAAGCAAAGTATCCTAATCCCAGACCGTTCCAACATTGGGGTGGTAAGGAAAGGGGCGCGAAACCTGAAACAGAGAATAGTTATCCAGGAAGGAAGTCAAACTTGTCAGGAATTGGAAGGAAGGCAAACTTTTATCGGAGGAAGGTGGACGGAAGGTCTTTTAAAGAAGCACTCATGAGAGAACAAAATCCGAAAGCCAACAAGCCGGATCGTGTTGTTGATCGAGATGTAGACAAGGACGTTTGGGCCGATAGAGAGGGATTATTAGAGGTGAACCTTCCGAAAGAAAATTCAGAGTGGATGAAACAGTGTCTTGTTGGGGTCCTCAAACAAACATTCGAGATTGGTTTTGTACAACAAGCCCTGGAGCATGAAGGGATTAAGGTGAAAATATCAAAGTGGGGTGTGGAAAATGACTCATACATCTTACACTTCAATTCCATAGAATCTATGAATCTTCACTGGGAAGCAAAAAATGAAGCCATTTGGTACTGGTTCGAATTTTTAGAACCCCTACTCATGGAGGGTGTTCCCAAACAAATTTTCTCAGTTCTTTTTTATGGTGTTCCCCTTATGTGTTGGCACGAAGACTTTTTCAGAGCTTTGGGAATCAAATGGGGAGAGGTAGTCTGCTTGGATAAATCCATCAGAAGCATGGTCAGATTTGATATTGCCAGGATTTGGATTCGAGCCTCTAGCCAGTCTATGCTTCCTCAATCGATTAGAGTAACCTCCCTTGGCCATTCATACAACATTAAAATTGCGGTGGGCAATCTCCCTGAGGACCCATGTAACAACGATTCTTTTGAAGATGATGGTAACCTGGGCGATCAAAGTAATTCAAGGGGCAATGAGGAGGAAGGTTTCCCGGAAAACATATGGTCTGAACCAGATTTCGACATTGGGTATGAACCACCGCCGGCGGAGGAGTTTCGCCAGAACCAGATCGACAACTCTGGGGAAATGTCCCCACGTTTTCAAAATGCCTCGAGAGACAGACCCGGAATAAATGAAGCTAATGATGTTCCCATTATTAGCAGAGAAAACGGTTCCACTCCTTTAGGAGGCAGTATTCCCGACGTGCATGGGGGGCAAAATGTACAACATAACGACCTGGCCCCACAAGATCTGGGGGACCCAATTTGCAATGCCAACGGTAATATTAATTCAATATCTTCCGCAGGGGTTATAGAAAATACCCTGTCTATTGAACTTAACGATCTCAACAGTGATGGTTTTGGGCCGGTTATAAGGAGAACTGCGGGCCCAGAAATGAATAATGCCGATCCAAGCCCGAATCTTTCCCCAAACCCAAAGGCTACATCTGTAGCGACTAAAAAAAATACCTCGGTGTCACTTAGAAGAACCGGGTTTTAATTTGGTTTTCGAAGAATTTAATCGGATTTGTAAAAAATAGAGGAGTCGCCACCGGCCATTTAAAAATGGTAGACCGGACACCGAAATAAAAACCAGAGATTTTAAAGGGTTCGGGAGTCGGTTACACGCGGGGAAGGATGAGCACCCCCGTCGTGCCCGGAAATCGGTACCAAAAACATTACCGCTTAATTAATATTAAATTTTGCGAATTAAAGTGACGAATCGTATCAAAATTTGGTTATACGAGCGAGTGAATTTTAAAGGTCTTAATATTCGAGAAGGAACGTCCGAACCACCACCACTACGACTGGTACTGGCCTCGTTCGTTCCCGAATAAAAAGACGCTCGCATTACAATTTATATAGTTCGAGATGCAACCTATCATGGTATATGAATAAATAAAAGACATGAGATGATACGAATAAGTATACTAAAAGGAAGTAATTGAAGCATACGAAAGACAAGTATAACGATATTTTAAGTGAATGAAACATGTGCAAAGACAATTAAAAGATGGTTCGAGTTTTTTTTTAAAAAAAATTAAATCACATGAAAGCTATGTCCTATGTACAACAAAATACTGAGTACCAAATCCACATCTAAAAAAGAATGCTTGCGCCACGATCATGCTTCATATATACATATACAATACATATCCATGTCATATGAAATGAGAAACATATATCTTAAAGAAAAAACATTTATATAACGCATACAGACAACCAAAGCCACATTCTAATATAATTTATGAAGTTATAGTGCATGTATATTCAATACATATAAAAAAAAGGCGGGATTTAAAATGTTTTCCTTTTAAAGAGAGGAGAGCCTAGGGTTTTCGAAAACAGGTAAAAGCACAGGGGTCCGAAACGTAATAAAACCACTCCTTATCTAGATCAATCGATGCAGGTGGGGGCGAAATTAAAAGAAACGAGAAATATGTAGGGACCAGGGGCGAGATTTCAAAAGGAGGAAGCCCCGTAGGGGTAATTTCGTAAACACAGAGTGGCTTAAAGAGGCACTTTAGCCATTTTTAAAACATTTAAGGATTATAAAACGTTTTCTAAAAAATATCTCAGCCCTTTTTTGACCCATTTCGGGTAAAAACCGAAACCCTTCCTCTCCTCCTCTCCGTTCGCATAACCCAAACGGCCGGTCACCGCTAATCGGTGCCGGCGAGAGTATTACCCAAAAACCCCCCTCTGAAAACGGTAAAAGGACCGAAACGAAGACCCTAAAAAGAAAAGAGGAAAAAAAACCAAAACCGAGACCCCTTTTTTTCCTTTGAAATCGAGCCGAGAAAAAAAACCTTAGAAAAAAAGAGAAGCTCCCGACGAAACTCCGATGGCTCACCCGTTGGCTATCCGGATGGACACCGAGGGCTTGTTGCCAGAGCGATTCGAGACCAGAGAGAGCCAAGCTCTCCAAAGGTAAAAGACCGAACTCTCTACTTTCTATTTTTTGTTCTTTTCCTTCGAATGCTTACATGCAAAAGTGGACTGAAAATATACCTTTGAAATGCTTTCTATTGCTTCGATTTCGAAATCCCTCTCCCTTTTTCTCACTGAAGAAGAGAGGGTTACAAACTTTTCGGGTTCCTCTTATACCCGTGTTACA
Source organism: Hibiscus trionum (assembly GCA_030270665.1). NCBI lineage: Eukaryota > Viridiplantae > Streptophyta > Magnoliopsida > Malvales > Malvaceae > Hibiscus > Hibiscus trionum. Next base: position 530,081 of record BSYR01000033.1, on the reverse strand, counting down.
GAGAGGAAAAAAACAAAAGAAATCATTCTCTCTCTCTCTCTGATATTTCATGTCTGGTTGACATTTTTACATATTTGTCTCGGTTTACATTTTCAGTATCTGATGTTTTGCTTTCCACTGTTGCATGTTGAGTTTTGCCCAAAATGGAGTTGGCGTGCCTTTGGACAGAGACGGCAGAGGCGTGCGCGGATGGGACCGAGTCGTGCGCGCGTGGAGCACGAACGGGCGGCCAGTGCAACGTACGCACGAGTTTGGATCGTCAGATCGAGCTCGATCCAACGGCGGGGGCGTTTAAGCGGCGCGGGGTAATGGAACCCTCGTTAGGGTTTTCTCCAGACGCGATCTGGGCCGTTGATCTCGCCCAGATCGGACGGTTGCGGCTTGGCGGCGCGAATGAATAGGGGGCCTCCCCTCTAGGGTTTCTCCCGGGCTTCATCTGGATCATCCATCTTCTCTCCCATCCGACGGCTGGGGCGTGACGGCGCTGGAACAAGGATGACACCCTCCTTAGGGTTTACCTCGCGGGCGCGATCCGGACCGTCGGATTGCGACCAGATCCAACGGTCACAGATGGGTGGCGGCTGCAGCTGCAAACTAAAGGATATTAGGGTTTTTTTTTGTTTTTGAGTGCTGGGCTTTTTATTATTTTGGGCTTGTAAATTTTTTAATGGACTGTTTATTTAATGGACTTATGTATATATTTTTTGCTCCAAGTGGGCTGTGTTTATTTAATTCTAATATATTTTGGGTTTTTTTTTTTTTTATTTATCCATTTATTTTATTATAATATCCGAAAATAATAATAATAATAATAATTAAGGGTAAATTTAAATAATCATAATAATAAACAATAATAGTAATAATTCCTAATAGCCAACAATAAAAGGGTAATTTTAACACGACAGTGGCGGATCAAATATATACATATTCACACGACATGTACACATTACCTAATTATATGTAACCAAAACACCTGTATCTAATATGTCACATGCATATTCATACAATAAATAGTACTAATTAACGATAATAGTATGGTAACAATACTAAATAACAATGACACACACACACATATATATATTTCTTTTTCTTTGTCTTTTTTCTCTTTTTTTTATATTTATTATTATTTTTTTTTTTAAATTTCCTAACGCCCGTTAAGCCCATATTGACAGAAACTTGAAAGGTTCCGAGGTCCGGACAAAATTAGTGATTACAGCTGCCCCTCTTTGCTTATACTTGTGCAACAAGCATAAAGCAAAGACCATAAGCGCTAATTTTGTCCCACTTCCCTGTTGGTAGGCTCATTGCCGACCACACGTTAGACTAAGTAATTTTCTTTCTGAAGCCTTCAAGGATTCTCTCTCTGTGGAACTCCTTTTCTTGGCATATTCTTTGAGTGACAGTTCTTTCTTCATAGAACTCCCGTCCTCGTATTTCAAGGGTCTCCAAGTCCTTTCTCTCTAGGACCCTCCGCTCTTGAGACTTGTGGCCTTAGGATTCTGAGCTCTTTCTCCACAGAACTCCTCTTCCTTAGCGTATTCTTCGAGTAGCAGTTCCTTCTTTATGGAACTCTCCTCTGAAATCAAGGATCTATAAGTCCCCTCTCTATAGGACCTTCCACTTTCGAGATCCTGAAGTCGTAAGTTCCTCCTATATAGAGCTTGTTCGGACCCTTTTCTCTGTATGATCCTGACATTCTGGAGCGGCAGCTTGAAAGGCTTCGCCTGAAGTCCTTTAAGTTCTTGCTTCATCGTCTTCCCCTCATCTCTAGAGGTATTCGAATTGTCCTTCAAAAATTTGTGAAAAGAGATAAAATGCTATGATGGTATGAGTTAGTATGCTCCTATCCTAGGGATGTCTAACTACTCATGATGCATGATCGGGGTTTAAGTCATATTAATTCTGTCGACATCGTGTCCCTTGGTGCTGCTTATTATTTTGATTGCCTCTCTTCTCGGTTCTCCCGGACCGTCGTTCTTGATCCCCTTTTTTACGAAATTATCTGCTTTAAAGTGTCCCTTCGGGTTTTCACTTCGGACCCTCCCTCTTTTTTTTTTTTTTTTTTTTTTTTTGGAGGTCTGAAAGGATAGGCGAATTTCAATTCTCCGAGTACCCGAACGGATATGTGGATTCTATTCTTTAAACGTTCAAATATATGAGCAGATGTCATATGTCTTTGTCTCGAGTCTTTGAGCATCCGCCCCTTTTGCTCTAAAATCTCCTAGCTTTTGAGTTTCCATGTCCTTCTCATCTTTACTTTACTCGTAACGTGCCTTTCGGGTTTCCATTGCGTTTTTTTTTTCTTTTTTTTTTTACCTCCCCCATTTCTTCCATCTTCATTAGGGGTCTTCGTTTTCACTAGGTTTGACCTTTCGTGGTGCCCCTATCTTTCCGGAGACGTTTTACTGACTTTTGCTAGAGCTCTCTTGATCACTTGTTCTGACTTGGACGTTATTGACCTTGGTGCTTGCCCTTGGACAACCTACTCTTTAAATGGTTAGATCATAGTAATGCTAGGAAATCCTTTGCATGTTATAATCCCTACCTTAGTATACTCATGGAACACTTGGGTGAAAGATAAGAAAATATCTTATTGATAATTCATGGATGATTTAAAAGTCATGGCAAACGAAAAAAAGCGGAAAAAAGAATAAAAACAAGACAAGACTTCAATCATTAGTTGCGTGAATGGCCGAGAACCCGTTGACCAAGTTGGATCTTGAAATTCCTCGCACCACCGAAAGTTCTGGCTTAAGGGCATCGATGTCCGTGACTTGCCTTGAGCATGATCTTCTCTCACCTCCTTCTCCTCTTATTTGCTCGTGAGACCTTTTTTTTTTTTTTTTTTTTTTGGGCGCCCTTTTAAGGGTTTTCGCCTTGGGTATTTTCCTCCTTAAAGAGTGTTTCTTTTTATGCGTAGTACTTCTTCACCGCGTCCGAATTCACCGGGTATTTTAGCTCGTTTCCGTCCATTTCCGTTAAAATTAATGCCCCTCCAGAGAAGGCTTTCTTGACAACAAATGGGCCTTCCCAATTAGGCATCCATTTTCCTCGGGAGTCCTTCTGATTAAGTAGGATTCTTCGAAGTACCAGGTCCCCTTCCCGAAATTCTCTCGGGCGAACCTTTTTATCATGGGCTCGTATCATTCTCCTCTGGTACATCTGACCGTGGCAGATGGCCTTCAACCTTTTTTCTTCTATGAGGTTCAGATGGTCGTACCGTGTTTGCACCCATTCAGCATCCTCCAATTTTACTTCATTCAAGATTCGAAGTGACGGGATTTCTACCTCAATGGGCAGAACTGCCTCAAAACCGTACACCAAGGAGTAAGGCGTAGCCCCCGTGGATGTTCGTAATGATGTTCGGTAAGCGAAAAGAGCGAACGGTAACTTCTCATGCCAATCCCTGAAGGTATCCGTTGTTTTTGAAATGATCTTCTTGATGTTCTTATTTGCCGCTTCCACTGCTCCATTCATCTTGGGACGGTATGTGGTGGAATTGTGGTGGGTGATCTTGAATTGTTTACATACCTCATCCATCATTTTGTTGTTTAGGTTAGCAGCGTTGTCAGTGATGATTCTTTCCGGCAAACCGTATCGACAGATGATTTCCTTCTTCAAGAATTTGCACACAGTTGCTTTTGTAATGTTGGCGTAGGAGGCTGCCTCTACCCACTTAGTGAAGTAGTCGATGGCCACGAGGATAAAACGATGCCCGTTAGAGGCTTTTGGGTGAATTTGCCCGATGACATCCATGCCCCAGACAACAAAAGGCCATGGTGAATTCATGGTGTGCAGTGGTAATGGTGGAGAATGGACCTTGTCCGCGTATACCTGACATTTGTAGCATTTCTTCGCATAGTCGATGCAATCCCCTTCCATGGTCGACCAAAAATACCCGTATCTCATAATTTTGCGAGCCATGGAGAAACCGTTGGCATGGGTTCCACACAATCCGTCATGTACTTCGGCCAGAATACTCCTTGCCTCTTGAGCATTGACGCATCTCAGCAACACCTGGTCTTTGCTCCTTTTGTAAAGAACCTCCCCATCTAGCACGTATCCCGTTGCCATTCTCCTGATGGTCCTCTTGTCATTTTCATTAGCTCCTTGGGGATAAGCTTGGAGCTTGATGAATTGAAGGATATCAAAAAACCAAGGATTTCCATCCGGCTCCTCTTCTAAAACACAACAATGGGCTGGTGAGTCGAAAGTCTGCATTTCGATTGGTCTCATTTCTGCTTCGGCGCTTGCCTTGAACATGGCGGCCAGAGTAGCCAAAGCGTCTGCCATCTGGTTATCTTCTCTAGGGAGGTATGCGAAACTGATTTTCTCGAAATTTCGGATTATTTTCTGGATCAAGTCGTAATATTTGACCAACTTCGAATCTCTGGTTTCCCATTCTTTCCTAAGCTGAAAGATTACCAAAGACGAATCCCCAAAGACTTGAAGGACCCTGACCCTCCTTTCGAGAGCTGCACGAAGCCCCATGACACAAGCTTCGTACTCGGCTACATTGTTGGTGCAAAAAAACTCTAACCGACTTGTGAACGGGTAGTAGACGTTCTCGGGCGAGATCAATACTGCCCCTATCCCATGCCCTAAGGCATTTGATGCGCCATCGAAATAGAGCTTCCATGATTCCTCTTCCGCGATATCCTCATCTATTATGGAGGTATGCATTATACTTTCATCGGGGAATGTAAAATCCAAGGGGTCGTAATCCTCCGAAGCTCGGCTAGCTAGGAAATCAGCTACTGCACTTCCTTTTATCGCCTTCTGACTCACATATACAATATCATATTCAGATAGGAGCATTTGCCATCGTGCCATTTTCCCGGTTAAAGCTGGTGCATCCATCATGAATTTCAATGGGTCCAACTTCGATATTAACCACGTGGTATGATATAACATATATTGACGGAGCCTCTTAGTAGCCCATACCAAAGCACAACACAATTTCTGGATGGGTGGATATCGGACCTCACAGTCGGTGAATTTCTTGCTCAGATAATAAATAGCCCTTTCTTTTCTTCCGGATCCATCGTGCTGTCCCAATACACAACCCATTGAGTTATCAAACACTGTTAGGTACAGAATCAAAGGCCTTCCTGGCGTTGGGGCCACTAGGATGGGTGCCCTAGTCAAGTACTCCTTGATTTTGTTTAGAGCTTCTTGGCATTGTTTATTCCATACTCCGGGATTATTTTTTCGGAGTAATCTAAAAACAGGGTCACATTTGTCGGTCAATTGAGAGATAAACCGAGATATATAATTTAATCTTCCCAAGAACCCTCGGACTTCCTTTTGCGTTTGAGGTGGAGGAAGGTCTTGAATAGCCTTGACTTTGTCTGGGTCAATCTCGATCCCCTTCCGGCTAACCACAAAACCTAATAGTTTCCCAGATGTGACGGCAAAAGTACACTTGGCCGGGTTGAGCTTTAATTGATATTTTCTTAACCTTTGAAAGAGCTTCCTTAGGTTTTCGATGTGCTCCTCCTCGGTTTGTGACTTGGCTATCATGTCGTCTACATATACCTCGATTTCTTTATGCATCATGTCATGGAAGAGGGTTACCATAGCTCTTTGATACGTGGCCCCGGCGTTTTTTAATCCGAAAGGCATCACCTTGTAACAAAAGGTTCCCCACATAGTGACAAAAGTGGTCCTTTCCATATCTTCGGGGTGCATCTTTATTTGATTGTATCCTGAGAACCCGTCCATGAATGAGAACCATGAATGCCCCGCGGTATTGTCTACTAGAGTGTCAATGTGAGGTAACGGGAAGTTATCTTTAGGGCTTGCTCTATTGAGATCTCTGTAATCGACGCACATACGAACCTTCCCATCTTTCTTCGGAACCGGGACTATATTGGCTACCCATTCGGGGTATTTGGCGACTTGGAGAAAGCCTGCCTCATATTGCTTCTTCACCTCTTCTTTGATCTTTAATAGCATATCCGCTCTCATTCGTCGCAATTTCTGCTGAACCGGCCTACATTCGGGCTTTATTGGCAACTTGTGTACCACAATATCCGTGTTTAACCCTGGCATGTCTTGGTAAGTCCAAGCGAAAACATCCTTGAATTCTACGAGTAACTTGATCAACTCATGTTTATTCTGGGGTGAGAACACGGTGCCAATCTTCACTTCTCTTCTTTCTTCGTCCGTCCCTAGGTTGACAAGCTCTAGGTCCTCTTGGTGGGGTAGAATTTGCTTTTCTTCACTTTTCATTAATCTCAGCAATTCCTCTGGGACCTCACAGTCTTCATCCTCCTCCCTCTCGTTGAACTCGACGGCGTACAAGGGCTGATCGAAATCTAAATTGACCACGGGTTCAAGGTCATTCACGTGACTGATCATAGGAGTCCTGAAACAAAATTTGCGAAAAACATATATAGGGAATTGAAAGAATAACGTGATTTCAAGATAAACGATGAAAGAATGTAATGAATGAGATGTTTGCCATTTGTGAAAGCATTGGGAAGTGTCCCTTTCATTAAGCTAAGATAGGAGCCCTTTACAAAAGATCCCTATCGCTCGCGGGCAAAAGCAGATAGGGTTGATTCCAAGCATTACTTTGATGCTGACCTAGAGACTAAAGGTAGGTCCATGCTAGTCCAATTATTGAGCGTCTCTCCTGGGCGGCATGGGCGAATTCCGGCTAGTAGTTGGCCATTGTGCTTGTCACTGGTTATGACGTTGATGTCCATTTCTTCAAAAGCCTCATTGAGTCTTTCTTCCTTGAGGAGCTGGGCGACTTCTTGATTATTCTCATTTACCTTCTGCTCCACGTTGACTATCCCTCCGGACAAAAAGATCTTTTTCAAATCAACATAAGTCATGGGCTCCCACGGGATATCTGTGCCCCTGAGCCTAGCCTTTCTGCGCTCCTCTCTCTTCTTCCATTCCTGTTTCCTTTGTTGGAAATTGGGCTTGAAACCCAGCCCGAACTTATCTTGCTTGTTAATCACACTTCTTGCACGCAGGCATCCTTGGAGATTTCTTCCGAGACCTTTTCCCTTCTTGGCCCCTCGTCCCAACGTCTCTTGTACCGTCATCTTAGTACAGTTGGACAATCGATAGCGCGGGACTTGATTTCCTTCCGCCACAAAGGCGGCATTGATAAATTCTAAGGCTCTGAATGAACACTCCAAGGCCTCTTCGTCTGTTTGCACATAAGGTGCGTCTGTGGTTATGGATGCGATGATGTCCTGATCGGCCCCCACGCTTACCAACTTCCCGTCAATGACGAACTTGACTTTCTGATGCAATGATGAGGGTACAGCACCTGCCGAGTGAATCCAGGGCCTACCCAATAAACAGTTGTAGGTTGGCCGGATGTCCATTACTACAAAGTCAATAACATATTCAGTCGGTCCGATCACTAGTGGTACTTCAATCTTCCCAATCACTTCTCGCTGAGTTCCGTCAAAAGCCCTAACAGAACTAAGACAAGGCTTCATGTGTGAACTGTCTATTGGCAACCTTTGCAGGGTGGCCATAGGCAATACATTTAAAGCCGATCCGTTATCGATGAGTACGCCGGGTAAGATATGCCCCTTGCAGTGAGTAGTGATGTTTAGAGCTTTAGTTGATCCCATACCTCCATCGGGGATCTCGTCATCACTGAAAGTAATATAATTGTCAGCAGCGATGTGTCCCACTATTCGGTCCAGCTTTCCCACTGTTATGTTATCTGGGACAAAGGTTTGATTTAACACTTTCAATAGCGCATCCCGATGTTTATCTGAGCTTAATAGTAACTCGAGTATCGAAATTCTGGCTTGTTGTTTCTGGAGCTGTTCCACGATACTATATTCACTATGTTTTAGGAACTTCAAGAACTCTTGAGCCTGAGTCTCCGTGACGGGCTGGTGGATCTTGGGTGGTGGATCCTTTCCGAAGATTTTATCGGGTTTACCTCCTTCCTTCTCGTCCTTTTGTTGTGGCTCTTCGGCAGCCTCAGCCATCTCCGGCGAATAGCACCTACCGCTCCTTGTGAAATGTCCTACTTCATTTATCGGTCCAGGGTCACACTCCGTTGACTCTTCTTGCATTGGTTCCTTCCCTTTTGATGTTTCTTCTCCCCCTTGCAACTTGGGAGCTTCTGGTATAGAGATTTGGGCGGCATAATTCCAAGGGACACTCCGGGTGTCCTTAAAAGGGAACGACGCTGGTGCTGTTATTACAATCTTGGGAGTCTCCTTGACACCTGTCTCTTGGAGTGATTCTTCCTTTGGTTTGACCGAAATTCTAAACGGCCTCTCGACTCCATATGAAATCTTGGGGCCGTCTGAGGTACAAATGTCCCACACTTTCTTTCCTTCAATTTTCTCAAAGAAGACGATTTCCTTGTTGTCCATCATTTTCTGGATTTGTTGTTTGAAATCCTCACAGTCTTGGATGTCATGACCCTGATCTTGGTGATACTCACAATAGGGGCCGCAACCTTTCTTTACGATCACCATGCCTCGATCGATTCGCCGGGCCATGCATAGTTGCTGGAAAACCCACCTCAACGGGGATTTGATTTCGGACACGCTTTGTTTTTCCTTCTTAGCGCAATCCTCTTCAACAGCGTTAACACCTCGTCCCCCGTGGTTAGGCAGGGGATTGTTAGTCGCGCTTGGTTCGTCTAACTGTAATACTCCCGTCTTGATTAAATTTTGCACAAATTTTTTGAACGCAATACAATTCTCAATCGTGTGCCCGGGGACACCAGCATGATATTCACAATTTGCCTTCCCATCGTACCATGCGGGAAATGGGGGTTCAAATGGAGGGACATAATGAGGCCTAACCAAGTCGGTCTTGTGCAACTGTGAGTATAATTCGGCGTACGAGATTGGTAGGGGAGTAAATGGCATTTTCTCGTTTTCCTTCCTCGGAGGTCTCGAATCCTTATTGTTTGAGCTGGACCCTCCTCCACTCACATTTCTCGGCTGGGAGATAGTGAAGTTCTTCGAGGTACTGTAGGTCCCCACAGTATTTACTTCGCTATCTTTTTTCTTGTAGTTCCTCCGGGAATTCTCCCCGCTATCAATCCTGCCGCTCTTTATAGCTACTTCAATTGACTCGCCGGTCCTTACCATATCGGCAAAGTTTTGAGTGGTGTTGTTTATTAGGCGGTCAAACAAAGTTCCTCTCAAGGTATTCACGAACATAGGAGTAATCTCGTGCTCGGGGATCGGAGGCTGAATCTGGGCAGCCACATCACGCCATCTTTGCGCATATTGGCGTAAGGTTTCGTTTGACCTCTGCTCCATTCCTTCTAACATGATGCGATTAGGGGTCATATCCGTCACGTGCTTGTATTGCTCCACGAAGGCCTTTGAGAGATCCTTCCATGATTTTACGTTGGCTCGACTGAGCTGGGTGTACCAACGGGTTGCCGACCCTGTCAGGCTGTCTTGGAAGCAGTGGATGAGCAATTTCTCATCCTTAATGAAGGCCGCCATTTTCCGGCAGTACATGGTAATGTGGGCAGAAGGACAAGTCGTCCCGTCGTACTTAGCGAAGTCGGGAACCTTGAATTTTGGCGGTATTACCAGATCTGCCACGAGGCTTAGATCGCTAGCGTCACCCCCTTGCTCATCCATTCCTTGCAATGCTTTGAACCTTTCTTCAAAGAAGCGAAACCTCTCCTCGTATTTTCTTTCCATCTCGGCTCTAATTCGTTCCTCCACCTCGCTCATCATGTTCAAATCTGGGACCTCATGTTCGGGACCCTCACCTACGTCCAATGGTTGGTGAGCCGTGGAGCCCATGTGGCGACTTTGGGGGCCGACCGGGTTGGAGGTCCCTCCGAGATTAATGTGGACTCTCTTTCCGGTGGTGGGCGGTTCCGGCGGAATGTGTGACGTGGTTTCCTCAAATCCTTCCCCCGAACCCCCTTCCTTACTAAACTTCTTCGTGAGTAGTTCAGTTAATTGGGCGATGATGCTAGTTTGTGACTGGGAGATTTGATCCTTGATGTTGTTTTCAATTCCGTCTAACCGAGTTTCGAGATCTTTTTGGCCCTGTTCGACCCTTGCCATTCTCTCCTCCATTGCTCTGGACTGTGAACGGGTATCGTACGAGCGCGGAATGATTGTAGTTTGAAGTTCTTTCTCTCTCTTTCTCTGAAAATATTTTTCGATTATCAACTTATTGATGTTAATCAATGCATGCAATGCTGCGGAATGCATGAGGGATGCAACGAAAGTATGCAAACATGTATGTGAGCTAAGGTGTTGATCATAAGGGTGGCTCCTCATAGGCCACATTTCATTAATCGGGAAGTCCCTTTGGAATAAAGGTCATATCATCAAAGTTTTGCCAACGGGCCCCCGCTTACTAACAAAAGACGCTATCCGATAGGCGGACCAACGTCGAAAAAGGGGAGACCCTTTTTACAAAATAGCTGAAATAGTCATTTAAAGATAAGCTGCTGCCCTAACTCCTAACTCTCCCACCGCCTGGAGTAGCTGGGTAAACCTCGGGGCTTCGGACATATCGGGAGTGACAAAAGGGCGCAATGCTTCGGCTTCCGCAGACAAGTTCTTTACGTGCCGGGCTACCTCTTGTACCTGCACCATCAGGGTAGTGAAGTAATCGTCTCTATCTTGGATCATCCGGGTTGCGTCTCGGAGCCTCCGTCGCCAATAACCGTCTCCACCCGCTGCGGCCTCCTCGAGAACCAAAAGCTTAGCCTCGTAATCTTGTACCGTGGCTCTTAAGGTTTCGATTTGCTCTTGGAGAGTAGCGTTCTCTAGCTGGGCGTTCTGGAGCTCGAAGAAACTATTGCGTTCACGGTATTCGTGAAAGGCGACATCTAATTCCTCCACCCTTGTTTCTAGCTGAGTGATGTAATCTTGACTATACTCCAAGTTCTCGGTGGTTAGCTCATATAAGCTTTGCAGCTCCTGCACTCGATTCTTGTGATCATGTGCCTTCCTCTTCCATGCAGCTGAGTTCTCCCTTTCCCTTTCCAATTCTTGTTTTGCCTTCCCTCTTTCCCGGCTGATTATACTGTTCAGGGCCTTTCTCTCTTTCTCTAACACCAATTTACTTCCTTTTCTCTCTTCTTCAACTTCTAGCTTACCCTTTTTCTTCTCTTCTTCGACCAATCGCATACCATACCTTCTTTCCTTTTCGACCGCCAAGAGCTTCCTCTGATTCGCCCTTCTTATGGAAGTTTGCATTCTGACGACGTCTTGCTGATAAAGGGTAATCTTTTCTTTTAACTCGGTATTTTCCTTCCTCAAATCCTTGATTGTACCTTCTTTAACGTCGATGTCCAAGCTTGACTGAAAAAGCTCGTCGGCATGCTCGGTCTGCAAAGTTTCCAACTTCCTTCTCATTTCTTCTAGTTCTTTTCTGGCTATGTCCGCCTCGGAAGGCACAACCCTCAAATGCTCCTCTATAGTCATGACTGGCCCTTGATCGGGCCTCGGAATTTCATCGTTGGTCCTCCACTTCCTCCAAAAGTCGTAGTCCGGAGTAATCATACTGGTCGCACTCTCCTCAACCCGAATACGGTAGCAGAGATCCCAAGCCCGAGTGGCGTTCACGATTTTTGCCCTGAATTCACCTTTAAAGAGGAATTCGCTTTGACTCAAACCAGAGGTAAAAGGTACAAATTGTCGAGACCCAAATTGCCTTGAAACCAAGAGAGGGGCACAGCCAACTCCCCCGTAGAGCCCCAGAAGCATAAGCCAATCATAATCTCCACAGCGATAAAGAAAGTAGGAAACCCGACCCAACCAAGGTGCTCTCCAAACTATATCACCTTCTTGGATGTTCCTAAGGATCGTGACCCACTTCGTCTTTTCGATATCCTCTCGCCATTCTTTGCTCAAGTATGCTTGTAACGGAGAGAAATCTTCGAACAACACACCTTGCAAAACCCTTTTTGGTGTTACCCAGAAATGGCTCTGAATCCAAACTTGGAGTAACTGAGCGCAACCTCTAAAGCGTCCTTCTTCATGTCTCCGGATTGCATTTAATGAGATGAAAGTTTCGGCTAGGATTGCTGCGGCAGGGTTAGCTCTTTTCTTCAGCCGTTCAAAAATATCTAAGACAGCCACGTCAATGCCATTCAGGGCTCTTGGAAAGATAATCAAACCGTATACTCCTATGGCAAAAAGATCCATCTTCAAAACTTCGTCTGGGTGCGACGGTATTAACTCCCGAATACATTCCCATGAGAAGACCATACCATCCCCTCTTTGCCGAATCAGACCTTTAACCCAATCTGGGCTCATTCCGGCCGCCTCCCGGAGCTTAGCTGAATAGTTCTGAGATCTGGACGGTTTTGAATAGACCCAATCCCGGTTTACTTCCTTGTGATGAAGGAGGGCTGTATATTCTTCGATTATGGGCATCAAATCCTCCCCATTAAAAGTAAAGCAACAGAAAGCGGGATTCCAAAATTCAAATAGGGCACGGAACAAAGGTTCATTGATCCTTACATATATCAGGTCTGCCACATCACCATAATTTCTTCGGAACAGTCCTTGCAGCCTCTCGTCCCAACTTTCCCAAATCTCTCTTAACTCGTACAAATCGTTTTGTTGGAGACTTGCATATGTGTATCCTGGAACAACGCGCTCGCTTGGTGGGCTATCCCCCTGAACCCTCTGATTCACCTCTGACCACAGCCTGACTTGCGAGTTGACCTCTTCCCTTTTTAGTAACCTCCTATCCATAATGAATGCCTTGGAACTGAGTAGAACCACTGTGATTCAACACCCCTAGAATATGCAATGCAAATGCCAAAGTAATGCAAAAAGGAAGAAAAAGAAAGACAAAGAGAGCACGTCAGTATCGAATAAACATAGTTCTACATATTAAATGGAAAGGAAATAAAGTACGCAATAAGCAAACAACCCTATTAATCTATAAAACCTAGGTTATCCGCATGGCTCTAAAAGGGGTGGGCTTTCTAGTTCTCTACATGCAGTTTTGGTTCTAGGAGGTACTCGAATTGTCCTCGCTGTCCCCTACTAAGGGTAGCAAGGCCCCTGGTCATCACCCATTATAGGCTCCTCTCAACCGAGTTCAATTCGAGGGGACCCTTTCGCTATATCTGCACGGAGAAACAATATTCTCACGAAGATATAGGGTACTCGAGCCCCGAAGGTACTTACTAGGCCTACACGGAGGAACAATATCCACACGAAAGCACTAGCGTTTTCCCCCCACTTAAACGAACGGGTTTAAATGCCAATTTTAAATGCGTTTAAAATAAACTCGCACTTATAAACAAATATCGATCGATTCTGTCACTTTGATTCGCAACTTCTAATATTAATTGAGCGGTAAAGTTTTTTTTTTTTTTTGGCTTGACCCTCTTTTTTGAAGAAAAAAAAATTTCCCCAGCGGAGTCGCCATCTGTAGCGACTAAAAAAAATACCTCGGTGTCACTTAGAAGAACCGGGTTTTAATTTGGTTTTCGAAGAATTTAATCGGATTTGTAAAAAATAGAGGAGTCGCCACCGGCCATTTAAAAATGGTAGACCGGACACCGAAATAAAAACCAGAGATTTTAAAGGGTTCGGGAGTCGGTTACACGCGGGGAAGGATGAGCACCCCCGTCGTGCCCGGAAATCGGTACCAAAAACATTACCGCTTAATTAATATTAAATTTTGTGAATTAAAGTGACGAATCGTATCAAAATTTGGTTATACGAGCGAGTGAATTTTAAAGGTCTTAATATTCGAGAAGGAACGTCCGAACCACCACCACTACGACTGGTACTGGCCTCGTTCGTTCCCGAATAAAAAGACGCTCGCATTACAATTTATATAGTTCGAGATGCAACCTATCATGGTATATGAATAAATAAAAGACATGAGATGATACGAATAAGTATACTAAAAGGAAGTAATTGAAGCATACGAAAGACAAGTATAACGATATTTTAAGTGAATGAAACATGTGCAAAGACAATTAAAAGATGGTTCGAGTTTTTTTTTTTAAAAAATTAAATCACATGAAAGCTATGTCCTATGTACAACAAAATACTGAGTACCAAATCCACATCTAAAAAAGAATGCTTGCGCCACGATCATGCTTCATATATACATATACAATACATATCCATGTCATATGAAATGAGAAACATATATCTTAAAGAAAAAACATTTATATAACGCATACAGACAACCAAAGCCACATTCTAATATAATTTATGAAGTTATAGTGCATGTATATTCAATACATATAAAAAAAAGGCGGGATTTAAAATGTTTTCCTTTTAAAGAGAGGAGAGCCTAGGGTTTTCGAAAACAGGTAAAAGCACAGGGGTCCGAAACGTAATAAAACCACTCCTTATCTAGATCAATCGATGCAGGTGGGGGCGAAATTAAAAGAAACGAGAAATATGTAGGGACCAGGGGCGAGATTTCAAAAGGAGGAAGCCCCGTAGGGGTAATTTCGTAAACACAGAGTGGCTTAAAGAGGCACTTTAGCCATTTTTAAAACATTTAAGGATTATAAAACGTTTTCTAAAAAATATCTCAGCCCTTTTTTGACCCATTTCGGGTAAAAACCGAAACCCTTCCTCTCCTCCTCTCCGTTCGCATAACCCAAACGGCCGGTCACCGCTAATCGGTGCCGGCGAGAGTATTACCCAAAAACCCCCCTCTGAAAACGGTAAAAGGACCGAAACGAAGACCCTAAAAAGAAAAGAGGAAAAAAAACCAAAACCGAGACCCCTTTTTTTCCTTTGAAATCGAGCCGAGAAAAAAAACCTTAGAAAAAAAGAGAAGCTCCCGACGAAACTCCGATGGCTCACCCGTTGGCTATCCGGATGGACACCGAGGGCTTGTTGCCAGAGCGATTCGAGACCAGAGAGAGCCAAGCTCTCCAAAGGTAAAAGACCGAACTCTCTACTTTCTATTTTTTGTTCTTTTCCTTCGAATGCTTACATGCAAAAGTGGACTGAAAATATACCTTTGAAATGCTTTCTATTGCTTCGATTTCGAAATCCCTCTCCCTTTTTCTCACTGAAGAAGAGAGGGTTACAAACTTTTCGGGTTCCTCTTATACCCGTGTTACAGAGAGGAAAAAAACAAAAGAAATCATTCTCTCTCTCTCTCTGATATTTCATGTCTGGTTGACATTTTTACATATTTGTCTCGGTTTACATTTTCAGTATCTGATGTTTTGCTTTCCACTGTTGCATGTTGAGTTTTGCCCAAAATGGAGTTGGCGTGCCTTTGGACAGAGACGGCAGAGGCGTGCGCGGATGGGACCGAGTCGTGCGCGCGTGGAGCACGAACGGGCGGCCAGTGCAACGTACGCACGAGTTTGGATCGTCAGATCGAGCTCGATCCAACGGCGGGGGCGTTTAAGCGGCGCGGGGTAATGGAACCCTCGTTAGGGTTTTCTCCAGACGCGATCTGGGCCGTTGATCTCGCCCAGATCGGACGGTTGCGGCTTGGCGGCGCGAATGAATAGGGGGCCTCCCCTCTAGGGTTTCTCCCGGGCTTCATCTGGATCATCCATCTTCTCTCCCATCCGACGGCTGGGGCGTGACGGCGCTGGAACAAGGATGACACCCTCCTTAGGGTTTACCTCGCGGGCGCGATCCGGACCGTCGGATTGCGACCAGATCCAACGGTCACAGATGGGTGGCGGCTGCAGCTGCAAACTAAAGGATATTAGGGTTTTTTTTGTTTTTGAGTGCTGGGCTTTTTATTATTTTGGGCTTGTAAATTTTTTAATGGACTGTTTATTTAATGGACTTATGTATATATTTTTTGCTCCAAGTGGGCTGTGTTTATTTAATTCTAATATATTTTGGGTTTTTTTTTTTATCCATTTATTTTATTATAATATCCGAAAATAATAATAATAATAATAATTAAGGGTAAATTTAAATAATCATAATAATAAACAATAATAGTAATAATTCCTAATAGCCAACAATAAAAGGGTAATTTTAACACGACAGTGGCGGATCAAATATATACATATTCACACGACATGTACACATTACCTAATTATATGTAACCAAAACACCTGTATCTAATATGTCACATGCATATTCATACAATAAATAGTACTAATTAACGATAATAGTATGGTAACAATACTAAATAACAATGACACACACACACATATATATATATTTCTTTTTCTTTGTCTTTTTTCTCTTTTTTTTATATTTATTATTATTATTTTTTTAATTTCCTAACGCCCGTTAAGCCCATATTGACAGAAACTTGAAAGGTTCCGAGGTCCGGACAAAATTAGTGATTACAACATCTACTGAATATCTTGTAAATGCTGGTCTTCTATCGGGGCAAGCTGAAGAAGGGTCCGTGACCCCCATCGCCATCGAACCCAAAAACTCCTCGAATCAAATGATAGATATGGTTCCAGACAGTTTTGATGGCTACCAATTTTCGCAGGCAGCATCGTTGGGGCACAGTGGAGAGAATCAAGAAGTTAGACAAAGCTTAAGGAAAACCAACGACCCCCTTGGGAGCCTCAACCCTAACAAAAGGCGGGCATTGAGAAGGGCTATTAGGGATTCGTTAGAAGATCATGAAATTGAAGATAATGACCGTGATTCGTTTGCAGGCGAATTAAGGGAAGATGGAGTACTCCGATCAGAAGCTGAAGAAGTGTGGCGGGTTAGCCAATTGCTGGAATTATCTTTTAAAGGAGGAAAAACAGCAGTGGTCAAAAGGATTATGGAGCTTGAAAAGGAGCTCAGAGGCGAGTCTTGAAGGCAGGGGTTTTTTCTTCAGGTAATTAAATTCATAATTTATCTATGAAGCTAGCATTGATCTCGTGGAACGTTCGGGGTATTAGGAAAGCTGAGAAAATCAAAGCTGCCAGGGAATTGATTCGCAAAAACAAATCGGAAATTTGCTTCTTCCAAGAAACCAAACTGGAAGATATGAACAGGACATTGATGAAGAGAATCTGGAACAATAAACAAGTCGATTTTGCAGTATCGCCAGCAGTGGGTTCCGCAGGGGGACTTCTAACTCTATGGAACACAGAATTCTTCCAAGTATCCGAGGTGACCGTCAAACCAAGGTATAAAGCCATCGAAGGAAAAATAAACTCTGGTGATTTCCTATGTGGTCTGATAAACATCTATGGGCTGTCAGTGGATGCCGAGAAAGACAGTTTTTATGAAGAACTACTAAACTTCATTAAAAATCGCAAGATTCCCTGGTGCATTGGGGGAGATTTCAACGTATTCCTGAGCGCGGAGGAAAAACTGGGCTTCTCGTGGAATCAACATCAAGTTGATCTTTTCAATTTCTTTGTTTTCGAAGCAGGTCTACTGGATATCCCCCTCCACGGGGGGAAATTTACATGGTGTAACAACAGAGACCCCCCAACATTTATCAGATTAGATCACTTCCTAGTTTCAGAGGATTTCTTATCAAAATTCCCCAGAATTCTACAAAAACTCCTCGGCAAGTCTCTTTCCGATCATAATGTGATTTCCCTGAGTGAAGATAAAGTGAACTGGGGACCTAGACCCTTCCGTTGTTTTAACTACTGGCTTGAAGAAGAGAATTTTAACAAAGCTATAGTCGACAGAATTTGCGAACTAAAGTCGAAGAAGACCGGGCTAAAGATTGGAAGCATCTTAAAGGAAGCCAAGTTAACGGCCAAAACCTGGGTCGAGAACAACCGCAAATCCAGTATCCCAATTGAAAGCATCGAGAATGAGATTGCGAAGTTAGAAAAGGCCCTACAAATCGGAAATGCAGATTCGTCAGCATCGGCCAGAATTCGGAAGTTGAGGGAACTACTCTGGAAAGAATATCGGATTGAAGAGAATAGTTGGCATCAGAAATCTAGAATCAAGTGGTTTTTGGAGGGGGACAAAAACACTAATTTTTTTCATTTGATAGCTTCCGAGAGAAGAAGAAGCAACACAATTAGTAAACTGGTGATTGATGGGAACATTGTACAGGAACCCATAGAGCTTAAAGGTGCTGTAGCGAACCATTTTAAACAAGCCTACAACTCGTCTATGGCTCTGGAGTTGGAAACTTTAAACCTGGATTTTGCCAAAATCAGCCCCGAAATTGCAAATGAATTGGAACGCAAATTTACTGAAGAAGAGATTTGGTTGGCTCTTTCGTCATCCGATGGTAACAAGGCGCCCGACCCCGATAGCTTCAATTTGAACTTCATCAAAAAATTCTGGAAAGAACTAAAGGAAGTTATTCTGAAATTTTTCGAAGACTCGTATGATGGGAAGACTTGGGAATCTGGGATAAATCACACCTTCATCACATTAATTCCCAAGGTACTAAACCCTTCCTCTCTTAGTGAATTCAGACCTATCAGCCTTGTAGGTGGAATCTACAAGCTGTTCTCGAAAGTGTTAGCAAGAAGGTTACGAACGGTTATGAATATTCTCGTGGGGGAAAGCCAATTCGCCTTCATACCGGGGAGGCAGATTTTAGATTGTTCGCTCATTGCGAATGAAACAATTGAATCTTGGCGGAAAAGCAAGAGGAGTGGAGTGGCTTTCAAAATAGACTTTCTAAAAGCCTATGATACTGTTAATTGAAGTTTCATGCATCGAATCCTTTAGGAGTGTGGGTTTGGTTCAAAATGGTGCAAATGGGTATCTATGTGTGTTTCCACGGCCACTATTTCAGTCTTAGTTAACGGGTCCCCAACAGAATCTTTCCCGATATCCAGAGGTCTCAGACAAGGCTGCTCATTATCGCCTTTGCTCTTCAATCTAATCGGAGAGGCATTGAACTTAATGATTAAAAAAGCAGTAAATTGTGGCCTCCTCTCGGGTTGTGCTTTAGGGAAGAATGAAGGGGCTATCGAGATCACACATCTACAATTTGCAGATGACTTGATCATCTTTACGGGGGGTGAAGAGCGTCAAGTCCGGAATGCCAAAAGAATTCTCAGAGTGTATGAACTAGCATCGGGTCTCAAGTTGAATATGAAGAAATGTAAGTTGTTTGGGATTAATGTAAACTCCAACTCGCTTGAAGCTTGGGCCAAATCGATTGGGTGCCAAGTTGGTACGTTACCTACGGACTACTTAGGCCTCCCCCTTGGCGCGCGTAAGAACTCTACGGCCTTATGGTCGCCGATCATCAACAGATTTCAGAGATGGCTCGAAGGATGGAAGGCGAACTTGTTATCTGCAGGAGGTAGAATTATCCTAATAAAATCCATTTTGTGTAGCCTACCTATATACTTCATGTCACTTTTCCGCATGCCCTCTTCGGTGATTGCTAAATTAAATGGTCTTATGGCAAGGTTCTTTTGGGGTGGCGACTCCTCTAAGAACTGCATATACTGGATTAATTGGGAAGCCATTTGTTCCCCACTGGCGTGTGGAGGCCTTGGAAATGGGAACATTTCTATGACCAATAGAACATTATTAGGGAAGTGGTTTTGGAGGTTCGGAAACGAACATGAAAGCTACTGGAGGAGGGTTATTTCAGCCGTTTCACCTCAATCAGATTCAAACATGTTGATCCCTAACCCGGGAAGAAACAATGCGTCTTGGGTGTGGAACGGAATTGTAAAATCTGCCTATACGAATGATAAGGTGGGACTATGCATCAGACAAAATATGCAGATCCAAGTAGGAAACGGAAAGAGAATCAGGTTCTGGTTTGATAATTGGCTCGGCAGTGGGGCTATTAAAAATTCACATCCCCGGATTTTCGCTTTGGCGCAAAGAAAGGATAGTGTCATAGCTGATTACGGCCTCAAAGTCGGTTCGCAATGGCAGTGGAACATCCCACTCAGGAGGCCCCCCTTTGATTGGGAAATCATGCAATGGGATTCTCTGATAGATACATTACAAAATTTTCTATCGAGCAATCTGGAAAAGGATTAGTTAATGTGGAAGGGTTCAATCGATAGGGTGTATTCCTCGAAATCGGCAAAGAAGGCAATAAACAGCGATGTAATTGAGAACCCTTTTTGGAAGAAGACAATATGGAAAGGAGATGCTCCACCTAAGGTGGAAATTTTCCTTTGGAAAATCATGCGTGGAAGGGTTCCGGTCACCACTGAACTGCAAAAGAGAGGGACTCTGACATGCGCCAACTCCTTATGCCCTCTATGTAACACCCCCTTCCCGGCCTGGTAGAGAACCGGGTCAGAGAGTGCTACCGGAAAACATAACGGAGATCGGAGACATAAATCTTTTAGTGACATAACATATTAGAGATCAGAACTTATTCCAAAGTTCAAAAATCATTTCGGCATATTTTATTAATCTCTTTTAAGACTTAACACTTAACTTATTAACAACTTACTTGAATTGGGGTCAATTTTAAACTTTTTCAAACTCAGGGACTAATTTGTAATTTTTACAAATTAGGGGTCCTTATCTGAAATTCGCGATATTATATTGAAATTAAATTTACTAGTTATTAGCCTGTAAAATCTCATTACTAACGGAGGTCATTTACCTATCTGATTAGACTAGGTAATGTTCAGTGACTATTTTGTAAAGTATTCAAATCTATTTCTTTTTGAATTATCTTACTAAAATTCTTTACATATTTCAATGAGCCTAACAACTCACAAAAATCATAGAGTCCTTTAATCAATGTTTTACTACCAATTATGTTAATTTTATTACTAACTTAATAGTCTATATAGCTTTAAAAAAAAACCTTATATAAAACATAGGCAAAATTTCACAATAGTAGGCCCACAAGATTAGTATAATTACTTTAACTACTTTGCCACCATACTAGGAGTTCATAAGGACAAAACACATTACTCTTTAATTGTAGTGACTTGCCAACCTTCCAACTAATCTCGATCCCGATCTGTTACTTTCCTTAACCTGAAATGTTATGCAATGAATGCATTAGACTTACATAGTCTAAGTGAGGTAGCCAATGACAATGAATGATCATATTATGTCATGTAACATGCTTCCAAAAAAAATGAATGTCATGCTAATTATGCAATAACATGGCATACTTCATATTCATAACAAAACATAATATCATATCATGAGCATAACATAGCATAATGTATCAAACACATAATATATTGGTACCATTTCTTGATTTGTGCGTGTCATTCTTGCGCAGGGGTCATGCTAATCTTGTAACCATTTCAAGTAACCATTGATGCAACATAAACATCATACTTTTATATTCATTTATACAACAAGTATCGATCAAACATTATCATATACAACAACAAGCATCATTTAAAAGCATTAGCATATACAAGACAAGTAGGCATATCAATTTCATTTCATTGGTACTTATCATTTAAGTACTTATCTTTCAAGTCATGTAACTTTTTAAATGTTTTGCCTTGGATGATTAATGAACAAGGTAATCGAGTCTTCATGTAACATTAGATACTCAAAGTATCCATTTCTCATTTCAACATATAACAGGGGATGCATAGGCATCAATGGTGACTTACCACCATTCAATTATCAAGATGACTAACCACCTTATCAGGTTTATAGGTGACTAACCACCATCCTGTAACAAAGATCAGGGGAGTTCAACGACTCTAAGGCATGCCCTTCTACCTATAGACACTAATCAACCCAAGGACTTTACTTATCTTTCTTTATTAACAAGTGCATTCACTTGCCAATCATTCATAATTTCAAAGGTATTTAACCACTTCAATAGGCATACACATATAATCAATCAAGCATCATGGTAAATCTAAAATTCCAGTAAGCACATGAGATCATTTTCATTTTATAATCATCAACAATCAGTAGCAAAGCTTATCATTTAGTCTCATTTCACATAGCTCAAGCAATCAACACATCATAGCAACTAATCATTTTTATGCTAAGCATGCTTATCTAACAAGCAATACACATTTAGGTCAATATTCTTGCCTTTAATCCTTCTTCCTTATCATTTTAAATTTTACCAATCATTATTAAATTCATTACATGTTCCATGATTTTCAGATCATATCATATTAAATAACAAGATGAGCCGTAGCTCCCTATCAGGTAACATTTCATATTATTTTCATGTACATATAGCATATCATAATCATTTTTGAGCATATCCAAATAATGCAGGGTACTTACCAGATGCAAATAAATTCATAATTAATGCAATAGGAAGGCACCGAGCCTACCCCTGACACGACTATACCCACATATCAGAACAAAGAAACAAAGATCGGAATGACACCGCGTCACCCGAGACAAATGCATCCACACTCACATATAAAAACAATGATCGGAATGACACCGCGTCACCCGAGACAAATGCATCTACACTCACATATCAGAACATAAAAACAATGATCGGAATGACACCGCGTCACCCGAGACAAATGCATCCACACTCACATATAAAAACAATGATCGGAATGACACCGCGTCACCCGAGACAAATGCATCCACACTCACATATAAAAACAATGATCGGAATGACACCGCGTCACCCGAGACAAATGCATCAGAACATAAAAACAATGATCGGAATGACACCGCGTCACCCGAGACAAATGCATCCACACTCACCTCAATCCAAGCTTAGAGACATTTTCTTTATTCTCCAACTTTGTGGTTTCCTTCATTTCTACATCTTTTCTAACCAAACATTAAAGAAATATATCATTTAGTACATTAGGCAGCTTGCATTCTCCTCAAAGAAATATTTATATAAAATGTTCTATAATTCAAAATCTGATTTCGTTTGTTTTAAACGAAACTAGACTGAATAACCTTTTAAACCATATAAATTATAACTTTTAATTCCTCTTATACAATTTATAATGAATTTCTAAAATTGTTGTTGATGCAGATTTAGGGGCAAACTGTTACCCTGTTTTTATGACCTTTACTTACTCAAAAATTCATATCTTTTTACTCACAACTCCAAATAAGGAGTTCTTTACCATTCTAGAAATCTTATAAACACACCTTTATAACCATGTATGGTACATAATTTTATCATTTCTCTATCAATACAGTTTATTGTTTGAAAACCGGACTTTCTCGTAGACCTATTCTGCCCACTGTTTTCAACTTGCCACTTTAGTGTCCATTTAACCTACCAATTGAGACTTACTTCAAGCTTGGACATTTAATTTCATTCATTTTATGAATCCCCTATTTTAATCATAAATTTTCAGAATTTATTAACACCATTTGACCCCCTAAACATTTCGAATTCTATAATTTATCCCAGCAGATTTCAATTATTCAGTTTCAGTCCCGAAACTTCTAAGAACAATTCAGAGACCTATACTTAACATTTTTGAGCAAATTATACCTCTATTTTATGTAAAATTTTGTCCTCTACAACTTTGTAGAAGAACCCGTTTTCCAGAAATGACTCTAACATGCTCAAAAATGCAGTTTTCTACAGGACAGTTTACAAATCCGAATTTCTTTATTCTTTCTACCCTTATCTTTTACCAACCTTTAATTAATCCAATTTCATGCTTAATAAATATACTAACATTAAATTAAAGATAGTTGAGACTCTAATCTCAACTCTAATTTGTTTCACTCACCTTGATAGACCGGTACTTTATTTTTATTTCTTGGGCTTGACGGTTGTTCCGAATTGACCTCGTGTACTATGATAACCAATTAAAATCAATAAGACAGTATCGAATATATATAAAAATATTAATCAACTCGATACCGAAACTTAAACTAACTAGAGATTTGAGCTTACCCCGTCGTCGGTAGAAATTCGATATTACTATATCGAAAATATCGGACTACCAATCAAACATTGGATCGTATGCTACTATTTTTTTTCTTTCTTTCTTTCTTTCTTTCTTTCTTTCCTTTGTTTGCCGTGAATATCCCAATCCCTTGCCCCCTATTTATACAAATTTGCGTCAGACATCTCCCCCCCCCACCCTTTTTTTTTATTCATTTATCTTTATTAGTGGCCAATTATCTATATATATAAAATAGGCAAGTGGCAATTTGTGCCCATGTGTGGTAGGTTTGTGTCTCATCATCCCACTTTTTTTTTTATAATAATAATAATAATAATAATAATAATAAACTAATTATTTAATCTATTTTGGGTACCAAATCGAATCAACCCTTAATCGAAATGAAAATATTCGTTTGCTGGAACTTGACCTTGATTCATAAATTATTTTGAATAATCTAAATAAAATAGAATAAATTATAAAATTGATATAAAATACTCGGTCACCGGAATTTAATTCCGACTAGACCGGTTTTTGGGATGTGACACTCTATGCAAAATCCTCCCGGAAACGGTAAACCATATCTTCTTCTCATGCCATATGTCCTGGAAAATTTGGATGCATTTTTGTAACCTCACAGGAACGCCAACGGTACTGCATGGGGAAGCTATGGCCTTTGCGGAAATGTGGGGGTCTTTATGCAAAGAGGAAAATAGGAACTGGTGGGAATTAACTTTGGCAGCCACAACATGGACAATATGGCTAATGAGGAATGACGTTGTTTTCAAGGAGAAATCCGCGGACGTGGCACAAATGATTTTTCTGATCAAATGGCGTATAGCATCCTGGTTAAAGGCAAAAAACAGGGATAGTGAGCTTTCCATCGAGAATATGGTTATGGACCTATCATTGGCAGCAAACCTTGGAAGAAAACCTCGCAACGGGGATAATAAAACTGATAAACTAAGATGGGAACCCCCTTCCATTGGTTTCTTGAAACTCAATGTTGATGGTGCGTTAGATCCTAAAAGACACAGAGGTGGAACTGGGGGTTTATTGAGAGATGCTAAGGGGTCGGTTCTAGCGAGCTTCTCCGAACCATGTGGGGAGGAGCCTCCGGCAGTAGTGGAACTCTAGGCATTAAAGCGTGGCATCCATTTTTTCCTATCTTCTAATTGGAGTGATAAGCACAGACTAGTAGCCGAATCAGACTACAAAACTGCAGTGGAATGGCTTAATGGGACTGCTCTAGCACCACCTACTTTGTCGCATGTGATCAGGGAACTTACTAGGATAATCAAAGACAGAGGTATTATCGTTCGTTTTATACACAGAAGATGCAACTCAGAGGCGGACAGGCTAGCTAGGATTGGAATTGGCTAACTTTAGAAATGAGACTTTGTGGGCTGGTAATTCAACAGCAGGTCATGTATAAGGAATTCCATGGACTTTATTTTTTACACCATTTTGTAAGCAAGGAACGCGCGCTCTTTTTCCTCCATTAGGCTTAGGGAGGTTTTTTAACGAGGTCGTTCCATTGCCGATTAATCTTGAATAAAATTACCTTTAAAAAAAATAGTCAAGCAATGAGATAGGCATTGTTAAATTGAGCTTGGATGTATATGGTGTTGGTTTGGCCTTTAGATGTTTTGTTTTGAACTGTAAATCTTGTTTATGTTGCATGCCTTGAATGCCTATATGTTTGGTTGCTAAGGCATGAACCTTAAAGTGCCTTGTATGTCATCTTTTGGTAAATGCATGAATCTCTTGGATGAATGATGCTTGTTCGTGTTGGTTGCCTTGTGTGCTTAGATTTTGGTTGTTAAAGGTTGTATGTATGTTGATTGTGGCTAGGGGAGTCGTAAATCGCACCTAGAGTCGAGTCCTAAGTTGTTTGGCTGAAAATTTTAGTCTTGCAGTGCAGGGCGTATCGATACGCCCAAGGGCCGTATCGATACGGTTTGCCCTCCATGACTCAAATTTTGGCTTGGTGTATCGATACACGGGGGTGTATCGATACGCTCAAAGCTCACTGGAAATCTGATATTTTGGTGAGACTTTGGTGTATCGATACGGGCCCCAAGTGTATCGGTACGGGTTTATCTCGTTGACCACGAGATGTTGACCGAGAAGGGCGTATTGATACGCTCAAGGGTTGTATTGATACGGTCTTCTTGTGTTGACCATAGGGTGTTGACCTTGGTCAAGGCGTATCGATACCCTCTGCAGGTGTATCGATACGACCTGCTTAAAAAGGGAAAATGGGTCGTTTTAAAGTGCTGTTTTGGATGGTCGTTGATGTGTTGTTTGTGTTTGCGCTGTTGTGTGTCACATAGGACTTAATAAAGCATTTAGACAAGATATAATTAAAAGACATTTTCTAGGGTTGCTAACCGATGTGGGACCTTAACGGGTTTCACATCGGTTTTCCCCGTGTAGCCTACTCGGATCGGTCAAACGTCTGGACCGGGACGAGGGGGTTACATATGGCTTCTGACCAAAAATCAATCATAACGGGAAATTTATTATAACTCGTTGGTTTGATGCGTATAAGTGATGCTATATGGAAATACCATATAAATAATAATTGTTTTGTTCTCATAGTTTAGCTATTAAAGAGGAGACATCTAAAGTTTGTTAAACTATATTTTTTAGGCTTCATAACAACTGATATAGCCTAAAATATAAACTCACTAGCTTTTCAAGAAGAATAGTCTAACTGCATAATCTGAATCATTTTATAATCAATCTCACAAACTTCTAGTTGTAAGTTGATAAAACAATGTAGATGTATCTATTAAAATCATATAAAACTTTCCACATTTGTGGATAAATGAGCTCATATGTCATTCAGATATGTAAGACATTCAGTCTCAACTTTAGTACAAGAACTTCAAGTTCTTTTGGTAAGTGAGATCTTAATTATTTTCTTTGAGAACAAGAAACACAAGAACTTCGTGTTTTTTTAGTAAGTGAAATTTAATCAATTCCTTTGAGAACAAGCACCACAAGAACTCCGGGTTCTTTTAAAAAAATGTGCGTATAAATCTCAATAGCTTTCGCATCATTATTCATTAGGATGGTCTAACCGATCATGCCAACTATATACAAGTGTGTATATAAATTTCTAAATTTGGTAAACTTCTAGTTTACCATAACATGTTATTCAATCTCACTCGTACATGTCTCTAGTACGACCATCAAAATTGTTCCTTTGAATAGGAATATATTTAACTTTTCTAGAGCTTTCAATGAAAATTATTCTTTTTGGTAGCAATCTATAACTCTTTTAGAGCTTTCAACAGACTTTTTGGCTACCAAAACTTATATTCACATTAACTTATTTCAAATGCCAAATGATAACATATGTTATCTATAATTCCAAAAGAATATTTTACGAACTCATATTACTTTATTAAAATTTCCACTTCTAGTGGTGATAATATTATTACCATTAGCGGTAATTATTGCAATATTCGTAATTCTGCACTTTTCATAATGTGTTTTCTCACAAGAATTTATTGCTCTTCTGGAGCATCAATAATTGTTCCCTTCGGAAATTATAAGGAAATCAACAACGTTCAAATGAGTTGGACCAACAATGTTCAAATAAGTTGGACCAATATCATCTTTATCATTTTTTGCAAACAAAATTTGCTTTTATTTTCTTTCCTTTATCATTCAATGATTGTTAATTTTTCAACGTACAAGACCAATGGTTTATAACATCACATTAGTAATAATTTTTTTTACTTCCTTATAATGATTTTTATCACTCTTGTCATCCTTATAACCTCACTACCGGTGGGTAGAAGTATTCTTAAAATAATCATATTTTCATGTCTATATTAATGGCTTCAATCACGACCACAACTACTAATGTGATTTTTATTCTTTCCATTATATAATCTCGCATTCACTTCAGGAAATGGAGTGGAGCCAGTGAACCTTTAAAACCTTTTTCACGATTTTGTGTTTGAGGACAACATTATTTGCGTGAAAAGTGGAGTATGTTTTTATTAACATATCCTCATCATTGATACTCAGTAATTTAGATCATATCGAAGTTATGTAACTGAATAGTGATTTACCATGTTTGCATTCACTTCAGGGAATGAAACACATCCCAATAATCGCATGGAATAAACATCATGCTTGCATTCACTTCAGGGAATGCCTCCCATAAAACTTTTTGGATCAAGAAGAATTTTCGACACATGATAATTATTACTTTCGAGCAAAATCACCATGATTTATCGCACTTTAAAATCATAATTTAAAGAATAAAAATAAAATCAAAATTTACCGATATTGATTTTCTTCTCCAGAAAATGACCAAGATAGCTTCTCATATTCCCTTTATGTCTCTTTCAAAGTCACTTAAAGACATGTAAAACTCAAAATATGGTTAAAAATATCAATATCATCAATAAAATATTATAAACAAATATTAATCTTTTATACAGAGTTTAATCATTGTGTGAAACATAAACATATATGAAACCATGATAATTAGATTTATATGTTTGGATTAAACTGATATATTAGAAACGAGGGGATGATCTATGTCATAATTTTCTATTGTTTATAAAAGTAGGTGCATAAGCAGTAGGCATAACAATGATGCGTTATATTATATATATACTAATTCTTTTGTTTATTATATAAGTTGGCATAATGCCTAACGGTGTGAAAAGAAACAGTCATGAGAATTAAATTAAAATGATTTAAATTATGATGAACTAAGGTCACAATTTACCCTTAAAATTTAGATAGACATGTTCTTTGATATTAAGAATCTAAATTTTACAACTATATTAATAAAACAAAACTAACTTACCTTTATAAACAATTTTTTTATTAATCGTTTATCTAAAATTGAAAAAATTTATTTTTAATTTAGAAAAAAATAAGGTTAAAAAAAGCAAACCGATGATAAGTCATTCATTAGGTTGAAATCACGTGCACCGAATTTTGTGTATTCTTTGAATTCCTTCAAAATTCATGCTTTCTCAAAAAAAAATTAAAAAACCAAATTAAAAAACCAAGATAACGGTATTAGTAATTACAAAAAATGAAGAAAAAAACGTATCTTCAATTTAACATAGGATCAACTTTTTTCGGTAACTTCTTTGGGATTCAAACAAAGAGCACCAAAATCTTTTGAGTAAACTCGTGTTGATAACACGTTGTGAATAAAATAACGAAGAACAACGAACAAGAATAAAAGAACATAGAGATGAGAGAAAGAAGGAGATTCGTATTATTCTCAATATAAACTTATAGTATACAATGGCTTAATCAAATCATCTATTTATAGGCATAAGAAGTACATAATACATTGAACTCTAATTGATAGAAGATAATATTACTAATGATAAAGTAAATCAAATCTCCTAGATAAAATTCTCATCATGATAGAAATCTACATATATAAATATTCATAACAAAAATATATTAATTATTCTTAATTGAATTAAAGTCAAATTTAATTCGTATTAAAAAATTTAATATATTGTATAATAATTATAAAACAAAAATAACTTTAGGTCTGTTTCGAAAAATTTAATCTTATCCTAACATTCTTTAGCTTTAGGTTATACAAGTAAAATCAATTAGCCCACTACCAACCAATCACATGATTTTGCAACTGATTTGGATAGACTCTACGATACAAATAATTTTAATTTTTTTAATTGAATAATTTTAAATTTGTTTTTTTTTTATTAAACCGGCCAGTTGTGTTTATTTAATAAAATAAAGGAAGTGTCTAGATACAAGCAGTCTTGAAATCTAAACCGTCACACAATCCAACCACAAACCCCGATTCTGGACGACGGGGAATTTGGGGAAAATGGAAAAATAGCGATAACCCCATTCATAGACCTTCGGAGATCGGAGAAGCTACGGAGGGACGAGGAAACGCCGGTCCTCTGCTGCAAGCCGCTCCACAGACGTCGGAGCCTCTTCTATCCAAGACGTGTCCACCGATGCTTGAAACCCCAACTGAGCTAGGTTATGGGCCGCCTTATTTGCGTTCCGATGGGCGTAGCTACACCAACACCGGGAGAAACGATCTCTCAAGAGCTTCGCCCGGTGAATAATCGGACCGATTTTTGATGTATCCTGTGAAGACGAATCAACACGCTGGATGACAGATCTGGAGTCGCTTTCGACGACTACCGAATGAAGACCCACCTCTGCCGCGAAAACCAAACCGTCCACGACCGCGAGAGCCTCCGCTGAGAACGCCGATTGAACCCGCTCCTTCCGCTGGTGACATGCACCCAACAGGTAACCTTCTGTGTCCCTAATTACAACCCCTAAAATTGATATTTTCTGGGATTTTGAATAAGCCGCATCCACATTGATTTTCACCATTGTTGCAAGGGGGGGTTGCCACCGTTCTACTGCCGGGCAAGACGGCACCCGATGTAACCGAGGAGTGCCTTCTATTTCCAACAGAAGGCTACGAACGAAGGTAACTAATCCTTCTTTACTTTGGTGAAAACCTTCATGCCATAGCTTGTTTCGAGATTGCCAAATAGCCCATAGTGTAACCACGACTTCTGTTCTTCGTCTTATGTAATTATTATCAAATAACCACGATAACCAATCTTTAAAAATGAAAGACGAGACATCGATAGGCCATGTTATCTGCAACATCCTCCAAATATTAGAAGCATAAGAACAATCACGAAAAAGATGTTCACAATTCTCTACTCCATTATTACACCTGAAACACGATGAATCTGTAGCCACACGCTTAATGCAGAGATTAAGCTTGGTAGGGATGTAATTATGCGTGAATTTCCAGACTCCAATTCGTATTTTAGATGGACACTTAGTCTCCCAAAGTTGCTTATAGAATGAATCCTGGGAACCTGAGTTAGTGGTTCCTTGTTGAAGGAGACGGTAGCCACTCCTAACGGAGTACTCACCGGTGTGCTCGCCGGACCAAACCTGCACGTCCGGCCGAGGATGAGGAAAGGTGGGAATGGCCAGAATATCCTCTGCATCGTCCGGGTTAAATTGGGCTTGAATACGATCCATATCCCAGTCTGTAGAATTAGGAACCATAAGCTCCGAAACCCAATTAAGACCCATAATCCTCGAAGATTGAATTTTCCAAGGCGGGTGACCCAATAGCCAGACGTCGTCCCAAATGGATATACCCTGGCCCGACCCTATTTGCCATCTCAAGCCCATTTCCAGAAGGCCTCTCGAAGACCATATACTGCGCCAGATAGCTGATGGATTAGAGCCCAAACGTGCCTGCATAAATGAAGAACCATGGAAGTACTTGGCCCGCATGATCCGCGCTACTAAGGAGTTGGGCTTCGTCACCAGTCGCCAACCCTGCTTGGCGAGAAGGGCAATATTAAATTTGCACAAATCTCTAAAGCCCATCCCCCCATCTTCTTTTAGGTCACATAAAGAAGCCCAATCACACCAATGTATGCCTCGCTTATCTTTGTCCTTTTGCCACCAAAATCTAGCTTCCTTAGCTTCAAGAGCCTTGCAGAAAGTTTTTGGTAGGAGGAAGCAAGACATAGTGTAGGATGGTATAGCCTGGAGAACGGATTTAATGAAGACTTCCTTGCCCCCAACTGAAAGAGGCCTTGTTGCCCAATTACCAATCCGCCCATCAAACCTATCAAAGATCGAAAAGAAAGCCTGCTTTTTGTTTCTGCCCACCACCATTGGAAGGCCCAAGTATTTATCTGGGCTTGAAGTACTGGAAATACCCAACAAACGACGAATGCTAATACGTGTT
This sequence comes from Hibiscus trionum, assembly GCA_030270665.1. Classification (NCBI taxonomy): domain Eukaryota; kingdom Viridiplantae; phylum Streptophyta; class Magnoliopsida; order Malvales; family Malvaceae; genus Hibiscus; species Hibiscus trionum. Next base: position 498,660 of record BSYR01000033.1, on the reverse strand, counting down.
TCCTCGGCAACGTTCGCACTAAAAAACAGGCCCGACTTGGAAAAATTAACCAACTGTCCTGAGGCCCCCGCATAAGCCGATAACAAGTCCTTAATGGATAAGGCTTCACTAACCGATGCCTCTCCAAATATTAGGGAGTCATCAGCAAATAATAGATGTGAGACCACCGGAGCTGACCTCGCAACCTTAGCACCACTTAAGTCTCCTCTTTGTACCGCACTTCGGAGTAGAGCTGACAAACCCTCACTACAAATCAGAAATAGAAGAGGGATGAGTGGATCCCCTTGCCGGATACCCCTTGCCGGAGAAAACCGAGAGCTCACAAAACCATTTACAACTATAGCATAGGACACGGAAGAAATACATCTCCCAATTAGACTGATCCACGCCTCTGCAAAGCCCATTTTGGCCATCACTTCTTGAATAAAACGCCACTCCACGCGATCATAGGCCTTGCTCATGTCAAGTTTTAGAGCAAAAGAGCCCCGACGGCCATGTTTCCGGTGTTGGAAGGAATGGATAATTTCATACGCAGCGATGAGGTTATCCGTGATGAGGCGTCCAGGGATAAATGCGCTTTGGGCCTCATCTATGCAAAGGTGGAGAACCTCTTGTAACCGGGTTACCAACATTTTAGATATTATTTTGTAGAGTACGTTACAAAGACTAATGGGCCGAAAGTCCATCATAGAAGTTGGGGAACATACCTTTGGGATAAGGACTATGTGAGTTTCATTAATGGGCTCAAAGGACTCTGAACCATTAATAACCGAGAGACAGAAATTCCCAATATCATTTCCCACAATGGGCCAAAACCGCTGGTAAAAAACAGCTCCCAATCCGTCCGGCCCAGCAGCTTTCAGAGGCCCCATTCCTTTAACCGCAGTCCAAATATCTTCCAAAGAAAAAGGCCGGCCCAAACCCATATTAGCTTCCTCCAAAATCGAAGGGGTAATACCAGCCAATACAGGGCCCATATCAGCAGGAGCGTTAGCCGTAAATAAAGATTTGAAATAATCAATAGCTACTTTTTCCATACCAACCTGGTCGGACCAGACTTGGCCCGTCTCCGATGCGAGGCTTTTAAGTGTGTTAGTACGGCGCCGTTGAGACGCAAACCGGTGGAAGAAAGCCGTGTTTCTATCACCGTGAGCAAGCCAGTTAGCCCGTGCGCGTTGCTCCCAATATAATTCCTCCCTATCAAGCTCCATGTTCAAAGCTAGCTTAGCATCCAACGTCTCATGGATCACTTCATCAGAAGGAAAAAGACTATTTAGATGAACAAGCTTTCGGCGAAGGTCATCCTTCGAAATATTCTTTTCTCTCATAATCCTCTGAAACCACAAAGCAAGCCCCTCACTTAGAATTTTCAGACGATCCGGGATGGTACCACTAGCTTGGGACCAGAGTTTACGTACCTCTGGCTCGCAAGACTCCTCCATCAACCACGAAGCCTCGAATTTAAAATGTCACTGTCTAACTGGAATAGGAGCCACGTCGGACTTTAGAAGAAGCGGGCAATGGTCAGAGAAAGAATGAGGGAGATGAGCCAGCTCAAAATGAGGAAATAAATTCCTCCAAAGATCATTCGCCACCGCCCGATCAAGACGTTATCTTATGTTCGATGAGGAAAATCTTCCCTTTTCCCACGTGAACCAAGTGCCTGTGTAGCCAATATCAGAAAGGTTACAATCCTCCAAACCTTGCCTGAAATCATCCATTTGTCTAGGACTCCTTAGACGACCCCCTTGCTTTTCATGAGTGAACAGTAACTCGTTGAAGTCACCAATGACTAACCATGGGACCTCAGGAGAATCATCTAAGGATCTCAATAAATTCCAAGAGTCAATACGATTTGCTTCCTCCGGAGCCCCATAAAACCCTGTGCATCTCCACAGGGTAGTTCCAGAATCATCAAGAAACAAAAAATCGATATACCTATCAGATGAAGATCGAACAGAGATGGAACATGAGTCTTTCCATCCCAAAGCAAGACCACCACTACGACCCACTGAGCTGACCTCCCAACCATGAGAAAAACCACATCGTCTACGGACCCGAGCCATTTTATCAGCAGATAATTTAGTTTCAATAAAAAAGAAAACATCCGGGTTACAGTCTCGAAGCGATTGCTTGAGACGACGGATAGTTTGAGGCTTACCCAGGCCCCGAACATTCCAACTGATGAGTTTCATTGCGAGCGGCGGGCCTGATTAACAAGGCCGGCCGATAAAGTTGAGGGGGTGGTTGTAGAAAGATCAACGTTCGAAGAAGTGTCTACTAACCCAGATTGGAGACGAACCCGTTTTTGGCCATCAGGTTGGGCTATTGGGCTGTCCTCCATCGCATTTTCCATATTCACATCTGCCATAAAGTTTTCCTTATTAGAATCCCGGAAATTCATTTCGCTTGAAGATTGCCCAGATTGGATTCTATCCTTAATAGAGTCTCTAACCGTCGACTGATTTCCTTGAAGGCCGCCTATGAAATTGCTGGAATTAAGCCCCAGATTATCGCTATCATCTCTGAGCCATCTGTTAGTCGGAAATTGTCTGCGCTCCGGCGCCCGGAGGGAGATGTCCCAATGGAAGACCACGTCATTTGGATCGATAGTAAGGCGCAGCGGACAAAATCCTTCACCATGACCCAATTTCCCACAGAGGAAACAAAAGAGACGAATGCGTTCGTATTCAAAACGGGCATAAAATTGTTCCCTTTTTTTTGAAATCAGTTTCTTCTTTCGTTTTAGTGGCAATCTCGTGTCAAAACGAACACGTATTCGCATTACCCTGTTCAAAATCGAACTTGACATTTTTGTATCATATTCCAGGAAGCAACCCACAAAATTCCCCAGATTTTTGGCAACATCCTCAGACATGAAACCTAGAGGCAAATCGTGAACACGCACCCATAAATCAATAAAAGACAACGGGACCAAAAGAGGATCTTCCCCATCGACAAGCCGGTGCAGAAGAAGGAGATGACCATTGAAGTTCCATGGGCCTCCATCCAAAACTCTCTCCACGTCAATATTATGGAAGAACCGGAAAAGAAATCTGTCCTCGCCCAGATCTGTGACAGAGACACCACCTATGGGCTTCCAAACAGACGATAAAGTGTGACGCATGGCCTCAAACTTGATGATACTTGAAGTCAAAAAACATCCAACCAAACATAGATCCAACACGATAGAAGGGGAAGTAGGATCATCATCAACCTGTAACGACTCCTCCTCTCCATCATCAAGGGCCAAGGTTGCAAGTGGATCCGTCACCGTCTCCATTATGTTTCAAGAGGGAAAACTTTTTGAAAAAACGTGCTATTCAGCAGAAACGTGTTATTAACACATGATTTATATAAAAATATGATGTGATGCAAATAATATTGTATGAGTCTGTTACGTTCGACGAAACCGCTGTACACTATTAACGCTAAACATCGCTGAGCACTATTAAATTAATTAATAAAAATTAAAAATCTGAAAGACTCAATATATAATTATAAATTATTTAAAATAAAATTGTAATTAAATTATTTTTTATATATATTATATTTTAAATTTTTTTAAATAATTAGATCAAATTTCAACTTAATCGATTGATGAATTAAAAGTTTGCATTATCAATATATTAAATATTACTTGAAAATGCATAAAAATATCTTTTTCCAGCTATGTCTATGACTTATTGGATGAGACGCGTTAGGTATAAAAACCTAATTGTTATAATCATATACTAAATTTAAATATTATATTTTAAGAATTATTTTGGGGTAAAGTTAAGAATTATTATTTTTGATATATTTATGATGATTTTTTTAATTTCAAAAAAATGAAAAATTATATTCCCTTATATTTTATTTATTAAAACAATTAATAAAGCACATGTATTTTATATTTTTTTATTAAATAGAAAGATAATTACATTCTCAAAGCTTATGTCGATATTCAAATTCTTACAAAATAAACCAAAAAAATATCCTTAACCACTTGGCTAATTAATGGATATCATGTTTTACATATTTTTAATTTCATTTGTAGAATTAGAAACGTATATTTTCATTATGTTAAATAATTATCATTTCAATAAAAAATTTAAATAAACCTTTTGGTTTTATGAATGAAAATAATGGCTTCATGAAGAAATCATTATACAATTTATATTATAATATCTAAAATTCTTATAGAAGTTCCGATAGAACGGGACAAGAATTGATGGGGAAAGTAGATAAGATAAACCATTTAAATCCCGAAAATTGTAGAAGTATTTTAGGTGACTTTTTATGATTTAAAAAATTATTCATAGAATATATTTCAAATAATTCATATAACATTTTTAAAAAATATATTTTCATAGAAATAAAACATCTTATAAATATTTAAAAACTTATCCCTCAATAATCATATTAAAAGTATATATTTAATTTAAAATTAATAGTTTATACATTAACGATGTATAATTCTATGCATTATTAATGATCCTAAGGAATGACTTTATCTAAGTCCGTTTCTAAGTTTTTAGTGGCATTAGGGTGAATTAAAAATTTAGAACCCTAATTGTGGATTTAAATATGGTTGTAGTTACATTTTTGGTTACGTTGCAATTATCGCGATTGTGGACATAACGAATGCTATTATAGTCGCTGCGAGTATCGCGTTGTGAATTTTTTTTAAATAGCATACACTATTGTGGACATAAAGATTATGGATATCACAGTTTCGAACGATATCGCTACCTCTATATAACGATTGTTGTTGTGGTTGCAAACCGTTATTTAAATCATTGTCCCTTATAACAAGTATTGAAAAAAATATTTTTTAGGAGTAAGTCCATAATAACAAGTGCTGGAAAAAAATTGGGCCCATGATAACCAATATTGAAAAAATGAATTTAAGGGACTGTCTATAATAAAAAAATTGTTGAAAAAATAAATGGGCCCTTAATAATAAATATTGAAAAAATTGGACCCTTAATAACAACTATTAGAAAAGAAAAATAAATTTTAAGGGTATGCACATAATAACAAATACTGAAAAAATTGGGCCCTTAATAACAAGTATTGAAAAAATTGGACCATTTATAGCAAGTATTAGAAAAGAAAATTGAACTTTAAGAGTAGGCGCCTATAACAAATATTGAAAAAAATTGGGCTCCTAATAACAAATATTGAAAAAATTAAGTCCTTAATAACAAGTATTAGAAAGAAAAAAACGAATGTTATGACTATGCCCATAATAAATTAATAACAAATATTAGGAAAAATTTACCCTTAATAAAAAATATTAGGAAAAAATAAAATTTTAAGAGTATACCTCTAATAATAAATATTGAAAATTTTGAGCTCTTAGAATAAATATTGGGAAAATGAGAAACTAATAATAAATATTGGGAGCAAATTAAGTCTTTAATAACAAGTATTGAAAAAATTTGTGTCCTATAATTGATATAAAAATATTATTTTATAAGTATAATTCACTAAAAAATTATGTGCCTTGGGCAGGTGCACATCTTACAAAAGCTCAGATACGACATTGACCCTACTGTTAAAGAGTGGTTTGTTTCTCCTTTATTTTTCGGGTTTAAACAACATGGATAAAAATTATTTGCCCTTTTTCGGTGCCCCTTTCTATACCTAACACTAAAAATACTAAAAAATTAAATTTCAAGCCCTAACCCTAAATTTTAAATCCTAAATAATACATCATATACCCTAAAAATACACCCTACCCCAAATTCCCTAAACCTAAACACAAACCCTAACCTTAAACCATAAACCCCTAGATTGTAACCCCCTCATCCCGGTCTAGCCGAATGACCGGTCCGAGTGGGTCACACGGGGAAAACCGAAGCGAAACCCATTAAGGATCCCCCCTCGGTTAGCAACCCTATTTTTTTTTCATTTTAATCTTGTCATAATCAAGCAATAAATTCTAAGTGAGTTCCTATACTTTTACAGTTCGATTAGACTAATTTCCATTTTCCTAATTTCTTTAATTAATCACTTAAACTTTCAAATTGATCATTAAAATTGGTGAATTTCACATCCTACAGATTGTAAATCAATTTATTAACACTCCATTTAATCCAATTTTACATCTTTAATAATTCACAAATTCTTAATTTTTCTTCTTTTCATTTATACACAATTCTGACCACCTAATTTAATTCGTTTCTTATTTCCTGTACATAACTCCAAATCGAACACCGTTTGTTTCTAAATTCAACTAACATACCCAATTTTAACATATCAAAAATTCAGGTCGAAACTCCTAGTAGATTATTTTCTACAATTTTACAAAGTTCACTGTCCAGCTAAGAGCATTACTGGACAGTTTTGCATGCTGTTCGAAATGTGTTTCCAGATTTCACTACAATGATCAAAACTCATATTTATAATTTTTCTACAACTTTAGACATGTCAAAGTAGAATATATCAAAAATTCATCACGAAATTCCCACTAATTATTTTTCTATAATTTTCTAAAGTTGCATGTTCTTATATATAAAGTCTAAGAACAAAATTTAGGAAGCAATAAAGCATATACACACATGCGAGAGCACCTATTTAAGCCAAGGAAGTCATTCAAACATGGAATAAAGCATTCATGCATAGCATTCCGATTAAAGAGCAATTTATGCATATATGGACATACATAAGATCTTAACAATGCCAAAGGCACACATTAATACATATGAAACTTAAACATATTAGTTAAGCAACCAAAACATCCAACGAAACATGCCATCATACACAAGTCTTCATCAAACATAGCATGGTTTACAAAATCAAGCCAAGCATACACATCAACACTATTTAAGAGTCAAACATTGCTCATGCAAATCATATAATTGCCCCATTGCTAAACTACCACATTAATTACAAAACCATACTTGAGCAACAACAACTTGGAAAGCCCCTTCGCCTTGCTCCTTGCTAACACCACGCTAATGATCTGCATTGTTGAAAATGAGAGCGTAAGCTAAAAGCTTAGTGAGGATGCTCTAAAATCCAAAAACAACAACAATGCAGGGTTCAATCGTGTCATCCCTAAATCTCACATACAACATGCATAGGTATCAACAAGTCAACCTAACTAGTCTTTCAAGAGTTAAAATATGGCATCTCACATCATATTAAACTCAACAGCATAATCATCATATCATTTTCAAGAGTTCTAATATGGCATCCCACATCATATTAAACTCAACATCATAATCATGAAAGAATAACATGTTCAAGAATCATAATATGACATCTTACATCATATTAAGTTCAACAACATAATTCTCATTTTGGCACCTAGTTATGACTCGAATACGCGGATAACATGTTGGAACGCATTTTCCAACATCAACCTTACCTCGGTGGGATTACACTCATCACCGGCCTTGCATGGACGGGATTCCACTCATCGCCACATGCCCTACGGACGGGATTCCACTCATCATCACGTAGAATATATATAAATTTCCGGTGGAATATTACATCACCGTACTCCTCCTTGGTGCCTTAACGCCACCAAGGCCACGTACGTTTTGACTCAATTTGTGTGCACACTCATCCTAATGATCGATCATTGTACCCAAGCATACTAGTGCCAATATCTTTCATTACATCATATATCCACCCATTATATATCATGTTTATCATATATGCATATCAAGATACATACATATCAATCAATCCACATTTCACATGAACAAGTAGGCAATGACATATCATTTATCAATAGAAAATTTAAAGAGTTAAACTACCAATTTAACTCCCACCTAGGAATGGCCTACCAAGCTCATTCCCTCACATCCACTACACACTTGAACCAACTTCAAAACAATTTTTAAAGTTTTACTCACCACCCTTCCTTAGCAACTCAAACAAGCAAGCAAGCCTCCTAAATGCTCGGATTCGATCCCAATGCTTCTCCGGTGTTTCCTCTTGTTTCTAGCCAATCAAAACATAACCATTACTCATAATTCAATGCTAAATTTCAGTCACCACTCCAATCCATAAACACAAGCCACACTTCAACAATTTCCAACTAAAACAATCACCAAATTTCTCATTTTCGTACTCCTATTTTACCCAGCAGAAAATCATATTTTCAATCACCCAAATGACATCTAAATGGTTCCAAAACACTTTCCTAACATACATATACCCTCAGCCCTTCAATTGAACTATAAAACTCATCAAAATTCAAGTTTTAAACACTTCAAAAATGGCCTCAAATACCCATTTCGGATTTTCACCCAAAATTACTCATTTTAACATATTAGGTTTATTTTAACAAGACTAACTCAAAACCCAACTCAATAAATCAAAATCAATTGAAAAACTCACTAAAAATTCAAATTTTCATTAAACTTGAAAATCATAAAAGTGGGTAGTTTCGAGATATAAAGCTATGTAAACGTAGAGGATGAAGAGGAGAGTCCGAATATGTAATTACCTTCAAAAACGCCCTTGATTTGATGAAGGAATTTGATGAATTAAAGGTTTTGGGGTTTGGGGAAGTTTGGGTATGGTTATACGGCAGAGGGGGGGGGGGGAAAGGAGGAAGAAAGGAAATGATAAGATTATGATTAATATTATTATTATATATAAAAGTTTTTTTTTAAATTACCAAAATATCCCTCCCTTTTTATTTAAAACTCAATTTGCTCAAACTAAGATCAATTTGATTAAAATTAATTCTACCAACTCAGACCAACTAACCCGACTAACTTCTAACCCCAAAATACGGGTGTTACAACTCTCCCACACTTAAAAAATTTCGTCCCCGAAATTACCTGACTGAAAGAGATACGGAAACTGCTTTTCCATATCCTCCTTCCTCTCCCAAGTGGCCTCGTCCACACCTCGACGTTGCCACCGTACTTTCACTAACTCAATCGATCTACCCCGCAACACCTTACTGTCAGAAGCTAAGATCTCAACTGGTTCTTCATCATAAGTCAAATCCGGATTCAATTCGATCTTCTCTACAGGCATAACATGTGATGGATCAGACCTATACTTACGAAGCATCGAAACATGGAACACATCATGTATCTTCTCTAGTTCGTATGGCAAACATAACTGATATGCAACAGGACCAACCCTCTTCACAATCTCATACGGTCCTATGTACCTCGGACTCAACTTCCCCTTTCGGCCAAATCTCATTACCTTCTTCCACGGAGACACTTTCAAGAATACTTTCTCACCCACTGAGAACTCAACTTCCTTCCTCTTCAAGTCGGCATAGGATTTCTGTCTATCCGAAGCAGCTTTCAAACGATCACAAATCAATTTTACCTTGTCAGTTGTCCCCCTGAGCAAATCTGGCATAGGTAACAACTTCTGTCCCACTTCGGCCCAACAGACTGGAGTTCTACACTTCCGACCATACAAGGCCTCATACGGAGCCATCTGAATACTCGACTGGAAGCTGTTATTGTACGCAAACTCTACTAGAGGCAAATGCTTCTCCCAGGTACCTTGAAAATCAATGATACAACAACGCAACATATCCTCTAAGATCTGAATGACCCTCTCTGACTGACCATCTGACTGAGGATGATAAGAAGTGCTGAAGTTCAAACGGGTACCCAAAGCTGTGTGTAGACACTCCCAAAATCTAGAAGTAAACCGCGGATCTCTATCTGACACGATAGATTTCGGCACACCATGCAATCTGACAATCTCACCAATGTACAAACCGGCCAATCTATCAAGAGTGTACGTAGTATTAACTGCCAAGAAGTGAGCACACTTCGTAAAGCGATCTACTATCACCCAAACTGAGTTCTTCTTCGTAGGAGTCAAAGGCAAACCCGAAACAAAATCCATGGTGATGTTCTCCCATTTCCATTCCGGAATTCTCAACGGTTGTAACAAACCTGAGGGAACCTGATGCTCCGCTTTCACTCTCTGACACACTAAGCATTTACTCACAAAGTCGGCTACATCTCTCTTCAAGCCAACCCAAAAATACTCATTCTTCAAATCACGATACATCTTCGTACTTCCAGGATGCATAGTAAATGGACTACTGTGGGCTTCAGTCAAGATCGTACGTCTCAAGTCACTGTCTTCTGGCACAACTATTCTATCTTTGAAACACAAAACCCCGTCAGTACTGAAACTGTAGTCTGATGATCTACCTTCGGCTATATCTTGAATGTGAGGTGCCAAAGATCTATCTAAGAGCTGTTTTTCTCTAATTAACTGACCTAAAGTAGGTCTGACCTGAAGCTCGGCTATCAAGCCACCATCTCCGGACAAACTCAATCTAGCAAACATGGCTCTCAAGTCCACGGCCATCTTCCTACTCAATGCATCAGCCACTACATTGGCCTTACCCGGATGGTACTCAATAGTAAGATCGTAGTCTTTTAGCAGCTCTAACCACCTACGCTGTCTGAGGTTCAAATCTCGCTGAGTCATAATATATTTCAAACTCTTGTGATCGGTGTACACTGTGTATTTCTCACCATACAAATAGTGCCTCCAAATCTTCAGAGCGAACACAACTGCAGCTAACTCTATGTCATGGGTCGGATAATTGTGCTCATGAGTCTTCAACTGTCTTGAAGCGTAAGCCACTACCTTCCGGTCTTGCATAAGAACACACCCTAGCCCTACATAAGAAGCATCACTGTAAACTACGTAGTCCTTCCCAGACTCAGGCTGTATCAAGATCGGTGCTTGGGTCAAAGCTTCTTTCAATTTCTCAAAGGCTCTCTGTCTTGCATCTGTCCACTCAAACTGAACATTCTTCTGAAGTAACTGCGTCAATGGAGCGGCTAACTTAGAGAAACCATCTACAAATCTTCTATAATATCCAGCTAAGCCTAAGAAGCTACGTACTTCTGTCACGGACTTCGGTTGCTTCCACTCAACAATGGCTTCAATCTTTTTCGGATCAACTCTAATTCCATCGGCTGACACTACATGTCCCAAGAAAACTACCTCACGGATCCAAAACTCACACTTACTGAGCTTTGCATACAACTGATGATCTAGCAAAGTCTTCAAAACAAGTCTCAAGTGTCGGTCATGGTCTTCTTCAGTTCGCGAGTACACCAATATGTCATCAATAAATACAACTACAAACTGATCTAAATACTGATGGAAAATCCTGTTCATCATATCCATGAAAGCAGCCGGTGCATTAGTCAACCCAAATGGCATGACTAAGAACTCATAGTGACCATACCTAGTCCTAAAGGCCGTCTTCGGTACATCAACCTCTTTTACCTTTAACTGGTAATAACCCGATCTCAAATCAATCTTCGAAAAGACCGATGCTCCTTTCAGTTGATCAAACAAGTCATCAATCCTGGGCAACGGATATTTATTCTTCACTGTCAACTGATTCAACTGTCTGTAATCTATACACATTCTCATGCTTCCATCTTTCTTCTTCACAAACAAAACTGGTGCACCCCAAGGTGAAGAACTTGGTCGGATAAAGCCTCTATCTGTTAACTCTTGCAACTGAGTCTTCAACTCTTTCAATTCTTTTGGTGCCATACGATACGGAGTAATCGAAACAGGAGCTGAATCGGAATAAGTCTCAATGCTGAACTCTACCTCTCTGTCCGGTGGTAACCCTGGCAATTCTTCCGGAAATACACTAGGAAAATCACATACAGTCCGGATGTCCTGAGGTCTAACCTCACTCATGTTAGGGTTCATCACATACGCTAGGTATGCTTCACACCCCAACTCAACTAATCTCTTAGCCTCTAACACTGAAACCACATTGGACAAGAACTTCACATTCTCACCCACAACCACAATCTCATAGTCATCTGTAAGCTTCAAAGAAATCCGCTTAGTTTCAAAATCTATCCTAGCTCTATGCTCTGAGAGCCAGTCCATACCCAGAATCACATCAAAACCATAAAAAGGAAGCTCCATCATATCCACTGGAAACACATGTCCCTGAACCATCAACGGACACCTTCGGTACATCTTCCTAACTACTACCGTGTCCCCAAAAGAACTAGTGACACTAACTCCTACCTCTAACATCTCACAAGGCAATTTCAAATATTGTGCATGCTCACTCAATATGTAGGAATGTGTAGACCCAGAGTCAATCAAAGATAACAAACCCAAAGACTGTATCGAGAAGTTACCTGCAATCACATCAGTGTCCCGCTGATCCCCACGCTGAGCATAAACTCTGGCCTGTCCTCCGCCCTCCGGCTGGACTGCAACTACATGTGCTAAATTTCTCTGGCCATCATTTCTCGGCTGAAAATTACCTCTACCGCGCCCGCGGCCTCTCTGAAAGTCATTGGCTCTAGCAAGAGCCTGAGTTGGTGCCTGTCCCACCAGATGTGGACAGTCACGCCTAATGTGGTCTCTAGCACCACAATTCCAACACGAATGAAAGTTTCCCCAACACTCACCGGTGTGGTTCCTCCCACAGGTAGCACATGTGGGCAACTTCCCACCAGTTCTCTGACCCTGATGGCCCTTACCGTGGTTACCGCCACCACGCCTATGATCATACTGATGTCTGCGGTCCTGATGCCTTTTAGCATCTCCTCTATCAAAGTTGCTGGACCTCTTACCCGAACTAGATCCACCTGACCGCCTGGTCAAACTCAAGCTGTGCTCTAAGTCCTTGGCCCTCGCTACCAAGACATCAAAATCAGTATAATCCGAAGCTAGGGTATACGTCTTGATTTCTTCATTCAGTCCATAACGGAAACGGTTACAGCGTTCCACCTCAGTAGGAACAAGCTCAGGTGCATACTGACTCAATCTGACAAACCGGATCTCATAATCAGTAACGGACCTATTCCCCTGGAGCAAAGCCATAAACTCTCTCTTCCTCTCGTCGAGGTATCGCGGACCCAGATACTTCTTAAAGAAAGCTGTCTCAAAGAACTCCCAAGTAATCTCGGCCTCATCCATACCCGTAGTAATGGTGACCCACCAAGTGTAAGCATCACCCTGAAGCAAGGACTCAACACATCCCAACTTACGCTCACCAGTACACCCCATCTGAGTAAGGATACGGACAGTCTTCTCAAACCACAACTCTGATCTCTCTGGAGTAGACCCCCTAAACTCTTCGGCCCCAAGCCCCCGAAGTCTCTCTAAAGGTAATCCGGTGCCCTCACCCTGACGGTGTGCTGCTGCCTGACCCCCAGCTACGGCAGCCTGAAACGCCCCAGCTATCGCCTGAACCAACGGAGATAAATCTATTCCGGCCATTCCTTGACCACCTTGGCCACCTCGGCCTCCTTGAGGTCCCTCTCTATCGGCCCCAGCCTCGCCTCCTACTCCAGGTGGAGGAGGTGGTGGTGGTGGAGGTAATGGAGGAGCTCCAATTCCAACCACAGGCTCTCCCACTTGAGCCCCAACTCTCTGAGCATCTGCCCGTGATTCCTGTCGAACCATCCTAGGCCTCCCACGTCGTCTCATGATACAGCTAGCAAAGTAATAACTACAACAAACAACAACAAACAGATAGGGATTACGTTAGCAAAAGCAAGGGTCCAACAGTGCTCAAGTATTCCTCTTTCAATTTTCTTTTAATTAAGTAATAGTAGCAATGGGCACTCGACTCAAGATCAACACAACAATTCATGCTTCAATTCATCATACGGATAATCAAACAACGAGATCTCATGGCAAAACATATATCAAGCAATACAATTTCTTAACACATCAAGCTTACCTCTCTTACCTGCCCAAGGTCTCGGAAACCTTAAGCTCTGATGCCAACAAATGTAACCCCCTCATCCCGGTCTAGCCGAATGACCGGTCCGAGTGGGTCACACGGGGAAAACCGAAGCGAAACCCATTAAGGATCCCCCCCTCGGTTAGCAACCCTATTTTTTTTTCATTTTAATCTTGTCATAATCAAGCAATAAATTCTAAGTGAGTTCCTATACTTTTACAGTTCGATTAGACTAATTTCCATTTTCCTAATTTCTTTAATTAATCACTTAAACTTTCAAATTGATCATTAAAATTGGTGAATTTCACATCCTACAGATTGTAAATCAATTTATTAACACTCCATTTAATCCAATTTTACATCTTTAATAATTCACAAATTCTTAATTTTTCTTCTTTTCATTTATACACAATTCTGACCACCTAATTTAATTCGTTTCTTATTTCCTGTACATAACTCCAAATCGAACACCGTTTGTTTCTAAATTCAACTAACATACCCAATTTTAACATATCAAAAATTCAGGTCGAAACTCCTAGTAGATTATTTTCTACAATTTTACAAAGTTCACTGTCCAGCTAAGAGCATTACTGGACAGTTTTGCATGCTGTTCGAAATGTGTTTCCAGATTTCACTACAATGATCAAAACTCATATTTATAATTTTTCTACAACTTTAGACATGTCAAAGTAGAATATATCAAAAATTCATCACGAAATTCCCACTAATTATTTTTCTATAATTTTCTAAAGTTGCATGTTCTTATATATAAAGTCTAAGAACAAAATTTAGGAAGCAATAAAGCATATACACACATGCGAGAGCACCTATTTAAGCCAAGGAAGTCATTCAAACATGGAATAAAGCATTCATGCATAGCATTCCGATTAAAGAGCAATTTATGCATATATGGACATACATAAGATCTTAACAATGCCAAAGGCACACATTAATACATATGAAACTTAAACATATTAGTTAAGCAACCAAAACATCCAACGAAACATGCCATCATACACAAGTCTTCATCAAACATAGCATGGTTTACAAAATCAAGCCAAGCATACACATCAACACTATTTAAGAGTCAAACATTGCTCATGCAAATCATATAATTGCCCCATTGCTAAACTACCACATTAATTACAAAACCATACTTGAGCAACAACAACTTGGAAAGCCCCTTCGCCTTGCTCCTTGCTAACACCACGCTAATGATCTGCATTGTTGAAAATGAGAGCGTAAGCTAAAAGCTTAGTGAGGATGCTCTAAAATCCAAAAACAACAACAATGCAGGGTTCAATCGTGTCATCCCTAAATCTCACATACAACATGCATAGGTATCAACAAGTCAACCTAACTAGTCTTTCAAGAGTTAAAATATGGCATCTCACATCATATTAAACTCAACAGCATAATCATCATATCATTTTCAAGAGTTCTAATATGGCATCCCACATCATATTAAACTCAACATCATAATCATGAAAGAATAACATGTTCAAGAATCATAATATGACATCTTACATCATATTAAGTTCAACAACATAATTCTCATTTTGGCACCTAGTTATGACTCGAATACGCGGATAACATGTTGGAACGCATTTTCCAACATCAACCTTACCTCGGTGGGATTACACTCATCACCGGCCTTGCATGGACGGGATTCCACTCATCGCCACATGCCCTACGGACGGGATTCCACTCATCATCACGTAGAATATATATAAATTTCCGGTGGAATATTACATCACCGTACTCCTCCTTGGTGCCTTAACGCCACCAAGGCCACGTACGTTTTGACTCAATTTGTGTGCACACTCATCCTAATGATCGATCATTGTACCCAAGCATACTAGTGCCAATATCTTTCATTACATCATATATCCACCCATTATATATCATGTTTATCATATATGCATATCAAGATACATACATATCAATCAATCCACATTTCACATGAACAAGTAGGCAATGACATATCATTTATCAATAGAAAATTTAAAGAGTTAAACTACCAATTTAACTCCCACCTAGGAATGGCCTACCAAGCTCATTCCCTCACATCCACTACACACTTGAACCAACTTCAAAACAATTTTTAAAGTTTTACTCACCACCCTTCCTTAGCAACTCAAACAAGCAAGCAAGCCTCCTAAATGCTCGGATTCGATCCCAATGCTTCTCCGGTGTTTCCTCTTGTTTCTAGCCAATCAAAACATAACCATTACTCATAATTCAATGCTAAATTTCAGTCACCACTCCAATCCATAAACACAAGCCACACTTCAACAATTTCCAACTAAAACAATCACCAAATTTCTCATTTTCGTACTCCTATTTTACCCAGCAGAAAATCATATTTTCAATCACCCAAATGACATCTAAATGGTTCCAAAACACTTTCCTAACATACATATACCCTCAGCCCTTCAATTGAACTATAAAACTCATCAAAATTCAAGTTTTAAACACTTCAAAAATGGCCTCAAATACCCATTTCGGATTTTCACCCAAAATTACTCATTTTAACATATTAGGTTTATTTTAACAAGACTAACTCAAAACCCAACTCAATAAATCAAAATCAATTGAAAAACTCACTAAAAATTCAAATTTTCATTAAACTTGAAAATCATAAAAGTGGGTAGTTTCGAGATATAAAGCTATGTAAACGTAGAGGATGAAGAGGAGAGTCCGAATATGTAATTACCTTCAAAAACGCCCTTGATTTGATGAAGGAATTTGATGAATTAAAGGTTTTGGGGTTTGGGGAAGTTTGGGTATGGTTATACGGCAGAGGGGGGGGGGAAAGGAGGAAGAAAGGAAATGATAAGATTATGATTAATATTATTATTATATATAAAAGTTTTTTTTTAAATTACCAAAATATCCCTCCCTTTTTATTTAAAACTCAATTTGCTCAAACTAAGATCAATTTGATTAAAATTAATTCTACCAACTCAGACCAACTAACCCGACTAACTTCTAACCCCAAAATACGGGTGTTACATAGATTTAATTTTTAGTATGAGACATAAATAGAGACATCGAGCAGAGAATTTCTATTCTAAACAACATTGTATGTGAGATGTGTATGAGTTTATCCAATACAAAAAAAATGTATAATTTATCAGTGTATCAAATATTCATCCATTGATTTATCAGTTGATAAATTTGATCCTTGGAAATTATGAATAAAATGTTCAACCTTAAATTCAATTTTGTTGTCAATAATCTCTAAAGTCTAAAGCAAGTGAAAGTGGTTAAAAAATTCTTAGTTGACACATTCTCTCTCTTATGTTGTGGGTTCAATACTCATTATGACCAAATTTTTCCTCTCATCTCCTCTTAGGTAAAAGTTATTAAAAAATTCAATTTTGTTTCCCATAAAAGTAAGGTAAATATACATTTTTGGTACATATATTAGGCATTAATGTTCAATCAAGTACTCAAATCTTTTGATACTAAAATATATTAACCCAAATCTTTTTCAATATATATATATATAGAGAGGAAAATACTTTGATGCACAAGCTTGTGTAAATTTTAGTTTACACAAGTCCTTTAATTTTAGGGTTTAGGGTTTATGATTTTAGGTTAGAGTTTAGGGGCATAGTATGTAGGGTATATAATTTAAGGTTTATGGTTAGAATTTAGAGTTTAAGATTTATGGCTTAGGGTTTAATTTTTAGGTTGCTAGGGTTTGTGATTTAGATTTTAAATTTTATAAAAGAATTGTGTAAAAAAAAATTACACAGCTTATGCATCAATATATATATATATATATATATATATATAAATATATATATATACCCAAATGACCTTTGATTTATGCCGAAAGTCAGTAGCCTGTGAAGCTTGGTCACAAGTTTCATTAGCCCATGGGCCCATTTTTTCAGAATTCACATCTAATATAGCTCTAGGGGTGTTCAAAAATACCAGATTTATATGATCCGGCCCGTTGACCCGACGACCCGATCCTGAAAAATTCAGGTATCTCTTTAAAAATAATTACCCGATCCATAATTTCTCCGGGTAGTCGGGTTGAGTATGGGTCGAAATTTTTTATAACGGGGTACCCGACCCGGCCTAATAATTTTAATAAAAATATTTTTTAATTTTAAATTATATTTTAATTTTAATTTTCTTGATATTTTTACCTTTAAACTAAATTTAAATCTATAAATTCTTTTTATAGTGTTTGAATCTTTGTTGTTTATTTTTTTTTTTTGGCCTATTTGCTACTACTGTGCAATGTAGGCATGCATTTCCAATTCTGGAAAATCTATGTTATGGCTTTTTTACTTGAATAAAAGTCATTATATTGATTTAAAAATTTTAAAATATAATATTAATTCGTCATTATGAAATTCAAAGGAAAATAATGATTGGGAATAATATTTTTAATGCATTCTTTTTTATGATAAACTTCTATATATATATATATATATATTTTCCTATGTGGTTTAAAAAAACAATTATATTTAAAAAAATTAAAAAATATAAACCGGGTATTCGGTAGTCATAGGTAAAAACACAGACCGACAAATATATTACCTGATACTTCGAGTACCTAAAAGTCTGGATACCCGGGTTTGAACACCCCTACTAGCTCTATCTGACCTTGGAATTACTATTGTCGTAACAAATCAACCATTAAATTTAGAATATAGCATACTTAATAACGTTTTTTTTTAATTTATTAAATGTACAAGGATTATTTTGTAGATCAAAGAAATAATTTATATTTTCATTTTCGTAAAATTTAATAAACATGATTTACATAAATAAATATGAAATATAAAGTCAACAATTAAACAAAGGGTAATTAGTTCATATACCGACAGTGGAAACTAAAACTTTGCACAAATGCCTTAGTTTTAGAGTTTAGAGATTTATTTTAGGGATAGAGTTTAGGGGTTCAAGTTTAAGGGTTTATAATTTATGGGTAGTTATTAGATTTCATGGTTTAGGGTTAAAATTTAGGCTTTATGGGTTAAACCTAAATCCTCACCATATTACCCTAAAAACTAAACCATAACCTTTAAATCCTAAATTTTAACCCTAAACTATAAATTCTAACTATTATCTCTAAATTCTAACTCCACACCTAAACCCTTAAACCCTATACCCTAAACTAAATCTACATACCCTACAAGTAAGGTGCCTGTGAAAACTTTTAGTTTCCACCGCTAGTTATTGTGTATAAATATTTAAACAATTATAGATTTTGATGTTTTATGTTTAAATCTATCATGTGTAAAGTATGTTGGTTTGATCCTATTTTTATGAGTTTTATTTGGATTTATGGATTATTATTCTATACACTGGCGGTGGAAAAAAAAAGTTTCCACAAGCGAGGTTTTTTAGAGTTTAGGGTTCTAGTTTAAGGTTTTGGAGGTTAGGGGTTTAGGTTGTATGGTTTAGAATTTAGAATTCATGGTTAGAATTTAGAGTTTAAGGTTTGTGGTTAGATTTTTAGCGTTTTAAGGTTAAAAATTTAGATTTTAAATTTATGCTTGAAAATAGGCATGCTTGTGTAAACTTTTTTTTACACCGGTAGTGTATCAAATATTAATCCTTTACTTATTCTAATTTAAATCTGCATATATTTTGATTTTCAAATTTAACTTTAGATTCAATATTTGGTTAATTAGGGATTGGGATGGGTCGGGCCGGTTTGATTTTTTACTGACCCAAAAGTAATTACCTAAACTCGAACTCGACCCGATCTTATCCTTTATAAAGTTGGACCGAAAATTATATACATCAACCCGAACATGACCTGATCTATAAAAAATTCAATTTCGGGACCTAATTATAAGAAAATAATTTTAGGGTCCTAATTGTAAAAAATAATTATAAGGACCAAATTGTAAATAAAACTTCAATCTTAAAGACCTAATTGTAAAAAATATAAAGAATGAGCATTATTACAAATATTCCTAAAAATATATACGGAAAATTACATTATTAGTTCTCGGCCGGTCAAATATTTTTCACTTTAAAATTGACTCTAACACACCTTTAATAAAAATCCAACCCGAATCAAACCCAATACTTTTACAAAAAAATCTGATTCGGTCAGATAAACGACCCATGCCTAATTTTTTTTTTTTTAACAATTTTTACTTAGGTGGAGGGAAAGAGGGAATTTGCTCATAATGAGTTTTTAACCCACAACCTAAGAGAGGAGTGGGTGTTAAATAAGAGCTTTAACCACTTGATCTAAAGATTATTTACCCTTAACTCTAATTATAGCTGTCGGTTATATTAATTATAATTATATATGTAATTATATTTGTACCTTCTTTTATCAAGTTTTTTTAGAAAGAAAACGACCGGATGGGAAATATACAAGAACAACATTGGGCTTGATGTACATAATTTTTTTATAAATAATATCATATAATCATTTATCAAGTTGATTATTTATTTCTTGGTTAACCATTAGTTTTTGACCTATTAACCGAGTAATTTAGATCGAGTTTTGTAGAGATCTAATATGGGACAATCTTCCAACTAGGTCAGGATTCGAAACTCTCACATTACTTAAAGGACCTAACGTCTCATCCTGCTTGACCAACTGATTTTTGGTAAGTTGATTATTTATTTCGTAAAATATAATATATATTAACTGATTTTTGGTAAGGTCTGATGCAGTGGCAGATGCATAGAAGCTTGGAGGAGTCTAGGGAAAGTTTCGTATCAGTTCGGCCTTCGGAGGCTTTGGTTAATGGAAGACTTCATTGGGTGAGTAGGCCGAGACGGCACCATCGGGCTCGCCGCATTATATCGTTCGACATAGGAGATGAACAATTTCGGGAAGTCCCGAAACCGGATTGTGGCGGTCTTAATAGGTGTAACTTCCATCTGTCTGTTTACAAGGCTGTCTTGCCGTTGCTGTGTATGGGAATTATGGGAAGTTGGAGATATGGGTTATGAAGTGTTATAACGAGAAAGAATCTTGGGTTAAAGAGTTCAGCATTGGAGCTTACATACACAAGTGTTCGAAGCCGAATTCAGATCGAGACAGAACTTTGAAAATATGGAAGAATAATGGTAAAGTTGTTCGAGTTCTTTGCTTGCTTGAAAATGGTGAGTTGTTGTTAGAGTATAAGAACAGGGTTCTGGTGTCTTATGATCCAAAGAAAGGTACCGGTAAGAGTGTAAATGGACAGAGTGTCCGATGAACTCTTCATGAACTGTTTGTTTATTAAGTTAAATAAACGAGTATGGATATATTTTTTCTGTTCATTTAATAAACGAATGAACATAAACATAGGTGTGTTCGGTTCATTTACGTTCGCGAACAAGCTCGTTGGTTCTTATTTTATTTTTCTTTTTTTATATTTTAAATATTGGTGAAGGTATGCACTAAATTGAACACATAATGAACTTTGGAGTTCAAACTTTGAAGCCTGAGCTAATGGTGTAATTTTACCATTTTTTCAAGGAACATGTTCGTGAACGTTAAACAAATAAACGTGAACACCTTCAAATATAAAAACTTAGATGTAAATTTGAATTGATGATTATATCCAATCCTTGAATTTATTAGATGTCTATATAAACTATAGTGGTGGTTTTGAAATTTGTAATTTAGTTTTAGATTTGATAAATTTAATTTCTATACATTTCATCGATATGATATTACAATGTAACTATTTATTCATAATATGTACATTTCAGTATTTCACTCTTATCATTTATATAACAAATGAAATCCAAATTTGATAAGGTTGGTAAAAGTTGAGGATTAGCTTTGTTTATTCTAAATTTAATTTTTATTTTGTGTAAATTATATATAGGTCGTGTTTGGTAAATAGCGGTTTGGGCAAAAATTAGAGGTTTGAGGTATAATTAGAGGTTTGACTAGTCAAATCTGCTAATATTGATGTTTGGTAAATAGCGGATTGAAAGAGCGGATTGGGGTGAAAAAGCTAATTTTGAAAAAGCTCCTAATATGAGCTTTTTGACATTAGATGTTTGATATTAGAGCTGTAATAACTCTTTTACCCTTAACAATTACCAAAAATCTCCAAATAACCTAAATTAAACAATAACATTTTTTAATATAAATAATAACATATTAAATATTAGACTTATTTGTTGTTACTACTAATTTATATGGTGACATTTGTAAGTTAATTCTATTTTTTTATTATCACATATTTATATGTGCATATAATTTTTTAATAATTATATAAATAATAAATTAATATATAAATCTTACAAATATGTTTAGAAAAATTATATTAAAAATAATTTTTACAAATCTAATTAATATTTATTAGATACAAAATATTTATAACTGTTAAATTATTCAAACAAGTATTGAATATAATCATGTCATTATATGTCATTTTGCTTGTTTAAATAATCAAACAGCTATCAGTTAATTTTACCAAACACTTTTATACAATCAGCTAATACAATCCGCTAGTCAAATCAGCTAATGCAATCAGCTATCAGCTATCAGCTAATGTAATCCGCTATCAGTTATCAGCTATCCGCTAATTGTCAAACAGGGCCATAGTGTGGTTCCATATTTTATTTGGGTTTAAATTCCATCATAATTGCCTTTAAATTTATTTTAATCTACTTTTAGATGCATTTTAATTAATGTGTTTGCAATTATTGTGTCTAACATTTTCAAATATACTAAAATAAAAATTTAGCGTCTCGAATATGCTTATATAAAGATTAATATTTTCTAATCTAAAAATATTTTTAAAAGATTAGGGTTTTTATTTGAGCATATTAAAAATGTTAAACCGTTAAACTCCTTCGAAAGATTAGATCCTTATTTGAAGGCTTAAACGTCATATAGGTGCCCAAACTATACCATTTTTTCCAGTTAGGTGCCTAACGTTTGTTTCGGGCCACTTAGGTGCCTAACGTTTCATTCCGTAACCCATTTAAGGTTTTAGCCGTGACGGACAAGTTAAAATTTTCCGTTAAAGACACGTGGCATGTTTTTAAATTTTCTGATATTAAAAATAATAAAAAAATTAATTAAATTAATTAAATCCCTTAAACCCATCTTCTTCCCCCCATCAAACCATCTCTCCTCCTTCCCCTGTTCTTCGTCACCTTTCTTCGACTTCTTTATCTATGGTGGAAAACTGCTCATTGGCATTTCATCCCTTTTGTGGCGATCTTTATATTATTTCCTTTTCTTGTGAGTTGGTGCAGATATTCATTGGTGGAATTTCAAAGGCTCTTTCATCTGAAATGGTAAATATGACTGTAGAAATCCCAATGCTGCACAAAGATTATCTGGGGTTCTTATATTCCTGCATCTTCTTCCTCTTCCCTACTAATTATCATCCTCTCTTATTCTCATTTACAATTTTATCACCCTTTTAAACTGACTAGGATTTGTATACAATTTTCAGTTCATGGAGATTGCTAATGCCTTTGGTCCTTTGAAGGAATATCACTTTGATATGAACAATATGCTATGCTGGAGGTAACATGGAGTGTTTTTACGTGCAAATGATTGTGAAATCATTGCTGTTGTTCTCACTACTCATTCTTTTGTACGTGTAACTGAATCCACTCTGGGAGGCAAGTAAAAGGGCAAACTCGAAGGATGAGGAGTTGTTCTCACTACTCAAAGTCCAGAGTTTGGGAGGCAAGTCATTTCTGTTAACGATCAAGGATGAGGAGTTGTTCATAATGCTTGAGGACCTCGACTGGTCTTATCTTAAGGAAATATTCAGCAAAGTGGAATTATGGTATGAAGGTTGGAGCCTGGAGGTGTCTGGTGGAACCATGTCACGTTAAAGAAGGTGGCGGAATTGAATGCAGGGCATGTGATTGATTGTCAATGATGATTTCAACAAACCAGAGCAAAAAAATTGAAGTTGGGAAGATGATTTGTAGTATCCGCGTTGTGCAACAATTCAGAAACACAAAACACAACGAAGGTGAAGAGTGGAAATGTAGAGAACCGGAGTACGATCAGTCAGTCGGAATCCTCATCGGAGGAAGTTGAGAAGTCAGCGTCAATCCTAGATAAAGGCGTGGAAGGGATGTTAATTGAGACAATTAATGTTGAGTGCTTCTGGACTGATTTTGCCAGTAATTACTATGATTATGCTCTTGAAGGTGAGAGACAACTAGGAGAAGATGAGATTATGGAGAGGTGGACGCTTTAAACAACTAAAGGGGGGGAGGGACGGTTTGACTGGGGGAAGAAGATGGGTTTATGGGTTTAAGGTAATTTAACACAGATTATTTTTATTTTTAATTATTTTAATTTATTTTTTTATTTTTTTTAATATCAGAAAATCTAAAAACATGCCACGTGTCCTTTAACAGAAAATTTTAACGTCCGTCACGGCTAAAACTTTAAATGGGTCACGGAATGAAACGTTAGACAACTAAGTGGCCCGAAACAAACGTTAGGCACCTAACTGGAAAAAAAGGGTATAGTTTGGACACCTATTTGACGTTTAAGCCTTATTTGAATATTAACTATGTATATCAAATGGTAAGTAATTAAAAAGAAGACTTGACCGTAAAATAAGTGTTTAAATTATGTTTTTTTTTCAGTTAGGTGTTTAAACTATTTTTTGGGCTAAATAGGTGCCCACCGTTTCATTCCGTGACTCATTTAAGGTTCTCTGTTAATTTCCGCCGTTAAATGACACGTGAAATCTCCTGAAAATTCTAAAATTATATTAAAAATAAATAAAATCACTTAATTTTCAGAAAATCTTTAAGTTTTTCAGATTTCACAAAACAACACCCAAAACCTAAATGCCGATTTAGGCCTATTCCGTCGTCGATTGCCACGCCGCCGCCTACCACATCGGTTGCCGAATCATCACGACCATTTCTCCCACCATCCCGTCGCCGAAAATCTACTAACGTCGTGCGAAATGACGAAATTGTCGAATGGTTCATTCGAACGATTCACGATGAACGGCGGTATGACGAACAGCGAACGACGTGCGGGTTGTTCGGCGAGGGGAGAGCGCTACATTCCGTCAATGGCAACGCGGCCAACGTCGACGAGAGTGGTCGAATTTGGGGGTTTAGGGATTTGGGGACTACTTTAGGGATATTTGAAAAGTTCAGGATATATTTTTATTTTGTTTTATTAATTTTATTTATTTTTAATATAATTTTGAAATTTTCAGGAGATAACATATGTCCTTTAACTTTGATAATTAACGAAAAACCTTAAATGAGTCACGTAATGAAATGTTATGCACTTATTTGGCCCAAAAATAATTTGAGCACCTAACTCGAAAAAATAGCATAGTTTGAACAGCCCAAAAAGAATTAAGAGAACAGTAACCTAACATACAAAACACTTTATCATAACAGGCTTTTTAGTAGAAGTTTAACCAGAAAAGAAATCAGGATGAATGTTAGAGATCAATAATTAGTTACTAATTATACGTTATTAGTTTGTTAAATATATTAGTTGAGCCAGCTGTTACAGCTCGTTTGTTTTGCTTAGTTTATTAGGAGTAATTTTGTTATAGTTTTGGGGTTATATAAGGGATAAAAATCCTCTACTTTTTTCGGTGCTCCTATTTATACCACAACACTAAAAAAATACTACAAAATTGAATTTTAAGTCCTAACCTTAAATTCTAAATCTTAAACCATGCACCTTATACCTTAAAAAATACACCATACCCTAAATTCCCTAAACCCTAACCATAAACCCTAAATTCTAAATTTAATTTTAAGCGTAGGAGCATAAGTAAGAGCGCCGAAAAGTTATAGAGGATTTACATCCTTATATAAGCCCACCATTTGTACCGAGTAAATACCTTGAATATTTCATTTAATAAAACTTTTCATATTACTTTTATTTTTTTAGTTTTGTTTCATTCATAAGGTCGCTCACTCCTCTTCTACCGCCTTTCATTGTCTCCGGCCACCATGCCTGAATTCTCACACAGGCGATCATGTAATCGGCGACCACATTTTGTACCAACTTTAAGAGGAGAAACATTGTGGCAAGTAAAAATGGATGATCTCAGATTTTAAACAACATATCCATGTGCACTAAATCATTTAAAAGAACAAAACCCGATACCAGACATAAATTGGGAATATTGGAGCAGCAGTAAGAAACTAGACAGTGAGCAAACGTTAAACAAAAGGACTCAGATTTATTATAACCAAAGAGATTGAAGACAACATGCAGACTTGACACACTGCCTGTTGTTGTAATAAAAACATACCAAGCAAAACAATAAACATAAAGCCAAGCTGGTTTGGGACCCAACCCTTTACAGATAAACAGAAAATCCCCCCAAATGGAACTCGAAACTCTGTCTCTCTTCTGACACATGCAAATGCAAGTTTATTCAGCAAAAACTAGTTGACTCGACCATGCAACATCACCAAACTGTTCCCATTACTCGGTCTTCTCTGCTGGTTCAGCTTCTGTTTCCACTTTCTCCTCGGCTTCATCTGGTTTTGCTTCTTCTTCCTTCTCAACTTCCTCTTTGGGTGCTTCAACGGCGGCCTCTGGATCAGCCGGTGTGGTTTCAACGGTGGGATCGGCGGGGGCTTCCTTGTTCTCCTCCTCGGCAACTGTTTCCTTAGGAGTCTCCTCTACTGGCTCCTCGGCGGTGACAACTTTGGATTCTTCTACCACCTCCTTGGTTTCAACTTCAACTGAGGCTTCAGGTTCCTCTACTACAGCTGCTGCAGGCTCGGCTTCCTTCGTCTCTTCCGCAACAGGCTCCGCCGCTGTAGCTCCGGCAACCACCACTTCGGCTGTTTCTTCAGTTTTCTCCTCATGAAGTGCAGTTTGAGCGGATACAACCTGTAGAACACATCAAATAAGAACATGAAAACAGTATTCAAAACTTAAAACCAAGATCAGCTGATGAATACCTCAGCAGTAGCCATGGGAGATGTGATTAGAACAAGGAAGAAAAGTTTGGAAGGGGAAATAATTGGAGGGAAGAACTAAGAAGTGAAAGATTGCAGTAATTTGTAGTACATGGATGAATGAAAAGGGTGTGGCTTATATAGAGAGTTGATGAGAGGTGGTGGTGGGCGCCATTGAAGAATCTTTGATTTGACAACTCATCTCACAGAATACAAGGTAACTTACTCATTAGCTTATCTGGCAAAAGATTTTGAGTTTTAACCTTCTGTCTTACAAATTAGGTCATGCAAGAAATGTTAAATGAATCATGAAATGGAAAATGTATTTTTTAAGAAATATTTTAGTTTTTGTTTAATAATATTGGTTGTAATGATTTTATCCTAAATTATACAACGCATGTATCTGTTAATATTTTTTTAATCTTTTGATAAGACGTAGACACCTTACAAACAAGACAACTTAAATTTTGGTCTCTTAGAATATATATCATTCTATTTTCACTCGTTGAATTCTACGATAAAGTATTATTTAATTGTCTTTTTAGGGAATAGAAATCTTCTACTCATTTTCAGTATTTCTATATATGTCCCTACACTAATAAAATTAGGTTTAAGATTTAGGATTAAGGTTTAAGATTTGAGTTTAAGATTAAAATTTAGAGAAACGTGTGTATGGTGGTTTTTTAGAATTTTTGTTGGGCATAAAAGAATTTGAGTTTTAACGTTTGTCTTAGAAATTAGGTAATGCAAGAAATGTTAAATGAATCATGAAATGGAAAGCGTAATTAATGTATTTTTAAGAAATATTTTAGTTTTTGTTTAATACTATTGGTTGTGATGATTTTATAATTCTAAATTATATAACGCTATATTGTTTATATTTTTTCTTAACCTTTCGATAAGACACATACCTTGTAAATAATACAATTCAAATTTTGGTTTCTCAGAATATACATCATCCTATTTTTCATCGAAACAACACGTTGGATTCTGCGATTACGTATTATTTAATTGTCTTTTTAGAGAATAAAAATCTTTTGCTCATTTTCGGTATCCTTAATGTCCCTACACTGAAATAACTAGGTTTAAAATTAAGGTTTAAAATTAGAGTTTAAGATTATGATTTAGAGAAATATGTATATGGTGTATTTTTAGGGTTTATAATTTAAAACTTAAGATTATGATTTAGAAATTAATTTTTCAGTGTTTGGGCATAAAGAGAGATACCGAAGAGGAGAAGATGATATTTGTTTTTTTTAGAGGAATTTGCCTTTGTTATTTCTTTTTTATTTTTTTAAGAAAGATAAGTTATTGATTTCATAGTTCTTTCTTTAAATAATTACCTAAACTAGAGCTGCCACATGTAATTAATAAATTATTTTTTCTTAAGCTCGAAGAAATGAGTATGTATGGAAAGTCAGTGCAATTTGTTTAATTATACATGAGTGATATGTTTAGGTAATTGTTGTGTAATTTATGAGTTCATTTAATTTAGTGTAATATTCGTCAATTTTAATGAAAGGTCGGGAATAGAGTGATTAACGTGTGTACTCAATCATAATGATTTTTAAATATTTTTATTATTGTTAAATGAATATTAATGTATTGACGATGTATAATGCTAAATATCATAAGTTAATTAGATAATAACACAAAATTTATACATCATCAATGCTTTAAATATTAATCCATAAAACAACACACGAAAAATCAAAAGTATATCATGTTTCATAACAAATATGTCAAAAGGAGTATTAAATAAGAGTAATTATCTTACTAGTATAATGAAAAAAAAAACTAGACATGGGCTCATCCCTTATTTCCTGGTGGTAGAGATAGATGTTCATCATCCATTGAGACCCGAATTCGAGCACCAGTAATGCATGTTGTTGTGTGTCGTCTTTGAAAAGATTAAAAAAACTGAACAGATGCTACACTTGCATCACACAAACATATTAAAAAAAAAAATTAGACATGAAAGTATACAAGGACATAGTCATTAAGGCTTCGAGAGGGACAATCGCCCCCTCCACCCCTGAAGAATTTTTTTTTTCACCTTTGTCCCTCTATTTAAAATTTTCTAAAAATTGATTTATTTATAAATTTACCTTTCAATTTTTAAATATTTATAGTTTCTCCCTCTAATCTCAAATCTTGATTCCGTCCCTCGAAGTATAGGATTGAGATGATATGGAAAAAAGTCGAGCCGACCATGCCGCATAAAGGTGCAACCAATGGGTGTAATTTACTTGAAAGGAACGAATCAAATTCTGACGTGGCTCTGGTTACTTGGACTATGACTTTCCACCTCCTTTTTGGGCTAACTTTTCCACTATTTGATAGGACTCTATGGGACCAAAGATGTATCGAGGGGCGCCAGAAGGGCTGTCACACTTTTTGAAATTTTTAATTTTTGATATAGCTCATGTATTTTTTATCGATAATTTAAGTTCGCACGTTCTAAATTTATAATATAATTACTTAATAATTTACACCCTCGACATAAAATTATGCGTTCGTCTTTGCACGGGACCCCTCGAAGACATATCTCCGTATCCCGTCAGGTTACCCACTGCTATCCCTTTGCTGTGCATTGTTGTTTTCTCGATCCACTTGGTTCACTTGGCATATATCTATCATCACATACCTCTACCAAATATGTAACGTAATCAACCGTTACTAGCGAAAGAGTTCGAGATTCGAATTTCAAATCTGAATTTTAATCAATGTAACATACGAAATGTAATGTAACGTAGTTTATGATTTATCGTTTTAAACTTAACATTGTGTATTAAAGTTGGAATTGCTATTTTTATTTTTTTCGTCCCACAAGCTTATAATGATCGATATTTCCATCCGAATTCGAAAATCCGACAAGGCGAATGGAAACAAAAGGAAATTGTCGTTGTTTTTGTGGGGGCCGGCGTCGTTTTGCTGGTTGGGGGCAGCCGTGGTAATGGAAAGGCAAGACTTAAGAGAGTTAGGCCAAGCGGGGATTTTGCTAGTTTATGCTAGGGCGGTGGGGTGGGCCCCTACCGAGATGGAGCCCACGTGGGGACATGCTGGCGTGGAAGCACAGACCACGTGAGATGATGTTCTTCCTTCTCGTGTCATTATTTGGATTCTGATTGGGTGAGTGGGTAGTTGGGCCCCACCCACATTCATGCATGAATTTGATGAACCTCTATGTTGTTTACCTTTTCCTCTCTCATTATCCGTTTGAATGATGCATTCCTTGCCTGCATTTATCCCGTAAACGAACCGAATGTTCGACGAACTGTTCAGTAATAAGTTTGTTTAATTAAATAAATAAACACAAACAAAGAGCTCGTTCGTTTATTTCCGTTCGTGAACGTTTGGTAATCCGTTCATATACGTTCAAATTTATTCACATATATCTATTTGTATTTACTATTTTTCATAACAAAAGTATTGTACTTTACAAAAATAAATTCATTTACATATGTTCGTTTAAATTTATTCACAAATGTCCTTTTATGTTTGTTCGTTTGTTCGTGTTTGTTTACGTTCGTTTATCATTTAAACGAACGAAAATAAACGAACATGAACAAGCTACATTCCTTAACAAACAAACACGAACAAGGAATTATGTCCGTTTAGTTGTTGGTGTTAGTTCATTTGTTCGGTTAAAATTAAACAAACAAACACAAAAACATACCTTCATTCAATTTGTTTACAGGTCTACCCGCGTTTGCTTGCATTTATCATCATTTTATAACTGTTGTAGAAAATATTTTTTACTGACCTTTTTCATAACTGCCGTCAAAATGAATATTAAATATTTTGTTAAGAGAAATGTTTTGGTACACAAATTGTATAAAGTATGTTAAATTTAAGCTTAAGGGTTATAATTTAGAATGTATGTATAGAATTTAGACTTTGTATGGCTAGGTGAGAAAATGGAACGATGGAAGGAGGAAATGAAAAAAGTTTAAAAAAAAATAAATCATAAGCGTGTTTGGTATGAAAGAAAAGTGAGAAAAAAAATAAAATTAGACTAGTGATTGTTTTACATCATTATGTATGAAAACAATTCACTCCAATTTGGAAAAGAAAAAAAAGGGTAAAAAGTAGTTTAAAATATGTATTTTTCAAAGCTTAATTTTCTTTATTATTATTATTTTTGAACTCTATCAAATAATGAATAGAAGAAAAATGAATATCTTTCAATTTTCCATCATTCCTACCACACATCGATGAGAAAAAATATATTTCATCTTTTCACTTTCTACCTAGGGGCGGAGTCAGAAAATTTTATTTGGGGCGTCAAAATTTAAAAAAAAATTATGAATGATTTTTTTTAGCTAGGTGAGAACAAACAATAAATGTTAATTTTCTTTTAAAGGGTATCGTTAATTTTATTTATTTAATATTATTTTATATTAATTTTTTGAGTGTCATGTGACAACCCTTGGTTAAGGGTGGCTCCGCTCATGTTTTCACCCCTTTAATTTTCAACCCTTCAAAAATTCTTTCTACTATATCAAGCAAAACCTTAGTGTTTAAAGTTGATAATATAGAATTTGTGATTTTGGGGTTTGATATTAGAGATTTTATAATTTAAACGCGAAGAGTTGTGTAAATTTTTAAATTTAAATAAAATTTTCACAACTAATATATCAAATAATAACTAATTTAATTGAATAAAATGCAACGGAACATGAGAGTAATGATTAAAAGTCATGACATCAAGGGCGTGTGAGTTGTGACTGTGAGTTCAAATCTATAGTTTTCCCTAACCGAAACTCGTCATTTCGCAAGCTTCTCTCCAAGCTTATGATATCCTCTCTCTCGTTTCCTTTATCCGTCTTTCCTTTCAAGGTTAGATGAGTTTGGCCTGAGTGTTTGTGAGTTCTGTGGTTTGGTGGTGGTTTAAGCCTCTGCATAGTTGGTGCTTTCCCTTTTGCTTCTCCCTTTTCTTTTCCTAGTAACCTTACCTTCATGCTTCTGTTTTGCTTTCTTTAGTCTTTGGCGCATTCACTTCTTCACAACTTTTATGGAGCCATTGCCTCTTACTTCCTCCTTAAGTGTTGGAGTGGTGGATAACGGTTATCCCAACCACCCAACTAACCCAAACTTTTATAACCAAGACTTCCTTGATGAGCTTGTGTTAAATGAAGATAGTGAAGTCAACTTCACTCTCAAGAATCATGCTCTTATTGGTAAGTTGCTGACTCCCAACCCTTTCAAAGTGCTCACCATGTCAGCTATCCTACGCAAAGCATGAAAAGTGGAAAACTTGGAATGCCATGAGCTTGGCCGAAATTTCTTCTTATTTATGTTCAACTCTTTGGAGGATCGTCACCGAATCCTTGGTGCCAAGCCTTGGTCTGTTCAGGATTCCCTGCTGGTGCTCAAAGAGTGGCAACCCGACAAAGCTTTAGAGGAACTGAATTTCTCTATCGAAGAGTTCTGGGTCCAGGTCGAAAATCTCCCTATCGGCTTGATGACAGCAGATAACGTGAAAAGGAAAAGCAAGTTATTCCCTTTGTTCTATGGATCTTCGTTAGAAGATGGTACATCGTTCCAGTGGCAAGGTTCAATGAGCATTAGGGTAGCTATCAGAGTCAAAGACCCGCTCAAAACAGGTTTCATACTCAACCGTAAGAAGGACAAGCCGTTGGAGATAGCCTTCAAGTATGAGGATTTACCAAAATTCTGTTTTTGATGTAGGAGGATCGGACACACTGAAAGGGACTGTAGAAGTGATACTTCGATGTTCAAGATTGCTGGGAAGTATGGACCATGGCTCAGAGCTTCCCATGGTGGCAAACAAAGGTTGCATCGCACCAAAACCCTACATCAGTCAAGCTGCTCCAAGCCTATCTCGAACACAGAGGACAAAAAGTTGAAACTCCCAATGCAGGCTCAGTCTGAGGTAAATCTTGGGTTTAAGATTACCTCGACTAAGGTTGCCTCAGCTGTCAACTCCAAACCAAAAGAAGTCAACTTATTTTTCCCTCTTTTGGAGCCTGTGACAGCTAGTAACCCTGACAGCTCGAAGGAAGGGGTATAAAAAATAGCAAAGGCATGGATTGCCTTTCTGAAAAAAATCCTGACATTGTCCTAGAGTCTTCGGGCAATCTCATCCAAAACAATGTAGCAACAGACACGACGCAGCTCTCCAATTGGGGAAATCTGCTTGCCGTAGGTTTCGACAATATGAAAGTCTCTACCTGCAAAAAAAAAGCGATTAGAAGAGAATGTTGAATCCTTTGGCCAGGCAAAACGAAGGGAGATTTGAGAGAATATCTCAAATGAGATAGTTCAAGTTGCCCCAAATAACTGGTGCATCTCAGAATCAGGTTGGGCCGCAAATGATGATCTTATCAAAGCTGCTTTGTTCCCAACTTTTTTCATGAATTCGTCATCCATCATTAGGGACATCGAAGGAAAGAAGAGGGGAAAAACTTTCGGTTCCCAAAGGTTGACCCTGATCAGAAAAGCAGCCCGCCGTAAATTCTCAATGGAGAGCTCAAGGATGATGGTCGATGAGGTTGGCTTAATCAAACTGGGCATTGACTCGTTTGGCAAAAATATCACAAAGGTTCTATCCATGTGCATTGATGACAATTTCTCCATTAATGAAGAAATCCAAGTGAGTGTCAATGATGACGTGCCAAAACAGCTGCCCCCAGGCTCTCCTCCTCCCTATCGGTCTGAGACATTCCCGGAACCGGATGACTCCCTTGAGGGTCATCCGGAAGAGCCATGATGTGTTTTTCGAACCTCGTCTGCGATAGGAAGGGTCCTAGACGAGTTGTCGACTCAATTCCTTCCCTTTGGATCTTTTGGACCTCTAGAATGACCAGTGATCCAAGGTTATCCACGGTGCAGTTAGTGTGGTATGTGTCTTTTTTCTGCTTCCTTTTCAAGCTTGGTCAGATGGAGCAGGGATCCTTGAGTCGGCCGTTTAGCTTGCTGGTGTTTTCCGTTGATGCTTGCCTTGATAAGGACCAACCGTTACTGGTAGGAAGCCTGCCTCTGGATAGAGCTCTCAGGCATCTTCAATGGAGTTTCAACAACAGCTGGTGGTGGTGGACTGGTTTTGTTCCTTGCATTTGGTTTCTGGCAAGCTTTCTGTTGAAAACGCCAACCATGGAGTTTCCGATGGTCGCGTCGGTGTCTAAGTCTGTTATCTTGGTTTGCAGTTTAGTTATGTGTTTAGTCCTTTCGTTTGAGCCTCAATGTCGGAGATGGGCTTCGTTTAGGGTTTCTGTTTTATCGCTGCTGTTGTTTCCTTTTTCGACCGTTGCCTTTGCGAGGGCTTTTGATGGAAAGTTTAACTTTCCGTTTTTGGGTTGTTTGTTAAGGCAGCTGCCTTTATTGTTTATTAATGAAGTTATCTTTGAACAAAAAAAAATCAAATCTATAAAAAATAAATAGGGTAAATTACCTATTTGGTATCCCATCTATTTTTATGTTTTTGTTTTGGTCGTGCAACTAATGTTTTTAATAAAATAGTACCTAATATTATATTTTGTTTCTATTTTGGTGCCCCACTGTTAAAATTTAACGACAAATCTAACATGTTTGAGTAAAAAATGGTGTTCATAAATTGTTTGCGTATATTTGAAAATGTTTAAATATA
Organism: Hibiscus trionum; assembly: GCA_030270665.1. Lineage (NCBI taxonomy): Eukaryota > Viridiplantae > Streptophyta > Magnoliopsida > Malvales > Malvaceae > Hibiscus > Hibiscus trionum. The sequence goes on along the minus strand of BSYR01000033.1, from coordinate 464,482 downwards.
CTCAACCCAAAAAAACACCTATGTATTTGACTAGGAGTCGGTAGGGGTGTTCATAAAAAACCGAACCGATGTACCGTACCGTAAATCTCGAAAACCGGACTAAATGGTAGGTAACCGAACTGGAAAATTTTAGTTGAAATGGTACGGTAACCGTACCAGTAAAATTAATGGTTAAACGGTACGGTAATGGTTGCATTTTTTTAAGAAACGGTTAACCGAAAAAACCGACAATATTTTAAAAAATATTATAAGATTTTAGACTTTTAGCCCATTCAATTAGCCCAAAGAAAAACTTTGTTAATTTTACTAAAATTTTTCTCCTTGAATAAGCCCAAAGAAAAAGATAAAAAAAAAACTCATTAATACTTTTAGGGTTTATCTAATTTAATAATTTACTCATACAATCATATTCCTAATCTCTCTGACAACTCTTTCTCTCGCAAGCTCTATATATTCAACAATTGAAGAATAAAGTTTGATACAAGTTTGATTCAGCATTTTTAGGTTTTATTTTTCTTTATAAAACCGTGAATAAAGGGAAAGAAATAGATATTTTTCTATTACATTTTTAATTCATTGTTAATTCACTGGCAATATTATTTGCTTGACACTTTTAGTTTGTTATTTTATAAAGAAAAATGCAATTTATTGTTGGAGTTGTTGATTCAATTGTTGATGTAAAACGGTTCATGGTTAACCGAGTAACCGTACCGAGTAAACCGGTTAACCGCTTAAACGATAACTGACTTAAACGGGACGGTAACGGTTCATCAAAATGTCGAACCGAGAATTTCGGTAACCGTACCGATAAGCTATGGCGGTACGGTTAACCGTCTATGAACACCCTTAGGAGTCGGGTACCCGTCCCATTTTCAAACAAAGGATTTGTAGTATTTATTTTCTTTAAATCTTAATACCATAAAACATTGAATATTTGTACTTTTAATTCCCCGGAACCCCATCCCCTAATATATATTATTATGCAATTTGATATTTTTTAATTTTTTTGTTTGAACTTTTATTTTTTATATTTGAACATTGAATTGTTTTTTTTACTAGTACGTAAATTTAACTTTTAGGTGGAAATGGGACATTTATATAGTTTTTAAAGCTAAATGAAGTAATTGTTAATGCTTAAATTGTAATTCTTAACAAAATACACTCGATATTTAATCAATTCTTATTATTTTGTTTTTATGAAATTTATAATGACATAAAATGTTATAATTGTATTTGATCTATTTTTTGTAATTTTATCAATCGAGCCGAAATTACTTATTAGGTGATGTTATAAACCCAATCAAAATATATTATAAATAACATAAACATAGATTTCAATAGAAATCACTAATTAAAGTATGATTATAATTTATAAAGCTAAATTAAAGTGGAATGAAAATGGGGTTTAGGAGTGGTATTAAGATAAAACATGGCAATAAAATTATTAGAACCTGAAGTAGATGCAAATCCAATGCTCACTTTATGGGGTGTTAGGTCTTTTTTGTTTTTGTCTGAAAGATACAATCCAATCTATCAAAAGAACCAAAAGCCCCCAACTCATCTAAATGTTGGCCCAACCTCTGAACTTTCAATTTTCAAATTCTCACCAAAAGAATCAATCTTCCTCCCATGGGACCACATCAAATCCAATAATCTCACACATCAAATAAAAAACATGGGATGGGACCAAAACATTACAAATACTAAATTTTAAAGCCCGACAGTTATTGGTTGAGACCATGTATGACGTGATGAGCCGGGTTTATCTAATAATTTTTCCTTGAATAGAAAAATTACTAGATGAACCCGGTTCACTACGTCATCCGTAGTCTCAACCAATAAAATCCACCTTTCTCATTTTTTCTAAGATGAATCTTAACGCCTTTCTTACATATAAAAAAATAAGTAATTATATGAAAGTTAAAATGAGATGGATGGACATTATTGGTTGGTGCCATAGATAGTGTCGTGTGCCAAGTTCATCTTATAATTTTCTCAATGAATGGGTTCAAAAAATGTGTCAAAAATAAGGGTCACGGATGTATTGATGAATGGAAATGGAGGAATAATTAGACTTTTGATTTTGGATGAATTGGAATTCATGTGATTTCAATAGAAATGAAGATGATATTCTCATTAAGTGATTAGGGTTTAAATAGTTTATTTGTGAGGTGTATAATTTTTGTATAGTACATAACTATTTTATGATATATATTCGAAATTTGCGACTCTTACTCTTAACAATGTTGTTTCTAAAATTTATATATAGATTCTCTCGTATGGAGAGCAATATGTCTTGCACTCAACCCTTGTTAATTTGTAAAATATTTTATCAAATGTAACAAAAACCAAAATAAATGCTACAATAAAACCACATTAAGAATACTAAAAAGAATTATTTAATTTTTAAATAAAATTTTCAGTGTAGAAATAGTCACCATACTAATTAATAGTTAATACTTTGTTTAGGCTGAGTATTTTGTTTAATGGTGAAGTTAAGAGATTGAGAGTTTTAAGATCCATGTCTGTACCTCATCATGTATAATTATATAAATTATGTTAACAGTCTTAAGATTTTATTCCCATTTAAGCCCTACAATGTGTGAATTTAATAAATTTCTAATTATATATTATGTTATGTACTATAACAATAATAATTGATTTTAATTTGTGTTGAAAGTGATTTTATTTGTACTTGTAACACTTAAAAAGAGAGAGTAAACAAGTAAATTTGACTGTTGGTCAAGCTACTAAGAGAGAGCAAACAAGCACATTCAGTGGTTGGTCAAAATGTTCATCTTTGTTCCTTAATTTTTTAGGCCATGAGTTCTAGACTTACCATAAACACCCACTTCCTTCCCCTAGAGGCTCTTTCTTTCCTTCTCCTTTAGGTAAAATTAGGGTAGAATTAGGGTTTGTCAAAAAAAGAGAGTGAGAGTTAAATAATCTTTAGAGCAGGTAGTTAAAGCTCTCAATTAACACTTTTCTCTTCCCTTAAGTTGTAAGTTCAAGACTAAGACTTAATAAAAACAAAAAAAAAATCCCTTTTTTAAGTAGAAATTGTTCAAAAAAAAAAGAGCGAAAAGCACAATAACATCTACAATTGTCATGTCTTTCTTAGATATTCTACCTGTTTTAACCTATATTTTTTAAACTTTAAATTCTTAAAACAATATTTACATTGATGATTATTGAAAACAATATTTACATTGATGATTACTGAAAATGAATATATGATTTTTATTCATAAAAAGAGACATCTAAAATAAATAATGAATAAAATAGAGTACGAAAAAGGGATAGAAATTTTTTGTGCTTATTATATAGAGTCTCTCGAGGTTCGGATCACCACATGACCATGACCATATATTTGTTTGAAGTTTTACCCTTTCAAGATTAAACAGATAAGCGTGAAGCAAAAAACAAACCCCCCGCCCTACTCTCCTTGCGGCTTTCCCTCCCCTCCATTTTGAGTTTTTCAACATCCCCAGCTACCAGACAAAGCCCTTTTCTTGTCTCTGCCCCTTTTCTTTCCGTCTTTTGCTTTGTCCTAAGACAATTCCTAGTTCCTACCTTTCTTCCCTCTACTCTCTAGCTACCACTGCCACTTCCAACCCTCCATCTTTGTTTTGTTCCGAGGAAAAACCAAACAAAGGGCCCGTTCTTGTTCTCCACTGTTGATGAGTTGATTTGTTGTTGGGAGCTTTTTCACCAACTCCGCCTGTAACATGGGGTTAGTCGACGACAACAAGAACAAGGAGAAGGAGGCCACTCAAGAAAGCGACGGTGAAGGAGGAGCAGCCAGGCTCGCCGCCGTAAACACCAGCGATGATTCCTCCTTCTACACCACTGACCAGGACGATGATAACGATGATGAGAACACACTTCATTTGGGGCCTCAGTGCACTCTCAAAGAACAGCTTGAAAAAGACAAGGTTTTACATTGATTTTATCACCTTTGTTTATATGCACCTGTAGGTTTTGTCCTTTATTATTACTGTTGTTTGTTATTTGTTTGAGTTGTAGGATGATGAGAGCTTGAGGAAATGGAAAGAACAACTTCTTGGAAGTGTGGACATTAACAACATTGGAGGTAAAGCTTTTTCGATTTTATCCGACACATATTCAGACATGAATATCGAATATTATTCTGCCTAATTTTGTTTGTCATGTGTTATTGTGTGTCAATGAAAAACATGTCCTAGATGTATGCTGCTAGCTATTTGTTTTGGCACTGGTTAAATTGGAACAATCTTTCATGCAAGTCCATGGACTTGAATACAAAAGCTGATCCAAAATATCTGCAGAATTTGATATGACTAAAAATGGATAGAATTGGATATGGTTTTCACCCTTTTATCTGCAGAAACACTTGATCCTGAAGTGAAGTTCCTTAGCGTGGCGATCGTGTCACCGGAAAGGCCGGACATCGTTCTTTCGATCCCCGAAGATGGGAAGCCCCAGGGCTTATGGTTTACACTGAAAGAAGGTAGCCATTATCGACTGAAATTCTCCTTCCAAGTGAGCAACAACATTGTATCTGGTCTCAGGTACACCAATACCGTATGGAAATCGGGTCTCCGGGGTAAGCCTCTTAGTTCTTGCAGAACAAATCCAAGTTAAAAAAGTAAAAAAAATTGCCTAAAATGAATCTGTTGTTCAGTTTTCAGCACAAAAGATATGATTGGAACTTTTAGTCCTCAGCAAGAGCCTTACACACATGAAATGCCAGAAGAGACTGCCCCTTCTGGTTTTATGGCCAGAGGATCATACACTGCAAAATCAAAGGTTTGTTCAACTAAGTTTTATTACAATTTACACACATACATATGTAATGTGTGTGTTTTTCTTACACAGTTTTATGAAATTGTTCTTGCCAGTTCATTGATGATGATAACAAGTGCCACTTGGAGATCAACTATACGTTCGACATCCGTAAAGACTGGTCTTCAAAGGATTAAAGCATAGTACTAAATTGTGGTTGCGGTGGTCAAGTTGCGGACATTGCATTGCATTCTGATTTTTCTCCCAAAATAACTATGATTTTAAATGCAGTTGCGGTTTGCGGTGTAACGGAAACCTTCAAAACTGTTACGTTGTGGCCGTTTTGCTGTGTTGCGGCTGCAATTTAATGCTATGGATTAAAGACACAACCTGTTGATGAGGTCGATCAATCAATGTTCTTATGCTGTTATATTTTCAGCCATTGATTTTAAACATGTCTCCCTTGCAGACAATTTTTGTTTTAACTGCTAGTTTCCCCGGTTCTCTTAACCATCTTCTTTATTGTTGTTTGAGATGTTTGACAATGATAAGTCTAGATATTCTTCTTCTTCTTCTAATTCGAAAGTACGAATATGTCAAAATTTATACGAGTATATTGACGATTAGGCTGTGAAGGTCATCCTCGTATTGAATCTTTGCAAAACTCGATCTAAATTTGTTGACAATTGACATTGGTTGTTGCTTGGGCAAGTTCTTGGCATTGTTTGTGCCATTAATCATGGAGTAAAGGTGATGAAAATTGAAAAGTACATAAATTAAAGCCAATGGTCAAGAAAAGTATATAAATTAACCAGCGGTCAATGTTTGAATCCCATCATGAAGTTTGAAATAGCTGAGAATTCCATTAGAAATATCTCATAATAATTTAATTTAAAACCATACAAATTCACTTATATGATGATTAAAAAGAGAGTAATTAACGACTGAGATTAGTTCAAGTGGTAAGCAGCTTAGTATCGCTTAAACAAGGTCTCTGGTTCGAGGTGTTGTGTATGCAAAAAATCTCCGCTGGAAGACTCACCCACCAAAACCAGGTGTGCGACGCGGGTCGGTCCGAATTAGTCAGGTCGAAGCCTATCAACTAGACCAAATAGATAATACCCAAACCTGGCCCGGTCCAGATAAAAACTAAATAATTATATTATAAAAGATATTAAAAATTAATATATCTTATATTTTATTATTTTTAAGTAACAATGAATAATTAGACGGGTTGAGCCACTTGTAAATTAGAGAATAGTATGTGCGTGAGCACCCTCGAAATTACGATTTTTATATGTTATAATTATAAATAATACAAAATAAATTAATACTTGGTCGATAATTATTAAATTTATTTACTTATCTTGATATCGTATCAAATCACAATCATTTTATCAACATTAATAAATCAAATCATAACAAAATTGAATGCATAAACGATTTAATAACAAATTTAGATGGATCCATGTCATGTTATTTTTCTATTATTTAAAAGTATTAAATTATAATATTAATTACTCATGGTGTAATGATTTTTTAAGATAAACTCAGGGTGTGAACCTGTGGAGAGGTCTCAGTAGTAAATAATGATGTATTTTATCCATGTGACTCGGGTTCAAGTAGTAATAAATTCCGATGAACCCAGTGTGGAGTTATCGAAATGTTAGAGAAACTAAAAAAAAAGAATTAAAGAGAAAAATCTAAACAAACTTTTATCTGAAATTAATTGAGCTTAAACTTTTACAACTGTTGATGAGCTTTTATAATGACCCAAAAGCTATGTTGTTACAATTTGTTATCAGGTCGTTGGCCATAACAGAATTTGTTATAAGCTCGATATAGTTACTTTATCATTTTTCGGGTTTCTTCCTTCTCATGAAAACCAGCAGATGAGAAAACACCCAGTCTTTTGCGCATAGAGGAAAATAAGGATGGAGGAATAGGCTTATTGAGATCATCAACAATTTGTTATGAGGCTGGAATATAATTGACAATAAGATGTCCGTTCATCACTTTCTCACGGACAAAATGAATATCAATATCCACATGCTTGATACGAGCATGGTGTGTAGGTTTGGCAGTCATAGAAATACTGGACGTGTTGTCACACCAAATGACGAGTTTACCAGTAAGATGAACCCTAATTTCGTAAAACAAAGAGACAATCCACAATAACTCCGACACAGCATTGACAACACTGCGATATTCAGCTTCGGAGGTAGACCTTGAAACAACGGATTGTTTCTTGGAGCACCAAGTGATAGGACTGGATCCAAGAAAAATGCAATACCCTGTGGTGGAGCGTCGATCCTCTAAAGAGGAAGCCCAGTCTGCATCAGCATAACATACAAGACTGAAAGAAGTAACAGAGGGAAAAACATGCCATAAACCAATGTACCAACAAGATAGCGAAGAATACGCTTGAGAGCTCGCCAATGCATCATCCTTGGATTGTTCATATATTGACTGACCTGATTGAAAACATAAGCAATATCAGGTCTGGTCAAGCAGACATATTGGAGCCCACCAACAAGGCTGCGATAAAAAGAACCATCAACATAAGCCTGGTCATCACCATCTTTGAACTTAGGAGTAACGACCATCGGAGTTGGAGTGGGTCGAGACCCAAGCATTTTAGCCTTGAGTAACAAATCAGTGATGCACTTTTGTTGGCAGATTCGAAGAACTTGGGATGATTGACTGATCTCCATACCCAAGAAAAAATCTGGTTACCCCAAGTCTTTAAGAGAAAAAGCCTTGTGTATACAGTGAACTGAAGCATCTACCTCAGTGGGCTGACTGCTAGTGATGTAACACCCATATTAAAATATGATTAAAAAGAAAAAGGGAGAAAGAAAGAAAGGAGAAAAGAAAATAAATAATTGTGGGTTGTAGGGTTTAAACCCTTGACCCTTGGAATCATAAACCCATGCCTTAGCCATCAGGGCTATGGCTATCCATGTTGAAAATCTACCATGATTTAATGTTAAGCTATTTTTGAAGGGGTATAATGAAAATAAATAAAATAGAACCAAACCCCATCCATAATTAATGCCTTATATTGGATCTGGAAATATCCAGAGAAATCTGATTGTTTTCTCCTCCTAAGACGTTTCAACAACCCAAGCCCGACCACCGCCCTAGTTGCCGCACCGCCGCTCCGTGGCGTTCACCGCCACCACCGCTGGCTTCCCCGTCGAGCCCCGACCAAAACCCCTCTAACCACTCGCTCAGCCGCCGTTCATGTCGTCGGGAATTGAAGGTTAAAGGTTCGTCGAACCTAGGGGTTTTCGAGGCTCTGTTCCTCGTCGTTTCCGGCCACCGTAGGCACCGGTTCGGGGAGTGGTTGCCGCCGTCGTGATCTTCATGTTGCAGCGAACAAAACCCTGTCGGGGATCGCTTGACCGTCGCCGTTTGAGGCCTCATCGGAGGTTCGTCGATTAAAGGGGTTAAATTCCGATTTGGTAAGTTTCAGTAATGTTTCCGGTGAAAATTCAAGATTTTCAAGTTTAAGGATGAATTGTGGATTGTTTTGGGTGTTTTCCGGTCCGATTCCGACAAGTTAGGGCCGCGCGTGGGCTTCACGCGCCGTCCGGGGCGATTTCCGGCAGCCCTGGACGGTGGCCATTGAACCGGCCGGCCCACCTGAACCGGTCCAGCCTAAACCGGCCCAGCCCAGTAGAAAACCAAGACCCGTACCCGACCCAACCCGTACCTGACCCGTTGACCCGAACCCGACCCGAGTTTGACCCGTTGACCGAGTCAACCCAGTGAGTCAACTCGTCCGAGTTAACTCAGTGAGTCAACTCGCCCGAGTCAACCCAGTGAGTCAACTCAGTCAACCAGTGACGTCAGCATGACGTCAGTGTTGACTCTGTCCCCGTTGACCGTTGACTACTGACGTCAGCGTTGACCTGCTGACGTCAGCGTTGACTTTGACCGTTGACCAAAAAATCAACTTTTTCAGAAAAGCCCTATTTTATGTTTTTCGACGTCCTGAGTCCGATTTTGAAGCTCGTTTCGTGAAATTCTAACCCGAAAGCCTCTGAATTGGACCTTGAACTCGAGTCTGCTTTGTATTTTAATAATTAATTATGAGCAATGTGAATAAGGACTGAAATTGGAAATTTGTGCGATTGAAGGTATTCAAAGTTCCTTGTATTCGGGATGTTGAGGACGCCGCATTCGGGTTCGAGAGTGATCGAACGGGGTATCATGGTCGACCGATATAGCAAGTATTAAAGGTAATACTGTCACATCCCAAAAACCGGTCTAATCGGAATTAGGTTCCAGTGACCGAATATTTTTATTAATTGAATAATTTATTCGATCTTATCTGAACCAATAAATATTATTTGGGGTAATTTATGATAGTTTATTATTATTTATTATTATTATTATTATTATTAAAAAAAAAGGGGAAAAGACATAAGTGGACGGCAACCACTCCACTTGAATTAAAGAGGATTGAATTATATACCACTATATGTGGCAAGGAATTAAAGGTGAGAAATTGATTTGGAATTGGGTTGCCGGCCAAGAGTCTATAAATAGGAGAGAGGGGTTTCGATTGAATATGAGAAAAATTAGGGAAGAAACAAAGGATTCAATCCAATGTTCGATTGGTGATTCGATAAATTCGATATAGTAATATCGAATCTCTGCCGACGTCGGGGTAAGCTCAAATCCTTAGTTGATCTAAGTTTCGGTATCGAATCTTCGTAATATTTTTATATTTATTCGATACTGTCTTACCGATTTTAATTGATTTTTATCATAGTACACGAGGTCGATTCAGAACAACCATCAAGCTCAAGAAATAAAAATAAATTACCGATCTATCAAGGTGAGTGAAACAAATTAGAGTTGAGATTAGAGTCTCAACTATCTTTAAATTTGATGTTAGTATAAGCATGAAATTAGATTAATTAAAGGTTGGTAAAAGATAAGGGAAGAAAGAATAAGGAAATTCGGATTTATAAACTGTCCTGTAGAAAACTGCATTTTCGAGCATGTTAGAGTCATTTCTGGAAAAAGTGTTCTTCTACAAAGTTGTAGAGGACAAAATTTTACATGAAATAGAGGTATGATTTGCTCAAAAATGTTAAGTATAGGTCTCGGAATTGTTGTTAGAAGTTGTCGGGACTGAAACTGAATGAATTTGGAATCTGCTGGACTAAATTGTGAAATTCGAAATGTTTAGGGGTTTAATTGATACCAATAAATTCTGGAAAATTTATTAGAAACAGGGGAGGTATTGTAGGATTGAAAAATAAATAATTTAGTTTGAATTATATATCAATTGATAGTTTAAATATCATTAGAACACATAGAATATCAAAATGGACTAGTTTGTAAGAATTGGTAAGTTGAGGACTTATATGCTCTTTTTTCATGGTTTCTGGAACATAATTATCATGTTAATATGTGAAGGTAAATATGGTTAAAATCTCAAGATTTATGGTGTAGTGAAACATAGGTTATAAATACACTAAAGTCACAAATAGGCAGATTAGTTTTCTAAAGATACCCTATGTTCAAGTAATAAACTGTATTGATAGAGAAATGATAAAATTATGTTCCATACATGGTTGTAAAGGTGTGTTTATAAGCTTTCCAGAATGGTAAAGAACTCTTTATTTGGAGTTGTGAGTAAAAAGATATGACCAGTTTAGTAGAGGTTACTCAAACTGCCAGTTTAGGGGGCAGATTCACTTTTCTAGGTGATTATGATTAAGTAAATGAATTTATATGTTTGAATTAATTACTAATGGGTATTGTATATGATATTTTATGTATCAAGAGCATATTGGTGAAGAGATATTAGAGGAATCAAGGGGTGATCAAACCAAGAAGAAAGGGAGAGGCATCACCATTAAGGAGACAAACTAGCTTGGAGTATTGTGAGTGTAGTTTTGTTTGAAGTGTTGGGATTAGTATCCTAACCTTGTTATTTTTTATTAGATAACATGAAGAAAGCATGAAATGAATTTAATAATGATTGGTAAAATTTAAAATGATAAGGAAGAAGGATTAAAGGCAAGAATATTGATCTAAGTGTATATTGTTTGTTAGATAAGCATGCTTAGCATAAATATGATTAGTTGCTATGATGTGTTGATTGCTTGAGCTATGTGAAATGTGACTAAATGATAAGCTTTGCTACTGGTTTTTGATGATCATAAAATGAAAATGATCTCATGTGCTTGCTGGAATTTTATGTTACCATGATGCTTGATTGATTATACGTGTATGCCTATTGAAGTGATTAAATACCTTTGAAATTATGAATGATTGGCAAGTGAGTGCACTTGTTAATAAAGAAAGATAAGTAAAGTCCTTGGGTTGATTAGTGTCTATAGGTAGAAGGGCATGCCTTAGAGTCGTTGAGCTCCCCTGATCTTTGTTACAGGATGGTGGTTAGTCACCTATAAACCTGATAAGGTGGTTAGTCACCTTGATAATTGAATGGTGGTAAGTCACCATTGATGCCTATGCATCCCCTGTTATATGTTGAAATGAGAAATGGATACTTTGAGTATCTAATGTTACATGTTACATGAAGACTTGATTACCTATTTCATTAATCATCCAAGGCAAAACATTTATTAGAATAATGATATATGTTTAAATGAACAAGTTGGGTATTAGCCCTTATGATATGAAATGAATACGTGTACTTGGTTGAGATTCGAAATGAACTATGTTGTGATGTGAAACTATGAAATGTTGCTTCCAAGATGACAATGAGATTACATGTTGTTTGTTGTCCATGTTAGCTTGAATTGTAAAAGTTTGCTGCCCTATTGGTTAGTACATGAGACTAGCTAAGTTAACTTGGTTTTTGATGGAACTAGCTAGGTATTTCAATGTGTGCTAAGCCTAGCTAAGTAACCTCAAAGATTGAATAAGACTTTAAAAGATTGAAACTAGTAAAGTTAGGGCTGCCTCACTAAGTACATTATGTGTACTTATCACTCTCTTTGTTTCCTTCTTCCAAAATAACAGGTCCTTTGATATCAGAAAGTCATCCGTTTTGATTCAAGAGCTTCGCAAGCCAAGAACAAGTATGATATAAACTTGCTTAGACTCCTAGTTGGTGGCATAGTCTAAAATTAGTTTGTCATGCATTATGAATCATGTAATTCTTAAGTGTGGTTTGTATAAAACTAAGACATGTTATATTACGTAATGACTTAATAAATGTTTATGTAAATATGGATATGATAATATGAATGAACTATGTTGAAGTTAATCAAGCTTGACATGTATGAATCTGTCTATCATCCGAATAGTAACATCGCTCGCTCGTAACCGGGCGAGGGGTGTTACAAATACACTACTACCTCTAGTATGCTCTATGAACATGTTGATATTCAGTTAATGCATGCATGAATATGATAAAGAGTGCGGTTAACCTGTTTAAGTCAAATCAGATATGAAATCGAGTATGATAACCTAGATAAGATCGAAATGCTCGAACGAGGAAGTTAACAAATGTAAGGATCTGGAGTTCAATAAATTAAGAAATGAGGCAGCTAATCTCCAAAACCGATTATTAATGTCAAATGAGTAAAAGCTAAAGATACTTGGTTATGAAATTACGAAAATGCCCTTAATGTATGAGAATGACTAAAATACCCTTAGAATTGGGAGCGATATGGAAATCTACACTGGATATGATAGAACAACACGATTCATCTAAAATCCTCGAGCTACTTGGAAAGTTATGGTAACAAGATTTAAACCACCGAGATTGTAAGGTGTTAGATTTCCTTGAATTTAGAATGAATCCCTGAATATATATTTACGAGAAACTATTCGTACCTCTAAATTGATTAAGCGACTCAAAATACTGAATTGACGGAAATGACTAAAAGTACTGGAAATACTATTATGGTTAAATTAATCGGAATGATCATATTGACAAAAAGGGATAAAATATTCTATGACATCGAGGTTTGCAATTAATTGGAATGATGGATAAACCCTTGAGTTCTGAAAGGAATGAAGTGGTTGGAGGTACCGGAATTTCCTGAATGGCTGAAACACCCACGAGTACTTAATGATTGAAATACTACAAATGGTCCAATTGACAGTAATGATGGATATCTCGAACATCGAAATGACCGAAATACCCCCATGATTGGAATAAGTAAATTACATCTGATAAAATTCTGGAAATGCTAATAAAGTTGAAAATAACTAAAATGCCCCTAAGGCTTGAAGCATAACTCTGGTATGTCAATCACTCCTGATATTAATGTAAGGTTGGAAGTTTCTCTGCACAGGATAATAGTTGACTACTCTGTGGCAAATCTTGTGGTGAAATATGAAAGCAACCGTTCAGATATACGATTCCGTTGGATGCATCAGAAGGTTTGGTTAGTACTGCAAGGTTGGAATTTGTTAGTTCGAATGGTTTTGGAGGCTCGACAAACTTCTGGAAATCTTAAATATTGTAAATCAGAATTTCCTCATGATTGGGCTAAGTTACGAAGTCCTCTATAATAATTAAATGACCAAAATGCCCTCATTGGCCAAAGTGATCAAAATAGCCCTGAATGTATCTGATATCGTGAGAGGTCTGGACATAGAAACCTCCGAATGCTTGGTTGGAAACCCGATGAACAACTAAAATTTTCTGAGCCGTTGTTTATGCCTTGTTGGTATAAATTACCAAAATGCCCTTGAGTGATAAAATGTCTATAATGCCCTTGTAGGCTTAAATGAGTAAATCACTCATGATATGCTTAAACTCTCAAAAATCTTGATGTATTATCTCCCGAATATCTAGTTTGAACCGTTAGTACAAACCCCTATTTGAATAGGGGCCTCATTCCAGAAACCCGTTAAATGATCAAAAGTTTAATGTGTTCTCCTCCGTAAATGACAAGTATCTCCAAGGAAATAAACTATTCCACCTAGTGTGTTCCATGTGTGCTACACGACTGTTTTTGCATACTGATTCACATGTTATAATACCGATCACGTGCACATGATAGAATACTTGAATTCACATGAGCATGACATGTTTTATAATTAAACATGACCGTACTGCATTGTTGATATATGTTTATGCACCCGATATGACAAACATGCTATATGGATAATGTGTTACTAAAAATACGGTTATTGATTAATGAACTATTGATGATCTAATTCACCGGGGTACTTGGGAAATGATATGAAGTTGCTAACGGCTCAGCCCTGATCAAGCTGGTAAGTCCGCCCGTTTTCGGATTCTAGGCTTCGGCCAGGTCCGCCCATTTTCGGATTCTAGGCTTCGGCCAAGTCCGCCCATTTTCGGATTCTAGGCTTCGGCCAGGTCCGCCCGTTTTCGGATTCTAGGCTTCGGCCAGGTCCGCCCATTTTCGGATTCTAGGCTTCGGCCAGGTCCGCCCGTTTTCGGATTCTAGGCTTCGGCCAGGTCCGCCCGTTTTCGGATTCTAGGCTTCGGCCAGGTCCGCCCGTTTTCGGTCCTATGCTTCGGCTAGGTCCGCCCGTTTTCGGTTCCTATGCTTCGGCAAGGGCCGCCCGTATTCTAAGGTATATCCTTAGGATGGTACCCACGCCCAATGGGCTTAGGTTAATGCCTGTACATGATACCGCACTGGGGAAACTAAATACTAGAGTATGGTTGGAGGGTAAATAAAGAATAAAAAAAATGAACTTTACTACTACTTGAAACAATGTATTTGAAATAAAAAGGTTTGCTGCATTATTATTTTTCATGCATTAATGTTGCACCGTTGGAACACACTAGGCACCAAACTCTCTGATTCCTACCTCATATGTTGCTAGCCTATATAATTATCGTCTAATTCTCGATGTATGAATAAAGAGCAAGTATCGTTATTCTCGAGTATGATGCTACCTCGAAATAGTAGAACAGAATTGGAGACTGTTACTACGTGGAACATCCTGAAAATGTTATGCCTACCATATATTTGCATGAGCTTATAGCATCTTTTGGTACTACTGTATTACTGAGCTTTTCCAAGCTCACGTTGTTTTTACCATCGCAGGTTAAAGGAATATATCATGGTATAGCGTTTGACATCAGTGTACGGAGTTCTCTCGGCGTTGCTTTTGGAGTACGGTACTGTATAGTTAGTGGGCATGTATGTCATGTATTGTTTTATGACAGTGTCTGTAAAATATTTTATGAAGTTTTTATTATGTGTTAAAATAACATCCCGAAATGATATTTTAAACAGAAGTTGGTTTTACAACTTAATAAGTGTTCAAAAAAATGTTTTTATGTGTATTTTTACTGTAGGTCGCTCTTGTGACCCTAATGTGACTTCCTAGGATCCGTTGTAACGCATAGGCGGGTCTAGGGGGTTACAAGTGATGATAATATCATCAACGTAGACCATAAGTAACAGTTGTGAGTGATCAGAGTTCCTAATGTAGAGCGATGAATATGATTTGGAAGCAGTGAAGCCTAAATCACATGTGATATGGCGCTTCAATGTGTCAAACCACGCTCTAGGGGCTTGCCTAAGGCCATATAAAGCCTTTTTAAGCCTGCACACAAGTTTCTCCCCAGAAGGACCATGTTTTTTAAAGCCATGAGGTTGAAACATGTATATTTCCTCAGCAAGGTCACCATGGAGGAAGGTATTGTTAATGTCGATTTGTCTTATAATCCACTGATTCATCACAGCTGTAGTAAGGACAACTCTGATCGTATTAGCCTTAACAACAGGATTAAACGTCTCCTTGAAGTCACTGCCAACAATTTGAGAAAAACTCTTGGCAACAAGTTGTGCTTTGAGTTTGTCTAAAGAGCCATCAGCCTTCTTCTTGACTCTAAACAACCATTTACAGCTCACAGCTTTTCGATTGGATGGCAAGGGCTGAAGCTCCCACGTCCCATTATACATGAGAGCATCATACTCAGCAAAGACAGCACTACGCCACCTAGGATGTTGAAGAGCTTGAAAAACATCAACAAGTTCGTCGTTTTTAAGCTCAGTGATGAACACCTTTGGCTTGGTAATACCAGATTTAGCTCTAGTAACCATAGGATGGACATTCGTAACAGAAACCAAGGGGGATGGCGATGCATCAATGGATGAAGGTAGAGTACGAGATGATGATGGATTCATAGTAAGAGATGATGGAAAGGTGGAGGAAGGTAGATAATGGGATAGAGATGGAATCATAGTAAATGAAGATAGAGAGGTAGAGGAAGGTAAAGTATGAGATGATGATGGATTCAAAGTAGGAGATGATGGATAGGTGGAGGAAGGTAAATAATGGGATGAAGATGGATTCATAGTAGATGGAGATGGAGAGGTGGAGGAAGGTAGAGTATAAGATGATGATGGATTCATAGAAGGTGGTGATGGAAAAATGGAGGAAGGTAAATTATGGGATGAAGATGGATTCATAGTAGATGGAGATGGAAAGGTGGAGGAAGGTAGATTATGAGATGAAGATGGATTCATAGGAGATGGAGATGGATAGGTGGAGGAAGATGGAATACGGGATGGAGATGAATTTATAATAGATGGAGATGGAGAAGTGGAGGAAAGTATATTATGAGATGATGATGGAACCATAGTAGGTGATGATAGAAAAGAGGAGGAAGGTAGATTATGAGATGGAGATGAAGGCAGATTAGATTGTGGTGAATGTATAATAGAAGAGGATGATGGAGTATGAGGAAAGAGGTTGGAACAATCTGTAAAAGTTCCAAAGGGAATAGGAACATAATGTGTGGGAGGCTTAGTACCTTTAGGACCATATTGCTGCCACTTTGTTCGCACATTAACAGACCCATGAGAAAAATAATGGACAGAACGATAGGGAAAAGCTAGTTTATCAAATTTAACATGTCGAGAAATACACACTACCATTTTGAGCTAAGCATTTATACCCCTTGTAAGAAGAAGAATAGCCTAAAAAGTCACAAGGAACATATCGAAAGTACATTTTATGTTTATTAAAGGGTCTTAAAAGAGGATAGCATAAACACCTAAATATTCTTAACAATGTATAATCAGGAGATTTACCAAACAATTTCTCATAAGGAGTAGTGCCCGAAAGAGCAACAGTAGGAAGCCTATTTATAAGAAAAATGACAGTAGCAAAAGCATCATTCTAAAAATGTAAGGGCATTTCAGCCTGAGCTAACATAGACAAACCAACTTCCACTACTTGTCTATGCTTTCTCTCAACAATGTCATTTTGTTTAGAGGTGTGAGGACAAGAAATTCGATGACTAATACCTTGAGATAAAAGATACGACTTTAAAGCAACAAACTCACCTCCTCCATTTGTTTACAACACTTTGAGTTTGATTCCAAGTTGTCTTTCAACTTGCTTCTGAAAATGAACAAACACAGACTGAACTTCAGATTTGTACTTAAGAAAATAAAGCCATGTATATCGAGAAAAGGCATTCGTAAACACAACATAATACTTAAAACCATTAGACACTAAAGGGGCTGGCCCCAAACATCAGCAATAACAAGCTCAAGAGGCTGAGTATACACAGTAGTAGAAGTGGGAAAGAGAAGCTTGTGAAATTTGCCAAGCTGACAAGCATTACACAAGGATGCAATTTTATTAGTAAGAAGTGAAATAATACACTTATGAAGAACATATGCAAGAGCAGCCATACTAGGGTGTCCAAGTCTCTTATAACAAATATCAACAAAATTTAGGTTTGCAAAATTTAAATTTCCAGAAGTAGACAAACATAGAGAATCACAATAGGAGGAACAAGGAGCAATATTGAAGGAAACAAGTGCAAACTTGTACAAGCCTCCTTCTTCATAACCATGATGCAACACCTTATTTTTACGCAAATCTCAAACTTGACAGAAATTGGGAAAAAACTCTAAAGACACACCATTGTCCTGTGTGAACTTTGACACAGACAAGAGATTTTTAGTGATGTTAGGAACAAATAATAAGTTTTTCAAATGTAAAGTTTTATGAGCTGTAAGCAAAGAAGATTGTCCAGAAAAATAAATGGGAAGAACATTACCATTTCCTACTTGAACACTACCAGAAGCAGGAGTGACAATCTCAGGCAGCATATTGTGCAAATTATTGGTGATATGGCGGGTGGCTCCAGAGTCCGGAAACCAAGCATTGTCATCAAGAACCTCAGGGGAGGCAACATGAGCCTGGACAGTGATGGGCTGAACCAAAGACTGGGGAGAAACAATAGAGGAATGTTGAACAACAGGTGGAGAGAATGCATAAAATTGTCCTTGCAAATTGTTTGCATAATGAGCATTTGGGGCAGCAACATAGTGATGAATAAAACTGGGATACAGAGAAGGTGGAGCAGATGGCAAAACATAAAAGTATCCCTGAGTCAGATTCACAATAGGGGTAGGTGAGTAAAAAATAGGATAATAAGTAGAAACAGAGGGTGAACTTGTAACAGAAGATTGAGAAGCAAGCACTGCAGTATGAGCTTAAGCTGAAACTAAAGGGGAATTAGAGACAGAAGAGAAATCAATATTTTGAGTGTGTCGAGAGGACTCATTCTTGAAATTCAAGTCAAAACAAAAATAACAGCTCTCTACCAAGTGTCCCATCCGTCCATATAACTGACATTGAGGTCTAGAGGACCTACCTATACTACGACCTCTACCATTGTTCTGAAAAACACATCCATTGTCCTGAGAAGGATTAGCAAAATTCTGAACATAGTTAGATGTAAAACTAGTAGAATCAGTGACAGGACGAGCAACATGAGATTGAGACACATGGGGAGTTACAGTATTCTGAGCTACAATATTGAGAGCAAAAACAGTTATAGGACTATGAAGAGTAGAATGTCTAGCATCAGCATCAAGAAGAATAACACTAGCATTTTCAACAGAAGACACTACAGAATCAGTTGTAAGAACAGTGATAACTGACTCATACTCTAGTGGTAAACAATTGAGGATGGCAGTGACATGCTTATGCTCAGAAATTATTTCCCCACATTTAGCAAGGTTATCACGCACAGATTTAACTTTCAACAAAAACTCCTTCATGCTCAAATTCCATTTCTTTTAATTATGCAATAACCTCCTAAAGTACATTAACCTAGAAGTAGTTTTTCCATTATAGGTCCTGTGAAAAGTATTCTAAATTGCAGAGGCAATATTAAAACCTATCAATTGAGGCAAAACACTCTCACTAACAGTAGAGAGAAGCCAGGATGCCAAGGCCTCATCCTGTTCCTCAAAGACTTCAAAATTAGGATTTATTTTGACTTGATTATCACGTTTAATGTACACAAGAGGAGGAGTGACATTACTATCAATATATTTTAAGAGCTTGTGTGTTTTAATAGTAAGATACATCTGTTGATGATATAAGAGATAATTGTGATCATCCAATACGACATTAATCTTCTTGGTAGAGAATAATCGAGATGATGCTACTCTATTTTCAGAATTTGCAGAGCTTATATCAGTAACTAGTGGCGTATTATGACCAGTTTCCCCAACATTATTGTCACCCGTATCCCCAGGAGAAATAGTAGTCTCAGGTAAAGCCATGAAGGAACACTTAAACAATCAGCAACACAAATCACACCCAAATCACGAAACCAAAACAAATCAAGCAACAAAACAGACTCAAGAGGAAGATCAATCGACAAGAAACCAGCAAAACTAGGAAAAACGAAGATCAACCGACAAGATAGAGAGAAAAAGACCGGATCTACACCACTCCATGTCGAAAGAAAGAAAAACCAGCCAGAAAATCCAAAGAAAAAATAGAAGAGAATGCAAGATGCAGCCAGAAAACCAGATTTAAAAGGTAAATAAGCAATCTCACCAAAAACGCCAGCAAAAAACGAGAAGAAAACAATGAACCACCGTGACAGTAGCACCGACGACGAACCCTCACAGCAACAATTGATCAGCAAGAAACCTCGCAGCGCCGCAACAAAGAGAACTCAGCTCCAACAACCGTCATCGGAAAATGTAACAATCTCTGATACCATAATAGATTCCGATGAACCTAGTGTGGAGCTATCGAAAGGTTAGGGAAACTGAAAAGAAAAGAATTAAAGAAAAAAATCTAAACAAACTTTTATCTGAAATTAATTGAGCTTAAACTTTTACAACTGTTGATGGGCTTTTATAATGACCCAAAAGCTATGTTGTTACAATTTGTTATCAGGCCGTTGGCCATAACAGAATTTGTTATAAGCCCAATATAGTTACTCTATTAGTGTGCACGATGTGTGTGCAATTAACTTTTAGGTTGTGCAAAACAGATATTCATCCTATGAGACTCGGATTAAAAGGGTTAAGAATATGTATTGACGTATATTATCTTGTAATTACCTTAAAACTATTAAAAAATAAGTTTAAAAATAAAGTTCTGATTTAAGAAATGACCGAAAAGTCAAAGGGCCCGAAATATTTAATCAAAAGATCAGGTTGAAAGGGCAATGGCAGCTGATTTCCATGCTTACCTCTCAACTTCTCTTCTCCGTCGGCATTGCTTTACACCAACCAAATATTCATAGAAGTTTCCACTAATCCATGCATTTCGCCATTATTATTATCTTTTTTTCTTTCGGAATATTAAAATATGTACAAGTAGTATGGAATGTAATACTTCTTTATTTAATAGAAAAACAAATCGGAAGATATATATATCATATTTTAAATTTTCGTTCATGAAATTAATGGCATGTTATTTGAACTTATATTTTTATGTATATTACAATAATAATTATGTCAATTAAATTAGAACTTAATCGACTAAATTATACATAAGCTTTAAACCTTGATGTTTACGAATTTTATAAATATTTGACGCAAATCTTATTGTTGATTGAAATTTATGATGATATAAAAACAAGTGGGTGTCAATAATCAAATAGATTAGTTTGGTAATTAATCCACGATGTTGATTTAAGTTAATCCAAGGATTTAATTATCGTAAGACAAGGTTCATATGCCAAAATTCACCTACTCTTCAAAAAGCATTAATTAGTTTTAGAAGAGTGATATATTTGTTACTAAATTTATAATTAAACGACATTCAGTGTTTTAAAGGGTAGTTAAAAATAATATAGTTACTAAATTAAGAAGATTTCTTGTATTTAACATATTACATCAACTAATTAAATAATGATGAGTTTAGAACGAGCGACGCACACTACTAACGCAACACACCACTGTACACCATTAAAATTTTAGTGACTCTTAAATTATTATTAAAAATATCAAGGATTGAACATGCAATTAAAATTATTTCAAAGCAAAATTAGAATTTTGATTTAATAAATCATTCATATTTGTTTTATAGTATTTTTAATTAAAAATATTAGAATCAAATCCTTTATCATTCACAAACCCTAACCTCAAGCTCTAATTTTATTTTCTTTTAGTCGTTGTCACCACCGCTATTGTCACTATTGTTGAACCTTCTCTACTGACGGAATTTGGGGTTATCTTAATTTTTTTAAAAAAAATTGGAGGCTTAAACAAAAATTTCAAAAATTTAGAGGGTTTAGCTCAAAATTTTAATAATTTTGAGAGAATTAATAAGAACTTTTAAAAAATTTGAGGGGAAATTTAATTAAAAATATTTAAAATTTTAAAGTTTAATATAAATTTTTAAAAATTTAAAGGATCAAATTAAACATTTTAAAAAATTTAAGAGAAAAATCTGAATTTCCTAAAACTGAGGGGGGGGCATATTGTCATGATCGACTCTTCTTGTGTTGCGATCCGACCATGACAAGGCTATCGAAGACCGAGCAGATGCGGGCCGAGTGATGATTCAAGCAGTCCCTAAGGAGCTATCAAGGCCAGGATGCGAGTCAAGGTGCTTTTCGAAGGCGACGGGGCCCTGTTCAGAAAAGTGTCCCGTTTCGAGCATTCCAACGTCTACTGCGAGCATTCCTGGTATGTTTTATTAGCTCTTTAGGGGGAAGTGATTGGGTGTCAGGTCTCCACCCTCCCCCTCGCCATGGGCTAGCAGCCGAGCGGCCATGGTGTAAGTGACCCTCTCCTAGGCTCGAGTGGGGCCTAGGTGTGCGGGCATCGGGGCCAAGCGGTTGGCACGATGTCTCCCTCGGGTGCTGCTCGAGGGACGGTTTAGGGCCAGAGGGCCCCATATCGCGCCCTGTCCGGAACCCGGGGGTTGGCTACTAGCGTTCGCTAGGCCCTGCGGGATTCCAAAGTGGATTGGCGTGTGGCTAGATGGATAATGAGATGACGCTTCCGTGAAAAGACCGTGAGAATTGGATCGAGTAAGGCTGACTCGACTAGGATGTGTTCCTTTTCGAGTGCCGCACGGCATGCCGATCGGGCTGGGACGGCATGACCGTGACATGTGGTATCAGAGCCCGGCTAGTAAGCCTGAC
The DNA here is from genome assembly GCA_030270665.1 of Hibiscus trionum. Lineage (NCBI taxonomy): Eukaryota > Viridiplantae > Streptophyta > Magnoliopsida > Malvales > Malvaceae > Hibiscus > Hibiscus trionum. The sequence continues at coordinate 442,359 of BSYR01000033.1, read as the reverse complement.
CGTGGGATCGTGTTCTTGGCTTGTGAAGCCTTGTCGAGAATTGCGTTGCGAGCTTTGTGCTCTATAGTTGCTCCGCGCCGAGCGCTACTATGCTTGGAAGTAGGCAGGGTCGAATGGCGACCAGGCCAAGTGCTCTTTGGGTTGGAGTAGGCAGGGTGGGAAGGCTATAGCCAAGTGCTCCCAGAGGGGAGTAGGCAGGGTGGTCGAATTCCACGCCGAGCGCTTTGATTCAGGGAGTAGGCAGGATGGTGTCATGTCACGCCAAGCGCTCCATTCATAGAGTAGGGAGGGTGGTGCAACGTTACGCCAAGCGCTTCCAGAGGGAAGTAGGCAGGGTAACTGGTTATCTTGGCACAGTGGTGCCTGGTGATTTTAGCACAGAGGTGTCCCGTGGATATTGCACAGTGGTGCGTGCGAGTTTTTGCCTAGTGGAATCAGAACCCATGTGGTGTCTGTCGTTAACCACTATGGTTGTGTTGTGCAGAGGCACGTGTGAAATGTGTAGCTATGGGGAAATCAGTGCACAAAGGTGCCTGTCGTTAAACCCTATAGCGATCGAAGCATACGCGGTGCTCGATCTTGTTGCACAGTGGTGCATGTTGGGTAATTATCGGGCAATCACTGCACACGTGGTGCCTGTCGTTAAACTCGATAATTGACCTTGCGCAGTGGCGCGCGATAGCACAGTGGTGCTTACTAGATAATTCGAGTGGAATCAGTGTACAAGAGGTGCTTGTCGTTAACCATGACGATTATTCTAGCGTGGTGACGCTTGATATTTGTGGCACGGTGGTGCTTATTCTCCTTTGCAGGTTAAACAAAGTTGGCATTTGTGATGTAACGCGGTGGCGGTTGCGATATGAGGCACAATGGTGCCCAAATTGCAGTTGAGAGCGTTGTGTCGCTCTCTTTGACGCGGTGGCGTCTGTGATTTAAAGCACAGGGGTGCTCAGTTGGGTTTCCGGGCGACGCTCTCTTGTGGCGAGCAGTATGGACGGGTCGACAAGGATATGTGTTTTCAGTACTGGTGCTCCCTTGTCGCTCAAGAGGGATAGTCCGTATCGCATGATATCTGCTGGTAATGATGATGGATAGAGTGTGGTGCTTGATAAGTGTTTAATACTTTCCTTCAGGTTAAAAGGGGAAGGTATTTCTTAGTTGCAAGACATCGGTCTAAAACGTGAAGGAAAGCTGGGGCGGCTTGGATTAGTTGCTATAATTACCGAGAGTTCGGGGGGGGCAAGGTTCTGGAGTCCTGGTCCTCAAGGGGTACGGTTTTACCTGTCAGTGAAAAGTGAAAGATATGGTAGACTCGTTTCTTATACGAGGGCAAGGGGAAAGAACACCTACGTTTTCCGAACCCTCCATTGCAGTGATGGAGCGATGGCGATGATCCTACAACTGAGTCATGGGTATGCCCTCTAATGCTGGTGGGCAATTTGTGTGTGTGTAAAAGCGTGCGCAACGGGAATCATAAGAAAATCGATTATGTTGAAGGATGAAATGGGAGAGGAGCTGTGAGCTATGTGGAAATTTTCTCCACCTCTGGTCATTCCTCTAATCGCTATAATCGTCCTTATAGACCAGAAAGAATGTGTTGGGAGTGGCATTTCAAGACATGATATCTATGGAAATAAATGGTATTTTGGCATGGCAAAGACCACATGAGTCTTGATGACCTTGTTCCGGATAAGGTCGGGGGATACCTTCTTGGCAAAGGGAGGATACGGTTCGCAGAGTAAAACCATTATAGTGAGAGGAACAAGTGGGGTGGAACTGAGTCATCGTTGTCATTAACTTAGTAGACCGCCCAAGATGTTCTATTGTGGGGTGCGGCCTAGTATAACTGGGTAATGAAGGAGTACCTATAGAAAACTTTCCCTCGGAATGGGTAAACAAGCGGCGTTAAGGTTGGACACGGGTCTCACAAGTCAGATGGAGGATGTTGGTTGATTTATTACCAAAAAGGTTGTCGGCAAAGACGTGGAAGTTGGGTTACAAGACTAGCCACTCGGGGTGGTGAAAGTCCATGGACCAGTTGGTGTAGTTGGTTGTATGACTCACGGGAATTCTTCATGACAAAGACGTGTTTTCGAGTGGGTTGCCTGACCTTCTTCTTCCGGTGGGGAGACATACCTTCCATGATGACCCTTCCCTAGCTTTGGGGTAGGCATCATGCTCCCAAAGTGTATTCCGAGATGTTGAGCCAGATCGTTCAAGGGAGGAGCAGTGTTGCTACCTCTGAATTGGTTAATGAGTTTTCAAGAAGATGTTTGAACGTGGGAATTACCGGGTTTACCAGCGCAAGAGTCAGTTCAGTGAATTGAAAAGGAGGGGCACCGAAGCTACCGCTTTTACCCCTCAAGGAAACAGGGTGGCTAAGTCGTTAACAGAAATGCCTTTCAGAGTGGACGCGCTGAAGCGTGCCTTTTCTTGTGGGAGCTAGGCGAGGAGCCCTATTATTCTGTAAGTTAAATTTGATTTTATTATTATATAATTGAACTAACCAATGCTATGGTCAGTTTTGTTGTGAGTTGTTGAGACAGGTATTTCACTGTCAAAACTTTATGGGAACTTTATGGCCATCTTATGAGAACTCGACGGCCCTATGTGCGGGTACTTTAGAGGAAGACTGATGGACATGTTACGAGTTGCGGATGCCTTATTGTGATACCACAAGGAGCGGTGTCACACAAATATTACACCCTAATTCTAGGTAACATGGTCAGGGAGGACAACCCGTCGGTTGACAAGTTCAACTGCTTTGGCTTGATGGCATGTTAATGGATTCGGCAACACGCTCAGTCGAAGACCTTTATGCGACTAACTAGAGGCCCTGAATGGGAGATGGGCGGCTAAACAAAACCCAAAAGTGCATCACCCTTGGTATGTCGTCAGTTGGCGAGAGTTTGGTGTCCTACCAAGGTCTTCAGTGTAGTTAGAACGCACAAGTGAGACACCAATTGGAGATCGGCCACACCTGCCCATGGGTGGGTATGGTGTTGTGGCATAAGGGGAAAATTGTTTACTCGTGGAGCGCTGTACAAGGGTGCCAAGGAGATCGAGAGCGGGCCAGTGGCACTTGACCCATAATTCCCTTTTGGGATAAATGAGCAAGAGTTTGAGAAACGAGACATGCATCGGGCATGGTGGAACAGTTGTGCTTCATGCCATGTGCATGGTGGAATGATTGTGTTCGATGCTGGGTGCATTGTGGAATGGCTAGGATTGATGTTGCGTGCTTAGTGATGGACAACATAAGCAAGGGTGCTTAGTCTATCTCTTTTAGCGCGGGGGTGCAGTGGGACTCAAAAACACTGTGGTGTTCCTTCTATATTGGTAAAGTGGTGCCGACATGGTTTTCAGGGTACATTGGTGCATTCAGAGAATATTGAGGAAGTAGTGGTGGCTTTCCAACCATCCAAAGAAATCGGTGTGTATGGGTTGTGCTTTATCGGACAGCTCGTTCTGTGCGTCGATGAGGGCATCGACAAATAGAGTGGGGGAGGATGGCCAGAGTTGGGTTCGTAAAGCTGGATAACATAAAGCTGGATGGATTGCCATGCTAAAGCTTGATGGATTGCCAGAGTAAAGCAAAAAACTGGATGACGCAAAGCTGGATAGCGTCAGAACGGTGGACCAGTGGCTAAGGCGCGTTGAGCGAGAAACAGAGCCTCTCTAACAAGATGGCAATGCCTTGTGAGGAAAGGCAGTGTTTTCCTTGGGATGTTTCTAGTATCACATGAGGGGTGTGCATACAGAAACACACTAAGGATTAGTCGTGGCACAAGTCAACGTGAACCAATCAGGTATCACATTAAACTTGTGTGAATATGATTATTACTGATGTATTCGCTTGCATATCTTGTAGTACAGGATATACAAAGACAGGCAAAAGAGACAAAGTGCTTTGATGTACAATGGCGGCAACTAGAGATCCCTTTACATCATTTAAGGGACATCGAGCTTGTGCTTGTGTTTTTTGGATAGTGGCTTCATGGTGGCACATTCTAGTTGGTAAATGTGTTTTATGCCGGGGAGCAGATCATTGCGTGACAAGACATAATCCGCTCGAATATGGCCAGATTGTTTGTGGGGTACAAGAGACTACAAGGCACATGTTCAAGTGGGTCTGTGGGTTGCTATGTCTGGTTTGCTCAAGCCATAATCAGTGTAAGAGTGTGGGAGCATGGGTTCGACATTCGAGTTTGAGAGAGGGGAAACACGGCATGATGGGTTCATGATCGGTCTTGATGATCACATGTGTGCAACGTGGTCATTAAGATATTGAGGGAATACATGATCGGGGCTTGGTTCATTTTGCTTAGAAGTTCAGATGTTGGGACTAGAGAAGCATTTGAGATCAGGCAAAGATCAAGGGCGAGCAACAACGGTTGCCCTAAATCGAATCATCAAGGGGTGAAGAGTTGAGGCAACATCGATGTGGACATCGATAGAGGAAGTGCGGGAGAATGTTGTCGTCATGTCTTATCACAGTGCATCGATGGGGACATCGATGGAGGAAGTGCGGGAGAATGTTAGGATCATCCGGTATTACAGCACATCGATGAGGACATCGATTATAGGGAGTGTGGGAGAATGTCATGATCGACTCTTCTTGTGTTGCGATCCGACCATGACAAGGCTATCGAGGACCGAGCAGATGCGGGCCGAGTGATGATTCAAGCAGTCCCTAAGGAGCTATCAAGGCCAGGATGCGAGTCAAGGTGCTTTTCGAAGGCGACGGGGCCCTGTTCAGAAAAGTGTCCCCGTTTCGAGCATTCCAACGTCTACTGCGGGCATTCCTGGTATGTTTTATTAGCTCTTTAGGGGGAAGTGATCGGGTGTCAGGTCTCCACCCTCCCCCTCGCCATGGGCTAGCAGCCGAGCGGCCATGGTGTAAGTGACCCTCTCCTAGGCTCGAGTGGGGCCTAGGTGTGCGGGCATCGGAGCCAAGCGGTTGGCACGATGTCTCCCTCGGGTGCTGCTCGAGGGACGGTTTAGGGCCAGAGGGCCCCATATCGCGCCCTGTCCGGAACCCGGGGGTTGGCTACTAGCGTTCGCTAGGCCCTTCGGGATTCCAAAGTGGATTGGCGTGTGGCTAGATGGATAATGAGATGACGATTCCGTGAAAAGACCGTGAGAATTGGATCGAGTAAGGCTGACTCGACTAGGATGTGTTCCTTTTCGAGTGCCGCACGGCATGCCGATCGGGCTGGGACGGCATGACCGTGACACATATCCCCTCCAATCATTCAAAGGATCCGTGATTGTATGCTAAGAACAAAGCCGATGCATGAAAGATAATCTCAAATGTATATATATTAAGAAAATTTTATGCTTAATGTCAAAATAAATGCCTAAACTATAATATTTTTTCCTTTTAATTGTTTAAATTATTTTTTTTGCTCTTTTTAGATGTTCAAATTATTCTGTTTTCTCCTTTTAAGTGTCTAAACTTTTTTTTGCCTCTTTTAGGTGCTCAAACTATAACACCCCTCACCCCGGATTAGGGGCAAGGAGCGTTATGTTAACATGTGACGGAATCGTATTAGGCAGCGGAAGTGGGTTAACAATTTTTCGTGTGATATTTTTTTATTCGAATACATCTATTCAAATTGCACTAATTTACAATCATTCATGTCATATATAAATTATACACATTTCATATCAATGTTTCGATCAAGGCTTGGTGGGCACATGTAATCCAATCACTTATCTTATGATGTATATAACATAATCTATTTTAATTTCTTTTCACATTCGATTATTCCATAGACATACTTCATTACATTCATAAATTAATTTCATTGATTTCAATTCATTTGGACACTACCCATAATCATTTACATTCGATTTACATGTTATCAATTAAGAGCAATTCTATGGTAATTCTAACCGATTCATTCATTATATATATATATATATCATATCCGATAATATCATCCATAGTGTTTTAGTTTCCCTTAATTACATATCAAAATGTAGGGAAACTTCTTATAAGTTTATACAATACTAAAGAAATAGTTCATGAACATGACCATCAGACCAAATTAAACTAACATGCTGAACGCTAGGCCACCCATCATGAGTACGACAAAGACAGGGAAAATCATACTTAAGCTTCGTACGAGTAGAATACGGATAGAGGTCAACGATGCTAGAACCTGAAATTTAGGGGAAGGAAGGAAAGGTTCGAGTGGTAAGTACTTCTCGTACTTAGTGAGGAAACCCTATTCTATTCGGTTTCCAATTTAAACATTATGATCAAACAATTAAATTTCACTTTGCACATTAGCTCATTCGAATGATTCAAGCAATATAATCAATCCACAATTAATAGTGCACCATAGAAATCATTCGAATATATACACCAAGGAGTCATGTAATTCTATTCGAATACATGCAAGTGATTACATATCATTCATATCATGAATACACATACAAGCCATGAAACCTGAATTAACTTCCAATTATCAAATTATCACAATTAAAGTTTCATAGCATATCAAGAATGACAAATCATGAAATTCAATATTTTATTCAAATGATCCAACAACCAATTTCATGAATTTACTTTCAATTTTCAGATTTCATTCCTTAAATTGTTCATTTAATTCATTTAGCAATGCCTTGGATAGTAGAGTATGCTAGGTAATCAAGTCACGTATAACAGAGGTTGTGAATCAAAATTCACCATGTAATAGGTACCACGTACCAAATCGTAACACATATAACATATCATAATGTCCGCAGACATTAAGCAAGAAGGTACACTTACGTACCACAATATCGAGTACACTAACGTACCGATTTTCTTATTGAGCTCAGACTCTAGGCTAGCCGTACTACCTAAACAGACTGTACACACCAAGGGCTTTGCATTTAAATCTTTAATTTAATCAGATACATAATCAATCAAATTTTCAGAAATTCTTAATTAATCATTTCAATTAATTGCTTATAATTCCAATTCCAATTCCATGTTATCACACATGATCTTATAAACATTTACAAGCTCAATTCACACATTTCAGCTCAGCATTCGAACAATCCAAGCTCATATCATATAATTCAGAATTTCATTTCATAGTTCAATACTCAATTGAACTTGTCAAACATAATTATAACATGTAAGAGTATTGCATACTCACATACTATATCACAACTTCATTGTTTCTACAAGAGATCAATATCACAATAAATTCCAATAATCAGCATGATTAATTCATCCAAAACAGTAAGATTAACCAAATATCAGATTCGGAATCAAACATATCAATCGTCAATTTAATTTCAATCACATATGCAACAAAATCGCATAACACAAGCATAAAATCCAGATTCCATTATTCCTTCTTCCCTTACTAAAATCGAATAATTAATTAGTCCAAATTGCATGCTTATCATAACTTAAAAATCAAATTAAGGCAGTTGGGATTAGTTTCACTCACAATTCGCCGAGCTAGTTTTGAATCCGTATGCCCTTCGCCCGATCTGAAGCTGATCCCGGAGTAATCTCTTCTTCTACCCTTTCGCTTCTAGGATCTAAGGCATTCAAGCCAAGCAATTAACAATTTTTCAGAACTCAATTTATGCAATTAGAGACTGAATTTTGCATTTTTATTCAAAATAGTCCCTATACTTTTACGGTTCGATAAGACTAATTTCCATTTTCCTAATTTCTTTAATTAATCACTTAAACTTTCAAATTGATCATTAAAATTGGTGGATTTCACATCCTACAGATTGTTAATCAATTTATTAACACTCCATTTAATCCAATTTTATATCTTTAATAATTCACAAATTCTTAATTTTTTTCTTCTTTTCATTTATACACATTTCTGACCACCTAATTTAATTCATTTCTTATTTCCTGTACACAACTCCAAATCGAACACCGTTTGTTCCTAAATTCAACTAACATACCCAATTTTAACATATCAAAAATTCAGGTCGAAAAACCTAGTAGATTATTTTCTACAATTTTACAAAGTTCACTGTCCAGCTAGGAGCATTACTGGACAGTTTTGCATGCTGTTCGAAATGGGTTTCCAGATTTTACCACAGTCATCAAAACTCCTTTTTACAATTTTTCTACCATTTTAGACATGTCAAGGTAGAACATATCAAAATTTCATCACTAAACTCTTACTAGTGAATTTTCTACAATTTTCTAAAGTTCACTGTCCATCTAAGAACAGTGCAGGACAGTTTTACATGTTGTTCGTATTAAGCTTCCAGATTTCACTAAAATGATCAAAACTCAGATTTATAATTTTTATACCACTTTATACATGTCAAAGTAGTACATATCAAAAATTCATCACGAATTTCCTATTAATTAATTTTCTATAATTTTTCAAAGTTCACTGTCCAGCTAGAAGCATTGCTGGACAGTTTTACATGTTACTCCATTTCACACTTCCAGATTTTAACACAGCCTTTAAAACCTTGTTTTATTATTTTTCTATGATTCTAGACATATTAAAGTGAAACATATCAAAAATTCAGATCCAAACTTCTATCATAACATTTTCTAAATTTTTTCAAAGGTGCATGTTATGAATCTTAACAAATCTGTCAACACACTTTGTATGTATGTTATTAATGTTTTATGACTCTTAATCCTTAAGGATTCATATATATTTCCATATTTCCAGCAACCATACTCAAGAACATCAGATTTATGAATTTCTAGACACCTTAGAACACATGATTTAATAAACCTTTTACCATAATCGAATTGAGAAGAGGATGATCTACTTACTTCCGATTTTTCCTTGATTTTTCTAAGTGTTTTTCACCACCATACATGCTCTTCTTCTTCTTCCTCAAGCTCTCAATTTTCTCTCAAGTTCTATGTGGTATTAATGGTGTGAAAAAGCAAATGGGATGAGTGAATTGAGTAGTGATGGCCGGCTAGGATATGTGAAAATGGGGGACAAAAATCAATTGGGATATGACTTTATGTCAAATCACCATAATTCTCACTTATTACCCATTTTAATAACACCACTTAGTATTAATAAATCATATATATTCTATAATTATACAATAATTTCATCCTATTAATAATGTAAATACATGTATTTCCATTTTAGCATGCAAATCCTTAACTTTTCCACCTTATTCGGTTTGGTCATTAAGCCTGTTGACCGAATTCTTATTGCACATTTCAGTTTGGTCCTTAATGAACCAAATTTCAAATTCGAAAGTTTAGGGATTTAATCTAATAATTCACTTAATTATTAATTTAGACCTCTAATCTTCTAAGCTAATTTTTGGGATGTTACATTTCTCTCCCCCTTAAAGAAAGAATTCGTCCCCGAATTCTTACCTGAATCGAACAATTGAGGATATTGGTTTCGCATCGTTTCCTCGGGTTCCCATGTTGCCTCTTCCATCTTGTGATTTCTCCACAAGACTTTAACTAGTGCAACATTTTTGTTCCGGAGTCTTTTAATTTCCTTATCTAGTATCTGAACCGGTTCCTCTTCATAGGACAAATCAGGATTTAGTTCTACTTCTTCCGGCTCTAAGATATGAGATGGATCGGATCTATACTTTCTGAGCATTGACACATGAAAGACATTGTGAATTTTATCGAACTCACTAGGGAGTGCAAGTCGATAAGCCACTGGGCCAATTCTTTCAGTGATTTCAAAAGGCCCAATAAAGCGAGGACTGAGCTTTCCCCTCTTTCCGAACCGAAACACTTTCTTCCATGGAGAGACTTTAAGAAAGACTTTGTCTCCCACGTTATGCTGGATATCTCTTCGTTTCAGATCAGCATATGCTTTCTGTCTATCGAAGGCTTGTTTTAAACGAGAATGGATGATTTGAACTTTCTCTTCTGTTTCTCTGAGCAGTTGTGGTCCCAAAACCTTATTTTCACCAAGTTCGGACCAACACAGAGGTGTTCTGCATTTTCTGCCATACAATGCTTCAAAAGGAGCCATCTGAATAGACGACTGATAGCTATTGTTGTAGGAAAATTCAACTAAGGGTAGGGATTTCTCCCAATTCTTCCCAAAGTCAATTATGCAAGCTCTAAGCATGTCTTCGAGAATCTGAATTACTCGTTCAGACTGACCATCAGTTTGCGGATGGAAAGCTGTGCTTAGATTCAATTTCGTTCCCATAGCTCTCTGTAATGTTTTCCAAAATCTAGAAGTAAATCTTGGATCACGATCAGAGACAATGGAGATAGGAATTCCATGTAGCCGGATTATTTCTTGAATATACAGATTGGCCAAGGTCTCCAAACTGTAATTGATACGAATAGGAATAAAATGTGCCGATTTGGTGAATCGGTCAACAATCACCCAAATAGCATCATATTTTCTGGGAGAACAAGGAAGACCAGTCACGAAATCCATAGTAATTCGTTCCCATTTCCAATGTGGTAGTACAAGTGGTTGGAGTAGTCCGGTGGGAACTCTATGTTCAGCTTTGACTTTCTGACAGTTTATACATTTGGATACGAAATCATTGATAGCCGCTTTCATACCAGACCACCAATACAAAGATTTGAGATCTTTATACATCTTAACCGATCTAGGGTGGACCGAGAAGGAACTCTGGTGTGCTTCTTCCAGAAGATCTCTTTTCAAACTTTCATCATTTGGAACACATATTCTATCTTTGAAGTAAAGGAGACCGTTTGTATGAATACGGAATCCTTCACCAGACTTTGTATCCAGTTTGGAAATAATATCCTGAAGTTCTGGATCAGCTTTCTGAAGATTTTCAATCCTTGAGATTAGACTGGATTGAATTTGAAGTTCGGACAGAAATCCTTGCTTCTGATATACTCGAAGATGAGCATTGATAGCAGTTGGAGCTACAAGAATAAATACCACTTTTTAATCAAAACTCTTATTATAGACACATTATTATTTATATTTTTTTAAGATTCAGAGATTAGAGATTTTACCCAATGTCGGTTTACGACTTAAGGCATCTGCAACCACATTGGCTTTTCCTGGATGATAGTCAATGACTAAATCATAGTCTTTCAATAACTCCATCCATCTGCGTTGTCTCAAATTCAGATCTTTCTGAGTCAGGAGATACTTTAGGCTCTTGTGATCGGTGAACAGATAACATTTCTCACCGTACAAGTAGTGTCTCCATATTTTGAGAGCAAACACGATTGCAGCAAGTTCGAGATCATGCGTTGGATAGTTCAATTCATGAGATTTCAGTTGGCGTGAAGCATAAGCTATCACATTATCACCCTGCATTAAAACACATCCAAGACCCGCATGTGAAGCATCACTGTATACAGTATAATCTTTGCCCAGTTCTGGTTGGATCAAAACTGGGGCATGAGTCAAGGCTGTTTTGAGTTGGTCAAAGCTTCTCTGTTGCTTGTCAGACCATTCAAACGGTTGTTCTTTACGAAGAAGTTTAGTCAAAGGTAAGGCTATAGAGGAAAACCCTTTGACAAACCTTCTGTAATAACCAGCAAGACCAAGGAAACTTCGTATTTCACTGACATTTCTGGGAGGTCGCCAATCCATGATTGACTGAATTTTCTTCGGATCAACTTTAATTCCTTCTGCAGAAATTACATGTCCAAGGAAAGAGACTTCCGATAACCAGAACTCGCACTTGGAAAATTTTGCGAATAACTGGCGTTCCCGGAGAGTTTGCAAAACAATACGGAGATGATCAGCATGTTCTTCTTTGTTGCGAGAATAAATGAGAATGTCATCAATGAAGACAACTACAAATTTATCAAGATAGGGCTTGAATACTCTGTTCATAAGATCCATGAATGCCGCCGGAGCATTTGTTAATCCGAAAGGCATTACTAGAAATTCATAGTGGCCATAACGAGTTTGGAAGGCTGTTTTTGATACATCCTCCTCTTTGACTCTCATTTGATAGTATCCAGATCGCAGGTCGATCTTTGAGAATACTGAAGCATCCCTAAGTTGATCAAACAGATCTTCTATTCTTGGGAGCGGATATCGGTTCTTGATTGTGATCTTGTTCAATTGACGGTAGTCAATGCAAAGACGCATTGTTCCATCCCTTTTTCTTTACAAATAGAACAGGTGCACCCCAAGGAGAAGTGCTGGGTCGAATGAAACCCTTGTCCTGAAGTTCTTGAAGTTGTTTTTGCAATTCTTTTAACTCAAGAGGTGCCATCCTGTACGGAGTGATAGACACCGGATTTGAGCCAGGCTGTACATCAATCCCGAATTCAACTTCTCTAGTCAGAGGGAGACCAGGTAGTTCCTCGGGAAATACATCAATGAATTCAGAAACAACAGGTATTTCAGACATTCCAAATTCAATTTGATCTCGTAAGACCATGGATGCAAAAATGGAAGTGGGCTTTTTATCAATTAGGAGTATGGATTCCTTTCCTAAACCCTGAAGATACAGTCTTTTATTTTGACAGTCTACCCAAGCCTCATGTTTACTTAACCAATCTAAACCCAGAATTAGATCGAACTCACAGGAGGGTAATATGTAGAGATCAATAAGGAATGGCAAATTGCTAATATGCAATGAACAATTTCTACATATTAGGTTTATGTTCGAAGTTCCTCCTAAAGGGTTTGAGACTATCAAACTTGTTTTCACATTTTCAGGTTCTAATTTCAACCTTTTTACAACAGATAGACATGTGAATGAATGAGTGGATCCCGAATCTATTAAAGCATAAACATGATGTGAGTTTAGCTCAACGGTACCTGCAATCACTTCAGGAGACTCTTCATCATCTCTACCACGAATGTGGTAAACTCTAGCAGGTGCTCGAGATTCCTGATGAGTAGTAGCATTGGAATAAGTTCCCTTGCCTTTCTTCTGATAACTCGGCTGGGCTGACTTGGCATTCCTAATCCGATTAGAGGATGTCGGACTAGGAACTGCAGTGTTACGAGCTGGCATAGATTCATGCTTTTGAGGACAATCTTTGATGTAGTGATCATCACCACCACAAGCATTAACAGAGATTTGCCTGAAGTCTGCACTGACCTCGATGTGGTTTCTGACAGAACTTGCAAGGAGGAATCTTTTCAGAATTTCCCGAACTATTAACAGACATTGTAGGTACTGAGGATCTGATCATTGTGGCTGGTTTAGAAGTATAATTGCTCCTCGGAGCAGAAGTGAAATTAGAAGACCCTTCTTTCTGAAATTTGGGCTTCTTGAACTGCCATTGAGACTTGTCATCTCGTTTCTGCTTTTTGTCAGGTCTATTGCCCCCTTTTCGCTTTTCAGCAGCTTTCATTCTAGCTTCGGTTGCAATAGCCCGATTAACAAGATTCTGGAAATCATTGATTCCCAAAGCAGTGAAGATTGGACTCAGTTCATCATTCATGCCTTCAATGAACATTCGGCATTTATCAGCTTCAGTTTTGATGTATTCTGCACCATATTTGCAATACTTGCAAAAGTCTGCAACGTACTGCTCAATAGGACGGTTGGCTTGTTTAAGGTGCAAGAACTTCTTTCTTCTTTCAGCTAAGTACTGTTCACTGATGTACTTCTTTTTGAACTCTTCGAGGAAGAATTCCCACATCACCAGTTCAGTCGGAACAGTAAGGGTAGTGGTTTCCCACCAATTCATAGCCTCATCAGCTAACAGAGCCACAGCACACTCCAATTTGTGATCATCGGAGCACTGTAATTGTCTGGTTACCACATTGGTGGTGTTTTCAAGCCAGTACTCAGCATCTTCTGGTCTTTCTTCATTAGCACCAGTAAAGGTATAAGCTCGATGCTGAGAAAGCTTATCTATCGGGGCTCTGCTAGGTGCAGTAGGGACAGAAACAGCAGGTTGTTCTTGTTTCAGATTTGTCAGAAGTTGATTGAACATCTCCTTCATGCTGAGGAGACATTCCCTTTGGGCAGACTGAACCATAGGATTTTCAGGTGGAGGTTGTTCGGTATTCTGAACAGGTTCTTTATCAGATTGCTCAATGTTCTGAACAGGCTCTATAGGGATCCGTTCAGTGACTTGAGTAGGCTTTTTGGCAATTTGCTCGGAAGTCTGAGCAGGCTCTTTGTTTCTCTCCTTTCTCGGAGTTTCAGTTCGAGCAGGAGAATTATCACCCAATCTCACACTATCACCTTCGCTCGAAGATTCGTGCGAGCTCCCATTCTTTGGGTCTTTTGGGTCCGTCATATTCTATCATTCAGTCAAATAACAGAAGATCAGAAAGCTCAGTATAGATATCTTATCATACAATACATGGGTGGCATACCTAAACAATGCAGATGCATACAGACTCGATTAAAATTTTTAGGACTTAACCTAAAAAGCTCTGATTACCACTTTATATAACACCCCTCACCCCGGATTAGGGGCAAGGAGCGTTATGTTAACATGTGACGGAATCGTATTAGGCAGCGGAAGTGGGTTAACAATTTTTCGTGTGATATTTTTTTTATTCGAATACATCTATTCAAATTGCACTAATTTACAATCATTCATGTCATATATAAATTATACACATTTCATATCAATGTTTCGATCAAGGCTTGGTGGGCACATGTAATCCAATCACTTATCTTATGATGTATATAACATAATCTATTTTAATTTCTTTTCACATTCGATTATTCCATAGACATACTTCATTATATTCATAAATTAATTTCATTGATTTCAATTCATTTGGACACTACCCATAATCATTTACATTCGATTTACATGTTATCAATTAAGAGCAATTCTATGGTAATTCTAACCGATTCATTCATTATATATATATATATATCATATCCGATAATATCATCCATAGTGTTTTAGTTTCCCTTAATTACATATCAAAATGTAGGGAAACTTCTTATAAGTTTATACAATACTAAAGAAATAGTTCATGAACATGACCATCAGACCAAATTAAACTAACATGCTGAACGCTAGGCCACCCATCATGAGTACGACAAAGACAGGGAAAATCATACTTAAGCTTCGTACGAGTAGAATACGGATAGAGATCAACGATGCTAGAACCTGAAATTTAGGGGAAGGAAGGAAAGGTTCGAGTGGTAAGTACTTCTCGTACTTAGTGAGGAAACCCTATTCTATTCGGTTTCCAATTTAAACATTATGATCAAACAATTAAATTTCACTTTGCACATTAGCTCATTCGAATGATTCAAGCAATATAATCAATCCACAATTAATAGTGCACCATAGAAATCATTCGAATATATACACCAAGGAGTCATGTAATTCTATTCGAATACATGCAAGTGATTACATATCATTCATATCATGAATACACATACAAGCCATGAAACCTGAATTAACTTCCAATTATCAAATTATCACAATTAAAGTTTCATAGCATATCAAGAATGGCAAATCATGAAATTCAATATTTTATTCAAATGATCCAACAACCAATTTCATGAATTTACTTTCAATTTTCAGATTTCATTCCTTAAATTGTTCATTTAATTCATTTAGCAATGCCTTGGATAGTAGAGTATGCTAGGTAATCAAGTCACGTATAACAGAGGTTGTGAATCAAAATTCACCATGTAATAGGTACCACGTACCAAATCGTAACACATATAACATATCATAATGTCCGCAGACATTAAGCAAGAAGGTACACTTACGTACCACAATATCGAGTACACTAACGTACCGATTTTCTTATTAAGCTCAGACTCTAGGCTAGCCGTACTACCTAAACAGACTGTACACACCAAGGGCTTTGCATTTAAATCTTTAATTTAATCAGATACATAATCAATCAAATTTTCAGAAATTCTTAATTAATCATTTCAATTAATTGCTTATAATTCCAATTCCAATTCCATGTTATCACACATGATCATATAAACATTTACAAGCTCAATTCACACATTTCAGCTCAGCATTCGAACAATCCAAGCTCATATCATATAATTCAGAATTTCATTTCATAGTTCAATACTCAATTGAACTTGTCAAACATAATTATAACATGTAAGAGTATTGCATACTCACATACTATATCACAACTTCATTGTTTCTACAAGAGATCAATATCACAATAAATTCCAATAATCAGCATGATTAATTCATCCAAAACAGTAAGATTAACCAAATATCAGATTCGGAATCAAACATATCAATCGTCAATTTAATTTCAATCAGATATGCAACAAAATCGCATAACACAAGCATAAAATCCAGATTCCATTATTCCTTCTTCCCTTACTAAAATCGAATAATTAATTAGTCCAAATTGCATGCTTATCATAACTTAAAAATCAAATTAAGGCAGTTGGGACTCTAATCCCAACTCTAAAAATCGTTTCACTCACAATTCGTCGAGCTAGTTTTGAATCCGTATGCCCTTCGCCCGATCTGAAGCTGATCCCGGAGTAATCTCTTCTTCTACCCTTTCGCTTCTAGGATCTAAGGCATTCAAGCCAAGCAATTAACAATTTTTCAGAACTCAATTTATGCAATTAGAGACTGAATTTTGCATTTTTATTCAAAACAGTCCCTATACTTTTACGGTTCGATAAGACTAATTTCCATTTTCCTAATTTCTTTAATTAATCACTTAAACTTTCAAATTGATCATTAAAATTGGTGGATTTCACATCCTACAGATTGTTAATCAATTTATTAACACTCCATTTAATCCAATTTTATATCTTTAATAATTCACAAATTCTTAATTTTTTTCTTCTTTTCATTTATACACATTTCTGACCACCTAATTTAATTCATTTCTTATTTCCTGTACACAACTCCAAATCGAACACCGTTTGTTGTTAAATTCAACTAACATACCCAATTTTAACATATCAAAAATTCAGGTCGAAAAACCTAGTAGATTGTTTTCTACAATTTTACAAAGTTCACTGTTCAGCTAGGAGCATTACTGGACAGTTTTTCATGCTGTTCGAAATGGGTTTCCAGATTTTACCATAGTCATCAAAACTCCTTTTTACAATTTTTCTACCATTTTAGACATGTCAAGGTAGAACATATCAAAATTTCATCACTAAACTCTTACTAGTGAATTTTCTACAATTTTTTAAAGTTCACTGTCCATCTAAGAACAGTGCAGGACAGTTTTACATGTTGTTCGTATTAAGCTTCCAGATTTCACTAAAATGATCAAAACTCAGATTTATAATTTTTATACCACTTTATACATGTCAAAGTAGTACATATCAAAAATTCATCACGAATTTCCTATTAATTAATTTTCTATAATTTTTCAAAGTTCACTGTCCAGCTAGAAGCATTGCTGGACAGTTTTACATGTTACTCCATTTCACACTTCCAGATTTTAACACAGCCTTTAAAACCTTGTTTTATTATTTTTCTATGATTCTAGACATATTAAAGTGAAACATATCAAAAATTCAGATCCAAACTTTTATCATAACATTTTCTAAATTTTTTCAAAGGTGCATGTTATGAATCTTAACAAATCTGTCAACACACTTTGTATGTATGTTATTAATGTTTTATGACTCTTAATCCTTAAGGATTCATATATATTTCCATATTTCCAGCAACCATACTCAAGAACATCAGATTTATGAATTTCTAGACACCTTAGAACACATGATTTAATAAACCTTTTACCATAATCGAATTGAGAAGAGGATGATCTACTTACTTCCGATTTTTCCTTGATTTTTCTAAGTGTTTTTCACCACCATACATGCTCTTCTTCTTCTTCCTCAAGCTCTCAATTTTCTCTCAAGTTCTATGTGGTATTAATGGTGTGAAAAAGCAAATGGGATGAGTGAATTGGGTAGTGATGGCCGGCTAGGATATGTGAAAATGAGGGACAAAAATCAATTGGGATATGACTTTATGTCAAATCACCATAATTCTCACTTATTACCCATTTTAATAACACCACTTAGTATTAATAAATCATATATATTCTATAATTATACAATAATTTCATCCTATTAATAATGTAAATACATGTATTTCCATTTTAGCATGCAAATCCTTAACTTTTCCACCTTATTCGGTTTGGTCATTAAGCCTATTGACCGAATTCTTATTGCACATTTCAGTTTGGTCCTTAATGAACCAAATTTCAAATTCGAAAGTTTAGGGATTTAATCTAATAATTCACTTAATTATTAATTTAGACCTCTAATCTTCTAAGCTAATTTTTGGGATGTTACACAAACTATCTTCTTCTTTTTTTCATTTTAAGGTCAAACTGAAGGACTTACTTTGACTAAAAATGATAGTTTAGGTACATACTTTGACCAAAAAATGATAATTTGGGCACTTAAAAGAGGCAAAAAAAAAAGTCTAGACACCTAAAAGGATAAACGGGATAGTTTGAGCACCTAAAAAGAATAAAAAATAATTTAGGCACCTAAAAAGGAGAAAACGAGATAATATGGACACTTATTTTAATATTAAACCAAAGTTTTATAGACGACAACACAAAAGATTTGTCCAAAGTGAGCGATGGTTTCATTGTGCAAATTTTCCCGTAGAGAAAGGGTTACGGTAGTGACCACGACGGCAACAATTGCTAAAAAAGAAATTAAGGGTTGAGGCTAGGGTTTGTAGATGATGGAAGATTTGATTTTAATATTTTTAATTAAAATAATATTAACAGATATGAATGATTTGTTAAATCAAAATTCTAATTTTGTTTTGAAATATTTTAATAATATGTTCAATTCTTGAGATTTTTAATAATAATTTCAATAATGTTTGCGGTATATGACAATGCATTGCGCTATTGGTGTGCAACGGTGTGCGTCGCTCATTTAAAAATTTTCTTTCAAATAAAAATAATTATATTCTTTAATAAGTAAAACTTTCCCAAGTTTTATAACCTCAATCTAACTTTTTCTTCTTTAGTTTGATTTTATATTAAGTAGAGAGATATTACATTTTCAATACAAACATCAAGATTTGAACTTGTATAAGATGAGACACTATAAGCATCATTGACCACTCAGCCAATAGGTGGATTTTATTTTTAATTTGGTTTAGTTAAAGTTAAATGATATTTTGTTTTTTGAAATTGTATTTTATTATCAATTTAATATTTACAGAAGTTTTAGTTCAATTTTACTTATTAACTTTTTAACTATGATGTACGTCACCTTAATCTATTTTTCTATTACAAACAAATCTATATGATGTTATAAGAACATGTCACTCGACGCAAAATATATACTACTTTTGAAAACTTCAACAAAAAAATCGTAACAAAACTTTAAACTAAAAGAATCTCGTTTTTAATACTATTAGAAAGTTTTTCCAAATATATTATTGAAGTTTTAAAATATTTTTATGATTTTTCTTTTCAAAATTAACATATAATAAGTATCATGCGACACATTACTAGAATATCAAATGATTTTTTAATAGAAAAAAAAACTTGAATGACATACATCACAATTGAAAATTTCAAGAATCAAATGAATTCTTCAAAAATTAAAATAATAACAAAATACAACTTAAAAAACCAAAATATTAGTTAACCTTTTAGTTAATTTTAGGCATAATGTCAAAAAAAATACCCCTAACGTTTAATTGAATTGTCATTTTAGCTAGCCCATATTCTTTTTTAAGCAATTTAACCATTAACTTTTTATTTTAGGTCAAAATGGCCCCTTTGCGAATGGAAAATCTTAGTCAACTACGGTAAATGGCTTGAAATGACGTGGTAAACCTACATGACAGTGCATGCCGCGATATCAGTGTCATATAGGCATATATGCTGACTCTACCAAGTCATTTCAAGTCGTTTATCGTTAGTTGAGTAACAATTTTCATTCACGGAATGACTATTTTAACCCGAAATGAAACACTGAGGGTTAAATTACTTAAAAAAAAAGTGAAAAGAGGGGGGACAAAGTAACTATACAGTCAAACAATAAAATTATATTTTGACATTATGTCTTAATTTTAAAAAATGGGAAGATGATACGATAATCTTTTCATGAGATATAAAATGATGAAAAACACTATATGGTGAGGAGCACGATGGTGAATGGTTGGAGTCTGAAAGGATTAGAAAATTAATTAGTTTAAAAGTGATTAAGAAAGCCTACCTTACCTCTCTTCTTAATTTCCTTGAAAGAGTTGCATTTTTTTTTTAAAAAATGAAATAATTTTCCTTTTTTGTACATCAATTAATTTTCCTTTAAGGCAATACCATCCCATGCATTCACATAATCACATTCAATCCACACCCTAGAAAAACAAGAATAGAAGATATATGATCCTTTTTAGTGTCTTATTTATATCGCACATTAAAAAATTAAGTTTAGAATATATGAAATTAAGAGTAGAATGCATTTTTACATTTTATAGTGTATGATTTAAGATTTAAAATTTAAAGTTAAAGCTTAAAATTTATTTATTTTAATATTGACATAGAAAATGACCCCGAAAAAGGCATATGATTTAATACATATTTTCTTTTTCATTAACAGGTTTGATTAGCCTTTGTCGGTTGGATTAAAAAAAGAAAAGAAAAACTAAAACAATTATTCTACCAACCACTCCTTAATCAAACTTATGTCTTAATCGATGTAATCAAATTGATTTAGTATCATCAAGTGTTTGGATCAATTTAGACGAGATTAAAGATGGTAATTTGGATTATAGATTCAAACTTACAACAGTTTTTAATTCTTTTATTTTAAAACATTTCTGAAAATAAAATTTCTTTTTTTATTTTTGATTTAAGCCAGCTGATTTTATTTGAATTTAAAGTAACTCAAAAAAACAATAGAAAATAAAGAAAAGCAACAGACACACGCAAAGTCTATCAGTCCGGCCATATTCCCAAAAACTCCAATTTTAGGAATTAGAAAAGGGGAATGAAGAAATAGAAGTGAAGTTCCCCTCTGTCCTCTAAAAAACCTTCTCACGATGATGAGACCAGTTGCCGTCGATCATCTACCACCCGTGCCAATACCTCCGCCGGCGCATCCTCAACCCAAAACTGGTCATGCATGGAATTCAAATCCACCTTTGCCGCAGCATCGGCCGCTGTGTTCGCGCTCCGAGCGGTGAAGCGGAAAAGGTATTTCGTAAACTGGCGTTGAAGCAGCTTGACGGTAGCAACGATCGGACCAATTACAGAAAGGTCAATCGCCGGAGAAATCAATTTTGTGATTACCGACCGCGAATCACCTTCCAGAATCACCAAACGGAAACCTAGATCAGCCGCAAACTCTAAGCCATGCACCGCCGCTAGGGCTTCCGCCGCAAACGCCGATTGGACATTTAAGCTCCTCCGGCAACATGCTCCCAAAAGGTATCCTTCTTCATCTTGCACGATTACACCAGATGTTGAAGCTTTATCCGCTTGAGAATATGCTGCGTCTACATTGATTTTTACCATCGATGCAGGAGGAGGTGACCATTTCACCGGTAAGGAACTGATGGACGGATTTTTTGCCCGGGCCAGGGATGCAATTTCCAGTTCATAGCTCTGAACAAAGGTAAGCAGATCATCCCTTGATTGATTAATCCCCTCATGCCACAATTTGTTTCTGGAAAACCATATCGCCCATGTTGTTAATACAATAGTAGCTCTTCTCTGAATAGTACTGTTAGCAAAAAGCCATGCGAGCCATTCCTTGAAACACAACTGCTGAACTTGATTAGGCCAGGTAAAATTAAGCTGAGACCATATGCTAGAAGCAAAATTACAATCACGAAATAAATGTTCACAGTTCTCAACCCCCTGGTTACACCTAAAACATGTAGGATCTGTAGCCACGCGCTTAATGCATAAATTATGCTTTGTTGGTATGTAATTATGAATGAACTTCCAATTAGCTATACGAACCTTAGATGGACATTGCAAAGACCACAACTGCTTGAAGATTTCGTTATTCCGCACGGTGGATGACGTATCCTGTAGAAGAAATCTGTAACCACTTCGAACACTATAATGACCCGAGTGTTCACTCGACCAGACCCGGATATCCACCTCAGGCTCAGGTGGTGTAGGTGTAGCCAAAATTTCCGCAGCCTCACTCTGATTGAACGAAGCCATTACTAGGTCCTAGTTCCAACTAGTGGAATTAGGATACATTAGATCAGAAACCCAATTAAGGCCCATTATCCTTGTGGATTGGATTTTCCGAGGTGGGTAAGACGGTAACCATAGATCATCCCAGATAGAAATACCATTTCCTGACCTAACCTGCCAACGGAGGCCCATTTCTAGAAGGCCTCTTGAACTCCATATACTAAGCCATATTAAAGATGGCGAGGAGCCCAGCCGGGCCTTTAAGAAGTCCGAATTAGGGAAATATTTCGCGCGTAGCAGACGAGCAACAAGAGATGTTGGATTCGAAAGTAAACGCCATCCCTGCTTGGCCAAGAGAGCAACATTGAATTTGCAAAAGTCACGGAAACCCATACCCCCATCCTCCTTCAGCTCACAAAGGCTAGCCCAGTCACACCAGTGGATTCCTTTCTTACCTGGGCCCTTTTGCCACCAGAACTTTGGTTCTTTAGCCTCCAATGCCTTGCAAATGGTCTTAGGTAAAAGAAAACACGACATGGAATATAGAGGAAGTGATTGAAGAACTGATTTAATAAAAATTTCCTTACCCCCAGCAGAGAGATGCCTAACAGACCAGCCATTGGTACGTCCATCAAACTTATCGAAGAGTGCCGCAAAGGCCTGTTTCTTATTCCTCCCAACCACTGTTGGCAAACCCAAATATTTCTCCGGGCTTGACATGCTTGAAATGCCCAAAATACTCCTCACCTCATCTCTAACCTCCTCCTCCACATTCGTGCTAAAGAAAAGGCTCGATTTCTCGAAATTTACTAATTGGCCCGAACAATTCGCATAGTTATACAAAATTTCCTTAATATTCAGAGCCTCCATTGATGTAGCAGCTCCAAAGATGAGACAGTCGTCCGCAAATAAAAGATGGGAGACAGTAGGAGCAGAACGAGATATTTTAGCCCCACTAATCAACCCCTGATGGATTGCACCCCTTAGTAATGACGAAAGCCCTTCACTACAGAGAAGAAAAAGATATGGGCTTAGGGGATCACCCTGTCTATGCCCACGAGACGGTCTAAAGCATGAGCCCACCACACCATTTAAGACCACCGAATAAAAAATAGAAGACACACAGCGGTAGATCTTTAGAACCCATTCATCGCTAAAGCCCATCTTCCTCATTACAGCCCAAATGAACGGCCATTCGACCCTGTCATACGCCTTGCTCATATCGAGCTTAAGCGCGAAAGAGCCCTTTTTTCCATAATGCCTCCTCTGAAAAGAATGCAGAATTTCATATACAACAATCAGGTTATCCGTGATTAATCGACTAGGTACAAATGCAGTCTGAGATTCATCGATGCAGTAGTGAAGAACCTCTTGGAATCGAATAACCAACATTTTCGAAATAATTTTATATAATACATTGCATAGGCTGTTGAGAAATATTTTGATATAACAATTATGTGAAAAATGTTTTGGACTTGTTTAAAGATTTCAAAAATAATTCAAAAGTCCTTAAAACTTGAAAAATATGTTTAAAATATTTTTGACTTTGCACCTATATCGAATATATATTTTAAAGTCAAAAATTAGCCAAAATTGGGTTTTTGAGTGAAAGTTTCGAAACCATAATATAAGGTTTCGAAACCTCTCTGGGCAGTAAGCTATTGTTTTTTGAAACCTTAACAAAGGTTTCCATACCTCTGAGTAAGGTTTGGAAACCTTGGCACAAAGGTTTCCATACCTCTGAGTAAGGTTTGGAAACCTTGGCTCAAAGGTTTCGAAACCTTTACAAGGTTTCGAAACTTTGGCCCTGTAACGGCTCCAAACGGCTATAAAACGGCTAGTTTTTCAAATCCCCTCTTAAGGTTTCGAAACCTCTTCAAAGGTTTCGAAACTATTGTGCAGGTGAGCATTTAAAGCTCGACTTTAATGGCTTCCAACGGCTCCAAAACATCCCCAACGGCCATAAACGGCTAGATACTCATTCCACACTATATAAACACCCCAAGGACACTTGAAGATAGCAAGAAACAAGATCCAAGCTTAATGTTCAAGAGAAATCGAGTTTAAGTCTTTATCTTCTTCATTTCTCTTGTAAATATTGTATAGAGAGTGTTTTTCATTGTTTTTATTCTTTACACTCCTGTGAGCTCAATTCTCGTAAACACCCACCTTGTGAGGTATATTTGTTTACATCTTTCTACCCTTGTATAAGGAGAGGTTCTAGTTTAGCCTTGAGAGAAAAACTAGAGTTGGTTCTATCTTAGCCATTGAAAAGATAGGGTTGTAAGGTTACCCTTTGTCCTCAAAAGGAAGAATTCATTGTTGAGTGAATTGGGAAATCCTTAGTGGTGTGCTAAGGTAGTGGATGTAGACTCGGTTAGAAAGTCGAACCACTCTAAATCGCTCGTGCAAATTTTCTACCTTTCTTTCGGTTTTAGCCAATTCAACCACCAAGCAATTACAACCCTCCTTGACGGTTTCGGTGATCGATTCGAGCGTGCTAAAAAAACCCAACAATTGGTATCAGAGCCTCGTCTCCATCGAAGGACTAACATCCAGGAGCAAAGATCCAACGCTCGTAGTCCACCGTACAAGAAAATGGCAAGCGGTTCTACAATGATTTCATTTGAAGAAGGCCGCTCTATCATGTGTCCTCCTCTCTTCAAAGGAGAAGGTTACTTCCAATGGAGCAACATCATGAAGTATTTCATCCAAGGCTTCAACCTCGACATTTGGAGGATTATCAATGATGGACATTCGGAAGCTCCTAAGAAGAAGAAGAAAAGGAGTGTCAATGACACAAAGAAGGACCATCTCAATGCAAAGGCTATGCACATTCTTCTCTATGCCCTAAGTGAAGAGATTTCCAAGAAGGTCTCCCCATCCAAAAGTGCCAAAGAAATTTGGGAGAAGCTTGAGAAATTCTATGGGAAAGAAGAGAAGAAAGATGATGCTTCATCATGTGCAATCCTCCCCTCAACACCTAAGGTGGATGGTGTTTTGGCTCTCGATGAGCCCGAGGTATCTTCTAACTCAGATGAATTAAATTCACATTCTTTTGATGAGTTACAAGATGCATTTAATGAATTATATTTGAAATTTGAGACCATGAATTCCAAATTTAGGAAAATGATTTCAAAACTCGAAACTGAAAATGATTTTCTTTTAAAAACAAAAATGGATTTTGAAAATCAAAATGAAATTTTGAAAAATGATTTAGAATTTTCAAAAACAAACAAAGATGTTTTAGAAAAGGAAAATCTTGATTTAAAAGTTAAGCTTGAAAGCTTAACAAAAGAAAAAGAAATCATTTCTAATAATTCATCTCATCCCATAATGGCAAAATGCTCACATTGCCATTATCATGGTCATTCGTTGCATACTTGTCCTATAAAGAAAAGAAAAACTTATAGGATTAGACAAGTATGGGTTCCTAAGGGAACTAGAGACATCGAGATTAATGTTAATGGATCCAAAGCAATTTGGATACCAAAATCGAAGTAAATGTCTCTTGTAGGTGTGTTGGAGCAAAGGCAAGAAAAGCAAGAATCTTAAATGCTCTAGTCACACAAGTGAAGAAGATAGGTAACCTCTAAGCTTAATGCTTTTAATTTTTATTTTTTTTTGGTTATCTAATTTCTAATGTTCATGCATTTGAGCTTTTATTCAAATATCTAAACAAGCATGACATTATTTGAAAATTTTATGCATATGAGTCTAATGGTTTCATTCATATGTTTGCATAAAAAAAAATTGGTCTTGGATAAATTGAATTTCATATGCTCTTAATTTGATTTTATTTTTGAAATTCAATACCTTTAAGTGTCAAGTTTGTGCTAAAAACTTAATGGAATGCTTGAGTAAGGGAGAGCCAAATTTTAAAAACAAAAATTTTTTTAATAAATTTTTTAAACCTCCATTGTTATTTTGAGCTTAAAGTATTTTAAATTCTTTTTGATATAACAAAAAGGGGGAGAGTTTTGGTTTGAAAAATTGTATTTTCAAATGAATAAGGGGGAGCTACTTACTTTTCAGATTTTCATCTCTTATTCACATTTTTAAAGTTTTTAAACTTGAAGGGGGAGAATCCCAAACAATTTTTCAAGTTGGTTTTATTATATCAAAAAGAAGGAGATTGAAGAACTAATGTTTTGATATAATAATTGAAAAATGTGTTGGACTGATTTAAAAAGTATTTAAAACATTTCCAAAGTCCAAACAACTTGAAATTATGTTTAGGGAAGTTTTTAAAAGGGTTTTACAAAACCAAAATTTAAAAACTGTCCAGGCGTTTTGAAACACCTTAGGGGCGTTTCGATACGGGGATTTCAGTAGCAAAATTGTTTCGATACTCGTATCGAAACAGGCATTCCTTGGATAGGATTTTTGCCCAGCATCTCGAAACGGGCTATGACGTTTCGATACTCCCACGTGGCATTGACCACAACGGTCAAAAACCCCATTGTTGTTATGTACTATAAAGATTTGAATTATTTTTGATATAACAAAAGGGGGAGAAGTAAATGAAAAATTAAGGGGGAGATTTTTGTCAAAAATAATTTTTCAAAAAGTTTTGTTATATCAAAAAGGGGGAGATTGTTGAGAAATATTTTGATATAACAATTATGTGAAAAATGTTTTGGACTTGTTTAAAGATTTCAAAAATAATTCAAAAGTCCTTAAAACTTGAAAAATATGTTTAAAATATTTTTGACTTTGCACCTATATCGAATATATATTTTAAAGTCAAAAATTAGCCAAAATTGGGTTTTTGAGTGAAAGTTTCGAAACCATAATATAAGGTTTCGAAACCTCTCTGGGCAGTAAGCTATTGTTTTTTGAAACCTTAACAAAGGTTTCCATACCTCTGAGTAAGGTTTGGAAACCTTGGCACAAAGGTTTCCATACCTCTGAGTAAGGTTTGGAAACCTTGGCTCAAAGGTTTCGAAACTTTGGCCCTGTAACGGCTCCAAACGGCTATAAAACGGCTAGTTTTTCAAATCCTCTCTTAAGGTTTCGAAACCTCTTCAAAGGTTTCGAAACTATTGTGCAGGTGAGCATTTAAAGCTCGACTTTAATGGCTTCCAACGGCTCCAAAACATCCCCAACGGCCATAAACGGCTAGATACTCATTCCACACTATATAAACACCCCAAGGACACTTGAAGATAGCAAGAAACAAGATCCAAGCTTAATGTTCAAGAGAAATCGAGTTTAAGTCTTTATCTTCTTCATTTCTCTTGTAAATATTGTATAGAGAGTGTTTTTCATTGTTTTTATTCTTTACACTCCTGTGAGCTCAATTCTCGTAAACACCCACCTTGTGAGGTATATTTGTTTACATCTTTCTACCCTTGTATAAGGAGAGGTTCTAGTTTAGCCTTGAGAGAAAAACTAGAGTTGGTTCTATCTTAGCCATTAAAAAGATAGGGTTGTAAGGTTACCCTTTGTCCTCAAAAGGAAGAATTCATTTTTGAGTGAATTGGGAAATCCTTAGTGGTGTGCTAAGGTAGTGGATGTAGACTCGGTTAGAAAGTCGAACCACTCTAAATCGCTTGTGCAAATTTTCTACCTTTCTTTCGGTTTTAGCCAATTCAACCACCAAGCAATTACAACCCTCCTTGACGGTTTCGGTGATCGATTCGAGCGTGCTAAAAAAACCCAACATAGGCTAATAGGGCGGAAATCCGACATAGATGAAGGGGAACTCACCTTAGGGATAAGCACAATGTGTGTATTATTTATGGGCTCCAAAGAGACAGATCCATGAATGACATCCAAACAGAATGCACCAACTTCCTTCCCAACGATATACCAAAAACGTTGGTAAAAAACCGCTCCTAATCCATCAGGCCCAGCAGCCTTAAGCGGGCTCATTTCCTTCACCGCAACCAATACATCTTCCATAGAGAACTCTCGGCCCAACGCTATATTCATCTCACGGGTTATACAACCCGGGATACCATCCAGAATCATACTCGAATCTCCTCCAGCGGTACTCGTGAACAACCCCTGAAAATAATCCAATGCAATATCAGCCATATCTGTTGGATCCGAACAATGGTCCCCAGTGGCCGAAAGAAGGCTCGCAACTCTGTTCGTACGACGACGCTGAGTAGCAAAACGATGAAAGAAGGTCGTGTTACGATCGCCATTGACCAGCCAATTTGCCCTTGCTCGCTGCTCCCAATACAATTCTTCCTTATCCAACTCTAAGTTAAGGGCTAACTTCGTTTCAAGAGTCTCTTGTAAAACCTCATCAGATGGTAATAAATCATTAAGATGCTCTAACCGTTTTCGGAGATCCTCCTTCGAGATGTTCCTCTCCCTTCGTATCCTCTTAAACCAGATCCCTAAACCCCCATTAACCGCCTCAAGACATTCAGGTATAGAACCTACTGAGTTAGACCACAACTTACGGACCTCGGGTTCACAAGACTCCTCCATAAGCCAAGAAGCCTCAAATTTGAAATGCCAATGACGCATATTGGGCCCTGAACCCACCTCGGAACAAAGAAGCAATGGACAATGGTCCGAGAATGAATGTGCTAAGTGGGATAAATTGAAATTCGGAAAAAGGGCCATCCAAGGTGCATTAGCAACGCCCCGATCTAAACATTCCCGGATGACATTTGAAGAAAGCCTCCCCTTCTCCCAAGTAAACCAGTTACCAGAATATCCGACATCGGACAAATCACAGTCAAACAAGGCCTGTTTAAAATCATCCATTTGCCTTGCACTACGCAAACACCCTCCATGTTTTTCGTGACCGTACATGAGCTCATTAAAGTCACCAATGACTAACCATGGTAAATCTGGACAATCGTTGAGTTGTCTTAATAAGTTCCAAGATTCCAACCGATTAGCCTCCTCTGGAGCTCCATAGAAACCCGTGCACCTCCACTAGACAGTCCCCGCTGAATCATGGATTAGAAAGTCTATGAAACGTGGCGAGGATGAACGAACTGAAACAGTACAAGTGTCTTTCCAACCCAACGCAAGCCTACCACTGCGGCCCAGTGAACTAACCTCAACACCATTCAGAAAACCACATTTGCGACGCACCCGTTCAATCTTTTTAACCGATAGCTTAGTTTCAATAAATAAATAAATATCTGGGTTAATGTCTCGAAGCATTTGCTTGAGACGACGAACCGTTCGAGGTCTACCCAAACCCCGAACATTCCAACTCAAGATTTTCATTGTGGACAGCGGGCCTCTTGAATAAGGCCGGCCGATGAACTTGGAAAACTAGGCCCAGATGAATCCAATTGCTGAGAAACATCTAAACCCCCTCCTTGGACTCTGACTCGTTTCTTACCTTCAGAATGGGCCAACGGGCTATCCTCCGAAACATTTGCCATGTGAACATCCAAATTGAAATTTTCCTTAGCAATTGACAACGCATTTGAAGTAGAAAAACCGTTTCCAGTTGGCAAATTACCATGATCCACTCCATTCTTAATAGTGGAAAAATTAGTCCCTGGAATTTCGCCCAGGGGATTCCCCAGATTTGGACTGTAGTTTTCGTCGTCATCCCGCAGCCATCTATTCGTCAACGGCTGCCGGCGCTCTGGTGCGCGTAGTGAGATATCCCAAAGAAAAACCAGGTCTTTCTGTTCTACCGTGAGCCGTATCGGGCAGAAGCCTTCACCGTGGCCCAGTTTACCACAAAGAAAACAGAAAAGCTTAATGCGCTCATATTCAAACCGGGCGTACACTTGCTCACCATTTCTAGAAGCCAATTTCTTCCTCCTTTTTAAAGGTAAACGGGTATCAAAACGGACCCGGATTCGCATAACTCTTTTAAACACAGACCTCATTACCTTAGTATCATATTCCAGAAAACGCCCAATAAAATTCCCTAGATTGACAGCCGTCGCTTCAGACATAAAACCACGAGGAAGGTCATGGACCCGAATCCATAAATTAATATGGAACAACGGAACAGTTAATGGATCTTCTCCTTCCTGGAGCCGATGCAGTAAAAGGAGATGGACGTTAAAATTCCAAGGCCCACCATCCCAAATCCTGTTGACATCCACAATATGGAAAAGCCGGAAAAATATCTATTCTCGCCCAGATCCGATATAGAAATCCCTCCGATAGGCTTCCAAACACTCGAGAGAGTATGCCGCATTGCATCGAACTTCACAATGCTTGTAGTGAGAAAAGATCCAACCAAATAGAGATCAAGAGAATGCTCAGAGAGACTTGAAACGGTATCAACTTGCAAAGCCTCCTCCTCCCCATCATCAATAGCCAAAGACGCCATCGGATCGGAGACTCCATCCATGAGAGAAAAACAACACAGAACCAAGCAGATCAAAAGGAAAAGACGTGCCAAAAGGCAGAAAACGTGCTAAACAGCAGACAGAGAAATCGTGCTAAACAGCAGACAAAATAATATAAGGTTTTTATATAGTAATAAAATAAAATTTCTTAAAATCAATAACAACAAAATTACAGTATAACCTATCATTTTATGATAATTAAATATTTATATGATTATTTTGTAATAGTTAAATAGTGAATATATCAATATGTAACAATTAAATAGTTCAATGAAAATTCTATAACATTTACAAAATTTAATGACTATTTTGTAACAAGTAATATATTACTTTAATTAAGTGGGCATGCTCAGTCAAGTGAAAATCTTCTGCCCCCTAATCATGCCTCCTTATATGCCCCTACTAAAAAATACCTAAAAATTAAATTCTAAGCCCTAACCCTAATTTCCATATCCTAAAAAATACACCCTACCCCTAATTCCCTACACCATAACCCTATGCCTCAACCTTAAACCCTAAACTCGATATTTTAAAATTGAGGCACCAATGGAGGCATAGTTAGGGGTAGACGATTTCTATTCTGCTCAGTCAATACCGTTAACATCACCTAACGATTCAATGTCTATTTTATATTAAAATCCAAAGTTTAATACTTGTTTTATAGCTTTTGAAAATTCAGTAACTATAATGATAAGCTTAGATTAGTTTAATCTCCGTTCGTGAACTTTACTCATTTTTTTAATATATAAAAATTTACAACATCAAATGAACCCAACAAGTATTATAGTGGAAAAACGGATGATATTCGTGAACAGATAACATAGTTGATGTATACAATTACCATAGATAGCATAGGCACACGTCCACTTTGTCTTCTTCTTTAGTTTTTTAGTCTTACAAGTAAAAACTCTCTTCTTTATATAGTTTCCCTCAGCTTGTTCCAATCTGCAGCATTGGCATCCAAATTCCAAAGCTCTGAGCTTTCTCTCTGAATTCCTCTTTACTCAGGTTATTGTCTGCTCTCATTCAAATTTGCTTATGTTAAAGCTGTATTCTTTCAAGTTGGTTCCATGTTTAAGTTAAATCCAGATCTTTTCTTTGTTTTATACAGAAGATGGAACCCTGAGATTCTGATTCAGAATATGAAATGGGGTTTTGATCTTATGGAATTTTATATTAATTTTTTGTTTTCATACTGTAGAGTGTAGATTTATTGTATATTTTTTTGGCCATTTAGCTGCAATAACCGTGACAGGTTTAATTCTTGTAGGAATTTGGACAGTGCTCATTGAAGCAAAACAATATTTCTGGGGGGAAAATGCAGTTTCCCAGGACTTTTGTTATTGTTTGTTCTGCATTGCTCCTTTGCTCCTCCTTGACATATGGGCAAAAAGCTAGTCCTCCGGCTCCGATTGCAATGACCCCGACTCCGACACCAGCACCGGCACCAGCACCGGAATATGTGAACCTCACTTACTTGCTCTCTGTGGCTGGTCCATTCCACACATTCCTTAACTACCTCGAATCAACTAAAGTCATTGACACGTTCCAGAACCAAGCCAACAACAGTGAACAAGGCATTACGATTTTCATACCGAAAGACAGTTCATTCAAGGGTCTGAAAAAGCCAACATTGTCCAATCTCAGCAATGACCAGCTTAAATCTCTTGTCCTGTTCCATGCCCTGCCCAAATACTATGCCCTTGCTGACTTCAGTGAGCTCAGTGCAAAAGGCCCTGCCACTACACTTGCTGGTGGCCAATACACTTTGAATTTCACCGATAATTCTGGCACCGTTCGCCTTGATTCGGGATGGAGCAAAACCAAAGTCACCAGCGCAGTGCATTCCACCGATCCTGTCGCTATATATCAGGTGGATAAGGTACTTCTTCCTGAGGCAATCTTCGGTACTGATATACCTCCAGTGCCTGCACCAGCTCCAGCTCCTGATATTAGCCCTGCTGCGGATTCTCGGTCGGCAGATTCGAAAGAAGGCGGTTCATCGTCGAAGTCTTTGCCTTCGAGTTCATCTTCTTGTAGGATTGTGGAGTTGAGCTTGAGCGTTTGGAGTCAGCTGGTTTTGGCGGTATTTGGTGGGTTGGTTCTGCTTTTCTAAGATATAATGCTTCATGGAGTGTAATTTATGTTTCATGTGGGGTGATCACTGAATTTCTCAATTTACTTTGATTTCTAAAACCATTCTTTTGTACTTAATTAAGATTGTGTTAAGAAGAAGGGAAATTGGTATGTTATAATTACTATTTGAATTTATGTTTCATGTCTAATTGTTAAATATCGTTACTCTTTTTTTAAAAAAAATATTTTTTTAAATTTAATTTATTTTTAACTTAATTTTTAAAAAACCCTCAATTTCACAAAACTCACAAAAATGACTTCCAAATTTGAAATCCCTAACTTCCCCAGTCGATTCCACCATCAATGGTCACGCTGCCGCCCACCATATCCATCTTCGGACCACCACGATCATTCTCCTAACCATTCATCGCCGGTAACCGATGGTAGGTGTGTCGATTGGCTTCCTAACGTCGAAGGAAACCAAACTCACGAAAAGAAAGCCGGTCGGCAAACCTACCTTCGGTGGGTGGTTGGAAAAAATAATCGCGGTGATCCGACGACTAGGCAGTCAACGGTGAGAGCGACAACTACGGCAATATGGGGATTTTGGTTTAGAGATTTGGGATTATTTTGTAAAAATTTAAAAATATTATTTTTTTGAATTTTAAATTTTATTTAAAAAATAATTAAAAGAAATTAAAAATAAAAACATGTCATTTGTCACATTTTAATTGACTAATGATTTTTAAACAGTCAAACACTTAAAATGATCGAAATGAAACTTTAAGCACCTATTTAGACCGAAAAATAGTTTAGGCACCAAAAGTGGGCCACATGTATAGCTCGGGTACCTATTTAGCTATTAAGCCAAAATATTATAATTATTAATTTTAATTTTGACTTTATTTTATGTTTTCACTTTATTTGATAAAGTTTTAAATTCTTTTTAATAATTTTTTCTAAAAAAATATCTTTTTCAAGTTTTAAAAAAACTAGTTCTTATATAAAATTTCAAAGATCTTTTTTACAATTTACAATATAAAAACTTATTTTTTATATTTATGAAAACTAATTAGGAATTAAATAAAAATTTAAATGAGATCTACTAATTGGTCTAGTGGCTAAAGATGCTAATTTTGTCTCATCTTATATGTGTTCAAATCCTTACATAAAAATGAAATATTCACTTTTTAATCAAAAATAAAAATTTAAATCAAATTTGATTTAAATAACTACAATTTTTAAACTTATAAACCATTAATCATTAAAAAATAGGACATAATAAACTTATGATTCAATTTGCTTTTCGGTTTTATTCGATTTCTACGTTCTGCCTATTCATAATTAAAATATAAAAAATTCACTTTTATTCACATTTAATAAAAATCTTAAATTTATTAGATTTAATAAAAAATAGGACATAATAAATATTTTACCCATGCTTATTTCTTACAAACATTAGTTACTTGACAACACATTTTAAGGTTACTTAACATTCATATATTTTTTATATTAAAAAACAATCATATATTTTCATAATCATAGTGTTGTATTAAATACAAGAATAAATTTCTATTAAAAAATACAATAATAAATTTATTATTATTTTTTGAAAAGGAATGAATTTTTTTATTTTCTAAATAATGATATCAATATACAAGTGATGAACATAAGAATTGTAGTCATTAATAAAAATATATTAATAAATAAGAAAGAAAATAATTAGGGATGACAACTGGGCAGGACGAATGCGAATACCCCCTCTCTCATACCTATACTTACTTGAAATTTTTATATCCACCACCTATTCATCACCCATGGTTAATATAATTTTTTAAATCTACACTCGTCTAAGTGGGTACATTTTCAAATCCACCCACACACTACCTAACTGGGTGTTCACCACCCAACCAGTACTCGCTCGTACCCACTTGACAAATAACCACTAATATCGAATTATGTAAAAATAAACCATAGACTTGTGTAAAGAAGAATAAAACTTCGCATATTTTATTGATTGATCAAGTGCATGTATATATATATATATAATACATTACATATGTATAAATTTAACTACAATTAACTAACTAACTATAACTAACTTAACTAAAACACATTTGTGCATGTATAAATTTTATTTAACTACATCTAACTAACTAATAGCCGTAGACATTTGTAAAGAATGTTTATACCATAAGATTTTTTTAAATTATAAGATACGTCTTTTAATATGTTAGGGTTTACAAAATAGGTTGTGAACTTATTCCTAAAATCATAATGGTCCAAAATTCATATGGTGGGTAGTTAGTGGGCGGGACAAGCGGATGAGGGGTAGGGCGGGTGGATGCGGGCGGATACGGTGCAGGTAAGTTCTCAAATCCATCACTTACCCACCACTGGTATAACTTTTTACATCCACACATGCCCATTACCCACCAAACTCATACCCATCCTTACCCAACTGAGGCGAGTGCAGTGTAAAATCTGTAAAACAGTACTCGTCTACCATCTCTAAAAACAATAATACCAATAGTGTATTCTTCATTGCATTCAATAAACAATTAATTTATTTATAGTGGACGAGGTATTAGATCCTTGGAGTAGAACAAGAATTGTCTCTTTTTGGTACCTCTTTCTATGCCTCAATATTAAAAAAAATTAAATTTTAACTCTTAATCTTAAATTTTAAACCCTAAACCCTAAACTCTAAAAATATACCATGCATATAATTTCCTAAACTTTAAACCTAGTTTTTTAGTGGGGCCATAAATAAGAGCACCAAAAAGGACAAATGATTTATATTCTCTTGATCAAGTTTAGAGATTTTAATACTGACATTGTGAATGAAAAAACTAAGTTGAGAGGGTCGTTCTTATGTTAGACCCTGCAAAATTCAGTCTGAATTAATTAGCTAATGAGTCGAATACGGATGGTTAAACAAAAAAAAATTAATTTATTTATAAATTTAATTAAAGCGGGTTTCTCGTTATCTCTCCCACTCTATCTTAATCACATTTATATGGTGGGTAGTTAGTGGGCGAGACAAACGGATGCGGGGTGGGGCGGGTGGATGCGGGCGGATACGGTGCGGGTAAGTTCTCAAATCTATCACCTACCCACTATCCACGACTGGTAAGAATTTTTACATCCACACATGCCCACTATCCACCAAACTCATACCCATCCTTACTAGGGGTGTTCATATCCGGGTACCCTAAATTTCGGGTACCCGGAATTTTCGGGTACCTAAAAGTCGGCCCGTGACCCGGCCCATAAGAACCGGGTACCCGCAAATCGGGTACCCGGTTTATTTTTTTTATATTTTTTAAATCTATTTTTTTTTAAAAAAATACATAAGAAACACATAAAATTTCATGAAATATATTTCAAACACAAAAATTATTGATTTGTGGTTAGTTTTAAGAGAGAAATATTTGGATATATATGTATATATATTAAATTTTATCGTCAAAAGAATGTATTAAAAATATTAATCTCGATTATAATTTTTTTTTTCGACTCTCATATTGACAAATTAATATAAATACTTTTGAAAAATTATAAACTTAAAAGTATATAATACAAGTATAAAAAGAAGTTAGGGATTTAAAATTAATTTTAAGGATAAATAATAAGAAACATAAAATAAAAATAGAATTTAAAATATAAAATATATAAATATTAAAATTAGCGGGTCGGGTCGGGTACCCGGTTATAAAAAAAAATTCGGCCCTGACCCGGCCCAAAAAATTCGGGTACTTTAATATAAATACCCGGTAAAATTAAATCGGGTAGGCGGGCCGGGTATTTTTGAACACCTCTAATCCTTACCCAACTAGAACGAGTGCAGTGCATAATCTACAAAACAATACCTACCTATCATCCCTAAAATAATAATACCAATAGTGTACTCTTCATTGCATTTAATAAACAATTAATTTATTTATAGTGCACGAAGTACTAGATCCCTGGAGTAGAACAAAAACTGTCTTTTTTCGGTGTCTCTTTTTATGCTTTAATACTAAAAATTAAAATTTAACTTTTAGTCTTAAATTTTAAATTCTAAACCTTAAACTCTAAAAATATACCCTGCACATAATTTCCTTAAACTTATCTTTTTTAGTGTGAGGCATAAACAAGAGCACCAAAAAAGGATAAATGATTTATATTCTCTTGATCAAAGCTAGAGATTTGAATACTGACATTGTAAATGAAAAGACTAGATTGAGAGGGTCGTTTTCATGTTAGACCCTGCAAAATTCGATCTGAATTAATTAGCTAATGAGCGGAATACGAATGTTTAAACAAAAAAAAACAAATTTATTTAAAAATTTAATTAAAGCGGGTTTCTCGTTCTCTCTCCCACTCTGTCTTAATCACATTTGCTATCGGCAGTGTTCGCGGGTTATCTGAGGACCAAGGGGCTTCACGCTTTTCTCTCATCATTCAATTCACCATTTCCACCTCTCTTACAACTCCCATTCCCACGACCAAAACCAACCAACAAACACAAAAATGGAGGAAACCGCCCTTCAATCTTAACTTTCTCTCTTCCTCTTAAGGTTCGGTTTCCTTTCTTCTTCTTCTTCTTCTTCCTGTCTTTTGGATTCGTTTCCTAACATGGGTCCTTTTCTGTTTCCATAAATATCATGTCTTTTTCCATATAGAAAGGTTGTTCCTTTAATTTTTCCTATTCAATTATATGTATGCAATCTGAACGTAAATAATCTTTGTTTCGGTGTGTGAGTAGGGGTTAGAATTTGGTGTAAAACACAAGGCAAACCATGTCTAGTTATCAAGGTGTTCATGTTTCTGATCAATGGCTTCAAAGCCAGTTCACTCAAGTCGAGCTCCGAACCCTCAAATCCAAGGTAACCTTTTCTAAAAGATTACAAATTTGATTCCTAATTCTTCAAGGTGACATTTTTTGTTTGCCTATAGACATTTGCAACTAGCAAAAATAACAAATTTTAGGTTACCTCATTTTACAAGATTATATGGTGGATTTGGAAACCTTTGTTTGACATGGAATTTGGATTGCTGTTTTGTTGCTTTTAGTTTTTCTCTGCGAGGACTCAACAAGGTCATGTTACTCTGAGTGAGCTGCCACCAGTTTTTTCCGGTTTGAAGACTTTCAGTGAAATGTTCACTGAAGATGAGATTAAGACTATCTTGGAAGAGGCACACAGTGACATGGCTGAGGAAATTGATTTCGAGGCCTTTCTTCGGGTAAGTCTTTTCGATATAGCATCTGATGTGCTTTTCCTGTATGCCATTGCAGCATTGCATATGAAATGTTGTGAATTAATGTTTCCTGACATCTTGCTTAGAGGCAATGTTTGGATTTGGTGAATTTTCAGGCTTATTTAACTTTGCAAAGTCGTGCAATCGAAAAATCAGGCGGTACTAGATCTTCGTTTCTCAAGACGGCCACAACCACTTTTCACCATGCTATTAATGAATCTGAGAAGGCGTCTTATGTGAAACATATCAATAACTATCTGGCTGAAGATAAATTCCTGAAAGATTTTCTTCCAATCGATCCGGCCACAGACGCTTTATTTGAGCTTGCAAAAGATGGAGTTCTTCTTTGGTTGGTTCACTAGACCTACTTGACTTTGTTAGTCCATATTGAATCATTGTTTGATGTTCGTTGACGCTTTTAGTTGCTTTCATGCAGCAAGCTTATCAATGTAGCTGTTCCTGGGACTATAGATGAGCGAACTATCAACACAAAAAAGGTTCTTAATCCCTGGGAGAGGAATGAGAATCATAATCTTTGCCTTAATTCTGCAAAAGCTATTGGTTGCACCGTGGTTAATATTGGCACACAAGATCTTGTTGAAGGAAGAGTAAGTGATTCTCCTTTTCTAATACCAATTTAGGTGTTATACTTGCTTTTTAATATAACTTATACAATATTTTAACCTTTCCAATCTTCGTTTTCCCCTTCTAGCCTCATCTGATACTAGGATTGATTTCTCAAATTATTAAGGTATTCAGCTGAAACTTCCTTTGAACTCATTTAATTTTTGTATTCGTAATTGTCGAATCACAGAAGCAATACTAATTGTATCAGTTTCCTTCAACCATCAATGGTTTGCTAGTAATGTTTACATGGTTGTGAAATCAGATTCAACTACTAGCAGACCTCAATCTGAAGAAAACTCCTGAACTTGTGGAACTGGTGGATAACAGCAAGGTTGGAGAATGTTATTCGGTTATGCCGTCTTTGTGATGATATCAGATTCTGGATAATATCAGTTTTGTAGGTGGGAAACAAATTCTGTTAACCTTTTGTATAAATTCTGTAGGATGTGGAGGAGCTTATGAGTTTAGGACCTGAAAAGGTTTTACTGAAATGGATGAATTTTCATTTGAAGAAAGCTGGATATCAGAAGCAAGTTACAAACTTCTCTACAGATTTGAAGGTGAGAAAACTCATTGATTTTGATTAATTCTACTTGTGGAATATCAATTCTATATATAAACACTATTTATTTGTAGGATGGCGAGGCGTATGCACATCTGCTTAATGCACTTGCTCCCGAACATAGTACACAGGAAACTTTGGAAACAAGTGATCCGACAGAAAGAGCAAACAAAGTTCTTGAGATGGCTGAAAAATTGGATTGCAAAAGATATCTCACTCCTAAGGATATTGTTGAGGGCTCAGCAAATCTCAATCTTACATTTGTTGCACAAATATTCCAGCACAGGTGAGGAATAATGTTTTCTTTGCCCTATGTCTGAACTAAGTTTCCACAAATATGCATGTTGGAAAAGCTGACTCACTCATTTTCTACAATGTTTTCTTTCTTCTTTTTTCCTTTGTCATTCTATCCTGAGACCTCTAAGTTGGAATCTCAAGCTCTAAGCACTGGCGTGTTCCCTCGGCGACATTTGATTGTACAAAGTATTTAACTAGCATATGATTTCTCCCACAGGAATGGCTTAACAACAGAAAACAAACCATCAACCTTTGCTGAGATGATGACTGATGATGAAGAAACATCACGCGAGGGGAGATGCTTTCGCTTTTGGATTAACAGTCTCGGTATTGATTCGCATGTCAACAATATTTTTGAAGATGTTAGAAATGGGTAAGGAGCTCTTTTCTCTTCTAAAATTTGGGCTCTCCCAGCAGTATCAAGTGGTCATCAAATCTTCTTTTGTGGCTGCAGATGGGTTCTGTTGGAGGTTTTAGAGAAAATTTCCCCTGGATCGGTTAACTGGAAGCATGCGAATAAGCCTCCTATAAAGATGCCATTTAAACAGGTTGAGAATTGCAATCAAATAGTGCAGATTGGCAAGGAGATGAACTTATCACTTATCAATATAGCTGGCAATGATATTGTGGCCGGAAACAAGAAACTTATAATATGTAATATCTTCCAGCTTACATTCTTATCTTTCTTTGGTAAAGTTGAGGATGTTATTTTCTTTTGTAGGACAACTCTTTAATCTTCTCCTTTTCTTGCTTTGTTTACCTCACTTTCAGCAATTTTGTGGCAACTGATGAGGTTTAATATGCTACAACTCCTTAAAAACTTGAGATCTCACTCCCATGTTAAAGAAATTACGGATGCCGACATTCTGAATTGGGCTAACAGAAAAGTAAAGAAGGCAGGTGGAAAGTGTCAAATGGAGAGCTTCAAGGTACATAAGCAACAATCCGAAAACCATGTCTTAATATTTTGATTGTAACACAGAGCCTGACACACTGGTTTTTACTGGACTATTGCTCTTAGGATAAAAGCCTTTCGAACGGTAAATTCTTCCTCGAGCTGCTTAGTGCAGTGGAACCAAGGGTTGTTAACTGGGGTCTTGTTACCAAGGGAGAAACTGGTATGGTGTTATTTCATTATTATATTAATGTGTCCTTGTTCTAAACTCTATGGCACTTCTGCAATACTAATAATCTGCCATGGCTGCGCTTTTTGTTGGGGAAAGTTAAGGAACTTTGCCGGAAACTATGTTCATGTTCCGCCCTTACGAATACATATACGATACTATAAATAAAATCAATAGAAGAGAAGCACTGTTTTATTGCCATCGACTTTGCAGATGAAGATAAGAAGATGAATGCAACTTATATAATCAGTGTTGCGCGGAAGCTTGGATGCTCCATTTTCTTGTTACCTGAGGATGTCATGCAGGTATATATTGCCGTATCATGTCTGTTTTTCACTTATATAATCCGACCTTGCTTTGTTTAATGTAACTTCTAACCTTCATGTTTGTCATTAACAGGTGAACCAGAAAATGATGCTTACTTTGACTGCAAGCATCATGTACTGGAGCCTACTGAAGCATGAAGCAGCTGGAGATGGCGATATTATGGACGAGTTATTGGAGCCAATGGAAGGGGAGGAGACTGCACCCTCTGGAGAAATGTCTGAGGAGACGGCACCCTCGGGTGAAACGCCCGATTTGGCTGTTGATGATTCGGTTTCAGAATCTCCAAAGGCTGAAGAATAGGATGGTAATGAAAAATGACCATAGGGAGCTTTCTAATTCTTTTTCCCTTTTTCTTTTGCTCAAAAGAACTGGAACTAGTTCCGGCTCACTTCTTTTTGTAGACCACAGGATAAGAAGAAATGGGATATAAACTTAATATTGTTTGGATTGCGTTGGTTATGCTTCAACAATCCACAAGCATGCACATCGAAATGAACAATTTTGCTATAGTTTTTTTTTAATAAAAGATGAGACCTCGTTAAAAGTCCCTTTCATAACCAACATCGAAACAAAATTTAATGTCGAGAAAGAGAAAAAAAAAGGGGTCAAAAGTTTGATTAATCCAAATAATCAAGAAATATTCTTACAATACAAACACATAATCGAAGAAAATACAAAATCAAACAACAACCAATAAAAATGCACAATTTATTTTAGTTAATTTGTTTTTAATGGATTTTCCCTAATTTATTTTATTACTTTTCTTTTGCTAAATATATTACTTTTAGTGCATATGTAGCACATATATATAATATATAATTATTTTGAGCATGTTCACGAGCTTTTCAAGTCGAGCTTGGGTCGGTTCGGCTCGACTTATTAAGGTCTCGAGTCGAGCTCGAGTAGCTCGCGAGTCGCCCAGGCTCGTTATCACCCCTACAAGGAACAAACATTTGGTTTTGGGCTCTTACAAATCTGCCAAAAACAAAACAACAACCAACTTCGGTAGGGATGACAATCTAATCTAAATCCAATCCAAAAAAATTGATCTAAATTCGATTGGAAAAAGTCCAAATCCGAATTCGAAAAAAGAGCTTGAGTCCTAATAGGGGACAGATCAAATATGGATAGTGTCAGGATCCGATACAAACCCGATCTAAAATTTATGGACTGATTTACATTAAAATAAAAAATTAGAGGGTCGAAACACAATATACCCTAAAGACGCTAAAACTCGCAAACCTACCCCTTAGACTTGGTCAACACTAGGGATGGTAATTTAATCCCAAAAAACCCTATCCAAAAATAAATCCGATTGAAAATGTCTGAACCCAAATCCAAAAAAATGTATGAGTCCGATTATAATTGGATTCGGACTTAGACTCTATATAGTCTGATCCAAATACGATCAATTGTCATCCCTACACTTTGGCAAATTGATTAATAAGGCTTATATTACAAATGAGTATCTAAAGTATATAAACTTTTTTTTTGGGATAAAATAAGAAAATAAATACAATGAAAAAATAAATAAATAAATGTAAAACATCAATGAATCACCGAAAATTAAGGAAATTCGTTAATAAAATAGTAAATGATGTGCAATTGCAAGATAAATTAAGATATATTAGGTTAAAATTATGAATTAAAATAGGAAGCAAATTAAAAACATAAATAATGAACACAAAAATTTAAATGTAGTTAACAAATAAGGGACGGAATGAATAAATACAAAATTAAATAACATAAATTAAAAACGCAAGAAATTAAATATACAAAAGTATGGATTGATTTGCATTAAAATAAAAAATTAGAGGTCAAAACACAATATACCCTAAAGACGCTAAAACAAATCCGAAAAAATGTCCGAGCCGATTGCAACTGGATTCGGACTTAGACTCTATATAATCCGATCCATTGTGATCCCTACACTTTGGCAAATGGATTAATAAGGCTTCTTTCCAAGTCTAATCCATTAGCCTTCTTTGCAAGTGTCTTAATGGCAAATACCAGTTGAACAATAAGAAGCCATTATGCAAATTATGGTCACTTAAATACACTAATCCGGTCTAATTTGAGCAAATGACAAACAAAAACACTCTAAATATCTGCTTCTGAAGCTAATTATCTTGTACAAGAAGTTGAAGTTGTTCTTAAAGTCTGAAAAATCAGCCTACTTAAGACAAACATCAAGTGAAAAAGATGTCAATCTAAACAAATAGTAACTTTCAGGCACCGCAGACTTCTTCTTGGCAGCACCAGAAAGCGAAAACCAGACC
This sequence comes from Hibiscus trionum, assembly GCA_030270665.1. Classification (NCBI taxonomy): domain Eukaryota; kingdom Viridiplantae; phylum Streptophyta; class Magnoliopsida; order Malvales; family Malvaceae; genus Hibiscus; species Hibiscus trionum. Next base: position 399,552 of record BSYR01000033.1, on the reverse strand, counting down.
TTAGGCCTAAGTACAGGGGGAATACCTGTCCTAATAAGCTTCTTCAACGTAATTGAATTAGCCAAAGCTGAAGATTTCAATACAATAACTTCAGATATCGAAGAAATTTGTGTCTGCAAATACCAATTGGCTCCTTTTGCCTCATTCAGCACATTAACAGCATCCACATTGCCTTCAACTGTAAACCCATACAGGTCATGGAATTTTCACTGTAAGATTAGCCCTTCTTGAATGAATGCTTGGCCTTAAAGTTGGAAATTGTGCTTGCAATTCCAAAGCAAGATCAGTATTGCTTTGGGTACCGAACATTTTCTTTCCTTTTTTGATAGATCAAGAGAATAAGAAACAAAGGGTTTTGTGAAAAAGGAGAGAAAGTTACAAGCTTTGAATTTGAAAGGGTCAATCCATTGAAGCTTGCAGCTTTGGAAATTTGAAGAAAGGTCGAGTCTTGAAAGTGGGTTTTATGTAAAGAAAATAAAGAGGATGAGTTTACAAGAAAGTTACAAGCTTTAGAATTGCAAGCACAGTTTCCAATCTTAAGGCCAAGCATCCATTCAAGAAGGGCTAATCTTACAGTGAAATTCCAAGACCTGTATGGGTTTACAGAAATCAAAGGTTGTGTTTCGCGGGGAAATCTCCTTGCTTTAGAATATCGCTATTTTTTCTTTCAAACAAAACGAGAATTGGAATAAAGGAGTGGATTTTAAGAATGCCTGCGCCAGCCATGATCATCATCTTCGAAAATCAAGTCCAATACGCTTCGCCATGGCGATTACTTTGAAGAATTGATTTCGATTTGGGGGGAATTCGCTTCGGTGTTGCTGTTTAGGCACAAGAGTACTAATGTCTGGCAGGAAAGGGGGAAATTTTAAAAACCCTAAATTAGTTGAAAAATCAATTATATAAGGAACAAAAGGTTGGTTTTGGGCTCTTACAAACCTGCCAAAAACAAAACAACAACCCACTTTGGCAAAAGGATTAATAAGGTTATATTACAAATAAGTATAGAAAGTATATTAATTTTTTATTTAAATATTTAAAGTATTTTTATAAAAATAGATACGGTTGATATAATTTAAGTATTTATTTGTAATATTTAATAAATAAAAGTAAAGTAGAACGTGATCTTTTAAAGGTTTCAAACATAAAAAAAAGGTAAGTTACATAAATCATTACTCAACTTTGCGCTCTGACTTATTTTGATCGCTCAAATTTTAATTTGTGCAAATAACTCATTCAACTTTGCACATTGAACAAATTTGGTCACTCATCCGTTAAGTTCAGGACGGCGTTATGACGTTGAAAAAAATAAATGATTTAAAATAATAAAAAACGCGTGATAAAACACATCAGAGTGAGTTTTACCTAAACGACTGTGTATTAAAAGTAGATGAGTGTGTAAAACGTTTCATTACCCTCCAAATACAATAGACAAAAAATAGAGTTTTCAATTATTCTGGGTGGAGAGAACTCTGAGAATCGAAAATTTTATTGAGTTTGTGTAGAGAGAAAATATTTTCAAGTGGCTGCAAAATCAGAGGTATGAAAAAGTGAGTGTTATGTTCGAGGGATATGACAAGCATGGCATATGGTATGTTCTTTGATTCTTTTTTTAGTTTGGGAATGAATCTTTTAGGTAAATGTGTGGCATTGCGTATATTTTGAGTTTTTTGTTTTTCAATCGTTTGAGTATCAGTGGCTGCAAAATAGAGTTTTATGTTTGTAAGTTTACTATTTAGAATTTAGGGCTTAGTTTTTTTGTGAAATAAAACTTATTTTTTTCTTGGATGAGTTGGGTATCAATGTCTGACATGATTTTAACATTAGTTTTGAGGGTGTGATAGAAAGTTAGAGTTTCGAATTTCTTGCTTGTTTACATTGAGTGTTTACATTGAGTGACGTGCATTACTTTGTGTACTTGTTTACGTTGAATAATATGCATCACTGATTAATGTACTCATTTAATTAGGGTGTAGATTTTGTACTTGTTTACTTTTAGTGATATGCATTACTTATTAGTGTTCACGAGATAAAGTTTTATTGAATTTCTACCGTTGTAAGTTAGTCATAGTTAGTTAGTTGTGGTTTAGTAGAATATACATCGGTGTAAGTTAGTCATAATTAGTTAGTTGTAGTTCAGTAGAACTTACATCGTTATAAATTAGTCATAGTTAGTTAGCTGTAGTTCAATAGAACATACACCGGTTTAAGTTAGTCATAGCTCGTTATAATTAAGAATAATGTATATCAGAGTAAATGTAATAACAATTGAAAGTAATGTTGAATCAGCATATAGATAATGCAATAACAAAATATAAGTTAAGCAGATACATCATAAAAACTGTTATATTTTGAAATGAACCTAAAAACAATAATAACATAAAAAAAAAATTTGGTCTCATGCCTTAAATCAATATTCAAATGTCATTAGATAATAAAACATGATAACAAAATATGACCATCATTCTTATTTTTTAAATTCAAATACTTTTGTATTTGCTAATTTAGTTACTTTTGTACGTGCTAATAAGTTCAATACACAAATGAGAAAAATTAACTTCATTCATTCATTGATAAACAACAAAAAGTAAATTGCTAAATTTTCAAAGTTTGTCTTACATACATTATGCATAACAAATCACTTATGTTAAACTTTTCAAACACAAAATACTCATTAAAATCCTATCTTCAACCTTACACATTATTTATAACAAAATAACCACTAAAAATTTTATCTTCAACTTTTATCCAGGAAGTATGTAGGTCAATACGTATCAGTGCAACAATCTATCTAATTCTCTCATTTTTTCTGTTCACGTCATTTACCTTGATTTTTTTAGCAGTCTCACCAAAAGAATTTTTGCACAAGAATGAATTAGAGGTTCATACCATGAAAAAAAAATTATAAGATTTGTGCAAGTTTTTTTCATAATTACTACAACAAAAAAATCGCCTATCTGAGTTATCATCCGACAATGATGTCTTCAATACTGTCGATTTACCATAACTACAAATTGAAATCTCCTTCGACTGAGTTCATCTTCTTTTTTCTGGCTTTTTCTTCTTCTTCGAGCTCTTTTAATTTTTTCTTCAGTTAAGTCTTCCAAATTAGGGTTACACGATTTAAATCCAACCACCCTTTTATAAATTAAAAAATATTTTAAATTAAATAATTCTTATGTGGATGAAAAACTATTAAATTAATCCACGTCAACAGAAATCTAACGGAAAAATGGATGAGTGACCAAATTTGTTCAATATGCAAAGTTGAGTAAGTTATTTGCACAAATTAAAAGTTGAGTGACCAAAATAGGTCTGAGCACAAAGATAACCGATGATTTATGTAGTTTACCAAAAAAAAAGAAATTAACAAATCCAAAAAAGCTAATGATTTCACGAGTCAGGTCATACACTTCCTTCTTGCTGCTGGAGATGTCGCTATATTGGATGAGTTATTCGATCCAACAAAAGGCGAGGAGACTACACCCTCCGGTGAAATGTCCGACGAGACTGCACCCTCGGGTGAAACGTCCGATTTGGCTGTTGATGATTCGGTTTCAGAATCTCTAAAAGCTGAAGAATAGGACGGTAATGAAAAATGACCATAGGGAGCTTTCTAATTCTTTTCCCCTTGTTCTTTTGCTCAAAAGAACCGGAACTAGTTTTTTTATTTTCATTATAATTTTGCACAGAAAACTCATCACTGAATTCATTAGCAAAGTAACTTCAACTGTTTAAAACTGCATATGGGTTACAACAAAATTTACATTTTACCTGGTCCTTGGCACTGAGAACACACAAGTATCGATTTCATACCCTTCGACTTACAACTATATTCGTATCGTTCAAGAAACTGTTATTTCTCATCAGTTCTGAGAGAGTTTAGTCTTCTTAGTCTCTGATCAAGCTCTTTCATTACTTCTGGTTCTTGCTTTTTCCTTTGTTTTGATATAGTGTTTGTCGTCATAAAACCGATCTTATCAAACGCAACCTGTAAGAATAACAAGGTCCGTGTCACAGGAAAGCGAATATATTCATTGAAACCTCATGGCAAAACAAATAGAAATGATCTCCACTTCCAGTCTATGTCCGGAACTAGGTCTGATTTTCAAGGAATGTTAAAAGATGAGACGGAAACTGAAAAAAAACAAATGATGAACTGTCTTACCGTCAATAACTCATCAGGATCGTAAAGGTGATGGGAAGTTCTTTGTAGTATATTAATAATGTCGCCAACCTGATGTGTTAGAAGCAACTCGTCTTCCTTCATCTGCAAAAGCAGATTTAGCATAGTGATTTTTAGGAAATCAAGTCGAAGAAAGTTCCCGACTTTATTGGAATGTGAAGCATGAAATGGCAATGAGTTTGGCACCTTAAATATAGCCAAAGCTACATGAAAAATAACCTTCGCCCCCTCGTAGAAAAGGACATCCCACACCCGCAGAGTTGTCTGGACAAATAGACAAGGAGAGAAAAATAAGATAGTCAACCTCAAATAGAATCGACAATGATGTGAGATGCCGGCAGGATATAAATGGTAATGAAATGTTGTTCAAACCTCCGAAGGCAAGCTTTTAGAAAAGAGGCAAAGGAACCACTCAGTAGCGACGAGGGATACATCGAACTCCAATGCTTCTAAATGAGCAGCAATCCTGTGTTTTTGTGATCCGATTTTTTATAAGATAAACTTCGACTTTAATGTACAGCCAAAGCATATTACTTTACATAAAGGATAAACAAATAAATAAAAATAAAATAGCTTAATCCTCAACTACCTCGGGCACTTCTTGGCAAGCAAATCTTTAAAAACCCTTTGCTCAACATGGCATCCAGATAAGTTGTTTGTATAGCAGTCATTAACTAAAACATTCTCGAGGAGGACGGCAAGCATCCAAAATGCATCTTCCTCCGTTTTCATAACAAGCAATAGCAGTGCAGCAACATAATTTAAGCCCTAAACCAAGAATATATAAATTTTAGTGACTCGGTAAAAAGCAAAGGTAAGCAAGAAACATGACATTGGTCTAGTCTCGTTGCCGCAATCATATAACAGAATTGAATAAAATGGCCACCTTCAAATTGTTAAAACCATAAGAGAGTTCAGTACTGTCATGTTAATTTTCATCATAGACTGAAAAAAACATAGACCGGTGGGCATAAAACATGCATGATCCAACCTCATTCAAACCACCAGAAGGGAAAGAAACCCATCGAGAGAAAAACGGCAAACCAGAAAAGGGTGTATTATTTACTCGAAAAATAAAGTGCAGTATGTTTTTGTAGCACGTCCTTTCTATGCTAATGGTACTAGAAGCTGACAAAATGCTGAACAACAAGTGATATTGTTTATAAACTCACCTGGCAATAGCCTACATCAGAATCACGAAAAGAATACCCCACAAGCACACGCCGGAGAGCTGCATGGCCGTCTGGAGTGTCCAACCATGGGTGACCAGGGAAGGTTCGTGGAAGGTCCTGCAAGTATATACATAAAAGGCTCAAACAAATTTCTCAAAAGTCACAATTCTAGGTTATATCAATCAACAATTCCATGCCAGGCCATCACATTCATTGAAATTTTCACAAGTACTTTTCAAAGATACACTGGTCAATTCTTCTATTTTCGGCTCGATCTAATCAAATGACACAACAAAACCTTGCGAGCACACATCTAAGGTGGAAAGTTCACCAATAAAAAGATGATCAAGTACATTCAGTAAATCTAAGATCCTACTCCAGGCATACACAAATATATCTAACTGATATGACTTCAAATTCAGGATTGTCAATGGAACATGTTTTCAAATCCAACCTCTTCAGATTCCATTAGAAACAAACCCTTTTCTCAGCAGATCAAAATCGTCTTATGTGGTTATTTCTCAAACACAACTTTTAAATTATGAAATAGAAAAGAACCTTAAGCAAATTACATTCCAAAACTCCAATGTTAACTTATGAAATCATCATTGTATTTAGGTCAATCATCAGATGTGTAGTTTCAATTCCATATCCATTATACAAACTAAACCAAATCTCTAGAAAACAACAAGACAAACATCAAGTGAAAAAGATGTCAATCTAAACAAATATTCAATCAAGAAAATGCAAAACAAACCTTAATGTAAGAACTTACATGATCAATCTGCCTTGTAGCAGGTGTGACCTTACCATCTACCGCCTTTGTCAAATCATTATAGTAACTTTCAGGCACTGTAGACTTCTTCTTGGCAGCACCAGAAAGCGAAAACCAGACCTTAGGCCTAAGTACAGGGGGAATACCTTTCCTAATAAGCTTCTTCAATGTAATGGAATTAGCCAAAGCTGAAAATTTGAGTGAAGATTTCAACACAATAACTTCAGATATTGAAGAAACTTGTGGCTGCAAATACCAATTGGCTCCTTTGCTTGCTTCAAGTGCCCACCAAACTCGCCCTTGTTGCCTTACTTTTTCTCTTACCTCATTCAACACATTAACATCATCCACATTGCCTTCAACTGTAAACCCATACAGGTCTTGGAATTTCACTGTAAGATTAGCCCTTCTTGAATGGATGCTTGGCCTTAAGATTGGAAACTGTGCTTGCAATTCCAAAGCAAGATCGGTTTTACTTTGGGTACTGAACATTTTAGGGTTTTTTCAAGAAATGAGAGAAAGTTACAAGCTTTGAACCATGAAAGGGTCAATCTTTTGAAGCTTGCAGCTTTAGAAATTTGAAGAAAGGCCGAGTCTTGAAAGTGGGTTTTATGTAAAGAAAATAAAGAAGATGAGTTTACAAGCAAGACAGAAAATTTGGATCTTATCACTGTGGAAGATCCTTTTCAAATATTTAAAAAAAAAAACAGAAATGTGAAAGCTTTAAAAGAAATCATGATAATAATAAAGGAAAGTAAATCCCAGAAAATAGATATTTTGTTCGACAGAATCTTCTAAGCAAGGGAAGGTAATAAAATAAGAAGAAATTACCGGTGGGTAAAAAACAAAGCTTGAGAAACATTCACCTTCATCTCTCTTTCTCAACAGTAAAAATTACTCCAACTGGTCTCTTAATAACAAAAAAGAAAAGAAAGGACCTTTATACAATTTTCTATTATTTAATCTTTGTATTTGATTTATTAATTAATTAATTTAAATAAAATTTTATTAAAATTTAATATAAAAAACGATATTCCCAACTATAAAATCTTTGCACTTAAAAATAAAGTATAAATCGTGAATAAATAAATAAAATGGAAATGTGTTTATGGTTTATTAGTTTCACATTTTTATTTGGTTTCTATAAAAATACAACAAATGGAGCGTTAAGCAGGGCTTTGAATTCGGTGAGACATGATGTGCATGCCGCGGGTAGGTTGTCACTTTAGCATTCAAAATAAATCTTTTTTCTATTTTGAATATAAATAAGTCCATCGAGCATGCGAGGACGGCCTGTAGGACTGTTTGTCGACCGCCGACGACTCACTTTTATTTGTTTGTTTCGTTCTTTTGATTTTCAGTCTTTTATTTTAATAAACTTGTCTTCATGACACGTTTTTTTTCTATCGTTTGTTACATTTTTTGCTTCTTAGCACATTTTCTACCTCTTGGTACGCTTTTCTATTATTTGTTTTCTATCAGGGTTGGATCTGACGTCGCCACGACTGATCAATATGGCGCTCCTTTCATTATGATGTTGATCTTCTTGTCTCGAGCCCTTGAATCGGATTCAGATACGCGATTATATCTACCGTTTATTCGCGATTGAGTTGTGGTAATGACCTTATTGTCAACGTACGTTCACTGTAATATGCATTTGTCAATGTTGTTTGTTGATGGTTTTACCCATCATCGTCGATTTGGGGATGTTTGTATCCGTCTTTTGTTTCGAGTCTTTGGTTTAGGTTCTTACCTGATCCTTATATGATCCTATTATGATCTAGAGCCGCTAATTTAATTTTCTAGGTTTGTGTCTGGATTTAGGTGTTTGTTTACTCAGTGGTAAACTTTTATTGTAATTTCGGATATTTTCTCGTTTAATAAAATTAGTGGATTCAATTTAAAAAAAAATATTAATCGAACTAATATTTATAAATTTGATAATTTTTAAATATAATTAAAATATGATATGAATATGAATATATTGAGATTATATTTTAATAAAAATATATGAGAATATTTTTAAAAGGAACGGGATAAAGATTAAACTTATAACCGGTGTTACTCATGATTCAATTTGATATATGAGAAGCTAATGTGATTATTGAAAAAAAAAGGTTAAATGTTATGCAAGTATTTTTTTTTTCAAGAAAAATGTAAAATACTTATAACATTTGATGGAAAATTAATTTAATACACATGTGTGATGTAAGGGTAGCATCTATTTAATTTTGTTAGTCTTTTTCAAAGACATCACACACAACATGCATTATTGGTGCTCGAACTCGAACCCGGGTCCCTAAAGATAATGAACATTTACCTTTGACATCAGGACACAAGGAGATAAACTAAGTTCATGAGATTTAGTTTGTATAAATTAGAGTTTATGGTTTACAATTATAAATTAATTTAGATTTATTGGATGTTGTGAGGGGCTGAGCTGGCAAATCTGTGGGCCCTGCGAGAATGAGAGCTCTCACGTTCCTTTTCCTCTTCATAATTCATTGTATCTGTTAACGACAATGTCTCCAAAGACGCGTCCCAACCACACCTCCATTCTCTTTTCAATTTAATAATTAGACTCGAATTTTTTAAAAAATATATAAAAATTATATTTTCTTTTCTTGACAAAGAAATGAGAAATTAGTCCAATTAGCAAAGATTATATTTAAAGTATATTTAAAGTATATTAATTTTTTTATTTAGGTATCTAAAGTATATTTTGTCAAAAAATATATAAAGTATACTTTTATTTATTTCGATCAAAATAAGTATTTAAATTACTTTTTCGTCAAAATAGGTACTTAATGTATAATTTTTGTCATAATAAGCACATAATGTATCAATGTCATATGTCAACTTTTAGTAGGGGTGTAAATGAACCGAGCTTGAACGAACAAGGTTGTGTTCGTTTTCGTTTGTTTTTTAAGGTGTTGGTGTTCGTTTATTTAGCGGTCGCAAACATGTTCGTTTAACGTTCAAGAATATATTCGACAACCAACATTTCTTTTTACCCTTTTATTTGCGGGATAAAGATGTGAAATTATGTCACTAGTCCTTAAGCTCCTCGAGCTTTACAGTTTGAACTCTAAAGTTCACATTGTTTTCAATTTAGTCCATACTTTCAGCAATATTTAAATTTTAAATAAATAAAATGAAAAGGGGAACTAGGTAAATGAGCCCATAAACAAGTTTATTCTTGAACATAAACGAACCAAACACACATATGTTCGTGTTCTTTGCTTATTAAATGAACAAAAAATTTCGTTCTTGTTCATTTATTTAGCTTAATAAACGAATATTATATGAACGGCTCACGAACAGTTCACCGAATGCCCTGTTCATTTACACCCCTAACTTTTAGGAACCTAGATGAAAAAAAAATGTTAGGTACTTATTTTGACCAAAAATATTATGTACTTATTTTGACTAAAAAAATACATTAGGTACATATTTTGACCAAAAAGTATATTTTAGGTACTTAAATAAAAATGTTGGTATACTTGATATACTTATTTGTAATATAGACCATTAATAAATGAACATTAAAAATAGTGTTGAAATAAAAGCAACAAATATGGAGACCTTTTGTTTTTTTTCCTGTTTTTTAATAATTTTAGGATAATTATAAAACACAATTTTTTTAAAGATAAAATTATTCAAATCTAATTATAGTAACATTAGTTTTCTTTTACTGAGATCACTCCTTCCATTTTCTTTTTCATTCCAAGTGCAGGCTTTGAAGTCTTCCATCATTTAAAGGATTGCAATATTTTTAGTAAACTACAACGGAGACCACTCAATTATGAGCGTCTTTCATATTTAATATATATATATATATTAAATTAATTGATAATTACAAACGAGGTACTTTAGTGTTAAGCAGGGTATACAAGTGATTTGAAAGAAAAAATGACTAAATAGATATATATTTTAAAATATGAAGGGTGGCCCAAATATAATCTTTAATAATTGGGTGACTCAAATATAACTTTACCCATAATTAAATGACCTCAAGTATAACTTGTAATAATTAAATAACTTAAATATAGCATTGTCCATAATTAAGTGACATTTATTATAGTTTACCCTAATGTTTTGATGATTTTGGAAATGGCTTCCAGCATTGTGTCCCCACTTCTTAAGCATAAACAAGAAAGTCCAATGCTTATTTGTTTATTTATCACTAAAAAATAATCACCTTTAATTGTTTGTTTTTATTCAGGCAGGCAGGCTCCTACTCTTTTTGTTTACAATTCCACATTCGAACCAACGTTGTTCTCCCTTTGTTTACAAAGTAATCTCAAAATTATTAATCATTCAATCGGTGGCGATTCTAAAAATCTTTTTAAAGGTGAGCATAAGTTATAAAAATTTTAAAATTTTAGCGTGGAAACAAATCATAAAATTTAAAGACTAATTTATAAAAATTAAAAAAAAATAAATGTGTGAACTTTGAAAAGTTTAGGGTGAGCACATGCCCACCCAATCATACATGTTGCTCCGCCATTGCATTCAATTAAACTTATCTTTTTAATCTTCTCTTTTTTGGGTATAACTCACCTTGTAAGATAAAATTATTTGTATATTAGAATAGAACCACAAATCACCAATAACCAGTTGATTCAGTGGGATAGAGCATTAAATTCGTTAAGCAATGTTAGAAGTTTAAAACTCGGGGTTATAAATAAAAAAACCGGATTGAGAGAATTATCTACATATTGAGTTTCGCATGCATTACTAGTGCTCGAACCCGGGTCTCAAGGGATAATGAACATCTACTTTTACCACTAGGACACAAATGGACGAGCATTTGAAGGTCATTTATAAACATGAGAAAAATTAGACAAAAGTATTAAGTTTGAAAAATGGATGTGAATTTAAAATATACATTGGATTTGATTCTAACATTTAAAGTTTGAGTCTAATTCAATCCATTTTATGTTTATAATATCATATTCAGGACTAAAAATTGCTCTATCCATTAAAAATGATAATATCTCTGCTATTTTTCATCTAAGTTTTAGATTTAGTAAGTTTCAATTTTTTCTATGTTTTTTCAATTTTTAATTTACTTCTCTATTAAATCTAAAGTTTATACAAACTTGTGTATCAAAGTTTTTCTGTTAATATAATATTGATACACTATTTTATTTAAAACCATACTTAAACTCATATGGTGAAAAATATTATTTACAATTAGAGAAATAAAAATAATATAACTATAAATAAAATGATTTATATTCACTATAGTCGCGGTAGAAACTAAAGTTTCTACAAGTGTCTTAGTTTTAGGATTTAGAGTTTGAAGATTTAGATTTAGTGATTAAGAATTTAGAGTTTAGATTTTAAGATAATATGATAAGAGATTTAAATTTTAACCTATAAACTATGATGTTAGGGTTTAGGTTTATAAGTATAAATATAAATTGAAATAGAGAATACGAGCTTCTTTGGCTGTTATAATAGTTTTTTTAAATAATTGCATCTGAATTTTATTAACTACCATGAAAGATATTACAAATACAATACATCAAAAAGAGAGAAAAAATGGGACTAGTCCACTAAAAATCTCGTACAAAAGTGCAAAGAAAAACAAACATTTACATGGAGGTTAACATATCATCCAAACACATAAAACCTTCATGAATCTGCTTGTCTCTAGCCAAAGGAGACGCTTTACGTGATGAAAAAAGAATGGTGAGAAAACCAAACTATCAGGTTGATTGCTCCGCTACACAATTTTGATTACATCGGCTAACAAACAATCAAACGAGTGAGGATCAATCTTTTTATGACCACCGTCATAATCAAATCAAAAAACTAACGTCGTGGGATCTTTATATGAGCACCAAACGACCGCTAAGGTATGCTGAAATCGTGCCAAACCATAGATGAAATAAAAACAAATAAAAAACGTGCTACAAAGGTAGAAATACACATGTCACAAAAGCAAAAATTCATTTTAAGATTGAAAAAATAAAACATAAAAGAATAAAAAACATCGATGATCAAAAATCAATATCCAGGGAATCAAAAGAAATGAAACTTGCGGTGCAGGGAATTTAAGAGGAGATAAAACTAGGTCAAAAAAATATGAATAGTATCGGCTGTTATAACAGTTGTGAGCTCACGTAAAACTTTATTTCTTCTATGAATGGATATCGAGAAACGCCATGGTTTTTGAGGGTAAAACTGAAAGCGCGCAGGAGATACTTTTCCAAACTAAGTTACGAGCAATGGTATGGGTGAAAGCAACAAAAGATGATCTAGTTCCCAATATTGATGTTTGGTGGGAGAATCCTACGAAGTGCTTTGGAGCTATTTCGCAACAAGTGTGGTCACCCCCGGGTCCGGGGGAGGTAAAGTTTAATGTAGATGGTGCTTTTAAGGAAGGAGATGCAGGGTATGGAGGGATACTACGCACAAAAGAAGGAATAATCAGGGCTTTGTTCTCTGGACCAGTAACCTGCTCTGGAGCAGATTTGGCGGAGCTAATGGCAATCAAAATGGCGCTAGAGGTTTTTATAGCGGTTGGCTGGGTGGGAAGTGGAGTGCTAGTCGTAGAATCGGATGCCAAACTCGTTCTAAACTGGATTAATAACCCCTTATCGAGACCTTGGAGGTGGTGGGAGCTTTTTTTAAAGATTGACAGTGGCGCAATGAGGATAGGAAAGGTGCAGTTTTGCTTTGCACCTAGATCGTGTAATAATCTTGATGACTATTTGGCGAAGGATGGTATGAACCGACAAACCTTGTTTAAAGCATGGTGGTGAAAGATAAGAGTTATGGTAAAGGACCTAAGCGTGGGGGGAGTGCTCAATTTTGCTGCTGGTGTAATAAGAACAACGATCCGAGGAACTGTAAAGGAAGTTGGCGTTGTGTTTGCGTTATTAGTTGGAACCAAAATTGACTTAGGAGGTTTTTATTGGGGTAGGATGGGTTGGAAACAGCACTCAGGTTGTGGAATCCGTTGCTCGACTGGTGCAGCACTGATTTTTTATGGCTTGATAAAGTTGGGACATTGACTTTGCCTTGCAGGGTCGTGATCTCCTTTTCTCCTTTTATCACAAAACTGGTAGGTGGTGAGGCGCATGAAGGGAATCAATTTCGTACTACTGTAAGTATGGTTAGATAGGGCCTGCAAGTGTTGAAGTTTAGCATCTTGTAGTTGTCAACCAATGTTCATTGCGTGTGTTGTTCTAGCTGGTGTTTTAGGGCCTGTTTTGCTGCTGTCTTTCTATTATCTAGGCGTGGAATGTTTTGCTTTGTATGGTGGTTGATGTTTTGTTGCTTTGTTTTGTCTTGTAACCTGGTTGTGCAGTACTCTTTTCCTCCAATTTTAGGCTAGGGAGGTTTTTAACGAGGCTCACAACTCAGGCTTGAGGATGATCCTTTTCATCCTTATTAATAAAAATTAATTTGCTCAGCAAAAAAAAAAATAACCTATTTCGTTTATGTGTGATTTGAGCGTGTAAAAATTCTTTGTCGCTTAATTATTTTTTTTATGTCTCATACTAAAAATTATTTAAAAATTAAATTCTAAACTCTAACTTTAATTTCTACATCTTAAATCTTACACTCTAAAAAATAAATCCTACTCTTAATTCTCTAGACCCTAACCACAACTCCTAACTCTAAACCCTAAATCTATTATTTTAAAGTGAACAGATAATTTCCATCCGATTTGAGCATCCAATCCCTCAAAAGTAGATATATTTTATTTAATTTAAACTTCCTCGTACATGTCTACATTGAGAAAGCATTTTCGTTTAGCACGTAAAGCAAATTATAAGATTCCCTATGCCAATTTATTTAGATACACCATTCGCAAAGTCTACTTCAGTTGTGAGGATCGGCATGAGTTTCAGCATTGACAGCCTCGTAGGTGGAAGAGCAGCCGTGGGAGCAGCCTCCTCCGTGATGTCCGTGTCCGTGTCCGTGTCCGTGTCCGTGTCCGTGTCCGCCGTATTGATCGTTATAACCTCCACGTCCATCCAGCTCACCTGCAAAATCTATAACCATATTCAACATTTATGTTACATAATATGTTTCACTTTCGGTTCATGTAATAAAACTGACCGTTGTTCTTTTCGGCTGTCGTCTCGGCAAGGTCTCGAGCTGCCACTTCTGAAGAAAGGAGAAGAATAACAACAGCTAAAAGAGAAAGGAGAAGGAAGCTCTTGGAAATGGAAGCCATATCTGATTTCTTTCTTTCTTGTTGATGCTTAAAATTAAGGCACTCTCCATCTCTATTTATAGGCCCCATATAGGATTATGTCATTGATTATGTGTAATGTATTATCGGTCACGACACTACATAAAGTTATATAGATATCAGGGTCATAGGTGAGTATTCGATCGAGTTGAGTCAAAAAAATTTGATAACGAGAGTCCATATCAGTAAATGTTAAGTTACTTAATTTAACTCTTTTCCAAATTGGAATTAAGAGGCTTTTTTTTTTCAATCTGGAAGCCAAATGTCTACACTCACTAGTCAGTAGCACTATCCGGTGGAGCAAAGATATAATATTGTATCGGATTCATAACTTGCACGTTATCGGAGTTTGACATTTGCTCTTGGGTGCAATTATTAATGGTTCAAATTTGATACACAAGTTTGTAAAATTAATTTTACACAAACCAACATATTTACACTATAAAACTTAAATCTTAAATTCACAACTTTAACCCTAAAAATCTAAACCTTGCAATCCAGACCATTAAACCTTAAACCTTAAACTAAAATCCTAACCCTAAAACTAAAAGATATTGTGTATCGAATTTTTTTTCATTATTAATCTACATCCTCGTCTTATTTCTTTTATCAAATTCAAACTCGGCCATTAAAGAATAAAATGATACACCAAAAGGTTTTGGCCATGGAACCCAGAAAATATCAAGCATAATAAAATCAGACAAGGGACCACCAAATCCCAACCAGAGGCGAGGAGAGGGGGAGAAAATCAGATAGGGGTGATATTAGAAAAAGAAAAAACTCGGGGCCAAGATTGAATTATATGTATTTTTTAAGGGGTGAAATTGTTATTGTATTAGTCTAAAATTTAACGATTTTATAAAGATTAAATCATAATTTTATTGTTTTAGGGGTTTAAAATGTAATTTTATTTTTATCAATTTATAATTTTATAGGGGCTTGTAACATATTATAATTTTGTTCACATGTTCACTGCATCTTTTGAGAATAATAAAATTATCTTTCCGATAAATATTATAATATAATATAAAGGGCCTCGATTGATGTGATCAGTCTTGTAAACAAAATATATGTATCATGTATAAGTAATTTAATAACGATTAACCTGTAGATTAACCATTAATACATACAAGTTAAATCAAATCTATAACTATACATACAAGTTATCTTCCAATCAATTACATTGCTCAATTGGATTTTGCTTTTGACAAGCAAGGCTTTGGCAATGAAAGGATTTTAGAGTGTAATTTGAAAATTCTATAATATGGTATGGAAGTTATCCTTGAAAATTCAGTGCATGATTTTTTTTATGCCAACTTAGTAGTGTCAATTAACTATTTGTTTAGATTATTTAAATTATTTAAATATTTAGTATCTAGTTATAATCAAAGCCAAGGATCTTGGCTCAATAAAAAATGATAAAATTTCATATGCTCCCTCTTATAAATCAAAATTTTAATTGAAGTTTTTTTACCTTTTTTCAATTAAATAAAAATTTAAGTATTCCTTTAAATTAACAATGTTACACCACATTTTCAATTCTATCATTTTAACCTTTGAACTCTTTATAGTAATGTTGTGTTACTAATGACCAACAGAAACCGTCGTTGATTGTTACGTTTAGGGATGAGCATTTTATCCGGACCCGACGGGTTCTGACCCGACTCGGCCTGATCGAGTCGGATTTTTTAATGAAAAAATTGAGTTCGGGTCTGGTTTTTATTGATGATAAACTAGGTAAATGAGCCCAAAAACAAGTTTGTTCTTGAACATAAACGAACCAAACACACCTATGTTCACGTTTTTTGCTTATTAAATGAACAAAAAAATTCGTTCATGTTCATTTATTTAGCTTAATAAACGAATATTATATGAACGGCTCACGAACAGTTCACCGAATGCTCTGTTCATTTACACCCCCTAAATTTTAGGAACCTAGATGAAAAAAGAATGTTAGGTACTTATTTTGACCAAAAATATTATGTACTTATTTTGACTAAAAAATACATTATGTACATATTTTGACCAAAAAGTATATTTTAGGTACTTAAATGAGAAATTAGTATACTTAATATACTTATTTGTAATATATACCATTAATAAATGAACATTAAAAATAGTGTTGAAATAAAAAGCAACAAATATGGAGACCTTTTATTTTTTTAATAGTTTTAAGATAATTATAAAACACATTTTAAAGATAAAATTATTCAAATCTAATCATAGTAACATTAGTTTTCTTTTACTGGGATCACTCCTTTCATTTTCTTTTTCATTCCAAGTGCAGGGTACACAAGTGATTTGAAAGAAAAAAAATGACTAAATAGTGTTAAGGAGGGTATACAAGTGATTTGAAAGAAAAAAATGACTAAATAGATATATTTTTTAAAATATGAAGGGTGACTCAAATGTAATCTTTAATAATTGAATGACTCAAATATAATTTTACCCATGGTTGAATAACCTCAAGTATAACTTTTAATAATTGGATAACTCAAATATAACATTGCACATAATTAAGTGACATTTGTTGTAGTTTAGCCTAATGTTTTGATGATTTTGGAAATGGCTTCCAGCAAGATAAGGAAAGATTGAGCCGCTCATGTCAGGTCAAATCAAAGAGTGTGTGTCCCCACTTTTTTTTTTTTATTACAATTTTATTCTACGAGAGAAAATTTAGGTGAAGGTAATACACTTGAGAGATTTTAAACTCGAAACTTAAAAAAAAGGAGTGAAATAGGTGAGCATGCTCTGACCACTAGACCATCCTCGCATACTCTGTGTCCCCACTTCTTAAGCATAAACAAGAAAGTCCAATGCTTATTTGTTTATTTATCTTTACTTGTACACCAAAAAATAATCACCTTTAATTATTTGTTTTTATTCAGGCAGGCAGGCTCCTACTCTTTTTGTTTACACTTCCACATTCGAACCAACGTTGTTCTCCCTTTGTTTACAAAGTAATCACAAAATTATTAATAATTCAATAAGTGGCGGTTCTAAATTTTTTTTTAAAAGGTGAGCACAAGTTATAAAAAATTTAAAATTTTAGCGTGAAAACAAGTTATAAAATTTAAAGACTAATTTATAAAAATTAAAAAAAAAACTAAATGTGTGAACTTTAAAAAGTTTAGTGTCCACCCAATCATACATGTGGCTCCGCCACTGCATTCAATCAAACTTATCTTTTTAATCTTCTCTTTTCGGCAAATAACTTGTACATCTAATATTTTTTTTTAAAAATAATTTTTGGATTTCAAATGATTAAATTAAATTATTTTATGGGTATAACTCACCTTATAAGATAAAATTATTTGTATGCTAGAATACAACCACAATCACCAATAATCAGTTGATTCAGTGGGATGAAGCGTTAAATTCCTTAAGCAAAGTTAAAAGTTCAAAACTCGGGGTTATAAATAAAAAAATCAAATTGAGAGAATTGTCCACCTATTGAATCTCTATAAAACTTAATCCGAATTAATTGGACGGTAAATCATATTTTAGTAGTTAAATCAAAGAATAAAAAGAACCATGGTCTAATTTTTCATTTCATTTTTGCCCAAGTTCATTTTATTAAAAATGAAATATAGTATACCCTGTAGTTAAATTGAACAGATAATCCAATTGACTGTAGGATAGTTGGCACTTTTTTTTGTTCAAAAAGGACTGATTTCATTACTAGATAAGAAAACATAACATCCGAGACGTGACTTGAAAGCCACCAAACACACAAAAAAAGAAAAAATCATCAATAAGAAAGCATAACATCCGAGCCCAAGGGCAAAAGGCAACAAGAGCCAACTTAAAACCTACAATCGAGGCAAGAACAAAGCAACCCTTGCAGAGGGAAAGGAGCAAGCCAGGGCCATCGTCAACAGCGAGGGAACCTTCGGCAATACGTAACCAGCATGGAGGCAAATTACTTGGGACAAAAACTTTCTTCCACGGGCTCGTAAGCGTAACAACCACCGAAGCAACGCCTGAGAGCTCTATCCAGAGGCAGGCTTCCATAACAATGGTCCTTATCAAGGTAAGTACTTCGATGATCCAGGAGCAGCGAGACCCAAAACCATCCATTCACGCTGGGCAACCATTCTGCGAAAAAAACGACATAGCAAAACGAAAGAAACACAACACCTAAGGAACCTAAAACCTAGATAACAACTTCGATCATAAAGGGATGGAGGACCAGGACCTTGATGTCTATGCCCCTCCCTAGCACAAACATCAGTCACAAACCGACTCCGCACCGATCGTAACACAACCGGGGGGAAGAGGCCACCCGGATCCCATCCAAAACTACACCACTTCAACACCCAACTTCCAGCAGCAGTCCAGGTCTCATCGACCTCTCTAAACCCATGATACAGCCCGGTTGCAAAGAACGAGAACGTAGTACAAATTCCACGATCATAGAAAAAAATAAACTTGACATGGGTAAAAGTCAAACCAAAGCCTGCACTACTCCAAAGCATAGCGTCTTCCATAAAATCATAAGCCACGTGAGGAAATTTTGATAATGAGCTAAAACAAGTCACATGGGTCCCACCCTGGTTGACTCCAAATTTGGCTGAAAGGCTTTTCTGCAGAAAAGACAGCATTTTTGAAATGCTGGGACAAAGCTCCCGGATCCCATATAATCCTTATTACATTCGAATTTCGAATGCCACCAAAGCACCAAAACTCAGTGTCTTCCAAGGATCTATAACCCATGGGGTAAAAGCTAGGGAGTAAACTGAGAAGATCCAACCGGGTCCCACTATGGTTGACTTTAAGATTTGCTGCAGGGAAAGTGAATGGTGGGTTTACAATCTCTTTCGTAGAGATTAAGAAAAACTCTCCCAGGCTCGCGGTCTAAAATTTGAAAGATGTTTCAGCAGAGGAGCCTAAAACGGCAAGCCTTGAAACCAAATATCTCATGCAGACCAAACCATGAAACTCGGAACCTGTGCCGAACTACGTAACAGCAGAAAAGACAAAACCTAGCCCTATCCGAAAAGCCTGCCATATCCCGTGAAACCAGTGATTTTCTTCAGCTTTTTGTAGAGCATCGATTTCGACGCCGAGGTTGTCATGTTCCCACAGCTGGAAGCTTACCGTCTTTGCCTGATTCACCACCGAAGTACCGCCGTCCGTCACGGATCTTTGGACTGTGAAGCCCTTGTGCATCTCCGGCTGGCGCACTGTTTGGGACGTTGAGCAGACAAAACATGCTGTTCCGAGGTCTATGCTCGAGGAGGAGCATGTTGCTCCATTGTCTTTGCACGAGGAAGAGGGAGAGCCTAAAGACCTTTGCGCCACCACCACCGTGGAACATACCAGACCTGAGATATATGCCCGCATGCCCTATTCTCCACCAGAAACCAGAAGTGGCGGCGTTCACGCCACAACCTACAAAAAAGGGGCCCAACAACAACGCGAAATCTGTACTTGCAAGTCATCAGCGGCGATCGACGACGGCAGCTTCTGC
Organism: Hibiscus trionum; assembly: GCA_030270665.1. Classification (NCBI taxonomy): domain Eukaryota; kingdom Viridiplantae; phylum Streptophyta; class Magnoliopsida; order Malvales; family Malvaceae; genus Hibiscus; species Hibiscus trionum. The sequence goes on along the minus strand of BSYR01000033.1, from coordinate 379,728 downwards.
TAAGCCATGGCGTCGGGCGAAACTTTTGGCCAATTTGAAACCAACGACGATGCAGGGAAAAACCAGCTTCTGTCCGAGACCTGTTCACCAGAACCCGCTGCTTACTCCCGAAGAACCTCCCCTCTGAGACCTGGACCAAGCCACCAGCCGGCGTCGTCCACCACAAGACCAGTGACCGACGAGATTTTCGAAAGGCGCGTAGGGCGTGTACATCACGAACAAGAGAGCCTTGTTTATAAATTAAGCATCTTGTACATACATACAAATCAATATGTAGGATAGTTGGCCTTGGCAAGCAGTTTTTTTTTTAATTAAGCATAAATATACTGTAAGCATTTCATGTTGCACTATATTTTCTTCTCTAACTTACTCCTTCAAGTTTGAAGTTTATTTAAAAACATGAGAAAAATTAGACAAAAGTATTAAGTTTGAAAATTGGATGTGAATTTAAAATATACATTGGATTTGATTCTAACATTTAAAGTTTGAGTCTAATTCAATCCATTTTATGTTTATAATATCAGATTCAGGACTAAAAATTGCTCTATCCATTAAAAATGATAATATCTCTACTATTTTTCATCTAAGTTTTAGATTTAGTAAGTTTCAATTTTTTTCTATGTGTTTTCAATTTTTAATAGGATTAATATTTGATACACTGCCAGTGTAAAAAAAGTTTACACAAGCATGCCTATTTTCAAGCCTAAATTTAAAACCTAAAATTCTAACCTTAAAACCCTAAAAATCTAACCCCATGCCCTAAACCTCAAACCCTAAATTTTAACTATAAATTCTAAATCATACAACCTAAACCCCTAACCTTTAAACCCTAAACTAAACCCCTAAACTCCTAAATAAACCCGCTTGTGGAAACTTTATTTTCCACCGCCAGTGTATAGGATATTAATCCTTTTTAATATACTCCTCTATTAAATCTAAAGTTTACACAAACTGATGTATCAAAGTTTTTCTGTTAATAAAATATTGATACATTATTTTATTTAAAACAATTACTTAAACTCATATGGTGAAAAATATTATTTATAATTAGAGAAATAAAAATAATACAACTATAAAAAAGACCCGGTGGTCCCCAAACTATTACCGTCTTCCTATTTTGGTCCCAAAACTATGTTTTTTGGTAAAATCGTCCCTTCTGTTACATAGTTCTCCTGTTTTGGTCCTCCGTCGTTAAAAACTAACGGAATTGCTGATGTGAATTTTTTTTTTATTTTCTCTCTCCTATATATGTATTATTTAAATTTTTATTCAGACTAATGTGGTGGTAACACGTGTCACCACCATAACAAAGCAAATAAATTGAATGTAAAAGGGGAGCTAAGATTCAAACCCGCATCCCCAACATCCCAAGCCAATGGGTTAACCATTGGGCTAAACTCCAATTATTGATGTATTTTAGCACAAATTACATTTAAAACAATCAAATGAATCCCAAAAACCAAAGAAGCTGCAACATTGCAGTCAAAAGCAATGGCGAACAAATTGATAAATTTACTTTTATTTTGAGAACCAAAAGTTTTTTATACAACAATCGTCTAATATTTACCTTCACAGCATGTCGTCTGGTGATGTAACTTTCCGATTGCAGCAGTTTGGTGTTGTATTCATGGAAGAACTGTAAGATTGAACCATAAGTCATGAGGAAAATCATATGTTAACCAATTAGGAACCTGCCAAACCGCAATGTTAGCAATGGGGGAAAAAAGAAACGGAACACGACGTAGGAAATTGTATCAAAACTGAACTCTTGATTGGAAGTTTAAGAATATTAGTAGGATTTGTGAAGTGCCCCTGCCAACCAAGTTTAAGAGTCATGGAGAAAAATTGCAGCATAATAACAGTACTATATTTTCTTTAGCAAACCTCAGCAATGATTTCAGCAGATACAACTCCGGTTTCTTCTCGCAATTCCCTGATAGCTGCAGATCTCGGTTCCTCACCATCTCGGTTCATTTTATTCATAGATTAACCATTTTTGGTTCTTACTTTGCAACATTCTGATGGCGGATGCACTCCCTTAAGATTGAACCATAAGTCCATGCAATATCATCGTCTTCGTATCTGATTACCACGCCAACACAGCCAGTTAGAACCCGGAGTTCGATTCTATGTTACTCAGACTCGAGTGCCGAAAACGGATATTTCAAGAAAAATCATACCCCGGTAACAAAGTATCCATGATAAACTATTCCTTTGGTTTTTGGGGTTCATTTGATTGTTTTAAATGCAATTTATGCTAAAACACATCAATAATTGGAGTTTAGCCTAATGGTTAACCCATTGGCTTGGGACGTTGGGGATGCAGGTTCAAATCCTAGCTCCCCCCTTTACATTCATCCACCACATTAGTTTGAATAAAAAATTTAAATAATACATATACAGGAGAGAAAAAATAAAAAAATTCCACGTCAGCAATTCCGTTAGTTTTTAACGACGGGGGACCAAAACAGGAGAACTATGTAACAGAAGGGACGGTTTTGCCAAAAAAACATAGTTTAGGTTTAGGTTTATAAGTATAAATATAAATTGAAATAGAGAATACGGCTTCTTGGGTTGTTATAATAGTTTTTTTTAACAATTGCATCTGAATTTTATTAACCACCATGAAAGATATTACAAATGCAATGCATCAAAAAGAGAGAAAATGGGACTAGTCCACTAAAAATCTCGTACAAATGTGCAAAGAAAAATAAACATTTCTATGGAGATTAACATACCATCCAAACACATAAACCTTCATGAATCTCCTTGTCTCTAGTCAAAGGAGACACTTTACGGGATGAAAAAAGAATGGTGAGAAAACCAAATTAAACTATCAGGTTGATTGCTCCGCTACACAATTTTGATTACATCGACTAACAAACAATCAAACGAGTGGGAATCTCTATATGAGCAACAAACGACCGTTAAGGTATGCTGAAATATTGCCAAACGATAGATAAAATAAAAGTAAATGAAAAGCGTGCTACAAAGGCAGAAGAAACACATGTCACAAGAGCAAAAATTCATTTTAAGATTGAGAAAATAAAAAGAAATGAAAATTGCGGTGCAAGGAATTTAAAAGGAGAGAAAACTAGGTAAAAAAATATGAATAGTATCGGCTGTTATAACAGTTGTAAGCTCACGTAAAACTTTATTTCTTCTATGATTAATAACCTATTTCATTCGTGTGTGATTTGAGCGGGTAAAAATCTTCGGCCTCTAAATTATGTTTTTTTATATGTTTTACACTAAAATTTATTTAAAAATTAAAAATTAAATTTTAACCCTAATTTCTACATCCTAACATTTAAACCCTACACTCTAAAAGATAGACTCTACCCTTAATTTCTTAAACCCTAACCACAACTCCTAACTCTAAACTCTAAACTTATTATTTTAAAGGGGGCATAAAAAGGGCATAATAAGAGGCAGATGATTTCCATCCGATTTGAACATCCAATACCTCAAAAGTAGATAGATTTTATTTAATTTAAACTTCCTCGTACATGTCTACATTGAGAAAGCATTTTCGTTTAGTACGTAAAGCAAATTATAAGATTCGCTATGCCAATTTATAAGATTCGCTATGCCAATTTATTTAGATACACCATTTGCAAAGGCTACTTTAGTTGTGAGGATCGGCATGAGTTTCAGCATTGACAGCCTCGTAGGTGGAAGAGCAGCCGTGGGAGCAGCCTCCTCCGTGATGTCCATGTCCGTGTCCGTGTCCGTGTCCGTGTCCGTGTCCGCCGTATTGATCGTTATAACCTCCACGTCCATCCAGCTCACCTGCAAAATCTATAACCATATTCAACATTTATGTTACATAATATGTTTCACTTTCGGTTCATGTAATAAAACTGACCGTTGTTCTTTTCGGCTGTCGTCTCGGCAAGGTCTCGAGCTGCCACTTCTGAAGAAAGGAGAAGAATAACAACAGCTAAAAGAGAAAGGAGAAGGAAGCTCTTGGAAATGGAAGCCATATCTGATTTCTTTCTTTCTTGTTGATGCTTAAAATTAAGGCACTCTCCATCTCTATTTATAGGCCCCATATAGGATTATGTCATTGATTATGTGTAATGTATTATCGGTCACGACGCTATATAAAGTTATATAGATATCAGGGTCATAGGTGAGTATTCGATCGAGTTGAGTCAAAAAAATTTGATAACGAGAATCCATATCAGTAAATGTTAAGTTACTTGATTTAACTCTTTTCCAAATTGGAATTAAGAGGCTTTTTTTTTTCAATCTGGAAGCCAAATGTCTACACTCACTAGTCAGTAGCACTATCCGGTGGAGCAAAGATATAATATTCTATCGGATTCATAACTTGCACGTTATCGGAGTTTGACATTTGCTTTTGGGTGCAATTATTAATGGGTCAAATTCGATACACAGGTTGTGTAAAACTAATTTTACACAAACCTGCATATTTACACTATAAAACTTAAATCTTAAATTCATAACTTTAATCCTAAAAAACTAAACCGTAAACTTTAAAATCTAAACCCTGCAATCCAAACCATTAAACTTTAAACCTTAAACTAAAATCCTAACCCTAAAACTAAAAGATATTGTGTATCTGATTTTTTTTTCATTATTAATCTACATCCTCGTCTTATTTCTTTTTATCAATTTCAAACATAATAAAATCAGAGAAGGGACCACCAAATCTCAATCCTAGAGGAGAGGGAGAGAAAACCAGAGATAGGGGTGATGTTAGAAAAAGAAAAAACTCGGGGCCAAGATTGAATTATATGTATTTTTTAATGGGTGCAATTGTTATTGTATTAGTCTAAAATTTAATGATTTTATAAAGATTAAATCATAATTTTATTGTTTTTTGGGGTTTAAAATGTAATTTTGTTATTGTCAATTTATAATTTTATAGGGGCTTGTAGCATATTACAATTTTGTTCACATGTTCACTCCTCTTTTGAGAATAATGAAATTATCTACCCGATAAATATTATAATATAATAAAAGGGGGCCTCGAGATTGTATGGTATTTGAAATGTCTTTCTTGTTATATCGTGAATCTTTTAGATAAACCTCTTAAAGAATTAGAGGGTATAATATACTGCGATGTGTAATTTGATCGAAATTCTTATTTTACAGATTAAGAATGAGAAACGGTCATCTCATTTAATCGAATTGGAATGCCCTGGATCTGACATGACATGTCTCTTGGTAAGAGTAACATGAATCTCATAATTATGGGCGTATTCAATACTTCCAAATAAAAAGAGAATTGGTCTATGGTCGAGTCAGTAAAATAAATAATTAGAAATTTTGAGTTGTACCTCGTGAAAAAAAAAGACTTCTTTCATTTTTGTAAACAAAATATATGTATCATGTATAAATAATTTAATAACGATTAATATATAAATTAACCATTAACCATACATACAAGTTAAATCAAATCTATTACTATACATACACGTTATCTTCCAATCAATTACATTGCTCAATTGGGTTTTGCTTTTGACAAGCAAGGCTTTGGCAATGAAAGGATTTTAGAGTGTAATTTGAAAAATCTATAATATGTTATGGAAGTTATCCTTGAAAATTCAGTGCATGATTTTTTTATGCCAACTTAGTATAGTAGTGTCAATTAACTATTTGTTTAGATTACTTAAAATATTTAAATATTTAGTATCTAGTTATAATCAAAGCCATGGATTTTGGCTCAATAAAAATGATAAAATTTCATATGCTCCCTCTTATAAATCAAAATTTTAATTGAAGTTTTTCACTTTTTTAATTAAATAAAAATTTAAGTATTCGTTTAAATTAATAATGTTACACCACATTTTCAATTCTATCATTTTAATCTTTGAACTCTTTATAGTAATGTTGTGTTGCTAATGACCAACGAAAACCGTTGTTGATTGTCCGTGATAGTCAATTGTGCTGAGATAACAATTCATTGTACTGAAATGACAATTTACATGTGAATGATGGCATGACAAAAGGGCACATTGATTTTTTTACCGAGTAAAAATTAAGAAATTATTAAAATATTAAAAAGAAACTACTTTTACTGTAACACCCGGGTTTAGGGGTCGGGTGAAAATAATATTTTAATATTATTTGGGCTCGAGTTTATAATTAAAATAATCCTGTATGGTTCGGGTTTCGAAAATAAATATTTGAAATGGGAACAAATTAATTTAATTGCAAGTTGAAGAGTTTTTTTTTTAGGATCAATGAAATAGCCATTTATTAAGGACTTTTTGGTAATTTACCCATTTTCTAATTTAAATCCCCTTTATATATATTAAATCACCCTTTTTCTCTTCCTTATCATCTTCTTCAACGACAATGAAGAAGCTCTCTCCCCGTTTCACTATTTCATCTCCTTCCTCCCTCGTTTTGGCTCGGTTTTGAAAGGTAATTACGTTTTTGACTTGCTCTCAACTTCCTCTCTTCAAAAGTACAAGTAGTTTTCATTTTCATCCATGTTTTAGAAATTTGATTTTTGGGAGTTTTGAATAAAAATGGTAGTTTTATGGTGTTTAACTTGAGATTTTGATTAAACAATGATAGATATGAAGTTTATGAACCAAAGGGTTCAACATATATGATTTTTAAAGGGTTTTATAAAATTTCCGAATTTGTGTTTTGGAGGGTTTTTAGGAGGGTTTTAAAGTGGTTTTGGGGGTGGTTTGATGTTGGTTTTCGAGGGCTGTTGTTAGTATGATGTTTGAGGATCATTTTGGGTGCGATTGATGTTTGTTTGGGTGCTTGAAATGAGAGTTTTCAGTGGGTCAAGTGGGCTGCTCGAAAATCCTGTTTTTGGTCTAGTTTTGAGTGTTGAATGCTTGGTAATGATAATCCGGGTTAGTTACGATGACAAGATATTGATTGTGGATGTTTTGTTTGTGTTTGGGATTGATTAGAATCAAGTGGGCACCGGTGAAGCATCGGAAGTGAATCCGGGAAATTGAAGACAATTGCTTGCTTGGTCTTGAGCTCGGGAGTTTAGGTGAGTGGTTAAATATTTCTAAATGGTTTTCAAGTGTTGGTTCAAGCATGTGAACTAGGTTGGGATTAGTAGACCCACCTAGAGTTGGGATTAGAGTGGTAGCCTAATCCCAAGCTTTAATTAGAGACTTTGGTTGCACTCTTTAATGGTCGTATATGCCTCGTGTTGAATTGTGATGGTGTTGGTTATATATGTTGTATACATGTATGTTGAGGCATGATGAATGCATTGTTACATGCATGTTGATGATAAATGTGATGGAAATATACCTATGACATATGAGGTGATATTTGTGTTATTGAGATGCATGTAGTGTTGACATGTGTAATGATGTTAAGAGATGATTGCTTGATTCGAGGATCATGGTGAGTACATGCTAGGCATGGAAATGTGGTTTGTGCATGATAGTAGGTCATTGTGAGTACGTGCTAAGCACGGAAGTTGTTAATAAATGATATTGTGGAATGTATTAGTATTGGCACTAGTATACTTGGGTACAAATGATCGATCATTAGGATGTTAGTGTGTACACATGAGTCAAAAGTCGCGCGTGGCCTTGGTGGCGTTGAGTCATCAAGGAGGAGTACGGGTACGCCCGGAAATTTATATATTCTACGTGATGATGAGTGGAATCCCATCCGTAGGGCATGTGGCGATGAGTGGAATCCCGTCCATGCAGGGTCGGTGATGAGTGGAATCCCATCGACGGGCGTGAGGATGAGTGGAATCCCCTCCGCGTGAAATGGGGCGTGAGGATGAGTGGAATCCCCTCCGCATGAGATGAGGCGTGAGGATGAGTGGAATCCCCTCCGCGAGAACGGTGATGAGTGGAATCCCACCGCCAGGTAATGGTTGTGTTGTTGGATGTGAGTCCAACGGTTATCCGTGTATTCGAGTTATAGCTAGGTGCCAATACAGATTGTAGTTATGTTGCCATTATATGATTAATTGAGAGCTAATGAGATTTGGGATGTGTTGCTAACATGGTATAATATATGTGATTTCATGTATTGTGGTTTTGAACATGTTGAGCATGACATGATATTGAGTATATGTTCATGCATCATTTATGATCATGGCTCGTGTGGATCGGAGATATGAACATGCATTTTATCTCAGTTGTATCTCGTGTTTGGACCCTGTATTGTCGAGGTTGTTTTTAAAGAGCTTACCCTCACTAAGCTTTTATGCTTACGCTCTCTTTTGTTCGACAATGCAGATAAATAGCTTGTGGGTGGCAAAGGCAAGGAAAGGTCTCCAAATGTTGCTTTTGGTGAGCTCAATGTATGAGTTTTAAGTAATAAAATGTAATAGTTAAGCAATGGGATAGGTGTTATTGATTTAAATGCCTTGTTGAATTGTAAAGCTTGCTTATGATGCATGACTTGTATGCCTACATGTTTTGGTTGCTAAGGCTTGATATCTTAAGTGCTTGAGTGACCATATATGCATAAATTGCTCTTTTGTTAGAATGCCATGTATGAATGCTTTAATCCATGTTTGAGTGATTCCTCTGGCTTAAATATGTGTGTTTACATGCTTGTATATGCTTAGGTGAGTCGAGAATTGCATCTAGAGTCGTGTTTGAGGCCGTTTAGCTTAAAATTGTGGACTTGCAGTGCAGGGCGTATCGATACGCTAAGGGCTGTATCGATACGGCCTTGCTCATAGAGAACACAAATTTGGCTGGGCGTATCGATACGTGGGGTGTATCGATACGGTCCCAACTCTCTGAAATTCAGGTTAGGCTGGGCGTATCGATACACAAGGGTGTATCGATACCCTCTTAACTCTCTGTAATCTTGGGGAATTGTGGAGTGCATGGCGTATCGATACGGTGTCCAAGCGTATCGATACGGTTCAACCTAGTTGACCAAATGGTGTTGACCGAGAAGAGCGTATCGATACGCTCAAGGGCTGTATCGATACGGTCTTCTTATGTTGACCATAGGGTGTTGACTTTGGTCAAGGCGTATCGATACGCTCTGAAGGCGTATCGATACGCTCTGCATAGGAGGGTTAAATGGGTTGTTTTAAGGTGCTGTTTTGGTTGGTCGTTGCTACGGTGTTTGTGTTTCCGCTGTCATGTTTCACATAGGACTTAATAAGACATCTAGACAAGAATAATTGAAAAAAAAAATAGGGTTGCTAACCGAGGGGGAATCTTAACGGGTTTCGCTTCGGTTTTCCCCGTGTGGCCCACTCGGACCGGTCATCCGGCCAGACCGGGACGAGGGGGTTACATTTGTTGGTATCAGAGCCTAAGGTTTCCGAAACCTTGGGCAGGTGAGTGAAGTAAGTTGTGTTTTATGATTGATATGCACGGTGTTTGCTTATCATGTAAGCATGTTGCTTATTATTCGAGTATGCTGTAATGAGTGATTGTTTGATTGAGAATGTATGTTGTTTGATCGTATGCATATGTTGCTTGTTTGGCAAGTAAGCCTTGTTATATGCTTGGTTGAGCATGTATGGGTGTTGAATTGTTTGAAGCATGTTTAGTAGAGTCCCATTGCTACTATTACGTCGAAAAAGAGATTTTAAGTGAGGGAATCATACTTGAGCCACTTGGACCTTCTCCTTTGCTAACCCAGTTTGTATGTTAATTTACTGTTGATGTTGTTGCCGATTTTAATTGCTTTTCGGTAAGTAGAAGTCGTAGTTTCTGAAAGGGTGGACGATGTTGAGGGAGTCCATCGCCTTAGTTAGAGAGGTGTGGTCGTACCGGAATTGAGGTACAATTTGTCCGTTTGAGACAGTGTGTATATGAGTTGGTTCTTGTTGGTGAGGGACGATGAGACCGATTTTGGTATTAGTTGGTGAAAAGAAGCGAAGACCTTTGAGTGGGAGCTAGTTTGTGTGATTGGGTCGATGTACGTTGAGTTGTTTTCCAGCAAGTGGAAGAGATGAAGACACTTCCGATATAGTTGAGCCGAGAGGGGAGTCTTGAGCTTTGACTTCAGATTGTTTGGTAGGGTTAGAACAAGTCTAGCATGACTGTTTGTGTGTGATCAGAATTGAATTTTGAAGTTACAAGATGCTCAAGGAACAGTTTAGAAGAGTCAGATTTTGTTGAAGAACCAGTATGAAAACAAGAGGACCGAAGACTATCAGTTGTGTGCATGTGAAGTTGCAGTTTCTGTGAATACCTCCTTTTGCGTGAGCATGTAAGAAATTAGATATCCTAGTTGAGACCTTAGATGTAGGGACATCTGTGACTAGCCTTTGGGAGATAGTAGTGATCAAAAAGATGTACAGAAGATGTTGTTGGTGGTTCAGAGTTACTAGTTTCTAGTAGAGGTGAAGTGACCGTCTTCCTACGGTTTTGATGTATCTTTTGACAAGGTTCAGCTTGAAGAGCACAGAGTTAGTGTGTACGTTGAGACAAAAAGAGAGTTGCCTTGAAATTGCAGATTTTTATGTGAACTGTAGTAGTAAGTGAAGATGCAAACTTCTTATCGAATGTTGATCCAGTTTAGAGATCAAAGGTTGATTGAGTTTAGTTGACAGACTTGCTTAGCAAGTGTAATGTATTTGATTTTTTAATGAAGATTAGACAGCAGAATGCTAGAATAGTTTGTGTTTATCTAGAAGTGTTTGCAAGAATTACCCAGTTTGTCTCTTGACAGAAAAGAAGAGCTTATTATTGATACCGTCTCTGAGTTTGCTTCTGCTTTGATTTTTCTGTGTCTTATGGTTCCTGAAAGAATTGAGAGTGTTGAAGAATCAATTATGAGTTTGTTAGACCGTAAGTTCATTAGGCCTAGTACGTCATCTTAGAGTATAACAGTACAATTTGTGAAGAAGAGAGAAGACAATACAAGAACGTGATTAGATTTCAGACAGTCGAAACAAGTGACAGTGAATGATTAGCATCAGTTTTCGAGTGTTAGTGATTTGTTGGTCAGTTAGTGTGTGCTTCAGTCTATTTGATGATTAGCTTGAGATCTGTTTACTACCAGTTGAAAGCAAGAAAAGTTGAAGTACCGAAGACATCTTTAGGGGCAAGATGTGATTACCTTGAGCTCTAAGTTATGTCGTTTTGTTGGACTAGTGTATTAGTTACCTTCATAGAGATGTTGAACAGAATATTTCCCTGAGTTTCTTGATCAGTTGTAGTAGCTCTTCTAGATGTCACGTGAGTATATTCAAGTACCGAGAAAGATCATGGCAAACTTTGAAGTTAGTGTTGTAGATCCTTTTTGAGAATCAGTTGTATACCAAGTTGAGCAAATGTGAACTCCGAGTTAAGGAAGATGTTCTCCTAGGACTTGTAGTTCAGCCGAGTGTGTTAGAGAAAATCCCAAGTAGGCAGAAGAAGATGTGAGTTGGAAGAAATTGAAGACTGTGACAGCTGTGTGATCAGATGCAAGACAATGAGCCCTTGAGAAACTGAAAAGAACCTTGAAGAGAACTTCGACCTTGATCCAGTCTATATCAGAAAGAGAATTTGTGAACCATAATGATGCGTTATATGTGGAGTTAGGTTGTGTGCTTATGCAAGACAGAAGATTATTGCTTGTTCATTGAGATAGTTGAAAGACAGTGAGAAGAGTTATCCGAAATGAGACGTAGAGTTAACTACAGCTGAAAATTGCTTCGAGGACTTGAAGACAAAGCTTGTATAGTAAGAAATGCACAGTGTGCATGTGCATATTATCAGAACTTGAAATACTTGAAGACTTAGGAAGGGTTGGAACTTGAACAACATGAGTTGTTAGAATTGCTTGAAGACTGTGATCCCAAGATTTAGTACCATCCGAAGATAGCCTCCGTAGTGACCGATGTTCCGAGTTGTGATTGTTGTTGGATTGGTAGTTGGGTTGCGAGTTGTATTTGCCGAATTCGGTTACCGAATGCCAGTATTATTGTGGCCGCGTTCCATGTTGAGCCTACGCTGAGTCAGAATGTTTGAAGAGAAACAGTTGCAAGACAGATTCTTGGCACCTCACGTGCAAGGCATAGTAGAAGGAAGACCTTCAGAATACAGTTCAGAGATGATAGAGTTTTGTATTTCAGAGACAGAATAGTTGTACAGATTGACATAGTGTTTTGAGATGTATTGTGTTGGCCGAAGCGTGCAGCAGTTTATTTGCAGTGCATCTGAGAAGTATGAAGATGTATTGTGGGTTGAAGATGAGTACTTCCGGATTGAGTCGATGAATGATGTGGTTCAGTATGAGAGTAAGTATGTAAATTGCTAGCGTGTCAAGACTGAGCTTCAGTTTTCTTCTAGTTTGTTAAATCCGTGGAAGGTTCATAATGGGAGCGAGTAATAGAGATTCGAAATATCAACTAGATCATTTTTGAAGACGTTTGTATAATGTTTGGTTACCTGTTGAAGACAAAGGATCAGTCAGAGAAAGTTACGAGTCAAGTGTTCAACCAATGTGGTATGAGATTGTGAATCGGGCTAGTACAGTTGTTTATTTGTTGCGGTTACCACCAGAGCTAGAAAGAGGTTTGTGATGTGTCTGTGAACCTATAATTCGGGAGTATGAGTCAAACATGTTCCGTGCTATGTTTGTTGAAGAGATTGAGTTGAGTTTGAAATTGGCATGTCTTGAAGAATCAGTTGGGATCTAGGTGTAAGATAGCAAGTGTTGTGTGGTAAGTCTTTTGAGTTGGAGAGTATGTTGTGGTAAGAGAGAAAGTGTGGAGGAGCATGTGCCAGTGACTCTTCCTGTCTGATAAATTTCGGGGACGAAATTTCTTAAGTGGGGGAGAGTTGTAACACCCGGGTTTAGGGGTCGGGTGAAAATAATATTTTAATATTATTTGGGCTCGAGTTTATAATTAAAATAATCCTGTATGGTTCGGGTTTCGAAAATAAATATTTGAAATGGGAACAAATTAATTTAATTGCAAGTTGAAGAGTTTTTTTTTTAGGATCAATGAAATAGCCATTTATTAAGGACTTTTTGGTAATTTACCCATTTTCTAATTTAAATCCCCTTTATATATATTAAATCACCCTTTTTCTCTTCCTTATCATCTTCTTCAACGACAATGAAGAAGCTCTCTCCCCGTTTCACTATTTCATCTCCTTCCTCCCTCGTTTTGGCTCGGTTTTGAAAGGTAATTACGTTTTTGACTTGCTCTCAACTTCCTCTCTTCAAAAGTACAAGTAGTTTTCATTTTCATCCATGTTTTAGAAATTTGATTTTTGGGAGATTTGAATAAAAATGGTAGTTTTATGGTGTTTAACTTGAGATTTTGATTAAACAATGATAGATATGAAGTTTATGAACCAAAGGGTTCAACATATATGATTTTTAAAGGGTTTTATAAAATTTCTGAATTTGTGTTTTGGAGGGTTTTTAGGAGGGTTTTAAAGTGGTTTTGGGGGTGGTTTGATGTTGGTTTTCGAGGGCTGTTGTTAGTATGATGTTTGAGGATCATTTTGGGTGCGATTGATGTTTGTTTGGGTGCTTGAAATGAGAGTTTTCAGTGGGTCAAGTGGGCTGCTCGAAAATCCTGTTTTTGGTCTAGTTTTGAGTGTTGAATGCTTGGTAATGATAATCCGGGTTAGTTACGATGACAAGATATTGATTGTGGATGTTTTGTTTGTGTTTGGGATTGATTAGAATCAAGTGGGCACCGGTGAAGCATCGGAAGTGAATCCGGGAAATTGAAGACAATTGCTTGCTTGGTCTTGAGCTCGGGAGTTTAGGTGAGTGGTTAAATATTTCTAAATGGTTTTCAAGTGTTGGTTCAAGCATGTGAACTAGGTTGGGATTAGTAGACCCACCTAGAGTTGGGATTAGAGTGGTAGCCTAATCCCAAGCTTTAATTAGAGACTTTGGTTGCACTCTTTAATGGTCGTATATGCCTCGTGTTGAATTGTGATGGTGTTGGTTATATATGTTGTATACATGTATGTTGAGGCATGATGAATGCATTGTTACATGCATGTTGATGATAAATGTGATGGAAATATACCTATGACATATGAGGTGATATTTGTGTTATTGAGATGCATGTAGTGTTGACATGTGTAATGATGTTAAGAGATGATTGCTTGATTCGAGGATCATGGTGAGTACATGCTAGGCATGGAAATGTGGTTTGTGCATGATAGTAGGTCATTGTGAGTACGTGCTAAGCACGGAAGTTGTTAATAAATGATATTGTGGAATGTATTAGTATTGGCACTAGTATACTTGGGTACAAATGATCGATCATTAGGATGTTAGTGTGTACACATGAGTCAAAAGTCGCGCGTGGCCTTGGTGGCGTTGAGTCATCAAGGAGGAGTACGGGTACGCCCGGAAATTTATATATTCTACGTGATGATGAGTGGAATCCCATCCGTAGGGCATGTGGCGATGAGTGGAATCCCGTCCATGCAGGGTCGGTGATGAGTGGAATCCCATCGACGGGCGTGAGGATGAGTGGAATCCCCTCCGCGTGAAATGGGGCGTGAGGATGAGTGGAATCCCCTCCGCATGAGATGAGGCGTGAGGATGAGTGGAATCCCCTCCGCGAGAACGGTGATGAGTGGAATCCCACCGCCAGGTAATGGTTGTGTTGTTGGATGTGAGTCCAACGGTTATCCGTGTATTCGAGTTATAGCTAGGTGCCAATACAGATTGTAGTTATGTTGCCATTATATGATTAATTGAGAGCTAATGAGATTTGGGATGTGTTGCTAACATGGTATAATATATGTGATTTCATGTATTGTGGTTTTGAACATGTTGAGCATGACATGATATTGAGTATATGTTCATGCATCATTTATGATCATGGCTCGTGTGGATCGGAGATATGAACATGCATTTTATCTCAGTTGTATCTCGTGTTTGGACCCTGTATTGTCGAGGTTGTTTTTAAAGAGCTTACCCTCACTAAGCTTTTATGCTTACGCTCTCTTTTGTTCGACAATGCAGATAAATAGCTTGTGGGTGGCAAAGGCAAGGAAAGGTCTCCAAATGTTGCTTTTGGTGAGCTCAATGTATGAGTTTTAAGTAATAAAATGTAATAGTTAAGCAATGGGATAGGTGTTATTGATTTAAATGCCTTGTTGAATTGTAAAGCTTGCTTATGATGCATGACTTGTATGCCTACATGTTTTGGTTGCTAAGGCTTGATATCTTAAGTGCTTGAGTGACCATATATGCATAAATTGCTCTTTTGTTAGAATGCCATGTATGAATGCTTTAATCCATGTTTGAGTGATTCCTCTGGCTTAAATATGTGTGTTTACATGCTTGTATATGCTTAGGTGAGTCGAGAATTGCATCTAGAGTCGTGTTTGAGGTCGTTTAGCTTAAAATTGTGGACTTGCAGTGCAGGGCGTATCGATACGCTAAGGGCTGTATCGATACGGCCTTGCTCATAGAGAACACAAATTTGGCTGGGCGTATCGATACGTGGGGTGTATCGATACAGTCCCAACTCTCTGAAATTCAGGTTAGGCTGGGCGTATCGATACACAAGGGTGTATCGATACCCTCTTAACTCTCTGTAATCTTGGGGAATTGTGGAGTGCATGGCGTATCGATACGGTGTCCAAGCGTATCGATACGGTTCAACCTAGTTGACCAAATGGTGTTGACCGAGAAGAGCGTATCGATACGCTCAAGGGCTGTATCGATACGGTCTTCTTATGTTGACCATAGGGTGTTGACTTTGGTCAAGGCGTATCGATACGCTCTGAAGGCGTATCGATACGCTCTGCATAGGAGGGTTAAATGGGTTGTTTTAAGGTGCTGTTTTGGTTGGTCGTTGCTACGGTGTTTGTGTTTCCGCTGTCATGTTTCACATAGGACTTAATAAGACATCTAGACAAGAATAATTGAAAAAAAAAATAGGGTTGCTAACCGAGGGGGAATCTTAACGGGTTTCGCTTCGGTTTTCCCCGTGTGGCCCACTCGGACCGGTCATCCGGCCAGACCGGGACGAGGGGGTTACATTTGTTGGTATCAGAGCCTAAGGTTTCCGAAACCTTGGGCAGGTGAGTGAAGTAAGTTGTGTTTTATGATTGATATGCACGGTGTTTGCTTATCATGTAAGCATGTTGCTTATTATTCGAGTATGCTGTAATGAGTGATTGTTTGATTGAGAATGTATGTTGTTTGATCGTATGCATATGTTGCTTGTTTGGCAAGTAAGCCTTGTTATATGCTTGGTTGAGCATGTATGGGTGTTGAATTGTTTGAAGCATGTTTAGTAGAGTCTCATTGCTACTATTACGTCGAAAAAGAGATTTTAAGTGAGGGAATCATACTTGAGCCACTTGGACCTTCTCCTTTGCTAACCCAGTTTGTATGTTAATTTACTGTTGATGTTGTTGCCGATTTTAATTGCTTTTCGGTAAGTAGAAGTCGTAGTTTCTGAAAGGGTGGACGATGTTGAGGGAGTCCATCGCCTTAGTTAGAGAGGTGTGGTCGTACCGGAATTGAGGTACAATTTGTCCGTTTGAGACAGTGTGTATATGAGTTGGTTCTTGTTGGTGAGGGACGATGAGACCGATTTTGGTATTAGTTGGTGAAAAGAAGCGAAGACCTTTGAGTGGGAGCTAGTTTGTGTGATTGGGTCGATGTACGTTGAGTTGTTTTCCAGCAAGTGGAAGAGATGAAGACACTTCCGATATAGTTGAGCCGAGAGGGGAGTCTTGAGCTTTGACTTCAGATTGTTTGGTAGGGTTAGAACAAGTCTAGCATGACTGTTTGTGTGTGATCAGAATTGAATTTTGAAGTTACAAGATGCTCAAGGAACAGTTTAGAAGAGTCAGATTTTGTTGAAGAACCAGTATGAAAACAAGAGGACCGAAGACTATCAGTTGTGTGCATGTGAAGTTGCAGTTTCTGTGAATACCTCCTTTTGCGTGAGCATGTAAGAAATTAGATATCCTAGTTGAGACCTTAGATGTAGGGACATCTGTGACTAGCCTTTGGGAGATAGTAGTGATCAAAAAGATGTACAGAAGATGTTGTTGGTGGTTCAGAGTTACTAGTTTCTAGTAGAGGTGAAGTGACCGTCTTCCTACGGTTTTGATGTATCTTTTGACAAGGTTCAGCTTGAAGAGCACAGAGTTAGTGTGTACGTTGAGACAAAAAGAGAGTTGCCTTGAAATTGCAGATTTTTATGTGAACTGTAGTAGTAAGTGAAGATGCAAACTTCTTATCGAATGTTGATCCAGTTTAGAGATCAAAGGTTGATTGAGTTTAGTTGACAGACTTGCTTAGCAAGTGTAATGTATTTGATTTTTTAATGAAGATTAGACAGCAGAATGCTAGAATAGTTTGTGTTTATCTAGAAGTGTTTGCAAGAATTACCCAGTTTGTCTCTTGACAGAAAAGAAGAGCTTATTATTGATACCGTCTCTGAGTTTGCTTCTGCTTTGATTTTTCTGTGTCTTATGGTTCCTGAAAGAATTGAGAGTGTTGAAGAATCAATTATGAGTTTGTTAGACCGTAAGTTCATTAGGCCTAGTACGTCATCTTAGAGTATAACAGTACAATTTGTGAAGAAGAGAGAAGACAATACAAGAACGTGATTAGATTTCAGACAGTCGAAACAAGTGACAGTGAATGATTAGCATCAGTTTTCGAGTGTTAGTGATTTGTTGGTCAGTTAGTGTGTGCTTCAGTCTATTTGATGATTAGCTTGAGATCTGTTTACTACCAGTTGAAAGCAAGAAAAGTTGAAGTACCGAAGACATCTTTAGGGGCAAGATGTGATTACCTTGAGCTCTAAGTTATGTCGTTTTGTTGGACTAGTGTATTAGTTACCTTCATAGAGATGTTGAACAGAATATTTCCCTGAGTTTCTTGATCAGTTGTAGTAGCTCTTCTAGATGTCACGTGAGTATATTCAAGTACCGAGAAAGATCATGGCAAACTTTGAAGTTAGTGTTGTAGATCCTTTTTGAGAATCAGTTGTATACCAAGTTGAGCAAATGTGAACTCCGAGTTAAGGAAGATGTTCTCCTAGGACTTGTAGTTCAGCCGAGTGTGTTAGAGAAAATCCCAAGTAGGCAGAAGAAGATGTGAGTTGGAAGAAATTGAAGACTGTGACAGCTGTGTGATCAGATGCAAGACAATGAGCCCTTGAGAAACTGAAAAGAACCTTGAAGAGAACTTCGACCTTGATCCAGTCTATATCAGAAAGAGAATTTGTGAACCATAATGATGCGTTATATGTGGAGTTAGGTTGTGACATTTTTTTTAAAAAATTAAATATATTTTCAGTGAAATTAACATTATACATGAATATTGACATTTGACAGTAACATCAAACAAGTTAAATATTCTGATTATTCTCATCTAATGATAAAAATTAAACAAGGCCCCTTATTAAAAAATTGTTTATTTTGTTTATTAGCAAAAGAAAAACAATTAGGGGAAAATAAGCCAATAAATATAAAACATATCATGCTTGAATTAGTCACGTAAATAAGCATTATATGATAAAGAAATTAAACAGAATTCCGAGCCCTAGCTTAGGAATTCCGCTAATATATGGCTTTCACAATCAAAACTGGGTTTGGGTAATTGACTTGAACCGGGCCGAATTTTGTCACAGATCACAAAGTTAACCCATGAAATTATATGACTTTTTTTTTTGAAACAAAAGATATTATAGGTTCTTTATTCTTAATCTTTTGAAAATGTAGATACATCGTACAAATAAATTATTCTAATCGAAATCATTTAGGGATAATAAATGTAGATATTATATATTTTTCTGTCTTTTGTCACGCTTTTTCTTTTTTCTTTTTGATTTTCTATTAGGGTTGGATCTGACGCCGTCACGACTAATCATGATGACGCTCTTTTCATTATGTTGTTGATCTCCCTATCTCATATTCTCGAACTGGATTTGGATAAGTGATTATATCTATTGTTCTTTATTCGCGATTGGGCTGTGGTAATGACCTTATTATCAACGTACATTCATTGTAATATGCATTTTTATGTTGTTTGTTGATGGTTTTACCTATCATCGTCGATTTTGGTGATGTTTGTATCTTTCTTTTATTTCGAGTCTTTGAGTTAGGTTCTTACCTTTTCCTTGTATGGTCTTCTTTTGATCTCGAGAAACTAATTTTGTTTACTAGGACTATGTCTGGATTTAGGTGTTTTTGTTTACTAAGTTGTAAACTTTCATTATAATTTTAGATAGGAAAATCCTACAACGGGCGTCGAACATTGTTGAACACCATTAAATTGATTAGTAAAGATAAAAAAATTTAAGGACTCATCATACAATTATAAATTATTTAAAATAAAATTTCAATTAAATTATTTTTCATATATATATTTTTAATTTTTTTAAATAATTAGATCAAATATTAACCATAGCTAATCCCTAAATTAAAAAATCCTAAATCTTTTTCTCTAAATTAAAACCTTAATTCACAAATTAAAACCCTAAATTAATACCTAATTGGGAAGAACTAATCCTAAATTTCAATCCTAAATTAATACATTTATCTCACTTTGTATTTTAAGCACTCCTTCCTAACTCTTTCAATACTAACGAATTCGAATACCCTTAATCCTAATCCTTCTCCTCTATTATTTGTTCATTTTATTATTATTATTATTATTATTATTATTATTATTAATTCAACAATGGCGAAAGTTGATGTGGGGGAATTTGGGGAAGAAAAATTAGGGATTTTTTTGTACTATAGAGAATTTAGGGTTCTAATTTGGGGGAAAATTTAGGATTTTTAATTTAGGGATTAAATATGGTTGATATTTGATCTAATTATTTAAAAAAAGATTAAAAATATAATATATATATATAAATACTTTAATTAAAATTTTATTTTAAATAATTTATAATTGTATGTTGAGTCATTGAAATTTTTAATCTTTATCAATTAATTTAATGGTGTTCAGCGGTATTCAGCGTTAGTGATGTTCGACGTACGTGGTAAACTCATCCTTTTAGATATATCATCGTTTAATAAAATTAGTGGATTTTAATTTTTTAAAATAAGGATCTCATTCCAATGGTAACCACTCAATGAATCAAATTGTAACCCTCTTGACCCGCCTATGCGTTAATACGGATCCTAGGAAGTCACATTAGGGTCACCGGAGCGACCCACGATAAAATTTCAATTAAACGAATTTGTTGAACCATTTGAAATCATAAATCAAATTTTGAATTAAAATACAATTTCAGAAAAACATTTAGACAATGAAACAAAACTCTGATACAAATTATTAATACAAGTTTCAAATTCGAATATAAATAAAAACATGACATACGTGCCCCCTAATTATACAGATACCATACTCCGCAAGCAAGCCAAAGAGACTCTCATACCGACGTTGACAGCTTCGACAAAGTCAATCTTCTAACCTGTTATGGTAAAACAACGTGAGCTTCGGAAAGCTCAGTAATACAAACTACCAGGAGATGCTAAAGGTGCAAGTAGGTATATGGCAACTTAACAATTTCATGAAGAATCAAACAACGGTAAGCTCAAATTACGATTCGATAATTCAGTGAAGCATTGTTAGGAGGTCACAGAGCTGTTCTATTTTGATCACCCGAACCGTAAGAGGTGGTCTAAAGCCAGAGATTCAAAAGAGATTCAGATTTCAAAAGTTGAATCACGGAGTTCAGAGTGGTCCATTAAGTGCGAATTGTAGGTTTACTGAGGGTTCAACATTGATACATTAATTTAGTAAGGTATGTTTCAGAAGAGGTCAGAAAGTTCTATTAATTAACTTAACTACCCTCAACCGAACTCTAAAATGCAATTCGCCCTGAACTGCATACAGAAGGTCTTACCCTAGGCCTGAGGCGTAGGAGCCTACCTAAGGGGATGCCTTAGGTCCAGAAAGACTTACCCTAGGCCCGTGGGCGTAGGAGCTTAACAGAAAGACTTACCCTAGGCCCATTGGGCGCAGGAGCTTAGGTCCATAAGGACTTACCAGCGCTGAGCCTACAGATCATCATTCATATTCCTGATAATATACCCCAAATGATTTCAGTTTATATTCAGAAGACAGTAATACAGAAAATAGATATCAAATCTATTTTTTATACCAGAAGACAGATATCAATTTATTTTATTAACATTGTTATTATTATTTCGTATTCAAATGTCAGATATTAGATATATTTTTCATATCATAGGTCAAAAATCAGAGAATTGCTTTCCTTTCATATTACAATATCATACTTTTAAATTTTTAGCATATGGACTTGGTTTAGAACAGAAAGTATTTACAGATACATAGTACGCGCTTTATGGCCCAATTCATTTCTTAGAGGTACTTGATAGATATCAGAAAGATGACATTTGACAATTTTGGACTGATTTCAGAACGAGGTCCCTACAAATAGGGAAGTTCGATAAGACGGATCGAATCAACATCAGAAGTTGATGCATCAGAATCATTGAGATTTTTGATATATCGCGAGCAGAATTAAATGTGACAACCTATGAGGGTAGTAAGGTCATTTTGACCTTCGGGAGGGGTAAACTGGTAATTGAACCAACAAGGTATAAACGGTGATGTACAGAATTTATGACTTCTAGTTGCTCGTCAAGTTTCTGAGCCCCTTTGAACTAATCGGAACCCATTAACACCGTGTTTAATATCTCTCCGGATAGGTACACTTCAACCATTCATTTCTCAGAACTGACTACGGAGCATAACAGCAACAGTTCACCTTTACCAATCGTCCACCGAACTTATTCTAGAAATCAAGCATATATTCGGATGGTATTTTCCAAGTATTCAAACATGTGTATTGCACTTGAACTCATTCCAAAACCTCGAATGTACCTTATAAGAACATATTTCTCTTACTATTAGCTATGTACTTTCTCCAAATAAATTGTACGCCTTTATATGGTATTCCTCCAATATCCTCTTAGTATCATAAACGACCAACAGACACGGGTCGTATATTACCACTTCCTTTTTGAGCCATTACATGGTTGGCCTTATATGGAGTTCTCAATTCCATGTCTTAGAAATATTCTCAATCATTATAATATCCGAGGGTATTTCAAACAATCCGATGCTCGAAGGTGTTACGATTGTTCAGAGTCTTTCAGTCCTTCCAACTATTCTTTCATTTAAGTTCTCGAGGGTAAAACCATCATTTTGATCAATTTGGCATTTGTTGCCGAGGATATATTATTCTTTTTGGTCGTTATGGATATTCTGATCAGTTCAGCATTATCAGTATTTCCAAACATTTTAGTCATTTCTAACGATTCAGCAATTTACGCAACTTTGACTAATTCAAACATACAAATATTTTCTCGCAAATATGTCTTCAGATATTTATTCAATTTCAAATAGAATCTGAGCAATTTACAATCTCAAAGGTGAAGCCTCATTACGATAACTTCCCAAGCCAGTTCAAGATTTTCAGAAGAATTAGTTGATATACCGAATCTAGTGTAAATTCTCAAACCACTTTCATTGATAGGGGTATTTTAGTCATTTTCATACATCGGGGCATTTTCGTAATTCATTAGCCAACATAATCAGATTTAGAAATCAACCGTTTTTGTTAATCGCTTATTGAACTCAGAAATCTTTTCGATTTATCAAACCTCTTAATCGAATATAAGCCTTGACCATTAATATTCTTATTTCTTAATTGATCGACATTAGCAAAATTAATCATAAGCTCAAACATGGTCGTGCAAGCATTAACCGAATACCAACAAGTTTTGAAAGCATGCAGAAGGTAGTAATGTATTACCTTAACTCCGAGCTGCAACGATCGATTCATGATACCCCATTTGATTGTACACGAATCCGAGTTCGACGTCCCATAACATTTCGGATACAGAGATACATGGATACCATGGGTTTTTGGTCGCCGGACGGCCACCAGAAAAGTCGCCGGAGGCTCTTTTCGTGCCAAAACTGAAATGCGCGAGGAAAGCAACCGGACAAGCGTAGCTCCGATGAGGCTTCCGTCGAAGTCGGATGGGTGATCAAACATAAGGGTTTTGCTTGCCTTGGGACAAGGAGTTCGACGGTGGCCTTGGCGTGGCGAGCGGACGCCGGACGGTGACGAAATCACCGGAAAAGAAGGTTGCACTTAGGGTTTCTGTCGAAATTTTGAACCATGCCTCGCGACGGAAGGCGGCGCTATCGCGCGAGTGAGACGGTGGGCTAGGAGCGGGGTCCGACGACGAGCGCAAAGGAGGCGGCGGTGCATGCCACGAACGACCGGAGAAGGAGATCGGAGTGGCGTTCGATTTAGGTAGCTGAAAAGTTTGGGGAGAAGTTTTAGATCTAGAATGTTCTCTCAATACTCGAAAAGAGCAGACATGTGGGTAGATGAACGGTTCCATTTTTTTTATTTTCAGTATATCTAAACGAATAACTTAAGAGAAAATTACGGTAAGTTACAACTAGAAATTACCTTAGCTCAAATGGCTAGGTCACATGTTTCCCACTCAAAGGGTTTTGGGTTCAAAACCCCTTAATTGCAAACACTTTTATTATTTTTTTTTCATTCATTTTCTTTTTTTCAAACTTTTGGGGTGTTACACAAATACTTAGCAAGGAGAAATTATATTATGGGTGATTCCCACCATGTCATCCATGGGACAACCAATGGAAACCACCCACTTCATCATTAATTAAATTTTAGTGAAGATTCATTGGTTGGAAAAAATGACATGGAAAAATCATGGTGAAGTGGGTGGTTTTCATTGGTTGGTCCCATGGATGACGTGGTGGGAATCACCCATGATATAATTTTTCCTTAACAAGACCATATTATTTTAAACTTAGGTAATTAATTCTTAATTTCGTCCTTGATTTTGTATATGTGACCCTCATTTTCTTTTCAGCAAATCAGATTTTTCTATTTGACTTGATCTTTTTGACCAAATATTGCAATTGATTTCTCTTTGTATATATTTATGAGTTTCGATCAGTGGAGTTTAACATTATCTATTGATATCATCATTTAAAATGTCTAAATTTATGGGGCTAACAATATAAATTAGGGTAAACTACATAAATAGCCACCTTACTATTGGTAAAGTCGCGATTTGACCACCTTACTATTTTTTGCCGCTATTAAACCACCAAACTATTTAATTGGGAGCAATGTGACCACTCACCGTTAGAAACCTAACGGCGTTGCTGATGTGGCTTTTTGAAAAAACAATTAAATGGGTCTTTTTTCCACGTTGGTAAATGTTTGTCCACTCATCATGCCACCTAAGGAGTGAAAAAAACATGTTATAAATACTGTGCATTTGAAGAAACCCTAAACAGTTTTCAACATTTTCTTTCTTCTTTCTTTCTTCTTTCTCTCTACTCTGCCGAAAAGAAGAAATTTTGTAAGGGTTGTAGAAGAAAATGGATCGGGTGTGCTATTGTAAGGTTCGTTCGAAGCTAACAACAAGTTGGACTTATGAAAATCCAGGTAGGATGTTTTGGGGGTGTGGAAATTATCGAAATGAGGTTAGGGGTTGCAAATTTTTTTCTTGGTATGATCCACCGGTGAGTGATAGGCCAAAAGGAGTTATTGTTGGTCTTCTTAAAAAAATTGATGCAATGGAGCAAGAAAGAAAGAAGGAAAGAATTCTTGGAAGTTTGCTTCTTGCTGCTGCAATTTGGGTGGGTTTTATTTTAGGGAAAATCTTCTCCTAATGCTTGAGATTTAGGTTGAGGTTGCTGAAATTAGGTTGTAATAGGTGTTTAGGGGATTTAGGGTTTTTTTTGTAAGATTCGAATATATTAACCCTCTACAATATGATAATGTAATTTTCAGTTATGATAATGTAATTTTCAGTTATTGTAATGTTTTTTTCAGTATTTAAAATGTCATGTAATGTTTGTTATTAGAAACTAAAAATGTGTTATATTACACTTTTGAAACCAAAGACAATGCATTATTTGAGCTTAAAACACAGTAGAGTAAACAAAGTAACATTAATTCATAATGGCATTAAAGTTGAAAAGTAATTCACACATCATATGTTTGACCAATACACGTGAAAAAAAAGATATTAACTCACTAAAGCAAGTCAAACAAAAACTGTCACAATGACATTAAAGTTGGTCAAATGTATGTATGCAAAACACAAATGTGTTCACAAAAAATTTCTGATGCCAACAGAATCAAATCAAGGATCAATCCTTGAAGATGAGTGACTGCCATAGCTCTCTTGACTCATAGGTACTCTTGGTGTGGGCATCCATCTGACAGTAGTTACTTGTGAATATTGAGTTGGTATTGGACTTGGATTTGGAGATGAGTGAGTGACACAAGTCTCTTGGCTCGTACGTACTGTTGGGGTTGACTTTGGAGTTGGATTTGGCCTACGACCTTGACTGGTTCCAGCCTGACTTGTTGGGGTGGTTCCAGATCTTCTAATCTGCAAAACAATTCAAGAACAAACAATTAAGCAACCAAATCAAGTAAGCAAAAACTAAATCAAGTAAGCAAAAAATACATCTTAGAATGTATTTTCATTGCATGTTCATCAAGCAAAAACCAAATTAAGTAAGCAAAAATTCAAGAACTTACTGCAGTTTTGGGATTCTAGAAGTTTGTCCAGTTCTTTTAGGATTGGCACCAACCTTTCCCTTGCATGTTCTAATATTATAGCCAATCCCTTTGCATCTTTTACAAAAGATCTTGACACCCCTCCTTGACACCTGGCCATTTTGAGGTGGTGCTTCATCAGCCTCCCTCCTTCTTTTCTTGTGTGGTCTTCCTGGGGGTCTTCTAAAGAGTGGTGGCAGAATAGGCTCCATTGTGTTATCAGTTGACCATTGTTTCTCACCTCTTACAGGACTTATCAAATGAGAATATATTGCCTTTTGTGTTGACACAAAGTAACAAGGGGCAACATATTTTTCTGGCCTATCTTCAATTGATAATATCACAGAAATAGCATGAACACATGGAATGCCTACATAGAACAATCATTGATTAATAACTATATCACAAAAATAGCATGAACAATAATTGAAGATAAAAAAACAGATTGCTAAATAAATGAAAATGTTAACCTGTAAGTTGCCATTTTCTGCATGAGCATGTCCATGCTTGAATGTTAACTGAATGCTGGCTTGAAGGACCACATGAAACTTGATACATGTGTCCACCAGCATAGAGAGGCCAGCAACTATATAAAATTAAGAGAAAACAGTTAGCATAAGATAGTTAACAATAATTGAAGACAAAATAGTTAGCATTAAAATAGTCACCATTAAACCTTAAACCCTAGTAAAAAATACACAAATGAAGATAAAACAGTCACCATTAAACCCTAAACCCTAGTAAACAACACACAATTGACATTAAACAGTCTCAATTAAACCTTAAACCTAGTAAACAACACACAATTAACATTAAACAGTCTCAATTAAACATTAAACCTAGTAAACAACACCATTAAACATTAAACAGTCTCAATTAAACCTTAAACCTAGTAAACAACACCATTAAACATTAAACAGTCTCAATTAAACCTTAAACTTAGTAAACAACACACAATTAACATTAAACAGTCTCAATTAAACATTAAACCTAGTAAACAACACCATTAAACATTAAACCTAGTTAACATTAAACAATATTAAACATTACCAATGTGCTACTGATGTTGTATGTTCTATTTTTTTTTCTGAATCTTAGGGCATAGAAGCCCTGTCCACTTTTCAGCTAGATCCTTCCTTTTAGCAAGCCTTTGCATCAACTTTGATCTAATAGAGTCCACCAATGTGATAATAGTTGTAATTAGCAAAGTTAGAAAGCATTTGGAAATTTACAGATAATAAAGTTAGAAATTAATTAACAAAGTTTAAAAATATTACCTTATTAAAACACTCGCAGTTATTATTTAGAAGCATGTCTGACTTACACCCAAAAGAGAAGTGTGACTTTGACCAGTTGGTTGGGTCTTTAGGTGAGAGCCACTTCCAAGCTTTTTCTGATAAAACTTACAAAAAAAATGACAGTGGTCAAAATAAAGTTAGTAACATATAAAAAATTTAGTAACATATAAAAAAATTGAATCTAACAAGTTAATACCTTCAGTTCATCTATGACAGATTGAAACTCTCTAACATATGTAGCCTTTGCAGCTTTCCACAATTGGTCCTTTACTGCTTTTCCTATAAACACCTCACTGGTCTTTGCATTTGAGTACAAGTGTCTAACACATGTTCTATGTGCTGAATAGGAGAACAATTCTGGCACAACATTCATTAGCCCCTGCACAAAACAAAGTAAACAATAATTTATTAGTACAACTACTACAAAATTTAAAAACTAAAATATTTTAAAGAAATTTACTCATACCTTATGTTTGTCACTCATAAAGGTAAAACTGCTTGAATTTTCAATCTCCAAATCAATGGCTAATAATTCCAGAAACCAGCCCCAAGATGACTCATTCTCACTCTCTACAACTGCAAAGCCTATGGGATAGATTGAGTCATCTGCATCTATTCCTACAGCTGCCAAAAGATGGCCTTTGTAGTAACCCTTCAAGTGGCATCCATATAGTCCTATAGTGGGCCTACAACCTGCTTTGAACCCATCTTTCATTGCTTGTAAACAGATATAAAGTCTCTCAAATCTTCTTTCATCTAACTTGCAAATTGTTGTTGTCCCTAGATTAGAATGCCTCAATTCACCTAGGTAAGCATACAGATTTGCATACTGCTCTTCATGGTTACCAGTCAAGTGCTCAATGGCTAAATTTCTTGCCCTAATGCATTTACATTTAGGTACCACTATGCCCCAATCTTTGTGTACAGCTTGTTTTAATGAAGTACTTGAGAAATTAGGATCAACAAAAAAACTACTAAAGTAGTTTTCAGCTAGCCACTTGGCAGTGATATTGGGATTTTGAAACTCCCTAAGACAAGTGTGTTCATCATTTAAAGACCTAATCTGCCAAGTACCAGTAGAAGGATCTTCCCCATGGATTGGAGCTGCCCATAACACCCATGGACACTCACCCTTACATTTTACTTGGATCCTTCTATTGTCATTTCTCTTTAACTTAACACAATATATGTTCTTAATATTGTACATCTTAATTGCCTCTTTCAGTATTTTCTTGCTTGCAAATATCAGACCAGCCTTCAATTTAGGATTGGATAAGTCTGACTCCCTATTAAATTCAGGAAATTTAGGTTTTTTTGGTGGACAATCTAAATCTGAATCTGACTCATCTACACTGTGTAGTGAGTTAGAATGTCCATTGTTATTGTCACCTTCAACTTCTACTTCCTTACTACCCAACCCTACATTCACATTGAACATTTCATCTTCTGAACTAACTAATTCATCTTCACTGTCATTAAATATTGACTTATCACTGGATGTATCAGACTCAACATGATATTCATCATCTTCTGAATCAGATTCAGACACTGCCCTAGTCTCAGTCTCAGACTCAACCTCAACCCTAAATTCAGACTCATTATCATGTACAACTTCTTCCAAATACACATGAAGATAATGGTCTCTAGGTAAATTCCTAACCATCTCAATAACATCATTATCAGTTTTCAATTGTTTGACCTCTAGTGGATTATCTTCTAACTGCCAAAACACATGAACACCAGAAGTGATTTTTAAATTCTCAACCACACCGATAATTTCAAACATAGAAATTGTATCTACATCTAAATTATCAAAGTAATCCATTAACTGTCCAGTATATTTTACCCTAGGTCTCCTAACAAAGAACCCTCCATGATGTACCACCATAGTAAAATACTCTGAATTAATCCCTGTTAAAAAGCACAAATAAGTCAAACATTTTAGTCAACTAAGTCAAACATTTAGTCAACTAAGTCAAACATTTTAGTCAACTAAGTCAAACACATTTTAGTATAATTTATCCTAGGTAACTAAGTCAAACTAAGTCAAACATTTAGTATACTTTAGGCAACTAAGTCAAACAATATGCATTTTAGTATATTTTACCCTTCTAACAAAACAGTATACATTTTAGTATGTTTTAGTCAACTAAGTCAAACAACATACAATTTTAGTATATTTTAGTCAACTAAGTCAAGTAATAAACATTTTAGTATATAATAAGATTTCTTTTAGTCAACCAAGTCAAACAATATAAAGTATACAATAAAAAATGGTGGTCTAGGATGTCCCCTACAACAACCAAATAAACCACATGCAAAGCACATATTAAAGACCCCTACAACAACCAAATAAAGACCCCACAAGGCCACAACTAACAGACAACTAACACATATTAATGGTGGTCTGGGAGGTCCCCTACAACAACCAAATATAGACCCCACAAGTAAATTCCAGATTCATATTTGAACAAACAAAGCACGTACAAACCAATCAAAAGTATGACTATTTTATTGTTGAAAAGGAATTATTCTTTAGTACAAACCAACCAACAACTAACAGACAAACCCTAACTTTGTTTATAAGAACAAAACAAAAATAAACTTTTTGAACTGATAATCTGTAATTTAATCATTTTTTAACCTATACAAAATCTATCAATGTTAACTTTAGTATCAATTATTATCGCTAAACCTAAATATTTAGTCCTAACATTGTGTATTAACCCTAAACCCAAATATTAACCCTAAAATTAAAATTTTATGGTAATCCTGATTAATAACCCCAAATCATTCAATTAGGATAAAAGAAATTAGTAACCCAGACAATAAACCCTAATTTCAAATCCTAAACCTAATCTCAGAACAAAAAGTAATCAATCTACTTACCGTATTTTGGATTGGGTTGCCCTTTTTCGCGAAGATATCCACTCATCGTGTCTTTATCTCCAACAATTTCTCAACTTCCTTCGAACGAATCGCCCAATATTTCTCAACCTCCTCAGAAAATCGCCCAGTTTTTTTGAATCGTCAAACTTTTTTCAGAGAGTTTATCGGGGTTTCGAGAGTGAGAATGGTTAAGGGTAATTGATTTAGGGCTTTTTGTTTTTCATTTATCCAACGTGGCAGTAATATAATTTTTAATTTACACATCACATACACCGTTAGTCAATAACAGCCACATCAGCAACGCCGTTAGGTTTCTAACGGTGAGTGGTCACATTGCTCCCAATTAAATAGTTTGGTGGTTTAATAGCGGCAAAAAATAGTAAGGTGGTCAAATCGCGACTTTACCAATAGTAAGGTGGCTATTTATGTAGTTTACCCTATAAATTATGGGTTAGAATCTAGTTACACAGTGTAAAAATTTTCAGTTTTACACGTTTTTTGAATCGTTAGATAGGTGACACGGATGGTTGAGATTAACAGTAGAAAATGTGAAGACTATTACTTGGAAATTAAAGTAAGAAGTTAATCTCAGTCATCTATTTCCCTCGTCCAGCGATTCAAAAAACCTGTAAAACTTAAAAACTTTTACACCATGGAAGTGAATCCTAATCCATAACTTATATATTTTAAAGAAACTAAAATACAAATTAATCATTATCCTAACCTTTTTTTTCATTTTTTTAGAAGAGACTTGACTTCCTTTCTCTCTTGAGTACCGCCCTAAATTATTGGAGTCCTTTTAAGTTGTTTTCCTTTGTAAATATTTTACCTATCAAATAAGTTCATATTAAGCAAATACATATACATATATATAGTATAATATAAAATTTTGTTTTGAATTCAATGATAGTGATTTCACAAAACATTGAACTGTTTCAATCAATATAAAATAAAAACTGATTGCATCTTTACTTAAAGTAATAATTATTTTGAAGAATAATTATTTTTTGTTATAGACTTTACACCACTTTTCATGGACCCAATAATATTTAAAAGCCATTGGAACATGGAAAATCCATAATTGAGAAGAAGCTAGGGTTCATAAATGAAGGTTTAGGACATCACAATCCCTATAAATTAAACAGGACCTCGTGTTTAAACCATCACCAATCCTTTTAGCCTCAAACATGTGTCATTCCCGACCAAAACATGTGTTTTCATTGTCTGCTCAATACACTTGTTCAAAACAAAAACACTAAATTTTAATGAAAACAAGTATAATAACCAACCAACAATTATTATTATTCACAATTATTTTTAAATACTTTTAAAGTACCAATATAATCGTATTATAATATGAAAAAAAATATTTGATGTATAGTAAGCGTATAATTTAGTTTACACCATTAATCTTATTTTAGGGGTTAGAAATTAAGGAGTTAGGAATGTGAAGTTAAAAATTAGATTTTAGGTTTTAAAACTATACAAATATTTTTTTGGTTGTCCTCAACTCCTCTCGGTTTTCTAGGACTTTACCCCGACTAATCCGAACCAACCCGCGTCACACAACTACTTTTAGTAAATGAGTCTCCCGATAGAAATTTCTGCATACATAAAACATCAAACTCAATAGTTGTTTAGGTAATACTAAATTACGGATAAAAATCCTCTGCCCCTTTTCGGTGTCACTACTTATGCTCCAACACTAAAAAACACAACAAAATTAAATTTCAAACCCTAACCCTAAATTCTAAATCCTAAACCCTACACCTTGTACCCTAAAAAATACACCATACCCTAAATTTCCTAAACCCTAACCATAACCTCTAACCTAAAACCCTAAACCTAATTTTGAGTGTGGGAGCATAAATAGGGGCACCGAAAAGGGGTAAAGGATTTCCATCCCTAAATTACTTACTACTTTGACCAATACTCCTTAGTACGTGTTCAACAAATATTAATCTTTGCTCGTCCCTTTGTGTCTTGGTAGCAAATGTAGATGTTTATCATCCCTTGAGACTCGGGTTCGAGCACCAGTAATGTCATGTTGCGTGTGCCGTCTTTGAAAAGACTAAGAAAATTGAACAGATGTTACCCCTGCATCACACCAGCATATTAAAAAAAATATTAATCTTTATAATATTGGAATAAAATAGTAATAAGGGTAATCTTCACCAGTGGTCCCTTTCGTTTAAGGTGTGTTTTATTTTGGTCACCAGAATTCAAAAAAGATTATTCTGGTCACTTATGTTTAGAATCGTTTCTATTTTGGTCCATTAGCCGTTAGTCACCGTTACTTTAAAAAATTAGTTTCTAATTTAACCCCCAAACTTTCAAAATTTTATTTTTCACCATCTTCCCTAAAAATTATAAAACTAAAACCCCATAAAATTAAATCAATGGCTATAACCCACCACTACAAGCCATTCCTCCAAGATTAAAAGCGTCAACTTCCATTGCAAGAATTTTGACAAAAATACACACATAAAATCATTGAACATTTCCAACAAAATCTGAAGCTTATAAATATTACTGGAAACTTCAGACAGAGTCAACTATGACCCAAAGACTTCATTCATACCAATCAAGTCTTCGGTTAGCTGAAACTTAAAACACAACCAACTGAACAATTTGTGCTCCATTCACCATTTTAGTCACGCTGCTATAAAACTGAACAATTTGTGCTGCAAGCTTGCAACCACTATGGAAACCACATGTTTTTTTCGGTCTACCCTTACCTTCAATCTTAATTCATAACAGTCTAGCCTTGCCATCATCTTCCTCACAAAAATGAGGATTTCACTGCTTTCATTGTTCATCTTCAGTTTATACATTTCAACTTTCTTTAGCATCGCTGCACTTTCAGTTTCTGGCCAATGACAAAGCGATCAGCAACAGTTGCTGCTGAGACTGAAAAATAGCCTCAATTTTTCTTTATCTGAAAAGCTGGTAATGTGGAATCAAGGCACGGATTGTTGTTCTTGGGATGGTATAACCTGCGATGCGAGTGGTCGAGTTACTGAACTTGACTTGAACAGCCAATGACTTTTCGGAGAAATCAACAATTCAAATAGTATTTTCCATCTTCAGCAACTTAATTTGGCTCATAACAGTTTCTATTCCGAGTTTCCTACAGGGTTTGAAAATTTGACAAACTTAAGGTATCTTAATTTGTTATATGCAGTTTTTACTGGGAAATTTCCAGTTGGCATTTCATACCTGACAAAGTTGGTTACTCTCGACTTATCTCAGATAACTTCTCTTGAAATGCCAAATTTGGAGATGCTTATTCGAAATCTCACGGGGCTAAAGAATCTCTATCTCACTGGGAAATTTCCAGTTGGCATTTCAAATTAGCAGTAGTCTAAATATTAGTAACACTAATTTTATTTTACCAGCATTGTTGTCAAAGCTCTTGCAATGGAAGTTGACCTTTTAATCTTGGGGGAATGGGTTGTAGTGGTGGGTTATAGTCATTGATTTAATTTTATGGGGTTTTAGTTTTATAATTTTTAGGGAATATGGTAAAAAATAAAATTTCGAAAGTTTTGGGGTTAAATTAGAAACTAATTTTTTAAAGTAACGGAGACTAACGGCTAAGGGACCAAAATAGAAACGATTCTAAACGTAAATGACCAGAATAATCTTTTTTAAATTCTGGTGACCAAAATAAAACACACTCTAAACAAAAGGGACCACTGGTGAAGATTACCCTAGTAATAATAATGGTAATTTTTAAGATAAGGATGGATGGTAGTAAAAGAAAAAAAGAAAACACATGGCATGTTGATGATTAGATTCACGTGCCCATCATCAAGAATCTCAATCAGGTAAGGAAACCCTGTCTTTTTTTTTCGCTCTATTTTATTTCCCAGACTTGAGGGAGACAATATATATTCATTCATACTTCTCTTTTAGTACCAAAACCAGTCAGTACAAATCTTTCTCTCTCCCCCAGTCCGGATTCAGCAAACCCTTGTCTTTTACGCTATTAGATTAGCAAGAATCCCTTCAAATTTCTCTCTTTTATCAACCAAAATCTCAAGATCCTTCCTTTAACTGAAAACCCTTTGATTCCCAAGAGAAACAAAAAACTGGGTCTTTAGCTTTGTTGGTTTTGTTGATCTGGGTGATGAGGAAGAGGGAGAGGGAGAATCCGTGTGGGATTTGTGGGCACTATCACAAGTACGAGGAAGGGGAGGTTTGTGGGATTTGCGGGCATAGAACTCCTGTCTCTTCCGACAAGACATCGCTTGAAGTCAGTGCTTTCCCGTCGGTGATCTTGCCGGACTTTCTCTATTTGGGTAGTTATGATAACGCCTCTCGCTCCGAGCTTCTAAAGACTCAGGGGATAACTCGTGTCCTTAATGTAAACCCCCCTTTCTTCTTCTTCATTTCTGTTTGCGTATGGTATTATGGTTTTGTCTGATTTAAATTTATGGATTTTGGGATTAAGAATGGTTTGGAGAAGTTGACTTATGGTTGTTTACTAATTGGAATAGGAAAGAGTAAATTAGGATTAGGTTTTAAGTTTTTAGGCTGCTGTTTGATTTGAAGAACTTTGATGGGATTTCTTTATTTTAAGTATTTGAAGACATAGTACATTGGGATTTCTGTATTTTTTTTTTATGGTAAAGATCCATGACTACTTTTGTACTTTGTAGCTTAGCCATTACATTAGCAAGTTTTCCATCCTTCTTACCAAGCAAAGCTGATCGGAGGAAGCTCCCGTAAGTTCGTTGATCTGTAGGCTTAGGGGTGTGAGTGAATGAAAGATTAGCCACCTCTTTGGGAATACTGTGAAGTGAGTACTATCCAGCTCCAATGGATTTGCCTTGAGAATCTACTTTAGGCCTTTACCTTTTGTTAAAGCTTTTGGAGTTAAAATGGATATCTAGGATAAATGGATTATATTCATTGGTGCTTTCTATTTTCGAATGAAGCTAAGATCACGATATTGATGATAACTTGGAAACATTGGGAAGAATTTTGATATCAATTGTGTGATATTGATGTGAGGCAACACTAGAACACGATGTATGGGTTCAATTTAGCAAACTTACCATTAGAAATAATGGTAAGAATAAGATTTGATAGTCAATCAGTCCTAAGAGCGATTCTGTTGTTTTTTGGTCCATAGCCTTCAAAAGGAGAAACTGAGGGCCGAATAGTCATAAACTGAAGTTGTTAGATTTTCATAAAGTGAATTATAAAATAGGATAAATCAGGTTGGCATAGAATACTTACAGTTTGAAGATAAGGGGTGAATGATTAATACGGTGTTAAACCTTGCATGCTACTGGAGCAAATACGTTATAATCGAGAGAGATAGATGCAACGAACTACTTGTTTTACTACAGTGATGGAATTTCCTTTCGATAGTAAAATTAAATTCTATCCACAGCCATCAGAAATTTGTAATTAATCAGAGGTGGCTAAACATAGCAACCAATAAATAGCTTCTTTGTTAGATTTAGATTTACACATTATCCAGGTTCATTTGTGCTGTTTGCCATTTGTAAATTGTAAGGGCAAAAAATTGAATTTTATGGGAATGGGATCAAAGCTATAAGAACACCTTTCTATCAAGGAATGGCTCTCGGGCATCTAAATTGTATCTTACAGTTATGTCATATTCTTACATTATTTACAATATCTCTTTGCAGACTGTACCTGCTTGTCAAAATCTCTACAAGAATTCGTTTACTTATCACTGCCTTCAAGATGACAAAATTTTACAATTTGATGATGCAATACAATTTTTAGGTGCGTAACCTCTGTGTTGCATAATGAAGTTTCAGCTTGTGGTCAAAAGGTTATTTTTGGTATCACGTCTTTTATGCACGACCTTGTTATTGCCTCTTTCATGTATCGGTTTTTTCCTTTGCAAATTCTCCAAGATGTTGGCCTGAACAGAATTGAATAGCATTCACCCTTTTTTAAGGTCCCGAAAAGCATTTACGGATTATATTTTATCTTTTTATAATTACGGAGTGAATGCTTCTTAATTTTCTCAATTGTAATCTACCACTGTCGGTATTCTGATGCATGTTTTTTGCATTTCCATTGGCATATTATGACCTGTGGTGCATTTCTGCAGAGCAATGTGAAAGGGATAAGGCTCGAGTCCTTGCACACTGCATGTCAGGGAAAAATAGGTTGATTTTACTATTCCATTCTTTTGTTATCGTAGTAATACTCACTGAAACCAACAACATGAGCATGTTGAAGCTGTTTTTCCTCTCTTTCTTTAATCTTATTTTATACTAGAATATATTCAGATTTTGCATATAGACTATGGTGGAAGAATCCAGTGGGACCTCACCCCTGAATTTTTTTTCCTGTATAAGATGCCTTGCAGATAGCTTTCGGCCACCTTTCCATTTCGTAAATTTTCCTATGCAACCCCTCCCTTGCAGATGACCTGTTTTAAACTTTGGAGAGATTCATATAGACAAATGCTTAGGTTTGTGTACGCCCATTTAAATTAAAGAAATTGTTTGAGGACGATTGTATTCTTTGTAACAGGTCACCGGCTATTGTAATAGCTTTCTTGATGAAATCTAAAGGATGGAGGCTTCCCCAAAGCTATCAGTGGGTGAAAGAACGAAGACCGTCTGTTGATATAAGTCAAGGTATTTACCAGCCTCGACTTAGCTTACTTAACATCATGGAAGCCATTTTATGTTGCTGTCATAGTTCATAGAACTTCACCCGCTTAATCGAATAGGGAGACCACTTGGTATTATTTGGAAGAGGGAAAATGAATGTCATATGTGATCTTGCTGCCATTATTAATTTCCGAAAACCGGTACCATCTGCTGATTTTCATTTGCTGTTGGTGATTGGTAGCCATCTACCAGCAGTTGCAGGAATATGAACAAAAGCTATTTGGATCATCAAATAATAGTGGTCCTGCTTTGCTTGCCTTCCAACCTGCTGGAGCCCCATTCAACTTCGGCTTCTCGAAAGCAGATGATCCGGTTCCAGTTCCTGTCCCTATTCCTGCTTTCGGTAATCTCGGTACTCCGTCTATTTTTGCACGTCCGCCTTTAGAAGTTCCACCACACGAGTTCACATTTGGTGCCGGTCAGACTCAGAAAAGTATCTCTGAAAACCTAGCAAACCCTGGCGGCAGTGATATTCCAATGGATAACACTTAATTTGGCTGTAAATTGCCCATTCCTTGTGTCCTGGTAGCAAAGGTAGATGTTCATTACCCCTTGGGACCCGGGTTCGAGCACCAGTAATGCATGCTATGTTGTGCCTTGTGGAATGTTAAGGAAACACTTTCAAATTTTATATACAGATATAAGATTCAGTAGTATCAATCCATACAAGTTATTTCTGCTTTTCATTTCAGGAATAAACAATTGTTCTGAAGCAGTTTCTTATCCAAAGATGTCATTATAACAGGATTGAATTTTAATTAAAAAAATCCATGTAAATTTACATCACTGACTTGCAGCAATTCTTTACAAAACAATTCTGAAATTATTACAATAGAAATACACAAACCTGTATCTGTCATTTTCACAATTTGAAGTTGAGTAATTTCCTCACCCTCTTGAATGTCTTTTAACAGTATATATTAAACACATATCAGAGGTTTTATGATGAAACTAGTGGGCAATACATGTTTCGAGGGAGGACTTGGCAAGCCATAAAAGACCAGGATCATTCCGCTTTAACACTAGGTAAGTCTCTGCTTTCCCAATGTCATCCAATATAGCATCTTCACTGAAACCAATCAAGAATAGAATTTCCATGGCCGCTGCAACAACAAAAAATCGCCTTCAATAAAGATAGACCTTAAATTCTTTGCATTGAGCTCCTTTCTAATGGCTATATTTTCCAGACTCAAAGGTAAACATCAAATACAAATATATGTCCAACGCAAGTATGCTCTTTAAAAAAAAAAAGCTTCTCATGTATTTGGTGAAACATACCTCGTCCGTACACATGGATACTTTAATAAAAAAGAATATCGATGGCATGGTTTTTGAGAAAGTTTGCTCTTACCCTTCGGAGACATGGAGATTTGCAATAAAGAAAGAAAGAAAGAGTGCAAAGAAAAAAGAAACAAACCTTTGTAATTTGCAATGTTTCTTTGGATTATAGGATTGGCCTGCAATGTAGACATGAGATTAGATGTAAAAAGGGATTTCATTGCATAAAAGAGTTATTGCAATGGGTTAACTCATGGAAATAAAGCATTTTCCTCGAGAGTAATAAAGATTCTACCTTCCGAAGTCTTCTAAATTTTAGTTCATCCGGGTGTTCAATCACATTCCTGCCAACAATGAAAATATTTCCAGCTTTTATCAGTCCCTTGGTTCACAAAACAAAGATGAGAAAAATATGCTAAGCATAATAGGCATGAACTACAGCATCTATTGTAGTTTGAAAGAGGCAGGCCCAGATGCATAGTACCACCGATGCTTTATTGTGTTTTAAAGGAATGTAAGATAGAATTTAAGGACAGTCTAGCAATAATACATACCTAATAATCTTAAAAAGAGTTTGCAGAACGACAGTTGCCACGGTGGGATTAACTTCAGTTCTTAACATCTCAATGGCCTGTTGCAGACGGCTACATATACCAGTCACAGAGTCTTGAATTCTCTGTAATTCTGGATCATCCAGATTTGGCTCGTCAATTTTCATATCAGATATCCCCAATGGTGGCAATAACTTATCATCTGAATGAGGCTCAGCTTTTGCTATTTCATTTGCTTTAGCATCATTACGGTTGGTTTCTTTATGACATTGGTTGAAATGAGCTTGATCTTCCAAGGCTTCGATTGTTGTGTGACAATGAGGATCATGACTTCCTCCATTTGCACATCCTGAAATCCTAGATTGTGCTTCTCCATCATCAGGACCTGGTTCATCTATGGTATCACTTGCCTGAACCTTGATGTCCAGAATCGGCATCACAACAGGTTCAACTACATTTC
The DNA here is from genome assembly GCA_030270665.1 of Hibiscus trionum. NCBI lineage: Eukaryota > Viridiplantae > Streptophyta > Magnoliopsida > Malvales > Malvaceae > Hibiscus > Hibiscus trionum. The sequence continues at coordinate 341,074 of BSYR01000033.1, read as the reverse complement.
CAGAACCTGAAGATGCGCCTGAATCATCAGGATCAGACTCTTCACTTGAACTCATGGCTGCTGGTTTCTCAAGAGTTGTCTGAGAACTGTTTTGAGCAGAATCAGAATGATGTTTCGGTTGCAGAGTTTCACCATGCAGCAAATCATCTGGATCAGGTTCAAACTTGTTTTGATTGTCAGAAAGGTCATCGGGATCTAGTTCATAAGCATGTTTCCCCTGAGCCCTAATTTGACTTGGAATATCTAAATTTTCATCTTCATCACGAATAACTAACATGGAATCATCAGGATCTGGCTCATCATGTGTTTCAGATGCTTCCACATTGGCAGAAGTGTTTATTAGACGACGATAGGCAGCAGCTACAGAGGAGGCACGGGCGTTTTCCAGAAAAGTTGACATATTTCCACCAACTTTCTGAGAATTTACGCCATTTTCAACATAATAATCTTTGTCAGAGTTCTCTGAATGTCTGATTCCACTTAAAGTATGGCCCCTAGATTTGGTCCAATCTAGGCTAGCAGCCTCTTCATTCAGCTGCGGGAGAAAAAAGTAATATCAAGTCAAGACAACGCTTTTTTTGTCAATGCAATAGTAGACATTGAAGAACTATTTCCTACTATAAAAGCTTCCATAGAAAGGTTAGTTTTACCTGTTTATCAAGGGAGTAAAAATTTGAATCATGTTCAGAAAATACCATATGAGCCTGAAATATAAAGAAGCAAAATTCTCAATCAGTGTGTTAATTTTTCCTAACCACCTCCCTCTTTAGGAGTTACAAAAACTAACCGTAGATATATAACATTTGTAAAACTAATAATTAAAATTTGTTGAATAAAGCTCACAAGTTCGTGTAGAAGAGTTTTTTTTATGCTCTCATATTTCCTGAATCCTTTGAGGTCATCAGTTCGAAGACGGAGAGATATATCTTCCCCATGATTCTGAAAGAACAAATAAGAACCAACAATAGAAAGAATGGGAAGTAGAGAAGCTGACAGATTTAAGATATGCTATTTTTCTAAAGCTTAAATGGTCTCTTACCTTATTAAAACCTAGAATGCATTTGGGACTCACACCAACATAACCAACTGGAGCCATCTCAGTCATTATTCCTACACGCCATCGGTGCTTTACAAAAGTACAAGCAGAAAATAGTTTAGCAGTGCTAGTAAGAGTCGGTCAAGCAAAGTAGCAAGGGTAAATATGGATACCGTGGTACCTTATTCATGATAGCAACAATTCCAGGATCTGAAGCAAGCATATGCATCCTTTTTAATGCCTCAGAAGCAGGAGGATGTAACTGGTAAGAGAGAGTTATCAGTATATCAGAAAAGTGAAACGGCTGCTTGTCATTTCCTTGGATTCAAATATTGACAGATGTACATGAAGAACATGATTTAAGATGCCTGATGCACTTTATATGCATCTCTTAATATGCAATACTAGGAACCCAGAGGCCAGAGCCCAAAATCATATTTCTCCATCAAACAGCGGCTACATTTTTCACAGAACTCTATTACACCAAACCGCATACTGTACGACCCATAAATAACAATCACTTGAAATTTTAATAGTTTTTGTGTTACAAATAACCCTCCTCTCCCCATAGTCCAAATGTGCACTTTTGTTTGTGTAAAAAATTAAATTATCAATATAAGCCAAGTGAAACTTGATAAACAGAACTTGCATCATTGGAATTTTTCATTATTCATTACTTAGATTTGTATTCTCAATGGTATGAAGTCAGGAGTACCTCTATTCCTGGAATTTGAAGAGTGCGAAAATCACAAAAGATATACGGTCCTTGAGGAAGTCTTATCGGAATACGGGAGGGTCCATCTAACATTCGATGCCTCAGTCTCCTTTCCTCTTCACTGAATCCAATTATTCTCTGGTCTACCTGTGAATTTTTAATTACTCGATCAACTTCATCCTCGGGTACCCCCATCATCCTGACAGATTTTCCCTGAAATTAGATTAAAACAAAGTACAATAAGTTGGCATAGACTTTGTAAGCAAGTGCAAAATTTCAGCTAATCACACTGCATTTAATTACTTTCAATTTCTTCAATAATAATCCTTGCAAACAGATGAAAAGACTTGACTACTTTATTCTTTTTTGGCCAACGACTACATTATTCTATTTAGTATTTAGCATTAAACAATAAACATAATCATATATATATACAATACAAGGGGTGATCAAATCAATACCAAGAAAATTGAAGCCTCTTGCAAACTCAAGCATGAATGTTCATCCGAGAAAGGGTGAAGCATTCTCGAGCCTTTGCCGGACAATTGAGGAGCAATGAGGCGCAAAGTATCCGCCTTAACATCAGTCAACTTCTGCAGCTCATCGCCTAGCTCCTTGAGGTTTGCACCAGAATCCATTTCCACCATATACTTGTTTCCTCTCCATATAACAGCCACATTCACCATATTTACTTGCTCGTCCATGTTGCACTATACCATCAAACAAAAAGGAAAAAGAATTAGCTTCAAATTGAAGTCTTTTGAATAAAGGCTGTTGATTTAACAACGAAATTAGAACACCCAGATCTCCATTTACATGTTAAAAGAATAAAAACCCCAAATTTATTGCTTTTTTGTTCGAATTTTATTGCTGAATTGAGCAAATATTAAACTTTAATATGAAGAATTAAGGAAGACAAAAAAGGACCCAGATTGAGAATTTTGATGGGTTTTTCATTACCTGGGGAATTGAAGGGTATTTTCTCCTTGAGGAATGGTCGATTAATATGAGAAGGGAAAGAATGCAAAATGTTTTTAAGTGGCAGGCTTTTAATTTGCTTATATATAGGAATGGGGTGCGTAGGATAAGAGGCGGCATGCACTAATTTTAACGTGTTATTCTAAAATGCGCGGCTGTGTTGGGTCTTTCTTACGCATTTGCTGGCGTCTGCCAATTGGGAAGAATCTAGAAAACAAAGATCGTACTTTTTTATAATAATTAATAGTATAATTATTTGATACACTGTCGTTAGAAACTAAAAATTTCTACAAGCGCCTTAATTTTAAGGTTTAAGGATTTAATTGAGGGTGTAGATTTTAGGTGTTTAGGTTTAGCAGTTTAGAATTTAAGGATTGTGAATAGAATTTAAGATTTAGGGTTAAAATTAGGGTTTATACATTAAAACCTAAACCCTCAACATATTACACTAAAATCTAAACCTTAACCTTTAAACCCTAAATTCTAACCCTAATTCCTAAATTCTGACAATTGCCCCTAAATTCTAAACCCCTGCACACAAACCCCAAAACCTACACCCTAAACTAAGTCACTAAACCCTAAAACTAAGACGCTTGTGGAAACTAAAAGTTTCCACCACTAATAATAATAATAATAATAATAATAATAATAATAATAATAATAATAATAATGGGTGATATCTTTAATGGGATAAATTTATATCTACTTACAAATTAAATTGTTCAAACTCGGATATGAGCAAGTTTGCAATACAACAGCCAGCCAAAGTTTTTGAAATATGTCTAAACAACTTAAAATATTATATTTTTTAACATTTTAGGTTATTTTCTTGTTTTTTTATAAGTTTCGAAACATGTCGGGAAACATCAAAATAAAATATAATGACGGAGCGTAGGCAGGGTCCAAAGGGCTTGACTCCTCCAAAAATTTGAAATCTCATAAAGAGTTATTTAATTTTTTTAAAAAAAATTAATTTAACCCCTTAAACTTTAATTTGGAGTTACGTAGAACCCATCAAGTGATCTCAATGAAAAAGTAGAAAATATTCATATTAAGAGACCTCGGTTCAAATCGCTTTGTCTGTAAGGTGTATGTGCTTTGTGGAAGAGTTAAGAATATACATGAACATATACTATCTTGTAATCACTTGTTTAAAAAAATTATACTAAAAAATATTTTTTTAAATATTGTTAATTAAATTATCTAAAGTTTTAGTTTGATCCATTCAATTTTTTTGTCTAATAACAATTTAAGTCTATGTAAATTTAAGTATTAGATAAATTAAGCCTTGCTCCTTAATTTTGAATTTAAATGTTTAATAAATCTTTATATTTTAAAATTCAGTAATTTAACCCCTCTCGTCATTCGATTTTGGCTCCACCCCGCTAAAATATTATCGAAAAGTATAACATTTTAAATTGCTTGAACAAAATTCAATATTTGTCCTTTTTTTAGCCTTAAATTACATTGTTGTACCGTAGACTCATCGTCTAAATGAACAAAGATAATATTTTTAATACACCCATAGTGTGATAAGATTAAATGCTCTTCCATCAAAATAATAATAATTGTTGAAGTTAAAAGTAAACAAATATGATATTCAAAAAAAAAAATCTACTCACCCTTTGTGTCCTGGTGGTAAAGTTAGATGTTCATCATCTCTTGGGACTCGAGTTCGAGCACCAGTAATACATATTGTGTGTGCCATCTTTAAAAAGACTAAAAAAATTGAACAAATGCTACCTTTGCATCACACCAGTAATATTTTTATACTTATAGTAAAATCCATTTCCTTGATAAAATAATAAAAAATTATTTTAAATGTTTCCTGTAACAAAATAAATCTCCATTTCCTTGATGCCGGTTCACTCTCCATTTTTCAAAAATTATGATACGGAGTGTAATCATCCGAATATAAGAAAAATAATAGAAAAAGATGAGCATACAAATGCCGGAAACATACCGATATACGATACTCATTCCCGAATCCCGGGTATGAGTAACACAGATGCTAACCTTCATCTCTGCTTGTAGCTAAGTATGGTGGATGCTGCAATCATACTTGGACTATAACCGGGAGGCGTCCGCTTCATATCCTGCTGTTCCGAGTTGTTTACTGTTCTGTTTGGAGGGCGTAAAAGTTCCATGACCTTCTCAGCAGCTACAATTTGTTGCTGCTGGAGTACTGCATTGTTCATCAATTCCCTGCAAGGAGTCAAACATTCAAGTAACGTTCTCGACAAGTTAAGAATCATGAGTCAAAACCCTCTGTTTTTATCGACAAGGTAAATATATGCATGTATCGTAAAAGTTTCTTACTTGAGCAAGGATGCTACTTTTGCGGGCGTACATGCTTGAAACAGTGCTTCCGGAATAACAGGAGAATCCAAGAGAATATTGGGAAGTGAGATGTATGGTATCTTTGCTTTGAAGCGAATGAACCATTCGGTAAGAAAATGAGCTCTATATGTAACTAAACAAGGTAACCTGGCAAGCTGCAACTCCATAGCAACAGTTCCGGATGTGCACAAGGCAACTCTGCTCGCCTGCAAAGAAACGAGGATCCAAGTCATGAAACTATATTCACATTAAGTTCCACAAACAAACGAGGATTTTCCCATAAGCATAGAATATTAACTAATACCGGAAAACTATGTTCCAAGAAAACACGACTTTTTTCATAAGCACCGACAGCAATTTTTGCATCAAACATTTTGGAAATACTTTTGATCGTAGCTGTGACTGCAAGCACCGGAAGACTTACATTAAATGCATCATATTTCAGGTGTTGGTTTCCTCCTGGAACCAATATGGCAGGCACGGGCCACTTATGAACAGCTCTAGCAATATAGTTGTCCACTAGTTGATTGGGAGCCACGGTGATGACCGTTATCAGCTCATGGAAAGAGTCTTTTAATAGTTTCACCGTGTTCGAAAAGATGGGAAGCATTCTAGTGACCTCTTGTAACCTGCTTCCAGGTAGCAAGGAAATAACTGTCGCTCCTTATAAAATTCGAGTAAGTATGCATTAGAGCATAAGAACACAGATATTAAGCATATGTTCCCAGCAGACATACACAAAGAAAAAACACAAGCACAAAAAAGAAATGAATGCAAACAAAATCCAAATTCTAATACATTTCAGTGATTTTTTCAGCTTTTGATTAATCTGAACAACTTCAAGGGGGAAAAACTAACAGGGAATAATTATTAAGAAAAAGAAACAAGAGTACAACCTAAAAGTTAGACATTAAGGTTCATCTTGAACTTGTAAGAGGATCTCAATGATAGAGTGTATTATCTCCGTCAAGTTCGAAATAAAAAGAATTGCCAAGTTTCTAGAACTTCATTAGGTTCATCTTCACATTACCTGAAGGTATGGAATATTTTTCTCGAAAATCTTCACCATTTCCGGTTATCTTCCACTCATGTAATGCAGTTTCCTTTCCCTAAGCATACATATGTCTTCTTTATTAATGCTAAAATAACTATACATACACCCGTTAATGGGCACATATGCACAAAAAGGATTTGGAAACCGAAAAATCAAAGGCTTTGAAGCTTGAGCTCTCAAAAAAGCTTTACAGAATGGAACCATTCCATAGTTTAACATTTATAAAATGATACGATACATATTACGAAAGCGGAAGATGAATTCATACCGTGTTCAGTTCTAAAACATCTTCCAGAATGGGGTGACCAACAAAGGTTGCCGCCAGTCCATTTGATTGACAAACTGCTTCCTCATTTGGAAGTATACAGAAGACATGGTCCACAAATTTAGATAGGAATCGGAGTCTTGCTTCACCTCCTTTCCACGCCCAGAACGATGGTGCTACATAATGAAAGTGCACCGGTCCATCTGCCCTTTGTTCATCGTATCTTGCTGCAAAAAGGACATTAGTTTCAGCCTTTCAGGCACATAATATCAACCGGACAACATGCAAATACACAAAACTCGACCCGAACTCCAATACATTGGCGATATTACCCCGTAACTGCTCAAGGAGACGGAAAGAAAATCCCTTGGAGTCCACAGTCACAACCACATGAGGCTGGAACAGGAAGGCAGCCTCCACAGTTTCTTTCAACTTTACCTGACATTTCATCGAATCCGAACACCATCAATATTTTAGTACAAAGCCTTATAATAGAGGTTCAAGTACATTGATTTCAAACTACTCACTCTGAAATTATAGAGGTGTGGTAATAATTCCCATATCCCCATTACTGCAATATTCTCCATGGGAAACAAAGATTTCAGGCCTTGATTGGACATCATGGACCTTATAGACACAGATACAAATACAATACTTTAGAATAAACCCCATGGGGATTCAGATTACTAACATCAAAATAATTTTGCCAATTTTCCTAGTTACAACATATAAGAACATAATTCCCATTTCTCACCCTTTCCATTTTAGTTATTTTCATTGCTCTTTTCAGCACAAATAAACCAAACCCACACTCAAAATTCAACTAGCTAATGCTAAAATTACCCGCCGACACCGGAGAAACGGATTGGAACAGGGGAGATGTTCTTTAAGGAAGCCATAAGACGAGAACCGATGGTGTCTCCACTAACCTCTCCTGCAACAATGAACACTCTTAGCTCCCCTTCCATGGCGGCTCTGTCTATTAAGGGTTTGCTTGAAACCCATAAATATCTCATCTTCAAACAAATGCTGCTCTTAAATATATTCGCACATCGAATCGCTGCCAACGACATTGATATTCTCTGGTTCGGAAACACTATTTGGCAGTTCGGGTTATTACATGCGGAAGAAACAAGAGAGAAATGTAAATGTCCGAACAGACTTCCGAGCCGAAAAAAGGCCCATGTCTGATTCAAGCAAGGACTCACAAGTCACATCCACGGCCTGGGTAACATTAAAACAGTTTTTAGTTTGAATCGAAATATTTCAACTTTTTAAGTGAATTATTTTATTTTTTTAAGTTTGAATCGAGTTACCTTTTTAGTAATATGCGTGTCTGTCTTACAGTTTATGTTCGAGGTGCGAGTCTGCTCCTCCTAATAATGTGTCTCTAAGGTTTGAACTCAGATTTTCTTCTTAAGAGTGAAATGTGTTTTACTAATGCACCTAACAATTATTGGTTGAATCGAGTTATTAAATCTCTTTTAAGTGAATTATTTGAATTTTTAAGTTTGATTCAAGGCCATTAACAATCAAAATATCAATCAAGTTTATGGTAATAAAGTTTTTTTTTGTTTGAAAAGTTTCCAAATATATACGGTGTTAAAGTTATTTGCTCTAACTTAATTATATGGTGGTAAAGTTTTCAAATTTGTACCTTTAAAATACATATCGAATCGATCACCGTGCATTTTAAACAAAATTAGACTGAATCACATTTACACCGATCTATAGACCACTTTTTAATATTTGTATGGAATTTACTGAGAATTTCTCAACTTACTCTGGCTGGCCATCCTCAGGTTATGAGATATTAGATTTTTGTTGAAAAATAGGTAAATTATGACTGTCTTTGTCCCCGTGGGTGAAGATTTCAGTTATTTCCCATAGTTCAGATCTTTACGATTTCTGGTTATTCTCCACTCGATTGCCACCCCTACGCTGAAGCAGATCTCGAGTTCAAGGCTTTGTGTATACAAAAATTTCATTAGGATATTCATTCACCAAAATTAAATATGCGATATTAGTCGGTATAAATTAATCAAGACAAAACCTTATAATATCGGAGGACAAAAAAAAGTCCGATTGACCGAATTCAAGCATGTACCTGAAAATCTTTCTCAAATTGGATTGCAACCTCAGATTCCAACCGTAAACAGCTCCAATTAACTTAGATAGTTAAACTTAATGAGCAGATGAAAATCAAGATCTCATTCGGCTAAAAGAACCAATCGAATTCAAATTAAGGGAAAGAAAAGAAGCAAATATAATCACAGTAGTTTGAACGAGTCAATGAAAAGGGCAGCAAATCAAAGCCTCCATCTTTGTTGAGGGAACCCATAAATGGCTTCGAACCAGGGACGGAACCAAGATTTGAAATTAAGGGGTTCAAATATAAATTTTGAAAGATAAGGGAGCAAATTCACAATTATCCTAATTTTTCAGAAAAAATATAAGGAATCAAAGGATAAAAAAATAATTTTCTCTTACCGGAGGGCCACAGCCCCTCCCATTGAAACTGTAACTTCGTCCCTGCTTTGGACTGTCATTCTCCCACTCCCATGAGGCCTTTAAAGCTTGCACCTAGTCTTCCATATTTCTCTCAAAACACCAACCAGATCTCTCATTTTTGGTCTGGATAGGTCTGGAGTGCGGCTAAAAGACGGTAAGTTTCGAAACATGTCCAAAAACTTAAAATACATCAATACTTATTCAAACTAAAATGTTATCAAAAAGTCAAATCTTAAACAAATTTTGAAACTTACAGTCTTTTAACCGTACCCTAAACTTGTTGTATGTTACACTCACCCATTCGATCTTCCCTTCCAAATAAATGAAATCCAATGGACTACTTCAATACACATGAACATGATGGAGCTTTGCCTTTAAGTATTTCTCATTAAATCCCCCACCAAACCGAATAGAAATCATTTGTCTCTTTTCGGTGCTCCTATTTATGTTTTCACACTAAAAAATAAGTTTAGGGTTTAAAGAATTTAGGGTAGGGTGTATTTTTTAGAGTGTAATGTGTAGGGTTTATAATTTAAAATTTAGGGTTAAGACTTATATTTAATTTTTTTAATATCTTTTAGTGTTGGAGCATAGAAATGTGCATCGAAAAAAAGTAGTAAATTTTTATTTTCCAAACCCACCTCCTCTACACTGAAACATAAAAAATAATTAATGTTCATTCATATATCTAGATGTTCATCATATATATCAATGCATTTCTATCTATCTAGGCTATTTCTATATCAATACATGTATATGTAGATGTTCATTCATATATATATATATATATATATATATATATATATATATATATATATTCAATGTTTTCACCTTTTCGATCGGACGCATTTGTAATGAAATTAATATTGTCCAAACCAACATGTTCTTTTGTGAGTTTAATTTTCTCGATTTAAATAATTTTTTACAACATCATGATTCGAACTTTAAAATTATGTAAAAAAAAATTATATTTCTAATTTGTTGTTGATAATTTATACATCAACCAAAACCACCCACGAATTTAACAAATAATTATTCCACCTTTTAAACGATTAAAATTTTAGTACCATTCCAAATCAAGTTGCAACAATTTGGCGGCCGGGTTAGATATCAAATTGAACCATTTGGCGATGAATCAGAACAAAATGTTCAATGGGATGGACATGGTTTTTTCAGATACCTATGGCATTATGTTGGAAATCATACACGAACCTGTTTTTTATGGTATGTTATTTTTAAGGAAAACTATATATTTAGTAACTAATTATGTTCGTGTTACTGTTTTGGTACCTCAATTATTATTTTTGGTAAAATGACACTTAATATTACGTTTTTATTCTGTTTTGGCACCTCCGCCGTTTAAAATTAACGAAAATAGTAACGTGACTTGAGTTAATAACAATTTTAGCCCGAAAACTTATACAATCTATCAATTTAGTCTAAAATTCTATCAATTTAAACATTATTTTAATTTTTGGATAACAATTCTAAATTTCTCATTTTTCTTCTTCTACTAGCCAAACACTTTTTTGGATTTTGGAGTTTAAAAAGCACGCTAGGGACAATCAAAACTTTAAGATTTGTGGATCAATGGGGGATAATGTGGGGTCCATTGGAGGGCCCAAACTCCACGATCAGGATACCGACGAGAGTACGAGGGGGTGGGAAAGGGATGAGACAATATTCAATCAAAATTAAGATGATATTTTAGATTGATGGATTTTGGACTAAATTGATAAATATAAGTGTTTTGGACTAAAACTATGATTATACCAAGTCACGTCATCATCTCCGTTTGTTTTTAACGGCTAGAGTACCAAAATAGAACAAAAACGCAACGTTATGCATTATTTTGCCAAAAATAACAGTTGAGGTACTAAAACAGTAACGCGGGCATAGTTGAGATAATAAATATGTAATTTTTCTATTTTTTATTATATTACTCGAACTCAATAATAAATTGATTGTGGCATGAAAATTTAGACACCATTTTAAAAAAAATTATTAGATGGGTCAAGTTCACCACGTCATCTTGTTTACCCAAGTTTCTTTGACCAACAATTTAGTGTTTGATTCGAGTAAACTCTAAAAGTTTAAATATCTCTCTGTTTATTGACTACTGTACCCTAAAGAAGGCAATTAAAGGATCATATACATCTTGTTTAGCATTATATGCCATGACATAATCTGCATGAGCATAATCCTCTCTATATTGAACCACAAGCTTGTCTCCATCATGATCTTTCAGACTCCCCAGCAACAGCTTCACATCGTTTACATCGGCAAGAGCATCCGCCCCTCCGTAGCTGACGAAAAGAGGAAGGTCATTTGGAATGCCGGTCATGTCGTATGCCGGAGGCGTCGGTTGCCCATAATGTTTCATATTTCCGACCACGTCGCCGTAATCGTACATTGTTATGGTCCCTTGCCTAATCACTGGTGGAAATTTTCAACACAATGTTCTTAAACTGGAAATCTTTTTGATTTTTTTTCAAAAGGGTTTTATGGATTACTTACTCTGAGCCAGATGGACCATGTTCTTTGTTGCAGATGGTTGAGGCTCATGGTCTAGAAAAACATTTACAATGGAAGAATTCAAGCAACAATTCTGACCTGTAAATGTAATGTCCGAAAGTGTATTAACTCAGGAACATGTGACATTTTGGCACATGGCAATTACAGTTGCTTCTAAGTTCTAATGTTTTGTACTAATTTGTAGTTGTACCTGTAAAACTGCTCAATAAGTTAGTGCAGTCAATGCCTGGTTTGCTGCAGATGTCTTTCAGAAGTTTAACCACTGCCTCCCTGCTCATAGGAAACAAATATGTGTCCATTGTGAACTTGCATACTATGTTGTTCGAACTTTTCATTTCATATCGAGAAACTGATATGATTCGAACATACTCGTATTTGAATGTAGACTTTAAACACCTACTTCAAAGTGTAACATAGGAAGAATCTTACCCTCGTGGGTCGAATTCATCGAGGCCTAACCAGTAGACTGTCTGTCAAAGGAAGAATGTTACTTCAAAATGGTTAAGAACAGAACACAGAGAGACTAGGAATTGGTTTTACCTCGGCAACCAAGTCGTCGGCAGCACCTTTTGCAAGTGGGGAAGTCAGCTGGCCCATATAAGCAATCGGGCAAAGCAAAGCAGCTGATCTCAACATGTTCAACACCTCATCCTTTGAGAATGCAGCCAAAGCCATCAGTGTTCCCTGAAAGTGAAAACAATATCGAATTTCGATTTTCGCCATTGCCCCGCCTTAAGAAACAATTGAAATATGGAAAACATTGAGGAAAAATTCACCTGTGAGTGCCCCACATAGTGAAGCTTCTGTCCTGTTTGATCATAAACATATTGGATTGTAGCAGGAAGATCATAGGCTACCAATTCATCCCACGACCAATCCCAGTAAGCCTAAAAGACAGTAAACAATCAGAACCAGAACAGAAAAACAGAAAGTTGACAACATAATAAAACAACAACCGGATCGTTAGGAGTGAGTGATGTATGGCCTTGGCTGTACTTTGTTCCCCGGGAGTTCGCAAGCCAGACATCGTAGCCATTATCCGACAACACAAACGCCAAAGACTGTTCCGGAGGCAATAGCAGCCACGTTATTGCATCCTAGCATCATGCAAAACAATGTAATTAAACTCGAAATTCATTGCATTAGAATCTCAGACATGAGACATGACAAAACAAACAAACAACCATCAAGAGCCCGTGCTGCAACAGGACTGGTGGTCTGGTTCCTGGTGTCCCACCTGACCGACCCACCGGAATTCTTTGCATACCGAGAATGTAACCATCTTTCGTAGTTACCGTGTGTTCTTCACATTCATAACCATGTGTTTCCACCATTGATTTGCAGATACCATCATCAGATGAAGGAGCCATTGCAGCCATCCCAATGCCATTCTCCCGAGCTTCGAACGAAAACAAGGCTTTTCTATTTCCAGCTGCTGATCCACAGAGGAGAACCAGTAGAATTATAATACATGTTATTACACTGTTGGCAACCTCCATAATGTATGTTTTTTTTTCCTGTTCCAAAAATTTCAATGTTTGCTGCAACTTTATAGTAGCAGGAAATCCAAATAAGAACAAAATCAAAGCATTCACATGAGAAAGCTATTGAAAACATCACTTTGTCAACAGACAAACAGATTGATCTAAAACAAGGAATCAAATGAGCCATTTTTTTTTTTTAATGCATAAACTTTTGAAAGAATTCCCAACTGCCACGATTCCTTAATTAACAATTCTAATTCACAATGTTTTACTTGAAGAGATCGACGTGCAAGCCAATGCGGCGGACGGAGTTTTTCGCTTGTCTCCATCGGAAGATACTGAAAACGTAACTCCAAAACAGCAGCTTGCTTTGGAGATGAAACATATCTAATGTAAATTAATGTTAGTGCATGACAAATCAGATGTCAAACTTGGAAATAAACGATGTAAAACAAACAAAGAAACTCTTCCAACGCTTGCTGTAGTAGTAATTTAATATGTTACAGTTTTGTGACTTGAAATATATCTTGACTCGACCTGAAAAAACCGTGGTGGACCCAATTGGTGAAGGAATAAAATTAAAAGAAAAAATAAGGATTTACAATTAATGTGGAGGCTCATAGGGCGAAGCCCTCTCGATACAGACATTGCCGCACATCCAGTCCGTACATGACTATACTTATTGCGTTGATGTCGTTTAAGGTCTTGGGACTGCAAATTAGAGTGTACAAACAGTAAGTTACTTAACTTTCACCTGCGTTTTATTCACCACAAAAAAATGCCTTCCTGTTCCCCCCAGCATTTTGCTGATAGTGAATATTCAAACAACCTATAACATTCGGCCGGATCACAGGTGAAAGGGGTGCAGGAGGTACATATCATGAAACAAAAAAAAAAACTCCTCGAAAGGGTTCGAGTTAACAAAAGAGACAGTTAAAAGATAAAAAAAATGACAGATTCAATCAGTTCAATCATCCTCTGAAGTTTTCGAAGAAATCTGCAAAGAATGTGGTGAAGCAGCAGCCTGATCAGCTGGATCGTCGGAATTCTTCGTCTCCGTGTTCTGATGTTTCTTACTCACAGAGTCGGTGTTCCGTGCCCAATCAGGAAGATTTGATGGCAAAGGAGTTTCAGAAAAACGGGCTGTTGGTGACATTCTTTGATATGTCAGGGCAGATGAATCGAACACGGATAAAGGAAGGCTTAGGCCATAATTGTAAGGATATCCCACATAAGGATGATCGAATCTGCAAGTCGGCCCGTATTTGCAGAGCCCATACATAGTGTAGCTAGAACATACAGCTTGCCCCTACATGTAGAACAACATAAAATAATTAAAACAATTATTTGGCAAAAAGAAATATATTTATACCAATAATGATTGATGAAATTGAACAGACTCAACCTAATGAATATCTACTTAGATACCTGACCATGTGAAAAATAGACAGGAAACTTACAGGTCTTGAAGGAAGTCCGAGTGGACCAATACCGTTTACAGCTGAATTTGCAATCCTTTCCTTTGGATGATGATACTTGCAATCAGATCCATATTTGCAAGTGCCAGTGTTCATATAATACCGACATTCTGGTTGATCAGGTCTTTCAGGAAAATTGGATCCAACAACAGAAGAAGAAACAGGGTTCGTAGTTCCCTGATAAGGGAATGAGAAAAAAAATGAGAGGAAAAAAGAAGAAATTCTAATTGACAAAAGCCACCTATAAAAAATCAGAATAGCACAAACATGTTGCATTAGGCGTTATAGTCGAAGGATGCTGTCGAATACTTGACATAAGGCAATCTACAGCATATATAGGTTGCACGATATAAGGAAAGTAAGAGAGAAAGAAAACCATTCCTTTTTTTAATAATGAAGAACATAAATAAATAATAATAACAATAATGAAGGAAGCACACCATCAATCAAAGGAAAGTAAGAGAGAACAAACACAGTTAATCATTTCAAGCTTACTAGAAGAACAAAAAGGAAGAGAAAGAAAACCATTCCTTTTTTTATTAATGAAGAACATAAATAAATAATAATAACAATAATGAACCTTTTCAGATTCACTCAGCAAGCTCAGACAACAACTGCACAAAACTGAAGACATCCAAAGTGACTTAAAGTTGTGCTTATGCAAGAGAATATAATCTGTCCAATAGTGATTGAATTCTGTATATAAGAATGGAGTTAAGACAGTCATTTTATCGTAGTATCTCCAATGGCAGTCACTTCCAGTGTGAATTAGTCAGTGAAGAACCATCCGTAAAAAGGAACATTGTCAAATGTTACAGAAATGTACTAAGGATGCAGTCAAATCATGAAAATAGACATGCCAATTACAACATTAGAACCAGGCAATTGAAAATGATGCACATCTTAAGTCTCCAAGTAAAGAAATAATAAAATGTCGTCAGCAGATAAAAAGCAAAAGCACATCATGTGCTTTTCTAAACAAGCATGAAAGTACTGCAGAAAACCCCTTTGGACCAACCCTTCAGGTCTTAGTTGCATGTGGTAAAGGAAAGTTCATAAACCACTTTTTTTATTAAAATGCCGAGATTCGAACCCATACAAGATGGGGCAACATGAGCATCCTTGACCACTAGGCCAATTAGTGGATCTCTGATAAACCACTTTTTAAATCAAGACTAATACTTTATTATCTAAAATGCCACGATCTGCCCCTATCACATTATTCTCTTATCCAGTTAAATGAAAAAACAACATTAAATTTAGCAATCTGACGGTTAAGTTAAAGAAAATTTTAAGATCAAAATTACATACCACAATATATAGGAGCCAGAAATTCAGATAGATGGAACTCAAAATAAGAGGTATTCACTTACCATGTAGGTGCTCCAGCCAGGTGCAGGGATCATGCTTTGGGAAGGAGAAACAATAACAGGCATGTAGCTTTGGTTTTGTAAACACGGACCAGAGACATAAGGTGCCCTAGGTAATGACCACGTTGGTAAACCACCAGCGTATGGCACACCTGAGGGTGGCAAAATCGATGATCCAACAGGTCCATTTACAGGTAAGCCAGCCCCAGGTGATGCAGGCTGGGGATGATGGAACTTGCATGCAATTCCAAACTTGCATGATCCAGTCCGCATGTAATAAGGACATGATTTTTCATCCTGAAAAAAAGAGAGACAGCATGAGACAACACATGGTCAAGTAAGCACATCAAAGAAGAGTACAATAAAGCACCTGACGCATAGGCAGACCAAGAATGTTTAATATAACAGGTCCAGCCCCATTCCTGTCCTTTGGATGATGATATTTACATGTTGAGCCGTATTTGCAAGTTCCTGTCTTTATAAAGTACTGCAAAGCAAGATCAAATCTAGAAAACTTTCCACAAAAAACATTTACTTATCAAACCCAAAAAAGAAAGAGAGCTATATCATGTCAAACAATTAAGCACAAGATCGACCAAATCAACCATGATCTTGAGCTACATCAACAACAGTTTTATGTGGGGGGGGGGGGGGGGGGGGGAAGGAGACATGCATAACTTATAAAAGGAAACATCAGCACACTGATCATAGTGCCTGTTCCCACCAGAGAAACAGTAGCGTCATACATCACAAAGTCGACAACAAAAGCAAAAGCAACAGCTAAACCATGACTGGTGGCATAACCAGAAAACTGCATTTTTGCCATATATCACGTTAACATTCTTGTACATATCGTTACAACTCGTGTCTGCTATGTGTCAAAGCATTCAGTATTCATTTCCCAAAATTTTGTTTCTGATTAAATAACATCTATTTCCACAGCAAAGCCTCAATAGATGTTTTCCCTTCTCTCAGCAAATTTAATATACTCCAGCAGCAAATGATAACATAGAAACATCTCCAGAGAAGGCAATTTTGTAAAGTATATAGCAATCCATTAATCGAGATGATGGCAGTATTCATACCCCACAGTCTGGCTGTCCAGCTCTTTCAGGGAGTTCTTCTCTATATAAGCCAGTCTGCACCAAATACCAACAAAATCAGCAACTACAAACGCAGAGTAACTTTTTGTATATCTTAAAAGCAAGAATCTGAATCCACTCATTTTACATCTTTAAAAGATCAGTCACTTGTACAAAAACTTGAATACCTGAACATCGAATGCCGGATGATTGAAACGACAGTTATTTCCATAACCACATACTCCATTCCTTAAATAATAAGAACAATCCGGTTCACCAGGACGGTCAGGATACGAGGCTGATTTAGAAACACTCACCTCTTGATCATTATCATTAATTTTCAGCCGCAAAACTGCTTCTGGAACAGTAAGGAAAGACAGGAACAAAAATTAACCAAAGCTATAATCTCTCAAAAGGGGAAAATATATCTCGATTATCACATTTAACGCCTGAATAAAAAATTACCAAATCTGTTAATTTGAAGCTAAATTATAGATGCTTAAAAAACTATTAAAGCTAAATTATAGAAAAATCTGGATAAGAATTTCCTTTATCAAAAGAATTTAAAACAAGGATCACGGTGAAGAACGATAACAAAGAAAACATTCTCAAAAGAGAAAAATTATTAAATTAACAGAGAAAGTATATAAATCGGCATCAGATCTTCCTATAATTTGAAGTAACAAAGGAATTGTAGAAAGAATCGGGCGCTACCTTCAATGTTATCAGCGGATTGATTCGAGACGCCATTGTTCTGAACTTGCCGATTATCCGGCATCGGTTTGATGGCAGAGAATTTTATGAAGCCGTTTCTTCCTTTCCGATCAAACAATCAACAATTCCAACGCATAAATCAAAGCAATTATTTTTCCTGATTTTCAAAAAAGAGATGGATTTAAATAAGAAGATTATGAAGATCAAGAGTGAAAAAGAGAGAAATTGCTACTTCTCTTTTTCCTTGTGGAATACGGAAGATATTACAAAGAACAAAAAAAAGTGAAATCATAGAAAATATTCTAATGCGATTTTGTGTAAATATCTTTTCTTTTCAGTGATGTAAGTGGAAATTTAGGATTTTTCATATTTGTGTGTGGAAAGGGGGAAAAGGTTATATTTTTTTTCAAAGGATTCCAAGCAAGCTTCCTAATGACGAAATTTCTTTCAGTTAACGAAGTGAAAGACGTTATTGCCCACATAAGGCGCAAGTGCAACCACCCCCTTTTCAGTTAATTAATATTTATTATCCGCAACATTTGGTGTGTTGTTGGGAAATGAAGAAGGGAGAAAATTTATTCCATGAATCTGCTCATAAATGAAATTAATTTATATATTGAGAAAGAGGATAAAGGTTTCGTGACAAATGGTATTAAAGATATTTTTTAATTGTCTGATTTCACGTCGAGTGTCTATGAGTGGAGTAGACATGGTAGACAATCGTAACAATTGACCAATCACGAGAGCAGAAGCTCGTGACGAGGGCATTACGAGATTGAGTGGGGGAGAATATCACATCCAAGAAAAGGCGAGATCATTGATCTCACATCGGATAGAAAAAGAGAGGTCTTGAAAAATATAAATTGTGTCGCTGCACATCTTATCAGACATGTTTTTTTGGGAAGAAAGTAATGATTTATGACAAGAGTGTTCATAATTGGTCCAATAAGTATTTAGAGACTTGATATCTAATTATATGTTTAGTTTAGGGCTTATAGCTATGGTTTTAGAGTTTTAAATTTATAATTTAGGTTATAATTTTAGGGTTGAATTTAAGGATCTTTAAATTTAAGATTAAAGATTTAAATTTTATATTATAAAAACTAAATAAGAATATTTATCTAAATAAAAATTTGCACTAGTGCGTAGAATATTAACTCTTAAAGTAATACTATAAATTTAAAGTTAAATTTAGTGCTCCATAAAATTATAAACAATAGAATATATAAAATTAAGCGTATTATTATACAAATTTGTTTACATATCGTAGTAGTAATTTCGTTGAATTAACAATCGGTGACTTTGTTAAATGAATTTAAAAATTTAGTAATGGTTGATTTTTCGTTCAGTTATAAAAACAAAATCGACCATAAAATTTTATGACAATCACTTGCACAATAAAACAATTAGTTGGTTGTTAGAGGGATAAAATTGTGTTTTCATCATCTAGTTTAAAAAAAAACATGAACTCTCATTATTTATTAGCATTATTAATCTTAGACATTAATTTAATTTATCTCATTAATCAACCTCGTTTAATTTATTTGTTTATTTACTGTCCATTACGAGAAAGAAAGAAAAATAAAACGCGACAAGTCGTCGCCGTCAAAGGGAGAGGAAACAATGGGTGCCGAATGGACCACTAGATTTTGTTGTTGGGGTAGAGTGGGACCCATACCAAGGATCCCCGGAGAAAAAAAAAACGAGCTTTTGTAGTCTCGGATTCTCAAAGCTGAGGGGTTAGTGGGTCCCACGAAGAAAGGTGAAACGACACAAGGTGTGGAAGGCTAGGCTTCACGACACGTGGTCCAATGAGAAGTATACACGATAAGTATCCCAAAACCACCTGTATAGGTTTGTAGATATTTTTTTTGACAAAGTATAGGTTGGTAGATGAAAGTTAGCTTTTGCATTTATTATTATCATCTCAACGTCAAAATTACATAAATGTATACGTATTGGATGAGTCTAGAAGTAGCAACGCATAGGGGTGTAAACGAGCCGAGTTGAGCTCGAGTAGTACTAAGCTCGGCTCGACTCGTTAAGAATTAGAGTCGAGTTTGAGTATGTTAAGCTCGACTCGACTTGTTAAGAATTCAAGTCAAGTTCGAGCTTGAGTATGTTAAGCTCAACTCGACTCGTTAAGAATTCGAGCCGAGTTCGAGTTCGAGTCCAATCGAGTCGAGTATTGATTGAGCTTTGACCGAGTCGAGCTCGAGTACCTCGCGATCTGTATCGTTTTATTTACAACATTGTTCGTAATAATAATGATAACAATCATACAAAAGAAATATTTCTATGTGACATTAAAAACCTATAATTCTAGTAGGAGAAAAAAGTACACATGAAAATATAAGGAAAGTTAAACTAAAAACTAAATTAACATAACACAACAACCAAAAACACCAAACCTACATTTTTAGTTCACTTTAATTTTAAAAATTTAAAAATAGTTTATTATACTTTCGAGTAGCTCGCGAGCTTTTTGAGTCGGGTATCAAGTAGCTCAGCTCGGCTCGTTAAGAACTCGAGCCGAGTTCGAGCTCGAGCTCGAGTCGAGCCTAATCGAGTCGAGTGTTGACCGAGCTTTGATCGAGTCGAGCTCGAGTAGCTCGCGATCTGTCTCGTCTCATTTACAGCCTTAGGCCGACGCACACCACTGAACACCACTAACGCAATATACTATAGGATATTATTATTTTTTTAAATAATTATTAAAAATCTCAAAGGGTTGACGTGTAATTAATTATATTTCAAAACAGAATTAGAAGTTATTATTTCATAAACTATTCTCATCACCCCATACATGGTTCTATCCAATTAAATGAAATCACGCTATTTTTATAATGAATAAAATTCTTAAAATTTAAAAAAAATACACAAAAACTTAATCTACAAATTAAAAGAAGTAAAAATAAAATAATTAATTTTAAACTATTAAAATCTTAGGATAAATATATTCGTTTAAACTGCGAACAAATTAATTAGAGAATATTATGAGACAAATTCCGTCGGCATATATACAACCCAAAACTAATCGCATCACAAATGGCTTAAGCAAAAGTGGGATTCACTTTCTTCCAAAAAGCATAAGCAACTGATACCCCATCTACCCACTGGCCACTATTATATTTTTCATTCGTACGTTTGCATTTATATAGGTTTGTTAGATATCATTAATTCATATTACATAATATTACAAAATAATATATTCACATTGTATTTAAAAGTTCCAAATTAAGGATTTTTTTAATTAATTTGTTCATAGTTTAAACAAATATATTAATTTTAGGTTTTTTAACAGATTAAATTAATTATTTTATTTTTATCTTTTTTGATTCTTGGGTGCTTTTGGGGTGTTTTTTTTTTTATTTTAAAACTTTTATTTCAGGGACGGAGCACAATGATGGTCCAGGGGCCTTAGCCCCTGCCTAACAATTTGAAAAATTCTTAATAAGCCGTTTATTTTTTTGTTTGAACATTTTAATTTAGTCCCCTTAAATTCTTAGAAATTTATATTAATTTTTTGATTTTTTTTGATAAATCCTCAGTAGAACTTTTATTTGATTATATTATAGTAATAATTTAAATATAGTTCAAATAAATATGTTAATTTTAGGTTTTTTAACAGATTGAATTAATAATTTTATTTTTGTTTCTTTTGATTTGTGGGTTAAGTTTTTGGGGTATTTTTTTTATTTTAAGGATTTTATTTCAGGGACGGAGCACAATAAGAGCCCAGGGCCTTGGCCCCTGCCCAACAATTTGAAAATTTCTTAATAAACCCTTTATTTTTGTTTGAAAATTTTAATTTAATCCCCTTAAATTGTTACAAAATTTATATTGAAATTTGGATTTTTTTTAATAAATCCTCTAAAATTATAATCTGTCCCCTTTAATTTGTTGGTCTTATGACAATTTAGGTCTCTATAAATTTAAATATTAGATAAATTAGATATTGCCACTTAATTTTGAATTTAAATACTTTTTTTTTTGAAAGGTTAAAGGGCCTCGTTAAAAACCCTCACTACTCCTAGGAAGGGGGAAAAGAGTGCCCGCTTTATTAATAAATACCAAGCATACAAACAGTTCTCAGCCAAGAGTCTAGTTACAAACCAAAAGAAAAACACACCACTGTTCTTCCTATACCAGAAAAGTTTACCCGATTCCCGCTTTGGCGAGGGAATCTGCGAGCATATTGCATCCTCGCGAAATCCACCTGACCACTATTCCAAGCTCCCTGGAAAGTCGCGTAATGGAAATAACATCAACCGCGAGGTTCGCAGGGGGATCAGATGCTTGGTTAATCCAGTCCACAATCAACTTGCAATCCGACTCAATGATTAGTCTAAATCTTCGACACCACTGTGAATTAATAAATCTGTTCAATCCTTCCTTGAGCGCCTGGAATTCAATCACCATTGATGGCCCCTTGCAACAAGATTCTGAAAATTGGAATAATATCCGACTCTGATCATCCCTGAGTACTCCTCCCAAACCACCGGTCCTCCTCCTGAAATTACTAGCCCCGTCCACATTCAATTTAACAAAACCAATGGGGGGAGGAGTCCATAGTACACTCCTTTTCACAGGAATTTTGACGAGGGAGTCGTTCGTGGCTAAGAGAGGATCGGCCATAAGTGCATCAAAAGGCAGCTTACACTCGTCGAATTTAGCTTTCAACCAAGAAATCAATCTAAACTTTGTCGTAAACAGCATTTGCGACCAATCCAAAACCTTATTGTTGAAAATAAGGTCATTCCTAAATAACCATATGGTCCATATAATAGCAAAGGGAAGGAGTGACCATACCTTATCCACCGACGAAGGGCTCAACGATCTCCACGATTCTATGAAGCTAATAGGATCCGACGGCAGTGCTACCTCCAAACCCAGCCAGTTGCAACAAGATACCCAGATCCTCCAGCTATACCAGCAGGAGAAAAACAAATGCTCCACTGTTTCTACATGATTGAGACATAGTGGGCAATTAACATTATTAACCGAGGCGACCCCTCTTTTTAATAGCTCTGATCTAACCGGAACTCTTCTCGAAAGAACTAATCAAACGAATAATTCAACCTTTGGGGGTGCCGCTCCAATCCATACAAAATTCCGCCAAAAATTCGAGCTAGGAATAGGACCACAAACCAAACTTTTGAGCGACTTGACTGAAAATGAACCGTCATTCGCACCCATCCAGCACACCCAATCATGCTCTAATTCGCTAGAGCGGAAGTTATTCAGCTTAGATAAGAACTCTTCCCAACTCTGCCTTTCACGCTCAAATAATCTTCTTCGTATCGGAATGTTCCACTCCCAAGTCGATCCGCAACGACTACCAAATTCTGCTATACAACCGGTCTTGTTCGACGATAAAGCATAGATACGAGGATATACCACACGGAGGGGGGAATCGCCTAGCCAGACATCATCCCAAAAGGAAATCTGATTGCCATTCCCAACTTTGATGGAGAAATTAGCCCGAATTTGATTGCCGAAATTGTCATTTCCATGAAACGATTTAAGGATTCCATTCCAAATCCATGAAAAATTTCTGCTGTTAGAACAAGTTGGAATCAATCCCACTGAGTCTTTAGGATTCTTGCTCGCGATAACCCTTCTCCACAATTTGTTTGACTCGTTCCCATACCTCCATATCCATTTACCCAACAGAGCTTTATTAACCAGGATCAGATTATTAATGCCCAATCCTCCCTCGTGTAAAGGCTTGCAAAGTGATTCCCATCGAATCCAATGGATTTTCGATTTCTCAGCATCATCTCCCCAGAAGAATGAAGACATTATCCTGTTCAGGCGATTAGACACTGAAGTTGGCATTTTAAACAGTGATAGGAAGTAAACCGGGAGGCATGAAAAAACAGACTTTATAAGTGTTAGTCTGCCACCAAAAGATAAGAAACGAGGTATCTAGCCCTCTAGTTTATCGGTGAATTTTTTTATAACCGGCTCCCAAATTGTAGGGCTGTTTCGGTTAGCTCCCAAAGGTAATCCCAAATAATTTGTTGGGAACCTATCGATCGAGCACCCGATTGAATTAGCCCAGGAAACCAGCACCGACTCACTGACATTAATACCTATCAGCTTACTCTTCTTGATATTAAGCTTAAGGCCCGACGCCAACTCAAACACCCTGAGCACTCGTTTAACATTTCTAACTTGAGTCTCGGCAGCACCACAAAATATCAATAAGTCGTCCGCGAATTGTAAATGGGACACTAGGATATCCTCTACTCTTTTGCCAACCGAAAAACCAGAAAATAATCCCAGCTGGACCGCTTTCAACAGCATAAGGTTTAGGGCTTCGCCAACAAGATTAAACAACAGGGGTGATAGCGAACAGCCCTGACGAAGACCTCTGGAGATGGGAAAGGTTTCCGTAGTAGAACCGTTAACCAAAACAGACAAAGCTACAAATAGATATCAGAATTACAATATGTGATCAGAAAGAATTGGAATTCCTAAAAAAAATTGATATTCAAATCCAAACCTTACATTGCTTACTTTACTTCCTATAATTGTGATCAGAAAGAATATTACACAATTTATATTGATCATGCTCCATCTTGCTACTACAAGCCCGAGTCAAAAAACTCTAGATTAAATGTCATGTACCGATATAAACCACTAATCATATGTATCGATATGCATTATTAACTATTATTAATAACTTTTGAAATTATGAAGACCTAAAGTATGATTACTCTTTTTTATAAATAATTGTAAAAACGTATACTTTTAATTTACTTAATAGTTTGTTGGGTTTTTTGCACGCTCGAATCGATCACCGAAACCGTCAAGGAGGGTTGTAAATGTTTGGTGGTTGAATTGGCTAAAACCGAAATAAAGGTAGACAATTTGCACGAGGATTTTAGAGTGGTTCGACTACTCAACCGAGTCTACATCCACTACCTTAGCACACCACTAAGGATTTCCCAATTCACTCAACAATGAATTCGTCCCCTTTTCCCGGCTCAGGAGGAAACCGTTACAACCCTATCTTTTGAACTTGGCTAAGATAGAACCAACTCTAGTTTTTCTCTCAAGGCTAAACTAGAACCTCTCCTTTTACAAGGGTAAAAAGATGTAAACAAATAAACCTCACAAGGTGGGTGTTTACACAATTGAGCTCACAAGAAAGAGTGAAGGATAAAAACAATAAAAATCACTCTCTACAGACTATGTACAAGAGAATAGTAAAATAAAGATTTAGACTCTAATTCTCTTGACCATATTGCTTGGATGTTGTCTCTTGCATTCTTCAAGTGTTCCAGCCTTCAATTTATAGTCCCAAATGAGTTTGTAGCCGTTTATAGCCGTTGGGAATATTGCCGTTTATAGCCGTTGGGAATATAGCCGTTTATAGCCGTTGGGAATATAGCCGTTTATAGCCGTTGGAATAGTACCATTTATGACCGTTGGAAATAGTACCATTTATGGCCGTTGGGAATAGTACCATTTATAGCCGTTGGAATAGTACCATTTATGGCCGTTGGGAATAGTACCATTTATGGCCGTTGGGCTATTTCAAAACACACCGTATCGATACGGCTAGGCGTATCGGTACGGGTTTTGGCTACTGGAATTTTGGTAGTTTGAAAACCCTAAGGCGTATCGGTACGGTCCAATACCGTATCGGTACGGTTACTTGAAAATCATGGTTTTGACTACTTTAAATACACTTTAAAACCATTCCAAAGCCTTTAAAACCCTTAAACATATTTTCAAGTTGTTTTTGACTAAAAACATATTTTAAATTCTTTTCAATTTAGTCCAAAACATTTTTCAAATATTATATCAAAACCTTAGTTCTACAATCTCCCCCTTTTTGATATAATAAAACCAACTTGAAAAATTTGTTTGGGATTCTCCCCCTTTAGCTTTAAAATTGTGAATAAGAGATTAAGATATGAAATCAAATAAAACTCCCCCTTATTCATTTGAAAATTCAATTTTTCAAACCATTTCTCCCCCTTTTTGTTATATCAAAAAGAATTTAAAATGACATTTAAGTTCAAGATAACATAGGAGGCAAAAAAAATGACACACTTAAAATTTTGGTTTTTTTTAAAAAAAATTGGCTCTCCCTTACTCATTGCATCATATTAGGCTTAACAGATAATCCAAGTCTTTAAACAAAAGTCAAATAACCAAATGTATAAAATAAAAGCATTAAGCTTAAAGGTTACCTAATCTTCTTCTCATGTGTGATTTGAGCATTCTTTGATTTTGCTTTGCTTGTCATTGCTCCAACACACCTACAAAAGACATTTACTTGATTTTTGGTATCCAAATTGCTTTGGATCCATTTACGTTAGTCACAATGTCTTTAGTTCCCTTGGGAACCTATACTTGTCTAATCCTATAAGATTGTCTATTCTTTATAGGACAAGTATGTATAGAATGACCATGATAATGGCAATGTGAGCATTTTGCCATTATGTGACAAGATGAATTATTGAAAATAATTTCTTTTTCTTTTGTTAAGCTTTCAAGCTTAACTTTTAAATCAAGATTTTCTTTTTCTAAAACATCTTTGCTTGTTTTTGAAAATTCTAAATCATTTTTCAAAATTTCATTTTGGTTTTCAAAATCCACTCTTATTTTTAAAAGAAAATCATTTTCAATTTCGAGTTTTGAAATCATTTTCTTAAATTTGGAATTCATGGTCTCAAATTCCAAAAATAATTCATCGAAAGCATCTTGCAACTCATAAAAAGAATATGAATTTAATTCATTTGAGTTAGAAGATACCTTAGGCTCCTCGAGAGCCAAAACACCATCCACCTTTGGATTGGAGAGAGGGTTTGCACATGATTGATCATTATCTTTATTTTCTCCCTTCTTGTTGCCATAGAGCTTCTCAAGTTTCTCCCATATTTCTTTGGCACTTTTGCATACGGAGATCTTCTTGGAAACTTCATCGTTGAGGCCACAATAGAGAATGTGCATCGCCTTGGTGTTTAGCTTTGCCTTCGTGTCGTTGGCACTCCTTTGCTTTTTCTTCTTCTTTGGAGCTTCCAAATACCCATCTTCAATGATGTCCCAAACCTCATAGTCTTGAGACTTGATGAAGAGTTTCATGATATTTGCCCATTGGAAGTATGATTCTCCTTCGAAGAGTGGAGGACACGAGATAGAGCGGCCTTCTTCAAATCTTGCCATTTTCTTGAACGGTTGGACTTCGAGCAATAGATCTTTACTCCCGGATGTTAGTCCTTCGATGGAGACGAGTCTCTGATACCAATTGTTGGGTTTTTCGGTGCTCGAATCGATCACCGAAACCGTCAAGGAGGGTTGTAAATGTTTGGTGGTTGAATTGGCTAAAACCGAAATAAAGGTAGACAATTTGCACGAGGATTTTAGAGTGGTTCGACTACTCAACCGAGTCTACATCCACTACCTTAGCACACCACTAAGGATTTCCCAATTCACTCAACAATGAATTCGTCCCCTTTTCCCGGCTCAGGAGGAAACCGTTACAACCCTATCTTTTGAACTTGGCTAAGATAGAACCAACTCTAGTTTTTCTCTCAAGGCTAAACTAGAACCTCTCCTTTTACAAGGGTAAAAAGATGTAAACAAATAAACCTCACAAGGTGGGTGTTTACACAATTGAGCTCACAAGAAAGAGTGAAGGATAAAAACAATAAAAATCACTCTCTACAGACTATGTACAAGAGAATAGTAAAATAAAGATTTAGACTCTAATTCTCTTGACCATATTGCTTGGATGTTGTCTCTTGCATTCTTCAAGTGTTCCAGCCTTCAATTTATAGTCCCAAATGAGTTTGTAGCCGTTTATAGCCGTTGGGAATATTGCCGTTTATAGCCGTTGAGAATATAGCCGTTTATAGCCGTTGGAATAGTACCATTTATGACCGTTGGAAATAGTACCATTTATGGCCGTTGGGAATAGTACCATTTATAGCCGTTGGAATAGTACCATTTATGGCCGTTGGGAATAGTACCATTTATGGTCGTTGGGCTATTTCAAAACACACCGTATCGATACGGCTAGGCGTATCGGTACGGGTTTTGGCTACTGGAATTTTGGTAGTTTGAAAAACCCTAAGGCGTATCGGTACGGTCCAATACCGTATCGGTACGGTTACTTGAAAATCATGGTTTTGACTACTTTAAATACACTTTAAAACCATTCCAAAGCCTTTAAAACCCTTAAACATATTTTCAAGTTGTTTTTGACTAAAAACATATTTTAAATTCTTTTCAATTTAGTCCAAAACATTTTTCAAATATTATATCAAAACCTTAGTTCTACATAGTTTTTAAATGAAATTAATTAAAAGTTAAATTAGGGATTATTTTTTAAATAAACATTATTATTTTTAAATTAAAAAACAAAAAAAAACTAAAAAAAACGGTGTTTCGGCCTATTTTATTATAAAAAAGAATAATCACACATTAGGCCCTCATAGTTTCAAAAATTATTAAAATCATTAATGATGCATATCAGTACATATAAGTAGTGGTACATATCGATACATGACATTTACTCTAAACACATCCAGTCTTCATACCAATTAATCATATATTATAATATTTTTCAAACACTAATCTAATAAATGAATTATCCAAATATCCAAAAATTTAAAAGAATAAAATTTAATAGAAATATATTTATCTCATTAAAAAAAATTATGTTTTTTAAAACTAAATATTTTAAAATGAAATTTTAAATAAATTATCTTTTTATATATTCAAATAAATCTTAAAATAGTTTTTTGGTGTATGTAAATTGTTGTAATTACAATTTTCGGATTTAGAGGTAGAGAAATATCATAATAGACATTAATCGAATGTATCGAATTTGTGACATTTGATTGATAAACCAACTCATTTACCATTTAGCGTCTTTCTAGAGGAGAAGCTGAACTTCCGATGGCGTAGAACATGTTCGGGATGCGAGGTTGTCCCTCCCAACAATGTCATTTTTAAGATTCGAATTTACGTCTTTTCCTTGAGAGTGTAATGTGTCTTACCAATGCATTTAATACTTGTTGATGGTTAGGTTAGAGTCTTTTAATTATATTTACTTAAATTATTTTGAAAAAATTATTTGAAGTTTATTTCCATATACTGTTATTTGTATCTTTTATTAAATAAAGTAGGTTATAATTTTGCTCCTATTTATATACATTAAATAATGTTGTTTGAACAATTGGTGTAATAATTGTTATATCTTCGGTTAGTACCGCCATAACTCCGCCTACATTTATCATACTCCTGTCTATCAACACCTTTAGAATGACTATTGTCAATTTGTCATGTCCTTCGAAAAGACATTTTTGTATAATTTTTCTCTTGAAGTGCTCTGTTATTAACATGACAGTCATCGAGTCCACCTAATCGGCCAGCTAGGTCCTTCACCTCTCTCGGCGTTATACAATTGTTTCATTCTCTCTTTTTCAACTCAATGCGCCACACGCGCCAAACCTAAAGTCTCTCTCTTCAGTTATCTCAAGGCTCCGCCTGGGCTGGTTTTGCTTCCACGGCCAGCAAGCGTTTTTGTACGGATTTCGGTTGGGGTCGTCTCGCCGGTATTCGTCTGACGGTGTTGGTTTCGTGCTCGCTCCCCTGGGTGGTGGTTTCTCGATGGATCTAGTTCGTGGTTGGTTTGGATCCTTCGAGGTTTTGGGGTTGTGAGGCTCGTGGGTTGCTGATCTGTCTTCACCGGCGTCGGAGCAAGCTGTCCTCGTGGTTTTGCTTGTCCTGGCACCTTAACAGGCCCGTCTCACTGCTCTGGCACTTTCACAGGCTTTGCAGGGCCGTCGTGGTTTTCTTCGGTGGCTTTGGGTTTTGCCGGAACAACCTAAAGGCGGCCTCACCACTCCGTCACTTTTACAAGCTTTTGCATTGCCCTGCCGACGGTTGTTTCAGCGGGTGCTTTTAGGTCAGCTTTGTTTTGGTCTCATTGAACAGTTGGTGTTTCAGTGTCTCGTCGAAAATCTAGTCAAGCTTCTTCCGGTCGTCGGTGACACGCCGGTGAGCAGACGTCTCACGGCCCTTCGTCTCCGTCAAACAGGTCACCAGCCTTCGGTAGGGGTTTGGGCTTGCTGGAGAAGCCATGGCTGTTGGTTGGCTTAAAGTGGAGCTTAGGGATGGGGGTATTTTCGTCTTTGCCCAATAAATTTTCATATTAAGCCAAACACTCACTTGTTTCATGGGATATGGAAATCTGTGGGGAATTGGAAAGATGTTGAGATCCGAAAACTAAAGATTTTTAGATTTGAATGGGATCCGGGTGGTTTTATTCCTCCTTTTGAGATCCGGTCGATGTGGATCTGGTCTGCGAAAGATTATGATTTCATTTCAAGTATGTCGGTTTCAAGATTGATAGTCAATTTAGTGAAGCCAGATCAGTTAAGGTTACGTTTTCCCGCGACTTTGGTGACAAGGCTCAATATCTCTATGGGATTGGGAGCCTACCTTCGGATGGAGCTCTCCCAGAAGAACAGGAATTTCGTTTACGCCATTTCTGTTCTGAGATCTACTTGTGGCGGGTTCTTCTTTTGCTCTGTTAAGCGATTGCTTAACCTTGAGGGCCTGGGTGCCCCGGTTCTGGATTGGCCCTTTGCCTCTTATGTTTTGTACTCCCGCTATACTGCTTGACTTTGCATGGATACTGTTTTCAGCCGCTTGTTTGCATCATGACTTTTACTTGATGATGTATCTTTGTTTCCTGCACACTTGGTGCATGGGGTCGAGCCCCTTTTATTTTAATCGAATTAAATTTTCCCCTTTGATAAAAAAAAATCGGCCAGCTAGGTCTATTATATGGCAGCTAAAGCCTAAACTAAAAAGGCTATAAGTCAATAACCATGCCTCATCATATCGACCTAGTAACCGTTATTAGGTCTGGTCCAGTCTCATTGAACAATGCTTCTCGATTACAAATAACTCTCAGAACAAAGAGTAAAAAGACGATCAACTCTCCAAACTCAAGGCCTCCGCATAGCCTCTACAACCATCTCTAGTGACTCTTTGCCTACATCAGAATAAGTTAACCACCACCAATCATCGTCAACCATCACCTTCTTACCCATTTATACTCTAATCTTCAATTCTATGTTTGGTGTTTGACATTTTGGACATCAAGAATAGTGATATATATATATATATAAATTAGTCGTCCAAAATAAAGCAAGAGGTCAGAAAAGTCAAAGGCAAATTTCAAAGCAATTATTACCCTCCGGCCTCCTTACTGCGAAAATAAGACAGTTGAAAGCAGGCCAAGGAAGTTATCAGCTAAGCTACAAACAAGAGTAATATAGAATTAAGGGTAAACTACAATATATGCTCACCGAATTTTTAGAGTATTTTTATTTTAGTCACTAACTTTTAAAACTTACAATATAGTTATTAAAGTTTTAATTCGTTTTCAGTATGGTCCCTCTCATTACCTTTCGTTAGACGCTGCTGACGTGTCACGTTAACAAAAATTGGCATAATAACAAATTAGCCCTCTAATTTTTAAATTTATTTTAATCCTAATTCTTAAACAAAACCTCATATTTACATATTGTCTCAAATTGGTCCTAATTTTTCCATGTTTTGATTGAAGCCAATAAACATTGTCTCTTCGAAAAACAAACAAATTAAAACATGCCCATTTACAAAAAGTATTGCCTTTTGAAATTTGTCCAAAAATTTTATTTTTTTTTGTGATTTTTGACAAGTTTCGATACTTACATAATAAGTTTCAATACTTTGTCCAAGAACTTAAAATGTTATTAAAAAAACAAGTATAGAAACTTGTTTTGTAAGTACCGAAACTTGTCAAAAATCACGAAAAAACGAATGTTATCAAAAAGTACAACATTTTAGGTTTTTGGACAAGTTTCGAAACTTGTTGTTCTTTAGCCGCACCGTAGACCTGCCGCACTTTTAAAGTTGCCCATCTCTTTTACTGTGATTTACATGTTAGGTTTTTGGACAAGTTTCGAAACTTGTTGTTCTTTAGCCGCACCGTAGACCTGCCGCACTTTTAAAGTTGCCCATCTCTTGTATTGGCGGCATTGCATTGCTTTGAAGTTTGAAAGTGTGATACATAATTCATACATACCTCTACAATTGAAATATTATGCAACCAACAACATTGAACAAAAGATGAGAGATAAATTGTGTGTTTTAAAATTTCTATCTATGTATTGGATTCAAGTTCAAATGTACATATGGCTGTATATGCTTACTGTAAAATTGGCAAACATTTAAAATGTTGGGATGATTTTTTAGAATTGGGATCAAATTAAAATAAAGTGTGAAATTGGAGAGCTAAAATTTTAAACTTTAGTGGTCAAAATAAGAGTGACTAGAAAGTTGAGTGATGAATGGTGTAATTTATCAATTATTTTATTCAAGAAAATGAAAACTAGCCGTTTCTGACGGAAGTTAACGGGAGAGATCATATTAAAATCGAACTAAAAGTTTGATAATTATAACGTAAGTTTTAAAAGTTTAGCAACTAAAATAAAAAATGACTTAAAAGTTTGGTGGTCATTTATATATATTACCCTAGAATCTAACGTAGTAGTTAGACAAAATAAAATAAAAATTAACTTTAAAATTTTCGAATAGAAATTTTCTGCCTTTTTGGTGTCCCTTTCTATGCTCCACATTAAAAAATATATTTAGGGTTTAGGATTAAGATTTAATATTAGGATTTAAGACTATGATTTAGAGAATTAGTGGTATGGTGTATTTTGTAGAGTTTAAAGCTTAAAATTTAATTTTTTAATATTAAAACATAAAAAGAGACAACGAAAAAAGACAGAATCTCCAAATTTTCCGTCTAGTTCTAAATGAATTTTTTTTAAATCCTTCGTCCAAATACATCTAACAATCTTGACATATGAATCAAAACAATCTTAACATAATTATATAGAGAGAGAATAAAATGGAGGTTTAGAAAAAAAAATGGCATATATTGACAGTAAATTAAATAATTAAATATTATTTTTAGAAAAACAAATTTTATTATTATTTTTAAATTGCATTTCATCGCATGATTTATTGAATTATTTGTTTTAAATGTAATCTTAGTTTTAGTTCTTCGATATTTTAATAAATGTTTAAAGGTAATACATCGTCAAGTATGTATATACACTAAGCAAAAAGTTCATGTAATCTGACACGTTTTCTTTAGCTGCTCGGCAATTCTTTCTCCAAGCATCTCAAGTTTTGTTTGTAGTTGACGACATCGATTTTTCTATCGGTTGTCGATCGCAGGATTTATTTTTATTTATTTGTTATTTTTTAATAAAATAATTTTATCTTTGTGACATAGTTTTTCTGTCTTTATGGTACGTTTATCTCTATTTTATAGGCATGTTTAACTCTGTCTATTGACATGTTTATCTTTGTCTTTTGACATGTTTTCTTCTACTCCTTCGGTCATTTTGGTCGTTTATGTTTTTATTAGGGTTAGATTTAACGACGCCACGACTGATCAATATGACACTTATTTGTAATCTTGTTGATCTTCCCTGCTCTGGACCTTCGGTTTGAATTTGGATACGCGGTTTGCACTTGTGAAGAGTTTTTCACGGAGTCACGGTGCTCGGCTCTGATTTGCGTTTTTTCGGTGGTCTATCAATAGCTTCATCCCCTTTTGTGGTTCATTTTGCCAATGAAGTCAGGTTTCTTATCTATTTTTCGATCTAGTATTTGGATGGATTTATAACCTTTTCATATAT
Organism: Hibiscus trionum; assembly: GCA_030270665.1. Classification (NCBI taxonomy): domain Eukaryota; kingdom Viridiplantae; phylum Streptophyta; class Magnoliopsida; order Malvales; family Malvaceae; genus Hibiscus; species Hibiscus trionum. Next base: position 307,775 of record BSYR01000033.1, on the reverse strand, counting down.
GGTTCATGTCTGATCTAAAGTGGCTAGTTTTAGGATAAAGTCCAAATTATGTATTTAGTTTACAATGATAGTTTTTAAACTCTTATTCCAATTTTGGGTATTTTCTCATTAATAAAACTAGTAACTTCTTTTTCAAAAAATATATATATACACTAAAATTAATATATATATATATATATTAGATTGGAAAAACTATCTTTTAATGAATATTTACAATATCCAAAGTAAATTAATCAGATAAGAGATTAAATAACGATAATTTTAAAATTTACAAATATTTACACTTAATACTTGCAAGAGCAGTTTTGAATAAGTACGTTGGAACTTGAAATTCACTTTATATTCAAACTTTCCCCTTGCACCGACAGCGTTTTCATTAATCTTTCTAGCGTCGGCATTGCTACATTGGTACTATTTTCTTTCTTTAGTGACAAAAGAACCCAAAACCTATGAAATTTTGTGGGCTTATCACATCCACTGTTACTGTTTAAGAAAACGTCACCAGTCCACTTCATGTGCCCCCAAAAAGCAGTTTCGCATGTAAAGTTATTGTCTGAAAACCAACTTGCTTATGCATCTGCAAACAGAACACCAAGGTTACGAGTTTGGTTTGGTTGGGTCATCCGGTCGCTTTTAATACGTAGTATCCATCCGATAGCGTTCGAGTTTAACTCGGTTAATCTTTGAGGTTTTGTGTATGTAAAAAATCTCTGATAAGAGACTCACTAATCAAAACTAGATATACGACACAGATCGGTCCAGATTAGTCAGAACAAAATACAGTAATTCGAGAGAAGCAATCGAATACAAATTTCTTTGAATAACCACGTACACATTACATACTAACATTCATACATTTTTATTTCTAAAGCAAATTCCAAAACAGATATGATAAACGCCAACCGTTACTAGGTTAAGAGATGAGAAAGCTCAGGAGGGATATTATATCGATAAGAACTCTCTCGAACCCTTGATGCAACTCTTATGCTCGGAGCCTCTCGAGGATTTTAAAACTGTTCGAGACCAAAATTACCTCGCTCACGGACTTGCAAGGTCAAGAAAACTCGAATGACTATCGAAGGGTTGAGAGTAAAAGAAAAGAGACGTAAGAAGAATAAGCTCAGGAGAGATATTGCCACGGACTTTAAAACACGAAATCTACATTTCTTAAGCTGTGATTCCGACCCGGTGGACGAGTCGTGACAATCAGGTCCGAGAGTGGCCACCATCGTCGTCGAGCCATAGATAGGGAAGCCAATGAAGAAGGGCTAAGGCTATGGAGGAAGAGGAACAGTTCCATGAAAGATGAGAAAAAAGCTCCTCAGGCTGACTTATTTATATACGGTCTCGTGAGTTAATTATAGTAATAACAAAAGATTTGGTTGATGTGTCGTTTTCAGACAACATAATGAAAGATTTGGATTGATAATAAGTGCTCCTTTTGTTTAAACGCCCCTTATATCTGTTCTTAATTATAACTTTGAAATTAAAGAATGTTTTTCTTTGACTTTTTTGGGAAATTAAATCATACTAATTTGAACTTTTGACCTTTTTAAAGTGAGTTTTGACTGTAAAGATTCTCTCACTTTCTCCATATAAGCATAAAGAAAAAGGTAGATTTTACTCTCAATTATATTTTAGTCATTAAATTTTTAAAATGTTCGATTTATTTCATTAAAGTTTAAACATTAAATATTTGGCTTAATACACATTTCCCACCTAAACTTTACATGTTTTTCCAACTTGTCCCCTAAATTACGTTTTGCTCACTTTTTCCCCTAAAATATTCGTCGTTACCTATTTTGCCCTATTTCGTTACCTTTTGCCGTTAAAAAAAATTTCAGCCAATAACATCTTGTCACGTCATCAACTCATTGACTAAGTCAATACGTCTGGTTTTATTTAAAGGGTAAATGACATGTCAAGTCTGTCAGGTTTATTTTCTGTTCAATTTAATCACTGAAAAGTCTATTTTTACCTTAAATTGACCCCTAAACTAAGTCAATCCGTCTGCAGTCGTAAATAGTGGTCATTCAGTCTTAAATTTCAACAGTCGTTTCGTCTCGACTCCTGAGCTCGAATTTGACCTCCATTTCATCGAAAAGTGCCCAAAGTTCACAAATCAGGCAAAAAATCTTTCATTTTTTCTCTCGTTAATCTCTCTCCTCCACTATCTAATGGTGCTCCTTTTTCAGTATATTATTTCCCTCGTACTGATGAAGCTTTCGAATAAAGCTAGCTTATGAATATAGACACACCCACCAATCACTATACAATTTATCTTATTCCGATCTGTCTGCAATCTTCTCATCTTGCCGGTGCTGGTGGAGAGAGAGAGAGAAAGGGAAGTAACAAAAACAAAAGCCAAGGAGGGTTGAGCTGCAAATGGGAGTTTGACCATCCTTTTTGTCCCTCCCTTTGCATTTTCCAAACTCATATTCTAAATTCCCTAATTCCCATATTAACTGCGGCAGTCTGAGGTTTTTGCATTGTTATGTCCCCTTCTTATTTATTACTCCTACTACATGCCAGTTGCCACATGCCTTCTCTAATTACATTTAAGGCTCACCCCAGACAATGGCAGCGGCAGCATCAACATATGAGCATATGGTTTGGTATGAATGTCTGAAAGAGGCAAGTCGTGGTGGTGGTTTGTTGGTATGAAATGATTTCAAAGCTTTGGCATTGCATTGATTGAGGAAAGCTACCAACCGAGCATTTGCAGCTATTTATGAATAGCCATCATGATCTGAGCCTGAGCTTCCACTCTCACGTTACCCATTTATTACTCGCCCTCCTCTCTTCACCTTTTCATTTATTCTAATTCCTCACTGTCAGGGTGAAATTCATTCATTATACTCAAATCCTGGATTAATTATACTAATATTACACCTTTTTATCTTAGGGTAATTTACGTAAATCATCACTGAATATTACTTTTAATTTTTTTAATTATTAACGTTTAATTTACTCACTGAAATTTACACAATGAACATTTTTTGTCATTTCTCTATTAACTTTTTTGACAATGCTCATTTACCGGCGAACGAAATTTTTTTTCCAAAATTATAACAATAAAAAACTTCATCGGCATGTGAGAAGCAACATATTGAGAAATAGGTTCCATCTAATGACGGAGGAATGAGATCGACGAGATAAAAAACCAAAAGGTTTTTTGTGAACTTCAAAGTACTTTTCGACAAAATTGAGGTTGAATACACTCATGAGGCCAAGATGAGTTGGCTGGTGAAATTTGAGGTCAAACGACTACAATTTATAACCGTTTGAGATTTAAAAATGATAAAAAAATTCAAACTCTAAATTTTAGTGGCAAAAAATATTTAACGTCTAAGCTTAAGTGAGTAAATTGAACGTTTTAAAACTCTAATAACTAAAACAGGTTTAATAGTAATTTTCGTCAAATCAATGAACTAACCAATAAATTTGCAGAAATGACATGCATTGTAGCCTGGAACTAGCATGACTACAAACTGACTTCATATTTTTTTTTTGTTAAAATCAACATGACTACAATCGGTGGGGGATGCACCCATCTCTTGTGGGGTGCATCCGCATCTCCAATTTTTGAATTTTTTTAAAATTAGATTTAATTTAATATTATTTTTTTTAAAAATTTAATTTAATTTAATAAGTAGAGAAAATTTTTATTTTTACATACTCATTTAAAGAAAAAATATTTTGGACCTCGTTTTTGAATTTTTAGATCCACCACTAACTATAATAAGAATTTGTAAAAACATACGTATTCAACCCTAATTCTCTAATTCTCTGCCGCTGCTCATCATCTTCTCACTATTGATTGTAATTTTTTTTCTTTAATTGGTGGTCGGCAACCAATTCTAAAATTGGTTGCCGACCACCAGGTTTATTTTTTTTTGTTTTTCTATTTTTTTATAATTTAGTAAGAATTTTTGCCTTTGTGGTACATGTTTTCTTTGTCATCGTGACACACGTTTTCCTCTGTTCTTGTGACATGTTTTCTTTGTTTTGTGCTTCGTTTCATCTGTCCTTGTGGCATGATTTCAGCATACCATAGCGGTCGTTTGTTGCTGGCACAAAGATTTTAACACGTTAGTTTTTTATTATGATTTTATCGGTGGTCATGAAAAGTTACATCCCCACTCGGTTGATGGTTGTTTGCCGATGTAATCTATCCTGGGTAGCGGAACATTTTGTCTAGTAGTTTGGGTCGCTCACCACTTCTTTTTCACCCGTTAAGCGTCTCGATTGGATAAAGACAATGAGATTTAAAAAAGTTTCTGAATTTTAATGGTATGCTTGTTTGTATCTACAGAAGTATTCACTTCTTTTTGTTTTTGGGTTGTAAGAAATTTTGGTAGATTAGTCTTATTATTCTCCTTTCGAAATACGTTGTAATTATGATATCTTCTATAATTTTAATAAAAATTCAATGGCTATTATAATAAAAATCGACATGACTACAAAACGATTTCTAATGATACTATAACAAGTACAATATATCAAAAAATAAAAAATACAATACAATATTCCTTCAAATAAAAAGGTAAACAATAATATTACAAAAATTTAACCCCAAATTCTATTTTTAATTTTTGATTTCAAAGCTTAAATTTCATTACTTGTATTTGAATTCAAAGGAGCGGTGGGAAATCTATGGTTTTCATATGTAAACAAACAGCCTGAAATTTGCAGAGTAGGCAACATAAAGACAGTTTTTGTCATCAAAATTTGTATGTATCTAATCTATAGCTGCTCTGTTAAATACCAGACCATACTGTATATGTCTCGTATATTATATTGGGAAATGGGATTTGACTTCTTCAAATTATACAAACAAACAAACACAAACTTTATTTTTTAACATAAACTACATTTCGGCTTTGTTTTTATTGAGTTTTCAGTTTTAAGTCTGTTAACGCCGTCTTTTGTTTACAATGTGTGTGCTTCGTCAAAGAGTTGAGAATATGTATAAACAAATAATATCTCATAATCACCTTTAGACTATTCAAAAAGAAGAAGAATGTGGTTAGGGGTGGAAGGTACAAGAGCTTAGGGGTAATGGCTCTACAAAATTTTGAAAAATTAGAATTTGGCCATGTTTAGCAATTAGCGGATAGCTAATAGCATATTACATTAGTTGATAGCCGATTGCATTAGCTGATTTGACTAGCGGATTGTATTAGTTGATTGTATAAAAGTGTTTGGTAAAATTAAGTGATAGCTTATAGCTGTTTGATTATTTAAACAAGCAAAATGACATATAAAGACATGATTACATTCGATACTTTTTTGAATAGTTTATTAGTTATTAATATTTTATAGGGAAAACTACATCGGTGGTCCCCAAACTATCACCATTTTCCTATTTTGGTCCCTAAACTATTTTTTTTCGACAAAACCGTCCATTCTGTTACATAGTTCTCCTGTTTGATCCCCCATCGTTAAAATATAAACGGTTTTGTTGATTTGGCTTATTTTATATTTTCTCCAATTTCCACGTCATTTATTAATTACCCTTCTTATAAATCATGCTTTGACTCTCGCTGTATTTCCTCTTTTCAATATCCAAATCCATTATTTTGTTTCTCTCCCTAAAAAACCCAGAGCTCAAAGCTTCATTTTTGTCCCTCTAATGGCGGTGCTGAAACCCTAAACTGCAACTGCTTCTTCCTCTGTCTTTCTTAATATCCTCATTATATGGAAAGAGCTCCAATTTGTCACAAAAAATGAGACCTTTCTTTGTTTTGGGACGTTTTTTCATCGCCACCTTTTTTACCTGTGCTGAAGCTTCCGCCGGTGATTCCCAGTTATTGCTCAGCTTTAAAGCCAGTTTGCCTAACCCATATCTCCTTCAGAACTGGGTTCCCAACTCCGACCCTTGTGGTTTGAATGGTTTCACTTGCCGAGTCTCGAGAGTTTCATCGATTCAACTCAGTTCAATCCCCTTGAGTATTGATTTTCGTTATGTGTCTGCTTTCCTTTTAGCCCTTTAAAATTTAGAATCCCTTTCTTTGTTCAAAGCCAACATCTCCGACAACGTTTCTTTTCCTTCTGGATCCAAGTGTAGCTCCACGTTGAACGCCTTGGATCTGTCAAAAAACGCCTTGTCCGGTCCCGTTTCAGCGAGAGTCAAAGCCAAGTCACACTATTAATTATATAAAGGTAATTAATAAATGACGTGGAAATCAGGGAAAATATAAAATAAGCCAGGTCAGAAAAATCGTTTATATTTTAACGACAGAGGACCAAAACAGGAGAACTATGTAACAGAAGGGACGGTTTTGCCGAAAAAAATAGTTTGGGGACCAAAATAGGAAAATTGTGATAGTTTGGGGACCACCGGTGTAGTTTTCCCTATTTTATATTATTAATATTAATTAAATTATAAAAATAATTTTTTAATATAACATTACTGGACATATTATATATATCATACTGGTTTATTAAGATTTTTAAAAATTCCTATCAAGTTTCAATATTTTGAATATTTTGAATTAAATTAATTTTAATAATTTTTAAAAATTCTTATTAAATATTAAAAATTATTAAAACATTTAGTTAAACTCTAGAAAATTTTAAAACTTTTAGTTTAAAATTTCAAAAATAAAATTAATCTCTCAAACTCTTATCTAAAATTTCATCTGAATAAGGTTGATGCAAAATCAAATTTAGAGTATACCCACTCATCTTTATCTCGTTATAGTTATGAAATTATCATTATTATTTTAAATATTATGAAACAGTATTTATTAATCAATGTTAGACGCTAATAATATGATTTGATGAAATTTCAAAAAAAAAAGGACATTTCATTTTCTTTTTACTTAAATTGGGACATATAATTTCATCATTGCAAACTTAGCGTTGCGTTACGTTTGCTTTTTCCAAATGATTATGGACCAAAGTGGAACCATTTAGGTTCCAAAAATAAGGCCCTGGCCATTTGGACTTGGATTTTTTTAACTCTAAAGGGCAGTTATTTAGTTATTAGGCTTGCTTTATTTTATTCACATTAAGTGTGAGCAATTATGAATCGAGTTATTCAAAATTTTGTTTAAATTTAATTGTAAATATTATAATATTATGGTATTAATTGGTTTTAATTCAAGCGGTTTTTTTAATTATATACAATATACATATATGTTTCTTCATATTTTCCATATGTGATGTACAATTGTACATACATCAGGCAGAGTCGAACGGTTTGACTCGAATATAAAAATTGATCCACTAATTATTAAAAGTATTGTATTATTCGAATCTCATTTTATAATTCATACTTTATTTAAAAAGTATTGTTTAAAACATGACTTCAAAAGGTGTTCATCGTGACTCACCCGCGCAAATAGTGTCAAATTTAGGGATGGTGATTTGATCTAAATTTGATGAGTTTTTATCTTATTCGATCTGATCTTATAGGACTGAGTTTTTTTAATAAAAAAATTAGGTTTAGGTTGAGTTTTTTTTTAAGATGAGTTCGGATTGGGCCGAGTTTGTGTTTATAGTAAAAAAAATATCCGATCAGAAATATTAGTTTAATTTTATTCTAAATATTTAGGTGTAATTGCTATAATGCCTCCCTCTCTTTATATTTATTTTAATTACCTCCTTGTTTTGTCTAATAAAAATAAAATAATTATTATAATGCCTCATCTCAATTTGTAATGTTTCAATTAACTCCCTGTATTATTTAATAACAATGAAAAAAAATATTTATGTCAGTCGGGTTGAATTTGAGTTTTTACTTCGAATTGGATTCAAGTCAGATGGAGCATCATAAAGTGTAGGCTGGGTTCGATGGAGGTGTTAAATTTTCGGGGCGGGTGCGGGCCGACCAAAAACCCAACCCATGACTAGGAACGTTCAAAAATATCTGATCCGATCCAAAATTTTGAACATTCGATCTGATTTTTATTTTCGGATCGGATATCCGATCCGATTTTAAAATTTCCGGACCGGATACGGGTCACAATCTTGCAAGTTTCGGATTATTCGAAAATCTAAAATTTTTAATTTTCATGAATATTAATTTTGTTATATTTAACAATTTGATGCTTGTTATATCCGAAAATTAAAAAAATAAAAATTTTCATAGATGCAAATCTTGTTATATTTAGCAATTTGTTGTTTGTTATATTTGGAATCCCGATATTTTCATAAATGGGACATTCAAATTCCAAAAATAGTTAAATCAAATTATATTTTCGGATAATTGGATTGTAACACCCGTGTTTTGGGGTTAGGAGTTAGTCGGGTTTGTAGGTCCGAGTCTGTAAAATTAATTTTAAATTAATATGGCCTAGGTTTGACCTAATTGAAACTTAAAATAAAGAGGAGGGACCACCTTGGTAATTTAATCCAAATATTTTAAAAGGAAGACAACTTTTGAAAGTTAAAAAGAAAGAAAGAAAAAAATGGTATTCTCTCCTCCTTTTACACCCAACGTTGGAAACCCCTAAACCCTCCCCAAACCAAAAATCACAATTCCATTAGATTACTTCTTCAATTCAAGGCCATTTTCAAAGGTAAATATATTTTTGGATTCTCCTCTTCATTCTCTATCTTTACATGGTTGTAGATTTTCAAACTATCAACCTTTTGAAATTTAGGGCTTAATGAAAGAATGGATTTTTATGGAGTTTTTCAACTTGTTTTGAAATTTTAGGTTGGGTTTTGATTTAGCCACCTTAAAATACATATAATATGTTAAAATGGGCGAGTTTGGGTGAAAACCCGAAATGAGTTCTTGTGGCCAATTTTAAAGTGTCTAAAACTTGGTTTTTGGTGAGTTTTAGGGTAAAATTGAGGGGCTGATGGTTTAGGTATGTTAGGAAGGTATTTTGGGACCATTTGGGTGTTTGAAAATAGGATTTTCAGCTAGGTTTTGAAGGAGCACGAAAATGGGCTTTTTGGATGGTTATTTGGATTGGAAAATTGTTGAGGTTTGGCTTGAGCTTGAAAGTTGAGTTGGTGACTGAGTTTTAGCATTGATTGAGAGTAATGGATGTGTTTTGTTTGGCTAGAAGCAAGAGGAGACATTGGTGGAGCATCGGGATCGAATCCGAGCTTGTAGGAGGCTTGCTTTGGTTGCTAAGGAAGGGTGGTGAGTGACTTTAAATATGTTTTAAAGTTGGTTCAAGTGTGTGTAGTGTATGGGGTGGAATGTGCTTGGTAGGCCTTTCCTGTGTGAGAGTTAAATTGGTAACTTAACTCCCCAAATTCTATTATGCTATTCATGTCATTGTCTACTTGTTATTGTGAATTGTGGATTGATTTCATATGTGTACCTTGATTTGTGTATGTAATGAGTTTGAGATATGAATGGTGGATATGTGATGTGGTAGATGAAATTGGCACTAATTAACTTACCGGGTGTAAATGATCGATCATTAGGATTAGTGTGCACACAAATTGAGTCAAAACGTACGTGGCCTTGATGACGTTGAGTCATCAAGGAGAAGTAAGGTGATGTGATATTTCACCGGAAATTTATATATATTCTACGTGATGATTAGTGAAATCCCATCCGTAGGGCATGTGGTGATGAGTGGAATCCCGCCCATGCAAGGTCCGGTGATGAGTGTAATCCCACCGAGGTAATGTGGTTGTTGAGATTAAATCCGCACATCTGGGTAAACTAATAGTGGCCAATTGGACTTGTTCTTATATTTGTGATGTATGATGTTGATATGTGATATCTGAGACTAGTATGATGTGAGATGCCATATTATGATTCTTGAAAGACTAGCTAGGTCTACTTGTTGATTTACCTATGTATGTTGTATGCGAGATTAAAGGATTTGCATGCTTGGACCCTGCATTGTTGCTTTTGATTTTAGAGCATCCTCACTAAGCTTCTAGCTTACGCTCTCGTTTTTCAACAATACGGATCATTAGCGTGTGTTAGCAAGGAGCAAGGCGAATGGGCTATCCAAGTTTGTAATTGCTCAAGTATGGTTTGGAAATTATAGTAGTAGTTAAGCAATGGGGCTAGTATGTGTTTTTGTATGAGCGTTGTATGGCTCATAATGATGTTGAAGTTTATGTTTTGGCTTGATTTGTAAATCATGTTATGTCCTTTGAATGCTTATGTATGATGGCATGCCCTTTTTGGATGTTGTTGCGACTAAAAAAAATACCTCGGTGTCACTTAGAGGAACCGGGTTTTAAATTGGTTTTGAAAGATTTAATCGGATTTATAAAAAATAGAGGAGTCGCCACCGGCCATTTAAAAATGGTAGACCGGACACCGAAATAAAACCAGAGATTTTTCTTTTGAAAATAGGTTCGGGAGTCGGTTACACGCGGGGAAGGATGAGCACCCCCGTCGTGCCCGAAAATCGGTACCAAAAACATTACCGCTCAATTAATATGAAATTTTGCGAATTAAAGTGACCGTTCATATCGGAATTTGGTTATACGAGTGAGTAAATTTTAAAGGTCTTAATATTCGAGAAAGAACGTCCGAACCACCACCACTACGACTGGTACTGGCCTCGTTCGTTCCCGAATAAAAAGACGCTCGCATTGCATTTTATAAGTTCGAGATGCAACTTAAAAAAAATCATAAACGGGACATACAAATATACGCAAAGCCAAGCAAAAGGTATAAAAACATAAGAAGGCATAAAAGATATAAATATATGCATACATTACATACCGTATTATTCATGCATCATTCAACATATATAAAACGTATAAATAAAACATGGACCAAAGGAATATAAATACTAAGCAAGAAAATTAAAATGCATGAGATGTAACAATACTATGCTGAAAAAGACTAAAAAGAACATAGGACAGACTCGGAGGACTGAAAATATAATAAACCTAAAGATAAAACTAATTAAAATGCGAAATGGGACCCAATGAAAAGGAAATGAAAAGCCACAGGGACCCAAACGGTAATATTCCCCTCTCGGAAACCGATTAAATCCAAGTTGGGGACCAAATTAAAAACGCCCAAAACACAGGAGAGACTTCGGGAAGAATTTTAAAAAGCGGAAGCCCTCCCTCGCGCAATTAAAGTGACGCGGAGGGGCTTATAACGCTATTAGCCCTCTTTTAGAACTTGAAAAGACTATATATACTAAACTGAAAACAAAATTTGGCTCTTTTGAAAACCCTAGAGAGCTGAGACCCCCCTTCTCTTCTCTATCTTCTCTCCGGCGCCGCAAGGGGTTCCGGTCGCCGTTGCCGGCGCCGGAACCCTAAAAAAACCATTTTTTTATCTTTCTGAAAACCAAAACGCCCTTTTTTGACTATCCCCGAAACCCAAACTGAAATCCTCCATTTGTGAAACCAAAAAACCCAAAAAACTTTTCTGTTTTCGCCTTAGAAACCCAAATCGAAACCCAAAAAAAACGTTAAAAAAAACTATTTTAGCGTTCGCTCCTCACCGACTCACCGCATGCGGTCTCGGAGGAGACCCAAGGGCTTGCCGCCGGCGAGGGAAACGAAACGGTGCAAAGGTAAAACGAAAAAACAGAAATCCCTAACACCACTATTCTTTTTTTGGTTTTTTGTTGTGTTGCATGCAATTGAAAAAAAAAGGAACGAAAGCTACCTCAGAAGGCTTTTGTGTTATTGATTTCTCTGAAAATTCGAATTGTTTACAATGTTTCTCTCTGTTTTTTTTTGCTATTGATCTCCTCCTCCATTCACTGATTTTTCTCTCGATTATATAACCGAATTACATGACAAAACATTAATTGTATGCACTCTGGGATCTCTGAATTCTCTGTTGTTTCGTCCTTGTTTAATTTTATTGCTTGTGTCGTCTTGCTATTTTGGTGATTCTGATTTTCTGCTTTTCTTCTGTTCTCTGTTGGTCTTGGCCGAAATGGGGAGGGACATCGGCATGCACCGGGTCAGAGGCGTACGACTGGTGGCAGACGAAGGGTCACGGGCATGCGCGCGTGGAGACTCCAAGGGCGTCAATCGTCGCGCGTGGGCGCGTCGGATCTCAGGAAGATCTGAGCCGCTCGATTGGTCCTTGATCGGACGGCCGTAGGCTTTGCGGCGCGAGGCTAAACCCTGGGGCTCGCTAGGGTTTCTTCGGGCTTCATCTGGACCGTCAGATCTCAGCAGATCTGACGGCTGCGGGGAAGGGCGGCGCGAGATCAAAGAGAGGCATCCTTAGGGTTTCTTGACTGACTTGGTTTGGGCCGTTGGATCTGCTTCGCCAGATCTGATAGTTGTAGGAGTGCGGCGGCTGCACATAAGGAAAGGGATTAGGGTTTTTCATTAGGGTTGTTGTAAAGGCTTACCGGGCTCGGGCCTAATGTATTTTATTTTAGGTTATGGACTGTATTAATTAAATAAATATATTGGGCTTTTATTTATTTATGTTTTATTATTATTTATCTTCTTTATCTTGTTATGAATACAATAATAATAATAATAATAATAATTAACAATAGTATAAACAATAATATGATATATATAAAATAACATGATAATACATATGGTAATGTATACAATAATGATAATAACAACAATGAAAAACGATGATGATAATTAATATAAGATAATAGTAATATTATACTAATACTAATAATAATACACACACTAATATATACCATAGTAGCAATAATAATAATACTATAATCTTTACTTTTCCTTTTTTCTTTTTTTCTCTTTTTGCTTTGTTTTTTCTTTTCTTTTCTTTTTCTTATTATTTTCTCAAGAAAAATTATTTAACAGCCCGATAAGTCTTAGATAGACACGAATTAAAGGAGTTCGAGGTCCGGACAAAATTAGTGATTACAGCTGCCCCTCTTTGCTTATACTTGTGGAACAAGGATAAAGCAAAGACCATAAGCACTAATTTTGTCTTACTTCCCTTTCGGACCGTTCGCCTTCCCAAAGCAGCCACGTGAATTCAAGCAACTCCTCTTCCCAACGCCTTCTGATCATGAGTTCTCCCTCCGGATGCCCCGAACAGGTAGACAGAGAGATTTTTTTTTTTTTTGCAGATTTCCATTCTCCAAGTGCCCGAACGGATAGGCAGGTTTCAAATATATTTGTCTTCCCTTTTTGTAAGAACAAGCTAGTCATCCAAACAACTTTGCCTTCCCTTCGCGGTCTAAAAGCAAACTTGTCATAACTAAATCTGTCCAACTTCTCTGTTGGACGATTTACTCTCCCGGAGCTGCAACACGCTAGACCGAGTATTTTCTCTCTGAAGCTTTGAGAATATGAGTTCTCTCTCCATAGAACTCATTTCCTTGGCATATTCCTCGAGTGGCAGTTCTTCCTATATAGAACTCTCGTCCTCGTATTTCTGAAATCAAAGATCTCCAAGTCCTCTCTGTAGGACCCTCCGCTTTTGAGACCTGAAGCCTTAGGATTCTGAGTTCTTTCTCCACAGAACTCCTCTTCCTTTGCATTCTCTTCGAGTAGTAGTTCTTTCTCTATTGAACTCCTCTCTGAAATCAAGGATCTACAAGTCCCCTCTCCGTAGGACCCTCCACTTTTGAGATCTTGAAGTCGCAAGTTCCTCCTATATAGAGCTTGTTTGGACCCTTTCTCTGTAGGATCCTTCATCTTGAAATCTTTCGGCAAGCTTGAAAGCTTTGATCTGAAATCCTTGAGTGGCGAACATGAAAGCTTCACCTGACATTCTGGAGCGACGGCTTGAAAGGCTTCGCCTAAAATCCTTTTTAGTTCTCGCTTTATCGTTTTCTCTTCGTCCCGAGAGGTACTCAAGTTGTCTCTCAAAAATCTGTGTAAAGGGATAAAATTAAGAAATTTTGATCTTTTTAAGAAAATTATCCTTTAGGAAGGATATAGTTTTGAGGAAAAACATCTTTTTGGAAGGATAAATTTGAGAAATTTGAGTTTTGAGAAAAACGACCTTTTGGAAGGATAAAAATTGTGGAATTTTGGGTTTTGAGAAAAACGACCTTTTGGAAGGATAAATTTGAGAAATTTGAGTTTTGAGAAAAATATCCTTTGAGAAGGATGAAATTGAGAAATTGAGTTTTGAGGAAAACATCCTTTTGGAAGGATAAAATTGAGAAATTTTAGTTTTAAGAAAAATATCCTTTTAGAAGGATAAAGTTGAGAAACTTGAGTTCTTAGGAAAACATCCTTTTGGAAGGATTAGATTGAGAAATTTGAGTTTTGAGGAAAACATTCTTAAGGAAGAATAAAATTGAGAAATCGAGTTTTGAGAAAAACATCCTTTGGAAGGATAAATTTGAGAAATTTGAGTTTTGAGAAAAACGACCTTTTGGAAGGATAAAAATTGTGGAATTTTGGGTTTTGAGAAAAACGACCTTTTGGAAGGATAAAAATTGAGAAATTTGAGTTTTAAGAAAAACATCCTTTTGGAAGGATAAAATTGAGAGATTCGAGTTTTAAGGAAAACATCTTAAATGGAGGATTAAAGTTGGGGGTTGGAAGGATTTTAGAAATCCGAATTACGCAAGTCGAAGGACTCTTGACTCTAGTGAGATCCGCTTCTCCTCTCATGAAGCTGTAGATCTATTCTTTTACCGATCTTCAAATGTCTGTTTAAAGAAAACCAAAATGCTATGATGATATGATTTAGCATGCTCCTAGCATGAGTGATATCTAGCTATCGATGATGCATGAGCATATTTCTGGATGCAAAGATGCATGTTTACGAGAGTGCAAAGATGCATGGATTTAGTTTGTCTTCATTTCTTAGGGTTAGTGGTCGTTGTCTTGGGACTACAACCATCCATCAATCTTGTGTCTTGAGAAATCTGGCCCCTAAACTTCTGTCGCTCGTTCTTCGTTTAAATATTCGAGTCGAGTGACTTCGTTCGTACCCTAAATCCTTTATGGCCTTGTGCCATCTTTCATATACTTCGGTTTGGACCTCTCTACATGAAACCTTAGTTCCACCACGGACAATGGTGCCCCATCATGGCAATTTAGCCTCATCTGACTCTTCATCATTCCTCCTCACGTCGTGCCCCTCAATCTTTGGGCCTTGCTGATGCACTTATCTCCGAAGTAATACAGAGAGGTCTCTTGGCTTAAAAAGTACCAGTTTTTGTCATTCTAATGAAGAATGCCCTTTTTGATTACCATACAGAACCTTGAAGTCAAAATTCTAATTAAAAGAAAAATAGAATAGGATGCCCCGGATATCAAATGCAAGAGCGTCTTAGATCCTACTTTCTGATGATCAGCTTGAGTCAATGGAGACTCTGAATGTTGTGGCGATATGCGAAGTTGTGAAACCTTTTCCAAATCGCTCGGTTCATCCTCATGATTATGGTATTTGCTTAATTGGCTCGATTACTATTCCTTCCAGTTCTCATAACGTTTCTCCGTATGCTTTCAGAAAAAATTTAGCCCATTGAATATAAAATGTCACTCCCAGAATTTTAAATGTAAGCATGTGCTTCTGATTACAATTAGTATTGTGTCAGTGTCCTCAAGGATTCACATCCGAGACTTATTCAGTTTGCTCATTCGTTTCTTTTTTTTCCTAGGGGAATTCAAATCGTCACAGTCCTTTGTCTTGAGAATACTGATGGAGCATACAACAATACCCCGAGTTACTCGGCATAGTCACGACTTGAAAATATTACCATCACTCATGAAGCGAAGGGTTTCGGGCTTCAGCGGAGTGCCCCAACAATTCCACACTTGTATCCGAAAATGCCTATTACCAGGTTTCGAACATTGGAGTGCTTTTCGATTAATGCCTATTAGCAGGTTTCGAACATTGGAGTGCTTTTCGATTAATGCCTATTACCAGGCTCTGAAATTTATTTTGTTTTGAAACAATATATATTTTTCATTTCATTTCTCTTTCCCTTTTATTATTATTATTTTTTTATTTTTTGCACAATCGAGTAACTCTACTTGGGCTTTCTTAGGAGATTCCCTTATCATCGAACATCATCAAAGGAATAGTGATCTTGCTTCTCTCGTTTTACCGACCGGAGCGGACGGAGCGGGACATCACGCTTCATCGTTTTCACAACATTCGATCGATCTCTTTGAGTAGAATCAATGCCACATCATGCATATGATATCCGAGGACCTACGGAGGTATGGAGAGATATATGCATATACATGATTTCAAGGTCATTGTATGTTAAAAAAGAAGTGCATTTCATTAGGATGTCGAATTGTGAACATAACAAGTGCCCTAAAAAAAGTCATTGCTATCTTCGGGCAAAGGATAGCAACGTTTGTTCCATGCATTACTTCGAGAGAAAAAATGCAACATACAAGACTCCTAAAGATGGTCGGGCATTAGCACACCCCAAAAGTCACAATCCTGATATTTCCTTTCAGAATGTCAAGTGACCGTTCTCGATCAGAGCCTGCACCTTGTTTTTCAGTGCCCCACAATTCTCCGTGGTGTGGCCTGTGCTTCCCGCATGGTAGTCACATACGGCATTGACGTCATAGCCTTCGGGATAGGGAGGATCCTTTGGTTTGGACTGAACCGGAGATAGAAGCTTCTTCTCAATAAGCATTGGGAGCAAATCGGTGTACGACATAGGAACTGGATGAAGGTCCTTTTGAGGCTTTGCAGACCATGATGCTTGATTATGGTAGCGGCCAGAAGACTGGTTGTTCGAGTGAGAACCCACCATGTGAACTTGGGACCCATGCCCCTTGTGGGTGGTTGTACCATAGGGATCTACTATCTTCCCTTTCTTGATAGCGTCCTCAATACGTTCTCCCGTCAAGACCATGTCCGCAAAGCTGCTGGAGGGATTGCTTATCAAGCGATCGTACAAGACTCCTTTTAGAGTGTCCACAAACAAAGGAATGATTTCACATTCCGAAAGTGGGGGCTGCACTTGAGCTGCTACGTCTCGCCAACGCCGGGCATACTCACGGATACTCTCACCGTGCTTTTGTTCCATCCCTTGTAGCATGAGCCGATTCGGAGTCATATCAGTTACATGTTTGTATTGACCCACGAACGCCTTCGAAAGATCGCTCCATGACTTGATGTCGACTCGTCTAAGTTGAGTATACCAACGGGTTGCGGAACTAGCTAAACTGCCTTGAAAGCAGTGGATAAGTAGCTTCTCGTCTTTTATAAAAGCCGCCATTTTTCGGCAATACATGGTGATGTGAGCTGAAGGACAAGTAGTCCCGTCGTACTTATCAAAGTCGGGGGCCTTGAATTTCGGAGGTAAAACTAAATCCGCTACAAGGCTCAAATCACTGGCATCATTCCCTTGCTTATCCATTCCTTGCAAGGCCATGAACTTTTCTTCAAAGAGACGAAACTTCTCCTCGTACTTCTTTTCCACCTCGGCCCTAATCCTTTCTTCCGCCTCATTCAACACGTTTAGATCTGGTACTTCAACCTCGAGATCTTCCCCTAACTCAACATGTTGGTCCAAGTGACGTCTAGGTGGTGCTTCCGTAGGACGATTAGCGGGCGTTCCCTCGAGGTTGATATGCACTCTCTTCCCGGTGGTTGGCGCTCCCAGTTGGATATGCGATGTAGTCTCACCTACCCCCTTCTCATTCGAATTGCCCCCTGATCCTTCTTCTTTACTGAACTTCTTCTCAAGCAGTTCGGTCATCTGAGCGATGATGGTGGTTTGTGACTGTGCAATCTGATCCTTAATGTTTTGCTTGATTCCATCCAATCGGCCCTCGAGGTCCTTCTGACCTTGTTCAACCCTGGCCATCTTTTCTTCCATTGCTCGTGACTGAGAACGGGTATCGTACGAACGCGGAATGGTTGTAGATTGGAAACTTCACCACTGTAATAATATTTTTTCAATATTAATTCGTTATTTAACTGGTCAATGCATGTCATGATGTATGAACATATGATGCAATGAAATATGTACACATGTGTATGCGAATGTGTTGGCCCTATAGGAGATTCCCCTTAGGTCGACTATCATTCGAACGTGAAGGAGGTTCCTTGTTAAAAGACAATCATAGCAAAGTCTTACAAATATGCTTCCGCTTGTGATCTAAAGATGTTGATCCGATAGACGGTTTGAAATTTTGCGGCTCAGGATGTTTGGAGTAGATCCGATCTCGCTTGACTTCCTCGGAATGGAGAAGAGATGTGCCTTCTTCGGTGGTGGGCATTAAATGACCTGACACTGTGCTTTCGCTCGGTAAACTGCCCCTTCATCCGTTCTGTCCGATGTCGGACTTGCTAATTGGCATTATCCTTTCTAGCAACCTCCCGTCCACAATGATAGCCCCAAAAATGGGTAGAACCACCCTAACTCATGAAATGCATGCGCGAAAAGTAGATGCAAAAAGATCATAAGGATAATCGTTAGTGTAGGATAAACATGATAAAAAGGCAAGCATGAAAGCAAGCAACCCTATTTATCCCGTCTAATGAACCTAGGCTGTCCGCATGGCTCTAAAAGGGGTGGGCAATCTAGTTCTCTACATGCAGTTTTGGTTCTAGGAGGTACTCGAATTGTCCTCACTGTCCCCTTCTAAGGGTAGCAAGGCCCCCGGTCATCACCCTTTATAGGCTCCTCTCAACCGAGTTCAATTCGAGGGGACCCTTTCGCTATATCCGGACGGAGAAACAATATTCCCACGAAGATATAGGGTACTCGAGCCCCGAAGGTATGTAACCTCCTCGTCCCGGTCTGGCCGAATGACCGGTCCAAGTGGGCCACACGGGGAAAACCGAGCGAAAACCAATTAAGGTTCCCCCTCGGTTAGCAACCCTATATTTTTTTTTCTTTTCTTTTCTAGATGCTTGTATTAAATCCTATGTGAGGAAACACGCAGCGAACAAACACTGACACAAAACTCACAAACCTACAATTAAACAACCAAATTTACCATTTTAAGAAGGACGTATCGATACACCTACATGGGGTATCGATACGTCTTGACCAAAGTCAACCCTCTCCTAGACTTAGGGAAGGCCGTATCGATACACCATTTTAGCGTATCGATACGCACCTCTCGGTCAACATCACTTAGTCAACTAGTTTGAACCGTATCGATACACTTGACCCCGTATCGATACGCTTTGCACTCCACAACTCCCTTAGGATTCCAGAGAGTTTGGACTGTATCGATACACTCCATGTATCGATACGCTCAGCCTAAATTGGATCTCAGACAGTTGAGGGTGTATCGATACACAGGGGTGTATCGATACGCCCTGCTTTACAATGCTCTGTTTTCAGCTAAAACATATAAGGCACACACTATAAATGCATAATTAGACCTCCCTAGACCCATCAACACACAAACGACCTTTAACAATCAAAATATCAACACTCATGGCATTCAAACACACAAGGATCATGCATCTAAAGAATTCATACAACAAGGCAACCTAAGCATTTACAACATACCATCCCCCTTAACCTTCAACAAAGTAATTCATGCTTTACACCCCAAAACATCATATATAACAAAGAGTTATAAAAACTTATACAACAACCCTTTTGCCACATTGCTAACTAATACAAAATTACCACCGTACTTGAGTTACAAAACTTGGAAGCCCTTCTTGCCTTGCTCCGAGCTAACGCCACACTAATGATCTGCATTGTTGAACATGGAGAGCGTAAGCTAAAAGCTTAGTGAGGATGCTCTAAAACGAAAGCAACAACAATGCAGGGTTCAAGCATGAAATCCCTAAACCTCATATCTAACATGCATAGACAACATCACAAGTAGTCCTAGCTAGTCCATCAAGTGACATAATATGGCATATTACCTCATACTAAGCACCAAGCATCAAAAACAATAGTCATGTTTCACCACCATATATCACCATATATGAATAAGTTAATTGGCCACTTTAAATTACCCCGATTGTGCGGATTTAAAACTCAACAACACGTTACCTCGGTGGGATTACACTCATCACCGGCCTTGCATGGACGGGATTCCACTCATCGCCACATGCCCTACGGATGGGATTCCACTCATCATCACGTAGAAATGAATATAAGCTTCCGGTAGAATATTACATTACCGTACTCCTCCTTGGTGCCTCAACGCCACCAAGGCCACGTACGTTTTGACTCAATTTGTGTGCACACTAATCCTAATGATCGATCATTTACAACCGGTAATTGTTTAGTGCCAATTATCATTTACCACATCACATTTTCCATCAATCATAACTCATGCTCATCACATATATATACACCTCATGAATATACATGTACAAAACCACCAAGATCACAAAAGCATAGTTAAGTAATCACAATAGCATATATGAATATCAACGGATAACTAACAACTCGAATTAACTATAAGTGGCCTACCAAGCACACTTTACACAAGCACACTACACATACTCGAACCAACTTTAGAATAAGTTTAAAACCACTCACCGCCCTTCCTTTGTCAATCAAAACAATCCTCCTACGACCTCGTATTCGGCTCCAAAGCTCCTTCAACGTTTCTTCTTGCTTCTAACCAAACAAAACACACTTATTACACCACAATTCAATGCTAAAACTCAACTAACAACTCACTTCACAAACATAAGCCATATTCTTCAATTTCTCAATCCACAATCATCCAAAAACTCAATTTTCGTACTCCCCAAACACCTTGCTGAAAACTCCACTTCCAAACACCAAAATGACCTTTAACACATCCCAAATCACTCTCATATCATACCCTAACCATCAGCCCTTAGTTTTCAACATAAACTTCACCAAAAACCAAGTTTTAACACCTTAACATTTCACATATGAACATAGTACGAATTTTCATCCAAATTTAACCAAATTGACATATAATGTGTATTTCATCATGATTAAGCTAAATCCCAACTCAAAACATTAAAACAATTTGGAAAACCACCTAAAATCCAAACTTTAACATAAAACCATAATTTTTCAAAGTCTCATGTTTTTAAATTTTAAGACCAAATATAGATAGAGAACAAGGAGGAGAGTCGGAAAACATAATTTACCTTCCAAAACGAGGTTGAAATCAAGTAGCACAAGCAATGAAATAGTGAAAAGCTTGAGAGAGTTATAGAGATGGTGTTTAACGTTTGGAAAGAAAGAATAGAAGAGAAGAAGAAGATGATCTCTTATATTTTAAGAGTTATCTTACTTTAATTAAAAGTTTTGGGTAAAATCGCAACATAGGTCCCTCCCCTTTTATTAAAGCTCAATTACACCACAACTTAAGTTGAGTTCATTCTAATTAAATTTTATTAACTCAACTATAAACTTGGTTTACTCCTAGGCCCAAAACACGGGTGTTACAAGGTACTTGCTAGGCCCAGACGGAGGAACAATATCCACACGAAAGCACTAGCGTTTTCCCCCCACTTAAACGAACGGGTTTAAATGCCAATTTTAAATGCGTTTAAAATAAACTCACACTTATAAACAAATATCGATCGATTTGGTCACTTTAATTCGCAACTTCTAATATTAATTGAGCGGTAAGTTTTTTTTTTTGGCTTGACTCTCTTTTTGTTTTTGAAAACAAAATTTTGTCCCCAGCGAAGTCGCCATCTGTTGCGACTAAAAAAAATACCTCGGTGTCACTTAGAGGAACCGGGTTTTAAATTGGTTTTGAAAGATTTAATCGGATTTATAAAAAATAGAGGAGTCGCCACCGACCATTTAAAAATGGTAGACCGGACACCGAAATAAAACCAGAGATTTTTCTTTTGAAAATAGGTTCGGGAGTCGGTTACACGCGGGGAAGGATGAGCACCCCCGTCGTGCCCGAAAATCGGTACCAAAAACATTACCGCTCAATTAATATGAAATTTTGCGAATTAAAGTGACCGTTCATATCGGAATTTGGTTATACGAGTGAGTAAATTTTAAAGGTCTTAATATTCGAGAAAGAACGTCCGAACCACCACCACTACGACTGGTACTGACCTCGTTCGTTCCCGAATAAAAAGACGCTCGCATTGCATTTTATAAGTTCGAGATGCAACTTAAAAAAAATCATAAACGGGACATACAAATATACGCAAAGCCAAGCAAAAGGTATAAAAACATAAGAAGGCATAAAAGATATAAATATATGCATACATTACATACCGTATTATTCATGCATCATTCAACATATATAAAACGTATAAATAAAACATGGACCAAAGGAATATAAATACTAAGCAAGAAAATTAAAATGCATGAGATGTAACAATACTATGCTGAAAAAGACTAAAAAGAACATAGGACAGACTCGGAGGACTGAAAATATAATAAACCTAAAGATAAAACTAATTAAAATGCGAAATGGGACCCAATGAAAAGGAAATGAAAAGCCACAGGGACCCAAACGGTAATATTCCCCTCTCGGAAACCGATTAAATCCAAGTTGGGGACCAAATTAAAAACGCCCAAAACACAGGAGAGACATCGGGAAGAATTTTAAAAAGCGGAAGCCCTCCCTCGCGCAATTAAAGTGACGCGGAGGGGCTTATAACGCGATTAGCCCTCTTTTAGAACTTGAAAAGACTATATATACTAAACTGAAAACAAAATTTGGCTCTTTTGAAAACCCTAGAGAGCTGAGACCCCCCTTCTCTTCTCTATCTTCTCTCCGGCGCCGCAAGGGGTTCCGGTCGCCGTTGCCGGCGCCGAAACCCTAAAAAACCATTTTTTTTATCTTTCTGAAAATCAAAACGCCCTTTTTTGACTATCCCCGAAACCCAAACTGAAATCCTCCATTTGTGAAACCAAAAAACCCAAAAAACTTTTCTGTTTTCGCCTTAGAAACCCAAATCGAAACCCAAAAAAAACGTTTAAAAAAACTATTTTAGCGTTCGCTCCTCACCGACTCACCGCATGCGGTCTCGGAGGAGACCCAAGGGCTTGCCGCCGGCGAGGGAAACGAAACGGTGCAAAGGTAAAACGAAAAAACAGAAATCCCTAACACCACTATTCTTTTTTTGGTTTTTTGTTGTGTTGCATGCAATTGAAAAAAAAAGGAACGAAAGCTACCTCAGAAGGCTTTTGTGTTATTGATTTCTCTGAAAATTCGAATTGTTTACAATGTTTCTCTCTGTTTTTTTTTTGCTATTCATCTCCTCCTCCATTCACTGATTTTTCTCTCGATTATATAACCGAATTACATGACAAAACATTAATTGTATGCACTATGGGATCTCTGAATTCTCTGTTGTTTCGTCCTTGTTTAATTTTATTGCTTGTGTCGTCTTGCTATTTTGGTGATTCTGATTTTCTGCTTTTCTTCTGTTCTCTGTTGGTCTTGGCCGAAATGGGGAGGGACATCGGCATGCACCGGGTCAGAGGCGTACGACTGGTGGCAGACGAAGGGTCACGGGCATGCGCGCGTGGAGACTCCAAGGGCGTCAATCATCGCGCGTGGGCGCGTCGGATCTCAGGAAGATCTGAGCCACTCGATTGGTCCTTGATCGGACGGCCGTAGGCTTTGCGGCGCGAGGCTAAACCCTGGGGCTCGCTAGGGTTTCTTCGGGCTTCATCTGGACCGTCAGATCTCAGCAAATCTGACGGCTGTGGGGAAGGGCGGCGCGAGATCAAAGAGAGGCATCCTTAGGGTTTCTTGACTGACTTGGTTTGGGCCGTTGGATCTGCTTCGCCAGATCTGATGGTTGTAGGAGTGCGACGGCTGCACATAAGGAAAGGGATTAGGGTTTTTCATTAGGGTTGTTGTAAAGGCTTACCGGGCTCGGGCCTAATGTATTTTATTTTAGGTTATGGACTGTATTAATTAAATAAATATATTGGGCTTTTATTTATTTATGTTTTATTATTACTTATCTTCTTTATCTTGTTATGAATACAATAATAATAATAATAATAATTAACAATAGTATAAACAATAATATGATATATATATAATAACATGATAATACATATGGTAATGTATACAATAATGATAATAACAACAATGAAAAACGATGATGATAATTGATATAAGATAATAGTAATATTATACTAATACTAATAATAATACACACACTAATATATACCATAGTAGCAATAATAATAATACTATAATCTTTACTTTTCCTTTTTTCTTTTTTTCTCTTTTTGCTTTGTTTTTTCTTTTCTTTTCTTTTTCTTATTATTTTCTCAAGAAAAATTATTTAACAGCCCGGTAAGTCTTAGATAGACACGAATTAAAGGAGTTCGAGGTCCGGACAAAATTAGTGATTACAGATGTTTAGGCTGCTTTGCTAGTATGTGTAAACCTCGCATGTGTTAGCTTGTGCTATTTGGCCTTTTGAGCTTTTAAGCATGTCTTTTTATGCAAATTCTATCCCCTATATGAATGCCATGATGCTTATGTGTACTTATTCATCCTAAATGCTTTACGTGTTATTTCGTGGTTGTAAAATGTTGTATGGATGTATGTATGAGCTTAGGAAAGTCCAAATTTGCATTTAGAGTCGTGTATGAGGTCGTTTAGCTGAAAATTGTGAACTTGCAGTGCAGGGCGTATCAATACGCCTAAGGGCTGTATCGATACGGCCTTGCCTAAAGAGCACAGATTTGGATGGGCGTATCGATACACGAGGGTGTATCGATGCGGTCCTAACTCTCTGGAATTCATAGTAAGCTGGGCGTATCGATACACGGGGGTGTATCAATACTCTCTTAACTCACTGGAATCCTGAGGAGTTGGTGGGTGTAGGGCGTACCGGTACGAGGTTGGAGCGTATCAGTACGGTCCTACCACGTTGACTAAGAGGCGTTGACCGAGAAGGGTGTATCGATACGCTCAAGGGCTGTATCGATACGGTCTTCCCTAGGTTGACCTGGTCAAGGCGTATCGATACCCTTGATTGGTGTATCGATACGGCCTGCCCTGTAAACTTAAAATTGACTGTTAGTGTGTGGTTGTGGCTCGAATGTGTTTCCTCATGGATGTTTTCCGTTGTCGTGATCACTCAGGTATTAATATGCCTTTAGTCGGGATTAAAATGATAAGAAAAAAATTAGGGTTGCTAACCGAGGAGAAACCTTAACGGGTTTCGCTTCGGTTTTCCCTGTGTGGCCTACTCGGACCGGTCATCCGGCCAGACCGGGACGAGGGGGTTACATGGATATCCAAACATCTGAATCCAATATCCGAATAGCTGGATATCTGATTTTTCTGAATTGGATATCGATCACTATATCATCGATCCGAAAACTGAATATCCAAAAAAATCAGATCTGATCAAATCCGGTATTCGGCAATGAACCCCCTACCCATGACTATCCCTAATCAAACTTGTTGCTAAAAGTTTAAAACTTGCATTGATATTAGTAGTGATATATTCAGAAATATTTTTGAAGGTTAACACATATTAATAACATAATTTTTTTGAATATAGAAATACTAAGATTATTTTAGTTAGCCTTTGATTATAATCTGGATGGGTACAAATAAAATTTTAAGTGTGTACAATAATAAAATAAAATAAAATAATTTAAAATTTAAAATGGACAATTACCTGCACATATGGAGTGTATCCGCCATTGACAGTACTTGCATTTGAAGGTCTCATGTGGGGTTTGCTTTTCATTGTTTGGAAACAGCAAGAAATTATTATGTTTTCTTTCTTCCTGAAGGGGAATATGGTACTCTGTATTGATTAATTGTCCTACCACTTAATTATTTGGTTTAACCGTTAAATAAATGCTTAAGCTTTACATTTTCCCGCTTAAGTGTATAAATTATTATTTTTTGCCCAAAATAGATACTTATCATTTTATTTCGTATTTCAAATAAATTTTTTCGTGACATATATTGAAATTTTTTCTGTTATGCAATAAAAACGTGACACATGACATATTTTTCTTATTTTTAAATTTTTATTTTTGAAAAATTAGTAAAATTTATAATTTTATAGAAAATCAAAAACTTTTAATTTCTCTAAAAAATCTCAAACCCTAAATACCTGTCGTCCGACCACGATTCAACCACCATTGGTCACCCTTGTCTTCGTTGGACCCCTAGGATTGAAGAATCCATCATCGAGTCGTCGAAAAATGATTGTGCAATCAAACTTCCAACAATAAAGAAAAAAAGGCTGATTAGATTTCGACGGCTAGAGGGTGGACAATGAATGATGAACCACCGACATGTGGGGATGCCGAGCAGCGGCGAAACTTGAAGTAAAAGTTTGAGGGGGCAACTTAAATTATTTTAAAAATTTGGAGGCTTAAACGAAAATTTTAGAAAATGAGGGTTTAACTAAATTTTTTAATAATTTTGTGAGATTTAGCAAAATAAATTTAAAAATTAGAGAGAAATTTTAATTAAAAATATTCATAATTTTTAAGCTTAATATGAATTTTAAAAATTTTGAGGGGTAACTTAGCATTTATAAAAAAAATTGGAGGCTTAAACAAAAAATTTCAAAAAATAACTAAGGGTATAACTAAAATTTTTAATAATTTTGAGGTATTTAAAAAAATAGAGAGAAAATTTAATTAAAATATTCAAAATTTTGAAGCTTAATTTGAATTTAAAAATCTTGAAGGGGCAATTTAAATTTTTCAAAACTTTAGGGGAAAATTTTGAATTTCTAAAAAATTTGGAGGAGGCCATGGCCCCCACTAGTCTCTTAAAAGATACGCTCTGATGCGGAGTGATAAAGATGTGATTTGAAGGTTTGATTAAAAAAAATAAAACTTTTAGATTTTTAAAGATAGTTCAATTTTTTTAAAAAATTCAAAAATTAAATAAATAAACAAAATTCACATGTCATGTTATAATTGAATGATGAATTTTTTGTAACGGTCGTTGACAAAAAGAAACCTTATTTGAATTATAAAAAAAACATTAGACACATATTTTGGTAAAAAATAATTCAGACACTTAATCGAAAAATGTGTAATTTAGACATTTATTCGACGGTTAAACCTAATTATATCATAACAGAAAATTCGATGTAATTTTTATAATTATTTTCAAAATATATTAGTTTCGGATTTTGAGGTTCAAACATTTCAAATTTTCAATAGAGTAAATAGTCAGAAGAATTCTGATAAGAAAAGTTGAAGGTTAGAGGTGACAAACGAATCATTCGGTTTAATTTCGATTTAGATTATTTCGAGTCTAACAACATTCGGTTTAAGTTTGGTTCAGGTCTGGTTTGATTTTAGTTCGTGTCTATGGTGATTTCGGTTCGAGTATTAGGTCATGGCGTCAGGTCGGTTGATTTTCGATTCGGTTGACTTTCGTTTCAATTGATTTTAGGTCGGGTCAATATCGAGTTAATAGAAGATCGATCAATTTTAGTCGGGTTTTCAGGCCGAGTTAGGTTTTTCCACCTTATATATGACTTTATATAGCAAATATGTTTTGACTTTTTGGTGAGTTGTGCGATAGTTCACATCTCATCTTTATTTATTTATTTTAATATATTTTCTTTATTTCGGTTTGCCTTCGGTTTGAGTTGCTTTCGATTTAGGTGAAATCGGTTTAGTTCCATTTGTTCGATTAAAAATTGGTTTAGGTCCATTTAATTCGATTAAAAATCAGTTCAGGTTCATTTTCAGTTCAACTGAAGTTTGGTTTGATTTAGGTTGAGTTTATTTTAAATTTCAGATCAAATTTAGGTCATTATGTTCGGACCTATTTCAAATTTCGGTTCGATTTTTTATTCTCGAGTCAAGTTTACCCGGTCTACTAAAAGCACATCGTACTACACTGGCACACTGTATACCAGAGCAAACGTTGGGCTTAGGAAATGGATAAGATTAAAAATGCAATTTACTCCGTATAGTTCAAATCCGAATCCCAAATACGTTTTAATGACCAGCACAAAGAAGTCGGTTAAAATCATGCAACCGACCACTTTTTTTAGGGTAAACTACATAAACGACCAGCATATTATTGTAAAAGTCGCAATTTAACCACCTTACTTTTTTTCCGAAGCAATTAAACCATCATATTATTAAATTGGGTGCAATTTAACCACCGTTAAAAGGTTAACTACAGGGTGACGTGTCAGTTAAAAAAATAAGGGTATAATTACACATTTAGTCCTCCTTACTTATACATTCTATCAATTTAGTCCTAATTTTAATTTAATAAAATAAATAAATTATTTAATTAGGCGGTGACACATATTGGAAGACTTTGTCATTTATATTTAATTTAATAAATTTATTTTCATCCCCCAATCAGGTGGTAACTCGATTATTTGTATCACAAAAATGGCTTTGGCCCAGTGGCTTTGCCATGCGGTTTCTTCCCCAGGTTACCCAGGTTTGATTCACACTGAAGGCATATACCCAGTTTTGTTCCATTTATTTTCATCCTTCAATCAGGTAACACGTGTCACCACCTGATTGGGGGATGAAAATAAATTTATTAAATTAAATATAAATGGCAAAGTCTTCCAATAAGGTGGTGACACGTGTTACCACCTAATTAAATAATTTATTTATTTTATTAAATTAAAATTAGGACTAAATTGATAAAATGTATAAGTAAGGAGGACTAAATATGTAATTATACAAATTTTTACTAACTGCCACGTCACTCCCACCGTTAGGTTTTAACGGCTGGTGGTCACATTGATACCATTTAAATAGTTTGGTGGTTTAATTACTTCGAAAAAAAAGTAATGTGGTCAAATCGCAACTTTATCAAAAATATGGTGGTCAATGAAGTAGTTTACCCTTTTTTATTACATTCTTCTCATTTCTTTTAGGGTAAAGTACACAGACGGCCACTGAACTTTGGTAAAAAAACAAAATGGTAATCAAACTTTCAAAAATCACAAAATGGCAATTAAACTTTATGTTTTATAACAAAATGGTAACTAGACGTTAAATCCCATTAAGTGACTGTTATAAAATTTGGTATAATAACACATTTAGTCCTTCATATTTATACATTCAATCAATTTAGTCCTAATTTGAAACAATTCACTAAATTTAACCCGTGTTATTTACGCATTCTTTCAATTTGGTCATTAAAGCAAAATTCCAAAAACAAAAGAAAAAGAAAATACATTCAATCATCTTTCTTCAATCCCACGCTTAGATTTTAAAATATTTTTTTAACCACAAAAACAAAAGAAAAAGAAAATACAATTATGTATAAATATTCCCACTTTCTCTTCAACTTCTCGTCCATCCATCATCTGATCATCACTTTCTTCTTCATATATAAATATCTTCAAAAAAATTCCAAAATGAACATTTGTAAGTAAATTTACAAAACATTTGTAAAATGCAGACTCATATAACTCGAGATGATAATCAAGTTCTTTTATTCCGAATCGAGTTCAAACTTTAAGCCTCAAAATTCGAATTAAACTCAAACATTCGAGTTCAACTTGGCTCAATTGACCCTATTCGGAATCATATACCGGATAAAAATGCAGAGTTGCAATATTACAAAAATGAAAAAAAAAAGAGTATCGTGGCCCCAAAAGAACATGAGTTAGAGTTGGAAGCTTTGCAGGCCCAAAGAGATGGTCCTTTAGCATCGAATGCACCGGCACCGGTGATGGAAACTTCGGTCACTCCTTCGAAGCTAAACCAATTCCCCGATTTCCCTAGCACTCCATAATCCAAAGGAGCCACAATGGTGCCACCGATTCTTATAATGATCTCAGGGCTTCTGCATTTTCCTTTAAACTCCAATGAACCAACCAAATACCGCCCTTTTGGCACATATATGAAGCTCGAGTCTGCCGAGCCACATGCCGCATTCCATGCCTTGAGGAAGGCGTCGTTCGAATCTGTTCGACCATTCGATTTAGCCCCGAAGTTCAAAACATTAAACTTTGTTACTGCAGACGTTGAATTTATACTTAACATAACAAAGACAACCACCATAATTCTAGGCAAATTACAACCGGAGAGCTTCATCGTTTTGAACTTTGTTTGGCCGGAGAGAAAACTGAAACAACCGTGTGTAGATGTAGAGAAAAATGAGGGAATGAGGAAGAAAGTGATGATCATATGATGGATTGACGAGAAGTTGAAGAGAAAGTGGGGATATTTATACATAACTGTATTTTCTTTTTTTGTGGGTAAAAAAATATTTTAAAATCTAAGTGTGGGATTGAAGAAAGATGATTGAATGTATTTTCTTTTTCTTTTGTTTTTGGAATTTTGTTTTGAGGACCAAATTGAAAGGATTCGTAAATAATGAGGGCTAAATTTAGTGAATTGTTTTGAATTAGGACTAAATTGATTGAATGTATAAATATGAAGGACTAAATGTGTTATTATACTAAATTTTATAACAGTCATTTAGCGGGATTTAACGTCTAGTTACCATTTTGTTATAAAACATAAAGTTTAATTGCCACTTTGTGATTTTTGAAAGTTTGGTTACCATTTTGTTTTTTTACTAAAGTTCAGTGACCGTCTGTGTACTTTACCCTTTCTTTTAATTGTTCTGTCATGAGATCCACCCACACCACATCAAAACGGATAGAAATCATCGTCCCTTTTCTCTACACTCAAAATTAAATTCAAGCTTTAGAGTTTTAAGTTAAGAATTATAGTTAGGGTCTAAAGAATTTAAGGTATAGTCTATTTTTTAGGATAAAGAATGTAAGGTTTATGATTTAAAATTTAGGGTTAAAGCTTAAAATTTAATTTTATAGTTATTTTTTAATGTTACAATATAAATAAAAGCACCGAGAAGGGACAGAAGATTTTTATCCCTTCAAAACGGTGAAATAGAGAATACAGTATATTTTATTAAAGTAACGAAATACACACCAATGCCACTGAATATCTGACTTCTTTTGATTTTTTTCCCACACACATACTAAAAGATAGAGCTACTTTTTTTTTCTTTCGTTTATTTCTTGGATAGAATTCTTAAGCTGTTGCAACGGGAAGAGTTGTTTCCCTGGTTTTCATGGCTTCAAATCTGGGTTCCTTGGCCTGGAATTTCATCCCAGCGTACAACTTCATGTACTCTTCAAACACAAATTTGGGGTAAACTTGCTTCTTCTTCCCCTCCGCTTCTTTCTCCACCAGAGCCGGCGCCGGGTGGATAACGGCGTCACTTCCGGGGTTATAAAACGAAGCTATCGACATTCGTGCTCCGTCGGTCTGTGCAATCACTCGGTGCTCCACACTCTTGTATTTGCCATTAGTAATCACCTCCAGCTGATCTCCAAGGTTGACGACAATGGAGTGGCGCATGGGGGGAACATCCACCCACTCCCCGTCTTTAAGAAGCTGGAGTCCGCTCACTTTAGCGTCTTGAAACAACAAAATGATGCCACCGGCATCGGTATGCGCTCGGAGTCCCTTGATTTTATCCGGTGTCGGGCATGGCGGGTAGTTGCTGACTTTGGTCCCGAATGTCGGGCCTCTTGTCCCGTGGAATGTTTTTTTCAAATACCCTTTTTCCAGTCCAAGATTCTCGCACAGCAAATCCAGAAGCTCCTCAGCTAGTTTCTCCAGTTTCAGTGCAAATTCCTTCATCAAAATCCTGTATTCATGGCTGAGATCTGGGATTTCCGCCATGTTAGATTCAGGAAGATGGCGCAAGAAAAACGTGCTTTCCCAGTCCATATCAGTAACCTCAGCCTGCAGACCTTCAAGTTCCTTGCTCGACACCAACTCCCTAAACCTCTGCTCCATACATTTCTTGTAATGTTCTTTCGTTAATCTTTCAACTGTGTCCAAGAACTCATGCGGAATCCCATGGTTCAGCAGCTTAAAAAAACACAGAAAAAACCAGTTTTTTTTATATCAGAACAGCAAAAACGACAGGAACTGAAAGTCTGAAACAGCCATTAAAGTGTTAAAAGCTAAGGTTTTGAAGTTGGAGAAACCTGAAAGAATCCCCAATTCTCACAGGCATCCTTGATTTGCTCCATGCTTGCTGCTCTCTCCTCGCCATTAAGCTTTTCTAGGTTGATTACTGGGAAAGTCGCCATTTCTCTTACAAATCTCTCTTTTTTGACTTGAAAATCTCTCCAAGTCTCACTCTTTTTGCTTTGGGTCTTATGCAGAAAGCTTATATTGTGTTGAATGTTGATGCAGAGTTGATCAAGGTGTGGGGTATTTATAGTAACAAATTCAACGAAAAAAAGGGGGAATGGGAAAATAATAGAGCAAAAATCTTGGATGGAAATCGTCTACCTCTAATTATGCTCTCATTAGTGTTTTCATTTAAAATAGCGGGTTTAGTGTTTGAGGTTTAAGATTGGGGCATAGGGTTAGGGTGTAGGGAATTAGAGATAGGGTATATTTTTTAGGGTTTAAGGTTCAGGAAATGTAAATTAGGGTTAGGGTTTAAAATTTAATTTTTAGGTATTTTTTAGTAGGAAGCATGGTTAGCAGCCATGCCTCCATTTATGTCTCATGTTAAAAAATACTAACAAATTAAATTAGGAACCCTAACCCTAAATTTTGAACCCTAAACCCTACACTCTACACCCTATAAAATATACCATGCCCTAAATTCTCTATACCCTAAGCCCTAACCTTAAACTCTAAACCTTAAACCCCTAATTTTATTGTGGGTGCATAAATGGAGGCATAGTTAGGAGGTAGACCATTTTCACACAAAATAATATGGATAAAAATCATCTACTCTTTTTCGGTGTCCCTATATATGCCCCAACACTAAAAAATACAAAAAAAATAAATTTCAAGCTCTAACTATAAATTTTAGATCCTAAACTCTACACCATATATCCTAAAAAGTACAATATACCCTAAATTTTCTAAACACTAACCTTAAACCCTAAACTTAATTTTGAGTGTGTGAGTATAAACAGAGGCATAAAAAAGAGACAATATTTCCATCTAAATAATAGTAACTATGGGAAATTAATTAAATAACAAAAACTCGTTTAAAAGTGGATGGAACTGCTGTTTATGTTGGTCTAAGATTACAAGTTCTACGTATGGTTGTTATTGTAGTAAATTTGACTAGAAACCCTGAACCAAACCAAGTTTCCTGCCACTACCCGACATCCCATCGTAGACCTGCTCTGTTTTGTGTCGAATTTGTTGTTTTGCCCACGTACGTTTAGCAAGCGTGGGAAGTTGCTCTAATCTTTCACGCAATCTCTCTCCTACACCTTTAACAGTCAAATCCGTATAATATTAAAATGTTGATGGTTATTTTTTATTTAAGATCAAATTAAAATTATATGTAAATATTAAAAGTTAAATTTATTATAATATCAATAATCTTTAGAGTAAGTGGTTGAAAGCTTTCAGTTGACATTATCTCCTCTACCTTAGGTTGTGGCTCTGTGAGTTCAAAACTCATCAGGAGCAAATTTCCTCTCTCCCTTCCATAGGTAGAAATTGGGCAATTTTGGGTGAAAAACCCATTTTTAATTAATATTGGGGAAAATGGCTCCAAAAACTATTATTTGGCAAAATGACCCCAAACTTGCCAGGTAGGCAGACCTCGCGTTGTGTATAACGCGAGGTATGAAATCGCGTTCTGCAGAACGCGATTTTAGTCGACGTGGCATTGCTGTCCGTGTTAACGGTTTCACAGTACCTCGTGTTCTGCATAACGCGAGGTCCCCGAGAAATTGAAAAGGCGGCTGGAATATATCGCACTGACCTCGCGTTCTGTAGGATGCGAGGTCTGTGCATTTCCAGCCTGAACAACAAGGAAAAACAAGTGTAAGTAGGCCTGTTCGAACCCAATTTCGAGCGTGTAAATGATATATTTTTAGCGATCATCGAGTTTGGGGTTGTAGTACTGAAAATTGTCTATCGTATGATACCAACATGGTTAATTTCCGTCAATTATACAATGATTTAAAATGGCTTCGAAAACCCTATGCCATCATTTTTTTTATTGAAGTTGCATTTCAACTAATGTCGATTTTCGGTTTTTTAATCCCATTAAATTTATTAAAAACAAAAATTAAATAAACATTATAAAGTTTAATTATAATATGCAAACAAAATTATAATTCGTAAACAAAATTATAATACGACATTATAAAATTTAAAAGTGTTTTACATAAATATTAAAAACATAAGTAGAAAACAACAAAAAAAAGACTAAAAATGCCTATGTCCACCCGTTCCGCAGTCGGGTGGATGACGCTCACGATCCGGATACCTCCTGTCTCCATCCTGTGGTGGTCCCTGGTCCCTATCATCCTGACCATCGTGCGCGATCTGCGGATCTGTGCTGGGCCCAGGCGGAGAGTAAAACAAACTACCTATAGGCGTACTGTCCACAATCGGAAACCCATACTGAGGTGGATAATCGATAAGCATAAGGTCAGTCGTGGGCGTATGGGGACGATAGGCATCAGTGGAGCCATACTGGGGTGGAGGCATCGTCTGCTGGAAAGTCGATGGACCGCTATACAATGGTGGGGCAGAAGATGATGCCCCTGAAGTGTCATATCGTGGTCTCGGACCGCGCTGCGTCGACTGCCTCTGGGTCTGCCTCTGGGTCTGGGTCTGGCTCGCTCGCCCGCTCCCGCGTGGGCGATTTTGGGGTTGCTGGGGAAGCCCTGCTTCGCGCTCGGCCGGAGTAAGGATATGTGGCATCCCATTGTTCATATACCACTGTTCATAATTGAAAGTGACCGAAGGACCCCCTACCATAATTTGTTGGAGAAACTGTGGGCGTCTGAGAAATCGTTGACCCCAAAACGCTATCCAGCTAGCGTGGTGCTCGACCCAGTCAACCTCCGTCTTCCCCTGACGCGTAAGATTGTGGAAGGAGTCCATATTTTGCGGAGGGGGTGGAACATTTTGGACGTACCCGAACTGTCGGAGTACCCTATCCGTAGAATGCCACACGCAAATTTCGTAGTTCAGCAGCGGCACGACGGAAATCCAGAGGTCTCGCTCTTGCACAATATCTACTGGAGTAATCTCGCGAATCTCCTCTAAAGCGTAGGGCCTCCACACGAACTAAAAAGAATGAAAAAATTTGTAACGGTTATATGAAATATTATTGGAAAAATAGTATGGAAATAACCAAAATAATCGTTGAATTACCTTGTCCTCCGTCAAGGCATCGAATATATATCTGTATGCTTTATGGGACTCCGGTAGGCCGGTGTGGGATAGTGCGGTGGTCCACCTTTAAAGAATGAAAAAGATCGTTAAATAAAATAATTTAATAAAAAAATTATAGTAGATTATGTAGTACCTCCGTAGAAGCGGAAATGACAAAGGAGAGGGAACCCTAAGCTGTGGTACCAAAGAAGGGATCCGAAGCCAAACCCAAGCCTGCAGGAATAAACAACATCCTCCCATCGATGCTTTGGAGGCGTCAACGTTTCTGCAGAGGTCTCTGATAAGAAACGCCAAGACAGCTGACCCCCAAGATTTTTGTGCAGACGCATCTAAATTTGTCAGATGACGAAGCCACATAACGTGCACTTTGTTGCGAGTTTTGTCGGGCATTAATATCCCGCCAATAATGCGCAAGATGTGGGCTCGCGCACACCGCTGTGAAAATATAAATTAATAAAGGCATCCTAATTAAAAAATTTGTAAGTTCATCCTAAATAAAAAAATTGTAAGTTCATCCTAAATATAGATTAAATATAGATTTAATAAATGCATGCAAAGAAATTAGTAACTTAATCCTAATTTGTAAATAAATATTTGTAATTTATCCTAAATATTTAATGTAGGCAACCTAAATATTTAATAAAATATCGTAAATATTTACTGAATTCATCCTAAATATTTATCCTAAATATTTATAATTTATCCTAAATATTTATTAAAAAGATCCTAAATATTGTCTGAATCCATCCTAAAAAATTCATAAAACTGCCTAATGTGCAAATAAATAATTTTAATTTAATCATAAATATAATAAAAGTATACTAAATATAATAAAAAAATACCTGAAGTGCAACTTCATCCGCATCGGGGGAGGGTTTCCAAACTGCTCCTCCAAGTACGGTATAGAAATTTTCCCTCCGTCCTACACTCTATCAGGGGGCATCACGCCCATTTGTTCAGCAAATATGATTGGCCAATGCGCCATCGCTATACCAGTAATAACGCTGACATTTGTAGGCAACCCCAGAATGTAGGCAACATCCTCCAACGTAATTGTTGCCTCGCCAAATGGAAGATGAAACGTGTGCGTCTCGGGTCTCCACCGTTCTATCAGCGCGCTGATCAACGACGGTCTAACCTTCACCCCCTATATAGCGAGCTATGTGCCCAAAACCAGCCCGCTCAATCAAACGCATAACAGCAGAAACGGGTGCGACAGTGATACGATTAAGGTAACATTGTAAGTTACGTTCGTATCCCTGGAAAAAAATAAAATAAAATAGTTAGTAAAAATAAAAAAATATAATTTAATTACAAAATTTAGACTAGAAAAGGGAAAAATAATACCTCTTCATTGTTTCGCCAATATTCACTGTAGTGACTCGCTTGGTTGCGTAGCAAGGACTCCTCCATGTGATCGAACGATATATAAAAGTTGCTGACACTTTTTTGTAAAATTTCTATAGAACTCGCGTTCTGTGGAGGTTTTTAGAAAAAAAACCTGCAATTTATAGAGGACCTCGCGTCGTTTGGGATGCGAGGTTAATGAACCTCGCGTTCTATAGAACGCGATATTCATGGACCTCGCGTCCTATAGAACGCGAGGTTCATTGGAAAGGCGCGTCAATGAACAGACGCGTGAACTGAACGGTCAGAAGGGACCTCGCGTCCTATAGAACGCGATGTTCTAAAGAAATCGCGTTCTACAGGACGCGAGGTCGTGGGGTTTTTTAAAGGAAGACTTCCCAAGCGGGAAAGTCATTTAATATAATAATTTTAATAATAATAATAATAATAATTATAATAGAAATAATAATAATAATAATAATAATAATTATTATAATAATAACAATAGTAATCACAATAATAATTATAATAACAACAATACTAATACTAATAATCATAGTAATAATAATAATAATAATAATAATAATAATAATAATAAAAATTATAATTATAATTAAAATAATAATAATTAATATTACAATTTTTAAAGCGAGGTCGTGGGGGTTTTTTAAATTAGAGTTTTTAAAGCGGGAAACTCATTTAATATTTAATATTACAATTTTTATTTACAATAATAATAAATGATAGTAAGAATAAAAATTATTAGTATGATAATAATAATAAGAACAATAATAATAGTAATAATAATAACAATAATGAATCATACTAAAAACTTCCAAAATATTAGTATGTTTTCAGTAGTAACTAAAAATAACGACATAGCGCAATATTTTGGAAGTTAAATTAAAACAAAACTTCCAAAATATGCGCTATGTTGCCATTAGTAGCTGCAAGCGAAAACTGCGTACGTGAATACAGAAAAAAATTATGTGGGTGGTCCTTACCTCTCCAAGAGTTTGTTATTTATAGAGGGAGGTGAGTATGATGACGTGGCAACATCGCGTCCTGTAGGACGTGAGGTCACTCGTACCTCGCGTTGTACAGAACGCGAGGTCTATGAGATGTTTGTATATATATATATATATATATATATATATATATATATATGCAAGGAGATGAATTTTTGTAAGCAGTTAATTTTATTTTAGGTCAGTTGAATATGAGTTCGTGTAATGCTGCGTTTTTTGCCGTTGCAATTTTTATGTCCGAAATATTGTTCATTTATGATAGTTGGAGTTCACTTAAAGATTTGTGTTCCGCGGGGGTACATACCTTAATATTTACCGACATATCGCAATATTTTGGAGGTTGTATGCTGCAGTAGTGGCTTCAATGGCAGCTTCTGTAGCCGCCGTCGAGAGGATCCCCGGCTACAGTTTTGAAAAGAAAGGACTTAGGAAGCGGGGGCGGATTCAGATCGACATTTTCAGATGCGGCGGGTGCCGATTACATTTGTTAATGTGGATCAAAGCTGCTACCATTTACTCATTTCAGATGCGGCGTGGCAGCCAACATTTACATCTGGATTTCGCTCTCTGCTTCTTTCAGTCGGGACCTCCGATCAAATTTGCCCGCCGGAGCTGCTGAATATATTGTTTCGAATTTTATAGATAATGTATGTAGTTGTCTCAATTTACTTATTAAAGAATACATGTTGAAAGTTTTGTTAAATGAAATGCGACTTAAATTTACTTATGTGGTGTTTTTCCTTTCCTATAAATACCCATGAATTCCACCATCATTTACTCATTCCAAATTCTCTCTAAACACCCAATCCTTGCTCACCTTATGGCAAAATTTAAGGCAACATTTTATTTTCTCGATACTTATTTTGAGTCAACAATCACCGACAAAATGTCACTGAAAGATTTAATACAGTTGACAACAATCGAGGTTAGTAAACACACCGACAAACAAATTTCTTCCATGGAATGTCGAATCCCAACACCGTCAGCTAATGAAACGCACTACGTTATGAAGCTTACGAACG
The DNA here is from genome assembly GCA_030270665.1 of Hibiscus trionum. Taxonomy (NCBI): domain Eukaryota; kingdom Viridiplantae; phylum Streptophyta; class Magnoliopsida; order Malvales; family Malvaceae; genus Hibiscus; species Hibiscus trionum. Next base: position 269,492 of record BSYR01000033.1, on the reverse strand, counting down.
AAACAGACGTTCGTAACATGTATGACCGGCTCAATTCCGTCAGAGCTAGAGACGTCGATTTCAATGTTAAGTTTGTCAACACCGGCGAAGGTAGTACGTCTGCACCCGTAGAACCTGCTCTGAACACTAAACACGCACCGTCTTCACCGAATGTTGATGCGGCTGTGGAGGAGCTGCAACTTTTTATGTACAGGCGTAGACAAAGAAAACAACAGATGATCGAAGAACTAAACCTAAGTTCAGACGTGTCCACTGACTACGATGATTCGGATTAACCATTAACTTATGAAATTATCTTCCAATTATGTTATATGACGTCTTATTTCATCTTTTATTAATGTTAAACGGACTTCAAGTTATGTAAAACTACTAGTACTCAATTACATTATAGGCACAGTAGTAGTAGTATTCAATTACCAGACTACAATTGTCTCAAATTCTCGAACATGTTCTCAATTACACAAACAAACAAATAGTAAATAGTACGGTTATTATAACTTCTGACGGAATGTCTGAAACAAAGCATTTAAAGTGACATCGCGTTTTATGGACGACATTCTTCTTTTGGGGGTGAGGGAGCATCGTCTTCTTACGCTATGCACGACCATGATTCCTCATATGGACGACGCTCAACGTATGTCCCAAGCACGGAGTACGTTCAACCATTTATGGGAATACATTCTTCTTATGGTGATCTTGATTTTGGTCTTGGAAATGAGGTTCGTGAGCGATCTCGTGAGAGGTCTCCCGCTCATCGACCCTAATCCTCGCCTCAAAGGGTAGTGATTCCAGAAGCTCTACTATTCCAGCTCCCGGAGGATGCTTCTGACGAAGAACCGATTAGAGAACCCGGGCCAAACGGAGACGAGCTGGGGCCATTCTATCCCGAACCAGAAGACTTGACAGAGTTACCAGAAGACCCAGAAGACAATGTCGTTCCACCACCAGATTTGGACGAAGAACCGACTGCCACCAACTTTCCTGTAGACGCAACACCAATTTCTATGTTCCAGCCACCATCCCACTTCACAACGGTTGATATGGATGCAATGGACGTCCCTGATTTTCCCCATGACGACACAATAGATGGCCGAGTCCATCGTTCTGATGGTGAACTAAGAATTGGTATGACGTTCTCGAACAAGGAAATTGCGGTGGCGGCAGTTAAGCAGTACAACCTTCGTCATAATGTTGAGACGACGGTGAAGAAAACCCAAGCCACATACTACAAGGCTCACTGCGTCCAAAAGGATCAAGGCTGTAAATGGAAAATCCGTATATCAGAGTTGAAGAGGACAGGCAACCGTTGGAAAATAACAAAACTTGAGGGGCCCCATACATGCACCGTTGCTAGCCTCAACCAGGATCACAAGAACCTGGATGCAAAGTTCCTCGCGGACATCTTTTCCACACTGGTGAAAACAAATCCCACTGTGTCGGTCCCCACATGTCAGGCTGCAGCTCTAGCAGTCACCGGCTTCCGTCCAGGTTATTGGAAAGCATGGTATGCAAGGAAAAAGGCCAAAGAGGAATTGTATGGCCGGTGGGAGGAATCTTACAAAGAGTTGCGCCCGTGGCTTAATCTCCTGCAGAAACACATCCCCAGAATGGTGGTCAAACTTGATACGGTTCTGGCATACGAAAATGATCGTGTCGTCCGAGGTGTTTGTCAATTCCATCGGTTATTTTGGACTTTCCCCCAGTGCATCAACGCATTCAAGCACTACAAACCGATGGTCCAAATCGACGGCACATGGTTGTACGAAAGATATACACAGTTCCTACTTCTAGCTATAGCACAGGACGACAATCGCAAATGCGTTCCTGTTGCATTCGCAATCGTCCCGAAGTAGGATTTGGAGTCTTGGACGTTCTTCCTTAAGAACCTACGAAAATATATCCTTGATCATGTAATACGAAGAAGAAGGGATGAAGGGGTGTGTGTTATTTCTGACAGAGGCACAACGCTGCTTTGGGCGATACAAAATTTGGGTGACTATTGGAAGCCTCCATACATTCACCACCGTTTTTGCTTGCGGCACATAGCCACAAACTACTTTCTTCAATACAAGAACCGTGATGAACGTCAAATGGTGCTCGATATGGGTACGTCCTTATGGCATTTTCATTTACTATATTATTTCTTACTCCCTTTTATTATTTCTTACTCTCATAACTATTCAACTGTCATTCCGTAGGCAACTCGCACTACAAACAAGAGGTGGCTGACCTGCTCGAGGAATTGAGAGCGAGAAACAAAAAAGGCGCAGAATACCTTGAAAAAATCCCAAAGGAAAAATGGCTTCGATCGTATGACGAGGGTAAACGTTATGGTCACATGACAACGAACTTGGCTGAGGCAGTGAACTCATCACTGAAGAGAGTTCGCCAGTTGCCTATCACTTCCATTGTCAAAGCGACCTATTATCGATTAGCTACCCTTTTTGCAACCTTGGGCAGGCAAGCAACTGAGTACATGACAGGTGGACACAAAGTCCATCCAGATTTCCGTACAAGATTGCATATTCAATTGGTCCAATCAAGACAGATGCAAGCAACTCTCTTCTCGCGAGAAGGACACTTGTTTCGTGTTGCGGAATTTTCTAGGCGGTTGGAAGGCATTCAGCACAACGCTTACGTGGTAGATCTGAGGGAAAAAACCTGTGAGTGCGGAATTTTCCAAACTTTCAAATACCCCTGCGCACACGTCATTGCTGCTTGCACTAACCAACGAATAGAATACATGCATATGGTTGATCCAGTATACTTACTCAAAACGGTGCTTAAGGTTTACGAAAAAGAGTTTCCTCCAATCGGAAATGAGGTTGATCCGAATGCTGTGGACACTGAACCGATCATACGCCCAGATCCAGCACTACTACGAGCCAAAGGACGTCCACCTTCTACAAGAATATACTGTGCCGAGGATTTGGTCGAACATCGAGAGAAAACCGGACAAAAGAAGCATTGTTCTATATGTCGAAATACTGGGCACACAGCTCCTAAGTGTCCTAATCGCTCAGCCCCTCATATTAATTAATTATTTTTAATTTGTATATGTGAGTTCGCACATGACAATCTAATCAATAAAGTCAGTCCACTTCGATTTATACAATCCGTCATCTTATATTTTCAATCATTCAAAAAAATATGTTATGATAGTGTTTTCGAATCAACTTTAAACCAGCGTACAATGGACGAAAATTGACCGTGTCAGTGTCATACGATAGAGAATTTCCAGTACTACAACCCCAAACTCGATGTTAGCTAAAAATTTAAAATTTATACGTATGAAATTCTGCTCGAACATGCCTATCAACATTTGTTGAAATGCAACTTCAATCAAAAAAAATATGATGGCATAGGGTTTTCGAAGCCATTTTAAATCATTGTATAATTGACGAAAATTAACTATGTTGGTATCATACGATACACAATTTCCAGTACTACGACCCCAAACTCGATGATCGCTAAAAATATACAATTTACACGCTCGAAATTCAGTTCGAACAAGCCTACCAACGCTTGTTTTTCCTTGTTGTTTAGGCTGGAAATGCACAGACCTCGCGTCCTACAGAACGCGAGGTCAGTGCGATATATTCCAGCCGCCGTTTCAAATTCTCGTTGACCTCGCGTTCTGCAGAACGCGAGGTACTGTAAAACCGTTAACACGGACAGCAATGCCACGTCGACTAACATCGCGTTCTGCAGAACGCGATTTCGTACCTCGCGTTCTACACAACGCGAGGTCTGCCGACCTGGCAAGTTTGGGGGTCATTTTGCCAAATAATAGTTTTTGGGAGCCATTTTCCCCAATATTAATTAAAAAGGGGTTTTTCACCCAAAATTGCCTAGAAATTGTTCAAAAAAAAAAGATTTCGTAACTTAAATGACTATTTTGTAACTTTTTATAATTGTGTGATCCAACTTAAAAATACCCCATGACCAAGGATGATCTGCATAGTTTATCCTATAATTCTTGTGTTAATGTTGAGATCATCAATTTCAAAAATGGATCCTCATTCCCTTACATAAGCCAACTTCTAAATTAAAATAGATAACCACTTCCTCTTTTACAAACAAATTTTCTTTCAAAACTATGAAAAATAATAGTAATCAAACCGTCCCAAAATTGTCTTAACCTTAATATTAAAAATGTAAAAATGAAAGAAAGAAAATTCATTTTTAAATATGAAAAAAATAAATAATATAGTAAAATATTTATAAAATATATGAAGAAAACCAACGAGAGCTGATCGAAGTGGTAAGTAATTTGATATCGCTTAAGCATGTCTCGGTTCGAGACATTGTGTATGCAGAGAACTCCCCAATGAGACTCACCTACTAAAGTCAGGTTTGCAACACGAGACAACGCAAAATTAGTCGAGACAAAGCCTTGAAAAACTAGAAAGTCAAAAATATATATTAAAAATATTCATTTAATAATTTTTTGAATAGAAATTCATTTAAGATTTAAACTTTAAATAAATCAATTAATTTCATAAATAAGAATAGTTGACAAATATTATATGATAAAAGAAAATGTGAAATTTGGTAATTGGATAAGATTGAAGAGTTATAGAGAAATTTGGGCTCAATTTTAGGCAGTATGCTTCTCCTTATCTTGTTTCAAATGGTAATATTTATTTTATTAGAATTAATGCACGAAATATAATATTTATCGAAATAAATCATACTACCTATTGCTAGCCGCCATGTGGTTGTCGTTGTCTTCGGGCAAAAACGAGTAAAAAAATAGACATGTTTTAATGCGTGGTGTGAAATATAAGGAGACAATAATAGTACATTTTTATTATGTTAAACGTTTTTCTTTTCTTAAAAAATATTATTGTATCCGGGGAAATAAATTAACCTAGTTTTGTCTCTTCCATTCATAACGCCGCATGTTCTCTTATATTTTTCTTGATCGACCAGAACATTAATTTTATTATTGGTTATCGATCGTCGATGTTCTTAATTTTTACTTTTGGCATTGTTTTCGTTTACTTCAGCGATCATTTAGTGCATGTACAAAGATCCTCGTGACGCTTGTTTTATGATTTGAGTTTGGAAGTGGTCATAGAAAGTTTGATCCGCTTTAGAGATGTTTGCTGATTTAATCAGAACTGTATAATGTAATAATCTGTCTGATAATTTGGTTCGCTCACCACTCTATTTTCACCTCGTAAAATGTCTCGTTTGAATAGAGACAGAAAATTTATGAAGGTTTCTGAATTATTTGACGATGTACGCCAATATCAAGGGAAGAGTTTGATTTTCTTTGCACTTTGAGTTTCATATTTTATTTTTGTATGAGTTGTTTGTAGACTTAGTCCTTTTTTTTAATGCATTGTGTTTAAGATATCTTTTATTATTTTTTAAAAATAAAATCATGTTTTCATCGCTCAAAAAATATTACTTATTTTTCTTGAGAAACCTACATTTTTCTTAGGTTAAGATCTTACCTCAGAACCTAAATAAATATGATTAATGTTATCACTCCGATTATTTATGCTTTAAGGTGGTTTTAATCGTAATTATATAAATTTTTGAATACGTTTCATAAAAAAATTATGAAAAAGTTTAGAAGAAACCCACTGAAATCCATTCGACTACATGTATCAATTCAAGAGTATTTTTTAATTCAAGAGTTTTAATTGTAATTATATAAAATATTTTCGTTGGAAGACTTGTCGACCAAAATCATGTGTACGACACGAATCAATTTGAATAAATTAGGGCAAAACCTTAAAAACGGTGAACGACTGACAAGATTATATAATATTTAACAATTTGTTTTAGCTTTTGTAACCGACACTCACCGAAATCCATTACTATATAATATGGAAATTCACTTTATGATATTGTACTGAGTAGCGGTGAACGATTGACAAGATTATATAAAAGTATTTTGAATAGGATAGCAACGGGCGGATCAGGTACGATTTTGTATTCTTTACTCTACCCCAACACTTGCGGTACAGTTTTGGAGAATTCTTATTAGACTTTTCAAGAATTGTTTTAATTCTCGTATTCATCTCTTACGGATCCTCGTGATTTTCGATTATTTTTCATATCAAAAATTTAACATAACTTAATACATTAAAACGAAAGGGTAATTATTTGATACACTGGCGGTAGAAATTAAAAGTTTCCACAAGCGCTTTAATTTTAGGGTTTATGGACTTAGTTTGTGGTGTATAGTTTATGGGTTTAGGTGTATGAGTTTTGAATTTAGGGATAGTTGTTGAAATTTACAATTTAGGGTTATAGATTAAAACTTAAATCCTTATCATATTACCCTAAAAACTAAACCCTAGATTCTAATCACTATCCCTAAATTCTAAATCCTTACACCTTAAACTGAACCCCTAAACCCTAATACTAAGACGATTATGGAAACTTTTAGTTTCCACCGCCAGTGTATAATAATCCTAAAACAAATACTCAACATTAAATCTTTAAAATTATAAACATAAAAGATAAATTTAGTTTTACCAAACAACAAAAAACTCGTTTCAGAACTATAAAACATGACTTAAATATTAATCGTTGAAACATGACAATCTGCACTATATTTAAAAGACAATTCGTAACTAATAATATATACTTGTAAATCATGATCTGTTTGTTCTAAAAGGAATTAGGTTCGATAACCTTTCCAACCATATAAATTATCTCTTCTAATTTTACTCGTACGATTTATGGTAAATTTCTGAATTCACTGTTATTGTTGTTTTTAGAAACAGTCTGTTGTCATTTCTTCTGACCTTTGCTCACTCAAAAATTAATAATTCCTAATATATAACTCGAAACCGAGAACCGTTTGTTTTAAATGAATATAGACTTTCGTATGATTATAGAAATATAAGACTCACTTCCTAATTTATCTTGAAGAATTTTTGGTGATTTTTCAAAGTCATTGCTAAAACTTCTTTTAAGAAATTCGCTGCCAAATTTTTATGACCTTTCAACATTCAAATATTCATATCATTTAGAATACATATCGAAATCGACCACATTGTATTTTAAACAAAACTAGATTGAATCACGTTTACAACAATGTATAGACCGCATTCTAATTATTTTTATAGAATTTATGAAGAATTTTTAAACTTATTCTAGCCAACCATATTCAGGTGAGATTAGATTTTTGATGAAAAATAGGTAAATTACCCTTATGGCCATCAAACTTTGTAAAATGTCTGGATTCTTGCGGTTATTTTTCGGATATCCCCACGGTGATTTATACGGGTACGGTTCGGCTTTCCCCACGGTTCGGATATAGCAATCCCCATCTCAATTTGAGCTTCAGTGATAGAACTCCTCCCGTCCTCGTCCCCGTTGTGAAGATTTCGGTTATTTCTCATACCACCAGTTCAGATCCCACGATTTTCGGTTATTCCCCACCCGATTTCCACCCCTAATTTTGAATTAATTGAGTTAGTTTTATTTTGTTATTTTTATTTATTTTAAATTTTAAATTAAATTGAGTCAAATTAATTAGTTTGATTTAATTAAAAAAAATAAATAATAAAATTTAGAATTTAATAATATGACTAGCTTCAAATGGAGCAGATATATTTAAGGCCTTTATTATTTTGGAAATTAAAATTAAAATTAAATTTTTTTTTTTGAAAGTTGAATATTATTAAAAATCTCCCAATCCCGGTGCCTCGTTAAAAAACCTCCCTAGCCTAGATTGGAGGAAAAAGAGTGCAACCGGACTCGGGGTGAGAAATGATACATCACAATAAGAAACCAAAAGTATCATTACACATACAATTCATCCAACCTGTAAATTAAAACTGAAACAAGACCTAAGGCAGACTTCACTCTCTATTCGCATGTGCTGGAATACCACAATTTCATCTTAACACTTTTCTGCATCCAAACCAAGCTAACAGGGGCCTGCAATTTGAAATTAGAACTAACCATACACATCAGTGTTCTAGAAGACCTGAAACAAAGGCGAAGACCTGGAGATGCCCGCCTTGGCCAATAAATCCGCTGTTGAGTTAGCCTCTCGAGGGATCACATTTAAATTCCACTCGACATCCTTCAGCAATCTGGAAATCTCTAGCACAACAGGTTTAAAAACAGACGGAGAAAAATGAGGAGAGTTAATCCAAACCGCAATATTGCTACAATCTGTCTCCAAGATGAGTTTAAAGTTCGAGAACCAAACAGAGCTTTTGAACATCACAACAGCCTCTTTGATTGCTGTTATTTCAGCAGTAGCAGCATCAATGTTACCAATGCTTCTAGAAAACGTCATTAACATTTTCCCTTCATCATTTCTCAGGACACCACCGATTCCTGCTTTACCGAAACCCCCTTGTACCGCACCATCAATATTGAACTTCAAGAAGCCTTTTTGAGGCGGAACCCAGCAACTATTTGAGCAAGGCGACGGAGCCTTTGAGCTATAAAGAACGATTTGAGGATTTTGGATGAAATCGTTAATCGAATTAAAATATAAAGGCCATTTAGACTTGCACCACCAGCCTAACCGAGTAATAAAAGAATCATAGAGATGTTTTTCATCAATTGAAATTCCCCTAAACACCACCTCATTTCTGTACATCCAAACTGACCACACCAAGGTTGTAAAGGCTAATTTCCAAAATTCTTCCAAGCTTGATTTTGTGTAAACATGTATCCAGTACATAAAAAGGGACTGCACATCTCCAGGGATAGCTCCAGAAATACCCCAGATATTGAACCAACGTTGCATTAGTCTCCAAGTTATTAAACATTTGCAGAAGAGATGATTTACCGTTTCTGATTCCGCAGAACACAAAGGGCAGAAATCTGCAGATTGAATAGTGATATTTCTTTTTACAAGTTCAGCTCTTGTCGGAATTCTTTCATGTGTAACCTTCCACAAGAAAGCTTCAGCTTTTGGGGGGGCCAAGTTCGCCCACACATTCTTCCATAGAAAACTATTGCTGCAGGGTGAGAAATAGAATTAAGCATGAAATTCCTAGTTGAGTAGCACCCATCCGAGCTCTTCACCCAGCGTAAGCTATCAAATCTGTTTGACTCTAGCTGAGTAGCTTGAATCGTAGCAAGGAAAGATTCCCAAATACCGATCTCCCAATCGAAGACCCTTCTACGAAGCTCTATTTCCCATCTCCAACTGCCACCTACTGAGTGACCAAAATTAGATACGGAACCTGACTTTTTAATAGCCAGAGCAAATATTCTGGGAAAAGCTAATTTCAGTGACGAAAAGCTTGTCCAAGGATCATTCCAAAAATCCGTGTTTTTGCCGTCACCCACCACCACACGAATGTTTCTGGTAAAATGATTATCAGGATCCGACAGAGGCGAAATGATGTTTCTCCAAATCCACGATTTGCCTTTCAGTTTGGTGTTTGTGGGGATTAGACTAGTAGATTCTTGCTCATATTTACCGGCAATGACCTTTCGCCAAAAATTGCTTGGTTCCACTGCATATCTCCACAGCAATTTGTTGAGCAAAGCTCTGTTCTTTGCCTTAAAATCAATCAAACCTAAACCGCCATAACATTTAGGCAGACAAAGAACTTCCCACCTTATCCAATGGATACGTCTTTTATCTAGCGAACCCCATAAGAATTTGACTATTAATTTTGAGAGGATTGAGTTTGTAGAAGCTGGCATCGGAAACAGAGACATAAAATAAATTGGCAAATTTGCAACTGCTGCTTTAATGAGAGTGATTCTTCCTGCGAAAGAAAGCAAATTTGGTTTCCAGCCTGCTAACTTCTTTTGTAGTCTCTCCACTATCGGATCCCACAAATGAACTGAATTCTTCCTAGCGCCGAGTGGGAGACCAAGATATTGACATGGAAGTCTTTCCATTTTACAGTGAAATATTGAGGCCCATGAAACCACCAGATCTTCTTTCACATTAATTCCAATCAATTTTGATTTTTTCCGATTTAGTTTAAGACCAGCCCCAACCTCAAAACCTTTCAAAATTCTGATCACATTTCTGATTTGGGTTTCACTGGCCTCACAGAAGATAATGAGGTTGTCTGCGAATTGAATATGTGATACTTCAATTGGATTCGCCCCAATATGGACTCCCTTGAACAATCCACAGGAGTTTGCCCTTCTCAATAATGCATTGAGTGCCTCCGCGACTAGGTTGAACAATAATGGAGAAAGAGGGCAGCCTTGCCTGAGACCTCTGCTAATTTTGAAAGGAGCAGTCGCTGAACCGTTTACCAGAACAGATATAGAAGCTATGCTTAAACAAATATTTATCCACTTACGCCACTTGAGACTAAAACCCATTTGTTTCATAACAGTGAAGAGAAAGTTCCAATCGACCGTGTCGTATGCCTTACAAAAATCCACTTTAAACACGGTACCTTCCAGCCCTTTCCTCCTTGTGAAATCAATGACTTCGTTTGCGATCAAAAGAACAATCTAAAATCTGTCTACCTGCACAGAAGGCGAACTGATTGTCTCCAATAATATCTTCCATAACTTCGGCAAGACGGATGGCTAGGACCTTAGCCAACAGCTTATACACACATCCAACTAGGCTGATTGGCCGGTATTCCTCAATTAAACAAGGATTCTGCACCTTCGGAATCAGGGAAATGAATGAGTTGTTAAAGGAAAAATCTTTAATTTCCCCCTTGTGAAAACTGCTGAAGAAGCCGATAATATCTGGTTTTAGAACCTCCCAGAATTTTTTAACAAATCTCATGTTGAAGCCATCGGGCCCGGGGGCTTTAGAGGACTCCAAATTAGAGAGAGCATTCTCTATTTCTTCCAAAGAAATTTCCCTTTCAAGTCTGTTTGCAACATCAAGGTTAATTTTCCGTAGCAAGCAATCTAACTCTTTCACTGGAATAGTCCTTGAGTCATTGTAGGCAACCATAAAGTGCCTAGCTATTTCTTTTTTGATCTCTTCTGGCTCTTGCAAAAAAACAGATCCACATTTCAAATTACTTATAAAGTTGACCCTTCTTCTAGCTGAAGCTGCGAGGTGGAAGAATTTAGTATTTCGGTCTCCTTCTAAAGCCCATTTTACTCGTGATTTTTGTATCCATTCACGCTCCTCTCATCTATGGGCATTCCATAGCTTCTGCCTAATCTTCTTCAATTCTTCACACTGGTTTGTATTCACTGCTCCCCTTGCAATCTCCCTCTCCAGATCATGTTGCTTTTTTTTCCAGAAAATCAATAGATTCTTCATTGTTTTTGTAATTTGCAGCCACCCATTTTTTTGTAGCTTCTTTGCAATTTCTCAGAACAATTGAAATTCCTTTACCCTCATTCTCAGTGCACCTCTTTTTAATCATGTCTGTATATTTTCTATCCTCCCCCAAATAATCAAACCATTTGAAAGGTCTAGGTCCCCAATGTTCTTCCATTAGTGTAAGGCCAATAGGGTTGTGATCTGATATGCCCTTTGGAAAAGAGACTTGCAATAGATTCGGCCAAGAGTTTAAAAAGTCCACTGACAGAAGAAACCTATCTAAGCGGCTGAAAGATGGCACTCCTCTATGGTTCGACCAAGTGAAATAGCTGCCTTTGAGTGGAATGTCCACCAAAGATAGGTCTTCGATGAATTGGGAGAAAATTCTCACCGCCCTTTTGTTGAAGCTCACCCCAATTCTTTCCTCTTCATTCAGTACTATATTGAAATCTCCCCCTAATAGACATGGTAAGTTAATCTGCAGAATAAGCTTCTTCAATTCACAAAACAAAATTTGTCTCTCTGCTGCATCATTAGGTGCGTAGATATTTATCAGTAAACACCTGAAATTCTTCTCCTTTATCAAACCCACCAAAGCTACGTAACTAACAGACACCAAGTAACTTTCGACCTCAAAATAATTATGATCCCACAAAGAAATAATTCCACATGCTGATCCTACCGAGGGGGGAAAATGAAAATCGAAATTTGAATGTCTCCCACATAACATGTTCGAGATTCTTCTGTCTATACTCGATAACTTAGACTCTTGCAGGAAGACTAATTTTGGTTTTGTTTTGAGCAGGAGTTTTCTAATTGCAGCTTTCTTCTCTAGACGCCCCAAGCCACGAATATTCCAGGATAAGAAAAGGAGTTTATTCATGTAAAACTGTAGAATTTACTCACCAGAAACGTCGCCTCTCTAGGACGCATTCTCCCTTTCGATTTCTATAAAACGAGAGAGAATTTCTTCTTTTGTAGCATTAAAAGACAGCCCTAAAGTTTCACAAACCTCCAAGGTAGCTTGGGCTTCCAATCTCTCGTTCATTGACCCTACCTGAGCGGGTGTAGAAAGAGGGCAATCCACTTCCTCCGTTGCAATCCGGTTTGCTGAATCTGCTCTACAAAAGTTGCCTTCACCGAAAATAACAGGGGGGACATGGATTCTTTTGCTTCTCGATTGGGAGCCACTCCCCCTGATCTTTTTAACCAGACTGTTGCGAGAGAAATTAAACGGTGAGCTGCCTGAGATTCTTGCCAATTTTGGTTTGATAGAGTACAGGCCGGTCAATTGGTCTAGGACGGGCTCAATGGACACACTTTGACCCGAGAAAGAATGTGACCCAACCTCATTTGTAATTGGTATATCAACCAAATCTATTTTGCCGTTGGGCTCCTCGACACCATTAAGATCCCTTTGCGCAGGCCCATAAGGATTTGATAAGGAATGGGACCCATCACCAATTGAAAAACTGCCATCACATGTGTTAAAAAGATTTTCAGCGCCGCCATTTGAATTTAATACCCCTGGAGATTTCATGCTTCCACTTTTCTTGGAAATATTATCGATGTCAATTTCTCTGGATAGGAAGTTGCAATTTTCCGAGACATCCTCCTGCTGACTTTTCGCATCCGCCTGGTCGATCCAAACCCTTTCAGCTTCAAACTCCGCCGTGGAAACTTTCAGGTGGTAATCTTCACCGCCGATAACGATGGTTGCGAAAGAGGGTATATCCGATAGACAGCTGACTCCGATTAAAACTTTAGCCACGTCCAACCTGCTCTTATCTTTTGTTTCTTCATCGATTCTAATAGCGTTTCCCCATCTGCTAACTATGGAGATAAAAACGGAATCTTGCCATCCCACCAGAGGCATTCCCTCCAAACATACCCATACTTTTAATTTTTTCAAATTCATAAACTTGTCGATCGTTTCGATGTCTCTGAACCATGACAGAAGCATGGTTTCCCTCATATCCCAGAAAATTGGCAATTGTTCCTCTTCCTCGAACCATAAAATGGAGAAAGGACCCGACCATTGACAGACCTTGATCTTAAAACCTTCCGACTGTAGCACTTGTTGAACAAAGCTTGCATCATACATTTCATTAATTTGTCCTACTAAGCACAGCTTCAACCATTCATAATCCGCTTCTTTCACTGTAACCCTGATTCTATTATCTTCCATTTCTGTCGAGGCAAAAGATGATTTCTGTTGTCCGGGGACACCGCCCAAACAGAGCTCATTGTCTTCCTTAACCCCTTCCCTATGACTGCCGAGGAGAGCTTCCTTGTATGATCTCCCATCCTTATGGCTTGAGATAGGCTTTCTTCGAAAGGCTTCTTGATGGTGACTGTTGCCAACTTGTTTCGATTCATGTATCCTGGTGTTTCTTTCCAAAAAGACCTTGACAATATAACCATCCATTCTGCGATTGTTGCCCAGTTCCACTGCTTTCTTTGCCTCTTCAAATCTGGAAAATCTGACAAAAGCAAAGGTGTTGCTTGCCCTACTCCTTTTTGGATTGTTATAAGCAATGTAGACGTCTAAGACTTTGCCATAAACCGCAAAAGCATCCCTGAGGGTGTCGGTGTGAATTCGTTTGCTCACAACTTCAACAAAAACTGTATAACCACCTCTGAAAGACTTTTTCCGAGATTCTACAGTAGTGTAGGAGTTGCGCCAGTTCCCAAACTGTCGTCTTTGATAAATGAAGCTTCTTCCCCCGTGGCCTTCGGACCGAAACTGCTGATTGTCTTGAGCTGGTTTTGAATAGCCATTGTGCCAGTTTGCTCCGACTTGTCGCCTGAAAAGAGGACGCCGCCCCGATGCGCCGCTATGAGATCGCCAAACTCCCTCGCCGTAGGCCATTGAGTTAATTCCAGAGTTATTAAAGAAATCTACATAGTATTCCATTTTTTTATTTTTTATGTAAATTTGATATTTTAGGGTTTTTAAAATTTTGGATTATTTTTGTAATTTTCTTGTTCATTTTTGAAATTTGTATGGATCGAATGGTATTTACACTAATTTATTATTCAATTTATTAGATTCTAAAAATGCAATTACTTGATTCGAACTTGAAAAATTAAATTATTTGTTCAAGTTAATTCCAAAAACCAAGTAACTTAATCGAACCAACTTCTATTAATATCGTAAAAGTGCTTATTCAACTAAAAATTAACTAAATATAGCAGAAAAAAGGTTTAATTGGAATATATTTTTGTTGCCCTCCCGATTACTCGAGGTTTTGCTTTAACTAATTCAGACCGACCCTCGTTGCATACTTGGCTTTGGTGGGTGAATTTCTCAGTAGAAATTTTCTGCATACACAATATCTTAAACTCGAGACATGCTTAAACGACACTAAACTACTTATCACTCGGACCAATCCCGAATATCTTGCACATTAATACTAAACAAAGCCTATCACTTATAAGTGAAACAATCACGTGGTGGACACAGTACAAGACAAGAACAAGAGGGATACATGTTTTCGAAGTTTATAAAGTATAACAACATATTATTTTTTTCACGTGTTTAGTTCCGCCTCTGGTCCATAACTTTTTTTCTTGTAAAGATTTAACTTAATTTATTTTACGTTTTTTTTTAATTTTAATTACGATGGTTTTGCATTCCTCATTACATCCCAACATTTATGATTACAGTTTTAAGGAATCCTCATTAAATGTTTCAGTGAATTTTTTGCCCCTATATTTTTTTTGCGCGGATCCTTGCAACTTTCGGGAAATCCACATCTCCATCCTAAAAAAATTAAACAAAATTACTATTGTACTAACTAAAATAAACGGCTAATTCAATTTAAAATATAAAGTTTGGATACTTTGATTGAAAGCAATTACGAAATGATGGAAATTGAAAGGGTGTTGTGTTGGGGAAGGTTTAGACAAGGATTTTAGCTTATATCTAAAAACTAAATATGTTAAAAAACTTGAGTGTGGCTAGATTTGAAAGAAAGTTAATGTGATAATAATATAGTTATTGTCTTATTATTAAGATATGTATAAGTGGTATATAGATAAATAAGTATATGTTTTTTTAAATCTTGTAAAATATAGGGATCCTTGTAGATATTAGTTGGGGATCCCCACGGTTATTTATACAGTTACGATTCATTTATCACCAATTCGGATATAGCAATCCATGTCCACATTCACATTTGACATTCGGTGATAAAACTTCGCTCATCCTCATCTCTATAGGTGAAAATTTCGATTATTCTCCATCTCGTCAGTTTAGATCCCCACGATTTTCACATATCCAACACCCAATTATCACTCCTAATCATAATGTCATTTCAGTAATATTCAAACAAATTCCTGATTCTAATACTTAAAATACTTCAAAACCACTAATTGATTTGGTTAATCAATTACAATGTTTTAATATTAGGCCACAAGCTTCTTTTAAAACAAGAAGTTCCGCCGTCATGGCGTCCATAATTTCGACAGATTTCGAGAAATAGATTAGAAAAGATTCTAAGGAGTTGAGATATTCATATTATTTTTTATTAAGTGAAAATGTATTACATATTTAAAGTAAATATAGAGATTCGAATTTATATAAGATAGAACAATATAAATATCGTTAACCATTTGATCAATTAATGGATATCAAAATATTCAAATTATTAATGTCGTAACAAAATGGGATTTGTGAAAGAATAAGCTGATTTGATATATCTTTATTTAAAGTTGCAAAAATAAAATATCATTAAAAAATCATAGTAGTTTTATACTATAATTTATATTTGTATTTTGATCACTTTATAGAAATAATTGACAAATGAGTTCAGGTTCATTTCCATATGAACAAATTGGTCATTAATATTCTCTGTACTTTATTCTAATTTCTCACTTTGTCCCATGCATTATCATTATATTCTCAATTGCCCCATGAGCTATCATTTTGTTTCCTCTGTTATTGTAATGGTATTTTCTATTTAAAATCAGATCGCGCCATGTGTTACAAAATTTAAATATATATATATATATATATATATATATATTTATATTTTATATTTTATATTTTTAAAGTGTAATTATGCTTAGTTTATATATAAAAAATAAATGTCGATAACATGTATAAATTACAATATATATACATACATACATTACACACACACACACACACACACACACACATATATATATATATATATATATATATATATATATAGGGATAGGATCAAATTACACTGTGTAAAACTCTCTAAGTTTTACACCTCTTTTGGATCGTTGGATGAGTGAAACGGATGGATGAGATTAATAGTAAAATATGTGAAGATTATCACTTGGGAATTAAAAACACGGAGTTAATCTCATCCATCCATTTTCCCCATCCAACGATCCAAAAGAGGTGTAAAACTTAGAGAGTTTTACACAGTGTAAGTTGATCCTAACCCATATATATATATATATATATAAACAACTGCTTGATGGCCTTAAAAATTAAAGGTGTTTTCAAAATTTTCATTCAATTAAAATTCTTGATTGAAAAAAATTAGAAAATGCCAAGAAATACCTAGGAAGCCACCAAAATTGAAATTTGGGCAGATCAAGTTAACAGCGATTGATTATAACATATTGTTTTTTGGTGGCGGCTAGGAATTTAATCTCTTATATTTTTATGAAATCTATAAATTATAGATAATAAAAGTGCAAATTGTAACTTATGAATTGATTTTTTTTGGTTTTTTTTTTAATTTTGAATCTTTATTATTTAAAATTTATTATTGATAAACAATTAAACAAATATATTTTATAACCTTTAATGTTGTTTTTTTATTGTTGCTCTCCCAATTTTCTAGGACTTTACACTGACTAATCCAAATCGATCCACATCGCGCACTTGGCTTTGGTGGTTTAGTCTTCCAACGAAGATTTTTTGCATACACAAAGCCACGAACTCGAGATGTGTTTAAGCGATATCAAACTACTCACCACTTGGACCAACCTCATTAGTTTAAGTAGTATTTATTTATATATATATTGAAAATTTTAATTATTTATAAAATTAAAATAATTATAATCAAAATTTAAAACAATGACCATTAAAAATTAATAAATGACAAATTTAATAACATATTGACTGGACCAAAAAATATATGAGTATATTTTAATTGATCCCATTGTGTTGGTAGAGGAAGGCCTGAACTTGAATCCTTAGTAGGCCTTGTGGCCCTTAAAAGATTCCCAAAATTATCTTCTGGGCTTGCGATGAATTGTTCCTTAAATAAAAATATATTACCAAATTTAAATGAAACTATGTATTCTTTATTCTATAATTTTGTATAGAAATCAAGTTAATTCTAAGGTTTCATAAAAGCGATTTCGTTTCAATTATTTTTTATAAAAAATTACTAATATGTTTTCCAAAAATCAAATTTGAAATTGATATCAATGGAAGATTTGATATCGAATTTTGTCGTTCCAATTGTAATTTAGTAGATTTGTTTCAAACAATTTAAGGATACGTTTTGTTCTAAAAAATATTTTCTATTTTTTTATTTTTATTTTCTGTTTTTTAAAATTAAAAAACACGTTTAGTTAATATAAATAAAAACTTGTTTTCAAAAATAAAAAGAGTAGAAATGTGTTTGATATCTAATTTTTCAAAATAATCAGGCTTAAAGGTCAAAATAGCTCTCAACGAAAAATAAAAAAATAATTATTATAATCATGGATAAAAAAATAATTATTGTAATCTATTAAAAAATAATAATAATAATTGTACTAAATAGAAGTAATTAAACTGGTTGTTTATGGGTCGGGGTAACTTCCAACAAATGGACCTCACTTATGTGCAAGTATTCATTAATATCCCAATCTCACATATGATGTGTTGCAATTCGGCCCTACACAACTCATGTTTCAAGTTTCAACCCATCACAATGTTCAATGACAATGTCAGAATTTAAAAAGTATTTTTTTATTCTTAATTTGATAAATAAATTCATTTGATATTTTTTATTTAAATATTTATTTAATTTAACAGGTGGTGGCTGATTTTTGGAAATTTAGTATAGTTCGTATTTTGACAATTTTTTATGGACTCTTTCTACAATAGATCGTAAAAAAAAAATTTACTATAAAGAGAAATTATATGATTTGACTGGCGCAATACTTATTTATTCTTCTTAAATTTAGAGATTTTTTTGTTTTTTTTATGTTTTAAAACCTTTAATATTTTATGTTTATGTTTTGCTTTTATTTATCAATAAATCTTCTTGGTTGATATGTTCAAAAAAAAATCTTTTTTGATTAGTAAAGATGAAATTTTATTAATGTCATATAGAAAAATGATATAAATATTAACCTTTTTTTTTATAATGCAGAATAAACTGGAGCTTAGGCTCCCCGATCAGCAGCAACCAGCTCGTGCAGCACCGGTGGCTCTGTCGGCAACCAGGCATCACCTCGCCGTTGTCCAGCAAACCATCGCGCAAGTCGATCCGCGATCTTGTTTCCTTCGCGTCCAATGTGTTGAACTCTCACCTCCCACTCGCGACAAAGGTATCCGAAGATCATGTCTACTACAACATCTCCATGCAACTCCGAGGATTCATTCCGTAATATCCTCACCACTTCCATATTATCCGATTCGACAATAACTTTTCGAAGACCCAACCGCCATGCATGGCAAAGGCCATCATACACAGCCCATAGTTCCGACAACAGAACCGAACAGCTCCCAATCCGACGCGCAAAGCCAAATCTCCAATCCCCATTCCAATCTCGGACCACACCCCCTAGCGCGGCCTCGCGATGTTGTCCACAAACCGACCCATCCGTATTAATTTTATACCACTCCATCGGTGGACGCTGCCACCTATCATTACGCATAGGCCTCCCACGAGGGCCAGCCATGGTCGACGCTGCGCTCTCAAATTCCATCGCCAAGCGCACGCATTGCTCAAGGATATCCCCCTGCACGGTACCCTCCGTGTCGAAAATAGACGTGCACCGCCTCTTCCAAAGCAACCAACACCCCACCACAAACCGAGATACCCACAATGATCCCCTATCCAGAAATCTACCGTCATTCCTCAAGTTGAACAATAACCATGCATCGAAATCCAAGGTCTCAAAGCCTTGTAAGGCAGCCCGCGGGACTAGCTGCTTCCACATAGAAGTCGCAACCACACACTGTCTTAGTACATGATCTTCGTCCTCATCACCTCTTCGACAAATGCTACACCCCCTATCCGTTGCTATCTTTCGACGGCACCTTTCCGCATTCGTGAGGAGGCTATGTCGCACCACTAGCCACATAAATACACGTAACCGATACGGAAGCTTCAAGCTCCAAATCATCCTCCACTTGTCATTACCGACAGCAAGCTGGGATCCGGCCATCATTCTATAAGCCGATCTAACCGAGAAGCTTCTATTCTCCTCCCATCTATAACATGGAACATCCGCTCCAAACCACGCTCTTGGGGGCTGAATTGCCTCCAATTTAGCCAAAATCCTATCCGGCAGCAGTGATTCCAAGTACCGCCAATCCCATTCCCCAATAGAATTCACCATTCGCGCCACCGGTGTTAAGGGGGGCGTGAAGGCTAGTGGACATTGCTCGATTAGGGGCCCTTCCTTATCCACCCAGGTATCTCGCCAAAAGTCCGTATGCTCCCCATTTCGCACATTCCACAAAATGCTACTCTTAACGTCATCCCAAACCATATCCAATCCCTTCCAAAGCCGCGAACAACGGTTCCGAGTAATGCTCGATGGAACCATCTCACTCCACCCATATTTCTCTTTAATTACCTTAACCCACAACTTACTAGGTTGGGTTAGGATTTCAAATCCAATTTTCATTAGGAATGCATTGTTTTGGATGGCCAAGTCTTTAAATCCCATACCCCCCTCCATAATCGGAAGACGCATATTTTCCCAACTAACCAGGGAGATGCTTCTCTTTTCTCGGTTACCACCCCACACAAATCGCCGAATTATCCTCTCCATTTCCTGACAAAACCCTTTCGATAACATCGTAGCCTGCATAACATAAGACGGAATGGCATGGAGCACCGCTTTAGCCAACGTTATCCTTCCCGCCAAAGACAAAGAGTTAGCTACCCAACCGGCTAATCTCTTTTCTATCCGATCAAGAAGATAAGCGTATGTTGCTTTCGTGACTCTTTCATGTAACAGAGGTATGCCTAAATACTTCCCTAAATCTCCAACCACCTCAAAGCCTAGCCTTTGCCCTAGTTCTATACACCTAGTCGGATCACAGTTTTTAGAAAAGAAAATCTGGGGTTTCGCAACACTCACCCGGTGTCTAGAGCACGCACAAAACTCCGACAGCACCTCATGAATGACATTCATCTGTGACATCTCCGCCTCCGCAAACAGCACCAAATCATCAGCGAAAAATAGATGAGAAATCCCTGTCCCATTCCTAGTTAAACGAATTGGTTTCCATAGCCGCGACTCCACTTTCTCCTCAATGCTATGGGCTAACCGCTCCATACACAAAACAAATAAATACGGCGATAACGGGTCCCCTTGGCGAATTCCCCGCGATGGTTTAAACGTCTCCGTAACATCACCATTCCACAGCACTTGTGTCGATACGGAACAAACGCAATGCATAATCAGCGCTATCAACGAATCCGGTAAACCAATCTCCTTCAAAGTGTTTTTTATGAAATGCCATTCAAGGCGATCATACGCTTTTTCAAGGTCCACTTTGATCGCCATAAAACCCTTCCTCCCACTCTTATTCCGTATAGTGTGTATAATTTCCTGGGCAAGAATAATATTGTCAGTTATATTACGCCCAGGAACAAAGCTCACCTGATTCGCCGCTATCCACTTCGGTAAAAATCTCTTCAAACGGTTAACCACTGTCTTCGTGATGATTTTATAGAGGACTGTGCACAAACTGATAGGCCGAAATTGACTGATCAACTCCGGCACTTCCACTTTCGGGATAAGGACAATTAGAGTTTGATTGATTCTATCATCCATCGGAACCCCTTCAAAAACACCTTTGGCAAATTCAAACAGTGACGCACCTACCACATCCCATTTTTTCTGATAGAAGTCCGCGTGAATGCCATCCACGCCCGGTGACTTCAACGGATCCATCTCAAATACCACCTTTCGCACCTCCTCCATAGTAACCGCTTCCGTCAAAGCCATCATCACCTGTGCGTCAAATGCATGGAACTTCCCTGTTGGCAGCCTACTCGTACAGTCATGCACCACTGCCGTGAACAATGATCGAAAATACTCGATCGCATGAAGTTGTAGCTCCCGCTGATCATAGCACCACTGGTCCGCGTTAATCCGAAGGGCATGAATGGTGTTCCTACGACGGCGAATAAGCGTGCTCGTATGGAAAAACCTCGTATTTCTATCCCCATCAACAATCCAGGTATTCCGTGATTTTTGTCTCCATAAACTTTTCTCATCCTTCAACACCTTAGCAAGGTCCATCTTCAACTCAGTCTCCAAATCTTTCAGAAACTCCGAATCCCTTCGACCCCGAGCTAGTTCAATCCCTCGAATACGAGCAAACAAGAGAGTTTTCCGACGCCCGATATGTCTATACACTTCCTTGTTCCATTCCGCACCCTTCGTTTGAAACTCAATAACATTATCAAAAACACTCTTCTCCTCCCGCCATACCTCTGTCACAAGACGATGAAAATCCGGGTGATCCGCCCACGAGGCAAGGTACCGAAAAGGTCTAGATACCCTTCCGCCAACTTCTCCTCCGGACGACAACATAACCGGACAATGATCCGATTCCAGCTTCGGCAAGTGAAAAACTCTCGACGCCGGATATTCCGCAAGCCATTCCTCATTACATACGCAACGATCCAATCTTTGCTTCAAGTCCCCCCGCTCCCATGTGAAAACGGACCATGAAATCCCATATCAACGAGGCCCGAGTCAAATAAAAACTCCTTAAACTTCTCACACACACCTACACGATTTACCGACCCCCTTCCCTTTCCAAAGGACTCGCTATCGCATTGAAGTCTCCTCCTAACACCCAAGCCTCTCCATGCTCCGGCTCAAGCGCACAAAGTTGATTCCATAGTCGAGCTCGCTAGCTACTATTAGGACTTGCATACACGAATGTAACAAAACACCGCTTCCTCTTACTCGCGTCAAAATACCAACCATGTACAAATTGGGAAGAAACAGCTACAACATCCAATTTAACCGCAGCTTTCCATAACACCCAGATACCCCCTGAAAACCCATTCGCTTCCACTCTATAAGAGCAATCAAACCCTGATCGCCGTATAAACCTATCCGTCTTAGAGCCACTAATACGCGGTTCAAACAACGCAATTACATCCGGTTGTTGGACTTGAATTAACATCTTAAAACATCGATAAAAGTCAGAGCTAAGTGCTCCTTGAACATTCCAGAAAATCACTTTAACCATCAAAACTATAAGAAAGAAAAAGTAACACCTTAAGACGACAAGGTCTTTCCCGTAGCGGCCTCAAAAGCCTGGTTTTCTTGCCACTGAACCTGTCCATGCTCATCCCCATGTCCATTCTGCCCTCCCTTCGCCGCTGCATCCAGTTCCGCTGTCAGGTTATTTATCCACTCCTTAAGCACCGGCTTCGGGGGTCCTCGCTCGTCCCTCTTCTTAGTTTTCAACCCCTTCGCTCCCACATTCTTTGCCGCCAACGGGTTTTTCGGCACATTCTTCACTATTGGTTTACGGGCACTCCCTTGCGCACCTCGCCCATTCACATCCCGTAAGGCCTCACGTTCATTCTTATCAAACACTCGGACCACCGTATGATCCCCTCCCCCTAGCGTCGTCTTTTCCAACACTACCTCTTGCGCGGATGCAACTCCTCCCACTACAGTTTCCTTCTCCACTGGTTTGTCTCCTAACGCCACTGCCCTCACCTTATCGTTCCCCGTACACTCAACTTGCATCCTCGTACCTTCCGCAGCTCGCCGTCCTCCACCCGAAGGGCCAGCAATCTCCACCCCCAAACCTTTGGCACTACCGCCTTCCATATTACCTTCTACTGCCTTCCCCTTATCCAGCTCCTTGCCGTGCTTGCTACCCTCAACGACCCCCTGTGAAACATCATCCATAGTCCTCCCCTCCTCAACCTCTAGCACACCATACCGCGACCTCCTAGCTTCATTCCCTACGCGCTTAGCAGCACCTAAGGCAGCCCCTTGCTTGGCATTGTTCAGTGGCTTACGGCGACGATTTTGAACCTGCATCCATGGACCATACATGTCCTTTTCACTTGTCTCTCCCGCCATGTTATGAGACGAGTTCGACGACAAATCAACCTCCGGAACTACGGCTTTCCCACACACTTCCTTTTGATGTCCATATTTACCACACTTTTAGCAAATAAGTGGTAAACCCTCATACTCCACATCCTGTCGGAAACCATCAATTACCACTCCCGATAGCAAAGGCTTATTCAAATCCACAACAATCGCAAACCTAGCAAATCGGCCCCTCTTGCCCTCCAACGTGTTATAGTCAATCCGAACAACATTGCCAAATACACTAGCAATCGCCCTAAACATACTCTTCGTATAGTACCGATACGGAAGACCCGGAAGGCGAGCCCAAACCACTATGTGCTGAGGATATGCCTCAGATGTAGAGAATGCCCTAGACCACGGCTGCACCGTTAAATAACTCTCGTAAATAACCCACGGACCGCCAGAAATAACCCGATCATAGTCACGCTCCAACTCAAATCGCACCAAGAAATACTCATTATCTAAATCAATCAGTTCCAATTTTCCTATCGGCATCCAAAGCGCCTTGATTCTATTCAACAACGCTCTATACCCAATCGCCTTTCCAAGGAGACGCACAATGATCGAGCATGCAAGCTTAGCGTCAATCGAGTCATGCACACGATCCGCAAAGTCAATCCTCGGCAAAGGCCCTTCGAGGTTAACCCGCACATCCTCCTTCGTTAGGACAACATCAAGCTCCTCCATCATGGACGTGCTACCGTCGTTCCCAGCAACCATATCACGGAACGAAGGTTTCCGACTCTCAGGACTCATCTCAACCTGCGCCGATACAGCCTCAGCACCCTCCTTTTCCGTCACATCCTGCATGCACACATCAACCACAACGCCTTCCTCACGTCTCCCCTCCTCTGAATTCTGCGTCTCCAAACCTCGGCCACGCTTCAAATCCCTCTCCACCCCATCTTCCAACGGCGGGCCTGGTCGTTCAAGACACACAGGCACCGTCACCGGCGCTATATGCTCTGGAGGTTTACCGATTACCCCCCCTTGCGGCTCCATACGGCGAAACAATAACAGAAAACCCTACCGAAAAAAACGGAGCAAAAAATATAACCGGTTATATAAATATTAACCTTTTGATTGTTATTTTTTCACAAAAATTAACAATATTTTGTTTTATTTTTTTCATCCTTCATACTAAATAAAATTTTAATGTTCGAGAAATTTATTAAAAAGTAATTACATGGGGTGATAAAGATTTGTAGATATTATTATCAATCACGTGTTCAATACGCAGACATATATTAATATGTGATGAATTTTAATTAGGTAAAATGACAAAAGATGTTCCAACGTTTGTATGTTTTATCATTTGATATATTTTTTTGAGCAAATAATTCTAAACGTTTTAATTTGGTCCAAATATGCCCTCGTTGGATAAAAACCGTCAGTCAACTGACAATCAACAGCTAGTGCTAATTAAACTTGTCACGTGTTAAGATCCGCTGACGTGACATATGCCACATTAGATTTTAAAAAAAAATTGTCATACCCATCCAACAAGGGACATATTTAAACCAAATTATTTGCTCAAAAAAACATAAAATCAAGTGACAAAACATGCAAACGTTAGGGGCATCTTTTTTCATTTTGCCTTTTAATTATTTATATAAATCCTTACTGCTATTACACTTGAACAACTAACCTTTTGAAAAAAAATATTTTTAATTAGTTCAATTAAAAAACAACTCTATAAATAAAATTAAGTTGATTAATATGAATAATCAACTACTAATTTATCATTTTAAGGTAATATGTGAACTTATGTATTACTCAAAAAGTCTACGCTTATCCCACGACTAGATATCAATAAATTATGTCTACATGTTTTAGTTTATAGATGTTTTAATAATCAGAAATAAGAATGAATTCTCATCTAAACTAAAAATTAAACATTTTATTAACATTTAACAATAAAATATTATCCATATATTTTTCCCATTAAACTTATAAACCCATCAAAATCAAAGTCAGCTTTCAAACATTAGCAACTTTCAATAATTATAACTTAATCCATTTATTTAGTTCGAAATAGGGGAATGAGAAATTGAACATATTCAAACGTATAATTGTATATAAAAAATTAATTTTAAAATCAACTATCAGTTGGTCTAGCAGGACGAACTGTTAGGTGCCTTAAGCAATATTAGAGTTGTAAATATAGGAAATTGAGTTGAGAAATTCGCTCTTATATTAAACTTCTATAAAATCTGATCAAGATTAATTGGTTAATGAATCGGATACAAGTGATTAAATAAATAAAATAATATTATAAAATCATAAACGTGTTTTTCCACGCGTATCCTGGCCGTACATATATGTCAAAGTTTTGGGCTAATTGTTGAACTTAAATGCTAATGTGTGGTGCCATGAGAATCTTGTTTCATTTCCACCCACCGTTCAAATAAAGTAAGAAATATTAAAAAAAACAATCTCAGTTCATATTTCTTCCCATAAAAAGAAGATTATTAATTTATTTTGACTAAAAAACAAAGGATACTAAATCTTCAATGGTTGTGCCATTCTTAAGGTTCCCACCTGCCAAATTTAGCCTCACACTACTTAAATATGCTGGTGTGATACAAGGGTAACATCTGTTCAACTTTCTTAGTTTTTTTTAAGAAAGCACACACATCATTACAACACTGGTGCTCGAACCCGAGTTACTAAGATGATAAACATCATCCTTTGCCACTGAGACACAAGGGGTTGAGTTATTTTCGCGTCAAAAATTTAGATGTCAAATTTTACTTTAAAATCAAATTTATAATAAAACGTATATTTACCACAATAATTACATAAATAACAGATTAGTTTATTGATACATAAAAAGAAACAATTATAATTGCAAAGTTTAACAATAAATTAAATTTCAATTTAAGAGTCAAACATTTCATTTCAACAAGTCGATATGTGACATACTTTTTTAACGTGTTAAACGAATTCCAAACAGTCAACGTACCGTTGCTGACTTTTTAGCTTACACACAGTTTTCGTCACTTTTTGTTTGTCACAAAAAGTTTAGTATAATTACGAATTCCGTCCCTTTGCTTTATGAAAATTAAAAAGTTATTATTTTTATTTTAATATGTTTGAATTTAGTCATCATATTTTAGGGGAAAAATTCTATTTATTAGTAAACATATAAACTTAAAAGTTAATTTTACATATAAATTGTTGAAATATAAGTTTTTGTTAGTTTCTTACGCGCCAATTGATAATTTTTTTTGATAGTCATAAAACACATTACACTCCTAAATACATAATCCAAATTTAAATTTTGAAGATAATGTTAATAATATTGAAGAAAAATTGATAAAAAATTTAGGTTACGTATTTTAGATTGCAAACTAAAATATTATCCCATTTTAAAATATTATACTAAGTTTTGATAACTTTACTTTGTTCTGTTGTTCTTTAAATTCTCCTCCCATAACAAAAAATGTTTGTCCCCTAAGTATGCCCCTTTTTATGCTCTAACATTAAAAATTAACTTCTGAACCTAACCCTAAACTCTAAATCATAAGCCCTAAAAATACATTATACCCCAAATTCTATATACCCTAATCATTGACCCTAATTCTAGACCCTAAACTCTAAATATAATATTAAAGCATCGAAATTGACATAGTTACGGACATATCATCCCTCCGAGCAAGGGTGAACATATACATTTGAGTAAGTGTGTTAAAAAATACTCGACCCGACAACACAATGACATGAACCTTAAAAAAGACGAGTAATTTTCTAAAAAAATTACCCGGGTCGGGTACTTGACCCGAGATTTTTTCGGGTAGTTAGGCCGGGTCTGTGACGAATTTTTTTGGTAACCGGTACCCGACGCGACTCAGTACTTTTAATATATTTATTTTTTTAATTTTTAATTATATTTTTATTTTAGGTTCTTAATATTTTTACCTAAAACTAAATTTAAATATCTAAACTATTTCTATGTTTATATTATGTACTTTTATGTTTTAAAAATTTTAAATACATTTTTTTTATTTAAATAGAGAGATATTATATTCTCACACATTCAAAAGGAAAAAAACGAGATTAATATTTTTAATGTCTTTTTTAGTGATAAACTTTAATATATGTATTATAAACTTTTTAATTTTATACATTTACAATCTGTTTTTTAAATTTTAAAAAATAATAAATAAAAATTAAAATTGAGTACTCAAATTTCACGGATATCCGACTAAAGCCGGCCGGTACTCAAGCTGACATATATAGTACTTAAAAAAATTAAATTTTCAATTTTTCGAGTACCCGAAAATCGGTTACCGGGAATGAACACCCCTACTCTTCTTGAGGCTTGAATTTACAGTTTTATTTACTGTTTCATCGATGCATTCCAGCTGGCTATTTTTTATTAACATTTATATTTATATTTAAAAGTTATATTTCCATTCAAAAGTACCAAATTTTATTCCGTCAAAAAAAGTACCAAATTTTATTCCCCCTTCGACTCTTTTCTCACACCGGAGAAAAGTGGGAAATCACTTTCCCTTTCCCTGCTCTGAGCTCTCTCTCTCTCCCTAACTGCGTGTATTTCTCTTTCTTTCCTTTCCTTCCAAGCAAACCCTACAACTTTTCATGTTTTTTCAGTTTCATCCTTAATCCGTTCTTCACCCGCAAATGCCTACATCAGAGCCACCGCAAACGCCGCCGCCGTCAGACCAATCCGAAACCCAACCACCGCAATCACTTCTCGACTTGATCACAGGCGTTCTCTCCATCCTCCTCCTTTCTTCCCTCTCAGTCCGATCTTTTGTCGGACGATGGCAAGTCGTCCGATCAAAGCTTTGCACTCTCCAATCATCTCTTTCCTCCATCTCAGAATCTCCTCACTGGAACGACAACTCTTTGCTTCACACTCTTTTCCCTTCCCTTCTCTCCACTCTTCAGCGTTTGAAAGCTCTCTCCGATCAATGTACTCTCTCTTCCTTCGCCGGCGGGAAACTCCTCATGCAAAGCGACCTCGACATGGCTTCGTCTTCTCTCTCTGCCCATCTCCATGACCTCGATTTGCTTCTCAGATCTGGCGTTCTTCACCAATCAAACGCCATC
Source organism: Hibiscus trionum (assembly GCA_030270665.1). Classification (NCBI taxonomy): domain Eukaryota; kingdom Viridiplantae; phylum Streptophyta; class Magnoliopsida; order Malvales; family Malvaceae; genus Hibiscus; species Hibiscus trionum. Next base: position 240,907 of record BSYR01000033.1, on the reverse strand, counting down.
GTTTTGTCTCAGCCGGAACCCGGTTCTGATAAAGATGATTTGGTGTTTTTCATCAGGGATCTGTTCACGCGACTTCAGATTGGAGGCATCGAGTTCAAAAAGAAGGCTCTAGAATCACTCCTCCAGCTTCTCAACAAGGACGGGAAATCTACTGCTGTGGTTGCTAAAGAAGGAAACGTTGGATATTTGATAAGTCTTCTCGAAGTTAACAGCCAACCTTTGATTCGAGAACAAGCTGTATCAGCAGTGTCGATTCTGGCTTCTTCAAGCGAAGATTCGAGAAAAAACATCTTCGAAGAAGGTGGATTAGGGCCTTTGTTAAGAATCCTCGAAACAGGTTCCATTCCTTTAAAAGAAAAGGCCGCCATTGCTGTTGAAGCTATCACCGCCGATCCTGAAAACGCCTGGGCGATTTCAGCGTACGGTGGCGTATCCGTCTTGATAGAAGCCTGCCGATCTGGTTCCCAACTAATCCAAACCCACGCGGTTGGTGCTCTTCGAAACGTGGCTTCCGTGGAAGATATTCGAATGGCGCTTGGTGAAGAAGAAGCGGTTCCTATTATAGTCCAGTTATTAGTCTCCGGCACCACCGCCGCACAAGAAAACGCAGCCAATTGCCTATCAATACTCGCTTCTTCAGGTGAATATTTCCGTACTCTGATTATACAAGAAAAAGCGTTGCCGAGATTAATGCATGTTCTTCAAGATTCATTAAGTTCAGATACAATCGAGCATGTTCTCCGCACAATCAGCTCACTTTCGGCCACAGATTCCGTTTCAAGGATTTTATCATCTTCAACAGTTTTCATTATCCAATTAGGTGAATTCATCAAGCACGGGAACATGATTTCACAACAGATTTCCGCTTCTTTGTTGTCAAAATTGTCAATTAGTGATGGAAACAAGCGAGCCATTTCTAGTTGCATGGGTTCTTTAGTAAAGCTAATGGATTCTCCGAAGCCGGTAGGGTTACAAGACGCGGCGGTGCAAGCAATTGTTTCGCTATTGACTGTCCGATCAAATAGGAAGGAGCTGGTTAGAGATGAGAAGGGTGTGATGAGATTAGTTCAGATGTTGGATCCGAAGAACGAGATTGTTTCTAAGAAGTACCCATTGATGGTGGTGACCGCCGTGTTAGGCGGAGGAAGCGGTGGTTGTAGGAAAAGACTTGTGGTTGCCGGAGCCAATAAACATCTCCAGAGTCTGGCGGAAATGGAAGTCGCCGGTGCTAAGAGGGCGCTGCAAAGACTTGCTGGGAGTAGACTCAAGACCATTTTCAGCCGGACTTGGAGGGAATAATTAGAAAAAGACACTAACCCCCCGCCAACGAAGGTACGTTTTCCCTTTTACGAGGTTATAATCGTCAATTTATTACTCTGCTAGGGTTTTCATCAATACTTACTTTTGGCGGTCAGTAACTGTCCTCTATTTTAGCGCCATTCATTCGCAGCAAAAGTACTACGTTGCCCTTTTAAGCTAAAAAGGGTGTTTATGACTTTAATCAACTTTTTAATGAATTAATTATTGTTAAAGGAAACGTTGTCGTTTTCAACTGCCTAGGAACTAAATTAACGGAGCAGATTTTGTATATACGTTGCTAAATGCTAGCACGTGAAAGTGAAACTTTTTCCCGTGATATTTGTAAAATATATATTTATAAATTCATATTATTTATATTTTTTTTTTGTTTAATTTGTAAAAATTGCAGGAACGGAAGTTGGTTTGGAAATTTCTAACTGCCAGAAGGATGAGGAACTACTTTGATAGAAAATGCAACCAACCATACTCTATACTATTAAACATTTTTACGTCATAATATTTCATTTTAGAAAAAAGAGTTTTTAAATATAAAATATTAATGTTATCTTTTTAATATTATATGATGACAAAAAAAAGACATGGATGCGGTTTTTAGGGAGTATCCTTCGCTTTGTTTTTGTTTTTTTAATTTTATTTTTTAATATCTTTATGTAATGGACTTTGTTTTATTATGAGGTGTAAATTACTAGTTTTTGTTTGTAATTTTTTTAAATAGTGGAAAAAGAGTGTATTTGTTATTTATTTTAACATGTTTATTTAATATATGCTTATATTTTTTTCCGATTAAAAGGGAAAAGCGTCTAACACATGCCTCGTTAAAAAACCTCCCTAAACTTAATAGAGAAAAAAGAGTGCATGCGTTAGAGCTACAAGAAATAACGATGATAACACATTACAAAACAAAACACAACAAAGAAAGCACAACCAACCATCAACCTATACCAACCGGTTGATAATCCGGTCCATGATACTTATCCGCCTCAAGCAAAGCTTTCACCGCCTCCGGTGGAATCTCCCATAACCTTGTGCCAATCGTATCCTCCCGTATATCCTTCGCCAACCAATCCGCTATACGATTTGATTCACGATTTACATGCTCAAAGGACACCTCTCAATTTCGTTTCACGAGTTCCGCTATCGCCACCACCAAGGCATTAGCCGTTCGTTCTGTAGAACTTCACATCACATAGCCTATCGCCTCACGACTATCCGACTTGACTTTAATTTTTCGAAAACCAAAACGCCAACCATATGTTAGCCCCTCCAAGATCGCCCAAAGCTCGGATAATAATATGGAGCAGCACCCAACTCTCCGGCAAAACCCAAATACCCAGTTTCCCGTTTCAGCGCGACATACTCCCCCTATCGAAGCCACATCGGAAATCAGATTCACAGCACCATCAACATTAATTTTCACCCACTCACAAGGTGGACAAATCCATCGGTTCTCCCTCGGCACCGCACGAACCAAGGTTCTAGCAAGGGTGTCGACGTTAACATTTGCTGCCATTACCAAGGTTCTAGCAAGGGTGTCGACGTTAACATTTGATAATACACACACATTACACATACATGTACTTTATAAGTCTTCCTGAATGAGCATTATCGTTTTTCTACTATAATAACTCGTGTTCAATATGTTAAATTTTAATTTATAATTTTATTTTTGTTATTAAAATATATAATATTCCTGTGACCCTTGTCTCATGGACAGTGTGTCAACATGTCAAGCTGTAAAGGTTCTGTATTCCCTCTCTTTTCATCTATGATTAACCTTCACATTCAGCCTTTTCCTCATTTTCTTTAGTTTTCCCAATGCTTCGGCTCCTTCGATTCCTACAAACATAATACATTATTTCTTAAATTACACAAATGGTTACTGAAGTTTCAAAAAATATAAAATCATCACCAAATTTTCAAATGTTACACAATGGGCATTAAATTTTGGCTTTTGTTTCAAAATAGTCATTAAGCTGTTAACTGGGTGATTTGGCAGTTACGAAAATTTATATAATTTTATATTTAATCCTCAATATTTACACGTTCAGTCAATTTATACATCAATAACGAGTGTTAAATTAAGACTAAATTAATTGAATTTGCAAATATAGAAGATTAAATGTATTATTATTCAAATTCTCGTAAATGTCACATCATTCACTTAACGATAGTTAACGGCTCAGTGGTCATTTGTAACAAAAATTAAAGTTTGGTACCCATTATGTAAGTTTTAAAAGTTTGATGATCATTTTGTATTTTTAAGATAATTTAGTTACCATTAATGTACTTTATCCTATATTATTTTTACCTTATGACATATGTTAGACAATTGTTATACGAAAAATTAACAGTAGTAAATCAACAAGGGTTGGGTGTATTGGTAAGGCACATTGCACTTCCAAAGAGAGGACGTGAGTTCGAACCTTAGAGACGACATTGTTAGGAGGGGCAACATGCACCCTGAATATGAACCGTAAGACGGACATGCATATTACTAAAAAAATTAATAGTAGTATATACATACATACATATTTTTATGCGTACAGTCTTAAATAAATAAAATTTAGAAACAAAACGAAGGATACTCCCTAAAGTTTGCAAAAATTCAGAATAAAGAAAGAAAATTACGTTTTTGGATGGGTTATTTAAATAGGTTTTTATATGATTTTTTATCAGAGATTTTTATATGAATATCACTCCTCAATGCACCCTGAATATGAACCGTAAGACGGACATGCATATTACTAAAAAAATTAATAGTAGTATATACATACATACATATTTTTATGCGTACAGTCTTAAATAAATAAAATTTAGAAACAAAACGAAGGATACTCCCTAAAGTTTGCAAAAATTCAGAATAAAGAAAGAAAATTACGTTTTTGGATGGGTTATTTAAATAGGTTTTTATATGATTTTTTATCAGAGATTTTTATATGAATATCACTCCTCGTAAACTATTTATAAATATATTTTTCTTTTTAAAATTATGTATCAAAATAACACGCAAAATTTATTGTACAACATCACGTGTGTAAAAAACGTGTCCTGCCAGCTAACATTATAACATGATTTTGGGGAAGCATTATCATGGCTTCGTTCGGCGTCGCTGGTAAAATTTTGGTTTAAGTTAAGGAGTAGAGTTTAAAAATATAAAATTTTCAGTTTTTTCAAAAGTTGCGTTTAAAAGTAAAATTAACGTAAAAATTGGATGACGAAAGTTAAAAATTAAGTGTTCGGCGGTGCTTCTCTAAAAGCAACGCTTAACGGATACCCTCGCAAGAGTCTTGAGTTTGAGTTACATTGCTAGCATTTTTTATATTTTAGCCAAATGCATATTTAGATAAATGTTTAAATATATCATTTTTTATAAATTAACTTAAAAATTAAAAATTAGTCTCTATTCTTTAAGTCTGTGATTTTTTTTGAAAGCTAATATAATTACAAGTAGTATTTGTTCTAAATATACTCTCAACCATTTGACGATGAATGCTCAATCACCCTGCTGCAGTTGCTAGTGCTCGAACTCGTGACCTCTAAGAATAACAATCATTTCCTTAACCACTGAAGCAAGTTAGTTTGTGCTTTAAGTCTTGTGAATTAAATCTTTGCACTTTATTTTTATTTAAAATATATATTCTATTCTTAATTATTGTTCAATTCTATTGTTAATTGTTCACCAACAGTTATAAAGTTTAAATTTTAGTTATCATACTTTAATTTTGTGGCATTAAGTTTATGCAAAAACAAATCATTATTAATATAAAATGTAAAATTGCTATTAAATTCACTTATCTGATCCCCTCTCAAAGATAAATCATTGATAGATTCTTTGGTTTCAAAACCTCACACGAAAACTGCCTAAAATCTTACTTTTCCATTTAAAACAGACTTATTTGATAAAAATTGAAACAATAAGAGTAATTTTATAAAAATAAATGTTAAAAGTAGAATTGAAAAACAGATTAATTCAAAAATAATTCACTAAGAATTTTTCTGATACTGATTGTGAAGGTTTTGTGAGAAAGTCGTACATAAAATCAAAAGTTGGCCTTCAAAATGTCTTTTCTTTTTGTTCAAGTTGTGATATTTGGCGTTCAAAATTTTTGGTACAGGGATTTTTTATTGCCTTCTGTTGGAAAAAAATATGAGGAATCAATTACTTTGAGCCTTATTTTTGAATAAATAAAGCCGAAGTTTCAAATAAAGTATCATTACAGTCATTTTCTATTCTGTAAGACATTTACAATGATATCTTATAAGCTCAAAACGAATGAGTAATAAATGAGAAATTGATGCTCAAAGTAAGGTGGTTGTGAATCGGAGATGGAAATGAAAACCCCCAATCTCACATTGATGTGATAAAAGGAGTGGGGAGTATTTATATACACTTACTCACCTTGTGAATTATTGAATGACTTGAACTAACATTGTGCTTTGCGCGCAAGGGGTGTAAATCAATCTCATTCGGGTTGAGGCGCACTCGCATAACGTGGGCGACGCGAATGTCCGGACCGGTCGAGCCTTGTGTTAAGCCTGCAGATATTTTACCCATTGTGAATTAATTTTATCCTTAGATAAGTATATATGATAAGATAATATTCTAAATTTAATTTTTTACATTCAAATATTAATAGATAATGCTAGATATTCATAGAGAAATATTAATCCGAAATATTTTAAGGTTTCGCACGTTTAACTTAATTCTTCCCTATAAATACATGACTTTCTTTTCATTTTAAACATATCTCAAAATCAGTTTTTACTCCTAAAAAAAATTCTTTGTATTTTTCAGTGATAATCAAAGCCAAGTTTCTGTTCGTAATTTCTCCAGTAGTGTTGCTGCAGAAAATCATCTACTGTTGTATTCTGGGAGACTGACGATCAAACAACTCAAGTGGTCGAATATGTTTTAAGAAAACTGCGTTTCTACAGGCCTCAGTCAACTGATTTGGGTTATTTTTCGAAACTGTTCTCGATTATATTTATTTCTTTTATTTTTTTTAGTTTTATTATTTTTGATTATTTCAGATTTAACCTCTGAATTGTCCAACACCTTCTAAAGTCCTAAAGCAGATCATTAAGGTGTGCATAAGGATGGGCATTTCACCCGGGCCCGATGGGTTTCGACCTAACTCGGTCCGATTGGATCGGGTATTTTTGTGAAAAAAATTGGTTTTGGGTCGGGTTTTTGTGGAGGGTGAGGTCGGGTCGAGTTTAGGGTGAAAAAAATCCGACCCGAGACTAATAGTTTAATTTTTTCATAATTTTTAGGGATATTTGTAATAATACCCCATTTTTATATAATTTTTTATAATTAGATCCTTAAAATTGATTTTTTATTTACAATTTAGTCCTTAAATTTATTATTTTTTACAATTAAGTTTATTAAAATTATTTTTTTACAATTAAGTCCCTAAAATTGATTTTTTTTATATAGGTCGGATTCGGATTTAAGGTATTTATTTCGGGTCGGGTCAGATTTTTTAAAGGATATGTCTGGTCATATTCAGGTTTAGGGTTAATATTTTCGGGTCGGTTTATGTGGAGCAAAAACCTGGCCCGACCCGACCCGTGCCCATCCCTAAGTGTGCAATTCATTTCTTCGGAAGGGGACTGATATCTTAACTAGAGAACCTCGAGTTAGTTGGAAAAAGATGTGTCATCCAAAGAATGAAGGTGGACTTAGGGTGAAAGATATTTTTGTTTGGAATAAAGCATATATGATGAAATGTTTATGGTTGATTCTTGCTCAATCCGGTTCTCTTTTGAGTAGCTTGGGTTGAAAAGTACTTGTTGAAGGATAGTTCTATTTTGGGTAGCTTGGATCGGTAGGTTTATGTTTTTTTTGGTTGGCAATATTGGTTGAAGTTGTTTGCGGAGTTACTTTGAATGAATAAAATATTATTTATTAAAAAAACGAATAAGTTTGGGTGGAAATTCAATGAAGACGAGTTCAAGTTCGAGCCCTGGTGTATGCACTGTTGGCATTTAATGTAACACCCGGGTTTAGGGGTCGGGTGAAAATAATATTTTAATATTATTTGGGCTCGGTTTTATTATAAAAATGATTCTTTCAAATTTCGGGTTTCAAAATAAATATTTGAAATGGGACAAATTGATTTAATTATAAGTTGAAGAACTTTTTAGAGAACAAGGAAATAGCCATTTATTAAGGACCTTTTTGGTAATTTACCTATTTTCTAATTTAAATTCCCTTTATATATATTAAAACCCCTTTATCTCTTCCTTATCATCTTCTTCAACGACAAAGAAGAAGCTCTCTCCCCGTTTCACTATTTCATCTCCTTCCTCCCTCGTTTTGGCTCGGTTTTGAAAGGTAATTACGTTTTTGACTTGCTCTCCACTTCCTCTCTTCAAAAGTACAAGTAGTTTTCATTTTCATCCATGTTTTAGAAATTGGATTTTTGGGAGATTTGAATAAAAATGGTAGTTTTATGGTGTTTAACTTGAGATTTTGATTAAACAATGATAGATATGAAGTTTATGAACTAAAGGGTTCAACATATATGATTTTTAAAGGGTTTTATAAAATTTCCGAATTTGTGTTTTGGAGGGTTTTTAGGAGGGTTTTAAAGTGGTTTTGAGGGTGATTTGATGTTGGTTTTCGAGGGCTGTTGTTAGTATGATGTTTGAGGATCATTTTGGGTGCGATTGAGGTTTGTTTGGGTGCTTGAAATGAGAGTTTTCAGTGGGTCAAGTGGGCTGCTCGAAAATCCTGTTTTTGGTCTAGTTTTGAGTGTTGAATGCTTGGTAATGATAATCCGGGTTAGTTACTATGACAAGATATTGATTGTGGATGTTTTGTTTGTGTTTGGGGTTGATTAGAATCAAGTGGGCACCGGTGAGGCATCGGAAGTGAATCCGGGAAATTGAAGACAATTGCTTGCTTGGTCTTGAGCTCGGGAGTTTAGGTGAGTGGTTAATGTTTTAAAATGATTTCAAGTGTTGGTTCAAGCATGTGAACTAGGTTGGGATTAGTAGACCCACCTAGAGTTGGGATTAGAGTGGTAGCCTAATCCCAAGCTTTAATTAGAGACTTTGGTTGCACTCTTTAATGGTCGTATATGCCTCGTGTTGAATTGTGATGGTGTTGGTTATATATGTTGTATACATGTATGTTGAGGCATGATGGATGCATTGTTACATGCATGTTGATGATAAATGTGATGGAAATATACATATGACATATGAGGTGATATTTGTGTTATTAAGATGCATGTAGTGTTGACATGTGTAATGATGTTAGGAGGATCATGGTGAGTACGTGCTAAGCACGGAAGTTGATAATAAATGATATTGTGGAATGTATTAGTATTGGCACTAGTATACTTGGGTACAAATGATCGATCATTAGGATGTTAGTGTGTACACATGAGTCAAAAGTCGCGCGTGGCCTTGGTGGCGTTGAGTCACCAAGGAGGAGTACGGGTACGCCCGGAAATTTATATATATTCTACGTGATGATGAGTGGAATCCCATCCGTAGGGCATGTGGCGATGAGTGGAATCTCGTCCATGCAGGGTCGGTGATGAGTGGAATCCCATCGACGGGCGTGAGGATGAGTGGAATCCCCTCCGCATGAGATGAGGCGTGAGGATGAGTGGAATCCCCTCCGCGAGAACGGTGATGAGTGGAATCCCACCGCCAGGTAATGGTTGTGTTGTTGGATGTGAGTCCAACGGTTATCCGTGTATTCGAGTCATAGCTAGGTGCCAATACAGATTGTAGTTATGTTGCCATTATATGGTTAATTGTGAGCTAATGAGATTTGTGATGTATTGCTAACATGGTGTAATTTATGTGATTTCATGTATTGTGGTTTTGAACATGTTGAGCATGACATGATATTGAGTATATGTTCATGCATCATCTATGATCATGGCTCGTGTGGACCGGAGGTATGAACATGCATTTTATCTCAGTTGTAGCTCGTGCTTGGACCCTGTATTGTCGAAGGTTTGTTTTATGAGCTTACCCTCACTAAGCTTTTATGCTTACGCTCTCTTTTGTTCGACAATGCAGATAACTAGCTTGTGGGTGGCAAGGGCAAGGAAAGGTCTCCAAGTGTTGCTTTTGGTGAGCTCAATGTATGAGTTTTGAGTAATAGAATGTAATAGTTAAGCAATGGGATAGGTATTGATGATTTGAGTTTTGATGAATGTCGATATGTGTTATTGATTTAAATGCCTTGTTGAATTGTAAAGCTTGCTTATGATGCCTGACTTGTATGCTTACATGTTTTGGTTGCTAAGGCATGATATCTTAAGTGCTTGTATGACCATATATGCATAAATTGCTCTTTTGTTAGAATGCTATGTATGATTGCTTTAATCCATGTTTGAGTGTTTCCTCTGGCTTAAATATGTGTGCTTACATGTTTGTATATGCTTAGGTGAGTCGAGAATTGCATCTAGAGTCGTGTTTGAGGTCGTTTATCTTAAAAATGTGGACTTTCAGTGCAGGGCGTATCGATACGCCTAAGGGCTGTATCGATACGGCCTTGCTCAAAGAACACAAATTTGGCTGGGCGTATCGATACGTGGGGTGTATCGATACGGTCCCAACTCTCTGAAATTCAGGTTAGGCTGGGCGTATCGATACACAAGGGTGTATCGATACCCTCTTAACTCTCTGTAATCTTGGGGAATTGTGGAGTGCATGGCGTATCGATACGGTGTCCAAGCGTATCGATACGGTTCGACCTAGTTAACCAAATAGTGTTGACCGAGATGGGTGTATCGATACGCTCAATGGCTGTATCGATACGGTCTTCTTATGTTGACCATAGGGTGTTGACTTTGGTCAAGGCGTATTGATACGCTCTGAAGGCGTATCGATACGCTCTGCATAAAAGGGTTAAATGGGTTGTTTTAAGGTGCTGTTTTGGTTGGTCGTTGCTACGGTGTTTGTGTTTCCGCTGTCATGTTTCACATAGGACTTAATAAGATATCTAAAAAAAAAAATAGGGTTGCTAACCGAGGGGGAATCTTAACGGGTTTCGCTTCGGTTTTCCCCATGTGGCCCACTCGGTTTTCCCCATGTGGCCCACTCGGACCGGTCATCCGGACTTAATAAGAGATGAAGTCACTTGTAACCCCCCTTAACCCGGCCTAGACGGTTGACCCGAATTAAGAAAGTCACACGGGGAAAACCAAAGTCAACCCGAAAGTCAACCTTGATTAACGACCATTTTTTTTCTTTTTAAAACTTGTCTAGATGCACATTAAGCCTAAAGGTGATCACGCAAACATCATACCAAAAGATCACAAACATCAGAGATCAAACAGGGTCTCAATTGAACAATTTACAACTTTAGGGACCAAATTGTAATTTCTGATAAATATGAGGACTTAAGCCAAATTAATGTTACCATATTGAAATTAATCAGGTTTCATGCTTCTCTGCGAAATTTCAGCTCAAAAGAACTTCCCAAACTCATGCAATTGCACAAACAAGTTTCAGGACCAAAACGCAAACTTTTCAAAACATATAACTGCCAATGTCAGCCCCCAACGGTCGACCGTTCCGAAACGGGGGACAGCCCGTTCCGAAACGCGGGGCCGTTCCGAAACAGGCTTAGCATGTTTCGAAACGGGGGTCTGGCAGAGGCTTCTCCGTTCCGGAACGGCCCCTCCCGTTTCGGACGCCTGGGCTCATTTAAGGCACCCGTTCCGAAACGGTAGGTGCTGTTCCGAAACACCCTGCCCAGATTGCTTCAAAACATCACTTTAAACATGCAATTACACATCCAAACATGCTCCGAACATCACCAAACTTTGCCAACATGCAATTCAACATGAAAACAACATAATAGCATCATCAATTCATCCAAACATCATCTTATGCAAAAAGCCCCAATTCTATAGGCATGCTTCCTACACAAGCTAGGCATTCAAACACCAAACTTACAAAACAAGCATATAAGGTTCCAATTCAAAAGCCAGCAAACACATCAACATTTAACATACTTAGGGAGTCTCCAACACCTCCCAAAACATACACATTGGTCCCCCATTGCCAAAACATACAAAAGCTAAATTGCACTTATAAAACCTTCATACTTTGAGCTTCACTTGAACTTGATTGCTTGCCCTTTCTTGCTGCCCTCAAGGTACTCTAATGCTCTGCATTATTGAATTAAGAAAACGAAGAGAGCGTAAGCAAAAGCTTAGTGAGGAATGCTCATTTAAACCATTCAATAATGCAACTTAAAACATTTACAAAACATGCTTCAAACCACCATTTACACATGCTCAAAAGCATACTAAAACATGCAACTCAAGCATCAAATCATAACATGTCATATTGGCCACAAGTGATAAATTCCATTTCTTTTAACACAAGTTCAACAACTTTCACCCCAAGGACTTTTAAACACCTTGGCCCCAAGGACTTTCAAACACATTGGCCTATGGACTTTTAAACACCATAGAATGCATCTCATCAAGGACTTTTAAACACCTTGATCCCAAGGACTTTTAAACACCTTGGCCATGGACTTTTAAACACCATGAAGTAACACATCAAGGACTTTTAAACACCTTGATCCCAAGGACTTTTAAACACCTTGGCCTATGGACTTTTAAACACCATAGAAAAGGATCACCTAAGGACTTTTAACCACCTTAGTGTCCACAACATGAACCATCCAAGGACTTTTAACCACCTTGATGTTCATAAGTAACAAGGCTCACTCAAGGACTTTTAACCACCTTAGTGACCTTAACATTTTAAAAACATCACTTGCCAATATACATCATTTTCATCACTTACATCACTGTTTTAAAGCATAAAACCAAGCCATATTCATCATGCATTTAAAAGCATTAAACCACATCATTTCAATGTACAAAAACAAGGAACTCCTACCTAGAGTTACCTTCAACATATGGCTTACATCAACAGCAAAAACCATGCTAAAACATGCTTCCAAAACAGTATGTAAAACATGCAAATTATCATTTTGCAACACAAGAAAATCATGGCCACCACTAGAGAGAAATTCCGAAAACTTACACTTGAGCTTAGCAAAGTTGTTTAGACTTAAACTAAGCTCCCAAGACATTGGTTTCATAGCCGAAAACCCAATTTCACTCACCGATTCCACTTCGCCACTTGCCGAAGCACGAATTCAAGCTTCCGGATCAACAACTCTTGGATCCAAAGATGCCTCCCCTGATCAAACACATTAAAGCAGAGGTTTAATGCATCATCAAGCATCAAAAGCTTCAATGAAAGCACTCAAACTCGCTGCTCTCATTCATACACCAATTTCGGCCACCAAACACAACCGAAATTGCATCCAAACCACTTCTAAACAAAGCCCAGCCATAAACCAGCAAAACCTAACATCCATCAACACCATATAACATCTAAAAACAACCTATAAACATCCTTATACCTCCAGCAACAACAGATCCACAAGATCACCACAAAAACATCCAAGAATCATAAGCTAAACTTAGGAAACACAACCTATCCGGGATTGCATCAATCAAAACTCATTTCCTTATCAATTTAGAGTTCATTTAACATCAAAAACACATCTTAAATCACAGATCAATCAGATCTAACGAAAATCATAAAAAACCATCAAATCTTGCATTATAAGCCAAGATACAATTCCAAACTCAAAAGCCTTTAATTAAACATAAATCAAGAGTTGATAACTTGGGAATTTCAGTAAAGAACTGATAGTTTAGAGGAGAAGAACGTTCTTACCTCCAAACTTGTGATTCTCCACTTTTTGGAATGAAAATCCTTGAAGAAACAAGAAGCAATTGAAGAGGTTTTGAAGATACAATGATTTGCAATCAAATGAGAGTTGAATGGAGGAATTTAGGTGAGAAAATCAGAAACAAAACTCTGGAAATGGAGTGTTTGGGTTGAGAGAAAAAGAGAGAAAGAAAATGAGAAGTTAGTTGAGAAAATTGTCAAAATGGCTTCCCTCCAAATTCAATAACCTTTAAAATCAGATTTTAGACTTAAAATATCTTAGAAAAATCTGGAGAAATCATCTTTGGATTAATAGCCCCTTAAAGATTCAAAGTTTCAACTCTTTATAAAACAGCCACCAAACTTGCGAAAATTACATTTTGGTCACTAGCCAAAATATCAACCTTCCAAAACCCATTTTCTAAAATTGATTTCACAGTTCATCTAATTATATTAAAAGATGATTTTAGAACATTTTTCCATATTTTTAATGCAACCCGAACTAGGCTTTCCTAATTTTACCTCTTAAGATTCGAACAGGACTTTGACCAAACCGGTCAACGCCCAAAACTTCTAAGCCCAAAACCGGGGCGTTACATCACTTCCGATATAGCTGAGCCGAAAGGGGAGTCTTGAGCTTTGACTCCAGATTGTTTGGTAGGGGTAGAACAAGTCCAGCATGACTGTTTGTGTACGATCAGAATTGAATCTTGAAGTTACGAGATGCTCTAAGAACAGTTTAGAAGAGTTAGATTTTGTTGAAGAACCAGTCTGAGAACGAGAGGACCGGAGACTATCAGTTGGGTACCTGTGAAGATGCAATTTCCGCGGATTCGTCCTTTTGTGTGTATGAGCATGTAAGAAATTAGATATCTTTGTTGAGACCTTAGATGTAGAGACACATGTGACTAGCCCTCTTTGGGAGATAGTAGTGATCAGAAAGATGTACAGAAGATGTTGTTGGTGGTTCAGAGTTACTAGTTTCTAGTAGATGTGAAGTGATTGTCTTCCTACGATTTCGATGTACCTTTTTGATAAGGTTTGGCTTGAAGAGCACAGAGTTAGTGTATACGTTGAGATGAAGAGAGAGTTGCCTTGAAGTTGCAGATTTCTGTGTGACTGTAGTAGGTGAGGAGATGAACTTCTTGTCGAATGTTGATCCAGATTTGAAGATCGAAGATTGATTGAGTTTAGTTGGCAGGCTTGCTTAGCAAGTGTGATGAATTTGATTCTGAATGAAGATTAGACCACAGAATGTTAAAATAGTTGTGTTTTCCTAGAAGTGTTTAGAAGAAACGCCAGTTTGTCTCCTAACAGCGAAGAAGAGTTTATTATTGATGTCGTCTCCGAGTTTGCTCGTGTTTTAGTTTGCTCTGTATCTTATGGTTTTTGACAGAATTGAGAATGTTGAAGAATTAGCTTCGAGACTTGTTAGACCTTAGATTCATTAGGCCTAGTGCACCATCTCAGAGTTCTACAGTGCAATCTGTGAAGAAAAGAGAGGACAATACAATAATATGGTTAGATTTCAGACAGTCGAAACAAGTGACAGTGAATAATTAGTATCCGTATCCGAGTGTCAGTGAATTGTTGATCAGTTAGTATGTGCTTCAGTCTTTTTGAAGATTAATTGGAGATCTGTTTACTACCAGTTGAAAGTGAGAAAATTTGAAGTAACGAAGACAGCTTTAGGGGCGATATGTGATCACCTTGAGCTCTGAGTTATGCCGTTTTGTTTAACCAACGTATTAGTTACCTTATAGAGATGTTGAGCAGAATATTTTCCCGAGTTCCTTGATCAGTTGTAATAGTTCTCATAGGTGACACCTGTGTATATCCACGTACCAAAGAAGACCATGGCAAGTTTTGAAGTTAGTATGGTAGATTCTATTAGAGAATCAGTGGTATGCCAAGTTGAGCCAACGTGAACTCCGAGTTAATGAAGATGTCCTCCTAGGACATGCAGATCAGCCGAGTGTGTTAGAGTAAATCTCTAGTAGGCAAAAGAAGATATGAGTTGGAAGAAATTGAAGACTGTGATAGATATCTGTAGTTATTAGGTCTAGCATTGTTACTCATAGAGAATTGTAAATAGTCTTTTGAAGATAGTTGCTCCATTGATAGATTGCTACAGAAGAATGCTAAATTGTGAGGTTAGATAAGAGACAATAGGCCCTTGAGAAACCGAAAGAAACTTTGAAGAGAGCTTCGACCTTAAATCAGTTTATATCAGAAAAAGAGTTTGCGAACCATAGTGATGTGTTACATGTAGAGATAGGTTGCGTGCTTATGCAAGACAGAAGATTGTGGCTTGTTCATCAAGCTAGTTGTAAGATTGTGAGAAGAGTTATCTGAAATGAGACGTAGAGTTAACTACAGTTGAAATTGCTTCGGGGAATTGAAGACAAACTTGTATGGTAGGAAATGCATAATGTATATGTACGTATCATTAGGGCTCGAAATGTTTGAAGACTTAGGAAGGGTTGAAACTTGAACCGCCTAAAGTGTTAGAAATGCTTGAAGACTGTAGTATCAAGATTGTGTACCATCCGAAGATAGCCTAAGTGGTGACCGATGCTTTGAGATATATTTGTTGTTAGATTAGTAGCCGAGTTGCGAGCTGTGTTTGCCGGATTTAGTTTTTCAATGATAGTGGTTCTGTGGTCGAGTTTGGGTTAAATCTACTTTGAATTAGATGCTTAGAGAGAAACAGTTGCAAGACAGGTTCTTGGCACCTCACGTGCAAGGCATAGTAGAAGGAAGACCTTCAGAATACAATGTCAGAGATGATAGAGTTTTGTGTTTCAGAGACAGAATAGTTGTACAGATTAACATAGTGTTTTGAGACGTACTGTTTTGGCCGAAGCACATGACAGTTCTTGTGTATTGCATCAGAATAGTGTGAAGACATATTGTAAGTAGAAGATGAGTACTCCTGGATTGAGTTGATGGATAATGTGGTCCTTTATACATGTTCAAGCTACTGGTACCGTGAGTAAGAGGACGAAGTTGTGTCATAGCAAGAGTGTAAGTTGTGCAGTGTCTTACTTTCGATAGTGAACCATAGAGGTTCAAGATTTCAACTAAATTTTGAAGACGTTTGCATAGTGTTTGGTTAATTGATGAAGACAGAAGATCAGTTAGAGAAAGTTACGAGTCAAGTGTTCAACCAATGTGGTATGAGATTGTGAATCGGGCTAGTACAGTTGTTTATTTGTTGCGGTTACCACCAGAGCTAGAAAGAGGTTTGTGATGTGTCTGTGAACCTATAATTCGGGAGTATGAGTCAAACATGTTCCGTGCTATGTTTGTTGAAGAGATTGAGTTGAGTTTGAAATTGGCATGTCTTGAAGAATCAGTTGGGATCTAGGTGTAAAATAGCAAGTGTTGGGTGGTAAGTCTTTTAAGTTGGAGAGTATGTTGTGGTAAGAGAGAAAGTGTGGAGGAGCATGTGCCAGTGACTCTTCCTGTCTGATAAATTTCGGGGACGAAATTTCTTAAGTGGGGGAGAGTTGTAACACCCGGGTTTAGGGGTCGGGTGAAAATAATATTTTAATATTATTTGGGCTCGGTTTTATTATAAAAATGATTCTTTCAAATTTCGGGTTTCAAAATAAATATTTGAAATGGGATAAATTGATTTAATTATAAGTTGAAGAACTTTTTAGAGAACAAGGAAATAGCCATTTATTAAGGACCTTTTTGGTAATTTACCTATTTTCTAATTTAAATTCCCTTTATATATATTAAAACCCCTTTATCTCTTCCTTATCATCTTCTTCAACGACAAAGAAGAAGCTCTCTCCCCGTTTCACTATTTCATCTCCTTCCTCCCTCGTTTTGGCTCGGTTTTGAAAGGTAATTACGTTTTTGACTTGCTCTCCACTTCCTCTCTTCAAAAGTACAAGTAGTTTTCATTTTCATCCATGTTTTAGAAATTGGATTTTTGGGAGATTTGAATAAAAATGGTAGTTTTATGGTGTTTAACTTGAGATTTTGATTAAACAATGATAGATATGAAGTTTATGAACTAAAGGGTTCAACATATATGATTTTTAAAGGGTTTTATAAAATTTCCGAATTTGTGTTTTGGAGGGTTTTTAGGAGGGTTTTAAAGTGGTTTTGAGGGTGATTTGATGTTGGTTTTCGAGGGCTGTTGTTAGTATGATGTTTGAGGATCATTTTGGGTGCGATTGAGGTTTGTTTGGGTGCTTGAAATGAGAGTTTTCAGTGGGTCAAGTGGGCTGCTCGAAAATCCTGTTTTTGGTCTAGTTTTGAGTGTTGAATGCTTGGTAATGATAATCCGGGTTAGTTACTATGACAAGATATTGATTGTGGATGTTTTGTTTGTGTTTGGGGTTGATTAGAATCAAGTGGGCACCGGTGAGGCATCGGAAGTGAATCCGGGAAATTGAAGACAATTGCTTGCTTGGTCTTGAGCTCGGGAGTTTAGGTGAGTGGTTAATGTTTTAAAATGATTTCAAGTGTTGGTTCAAGCATGTGAACTAGGTTGGGATTAGTAGACCCACCTAGAGTTGGGATTAGAGTGGTAGCCTAATCCCAAGCTTTAATTAGAGACTTTGGTTGCACTCTTTAATGGTCGTATATGCCTCGTGTTGAATTGTGATGGTGTTGGTTATATATGTTGTATACATGTATGTTGAGGCATGATGGATGCATTGTTACATGCATGTTGATGATAAATGTGATGGAAATATACATATGACATATGAGGTGATATTTGTGTTATTAAGATGCATGTAGTGTTGACATGTGTAATGATGTTAGGAGGATCATGGTGAGTACGTGCTAAGCACGGAAGTTGATAATAAATGATATTGTGGAATGTATTAGTATTGGCACTAGTATACTTGGGTACAAATGATCGATCATTAGGATGTTAGTGTGTACACATGAGTCAAAAGTCGCGCGTGGCCTTGGTGGCGTTGAGTCACCAAGGAGGAGTACGGGTACGCCCGGAAATTTATATATATTCTACGTGATGATGAGTGGAATCCCATCCGTAGGGCATGTGGCGATGAGTGGAATCCCGTCCATGCAGGGTCGGTGATGAGTGGAATCCCATCGACGGGCGTGAGGATGAGTGGAATCCCCTCCGCATGAGATGAGGCGTGAGGATGAGTGGAATCCCCTCCGCGAGAACGGTGATGAGTGGAATCCCACCGCCAGGTAATGGTTGTGTTGTTGGATGTGAGTCCAACGGTTATCCGTGTATTCGAGTCATAGCTAGGTGCCAATACAGATTGTAGTTATGTTGCCATTATATGGTTAGTTGTGAGCTAATGAGATTTGTGATGTATTGCTAACATGGTGTAATTTATGTGATTTCATGTATTGTGGTTTTGAACATGTTGAGCATGACATGATATTGAGTATATGTTCATGCATCATCTATGATCATGGCTCGTGTGGACCGGAGGTATGAACATGCATTTTATCTCAGTTGTAGCTCGTGCTTGGACCCTGTATTGTCGAAGGTTTGTTTTATGAGCTTACCCTCACTAAGCTTTTATGCTTACGCTCTCTTTTGTTCGACAATGCAGATAACTAGCTTGTGGGTGGCAAGGGCAAGGAAAGGTCTCCAAGTGTTGCTTTTGGTGAGCTCAATGTATGAGTTTTGAGTAATAGAATGTAATAGTTAAGCAATGGGATAGGTATTGATGATTTGAGTTTTGATGAATGTCGATATGTGTTATTGATTTAAATGCCTTGTTGAATTGTAAAGCTTGCTTATGATGCCTGACTTGTATGCTTACATGTTTTGGTTGCTAAGGCATGATATCTTAAGTGCTTGTATGACCATATATGCATAAATTGCTCTTTTGTTAGAATGCTATGTATGATTGCTTTAATCCATGTTTGAGTGTTTCCTCTGGCTTAAATATGTGTGCTTACATGTTTGTATATGCTTAGGTGAGTCGAGAATTGCATCTAGAGTCGTGTTTGAGGTCGTTTAGCTTAAAAATGTGGACTTTCAGTGCAGGGCGTATCGATACGCCTAAGGGCTGTATCGATACGGCCTTGCTCAAAGAACACAAATTTGGCTGGGCGTATCGATACGTGGGGTGTATCGATACGGTCCCAACTCTCTGAAATTCAGGTTAGGCTGGGCGTATCGATACACAAGGGTGTATCGATACCCTCTTAACTCTCTGTAATCTTGGGGAATTGTGGAGTGCATAGCGTATCGATACGGTGTCCAAGCGTATCGATACGGTTCGACCTAGTTGACCAAATAGTGTTGACCGAGATGGGTGTATCGATACGCTCAATGGCTGTATCGATACGGTCTTCTTATGTTGACCATAGGGTGTTGACTTTGGTCAAGGCGTATCGATACGCTCTGAAGGCGTATCGATACGCTCTGCATAAAAGGGTTAAATGGGTTGTTTTAAGGTGCTGTTTTGGTTGGTCGTTGCTACGGTGTTTGTGTTTCCGCTGTCATGTTTCACATAGGACTTAATAAGATATCTAAAAAAAAAAATAGGGTTGCTAACCGAGGGGGAATCTTAACGGGTTTCGCTTCGGTTTTTCCCGTGTGGCCCACTCGGACCGGTCATCCGGCCAGACCGGGACGAGGGGGTTACATTTAAGCAGAATTTGTGTCTTGTTTGCTTTCCCTTTTCGAATTGTTCTTTGAGATATTGGTGTTTCAGATAGTAATGGAAGCCCTGCGATTCTCGTCTGCACCAACTGTAATGGATTTAGATTGTAAAATTTATTTATTTGTGGTGTATATAATACTGATTTGCTTCACTAAAAATACAAGTTATGTAATATATGGGATGGGATGGGATATACCTGCATCGTGTAAAATTTATTTTGTTTTACACTAATCTATGGTCATTTGATGAGTTCTAAATGAGCCTTTCAATGGACCCGTTGAAATTTTAACTGAGTAAAAATTACAGAAATTGAAGTTTTGTAAAATAATTGTGTTAAAAAGCTCCTAATCAATTAGACGAACAGTTCTAAATGGGCCTTTCAATGGACATGTTGGAATTTTAACTGAGTAAAAAGTACAGAGTGAAATGGATGGATGAGATTAACAGTAGAAAATGTGAAGATTATCACTTTGAAAAACGATAAGAAAATAATCTTAGACATTTATTATCGTCATCCAATGGTCCAAAAAGGTGTTTCATATAAGTGGATTCTAATTATATATATATATATATATATATATATATATATATATATATATATATATATATATATATATATATATATATATATATATATCAATTGCATTCAGTTATTTTTATCTCATCGATGAAAGTTTTATATATAATGATACCTCACATGATATTGTCATGTCTTACTGGGAGCAGAAGATATTAATCTCACATTAAAAGGGAACTGAAAGATTCTGAATAAGAAAAAGACTTAACCATTAAAAAGGTGTTCAATCTATACTTTCTTTTTTTTAATTTAGTGCCTAACGTTTTTTTTCGGACTACTTTAGTGCTTAACGTTTTCGTCCGTAGTTCAAATCAGATTTTTTCGTTAATGGCCGTTAAATAAATATCATCATCTAATTATAGCATGACATGTGGTCTAGTTTTTTATTTATTTAATTTCTGATTTTCTTTAAAAAAAAATTAATTTCTTTCAATCAAACTTTCAAATCACATCTCCCTCACTGCCTGGCATCACCCACACATAGGTGGTTCACCGTTTACCACCCAAGCGTCGCGTACCTCAACGTTCAGCATCCTCAACCATCTAGCCATCGGTCAAAAATCCAATCTGTCTTTTTAATTTCTGACATGTCGGTTTTCGAGGACAAGATAATGGGGGTTTTTAGACGTGGGGGTTTGAAGATAGCACGAGTGGCCAATGGTGGTTGAATCGATGTTGGGAGAGGAGGAATTTTTAGGTTTTGAGTTTTTAGAGAAATTAAAGATTTAGAGTTTTTTATATAATTAGAGATTTTATGATTTTTAAATAAAAATAAAAAAATTAAAAATATATCATGTGTCGTGTTTTTATATGATAACAGAAAATTTTTGACGTTTGTTAGGGAAAACCCTGATTTGAGTTACGGAATGAAATGTTAGGTACCAAAATGACTCGAAAAAATGTTAGATAGTTTATCTCTGCCTTTGTGGCACGTTTATATATGTCTTTGTGGCACGTGTATCACTGTCTTTTGGCACGTTTTTCGTTTTTTTCTCGATCATTTGACCGTTCTTTTTATTTTATGTTTTTCAGGGTTGAATTTGACAACGTCATGACTGATCAAGATAGCGCTTATTTGTAGTCCTTATGATCTTCCCTGCTTTGGACCCTCGGATTGAATTTGAATGCGCAGTTTGCGTTCGTGGATAGTTTCTTACGACTCTCGACTCTGATTTGCAGTTTTCGGTGGTCTTTCAATAGCTTAATCCCCTTTTGTGGTTCGTTTGCCGATACAATCATATTTGTTCGTATCTATTTTTTCGTTCGACTTCTTTGGTTGAGTTTTTAATATTTTCTATGTACGGTCTTGTATGATCTAAATTGTCTAATTTCTTGTGTCAATGTTATTAAAAATGTCCAAATTATATATTTAGTTTACAATAATAGTTGTGAATTCTAATTATTTAAATATTTTTCTCTTTAATAAAACTAATTGTTTCTATTTAAAAAATATATAAAATATAATATCAAAAGTAACTTTTAAGACAAAAGAATAATGGTTCCCTGATAATATCACGTTGTCATAAATGAAAATAAAACTTGAGTCGGTGTCGTATTGTCGTGTTAGCGTATGTGCATTGAGTTGGACAAAAAAAAAACAGTGCATTGCACTCCTATAAAATAATAAAAGGATTTTCTATGAAAATAAAAATAATGAAAAAAATAGGAATTGCAATAATACAAAGCATGTGACCGACTCCACAAACATTAAGAAAGAAGACAAACAAACATCGTTTCAAACACCAGAGGAGGCACCTGGCAACCCCATGCCATTTGAACTCAGCTTTCGGACATTTTAGACAAATAATTAACCCTTCATTAGTTTTGCTGGAAATATTTGTTTATGTTTTTTATTTTATTTTTTATTTCATAGAATATAATCTGATGAACAGAAAATATATTCATTTTAAAAAAACATGTCATTTTTTTAAAAAATAGTAAATCTTTTTTTTAAAAAAATACACGGAGAACTAACTTTTTTTATTGGTAAAATAATATGATTTTATAAAAAAATAAATCGTATCACGTATCTCATTAAAATCTTCTATAATTTTAGATGGATGAGAAGAGTACAACATGATAATGTTAAAGAAAACACACCAATCAGAACATCAACAAACAAACATAGAAAAATCGAAACATCAAACTCGGCAAACATCCGATGATCACAATATAGTCACCAGTAACCAATATAAAGACCATATAGTAGCCAAGAGACACTAAATAGAACCACACCAAACACAGACCAACTCATGTAAAAAATTATGCCAAGCAAATAATAAAACCATGTCCTAACTCACGCAAACCGTAACAACAAAAAGATTGTGCTCAGTAAATTTTACAACACCCTTACGTAAATTGTCGCTATCAACCACAACTTGTTTATGCTCGAAAAAAAGTCGAGAGCCTGAAAATAAAATGTCCTAAAAACAACAAACCAAATCCGCAAACACCTTATTCTTTTGAGACTGAAGGCTAAGTACACTAATTCAAAAAGACTTATGCCCCTAATCTATCAACTAACAACCAAAATTTATCAAGACCAACACAAGCGCAAATTATTCAACACACATTGGACTCCCTACATTTTATAATTTCAATGACTCTAACTCCACTAAACACTTCAACGCCCTTTAAAAATCTATAATAAGAAAGAAAGCACCGATCATTGGACAAATCAAACCAATAATAAAAAAAATCATGGAAAACTAATTGAATAGAATGAAAGATTATAACATATTTTTTTTATTTTAATTATATAATAAAATTTTTTGAACTTCCTCTCTCCAATATTAAACTTCAAAATTATTAAACATACATATTTATATTTTAATCATATGTAATTTGATATTCTTATTTAAATAATAAATTATTATTATTATATTTAATACTATTTATTATTCTAATAAAACTACTATTTTTATAATACAAATATTTTTATAATATATTTTAATATTACTAATTATTTTAAATGGTATTTTTATAATTTTTTTGCAAATAATTTATATTATATTTTAATAATAAATATATAGATTATAACTTTTTATCATTAAATATGATATTATTAAAAGGTGTTGAAAAACAAGCACCAAAAAATCATACAAGTCATGAACCTATTACTATATATTATAACTTATAAATAATTAGTAATGAATGTTTTATAACATAAAAATGCGAGTATTTTTAATAGTATAAAAATATTACTGCAAATAATATCGAATAATAATTATAATAATAATAATAATAATAATAATAATAATAATAATAATAATAATAATAATAATAATAATACCAATTTAACGTTGTCAATAATATTATTTTGCGTATTTAGTATTTCTATAATATTTTAGAATTTTGATTCACTTATTACAATATGAGCTATTAATATTTTAATGATAAAATTTTAAATAATTAACATTTTAAATATATGTTAGTATTCTATTAAAAATATAGAAATAATATTCTAATATTATATTAATATAAATCATAGTGAACACTGAACAATTTTATTTTAATTTTTAATAGTAGTAAAATTTTTAGTATTGATCTAATGTTAAAAAAATTAATATTGGAATAATAATATTAAAGCATTAATAATGTTTTTAATATTCATGTCAATATTATTTCCGGTCAAAGAAGTAAAATTTTCAGAAAATAACCAAATAATGAAAGTAATTTACATTTAATGATATAAACCTCAGAAAATCTTCATATTTTCCGAAAATATTCTTTAATGTGAAACAAACATAACTATATTTCCAGTGAAAATTGATTGTATAAAATGACTGCATTACAATATAGATTAGACGAGTACTATTAAAAAAAATACGAGGTACTTAAGTACATTAATTTATTTTAAAATAAATAATTAAAAAAAATACAATGAGTATTTTTTGAAAAAAGAGTAAAACATGCTAACTTAAAACGAACGACAAAGACAAGCCATGACCAAACAAGCCCCAACCAAAGAACCAATACAAAAAACAAAAGAATACAATGAGTTAATACGAGTCAAATTAATTTAGGGTAAGCTCAACGACAGAACTTGGTGGTGGAGTTTGCAGGCTAGGGGGAGTTTAAACTTTTAAAAACTTTAGAGGTTCAATTTAAAATTTTTGAAAATTTTGAAGGGTTAAATTTAATTTTCATTCAAAAAAGTTGGGTCGAATTATAATTTTTAAAAATTTGAGAGGCTTAACGAGAACTTTTAAAAGTTATAGGAGGGATTTAATTAAAAACGACCACAAATTTTGAAGCTTTATTCGAATTTCTAAAAATTTTATAGGGGACAAATTAAATTTTTTGAAATTGTAAAAGTCTAAACTATAATTTTTAAATTTTAGGAGTTGTGGCCTCATCAGTTCCATTTACTAAAAGTTGGGGTCAACTGTTGTTTTTCTCTTTTTCATCATCGTTATTTTAGTTTTAATTTTTTGATGCCAACGGTGATACTAGTTTTGGGTTGTTTTAAGTATTTTATTGAAGTTTGTTCTGTTTGGTTCTGTGACACAGTTATTATTTTTTAATAGTTTGACGTTCGTATAACGTTCATCACGACGCATGTCTCTGATTAGAAAAGATTGACGGTCTCGAATGGTTAATTCCATTTTGTGTAAGTTTGTCTATGTTTTCAAAACAACGAACGGAGCAGTCTACAAAATTGATTTGTTATCACTACTCCTGCATGACTACTTAAGTATAGGGTTGGGCACGAGTATGGGTTTTGGCCCACCCGCACCCGACCCGAAAATAAATACTCTAAACCCGGCCTAAACATATTCTTTAAAAAAAATCTGATTCGACCTGAAAATAAATATACTAAACCCGACCCTGACCCGACCTATAGATTTTTTTAGGGAGTTAATTGTAAAAAAATAATTTTATGGGATTTAATTGTAAAAAATTATAATTTAAAGGACTAAATTGTAAATAAAGATTCAATTTTAAGGACCTAATTATAATATATATAGGGGTATTATTATAAATATTTTTAAAAATTAGAGAAAATCACACAATTAGTCCATGATCGGGTCGAGTCGGATATTGTCCACCCTAAATTCGACCTGACCCGAACA
Source organism: Hibiscus trionum (assembly GCA_030270665.1). NCBI lineage: Eukaryota > Viridiplantae > Streptophyta > Magnoliopsida > Malvales > Malvaceae > Hibiscus > Hibiscus trionum. The sequence continues at coordinate 215,570 of BSYR01000033.1, read as the reverse complement.
TAATTTTTTATTTAAAAAACTGATCGAATCAGAATGGGTCGGGTCAAAATCCGACCGGGTCAAGTAAAATGTCCATCCCTACTTAAGTAGAGACATAAAAATTTGTTTGCTGAATTTCTATTGTTGATAAGGACGTAACGAATAGAAAATTTTTCTTTTTTTCTTTTCACGCTTTTTAAATTTTCATGTTTTATTTTTCTTCTTTATGTATGAAGTTTCTTGGTGAATATAATCACCAAATTACTTTCTTATTTTAAGATGTGTTTCGTTGTATATATTTTTTTAATGAAATTCGATTTCTTGTTAGAAAACACAATGAGTTCGAAGAAAAAAAGTTCAAAACAGATTCACGAGAATACATGAATTGAATTTTCTTTTACAAAAATCTCAGTTTTAAATATTTTTATTGAACTTTATGATGTTTATTTATAAGTATTTATCAATTTTTTTTTTGGTGTCACAAAAGATATATTTGGAGTGAATTGTTTAGAATTAGATAGGCAGGGAGGCAAGTTGACAAAAACCCTTTGTTTCAACAGAGCAGAGATGGCCGGGGACCTCAGAAGCACATGGATTCAGCGATACTCCAAAATTTTCTGCACTTTTCTGCTGCCTTTATCAACATTATCGTCTGCTTTTCTTACTATACATATCAAAATATTAGATTCCTGCACTTTTCTTACCACCCATTATCACATTATTATTATAATGGGTAAACAAAACTCGATTCGGTTCGGAAAAAAAAATGAAATTTTCAACCAATCTCGATGTGAAAAAGAATTGATTCGTCTTGGCTCAACTCGAAAAAAATTCAAATAAAGTTTGAATTGTAAGCAGAGATGGGCCTAGATGGGGCTGGTGGGGGTAGTCGCCCCCTAAAAATTTGAAATTCATATATGATTTAGAAATTTTATAAAAAAAAATTAGAAATTTGCTATGTATTTTCTATTAAACATCTATTTTCGCCCCCCAAATCTTATAAGTACGCCCTCTCCTCAACATAAAATTCTGCCCCGTCCATGGTTATAAAATAGAAACTTGAATAACTCAAAATATTTAGTTATTAGTAAATTGGTTTTAAAGTTCTAGTTGAGTTCCTCAATTCTGCTTGAGATATATATACCACATATGAAAGGCGTTAAAATTGGAATCAATATGTATATGATTATATAAATAATTACAATTAAATTTATACAGAAACTCGAAAATTTGACTCGAAATTCATAAATTCGACTCGAATGAAAAAATTCAAATAAAATTTAATTCGTAAAATAGGACTTGTAAACTGGAATAATTAAAAAAAATTATTTGGTTCAATCTCACGTTTACCCTTAATTATGACGACTTGTCTATGGATTTTCTATCTTCTTCTCGGTAAATAAACGAAAAATATATATTTAATTTAAATAAGAAATAATTGAGAATTAGGAGATTTTATATAAAATAAAACGTAACAAAACTTATTTAACAATAGAAATTAAAAATTAATTGATTTGAATATAGAATCACATATAATTAAGATAACTTCACTCGTATTTAAATTTTATAGATGACATTTTTGTAAAAATATCTATATATCTCAAATTTAAATTATAAAATAGACATAAAAAATATCGAACATGTGAAGCGAAGCACGGCAGAAGATGAGGATCCAAGGTAGCTTTTACTTTTAGATAGCATTATTCTTCTGATCAGCATCCCTTCTGATTTCCCAATTGATAATGTTCAAATATTTTTAAAGTAAAGGGGAGTTTGATGGGGTTTGTCTTATTGTTGGTAACATGCTCAATGCCTTTTTAGGGACTAAATTGGTTAACATTCAGAATATTTGGCATAAAAAGTTGGGTATCTTTTCTAGTATTCTCTTGAGTGGAATCCGATGTAAACCAAGCCTTTCATTTATATCATATTATATTATATTAAAAAATCATACAATTAATGTCCATGGTTGATTTTTATAAAAAAAAAAACAAACTATAAAATTATGGTTTAATTTTCACAATTAATGTCCATGTAAACTATACAATTCATTTATATCTTATACACTGACGGTGGAAACTAAAAATTTTCACAAGCGCTTTAATTTTAAGGTTTAAGGGGTAAGGTTTAGAGGTTTAAGCGAAGGGATTTAAATTTTAAGGTTTAAGGTTTAGATGTTATGGTTTAGTTTTTAGGATAATATGGTGAGAATTTAGGTTTTAAGCTATAAACCTTAAATTATAACTTTAAACTGTAAATTTCAACCACTGTCTCTAAACTCAAAATCCATACACCTAAACTCTTAAACCATACACCTTAAACTAAGTCTATAAACCCTAAAAGTAAAGTGTTTGTGGAAACTTTTAGTTTCCACCGCCAATGTATTAAATAATTACCTATATATATATATTAACAACTTCTATTGAATTGGTATAACCTAATTGGCCAAAAGTTATATATAGGCACATAGGTATACAATTCAGTACATAAGATACAAACCACTACAAACTATATATATATATATATATATGAAATTAGTGAGTAGCTCCAGTGAAAAAGTAGATGTTGATTATTTTATGAGACTCAAATTTAAATATCAGTGTGTAAAATATGTACTATGTTAAAATATTAAGAAAAAGTATAAACAGATACTTACACCAGTATATTCCCATATCTTAGAACATTTTATGGACAACATTATACAGCTTGACTAACAATATATTTTATTTTTCAGAAATTATAATTTTAAAATTGACACAATATAATATTATTGTCCTGATTTTATTTACAATAGAAATACATCCGGACAGTACCTGGGTGTTATAATGAAAAATTTTGCTCAAAATATCAATAATGCTTCATACCAGACTAAGAAGATTAAGCCATTGAAGTCCTTTGAGAACCGACTCTCGCAACTCAATTTATTTTACTCATAATATCAAATTTTAAAATTCTGAATTTACTTAAAACCTTAATATTTTATTTCACTAAACTAGTTAATCATTCGTTTGAGGTGAAATGGGAAAAAAACTCAACTTTAGTTTTATCTGAAAATTTATTTTCTTGATTTGCCAAACTGAAGAATATGATAACATTGAAGTTGGAAAAGAAAAACATATTTAGAATGCATTAATTTGTACACAAAAGTGGTCCGAATAAATCCAACAAACTAAAATACAGAATAATAGTCATCGCCCTAAAAATTAATAATAATTCCATAAAACCAACACTACAAACTAAAATTAGTTTCTGTTTTCGGATCTTCAACCACTCCATTCTTCCAATCCCTTTCTGCTTGCTCTATTTCGGCCTTCACTTCAGTATCCCGTTGGAAACTCGCAATTTCCATACTCTGAAAAAAAAATTAAAATTCAAAATCATAAAATTCTATAAATTATTTCAACAAAAAAATAATATGGAAATTTTCTAAATAACATAAAAATTAAGTGCCCTGATTTTACGGGTTTTTATTAGTTAAAAACTAAAGTTAATTATTGTGTCATAGGCCCAACTTTAGCAGGACAACAAAAATAGCAGCTGTACCATTAATGTTTTGTTTAACACGGTAAACCTAGTGGGGCCCGCAATAGGTACCCAATAGGTAAACACCACGTCAGCATTTGAAAGATTCCAAATTCACTTTCACCACAAATCACGTGGAGTTTTTTGACCTGGCGTGCAGTACTGCAGTACGCACTCATGGGAGTTTGGGGACCACTCGCGGCCCCTCTTCACGTGCACGTTAGCACCTCCACTTTACATCTCACTAACAAGGACCTTACAACAGTGTTTCATGCGCCGAATTAAATTAAATAAGTAATGGTTTAAAGAAGGGGAGAGTGATAAAATACGCACTAGGGGGTTGCGTGACCACGTAGGCTGCCCCGCCAAAATAGCAAGTTCCCATCTTCCGTCCGTTCTTTTGGTAATAGCTGTTGAACGCGAACGAAGCGTGGGCCTCTATTGTGTTGGGATTGTAACACGTGGCACCTGGTTGGATCGGATGGCAATCTGCACCTCCTTCGCCGCACGCGAAATCTAGAGCTGCCTGAAGCTTCTCTTTTCCGGCTTCACCACTCGCAACGCACCACGTGCTCCCCGTCGTACTCTTCGACACTCCCCCTGTCCCTCCGTTGGCCGGAGAACCTGCCGCCGGTGATCGCCTGTCGTGGTAATTCTTCAAACCTTCTACAGTAAAAGGGATGTCGTAAACTTTATCCTCGTTCGGGTAAAAAAGCCCGTAGTTCCTTTCCGATGTAGGCCCGAACTTGTTGTTTTCGTTGAAAAGGGCAAACAGATAAACGGTGAGATCCGCTTTGGGTCTCAGAGGGGTCCCACCGCCGGTCAGGATCCGACGGATCAGGTTCCCATTATAAGCGGCGGCGTTTTGGATACTAGCACCGTTCTCATTCTCGTCCCCCTTTGAGGGCCAACCCGTTTCCGTCACAACCAATCGAATGTCATCGTATTTCAAAGCAGACATTGCCGCGAAAACGGCGTCGATTTGAGCATCGAACAGACTGAAATACCTCAACCCGTTACCCGCATCCACCACACCCGGGTTCTCTCTAAACAAAGCGTAGTCCAACGAGATGACGTCCGTGTTGGACTCATAAGCGAAGAAAGGGTAAGCATTGACCATGAGAAAAGACCCTGTTTGGCGAAGGAAATCCAACATGGGCTTGAAAACGGGTTCGATGAGTTCGGGTCGGAAAGATCCGGCTGAAGACGGGTAAGAGTTTTGTAGGGCGGAAAGAGCAATCGGGGAAGAAACTTTAATTTCCGAGTGAAGGTTGAACTTAACTAAAGCTTCGTGGATATTCTTCATGGCGGGAACGAGGAACTTGGTGGTATTGTGGGTGTCGACGAAGACTTCATTGCCGACGGCAATGGCTTCTATTTCAGTGTGAGGGTAGTAAGCGGCAACGTTTTGCTGGACCCAAGTTTTAGCAAAGGAGGTGCTTTTGGCGGCGGCGAAGAGTTGCTGGTTTGGGAGGTCAACGGTGACTTTGATTCCGGATCCGGACAATGCATGGAGAACAGCCGGGTCGGTGTCGTAGACTTTGACACGGTTGAGACCTTGGGATTTGAGTAGTTCCACCACTCTGGTTGCCGGCGGGAGGTTGTTGGCGACTCTTCCATAGTTAACTCCGATAGAACCACAATCTGCAAAACGGAAAACTGAAGAGAGAAACAGGGAAACAAGAAAAATGAGAGGAAATGTGGAAATGTGGGTTACCTGCAATGTTGAAGAGAGCAGAAATGAGTAGCAGAGAGAAAGAAAGGAGAGAGGGCGCCATTGTTCTGCTGAAAGTTTGTTTGTTTAGCAGAACAGAAAATAGATGGGGGAGGAGGAGTGAGAGTTTAGGGTTTTGATATAGAAAACTAAACTAAAGAGTGGGTGGGGGAGGGAGTAGATTTAGGAGATCGAGATGGTGGAGTGGGACCCGTGTGTCAGAAGTAATTGACAATTACCTGAGAGTGGGTGACTCTGGCCGGCATACTCTGCACGGTCCACGATCTCCCCCACTTCGGTCTTCGGTAATCTATATTTAGCTATTGGTGTCGGGAATTTTATATTATTGCAAGGTTTAACATTTAAATATGTGCTCAAATTATAATAAAAATTTAAAATTAAATAAAATTAATTAAAAAAATAAAAAATTATCATGAAAATTTTAATATTTTCAAAATAGTCCCTAAATTCTTAAACCTCCAAATCATACCGCTCACGCCGACGGCGGCCACTTTGCTGGCTATAGAATGAAGCATCATCCTCTCGCCAAACAACCCACACGTTGTTCGTCGCCTCTCTTGTCTCCGTTGTCGCGAATTGTTCGAAAGAACCATTCGACAATTTCGTCGATTCGCACGGCGTCGGTTGATTTCCGGCGATGGGGTGGTGAGAGAAATGGTCGTGATGGTCCGACAATTGATTTGGTGGGTAGTGGTGTGGCAATCGGCGGTGAAATCTGCCCAAATCGAGATTTAGATTTTGGGGTTATGGATTTTTGAATTTGGGGTTGTTTTGTAAAATCTGAAAATTTTAGAGATTTTTCTAAGATTAGTTAATTTTATTTATTTTTAATATAAATTTTAAAATTTTCTGAATGTGACAATGTCGTTTAACAGAAAAATTAACGGTGAACTTTAAATGGGTCACAAAAAATAAAATTTTAGGTCTCAATTTGACCAAAAAACAATTTGAGCACTTAATTGAAAAAAAAAAACATAGTTTAAGTAACTATTTGACGATTAAGCCTTATCGCAAACCAGAGCTTGAATTTTGTTTTAATTTAAGCTTAAACAATTTAAATATAAGCTAGTTCAATTTGATTATCGAATTATAAATTTCACTCCTTTTACATATTGAAATTTTTTTCAAAATTTTTAACTTCGATCTCTTATAATTTAAAATTTATTATTGATAAAAATATAAATATATATATATATATAAACATTCAATCAAGTAATTTTTAAATATATTTTTAATATATTTTAATTAATTAAAGTACTTAAATAAACTATAGTCAAAGATGTGACCGTTTTAATGGGACGGAGGAAATATCATTTATTTATTTTATATTGTTTTAAAAATTACTAATTATCAGTATATCTAAGTATATTGATTATTTAAAAAGTTCACACGTCATTATAAGTGTACCATTAACATCTATTCACGTTATTTATTTTAATGATATGTTATTTTTTAACTCTTTGACAATAAATACTTTGTCAATGTTAATTTTTTTAATAGTTTTAAAATAATATATTCATAATTTTTTTAACTATTTGACAATACATACTTTGCAAACAAAAGTAATTTGAACTCGGGTTTTCTAAAATAAACATCATCCGTCTTTTTACTTGGACCACTTGTAAAATTTAATTTAATTGAATCTTAAACTAAAGTTCAGTGTTAAAATATTATTGACTACTGCTTAAAATAATATCAATTTTTAGTTTAATGATATAATCGATGCTTAAAATCTTATCTAACAAATGTTTGTGCTATTTTTTATTTTACTTGTTATATATATTTATAAGTTTGTATTTTATTTTTTATCCTACAGTTTGTATTTTATTCAGTATTGGTTAATGTTACATTTTTATTATTTTTTTATACAACATTCTCGTAGTTCGAGGAATTTCAGATGTTTGAAGTTGAAAAACATCCCACGTGCCCCTCAACTTGCTCGACCGTCTTTTATGTACTCTTTGATCTCAGCGCTACGATTCTTCTGCTACTCACCTTCATCACCGCTGTGCATCATCTCTTGTCCATCTCGTCCACGTTTCCTAATGAATATAAATATTTAAAAATTACTAAATAAAATTAGTTTATAATTAAAATATAAATAATAAATAACACTCTTGTTTAAAGTAATATTAAAGTTTCGGAACTACAATCAACGGTGTTCGTCCAAGTGGTAAACAGTTCGTATTACTTAAACATGTATTGTCTTGAGTTTAAAATTTCATATTTGTAGAAAATTTCAATCGAAGAACTTATCAATCAAAATTAAATGTGCGCAAATAAATCTAAATTGATCATAACAATTGGCAAAGCCTTGAGAAACCAAATTTTTTAACCAAAAATGCTATATGTGCAATAATAACTAAATAATGGTGCTTTTTCTGTTTTGTAGTGAAACCGCATCTAAAATCCGTGAACTAAATTAAGGTTGAAGTTCCATGGAATTTAATAAAATAAAACCAGCCTCACCCCCCCCCCCCCCCAAAAAAAAAAAACAGCCTTTGTAGGTTTTTTATATAAATAATAAAATAACAAATTATGTACGAAACTAGTAGCTAATAAAAGTATAGCAGAATGTGTCACGTACATTAAATGTATGTTATATGATAATTTGAATCAGGCCACCATTGACTTCATCGGACTCTATCTACCGAAAGTTCTATTATTTGGTCGTAAAAGATCGACGAATGAATCGTCAATTTTAACGTCGACGAACAACCAATAGTAAAGAAAAAAGAAGTCGAATGAGTTCCGGTCGATGACTAGAGGGTGGGGAATGTCGAACGGATAGGTACCCAACACTTAGGCGGTGAACGGTAAACTACCGACATGTGGAGATGTCGGACGATGAGAGAGAAGTGATTTAGGGGTTTGATCGAAAAGAATATAAAATTTAGGGTTTTTTAAAGATATTCAAATTTCTAAAGAAAATTTAGAAATAAAAAATAAAAAAATGGTCACATGTCATGTTTTGATTAGTTAACGAAATTTTTTTAACGGCTATTTACGAAAAAACTTTAAATTAATTACGAAATAAAACGTTAGGTATCTATTTGATCCAAAAAATAATTTAGAGACCTAACTAAAAAAAGACATAATTTAAGTATTTATTTAACGGTTAAGTCAAAATTTTGGTATTCATTTATAGTTTTAAATATTTGACATCATTTTGTAGTTCTCAGATATAAAAATTCATTTTTCCAAAATATACCCTTAGTTATAAAGATTTGCTACGGGCAATTACTTTGAAATTTTTAAAATTGTCATTTTGGTTCCTATAACTTTGTTTTACTTTTAATTTGGTCATTACCGCGTCAAAACAATCCACAGATTCACAATATGATTTCCCCCCCTCAAACCTCTGAAAGACATGACTAGATCAGGTGATCAGCCGTTCCTAGAATATGCATGTTATGTATGACGAAGACATAAATGACATAACACGTTATTTTTACATGGAACAAATATGTCACTTCAATAACTAATCGTTAATAAGTGTTATTTTAATAATTAATTTTAAAAATCAAAACATACGATAAATGAACCTGTGCTTTTGTTTTATGTGATAAAATATAGTCTTAAATATACATTTGGTACTTGAACTATACATCTTCTCCCAAGTTGGTATTTAAGAAAATTTTACTCCTAAATTGGTACTAGAATTAAGCATATTCTCTCAAATTAGTACTTAAAGAATTTTTACTCCCAAGTTGGTACTTGAATTAGGCACTTTCTCTCAAGTTGATACCAAACTTATACATTCTATCAATTTGGTCTTAATTCAAAATAATTCAATAAATTTAACCCTTTATATTTAAAAATCTTATCAATTTACTCTTTGTTATGTTCTTAAATTGTTTGTTTTCTCCTGTAAATGTTTATAACACTTTCCTAGTATAAAAATTTTAACAGTAACTTGATGTTATTTTATGGTAGAATGCAGCTATCTCATTGTTGTTTTGATCTGTTAGGCTTGTTTAATTTGAAAGTATCATAAAAATGACTAAATTGATGGTATTTTTAAATACACATGCTAAAATTTATTGAATTATTTTGAATTAGGACCAAATTGATAGAATGTATAAGTTTTGGGACTAAATATGTTAATAAAAGTATTAGAATGGTTGGTGGAAATAAAGTTTGGGCATCAAAATGGGAGGAAAATTCTTTAGGTGTCAACTTGGGAGAAATGTTTAGTTCAAGTTATAACACCCCTCACCCCGGATTAGGGGCAAGGAGCGTTATATTAACTTATAACATATTCGGATTAGGCAGCGGAAGGGGATTAACTATTTTCGTGTAACATTTTTTTTCTCTTCGAATACAATTATACAAATTACACTAATTGTATTCCCTCAATTTCGAATAACACATATAAGATCCCTTATACATTTAGATCAATAGCATAGTGAGCTCATAAATTTTTGAACCAATTAGGGTATCACTTACATAGTCTAATTCAATTATAACAATCAATCTATGATTCGTTTAATACACAATTTAATTAAGATCTATTTTAAAGTCCTAATTCCATTCGAATGCCATTTAATCAATTCAATTCGGTTTACAATTACCAATTTCTAGTTTCCATAACTTAAACCATTCGATTGTACCATAACCCTTTTTAACTCAATTTTCATGATAGTCTATAAATACAATACAATTTATAGAGCTAACCGATTCATACCACATTAATATAATCATATCCGAAACATCCATAGAGTTTTGGTTTCCCTTTTTACAAAATATACCCGGGGTACTATAACGGCTAAACCTATAGGTTGCCTATACAAAAAGAGATTTCAACAAAAAGAATCAAGCCCCAAACATATACTTGGGCGATCTATACCCCAAATTTACCCCTTAAATACATACTAAAATGAAGGGAAACGTCTTATAAAAATTCATACATAACTAAAGTAGTAATTCATAAACATCACCATTAAATCGAACTGAACTAACATGGAGAACGCTAGGCCACCCAACATGAGCACGACAAAGATAGGGAAAGACATACTTAATCTTCGTATGAGGAGAATACGGGTGGAAGATCAACAAGCTAGAACCTAAAATTTTTGGGAAGGAAGGAAGGGTTCGAGTGGTAAGTACTTCTCGTACTTAGTGAGGAAACCTTAATCTAATCGATTTCCATTTAATTATTTATGATCATACATTGTGTTCCACTTTGCACATTAATCCATTCGAATGGTTCAAGAAATAAAGCAATTACACAATTAATTGATACATACTAGCAATCATTCGAACATGTGCATAGCAAAGCATGTATTTCCATTCAAATACAAGCAATTTCATACCGATCATATCATTGATATTTCATACAAGTCATGAATCCAAAGTCAATCTTTCAAATTTTCAATTGTCATAATCGAATTGCATAGCATAATCAAGAACGATAATTCATGTTATCTTTAACACCATAATCGAACATTTCAAATCCATTAATTTCATAAATTCAATTAAAGTAATTACATTTAACAAGCAGCAGCAAACTGTAGCAGATAATTAATTAATTTCATAATTCAAATTTAACTTGCTGCCATCTAATTCAAAGAATTACACCCAATCAAAAGTTCAATTTCGGATTTCATTACTTTAATTTTCTTATTAACTCAATTAGCAACGCCTTGGATAGTAAAGTAAGCTAGGTAATCAAGTCACATGTAACTGAATTGTGAATCAAAATTCACGATGTAATAGGTACCACGTACCAAAATCGTATCAACGTATAACATATCATAATGTCCGCAGACATTAAGCAAGAAGGTACACTTACGTACCACAATATCGAGTACACTAACGTACCGATTTTCTTATCGAGCTCAAACTCTAGGCTAGCCGTACTACCTGGACAGACTATACACACCAAGGGCTTTGCTTATTGACATTTAATTTCAATCGTATAATTATTCAAAAAAAATTAAAATTTACTTCTCAATCTTTTCGATTGTAATCATGAATTTTCACTTCCAAATGTCTCATGATATCACATATAACATATAATAAAATTCAATTCAATATACACATCATCAAATCAGCATGGGTAAAGTACACAGACGGTCACTGAACTTTAGTAAAAAAAACAAAATGGTAACCAAACTTTAAAAAATCACAAAATGGCAATTAAACTTTATGTTTTGTAACAAAATGGTAACTAGACGTTAACTGCCGTTAAATGACTATTATAAAATTTGGTATAATAACACATTTAGTCCTTCATATTTATACATTCAATCAATTTAACCCTAATTCGAACCAATTCACTAAATTTAGCCCTCGTAATTTATGCATTCTTTCAATTTGGTCCTTAAAACAAAATTTCAAAATATGGTAACATGATAAATAATTACAATTAAATTTTTATAGGAACTCAAAAACTCGACTCGACTCGAATCGAAAAAATTTCAAATAAAGTTTGAGTTGTAAAATATGACGCGTCAACTCGAATAACTCGAAAATTTTTGACTCGACTTGATCGAATACTCATCTCTTTCTTAAGATATGACGCGTCAACTCGAAATATTCGAATATTTTAAATCATTTTTCTTTTAAATCGAATATTTTTTAAAATAGAATATTTAATATTTTCATATTTAAATCACATCAATTATTTAATAACAACTTTAAATATTCAAATTAAAAGAAAAAAATGATTTAAAATATTCGAATATTTAATTAATTTTTTATAGGAACTCGAAAACTCGACTCGAATCGAAAAAATTTCAAATAAAGTTTGAGTTGTAAAATATGACGCGTAAACTCGAATAAATCGAATTTTTTACTCGACTCGATCGAACGCTCACCTCTATTTTAAGATATGACGCGTCAACTCGAATAACTCAAAATATTTGAATATTTTAAATCATTTTTTCTTTTAAATCAAATATTTTTTAAAATAGAATATTTAATATTTTCATATTTAAATCACATCGAATATTTAATAACTACTTTAAATATTTGATTTAATTTAAAAATATTCGATTTAAAAGAAAAAAAATGATTTAAAATATTTGAATATTTAATTAAATTTTATAGAAACTCAAAAACTCGACTCGACTAAAAAAAATTCAAATAAAGTTTGAGTTGTAAAATATGACGCGTCAACTCGAATAACTCGAAATGTTTTTACTCGACTCGATCGAACGCTCGCATCTATCTTAAGATATGACGCGTCAACTCGAATAACTCGAAATATTCGAATATTTTAAATCATTTTTTCTTTTAAATCACATCGGATATTTAATAACTACTTAAAATATTTGATTTAATTTAAAAATATTCGATTTACAAGAAAAATATTGATTTAAAATATTCGAATATTTAATAAATATTTAAAGTAATTATTAAATATTCGAATAATTAAAAGAAAAAATATTTAAAGTAGTTATTAAATATTCGAATATTTTAAATCATTTTTTTCTTTTAAATCGAATATTTTTAAATTAAATTGAATATTTAAAGTAGTTATTAAATATTCGAATATTTTAAATCATTTTTCTTTTAAATCGAATATTTTTAAATTAAATTGAATATTTAAAGTAGTTATTAAATATTCGATGTGATTTAAATATGAAAATATTAAATATTCTATTTCAAAAAATATTCGATTTAAAAAGAAAAAATGATTTAAAATATTCGAATATTTCGAGTTATTCGAGTTGACGCATCATATCTTAAGATAGAGATGAGCGTTTGATCGAGCCGATTCAAAAAATTCCGAGTTATTCGAGTTGACGCGTCATATTTTACAACTCAAACTTTATTTGAAATTTTTTTGATTCGAATCGAGTCGAGTTTTCAAGTTCCTTTAAAAATTTAATTGTAATTATTTATCATGTTACCATACTTTGGAATTTTGCTTTAAGGACCAAATTGAAAGAATGCGTAAATAACGAGGGCTAAATTTAGTTATTGGTTCGAATTAGGGTTAAATTGATTGAATGTATAAATATGAAGGACTAAATGTGTTATTATACCAAAATTTATAACAGTCACTTAACGGCAGTTAACGTCTAGTTACCATTTTGTTACAAAACATAAAGTTTAATTGCCATTTTGTGATTTTTGAAAGTTTGGTTACCATTTTGTTTTTTTTTTACCAAAGTTCAGTGACCGTCTGTGTACTTTACCCAATCAGCATATATATATCATCCAATTTCATATCACATAATTCAAATCCACATATCATAGCTAAATTTCCAATCGGACTTATCAAACATATATATGGTATCAACCAATTTAATCGAACATTAATCATTCGATCATCATCTCAACAATGCTCAAAATCAGCAATTCAATAATCTAAAACAGTCCAATAATCCTCAATTTCAATTCGAAATCAGCATAACAAACATCACTTCACAATTCAAGTATATAAATCACCAAAAATCACATATCACATGCATCTTATCCAATTTCTTTTATTCATTCTTCCCGAATTTAAATCAAATAATTATTTAGTCCAATTGTATGCTTAACGTAATTAAAAATCAATCTAAGGCAGTTGGGACTCTAATCCCAACTCTAAGGTCGTTTCACTCACAGTTCGCCGAGCTAGTTCTGTATCCGAATGCCTTTTGCTCGATCCGCAACTGTCCCCGGTACAATCTCTTCCTCGACTCTTTCACTTCTAGGATCTAAGGCATTTAATCCAAACAATAGTAAATTTTTAGAATTTTTTTTTCATAATTTTAAGGCTGAATTTTATCTCTTGTTCAAATCAGTCTCTATACTAATATGGTTCGACAAGGCTAATTCTCATTTTTTACTAATTTCTTTAATTAAGTGCTTAAATCTTCAAATTGGTTACTAAATTATGTGGATTACACTTTCCACATATTGTTAATCAATTTACCACCATTCCATTTTATCCAATTTTACAAATTTAATAAGTCACATGTTCTTAAATTTCCTTGTAACCCCCTCGTTCCGGTCTGGCCGGATGACCGGTCCGAGTGGGCCACACGGGGAAAACCGAAGTGAAACCCGTTAAGGTTCCCCCTCGGTTAACAACCCTATTTTTTTCTTTAATTTAATCTTTTCTAAAGGCTCATTTAAGTCCTATGTGATCAAACAGCGGAATAAAATACATGAGATAAACATTTGAACCCAAAACAACATTTAAACAGTCTAGTTTTAATCCTTTAAATAGGCCGTTTCGAAACACCCTTGAGGCGTATCGAAACGCCTTGACCAAGTCAACTGCCCCAGAGCCCATATAAGGGGGCCGTATCGCAACGGTGGTCAACCGTTCCGAAACGCCCTCAACGGTCAACTTCTCGTGGTCAACGAGATTTTGACCGTTTCGAAACCCTCAGACCCGTTTCGAAACGCCTTCATCTCGTCAATTTCTCAGAATTCCAGTAGCCAAAACGTTCCTAAACGCGTATCAGAACAGGGGTTTCCAGAGGCCAAACCGTATCGAAACGCGTTCCGATACGGGGTTCCTGAAGCCTACCCGTTCCGAAACGACCTAGTCCGTTTCGAAACGCGGGCTGCCTGCAACCTTTTAAAATCAGACTTGGGCGAATTTTAACAAGTCTAAAGGTCTCATAGGACTCCTAAAACCACACAACACAACCAAACAAAGTCTTGAGGCATGCAACTCATGTCAATCATACTCAAACACACTCAAGGCATAAATATAAACAATCATACGTACATGGCAAATTACACATAAGTAGCCTTTCATACAAGTCATGCTTGATGACTTTAAAAACCAATAGGCACCATATATCATCGAATAAGTTTACATGCTATCAAAACAATCTTAAGCATCCATAGGGCATTCATCATACTAGCATTTGGCATGATAAGACCTCCATTCACAAGATCATTCTAGGCATGAAAGATAGCATGCTTAAGCAAACATTCATAAGCACATCCACAAAAGGCACAAGACCAACATATACATAAGCATTCGAGGTACACAACATAATCAAGGTTTACAATCCAAACGAAGCATCCAAAGGCCAAACTAACATCAACATACAACAAACATTCGCATCAACAACACCTATCCCATTGCTTGACTATTACAATCTACAAATTAAAGTTCATACTTGAGCTAACCAAAAGCATCACTTGGTGACCTTTCCTTGCCTTTGCCACCCACAAGCTATTGATCTGCATTGTCGAACAAAAAGGAGCGTAAGCATAAAAGCTTAGTGAGGGTAAGCTCGTAAAACAAACCTTCGACAATGCAGGGTCCAAGCACGAGCTACAACCAAGATAAAATGCATGATCTTACCTCCGATCCATGCGAGCCATAAATATAGATGATACATGAACATATATTCAATATCATGTCATGCTCAACATGTTTGAATCCACAACATATGAAATCACATATATTAAACCATGTTAGCAACACATCCCAAATCACATTGGCTCACAATTAACCACATATTGGCAACATAAACTACAATCCGTATTGGCACCTAGCTATGACTCGAATACGCGGATAACCGTTGGAACTCACATCCAACAACACAACCATTACCTGACGGTGGGATTCCACTCATCACCATTCACGCGGAGGGGATTCCACTCATCCTCACGCCTCATTTCACGCGGAGGGGATTCCACTCATCCTCACGCCCGTCGATGGGATTCCACTCATCACCGACTAATATATATAAAAGAAGATTTTCGGGCGAACCCGTACTCCATCTTGATGACTACCATCATCAAGACCACGCGCGCATTTCGACTCACGTGTGCACACTAAACATCCTAATGATCGATAATTTGTACCCAAGTATACTAGTGCCAATACTACACATTCCATTGATCTATCACAATATCAATCCATAACAACTTCCGTGCTTAGCACGTACTCACCGTGACTCACCGTCATGCACAAACCACATTTCCATGCCTAGCATGTACTCACCATGATCCTCGGATCATACATTCACCTCATAACATCATTACACATGTCGACACTACATGCATCTCAATAACACAAACATCACATCATATTTCATACATATGTAGATCTCTATCACATTTATCATCAACATGCATGTAACAATGCATTAAGCCATGCCTCCACATACATGTATAACAACATAAGCATAAACACCATAAGCATGATTAAACATGAGGCATAATTCAACACTTTAAAGATCAACCAAGGTCTCTAACTAAAGTTTGGGATTAGGCTACCACCCTAATCCCAACTCTATGTGGGTCTACCAATCCCAACCTAGTTCACATGCTTGAACCAACACTTGAAAACCATTTAAAAATATTTAACCACTCAATTAAGCTTCCAAGCTCCAAGCCAAGCAAGCAACCTCCCTCAATTTTCCGGATTTCTTCCCGAGGCTTCTCCAACACAAATTCCCGCTTCTAAACAACCTCAAACACATTTCAAACAATTCCAAATTAGCCCAACATCAAAAGACCAACCCGGAACACAATTCAAATTCAATTTACAACGTTGCAAGCCATGACCAAACCCCACACTTTGCAATTTCGGCCAGCCCACATACCCCTTCCAAAATCCATGTTTTCAACCTTTTTAGCACCCTCAAATGCTTCCAAAACAGCCCCCAACTATTACCCTAACATCAACCCTCAATTTCCAACACATACCACACCCAAAACTCAACTAAAAACTCTCATAAAACCCCATTTATACCCAAATTCGGGAATCTCAATAAAACACTTTAAAAATCATATATGTTGGACCTTATGGTTCCTAGACAACATATCTAACCATAATAATTCAAGAGCTTTGATAAAGAACCATAAAGTCACTACCTTTAATCTTTTTCCATGAAAAACCCAAATTCCTAAAACATGGATGAAAATGAAAACAAATGGTACTTTTGAGGAGAGGAAGTTAAGAGCAAAATGAAAACGTAATTACCTTTCAAAACCGAGCCAAAATGAGGGAGAAAGGAGATGAAATAGTGAAATGGAGGGGGAGCTTCTTCATTGTCGTTGAAAATGGAAATGGATGAGTGAAGAAGATGACAAAAGGGATATTTTAATAAAAGGGGGAATTTAAACTAGAAGTCCATTTATTTACCCTTTTTGCCATTAATGAGGATAGCCATTTAAATTTTCCAATGCCATGGAATTGGGCTTTAAAACCAAAACATGCCCAACATAATTTAGTTGTTTGAAACCCGGGCCCAAAATAGTATTTTATTATTTTAAATTGTAAAACCGAAACCCGAACCATTATTTAAATATTATTTTCTTCCGGTCCCCAAACCTGGGTGTTACAACTCTCCCCCACTTAAGGAAATTCCGTCCCCGAAATTTATCGGACATGAAGAATCACAGAAGTTGTCTCTCCACACTTCCTTCTCACCCCAACATACTAACCAACTCAGTAGACTTACCCCACGACAATAGCTATCTGATGCTAAGATCTCAATTGGTTCCTTCACGGCATGTCAATTTTAAAACTCAACTCAATCTCTTCAACAAACATAGCACGACCCAGATCTGACTCACATTCCTGAATCACAGATACACAGACACATCATAAACTTCTTCCTAACTCTGGTGGTAACCGTGACAAACGAACAACGGAACAAGTCTGACTCACAATCTCATGCAACACTGTATGAATACTTGGATCATAACCTTCTCTAACTGAACATCTGCCTTCAACAGATAACCAGACACTATGGAACCGTCTTCAAAATAATCTAGCAGGAATTTCGGATCTCTATTATCCACTTTCATTACGAATCTTCCACAGATGTAGCAAACTAGAATAAACTGAACTCGGTCTTGACACGCTAGAAGTTTACATACTTACTCTCATACTAAACCACATTATTCACCCACTCAATCTGGAAGTACTCGTCTTCAACCCACAATACGTCTTCATACTACTCAGATGCAATACAAATGAACTACCGTGTGCTTCGGCCAAAACAATACGTCTCAAAACACTATGTCAATCGATACAACTATTCTGTCTCTGAAGTGCAAAACTCTATCATCTCTGAAACTGTATTCTGAAGGTCTTCCTTCTACTCTGCCTCGCACGTGAGGTGCCAAGAACCTGTCGTGCAACTGTTTCTCTTCAAGTATCCGACTCACTGTAAGTTTGACATGAAACTTGGCCACAAAATTACTATCATTTGGTAAGCTGAATTCGGCAAATACAACTCGCAACTCAACTACTAATCTAACAACAAATACAACTCGGAACATTGGTTACTACGTTGACTCTTCGGATGGTACTCAATCTTGATATTACGGTCTTCAAGCAGCTCTAGCAACTCATGCTGTTCAAGTTCCAACCCTTCCTAAGTTGTCTAACAATTCAAGTTCTGATGATAAGTATATACTGCGCATTTCTTACTATACGTGCTTTGTCTCTAAGTCTTCGAAGCAAATACAACTGTAATTAACTCCGTGTCTTGTGTCGGATAATTATTTTCAAGGTCTTTCAATTATCTCAATGAATGAGCCACAATCTTCTGTCTTGCATAAGCACACAACCTAACCATACATGTAACACATCATTATGGTTCACAAATTCTCTTTCTGATATAGACTGGATCAAGGTCGAAGTTCTCTTCAAGGTTCTTTTCAGTTTCTCAAGGGCTCATTGTCTTGCATCTGATCACACAACTGTCACAGTCTTCAATTTTTTCCAACTCACATCTTCTTCTGCCTACTTGGGATTTTCTCTAACACACTCGGCTGAACTACAAGTCCTAGGAGAACATCTTCCTTAACTCGGAGTTCACATTTGCTCAACTTGGTATACAACTGATTCTCAAAAAGGATCTACATCCCTAACTTCAAGCTTGTCATGCTCTTCTTCGGTACTTGAATATACCCACGTATCATCTATGAGAATTACTACAAACTGACTAAGGAACTCAGGAAATTATTCTGCTCAACGTCCCTATAAAAGTAACTAGCACACTAGTCAAGCAAAACAGCATAACTCGGAACTCAAAATGGTCACACCTTGCCTCAAAAGTTGTTTTCAATACTTTAACTTCTCTCACTCCCAACTGGAAACAAACGAATCTCAATTAATCTTCAATTGGACTGAAGCACACACTAACTGATCAACAAATCACTGACACACGGAAACGGATACTAATCATTCACTGTCATTTGTTTCAACTGTCTGAAATCTAAATACATTCTCGTACTGTCACTCTTTCTTCGACACAAATTCCACTGTAGAACTCTAAGATAATGCACTAGGCCTAATGAATCTAAGGTCTAACAAATCTCGAAGTTAATTCTTCATCGTTCTTGATTCTTCCGAAAATCATAAGATACAGAGCAATCAAAATGAGAGCAAACTCGAAGACGGCATCTATAACAAACTCATCTCATTTATCAAGAAACAAACCGGCAATTCTTCCAAACACTTCTAGGAAAAGAAAACACAAACTATTCTAACATTTTACGGTCTAATCTTCATTCGAAGGTCAAATCCTTCACAGATGCTGAGCAAGCCTGTCAACTAAACTAAATTAATCTTTGACCTCTAAATCTGGATCAACATTCAACAAGAAGTGCACCTCCTCCCCTACCACTACAGTCACACATAAATCTTGCAACTTCAAGTCAACTCCTTCTTTGTCTCAACGTATACACTAACTATTTGCTCTTCAAGCCGAGCCTTGTCAAAAGGCACACCGAAACCGTAGGAAGACAATCACTTCACATCTACCAGAAACTAGTAACTCTGAACCACCAACAAACATCTTCTGTACATCTTTCTGACCACTACTATCTCCCAAAAAGGTCTAGTCACATGCGTCCCTACATCTAAGGTCTCAGCAAGGATGTCTAATTTCTCACATGCTCACACAAAAGGAAGTATCCGCGGAAATTGCAACTTAACATGTACACAACTGATAGTCTTTTGTCTTCTTGTTTTCAGACTGATTCTTCAACAAAATCTAACTCTTCTAAACTGTTCCTTGAGCATCTCGTAACCTCAAGATTCAATTCTGATCACACACACAAACAGTCATGCTGGACTTGTTCTACCCCTAGCAAACAATCTGGAGTCAAAGCACGAGACTCCCTTCTCGGCTCAACTTCATCGGAAGTGACTTCACCTCTTCCGCTTGCTGGAAGACAACTCAACGTACACTGACCCAATTACACAAACTAGCTCCCATTCTCGGACACTGACCGGCTGTCTTGCATTAAAATCATATGTTGAACCCCCAACGACCACTAACTAACATTCCTGAGTTTCAGATTGCTTACACGAGACTCTTACCTCGATCTCGCTAAAAGAACTAAGGTGCTCATACCTACCTCTAACACTTCACTGAGCACATTCAAACTTGCATGCTTGCTAACAACATACGGAAGTACGGACTCAGAACCGATCAGAAAAGACAAACCCAAAACTGTACCAAGGGCTTACCTACTATAACATCGATATCACTCTGACTCCCACTCAAAGGCCTCTGCTTCTTTTTACCAACCAATACCAGAATCGGTCCTATCGTCTCTCACCAACAAGAATCAACTCACATACACGCGGACTCGAGCAAACAAATTGTACCTCAACTCCGGTACAACCATGCTCCTCTAACTATAGCAAAGAACTTCCTCCACATTATCCACATTTTTAAAAACCACAACTTCCACTCACCGATTCACGGCCCACACATTGGCCCCAAACTTACGAAAAGCAATAAATCAATCAACAATTTAACATACAAGTTGGGTTAGCAAAGGAAAGGTCCAAGTGGCTCAAGTATGATTCCCTCACTAAAAATCTCTTTTTCCGATGTAATAGAAGCAATGGGACTCTACTCGAATAACAAGCAACATGCTTACATGGCAAGCAAACAACGTGCACATCAATCATAAAACACAACTTACCTCACTTACCTGCCCAAGGTCTCGGTAACCTTAGGCTCTGATACCAACAAATGTAACCCCCTCATCCCGGTCTGGCCAGATGACCGGTCCGAGTGGGCCACACGGGGAAAACCTAAGTGAAACCCGTTAAGGTTCCCCCTCGGTTAACAACCCTATTTTTTTTCTTTAATTTAATCTTTTCTAAAGGCTCATTTAAGTCCTATGTGATCAAACAGCAGAATAAAATACATGAGATAAACATTTGAACCCAAAACAACATTTAAACAGTCTAGTTTTAATCCTTTAACAGGCCGTTTCGAAACACCCTTGAGGCGTATCGAAACGCCTTGACCAAGTCAACTGCCCCAGAGCCCATATAAGGGGGTCGTATCGGAACGGTGGTCAACCGTTCCGAAACGCCCTCAACGGTCAACTTCTCGTGGTCAACGAGATTTTGACCGTTTCGAAACCCTCAGACCCGTTTCGAAACGCCTTCATCTCGTCAATTTCTCAGAATTCCAGTAGCCAAAACGTTCCGAAACGCGTATCGGAACAGGGGTTTCCAGAGGCCAAACCGTATTGAAACGCGTTCCGATACGGGGTCCCTGAAGCCTACCCGTTCCGAAACGACCCAGCCCGTTTCGAAACGCGGGCTGCCTACAACCTTTTAAAATCAGACTTGGGCGAATTTTAACAAGTCTAAAGGTCTCATAGGACTCCTAAAACCACACAACACAACCAAACAAAGTCTAGAGGCATGCAACTCATGTCAATCATACTCAAACACACTCAAGGCATAAATATAAACAATCATACGTACATGGAAAATTACACATTAGTAGCCTTTCATACAAGTCACGCTTGATGACTTTAAAAACCAATAGGCACCATATATCATCGAATAAGTTTACATGCTATTAAAACAATCTTAAGCATCCATAGGGCATTCATCATACTAGCATTTGGCATGATAAGACCTCCATTCACAAGATCATTCTAGGCATGAAAGATAGCATGCTTAAGCAAACATTCATAAGCACATCCACAAAAGGCACAAGACCAACATATACATAAGCATTCGAGGCACACAACATAATCAAGGTTTACAATCCAAACGAAGCATCCAAAGGCCAAACTAACATCAACATACAACAAACATTCGCATCAACAACACCTATCTCATTGCTTGACTATTACAATCTACAAATTAAAGTTCATACTTGAGCTAACCAAAAGCATCACTTGGTGACCTTTCTTTGCCTTTGCCACCCACAAGCTATTGATCTGCATTGTCGAACAAAAAGGAGCGTAAGCATAAAAGCTTAGTGAGGGTAAGCTCGTAAAACAAACCTTCGACAATGCAGGGTCCAAGCACGAGCTACAACCAAGATAAAATGCATGATCTTACCTCCGATCCATGCGAGCCATAAATATAGATGATGCATGAACATATATTCAATATCATGTCATGCTCAACATGTTTGAATCTACAACATATGAAATCACATATATTAAACCATGTTAGCAACACATCCCAAATCACATTGGCTCACAATTAACCACATATTGGTAACATAAACTACAATCCGTATTGGCACCTAGCTATGACTCGAATACGCGGATAACCGTTGGAACTCACATCCAACAACACAACCATTACCTGACGGTGGGATTCCACTCATCACCGTTCACGCGGAGGGGATTCCACTCATCCTCACGCCTCATTTCACGCGGAGGGGATTCCACTCATCCTCACGCCCGTCGATGGGATTCCACTCATCACCGACTAATATATATAAAAGAAGATTTCTGGGCGAACCCGTACTCCATCTTGATGACTACCATCATCAAGACCACGCGCGCATTTCGACTCACGTGTGCACACTAAACATCCTAATGATCGATCATTTGTACCCAAGTATACTAGTGCCAATACTACACATTCCATTGATCTATCACAATATCAATCCATAACAACTTCCGTGCTTAGCACGTACTCACCATGACTCACCGTCATGCACAAACCACATTTCATGCCTAGCATGTACTCACCATGATCCTCGGATCATACATTCACCTCATAACATCATTACACATGTCGACACTACATGCATCTCAATAACACAAACATCACATCATATTTCATACATATGTAGATCTCTATCACATTTATCATCAACATGCATGTAACAATGCATTAAGCCATGCCTCCACATACATGTATAACAACATAAGCATAACCACCATAAGCATGATTAAACATGAGGCATAATTCAACACTTTAAAGATCAACCAAGGTCTCTAACTAAAGTTTGGGATTAGGCTACCACCCTAATCCCAACTCTAGGTGGGTCTACCAATCCCAACCTAGTTCACATGCTTGAACCAACACTTGAAAACCATTTAAAAATATTTAACCACTCACCTAAGCTTCCAAGCTCCAAGCTAAGCAAGCAACCTCCCTCAATTTTCCGGATTTCTTCCCGAGGCTTCTCCAACACAAATTCCCGCTTCTAAACAACCTCAAACACATTTCAAACAATTTCAAATCAGCCCAACATCAAAAGACCAACCCGGAACACAATTCAAATTCAATTTACAACGTTGCAAGCCATGACCAAACCCCACACTTTGCAATTTCGGGCAGCCCACATACCCCTTCCAAAATCCATGTTTTCAACCTTTTTAGCACCCTCAAATGCTTCCAAAACAGCCCCCCAACTATTACCCTAACATCAACCCTCAATTTCCAACACATACCACACCCAAAACTCAACTAAAAACCCTCCTAAAACCCCATTTATACCCAAATTCGGGAATCTCAATAAAACACTTTAAAAATCATATATGTTGGACCTTATGGTTCCTAGACAACATATCTAACCATAATAATTCAAGAGCTTTGATAAAGAACCATAAAGTCACTACCTTTAATCTTTTTCCATGAAAAACCCAAATTCCTAAAACATGGATGAAAATGAAAACAAATGGTACTTTTGAGGAGAGGAAGTTAAGAGCAAAATGAAAAACGTAATTACCTTTCAAAATCGAGCCAAAATGAGGGAGAAAGGAGATGAAATAGTGAAATAGAGGGGGAGCTTCTTCATTGTCGTTGAAAATGGAAATGGATGAATGAAGAAGATGACAAAAGGGATATTTTAATAAAAAGGGGAATTTAAACTAGAAGTCCATTTATTTACCCTTTTTGCCATTAATGAGGATAGCCATTTAAATTTTCCAATGCCATGAAATTGGGCTTTAAAACCAAAACATGCCCAACATAATTTAGTTGTTTGAAACCCGGGCCCAAAATAGTATTTTATTATTTTAAATTGTAAAACCGAAACCCGAACCATTATTTAAATATTATTTTCTTCCGGTCCCCAAACCCGGGTGTTACATTCCTTCTTTTCATTTACACACAGTTCCGACCACCTAACTTAATCCGTTTCTTCTTTCTTGTACACAACTCCAAATCAATTACCGTTTGTTTCTAAATTCAATTAATATGCCCAATTTCATCATATTAAAAATTCAGCTCAAAACTCCCAACAGATTATTTTCTACAAATTTCTAAAGTTTACTGTCTAGCTAAGAGCATTGTTGGACAGTTTTGCATGTTGTTCATTTTAAGCCTCCAGATTTTACTACAATAATCAAAACTCATTTTTATAATTTTTCTACCACTTTAGACATGTCAAAGTAGAACATATCAAAATTTCATCATGAAATTCCTATTAGTTAATTCCCTACAATTTTCTAAAGTTGCATGTTCTTAAAACTACTAAATCTGTCCGATTTAGCTTATGCATGTTCATAACTCTTATCATTTGAAATTTCTTAGAGTTTCTTATAAACTTAAAATATCCAGCAGCATAACATCTAATAGCATCCCTTTTATGATTTTCTAAGAGCATTAAAACCATTGATCTATTAAGATTTTCACCATAATCGAACTATAGAGGGAGTGAGCTACTTCTAATTTTTCTTTGAATTTTCTAAGAAGATTTCAATACCATGCAAGCCTTTCTTCCTCTCCACCGAAACTCTCAAGCTTTCTCTCTAAATTTTATGTTTGTGATGTTGGTGTGAAATGAACAAATGAACTTAAATGGTTTGGTTTGGGGTAGCCGGCTAAGGAAAGAAAAGACAGAAGGGAGACAATTTTAATGATATATGACTACCATGTCATATCTCAACTAATTCTCTTCTCATATCTTTTAATAACACCATTTAATCATATAAATTCCTTAATAATATTCTGATTTCATGTTAATTCAAGAGTTAATCTATGCATTTTAACTTTAGCATGCAAGCCTCATATTTTCTTTCTTGTTCGGTTTGGTCATTGGACATAATGACCGAATTTTTCTTGAACATTTACTTTAAGTTCAATTTGGTCCATATTAAACCTATTTCCAATTCAATAATTAAGAATTAAATCTTATTAATTTATCTAATCACTTAATTAAATCCCTTAATCTTCTAGGCTAATTTTTGGGATGTTACACAAGTACCAGTTTGAGAGTAAAAAATTTTAAATACCAATTTAAGAAAAAATATATAATTAAAATACAAAATGTATATTTAAGCCTAAAATATATTATTTCGATAAATAATCAAATATAGTTACAAAATCTGTAATTAATTTTAAAGATGATAATATTCCGATGGAAATGCCCTCCCTTTACGTTGTACATCATTTGTTAAAATAATTTTTAGAAAACATTTTTGTTTGCATATATCGATCATTTTTATTTTTCTTATGGTTGAAAAAATCGAAATAGAATACATCAATTGGTTCAAAACGATTGATATTTTCTAAGCTATAACTTTTAGTGTATTGGATGAGATATTTTAATAAAAAAATAATTAGTATTTGTAACGATTTAAAAAATAACATTGAAAATTAATTTTAAATAAAAGCATTTGATATACAAGTAGGCCTGTAAACGAACCGAACGAACACGAACGAGAGTATGTTCATGTTCGTTCGTTTAACTTTAACCGAACAAATGAACGAACAAGAACATAAACGAACACAAAATTTCTTGTTCGTGTTCGTTCATTAAGGAATGTAGCTTGCTTATGTTCGTTCGTTTAAATGGTAAACGAACACAAACGAACATATATAATTTGTTAAATATTAATATTTTTGGTTAGTTCAATTAATTCAGTTAATTAACCGATTTTAAACCGAATTAATCAATAATTGAAATTTGAAAAAAAACTCTTAATCATTAACAAAAACCTAAAATTATCTAATAGATTAACCAATTTTGTTTTTCTTCGGTCGGATAGTTCGGTTTAACCGAATAATGAACACCCCTAGACATATGTGAATAAATTTAAATGAACATAAACGAACGGATTACCGAACGTTCACGAACATAAATGAACGAACAAGCCCTTTGTTCGTGTTCGCTCATTTAATTAAACGAACAAAAAATCTTGTTTATGTTTGTTCGTTTAATAAATAAACGAACATAAACGAACTTCCCACCTAACGGTTCACGAATGGTTCGCTGAACGTTTGGTTTGCTTACAGCCTGTATACAAGTTATGCAAAATTATTTTATGAAAGTTGAAATTTTAATTTTAATCTTACAATTTCAAAACTTTAAACCTAAATAGAACAAATAATATTGAAACAGATTATAACATCAGCAAAGGATTAAAAATGTAAAATTATCAAGCTCAGTGACTAATATGAAAATATTTAAAAATCAAAATGATAAAACAAAGCCTGGTGGTGTTTTTGATAAAAACAAAGCGAAATCAGATAAATCGAAAAGATTACATAAAAAAAGATAAACCGAAAAGAAATCCCTAATTCTATAAAGGATCGAACTTGTGAAGAATCGGAACCAGAAATCGCTGAGACCAAAAGGAGGAGGAGGAGGAGAAAATGTCAGGGCCGGCAGAGGAAGATAAGAAGCCCGGCGACCAATCCGCCGCCCACATCAACCTTAAAGTCAAAGGCCAGGTCTTTAAATTTCTCATTATTTACTTATTATCGGGAGATAAATTTTCCTCCCTTTTCCGTTTTCATGTTGTTTGGTTGCAATTTCTGTGTTTGATATTTTAGTTTTGGGATTAAACAAGATGCTGATATGGTTGCGATTGGGTAGATGTAAAGCTTGTTCTTTGTAATTCCAGTTATTGTTTTCATGGGGTTTAATAATTGGAATTAAAGTAAATTCTGTATTTTTTTGCCCAAGTTATCTAACTTGATATTTCAATGTTCAAATAGTTTTCGGGCTTTTGTGCTGATAAAGAACTGCATATTCGATCTGAAATTTTTGTGTGGCCATGAAATTGAACGCACCTTCATTTGACTTATCTATCTTGAAACCCCCTTTTCTAAAGACACTCTATGAATCAACCGAACAAAATTCTGGCTTTAAAACTTTGTTAATTCACTATTGAATGATGTGTGTGTGTATATATATATATATAGATAAGATTCAGTTACACTTTTACACGTTTTTTTGGATAGTTGGATTGGTGAAATGGATGACAGAGGTAAACAGTAAGTTAAGCGAAGATCACATGGAAAAAAAAGTAAAAGGTCATCCACTTCACCCATTCAATATCTAAAAAACGTGTAAAATTATGAGTTTTACATTCCGTGTAAGTGGATCATATATATATATATATGGATAAATATTTTATACACAGGCGGTGGAAACTGAAAGTTTCTGCAAGCGCCTTAGTTTTAGGTTATAGAGTTTAGGGGTTAGGTGTAGGGGTTTAGAATTTAGGGATAGTTGTTTAAATTTAAGGTTTAGGGTTACAATTTAAGGTTTATAGATTAAAACCTAAATTCTCACCATATTACCCTAAAAACTAAACTCTAACCTATAAATCCTAAATTATAACCCTAAACCTTAATTTTAAACAATTATCCCTAAATTCTAAACCTTAAATTTAAACAAATGTCCATAAATTCTAAACCCCTAAACCCTAAAATAAGTCCATATACCCTAAAATTAAGGCCTTGTAGAAACTTTTAGTTTTCACCGCCAGTGTATAGGATATTTATCCTATATATATATATATATGGCTCCTATTAAAAATCAGATCAACTTCAGAACTGTCCGGGGTTAAGGTTTTCATGCTGTTGAAGTGAATTTGAGATTTATAATGATTCCTCATATTAATGCTTCTTCTTATAATTTGGATTAAATTTATAATTGTTTTGTATGACCATAGGATGGGAATGAAGTTTTCTTCAGGATCAAAAGAAGCACACAGCTGAAGAAACTTATGAATGCATATTGTGACCGACAGTCTGTGGATTTCAACGCTATTGCCTTCTTGTTCGATGGTCGCCGCCTTCGAAGCGAGCAAACCCCCGATGAGGTATCATTCTGTTTTCTCTCTGTTAGGCAAACAACAACTCATACTAATGTGCACATTGCAGAGTGGAATATGTGTTTGAACGCATAATGAAAAAATTCCGTTCGTTTATCTTTTCCTTCAGCTGGAAATGGAGGACGGTGATGAGATCGATGCAATGCTGCACCAAACCGGTGGAACAAATGCTTTTGCGATGTTCTCATTCGTGTGAAGGCAAGTTTCAGCTTACTGTTCTTAGGACTTCAAGGGTAGAATTATTGTCCGATTATGCAGATGTTATATATAGAGACTCATGGCCACGGTGTGTTATGGACTTGGTCTGGTTCTGAAATATCAAGCTCTTTCTTCAAGAGCTTTTATGGATGCTGTTTTACTTAATGTGATGGGATTTGGAATTTGGTTTGATTGCTGTTTCTTGTAAGGAAATTGTTTGGGAGAAATTTGGAGAATAATTCAAATGAAAGTAAATATTTGGAATGTAGGGGATGTTGAAGAATATTTGAGGATATAGGCTATTTTTTACAGTATACAAGGGACCTCGCTATGTGCAGGTTGGCAAGGTCCAATTTTTAATATTTTTTCTCAAACCTCACCATGTGTAGGTGTCGAGGTCTAATTTTTTAATATTTTTTTTTCAAACCTCGCCATGTGCAGGTGGTGAGGTCTTCATGTACTGTAGAAAATAGCCTATATCCTCAAATATTTTTCAACATCCCCAATATTCTAAATATTGACTTTCATTTAGCCTAAAAATCCAACAGAGCGAATTGTTTGTTGCTTTTAATTGATTTTTTTTAAGATTTTATAAAACTGTTTACTAGATTTTGGTTCACTAGTTTTAGAAATTGCATTTTAACAGATTTTTCCAGAGATAATAGAGTTATTTTTAATGTATATATATGTGTGTTTTAAAAAAAAAATATTTTCATTGTTGCAACTCTATTGGATTTTGAGCTAATTTCTTGAATAGAGGTTTTGCTAAATGAATAACTCCAAATTTATAGAGTTAAAATTAGTGAATGTAAGAAAAGTAAATTAATTGTAACATTTTTTGTAGATAAACAGTGAAAAAGAAATGAAATGATTAACAATAAAGAATTTTTACAATTATAACCTTTTCATAAAACAATTTATTAGAGAAGAGAATGGACATGATATTTTACTATTTAATCCGATAGGTTTTAAATTTTTTATTTATTTTTTAGAAAACAATTTTAAATTTTAGATGAAAATTTGTTTTAAAAATAAAAATACTAAAAATGAGTTTGATGTCTTTCTTTTCAAAAAGAAATAAACAAATAATAAATAATTAAACTAAAATATAATTATTAAAAAATTACTATAATACTAAAAGATAAAATATAATTAAATAAATTAAAATTTAGAAAATGTTATTAGAAGAGTTTGAATCCAGATTAAATAAAATAAAATTAAAAAAATATTGTTTTAATCTTTTCACTTTTTAAAGAACATTTCATTGAAAATAATAACATATTTTTTATGTTTTGAAGTTCACCTATTTTCTAGAATAAATTTTTTTGTTTCGCCACTATTTATACCCCTACACTAAAAATTAGGGTTGTGGTTTAGAGTTAGAGGTTGTGGCTAGTGTTTAGAGAATTTAAGGTAGGATGTATTTTTTAAGGTGTAGGGTTTTGGATTTAAAATTTAGGGTTAAAGTTTAGAATTTAATTTTCTAATATATTTTAGTATGGCATATTAAAAGGCACCGAAAATGGACAAATGATTTTTATCCTATTCTCTAGATCCAAACAAACAAATTTGGTTTACTTTCCTTTCCCCTCCCCCACTCCAATCCAAACATGGAGTTAGATAAATATTATATTTTAGGGTCGTTAATCGAGAGAAGGACAGTTACAAAAATTTATATAATAATATATTTAATTCTCAATATTTATACATTTAATTAATTTAGACATCAATAGATTTTCCGGCCGGCCTCTGCTTATTCAGTTATAATTCACTGTTCTTTCAACTCTTACCGTATTTGAATTTGAATCACCTCTTTCTTTCGTTTAAAATCGAAGAATATATATGTTCAAAAAAATCAATGAATATAATTGAACTTTTAAAAAGGATTTGTTAAATTTGGTTTTTATTGTTAAGAAATTAATTCAAACCAAAATCCATTGAAATGAAAGAGACTAGATGTGGTTGATTTACTTATATTGATATGAGTGTACCACCTCTCAATTGGTCGTGGACGTGAATTTTATTTGTGGTGTGCAAAATAAACCGTAATTATTAATTGATATAACTATTATATTTTATAAGTTAATTAATCTCTGTTAAAGTTAACAATTTTAGTTAATTAAATTGTTAAAAATGATGGTTAATAATTGGTCTATAAGTGTATTTTTTAACTAAATATGAAATTTGTGTTTAAATTTTTTGTAAAGTATTTTTTGTAGAAATTTTAAAATAATATTTATCATAAAAAATTATGAACAAATATTTTTTTTTATAATAGTTTGCATATTAACTTGTAAAGTAATTGTTAAAAAACAGTTTACCAGTATAAGGCCCCGTTTGTGGTTGGGTTTGGCAACCCAAACGGGTTTTTTTTAAGTGTTTTCACTTGTTTTCTCGTGTTTTGGATTGCTTTTAAAACTAGCTTTTTCACCCAAATCAAAAAGTTAGATTTTATAGCTTCTTGGGTGGAAAAGCTAGTTTGAAAATAAAATTACTTTTTTACCCTTATTATTTAATTATAATTTATTGTACATTATGCATACATAATTTTAAAATAATATATATTTTATAATATTTATATTGAGAATAAAATTATTTTATTTGTGATTTATTTTATATTTATTATTAATTTGTAAGTGATATGTCCATATATAATCTAGAATGTAGTTTATATTTTCAAATTAAATTTTATAAAAAAACAAAATTTTTATTATAATTAAAATTGACTTATTTCATATATGATAATCTTAACTATTTGAACATCACCCAAGTTTACTTTTACATTTCAATATCATGTCTAAAATAGACATTTTATTTAATCAAAATCACTTTTTGACATCAATGACAAACACTAACAAGCTTTTCAAAATTACTTTTCAACAGCTAATTTAAAAATTATTTTTTTCACCGCACTTTTTAAAAGCAACTGCAAACTAAGCCTAAATGTATAACGGTTATGATATGAACAAATGAAATAGTTTTTGGGCCTATTGGTAATAAACTTGAAGCCCATTTCGGCTTTGTTTCAAATCAGCAAAATAAGCCCAAGTTACAAACTTAACCTAATCTCTGAATTTCAGGCTCCTCTTTATCTCCACAAAATCCAATTAAAAATCTAGGGTTTCAACTCCAGCGTTCCCTATAAATACCTACCCAAGTTGTTATTTTCATCAGAAACATGTAATTCAAGGGTTTATCTTCTGACGGCGATCAATTTTTTTCTTTCGTTCATTCTGTATTTTTGGTTTTAAATTTCGTTTGAAATACTGAAGAAAAGTTTTTTTTTTCCGAATTTGAAATCCCAATGAGGAAGAATTCCCATAGATAGGAAGTGCCGTATGACATTTTAATCAGCAGCGGCAACACGCTAAGGAATCTCCCCGTCTCCCATTCCGTCAATCCTCAGCCCTCTGATTCTTGTTCTTAGGCGCTTGATGGTTGGCCGGGAAATCCCGGGGCTTCCTCCATGCTTGTTGCCCTGTGTGTGTGATTTGGAACGGGTCTCTGAGGGTATTTTTGTCTTTTGTTTTGTTGGGTCTGATGCCACGTCGCCTGTAGCCAAGTGCAGTGACCGGCGATGCTATGATTGGACCGATACAAATTCCATGTTTCGCCTTTTGATAGGAACCTGTGGATCTGATTTATTGTGATCTATGGAGCCGTTTTCGGCGATTACATTTTTTTCTTTTATTTGTTGAAGCCAATGAGGATTTTTTTAATAGTTGGAATTACCGACTGAATTTTCATTAATTTTGATGTTAATCACTGGCTGTCTGAGGCTTCTTATAATCTCTCTTTGATTTTGGTTTGAAATTTAGATTTAGGTTACTTTACAATTGAATATACTGATTAAATGTTTAATTGAATAATCCAAATCAAATAGATTGTACTTTAAAGAATTATTCTATCTTCCTCATTAAAATTTTCTTATATTAATTTTTTAGATTTTTTTTTACTTTTACTATTTTATGAACGTTCAATTATTTAGTTTTAAACTAAATATTTTGTTTAATTATAATGTTTGCATAGTGTTTTCAAAAAAAAATTATAATATTTGAATAGACCATTACCTCTTAAAATTGGAGAGTTCCTCAAGATATCGTAGGAAACAAAATCTAAAAAAATATAAAAATTGTGAGACGGATGGAAGGGACGAGTCAAAACAGGAAGTCAAACTCAAACCTTATCTTATGTGGCTTAAATTTTTTTTAAAACAAGTCATGTTGTAACGATGTTATTGAGTTAACGGAGGATTGACAAAAAAATATTTGATGTTGATAATTCAGTTAGTAAATTAAGAATTTTAAAAGTTGAGTGACCAAAATTGAAGTAAAAAGATACTTGAGTGATGAACGGTGTAATTTTCCTTTTAATAAAATTAAAATCTTATGGACATAAATTGCACCAAAAACCAAGCCGTGGGTGGTGCAAGATGCCCTCTTGATTCATAAGGAATGGCAGCTGGACAAGGCCCTTGACGAACTTGACTTCTCGCTTGAGAAATTCTGGGTAAAGGCTAATAACCTGCCCATCAGTTTGATCACTGCTGAAAATGTTAAGAGAATCGGCAAGCTTTTTTTAGTGTACTACGGCTCCTCTTTCAATGATGGAAGTAAGAACAATTAGAAAGGGTCGGTTAGCCTAAGGGTGGCCATTAGGATCGAAGATTCCCTTAAAACGGGATTCTTCTTAAATCGAAAGAAGGACAAGCCTTTTGAAGTCACATTCAAATATGAAGGACTCCCTAAGTTAGTTTTGCTTCCGTTGTGGGCGTATATGACATGTTGAAAGAGATTGCAACCACGACATAACTGTTTTTAAGCTTACCGAAAATTTTTGAAAGGGTCGGTTAGCCTAAGGGTGGCCATTAGGATCGAAGATTCCTTTAAAACAGATTTCATCTTAAATCGAAAGAAGGACAAGCCTCCTGAAGTCACCTTCAAATATGAAGGACTCCCTAAGTTTTGCTTCTGCTGTGGGCGTATAGGACATGTTGAAAGAGATTGCAACCACGACATAACTATTTTCAAGCTTATCGAAAAATTTGGTCCTTGGCTCCACGCCTCTCACAGTGAAAAACCACGGACAACTCACCACCTTAGCAAAATCTTGTAGCTTCCTGATAGTGACGACACAACACCAGCCATAAACGACAACGGGCCGAGGGCCCCAACGAGCTCAAAATCTGAGAAAAATCCCAAGACTAAGGGTGCCTCGTTTAAGGAAGCTTATGCTGTCAACTAAACCTTTCCATTTTCGGCAACTGAAGTGCATATAGGACACAATGGCTCGATGGCTACCAGTAATCAAAATGGGAATTTTAAGGATAGCCCGTCTGACACAAATCTTATCTGCAAGCCTGGTTCTATGAACAATCTCACTCCTTTTCCACCTCCACCGGAAGACACTCACAGCTCCACATGGGAAAATTTGCTTACTGACGGTTTCGACAAAATGGAGGTGTCGAGCTGCAGGAAAAGAAAACGTATAGGGAAAAGTGAGGAACTTTTTAGTCAGACAAAACGCCGAGAGATAAGGGAACAACTTTCCAGTGCCATAGTTCAAGTTGCACCAAGGAACTGGTCTATATCAGAAACTGGTTGGGCGACTAATGAGGACTTCTTAATGGCTGCTATGTTCCCATCGTCGTTCATAAACTCCTTGCCAATAATCAAAGAGATTAAAAGCAAGAAGAGAGGGAGAACTTTCGGATCAAAAAAACTCGCACTCATAAGGAAAGCTGTGCGGCGTAAGTATATGATGATGTGCTCCCGTGTAATGGTCGACGAAGTGGGCCTGATTGAGCTAGGAGTTGATCCCTACGGAAAAAAGATAACAACGGTCCATTCCATGTGCATCGACGATAGCTTCACCCTTAATGAAGAGATTCAAATCAGTGATGGGGAAGATATGGCTAAGCAGATGAACCCTAGCCTCTCAAATCCACCCATGGAGGATCTGCCTCAGACTCCGGATAACTCAAATGTGGGTTATCTGGGAACACCATGATTTTCTTAAGCAATCTCGCCTTTGAGTGGAAGGATCAAAGGCGTTTTTCTTCCTGCAGTCCTTTCCCATGGATCATTCAGTTTGTCGTATCGATCGGTGATCCAAGGTTTAGGGACTATTATAGTCATCGTTGGTTTTTCGCCGCCTGTCTCCCTTGCTGGCCATGGAAGGGCGAGGGTTTCCGTGCTTACCTCTTATTCTGGTTATGGTTTTCATGGGACAATGCCTTGACAAGGACCAACATTTTTCAAGTGGAAGCCTGCCTCTGGATAGAGCTCTCAGGCGTTACTCATGGAGACTCAACCAGATCAGCCACGAGGTGGACACATTTTATCCCTAACCTCTTGTCCCCAGGCCTAGCCTCATCGACGACGCCATCCACAGTTGCACCGATGGACGTGTCCTAGTTTCGGTTCTTCATGTTTTTTGGCAGTTTCTGTATTTGGTCGTTTTTTTTTTCAGGTGTTATGTCTGTTTCTATGTTGGCTCTTTGTCTGTGTTGTTTGTTCGAAGGGTCATGCTGGTCTTTTTGGCTTTCCTGTTGGTGTATGTTTCAGATTTTGACCCTGGTTTAATGAATCTCGAACTTTTATGATCAAAAAAATTAAGTACAGTTATGTCCAAATTTCTCGGATCTGTTAACCATAGTGAGAATTAATTTCAATTAATTAAATTCAATTAATTTGAATAAAATTGATTCGTAAACGAAAAAAAAATTGTGAAATTGCATTTTGTGTAATGCAACTTTTATTTTAATTCGACTGTTTCAAGCCAATGTGTAAACAAGGGTTTGGCAAAAAGAGATGTTTTATTAGATGTAATGGAGTTGTAGTTAGCTTGTTAGATGCCTCCGGCGCTACAAAAATAGCTTCATTTCTTGTGTGTTTTCTTAAAGAAAGATCGTTTAAAAGGGTTCAATTAAAAGAAACATAAATTCACTCAAATAGCAATAAATCTAAAAGAAAACACAATTTGGGGTGTTTGCAACAACAGAAGGGGAACAAGTCTCATTCAATCTCTTTTTCCGGTCCAAAATACATGGTAAAAGACACAGAGATTAAGATAAGGAGACACCCAACAAGTCGACCGAACGAAGGAGCAATGCTCGAGGTACCAATGCCCCATAACTGTGACAACGCAGCCTGTAACGTAAAACCAGAGAAATAAAACACAATAATTTTTGCATTATTTTGATAAACCAATAAAAGAAGACACTGATAGAGGGACAAAAGAAAGTACCTCGACAAACAGGACATTTGCAGCTTTGCTAATCTTCTCGAGCTGTAGTCCACGAGCTAGAAACACCTGTAGCAGAACAAGTTCAGGCATATTAGGGTAAAGCATCGCCACGAATACGTCCGGAGAAAAAAAGAATGTATTAGAACTATTGTTGGTACAATAGTGTTTATCGATTGTTATG
The DNA here is from genome assembly GCA_030270665.1 of Hibiscus trionum. Lineage (NCBI taxonomy): Eukaryota > Viridiplantae > Streptophyta > Magnoliopsida > Malvales > Malvaceae > Hibiscus > Hibiscus trionum. The sequence goes on along the minus strand of BSYR01000033.1, from coordinate 179,484 downwards.
TTGGACAAACCTCTGCTAAGAAGGACATAATACCAAGTGCAAGCATCAGAGACAGCGAATAGAAACTTGGCAGCACAAACTCCTGAGATATAAATAAAGAATATATAATAATTTCTCGCTCCACTCATCTAAATGAATGCAAAAGATCTTAGGCAGTTATCCAAGCTTAATTATTCGCCGAGTGAGAGCTTGGTGGCAGAATGACTATATTCATATCAAAAAGACACTTCCATGCACAAAGAATTGCTCTGACAAAACATTCTAGCTACTGCCGTTGATATCACTTTGTAATTTTATAAGCAAAACCAGGGTTTGCCGAGAAATAATTGAAAATATCCAAGTATGACTAATAAGGTAAACCGGAGATTCTGGATGAATCTAGAATGAGATCTCTTTTGCTTCCAAAATCAGCACTTTGCAATAGTAAATGGTACAATGATGCAGAATAAATGGAGCTTTGTTACACTAGATTAGCAGTGGTCAAACAGTAATTATTTGCATATAGAAAACTTCCCTCAAAACATTTACAAATTGATCATATTATGACACTCACCTCAAAGGCAAATGTGCATATTCCCGCAGCCGGGCTAGCCAGTATGCCAAATGCCAAAACTGTCACCCTGGAAAAGGAGTATTTGCAAAAAGCATTAATCGAATGACAGAGACAACGGAATGATGCCAAAACTGTCCCTTGAAATAAGGTTTGTGAACATAAATACTGGAATGATGATAAAAAAATATCAGGAGCAAGCTTTATGGTAAGCAATACTTCAAAACATGGAAAAAATTTGAAAGAACTCAAGAAGGTGAAATTTTTAAACGAGTCCATCCTAGTTCAGTTAACAACAAACTTACACAGGCTGATCTGATGTCTTTGCTGCAGCCTTTATGAGACAATAGCTAACTCCACCAGTTATTGATGAAATACAACCAATTAAGGCTGCATATATGTGTTTACTTCCTCCAAAACTTGAATTGCTTGCTTCCACAGTTTTATGTAGCCCTCCTGCCGCATCCAGCAAAAGGTGAAAAGGACTCATGATCACAGTAACAGGTTAGCCATCAGTAATGCACAAATACAAGAAATTATATAAATAATTCCATGAGTCAAGAAGACACAACAATATTGAAGGACACGATTTTATTCACGGCCATTTGTTATGCAGGCATTCATGCGTTTACCATAAAGAATTGAACAGGCATCACACTAGCTTCATAATAATTCACTAAAGAAAAGATGTGTATATCCACTCATTTGATGTGCCTGCCACCGAATGAAATCAGTGTTTTCAAACCTTTCTATAGATAATTGCAATATACTCCTCAATGACATCAACTCTGAAGTTAGAATACTTCCATAGAAAAAAAGAAGATACATGAAAAAAAAAATTGAATCCATGTGTATTACAATAATAATTTAAAATGGATTTAACAAATTACCTCAAACTGCTTTGTTGTGGTTTGTGATGGTTTCGTATAATAAATGGTATTAGGGTTTACAGATAACAATTTGTTTATAGGAAGCAAAAATGATAACAAAAAGTTGAAGTAAGGTATTGAGGAAAGCATGTGGATAGATCTTCCTGGCAGCGATGAATTAGTTTTGACTTCTGAGGTTTCTTATGATTTGGTTAATTGATCGAATTGGCTGGTATTGAGAAAAGTCTACAAATTTAAGGCTCTGAAATCTGAATAAGGCACGGGGGTCTGAAATTTGGTAGGCCTGAAAGTAACTTGAGAACAGTGAAATTTCAATATTTAGGTGTCAAGGTTTGGGACTTCTGGTGTTGGAAAAGAGTAATCACAGCTAGCTGTTATTAACTAATTGAGAAATTAATCTAAATTAGAGCATAAAGGGCAAATAAATCCATATTACTAACATAGGAAAAAAAGAAGAAAGTTCAGGAGCACTAAATGATCAACAAAGTTCAAATCCTTAACGTCTTCAATAATACGACTAGATGGATGCATAGAGAATAGAGACTACCTCTCACATATCTAACAGAACAAGGGCTTTTAATCAGGAAATTAAAAGTGACTGAAATGAACTTAAGACCATACAAAAGTATTAATAACTTAAGTAGCAAACATGTAGAAAAAGAGAAAAGAGAAGCGAAGTTATCACGCATTAGCATAAATGGAAATGCTCTATTATCATTATAAAGCAAATATATAGTAGCAATCTAACTTAAAATTCCAACTATTTTAGACTTTTGAAAAATCCAGGCATTCATTCTGAGCACATTAGAGAAGGTTCTGTTAACTCACTTCTGTACCTTGTGTAGTAAGCATCTGCTGAAAAATGATAAGCATTCCAGAGAAACTGCAAGCAAGACCTGGAAAGAGATGATAATCAATAAATTAATTAACCCTACCACTGTAAGGTAGCTCAATTCTTATAGCATAAGTCAAGATAGAGTTGAGGAAATGTTAACAGACCTCCAATTTCTGCAATTTTCAACTTCTCATGCAAAATAATTCTAGCCATGATAGAAGCCGTTATCGGAGTTGTAAAGCTTAATAAAATTGCCAGAGAGAAAGGTATTCTTTGAATGCTGAAAACAAAAATTGAGCAAACGAGTTATGACTGCCAGATTACGTTATTTCTGTTAACAATGATAAAGCTTGCAAGTCATAGCAAGAGTGATTCCAAGAATTGCTAGTTTAAAATGACTAGAGAAAAAGAAGAAGCAAAAATCAAGATTTGGAAACTGAGAATGCAGTAAAGAGAAACTAATGTTTGAACCATTACCAACAGTGGGTTATACTAGCAAACAGATAAATTCATGTTTATCTTGGTAACAATCTAAGTCCTAGGCCAACCTGATTGTCTAATTTTCCAATTTCACTAAAGCGCTGCTTCAAATAAATTAACTAAAAACTATGGTGTTGCAGGCATAAAGCGATAAACCCTTGTATACATTACAAAGATGGAACTCATAAGAACAGATATAAGCAAGAGGAAAAATGTAATTGGAGCACCACCTTTGCCACTTAAAAAAAAATCTAGCATGCCTAATGTATCACTGGAGCAACAATACTGTCCATATAATCTAGCAACAATGAAAGAAAAGCTTATAACTTTAGCAAGATGAATATGCTGTATAAAATATCCAAATAGAAACAGAGGGAGTAGAACAACATGATGAAAACTCTCTCGTAAGAGAACTCTAAAAGAGGCAGAGAAGCATGAATGTGAACTAAAACTTACCAATAGATAAAACTCGACAATGAGAGATATCCCACCAGGGATCTTAAAACTAAAAGTTTCCTCGGATGAGTTGCTCCAAATATTGGCTGCCCAATTCTTCTCAACCATAAATATGATAATATCAAGGTAACTGTACATCTTACAAATGCAGTCTCAAATAAAGGAATTGACTGAGCTGCCATCATTAAAAAACAATGGAAAAGAAAATTAAATTAATGGAAATTTTATGAAAAAAACATCTCATACCAGGATAATTTGGAATCAATGAAAAAGAGATATCAGAAGCTAGAAAAAGGGAAGGCGTAAAACACTTAAAACTGACACCATATAACATCATGATTCCATTTATCTGTATTCAACAACAATACTATACTGTTAAAACTCTACTTCATCAAACTTATGTAGCTTTTAAAACCCATCAAACAGATGTGAGAAAGGAACTCCATCTCTTTCCCACGCACATAAAGATAAGCACTTCTCAATATGTTTGTGACGACCAAAAATTACGTACTCCAAAATGGTGAATGGCATAAGGTAGAGAGATTCTGGTTCTAATGTTAAGTGGTATTGTCCCACATTAGTCAAGATTGGAATTTATTGCAAATTGATACTCAGGCTTCACCTCTCCAACAACTACTATCAATTATCTGTATATTGGAGGCTTAACATGGACCATGGTATCAATAAAGTTTGTGCTTGTTATAACATTACATTAGAGTTGGCCCTCTCTTGATTAATGCACACCCACTCGGTTATTATTATACCTCACGCAGTCTATTTAGATTAACTAGGGTTATATTAGGAATTTCGTTTACTATAACTAGAGGTCCACGGGGAGCCACAAAAGATCATTTTCAACAGAAACGAGGCAAATTTACGTGGGAAAGAACATATAAGACATCCTTTGTATGCTGGCATCAGCCATAGGGGAGCAGAAACTTACTAACCCGTGAAATTATCAGACAGAATTTCAATGGCAAAGTAAATTATAGATGAAAAGGCCATGCATACTAGACCAGAGTATCTGGATCCATTCCATGCCCACGACAGAAACAGTGAAACCGGAGATATCTCTGTTTCTGGTACTTCTATCACTAGCTCCTGCAAGCACATTAAACCAAGTAACCTATATTCAGTCCAAAACTATAATACTTCTGCATTACCTTCTACATTCCAGGTAAGCAAAAATAAATAATAATTTAAGCATAAGCGATAACGTTGACCAAAATATAGGAACTTTGTAATTTCAATCAACCACATTAACTTCAATATATAGAAACTTTGTAATTTAAATTTAGCATCACCGAGACTTAAATCTATACAAAATTGTTCAAATTTTACCGAATAAGAATCTGAGCTAAGTCAAACTACTTCATTTCAGCAACATTCTCCATTTCTTTCTAAATTCTAAGAAAATGAAATAGCAAAGATAATGATTAATGCTCAGTTTGATCCATTTGGTTATTAATTTAGCAAATTTCTTTTCCTCAAGGGGGAATTAGAAGTTCAACAACAAAATGTGGACAAACAAAGTCCTCGGAACAAATCAACAAATAGTTAAAAAAGAACAAGTAAAACTAAATCATACAAATAAAGATTCAGGCAGTCAGAAACAGATAACTTTGAAGTTAAAAAAAATGTAAAGAATAGAATCAAAGGTTTACTTGACTTACCCTAGGTTTTCTTCGGGAACGAGAGACCGAAAAGATGTTGATCTTGGGCCTCTCGATCTGCGTCAAGAGAGGTGTTATCTCCTCCGAAGACGATGCTAAGGAGCCACCGTTAGAGGCGGATTCTGAGTCGTCAAGCACGATCAGTTCCACCGTATGATTGCCGTCGCCGGTACTGGCATCCGCCGAAGCCGCCATCACCGCGCGTCAAAAGGTCCGAAACAGAAAGAAAGAGATCCTAAAGAGAGCTTGCAGCAGATTGTAGTTCAGTTAAAAGCGAATCTGGAGAATAAATTAAAACCGAGTCCATAAAGTTCAGCTCCGGCAACCATGAAGCTGGTTTTTTCCCCAACAGCGAAATAAAAATCGAAAACAAAAATAAGAGGTTTGTGAATATTTTCCTTAGGCGTTCGTTGGTGGAAGCGACGTGTCAACGGTCAAACTAGTGTGCACACGTGGCAAGAATGTAAAATTCTGAATTTGGAATTAAAAGAATGTAAACTTGTGAATCAATTTAGTTTTAGAATTAAAAAATTATATTAATTAAAATTTTGGATAATTAATTTTAAGTTTAGGATTATCATCGTTGCGTAACACATTGTGGTGTTGTTATGTGGACGGTAAAAAAATTATTTTAGGAGTGTTTTAAATTTATAAATGTTTTTAAAAAATTCAATATATATATATATATTAAAAATAAAAGTTATTAAAAATTATATAAATAGTAAAAGAGTTTAAAATTACAAAATTATTTTGAAAATTATAAAATTATAAAATATTACATTGAATTTCCCCCGAGTCTTATAATACAATTAATTGGAAAAAAAATAACGGTCAAACGATTATATTATTTTTTCCCTCAAATTTTGATGACTCAATTAAATATAAGAAAGATTCAAAAGTTGAATTATTTTTTCTTAAATTTAAGGGTTTCAGTCACCTATAAGTAAAAAACAAAATTGAAAAAAAAAATTCTAATATATATTATTTTAAATTGAAATGGTGTGAGGAAATAAAATGATAGGTATAAACGAATTAAGTGTATATATATAAGAAATATTTTACAACGGGCGATGAACATCGATGAACACCACTAACGATGAATACCGATGAACACCATTAATTTTTTTTAATTTTAAAAATCTAAAGGACTAAAATTATAATTAAAATTATCTCTTAAAAAAATAAAAATCAAATTTAATAGTTACTTTATAATATTTTTTTAATATGATAGAATCAAATATACTTAATTCTCCTAACACTAACAAAATCAATCTCTTAAAAAAATAGAAACCAACTTATAATTTTTTAATAAATAATTAAAAATATTATAAAGTAACTATTAAATTTGATTTTTATTTTTAAAGGATAATTTTAATTTTAATTATAATTTTAATCTTTTAGATTTTTAATTTTTTTTTAAAAAAATAATGGTGTTCATTGGTGTTTATCGTTAATGGTGTTCATCAATGTTCATCGCACGTGGTAGACTCATCCATATATATAATTATATATTTGAATATCTAATTTTAATTTAATTTTTTATTTTACCGTATTTGCTACTAACACATTTATAGTGAAAACCAAATAGCCACAATGTCAAAACTTAACCTTAAAATTTGACTGTATAACTATTTTAACTTTTATTATTTTTAAGCATTTTGATACTCAATATTTTATTTTTGATCCAAATAATTTTTTTAAATGAAATCATTAATTATTAGACGATATTTTTTTTGATGACGTGATTTTTTAAAAAATTAAAATAAAAAAGTACAAGTTTAATTTTTATATGAAAATATTTTAAAATTCAACGTTAAAATGGACACAAAATTTATAGTTATGTGACTAGCTGTGCAATTTAACTAAAAAATAATTACACGGTATACACGATTGAGCGTAGACCTGGTAAACTTGACCCGAGATTGAAGATTCGAATTAATTTATTCGAACCGAACATGATGACCCGAAACCTGAAATCGAACCGAAAATGAACTGATTTTTAGTTTAACTAAAATAGACCCGAACCGAAGAAAACTCGAAACAAATAAAAGATATTAATAGAAATTAAAGAAAGACAAGATATGAACAACCGCACACCTCACCAAAATGTCAAATATATTGACTTTATAAAGTCATATAAAGGATGTAAAAATTGACCAATCTAAAAACTTGATTAAAATAGATCGATCTCCCGTTGACCCAAAATTAAACCGAAAATCAACTGACCCGTAATGACCCGAAGCACAATAGAACCAAACTGAATCGAACTTGAACCGAATAATATCAGATTCGAAATAACCGAAACTGAAATAATCCGAACCGAACCTGAACCGATTGACCTATTTGCCACCTCAGATTGAGCGTAGGTGTTAACATGATGGTGCTGACGTGTCGTCCTGTTTTTTTTTTCTATGACACAACAAAAAAAATAGTACTACTAATTACTAGTTTGTCTCTATATTTTTCTCGACATCGTCTGGATCTTCCCTTTCAACAGTCCCTTTTAAGTTTTTATCTCCCAGTTGTTAGGGTTTGTTTCTCTGTCTCCCTTACCAATCTCTTTCGATTTCTCCATTACAGTCTTCAATTTCATACCCTCAATTCTCCCTTCATTACACCATTTCAAAACAAAATTAGCCTCCAAAAATCTCATTTCCATTCACATTCCTTGCTCACAAAATCCAACCTTTTCATGGCCAAGACCAAACCTGGCAAGAAGGACCTTGATTCCTACACTATCAAAGGCACCAACAAAGTTGTTCGTCGTATGTTTCTCTCTAAACCCATCTCTTTGTTTTCCTTTTCACATTTCAAAAATAACCCAAATTCCGTTTTTTTTAAAGACCGTTCGGGTTTTTAAATTTGAAACCTACAAATGTTTTTGGGTTTTGGGTTTTGAGTTTTGATATTTGATTTGTTTTGCAGCTGGTGATTGTGTGCTGATGAGACCTTCGGACTCCGATAAGCCACCGTATGTTGCTCGTGTGGAGAAGATTGAAGCCGATCATCGGAACAATGTGAAGGTTCGAGTTCGATGGTACTATCGGCCGGAGGAGTCTATTGGAGGGAGAAGACAGTTCCATGGCGCCAAGGAGCTCTTTTTATCAGACCATTTTGATGTGCAAAGTGCACACACCATTGAAGGAAAGTGTGTGGTCCACACATTCAAAAACTATACTAAGCTTGAAAATGTTGGTGCTGAAGATTACTTTTGTAGGTTCGAATATAAGGCTGCCACCGGAGGCTTCACTCCGGACCGGGTGGCAGTGTGAGTTTAGATTCTTCTTGCGTTTTTGGATTGAGTTTAGGCCTTTAGGGTACTTTTTCCCAGTGCCTTGTATGTTTTTAGAGTTTGTTTATTAATATTCGGGGTTTCGGTTTTGAAGGTATTGCAAGTGTGAGATGCCATATAACCCGGATGACCTCATGGTCCAATGCGAGGGATGCAAGGATTGGTAAAGTCATTACTTATGTATTTCATTTTGCAATCAATTGAACTGTAAACTTAACCCTTTTTTGTGTGTTTGTAGAACTGTAGGTTGAATCCATTTATTTTTAGTTGTTCCCTAATGATTTATCAGCCGAAAAGGTTTTAAATTAATGTTGTAGCTAATTTTGCTCAAGTTTTAATTTGAAGTCTTTCTAAGTTGTTTAACTTGACTGCCTACATGTCTCACATATAATATGTTAATCCTATTAGGCTGTTGTTATTAAAAAGCTTGGTTTTTGCAGTACTATTTTTTAATATATTATAGCTCTTGAAGAAAAGGATATTTGCTTATATTTTGTTTTGTTCCATAACTAATACTTTTAATTCGTTGTTCCATTATGCTCCGAACATTCAATGATGAATGCTTTTGCCGTTATTGAGTTTAGTCGTACTAGCTTTTTTTTCATTAACAAGTTTCGCTTTCTTTAGCTCTATTTTTGAATAACTGATAGCTCTTCACTAAGAACTTAATAAGTTTGAAATTTGTAATGTTACCAAATGTAACATACTGTTACGTGTGCCTTTAGGGGCGCTATGTATTCAACCTTTTAAACTTATATTGCCTATATTTAATTTTACATTCGTTTTGGCCTGCCAATATAACTCAGAGCCAAATTGTACTTGTAGTTACTTCATACTTGTCGGCACATATGGGTTGGAACTACTATTGGCTTGTTGAAAAGTAGAGTTTGGTTTAAACAGTCTAACTATCAATGATTCAAAGTTGACTTCAAGGGACTTTGCATGAGTTATTTGCCGATTATTTTCGCTGGAAATGGAAAAAATGATCTGAAGGCATGTTTGCAAGTTCTTTAGAATGTTTAGTGTTTTCCTCTCAGTTTCTTGCCAGTGATTCCATTGTACTGTGTGTGTTTCTCTCTCTCGTATATATATGTTTTTTTCTGATTGTACATGAAATTGGATTATCATATATTCCTGACCAAACATAAGTATGCTTTTAGGTTTCATCCTTCCTGCATGGATATGACCATTGAAGAAGCAAAAAGATTGGATCAATTTTTATGTTCTGATTGTATTTCGGAGGATGATGCCAAAAGATCTTTGAATACATTCTCAGTATCACCATCTCTTGAGGCAAAGGTTCGAGCACTTATGTTCAGTGTGCATACATAAATATATGTCGTGTTTTCTTATTTTACTCTGTTTAGGTAGCGGCAGATTCTGCTATATATTGTCTTAGACCAACATTCGTTATCTTCTGGTGATGCTCTTGCAATGCAACCGTTAGCTCCAAGTTTTTCTCCTGCAACACCAAACTGTAATCAATTATTCCTTGTTTGCAGTTTGCCGTTGTGGATACTTTCCTTTTTCCTTCCCCTTCATAGATAAGCGTCTTGGTGTTTTCCTTTTAAGTTGTGAGAATAGATTCATAATGCCGTATCCTTAACCCTACACATAGATTCATTTTGAAAAAAGTAGGACACAATATGCTGCGGATATGCCAAACAATAACATAGGGTGCCAAACTACTTTCCCGTATTAGAATTTGAACTGTTGCTATCATGGTTGGTAATGTGATCCTGATTTTGTAGATTCTGAACTGTGTGCATTTTGGTTGCAAAGATAAGCACACTTGAGTTTAGCTGATGGCTCATAGTTACATATTTGCTAGGGAAGGTTTTGATCACTATTTGTTCCGTCATGGAATATGTAGCGTATTTTCCCTAGATCTGATTTCTTTATAAGGAAATATAATTAGTTAGCAATTGTTTTATTATGATTTAATTATATTTCCTTGATAATTAATTAACACCTTTCGGTTGTAAGTTTGATTCTAACACCGCCGTCTAATGCTTTACTTATCGACGAACTATTCTCTCTCTTTCCCTTTCCATCTTAGCAATGTAAAATATGGCCATGCATTTGATCTTGTATTTTATTCTTTTGGCTTATAGGTGGAACCAAAGCGTAGGAGAAGATAACCCCCATCACGGTTAATGCGGAACGAGGTACTGTTTTCTTGCACATTAGCTCTGACATTGTTCTTGTTTGCTTGGTGGAATTTGTACAGTGTAGAGAAGTTACTGTGCTTACACCCTCACCCCCCCCCCCCCGGAAAAGGGCTATCTTCCATAATTTCCCATGGTCTCGCGTTTGTATGGGTGGTTGGACCTGTGAGTGCAGTCTCTGCAAAATGTCGATCTTTATATAAGGCCCGAACCTTTAACAATGGCTGCTTAAACTTTAAGAATTGGGGAAACCGTCTCTGTTCTTTGATTATGTCAAAGTTTATAGTCTCTTATGAAAGCATGGTTAAGGATTATTTTGGTTTGGTTAAACGGAAATAACCGGATTACTGGAAATCGGGGTAGACGGGTAGTCGGTATCATACCGGTACCATCTTGTATGTATTGGTCTTAAAGTGGAGGAGGCGAGTTGTGGTGTGTGGTTGACTTGGTCTGGGGGTATAAACATAATGAAATTATAATATAATTATATGAATTTGTCAACGAATTGTTAAAATATAAACACATGTAACATAAAAATATGTTACGAGTGGAAATATGGGAATAATATGCTGGATAATGTCGGTTTTTTCTACTTATAAATAAGAGAATATTAAATACTTAAGTATGTTTGATTTTTGACAACAGTATCAATGAGTTAAATTCAATTGTAATGTTGTCTATTGTTTATGTTTTGGTCAGTCTCTATTATTTTTTAATTTTTTAGTATTTTAATTATTATGTAATATTAAAATAATTTAAAATATAGAACATACAATAAAATTCAATTGTTCGTTGGTCACCATTCGTCGTCATCGGTTGCCGCCGTTGAAGGTGGCCATTCAGTCTTAGATTTCATCAGTTGTTTCGTCTTGGCCTTTTAAGTTTGAATTTAGCCTTCATTTTATCAGAAAATGCTCTAGAATCTACGGAAAAGAGATCGAAAGTGATGAAACTTAAGTTTCAAACAAGTTTTGCGGGTTTTGAGATATTTTTCGGTGAAACAAACATTAGATTCGGACTCAGCGTGTGATTTGAGATCAAATAGACGTCAATTTTGAAAATATGATTTTATTATTTATTTTAAGTTATTTTTACATTCAATAATATTACAAAAATTGGAAATAGTAATAAAATATTTTAGGGTAATCAAAACATGAGCAATTCGAAAGTTCAATTAGTAAATTGAAAAGTTTAAAAGTTTAGTGCCAAAAATAGGAGTGAGAAGATAGTTTAGTGATGAATGGTGTATTTTATCCATAGAAAAATTGTGTTTTAGTTTTTTTTTTTTTTGAAATCAAAATTGTGTTTTAGTTTAATTAACATTGTTATTGTTATAATATACAATAAGATATGTTTAATACACTATATTTTGCGATTTATAGTTATTCATAAATCACTTAATTATTTATTTTATCATTTTAAAATTGAATATATGCTACTCTTGCATCACACCAACATATTTAAAAAAATTATTTATTTTATCATTTTAAAATTATATTTTTTAATAAGTCATTTTATTGAAATTGAGAAAAAGTGACAAATCATATTTTTTATAGTCGAAAAGTGATTATCTTAGAGTATTTGTTTAGATAAATTTTTAATTTTTTTAACCTTGTAAACAAAGCGAATTAAACTTGAGTTTCTTAGGATAAATATCATCTTTTTTTCACTAAACCACTCGTCCAGTTCATTTTTTATCTATCATTTTATCCATCGATATTAATATCTATCATATTATTATAATGTTCTTAATTGAGTTTAATATAACAAGTCAAAATAATTAAACTCAATGAATGAATGTACCAAAAAAGAAATATATAAACTAAAAATAAAGGGTAATAATGTCATTTCAAATTGTCAAGCAATATTCTTATTTAAAATATTATTTCTTTAAATAAGTTGTACATTAATAAAAAAAACAAGGATGAGTCTGCCACGCTCGACGAGCACCGATGAACACCATTAATTGAATTTATAAAGATTAAAAATTTAAAGGGTTCGCCGTATAATTATAAATTATTTAAAATCAAAAGGTAAATTAATTAAAATATATTATTTTATTTTTAATTTTTCTTTTAAACATAAATCAAAATACCTATCTAGCCCTAAATTACAAAACCCTAATTTTTGTTCATTTAAAATTTAAGCCGATATCGCTGCCACTATCGTCACCATCGTTATGACCGTCAGTTCCCTACCGATAAACAGCAATTCCCCTGAGCTGGAGAAAATCTGCAAGACCACCAAGCTGCCCATCAAATGTGTGAAATACGTCTCCTTGTTCCTAAACGACAGTGGCAAGATCGAGCCTCTCACCGTTGACTGAAAGAATCTATACTTGCCAATGTTCTTACCCCAAGTTCATGAACTGAAGGAATCTATACTTGCCGATGATTTCTGGCCACCAAGTTCATGAATGAATCGGGAATGTCGGATAACCTCAAAGGCAGCGGCGGCGATGACAACAACAACGGCAACAACGACAAATTAAATTTCAGATGAACAAAAATTAAGGTTTTATAATTTAGGAGTATATAGGTATTTTAATCTATGTTTAAAAAAAAAATAAAAAATAAAAATATATATTTTAATTAATTTATTTTTGATTTTTAAATAATTTATAATTATACGGTGAGTCTTTAAATTTTTAATCTTTATAAACTGAATTAATGGTGCTCGTCGTTAATAGTGCTCATCGAGTGTGACAAAATTTTTTGAAAAAAAAAATTATAATGGATTGAGTTTAATTTGATTGACATTATTTTTTATACAATATACATGAGAAATATTTAAACGTTCAAGACTTTATGATTTAAAAGTAGGAGGAACACTAAATAATTTAACTATTATATAAGATCAGGTTGTTTTTTGAAATAAACATTTTTAAATTAATAATTAAATTACTTACTAAAATACGGAGTAATCGTTTTCATTTATAAAAGGATCATTTTGACCCAAAATGAATCGTTAAGAGCTAAATTCTTTAAAAAAAATGAATAGGACCAAAGTTACTATTTCAATCAAACATCGTGGGCATTTTTTGACATTATGCCATTTAAAAAACATAATCAAATACTTTTCTTACATAATAAAAAGTAATGTTGATTTATTAACAGAGTTGATATAAGTGGTAGGCATTTTGATATCGTTTAAACGAGTCTCGAGTTTAAAGTCTTGTGTATGCGAAACATTTTCGATGAGAGACTCATCTACCATAATTTATAATTAGATGTGCGATGTATGTCCGTCCAGATCAATTAGAACAAAACCCGAAAAATTGAAAGAGAAAAAAAAATGTTGATTTAACTAAGTAATTTCTTTTTCCTTTTATTTATCTTTCTATCAAAAACAAGTTCTTAACCTTTATTTTTGGAACTTCAAAATACGAAAAAATCTAATCGGATCCATAATCGCCTCTAAAGTAGGTGCATTTTAATCGACATCACTGAACTAGCTTAAATCGAATTCAAGGCTGTTATTGTAATATCACTTTTTTTGTCTTAAAAGTTCTTTTATGCCCTCCTTTATCTGTCCGAAACCTCAATTCCCCGTGATTTTTTCTGTTTCTATTTTCCTTCCATCCAAACAGAAAACTAAAAATCCCATTTAGATAGAGCAGAGGGAAGGATCTTAATTTCGTTACCGTTTTTATAGTATTTTCTTGTTTGCTAGGCATTCTCCGATTCTTTTTTCTCCTTTTTTTGTTATTGTCATGTAGTATTTACTTGTCTTCATCTCTTGAATCGAATTTGTTTCTAGGGTTTATATGATCATAGATCATTTAGGGGCTTTAATTCTCTCTTATTCTTTTTTTCCCTGCCTCTTTTAGCTGGTTTCTTGCGCTTTTTGGATCTATTCGATTATTTAATCAATTGTAAGTTGAAAACAAAAACTTCGTCTTGTTCGATTCATTCGTTTCTGTAAGCTTAGTTTTAATCCAGAGAATCGTAATTTGTAAGGCATTAGATTCTGAATAGATCTTCTTTTTTGTACATATTTATTGCATTGTTTTCTTTTAATTACAAATCTTCACTTTCCATTGCTTGAGCCTGTAAATGATGTATAAAAAGAAATGTTTATAATCTGAAGTCTTTCATGTTGGAACCTTAGATAATTGTGGATTTAGGGTTAGGGCTTTTGTAGATATGATCAAACAGATATTTGGAAAGCTACCTCGAAAACCATCAAAATCATCCCATTCCCATAATGATTCAAATGGTGGAGGAGGAGTCCATGGTAATTCCTCTTTGAATTCTTCTCTAGGTCCTAATTCTTTGAACAACTCAAAATCTGGTTCGGCTTCTTCAAAATCCTCCAGTTCATCACGTTCGAACAATGGCCCTCATAATTCACATTCATCCGGTTGGAATAAATTGTATCACGGGATGAAAACAACCCCTCTCGTAACCCAAGCTGGTCATGCATTAACTTCTGGGGCTTATGAGGCTTTGCCTAGTTTTCGGGATGTCCCAAACTCGGAAAAGCAGGGTCTTTTCCTTAGGAAGTTGGGCTTGTGTTATGTGGTTTTTGATTTTAGTGATCCATCTAAGAACCTTAGAGAAAAGGAAATAAAGAGGCAGACGTTGTTGGAGCTTGTTGATTATGTATCGTCTGTTTCAACCAAGTTCAATGAGGTTGCGATGCAAGAGGTTACAAGAATGGTGGCTGCTAATCTGTTTCGAACATTTCCATCTCCGAATCATGATAACAAGATTCTAGAAGCGTATGATGCAGAAGATGAAGAGCCGGCCATGGATCCTGCTTGGCCTCATCTTCAGATTGTCTATGAACTTTTACTTAGATTTGTGGTCTCACCGGAGACTGATTCTAAGCTTGCTAAGAGATATATTGACCATCCGTTCGTGTTGAAACTGTTGGATTTATTTGATTCGGATGATCAAAGAGAGAGGGAGTATCTAAAGACGATTCTACACCGGATATATGGGAAGTTCATGGTCCATCGGCCATACATTAGAAAAGCCATCAACAATATCTTTTACAGGTTTATTTTTGAGACAGAGAAACACAATGGTATTGCTGAATTGCTTGAAATCTTGGGGAGTATAATCAATGGGTTTGCTTTGCCTTTGAAGGAAGAGCACAAGCTCTTCTTGGTCCGTGCTCTGATTCCTCTTCACAAGCCCAAGTGTGTTTCTATGTATCATCAACAACTTTCTTATTGCATTACTCAGTTTGTTGAGAAAGACTTCAAGCTTGCTGATACGGTCATCCGAGGCCTTCTAAAGTATTGGCCTGTAACTAATAGCTCGAAGGAGGTAATGTTCCTTGGAGAGTTGGAAGAAGTTCTTGAAGCTACTCAGACAGCAGAATTCCAACGCTGTATGGTTCCTCTTTTCCGTCAGATCGGTCGGTGTCTCAACAGCTTGCATTTACAGGTACTAATAGCATTTCCTTGTCAAACTTTGTTATAGCCTTTGCATTCTTCTATGACTAGTTTACACAATACTTAATCACTAAGCAATGTATTGTTTTTCATTGCTTGAGGTATTTTTTGTACTTTTCTTCCCCAAATGTTGCTGTTGGAGTTTTTTGCACATCTTAACGGAATTATGCTCCCCTCCAACAAGAGTGATTACACTTGGTACTTTATAGTTTATTGGTATAATATGATGAATAGAAATCTTCTGTCCCCTTTTGGTGCCCCCATGGCCCACACTAAAAAAATTAGGTTTAGTGTTTAGGATTTAAAACTTAGGGTTAGGGCTTAGAATTCAATTTTTAGTGTTGGGGCATAGAAAAGGGTATTGAAAAAGGGCAGAGGATTTTTGTTCTAATATGATTCACCCACAGTTTTGTCATTGTGAGATATTGACATATTGAGATATCCATCAATTTGACTTGCCTCAGGAAGTAATGGATTTTAGTGTTTACAGTAAATGACAGAAGGGGTTTAATTTTAGGGGGATGATTTGTATTTGACCCTTCCTGAAGAATGCTCATCTGCTTACTCTCTATACGTGAGAAATAATGCCAGATATGTTTTGGTCAAATTCTTTAGAAGGCCCCTGACCATGTGTTTTTGGCGGACCTAGTGCCTCCACTGTATTTTTATCAATTCTAGTTGTCTACTTTTTCAAATCTGTATTTTTAGTCTTGATACCTACTTTATTCGTGTAATTGCGGCGAATAATATTATGTGAATTATTTTGGTGTTCTTTTTATACAGTTGGACAATCCTTTTGCACATTTAAAAAACAGAAAAAGGTATAGTATCTGTCCAATTGTACAAAAAAGGACAAGGTGTATAGGCTACATCACCAATTCACCTCGTCAAATTATTTGACAGAATGATGAAATTATAGTGAAGAGACTTAATCCACTAAAACCTTCTGTATAATTTGACCTTTTGTTTTCAACCAATAGTTGATTATGTTAGAGTTAAGAGACTGTTGGTTATTTTGCTGCAGAAGAAGGCAATTATTCTGCTAATGAGTTGTATATTCTATGTTTTCTATGCTGGTGAATTTTGGTCTATAACCCTGGTTCGAGTATTTTAATTCGTTATAACATGTTATTTTGGCAGGTAGCTGAACGTGCATTGTTCTTGTGGAACAATGATCACATAAGAAATCTCATCACTCAGAACCGTACAGTAATACTCCCGATAATCTTCCCAGCATTGGAGAGAAACACACGCCATCATTGGAATCCGGCAGTTCAGAGCCTTACACTGAATGTGCGGAAGATATTCTTGGATGCTGATCAAGCACTCTTTGATGAATGTTTGGCCAGATTCCAAGAACACGAATCGAAGGAAAAAGAGACACAAGAGAAGCGAGAACTAATCTGGAAGCGGTTGGAAGATGTGGCTGCATCTAAATCTGTTGGCAACGAGGTGCAATGAATGCAGTTTATAGGAAATCATTCGAATCCATCATATTGAAATGATCCTCCAGTCCAGGGTACCGAAATGGTGCAGCACCATGGGAATCGGTTGACATCGCTTTCGTTTTTAACAGCAAGTCTCTGACCTCCTGAATGGTAAGTGGTGGGGTTCTCTGGCTATAAAAGTTGCTTCTTCTTCTTTGTCATTTTAAATGTTCTGGCCGGATTTACTCATATTATTATCTTCCTTTCCCAACCCTACTCCCTTCCTGTTCAGTAATTAAGTTTCGAGTTCGTGTATTATGACATAAGAGATTTAGTTTATAAGAACATTTCTTTGGATTTACTATTATCATATATTGTTCAGTAATCCATATTTCTTGTTATCTTTTTACGTTCTTGTATAATTTTGTCATGTCTTAGCTTGTTTTTCAATGAAAGTTGCTAAAAGAAAAAGGTGAAAAACTATTGTGAAGATGGTCTGAATTCAATGCAAGAGACTAGGGGTGTCTTGATAACTGTTAAAACACAATACGAACATGATACAAAACACAGAACGTAATGCCGGGTCTATCGGCAAGTATCTATCCCGAGAGTGAAAATGAGATTAAAAAGCAGCCTAAATGAACAAATGCAGAGCAAGCATCAGAGCATGTGTATGTTCAAAGCTATTACTAGTCATCTCCGTAAGCTCGAAAACTATAGCGCTCTCGGTATGGACCATTGAAGTAAAGATCAGCTTCGAACCACTTGGGATAACGTACAAGGTCCCCAGCAACAAATTGCATAAACCGATCACTACCTTCAGGGACAACCCTTACTTCCCCTTCCTCGATGTAAACCAGCTGATCAACTTGCCAGTCCCATGGCAATTTACACTTGCCTGTCTTCCATTCCGACCATCTTGAAACCCCGAGCTCTGTTAATCGCTCTTTCGACACTTTCCTTTCGACCCTCACACTGTAAAGTTCCTCTAATGGTTTCTCCACCCGCATTGCTTTTACTCTACAAGCTGAAGTTGCCCCAATCTCAACACCAACACCATTGTTGGACCTGTTGGTTCTCTTGAAAGATAGGTAGCCAAGACTTGCAGTAGATATCATGCTTGCCATGTTCCTTAATCTACATGCAAATTTAAGCATGGTCAATAATACCTATTATGAATTAATCCCAAATTGTTTTTCAACATGCAAATAGTGAAGCTAACAAAACCCAGATCTGTAACTAAGAAGCAGAGGAAAATTATTTTCAAAGATTTATCTCTTTAGTTGAATCGATTATAATATCACTTCAGCCTGCATTTCGTAAATATACGAGCAAATTACAGGTTTTTAAGTCCAATTTCCTTCAAAATTATCTCTGGGTTCCGATTGTTATAACCCATAAACAAGATTGCAAGGTTTTTTTCCTCCCCACTTTCCCAGATTTTCTTAGCCACCAAACACTGGAATAGCAGAACATAGAACAACAAGATAACCTAAAAGAAGAAGAAAAGGCTAGATTCTTTTTTACCTGTAGAACTATTTGTGTAGGAAAACTCGAACAGCCGAAGACGAAGATGAATTAAACAGCGGAGTGAAGCTGTTTCTAAAACCCCTATTGGTCTTCAGCTGAGGTTTATCTCATTATCCGCGAAAAATGTAACTTATCGCTAAGCTCATCTGGACTGCTGGACAGCCCCCTTTTAATCGTCACCCGCGGGTCATTCTATTAATTTAGTCTCAATTAAAAATAATTTAATAAATATAACCTTCATATTTGAAATTTCAGTATTGTGTCATTATTATATAGAGGTGGCAATCGGGTCATTCGGTTCGGGTTCGGTTCGGGTCGTTTCGGTTCGGGTCATTTCGGGTCTATCTAGAATCGGTTTAGATTCGGTTCGGGTCGGTTCGGTTCGGGTTCGGGTCTGATTCGGGTTTGTGATGAGTCGGATTCGGTTCGGGTATTGGATCGGGTCAAAATCGGATCGGTTGTTTTCGGGTCGGGTCAATATCGGATCGGTCCCTTTCGGTTCGGGTCAAAATCGGGTCGTTCGGGTCGCTTTCGGGTCGGGTCAAAATCGGGTCGATTTCGGGTCGATTTCGGGTCGGGTCGATTTCGGGTCAATTTCGGGTCAGGTCAAAATCGGGTCCCTTTCAGTTTAGTATTTATGGTTTAGTTTAGAGTTATTAGTGTATGAAATTAATTCTGATTCAACTTGTTAATCTATGCATTTGAATTTGATTAAATATTTAAATCAAAGCTTCATGTATCCATATCAAAATTTTTTGTATAATTATATTAAATCAAAGTTTATTATATGTAATAATAATAATAATAATAATAATAATAATAATAATAATAATAATAATAATAATAATAATAATAATAATAATAATAATAATAATTTCTGAAATGAATTAATTTATTAAACTTATGATCTAATTGAGCTAACTAAAATCTAAAAGCATAAATCACGGACATAATTAAAATAATTATAAAACTAAATGTGAAATTTCAATTAAATTAATCTAAATTAAAACTCAATTAAATTTAAAAAGAAAAAGAAAAAAGAGAAAGACAATTGGTAAAAATAAAGAGGGAAAAGACAAAAATTTGGAGGGAAATAAGCCACCAATTTTTTAAGCTAGATTGAAAAAAAAAAAAAAAGACAATTAGAAAAAATAGAGAGAGAAAAGACAAAATTTTGGAGGGAAATAAGCCACCAATTTTTTAAGCTAGAGATTAATTACTTTTTAGGTCACGTTGCATTTAAAATGTTACATTTTAGTCAACTTTAAGTTTTAGTTTAATTTAATTTAGTCACAAGTATCCCCACGGTTTAGACTTCGGATATAGAAATCCCCTCCCCGTAGTGATATTTAGTCTCTAAAAATTTACTTTTAGTCGAAATTAACTAATCTTTGTAATTTAGTCTATTAATTTAATATAATGATATTTTTGTTCATTTTAATTTCTAAGATTTAATTTTTAGCTAAAATTGACCCATATTTATTTATATGGTATAATTATAAAATTGGTCATTGGACTCTCAAATTTCTCCACTTCTAAATTGTCAATTTAGTCCACAATTTCAATTTTATGCTATATTTTATGGTGAAATTATAAAATTGGTCACCAAGATCTCAAATTTATATACTTTCAAATTGTAAAGTTGGTCTCTAATTCCGATTTTAGCTACATTTTATGGTAAGATTGTAAAAATTATCTCTAATTTTAGTTTATGATTTATGGTTTATTATGTATTGGTCTATTATGTATCCATTCCTTTTAATGCAATCTTTTGACATTTTTTTCTTTGTAAATGTAAGATTAAATATTGGGAGAGAAAATAGTACATTGAAACTCTAAATTTAAAAATTAGTTTATTTAATTAATATTGAAACGTAAAATAACATAAAATGTTATTATACCACAACTTTGACAAGAGGAACAATCTCTTCCATGATATAGTATAAAAAGATAATAAAACATACTTCTTTTTATTATTTATTATATTGTTAAAAATAGATATTCGGGTCAAAATCGGGTCAAAATCGGGTTAAAATCGGGTTAAAATCGGGTCGATATTCGGTTCAGCTTTCGGTTCAGCTTTCGGTTCGGGTAGCTTTCGGTTCGGGTCAAATCGGTTCGGGTCCATTCGGTTCGGGTCCATTTCGGTTCGGGTCCATTTCGGTTCAACAAAAAATTTCGGTTCGGTTCGGTTCGGTTCAGTTCGGGTTTCGGGTCAACTTCGAATCATCATTTCGGGTCAAAATCGGGTTTCGGTTCGGGTCGGTTCGGTTCGGGTTTCGGGTCTCGGGTCAAGTTTGCCAGGTCTATTATTATACACTCTCTGACCACTAACCACACTTCATGCTAATAGTTCATCAATTTGATAATCAACAAATATAATAGCTCGACAGACATAGTCACTTCAATACTAGACAACTGACTTATTACGACCTTAACGATGTCTCCTAATAGACACAATCACTTTACTAATGTATTTTTTTTTAAATGTGAAAGCTTAAGTTTATTCCATTATTTCGAATTACAACCAAATGAATAGAATGCATAAGTTTTGACACTCCAATTATTATTATTCTAAACCAATGTTTCAATTTTAATAACAAAGTGACATGTTTATTACAATATTTTAATTGAACAACATGTTTGTTATAAAAATTTAATTGAGTGACATATTTGTTCCAAAACCTATAATTTGAATGACTAAATTGTTAAGTTTAGAAGAAAATTGATATGTTTGTTCCAAAACCTACAATTAACAATTAAATCATTACTTTAAAAAATGAGTGACATGTAAAGCTTATAACCGAGTGACTTGTGGTGTAATTTACCACAAATATTAGTATATATTTTCTAATGTGATTATTTTAAGTTCCAATACTTTAATCATATTATCTGTATTGTTTGGTTCATGACTGGAATTTTAAAATTTGAAAAAGATATGTACAGAAATCGATCAAATTGAATCATAGAGATTAAATCAATAACCTATACACATACAGGGACTAATGACAAAATTTGACCAAGAATTTTCTCATATATAAAAATAGAAATAAAAACACCCCTAGCCTCTAACTACCCAAAACCCTAAAATCCTTTCAAAGCGAAAGCTACTCACTCCGCAGCTTCAATTTCGAAGCCCCAACGCCGCCTCCCTCACCACTCGCAAACATGGTAAATCTCCATTTCCGCTATTCATTCTTTGTTGATTCATTGTATTTTTCTCATGTTTAAACCAATAACATCTGGGTTTGGGCTGTTCATGTTGTTTGTGTTTTGATATGATTTCAGGTTCTCCAAAACGATGTTGATTTGCTGAATCCCCCAGCAGAGCTTGAGAAGAAGAAGCACAAACTCAAGCGTCTCGTTCAGTCTCCCAATTCCTTCTTCATGGTAAAATATCGGACCTTTCTCTCTTCATTTTCACATCGACGATTTAGTCTATACGGTGGAATAACGTTTTTCTTTTTTTTTTTATCTTCCAAAGGATGTTAAATGTCAAGGCTGCTTCAACATGTACGTTTACATTGGGTTTTAGATGTTTTAGATTTTTTAGATTTACCGTCTTAAGTTTTATTTCGTATCTTAAATTCTGGGTTTACTCCATTTTTTGCAGAACCACTGTTTTTAGCCACTCTCAAACGGTGGTGGTGTGTGGTAATTGCCAGACAGTTCTATGCCAACCTACTGGCGGTAAAGCTAGGCTTACCGAAGGGTGCTCATTTAGGAAAAAGGGTGACTAAATCTGCTGCCTATGCCCCATTCTGGGTATTTTTTTGATGTGTTAAAATGTCTTTATTTTAATAGCACTATTATTGCTTTATGAAGATTATGTTACTTTTTGTTAATGCAATGGATCTTTATTTAAACATTAATATCTTTATTTGCTGTGTTTAGAGTTTCTTGTTTTGGTTAACTAACATAGAGTTGTTGTCTTGTTCTGATTGCATGCTTTACATTCTAAAGACATTGCTGATTTTGGTTGTATGATTGGTAGATGGTGGCAATTTAGGTTTGTTAAGAGAATGAAGTTAATGGTTAAGTAGGCTGCATGTTTTATTTCGGACATGATATAAAGATCGAACACATCTGTTCAATGACAAACACAGACTCCTTCACTTGCCCGTGATTTTGGAAACCGGAAACATAGCCTTCTTGAACCTCGACTGTTTACTTATTCCGTTGTATTCTTGGAATATATGGTGTTGGGTGAGAACTCCACTAGTAGATTTATTTTAGAATACACTTTAGTTGTTGTTTCCTTACAATTGCCATGCGATTGATAAAGCCTGCTTCTGTTTTTCCTACTCGCATGCCCTTTGATTCGAGTTTTAAAGTCTGGATAATTTTTGGGTCTGAGCTAGTTGGGTTCTGGTTCTGGTTAAGTAGGCTGCACGTTTTATTTCGGACATGATATAAAGATCGAACGCATCTGGTCAGTGACAAACACGGACTCCTTCACTCGCCCGTGATTGTGGGAACTGGAAACATAGCCTTCTTGAACCTCGACT
This sequence comes from Hibiscus trionum, assembly GCA_030270665.1. NCBI lineage: Eukaryota > Viridiplantae > Streptophyta > Magnoliopsida > Malvales > Malvaceae > Hibiscus > Hibiscus trionum. The sequence continues at coordinate 156,271 of BSYR01000033.1, read as the reverse complement.
GTTTACTTATTCTGTTGTATTCTAGGAACATATGGGGTTGGGGGAGAACTCCACTAGTAGATTTATTTTAGAAGACACTTTAGTTGTTGTTTCCTTGCAATTGCCATGCGATTGATAAAGCCTGCTTCTGTTTTTCCTACTTGCATGCCCTTGTGATTTGAGTTTTAAAGTTTTGGGATCATTTCTCACTTGGATCACTGTGACACACATAGTGCTCGAATTTGGGTCACCTGCATGAAATACACCATCTTTTATCATTAGGACTGCTCCACGTGTTCATGTGAACGGTATTCTTTATACAAGAAGAATTGCACGAACTCAATGGCAACTAGCTAATACAGTTTACTAGGAGAAATTATTAGATGGACCCGGTTCACCACGTCATTCATGATCTATTCAATAATATTCATTCATTTCAACGTAACTTCCAAGTAACCTCACACTTCTTAGTTACATGTAAGAAAAGGTGAAGCTTCACCTAGTTACATGTAAGAAAAGGTGAAGATTCACCTCGAAAAAATGAGATAGAAATTTTTTGTTAGATAGGACCATGGATGACGTGGTGAATCAGGTTTATACTCTAAATTTATTTTATGTTCCTATTGTTTATGTGAAGACTAGTGGCGGATCCAAAAATATTTTTGAACGTGACACAACTCATACAACTTTTAAAAAATGAATACAACTTTTAAGAAATGTGTAATTTATAAAAATTAAAAATTAAAGTAAAATATATGAAGTTTAAAACAGTTGAGGGTGGGTACGTACTAATTCTAGTATATATTTAGATCTGCCACTAGTGAATACTAGGGGGTTCAAATCTGGGTACCCGGATTTTTGGGTACCCGAAAAACTGAGTATCCGGACCTTCGGGTATTAGGTTTGTCGGCCCGTGTCCCGACCCGTAAATACCGGGTACCCGTAAAATCGGGTATCGGGTACTCGATTCTTATTATTTTTTTTAAATTAAAAAAAAACCTTAAAAGTTTATAACACATTATCCAAATAAAAAATAATAATGATTTGAAGTTTATAACTATAAGAAAGACATTAAAAATATTAATCTCGATCGTGATTTTTTTTAATCTTATATTTTTTAAAGAAACCTACTAATGCATAAATGCAATAGAGAAACCTTGTTGTTTGTTTCATATCGATCTTACATATTCACAAATTAATATTTTTTTGTTGAAAAATTTAAAACATGAAAGCATATAATACAAATATAGAATGAATTTAGAGATTTAAATATAGTTCTAAAGTAAAAATATTAAGTAATCTAATAAAATAAAAATAAAAAAATAGGAACCGAGTACCCGAAAAAATCATATTTTTTGACCCGGGCCCGACCCGGGTAAAAAAAAATTCGGGTAAATACCCGGTTATTTGTGTTCGGGTAGTCGAGTCGGGTAATTTTGAACACCCCTAGTGAATACTACACGTTAAATTCGATATTAGTGTCGATTGAAGGTTTTGATATGCTCGATCTTTGAGTTTATACATGAAAAATTATTTAAGAATATTGTGCAGTCTTTAAATTACACATATACAATAAGAATATTGTATATTTAAGTTATATCTCAGTTAATTTTTTTATTATTTTGTTTAACATATTTGAAGTAATAAATCAATATATAGTAGGCTTAATTACAAATAATTGTTCAAACTATACCTTTTTTTTTAAAATGGGCACCTAAAATATTTTTTAGCTGAAATATGTGCTTAAAATTTTATTTTTGGCTAAAATAGGTGCATGAAGTATTTTTTTAACTAAATTTTATTTTTAGCTTGTTTTAAAGTCTGAGACACATATTTTAACTAAAAATAAAACTTTAAGCACTTGTTAAAAAATTAAAATATAAATTGGTCACTTATTTTATTTTATAGTTAATCTTATATTGTAACACAAAACTTTTAACAAATCCCCAAACATCATTATTGAAAACGTTGATTAAATCCTGCTTTGCTGGTACACGTGTAAACAACATGTCATAACCATACATCATTCTTTTTTGTTTCGAATAACCATACATCATTCAGGTATTAAACCATGATTTAAAAATTATTGGTACATTAGACACCTAGGTATGGTTTAAATTAAAATCTCAAGAAATTATCGTCATCTAAATAAATTTAACAATACCACACTAACACGTGTGTATGGTTATCTTTGTTCATAGTTTTTAAAAAAATATTATATTAGGTTCGAATTTTATGATTTGTCCGGTTGACTAAGCTACTAATCTTTGTTCTCTCGTATAAAAATATAAATTAAATTTAATAAATATGAACATGTTTTTTTTTTAGTTTCTTTTTGCAACGTGGAAAGCAAAGATGTGCTGTTATATATTTTGGAGGGCAATGGGGGTAGCGGGTAGCCTACTAGCCGTTATAGATCTCAATTATGCACTTTTCTCGCACATGCCATTTGCCGACAAACGACTTTTATTACAAATCAATTCAATCAATATATATATTCAAAAAAAAAATTCAATCAATATATAATACAAAATTACAAATATCAATCTATCTTTTCAATTACTTTCGTTCTTTTTGTTTCTGTAGATTACTTTGAACAACTTTTTTCTGTAGATTTTTAAACATAAGTTGTTGTTGCCACCTCACTTCCCTTTTATTCTTTGATCTTTTGCCTTTTTGGTAAACACTAACCGAGTAGGAATTAATGTGCCAATCCCAGTTGTTGATCTTCTTCAACTTCGATTTTTGACCCCATAATTAGAAGGAAAAAAAAGTAGATTTTCTTCTTTTTTTTTCTCCCATCAGATTATCTCTCCTTTGTAGAATTTTCCTTTGAAGTATTTGTTACCGAGTTTTCTCAGCTTCTTCTGGCGAGGAGTTTAAAATTGCATTGGACTTCATACGCTTTGTTTTCGGGTAAATGATAACCGGAAGAGTTTTTGTTTGGTTGCCGAGGAAATCTGGGAGAAAAACACTTCACGTTACACCGACAGTTCATTTCTCCTTTTAATCGTACTGTTTTCAACTTTTGCTGTTTTTTGGTACAAGGCGTTGGGGGGACAAGCTCTTCCCAAAAGCATACAAAAGTCAAAAAGTAGCTAAAAATCACAACAATAAATATTTTTGGCCGATTTTTTTTAACTTTTTTCTGAACTATTTTTTACCTCAAATTGCATAGATTTGTTCATTGTTGAAGCAAATTCATGGCTACTCTAAGTGATATTGGAGTTGCAGCGGCTATCAATATTCTGAGTGCATTTGCTTTCTTTTTGGCATTTGCAATTCTTCGGATTCAACCAGTGAATGACAGGGTTTACTTCCCCAAATGGTATACCAAAGGTTTAAGGTGCAGCCCTTTGGCCAATGGTGCATTTGCCAGCAAGTTCTTGAACTTGGACTTCAGGTCATATGCCAGATTTCTCAACTGGATGCCTGCTGCACTCCGAATGCCGGAGCCCGAGTTGATCGACCACGCCGGATTGGATTCCGCTGTTTACTTGAGGATTTACTTGTTGGGGTATGTATGTATGTTCTTGCTTGCTCAATAGTCAATTCCTTTATAACTCTATAGACCATAACTTGGCTTTAGTCAATACATTGTGTACAGAATTCTACTTGAGTATTTACTTGTTGGGGTATGTATGTTCTTGCACGGATGTTACTTGTTGGACTAATTTGATTTTTTTTACCTTTCTTTTTTCTCATTGAAGTGCAGGCTGAAAATTTTTGTTCCTATTGCTTTATTAGCATTTACAATCATGGTACCAGTTAATTGGACCAATAATAACCTGGAACATTCAGGCTTAACATTCAGCGATATCGATAAGCTCTCGATATCAAATATTCCAAATGGATCAGATAGGTATGCCGTATGCGGAAGTTTCTCATTCCGAACTTTGACATAGTTTATGATTTCTACAAATACCAGACATAGTTCTGTAAATGTTTACATTTTTTGGTTGCAGATATTGGACACATCTGGTCATGGCTTATGCCTTTACTTTTTGGACATGCTACGTACTGAAACGCGAGTATGAGATAGTGGCAGCAATGAGATTACATTTCCTTGCATCGGAGCAACGGCGTCCAGACCAATTTACGGTAAGCGCAATTCAACTAGTATTATTTTGATCCTAATGTGATATATGAAGCTGCATTTCTAACAGCACTTTGTTGGTAAAGGTACTGGTAAGAAATATCCCACCCGATCCCGATGAATCAGTTAGTGAGCTTGTTGAACATTTCTTTCTTGTCAACCATCCAGATCACTATCTCAGTCATCAGGTTCGATATTATACATATACATATACATCAACATAACCTTATATAACCTTTGGGCATGTTAAGCTTCATTTTAACTCATTTGAATGCTGAAATATACTTTTTCTGGTTTTTTGTCATAATTATTTGCTTGCAGGTTGTTTATAATGCTAACAAGCTTTCAGGATTGGTCAAGGAAAAGAAGAAAATTAAGAATTGGCTTGACTACTATCAAAATAAATACGAAAGAAATCCATCTAAGAGACCTTTCTTGAAGGTAAACTTTTTGCAAATAATGTGACTATTAACATTTAGAAATATTTTTTTTACCCTTGCTGTTTACATTATTAAGCTGCCTTCAATAATTTGTTTTATCTTTTAGAATTCAACTAAAAATAAAGCTGATGAGATCATGGTTGTGTGTGTTTTCCTGGATACCTGACATCTTTCGATGAATTTCTCTTCCGTCAAGCAGACGGGTTTCCTTGGCCTTTGGGGAGACAGCGTAGATGCAGTCGACTTTTATACAGCGAAAATTGAGAGATTATCTAGAGATGTAAGTAACATTTCTTTTTATTCCCTGTATTTTGTTATGTCCTGAAACTCAGAAGATCAACTTTCCTTTCCTTAGAAGATCAACTATGTTGCTCTGGCACTTTATTTTTATGAAGTACATGTGTCCTACATAGATATAGGGATATGACCTTTGTTTTAATATTGAACATACCCGTTTCGGGCACATATCTATGACCGATACTCACAACAGAACCGAGTAACATAGGCTCTATAGTATCTCTACTGACTGCAGGTTTCTTTAGAAATTGTCCAATCATTAGTTTCAGTTTCTAAATCCAACATTATTGCATGCATAAAGTGTCCCATCCCAAAAACCGGTCTAGTCGAAATTAGGTTCCAGTGACCGAATATTTTAAATAATTTATTCGATCTTATCTGAACCAATAAATATTATTAGAGATAATTTATAATAATTTATTATTAGTATTATTATTATAAAAAAAGAAAGAAAGTGGGATGATGAGACACAAACCTACCACACATGGGCACAAATAGCCACTTGCTTAGTTTTATATAAATAATAATTGGCCAACTAAACCATTATTGGAAATAATTGAATAAAAAAGAAGGATATAAAGTGGTATGGACGGTTGTAACCAATCCACTCATTCAATTAAAAATGAGAAAGCAATTGCCACTATATGTGGCCACAGATTAAAGGGAGAAATTGGAATTGGAAAAGGGTGCCGGCCATTCAACTATAAATAGGGGATGGGGTTTTCATTTTTACACAAGGAACATAGCAAGTCAGAAGCAAAGAAATAAGGAGAAAAATTAGGAGAGAAATAATATGATCCAGTGATAGATTGGTGGTCCGATATTTTCGATATAGTAATATCGAATCTCTGCCGACGTCGGGTACACGAGGTCGATTCGGAACAACCGTCAAGCCCAAGAAATAAAAATAAAGTACCGGTCTATCAAGGTGAGTGAAACAAATTAGAGTTGAGATTAGAGTCTCAACTATATTTAATTTAATGTTAGAATATATATTAAGCATGAAATTGGATTAATTACAGGTTAGTAAATGATAAGGGTAAAGGAAATTCGGATTTGTAAACTGTCCTGTAGAAAACTGCATTTTTGAACATGTTAGAGTCATTTATGGAAAAAGTGTTATTCTACAAAGTTGTAGAAAACAAAATTTTACATGAAATAGATGTATGATTTGCTCAAAAATGTTAAGTATAGGTCTCTGAATTGTTGTTAGAAGTTGACGAGACTGAAACTGAATGAATTTGGAATCTGCTGGACTAAATTGTGAAATTCGAAATGTTTAGGGGTTTAATTGATGCCAATAAATTCTGGAAAATTTATTAGAAACAAGGGAGGTATTGTAGAAATGAAAAATAAATAATTTAGTTTGAATTATATATCAATTGATAGTTTAAATATCATTAGAACACATAGAAAATTAAAATGGACTAGTTTATAAGAATTGATAATTTGAGGACTTATATGCCCTGTTTTCATGATTTCTGGAACATAATTATTATGTTAATATGTGAAGGTAAATGTGGTTAAAAGCTCAAGATTAATGGTGTAGTGAAACATAGGTTATAAATGCACTAAAGTCACAAATAGGCAGATTAGGTTTCTAAAAATGCCCTATGTTCAAGTAATAAACTGTATTGATAGAGAAATGATAAAATTATGTGTCATACATGGTTGTAAAGGTGCGTTTATAAGATTTCCAGAATGGTAAAGAACTCCTTATTTGGAGTTGTGAGTAAAAAGATATGAATTTTTGAGTAAGTAAATGTCATAAAAATAGGGTAACAGTTTGCCTCTAAATCTGCATCAACAACGATTTTAGAAATTCATTATAAATTGTATAAGAGGAACTAAAAGCTATAATTCATATGGTTTAAAAGGTTATTCAGTCTAGTTTCGTTTAAAACAAACGAAATTAGATTTTGAGTTATAGAACATTTTATATAAATATTTCTTTGAGGACAATGCAAGCTGCCTAATGTACTAAATGATATATTTCTTTAATGTTTGGTTAGAAAAGAGTAGAAATGAAGGAAACCACAAAGTTGGAGAATAAGGAAAATGTCTCTAAGCTTGGATTGAGGTGAGTGTAGATGCATTTGTCTCGGGTGTCACAGTGTCATTCCGATCTTTGTTTTTATGTTATGATATGTGATTGTAGTTGTGTCAAGGGATAGGCTCGGTGCCTTCCCGTTGCATTATCTATGATTATGTTTGCATTTGTTAAGGGATCACGTAAAGTAACTATGCTCGAATGGCAAATTTGGTAAGTGCCTTGCATTACTTTGATATGTTCGAATATGACTATGAAATGCTACATGATATGGAGCTACGGCTCATCTTGTTATTTCATATGATATGATATGATTTGAAAATCATGGACTATGTGAATTTGTGTGTAATTATAGACGTTGGATACAATTGGCATGCCATAGGATTATTCGAGCTCACCATGTAAGGGAGGACTACGGTCCAGGGCTACGGCCTATATGTGGGAGATAAAAGGATGGAAGTGTAAGGGATATATGGAGCTATGGCTCAGGGCTACGGCTCATTTATGATTCATGATATAGTGTACATGGAATCCGCGTATCCAATGGTACCAATATATTATGTGTTTGATACGTTATGCTATGTTATGATCATGATATAATATTATGTTTTGTTATGAATATATATGGAGCTACGGCTCAGGGCTACGGCTCATTTATGATTCATGATATGGTGTACAGGGAATCCGCGTATCCAATGGTACCAATATATTATGTGTTTTATACGTTATGCTATGTTATTCTCATGATATGACATTATGCTTTGTTATGAATATAAAGTATGACATGTTATTACATTATGATCATTTTTGGAAGCATGCTACATGACATAACATGTTCATTCATTGTCATTTGCAATGAATGCATTAGACTTACATAGTCTAAGCGAGGTAGCCAATGACAATGAATGAACATGTTATGTCATGTAGCATGCTTCCAAAAATGATCATAATGTAATAACATGTCATACTTTATATTCATAACAAAGCATAATGTCATATCATGAGAATAACATAGCATAACGTATAAAACACATAATATATTGGTACCATTGGATACGCGGATTCCCTGTACACCATATCATGAATCATAAATGAGCCGTAGCTCCATATATATTCATAACAATACATAATATCATATCATGATCATAACATAGCATAACGTATCAAACACATAATATATTGGTACCATTGGATACGCGGATTCCCTGTACACCATATCATGAATCATAAATGAGCTGTAGCCCTGAGCCATAGCTCCATATATCCCTTACACTTCCATCCTTTTATCTCCCACATATAGGCCGTAGCCCTGGACCGTAGTCCTCCCTTACATGGTGAGCTCGAATAATCCTATGGCATGCCAATTGTATCCAACGTCCATAATTACACACAAATTCACATAGTCCATGATTTTCAAATCATATCATATCATATGAAATAACAAGATGAGCCGTAGCTCCATATCATGTAGCATTTCATAGTCATATTCGAACATATCAAAGTAATGCAAGGCACTTACTAAATTTGCCATTCGAGCATAGTTGCTCTACGTGATCCCTTAACAAATGCAAACATAATCATAGATAATGCAATGGGAAGGCACCGAGCCTATCCCTTGACACAACTACAATCACATATCATAACATAAAAACAAAGATCGGAATGACACCGTGTCACCCGAGACAAATGCATCTACACTCACCTCAATCCAAGCTTAGAGACATTTTCCTTATTCTCCAACTTTGTGGTTTCTTTCATTTCTACTCTTTTCTAACCAAACATTAAAAAAATATATCATTTAGTACATTAGGCAGCTTGCATTGTCCTCAAAGAAATATTTATATAAAATGTTCTATAACTCAAAATATGATTTCGTTTGTTTTAAACGAAACTAGACTGAATAACCTTTTAAACCATATGAATTATAGCTTTTAGTTCCTCTTATACAATTTATAATGAATTTCTAAAATCGTTGTTGATGCAGATTTAGAGGCAAACTGTTACCCTATTTTTATGACATTTACTTACTCAAAAATTCATATCTTTTTACTCACAACTCCAAATAAGGAGTTCTTTACCATTCTAGAAATCTTATAAACGCACCTTTACAACCATGTATGGCACATAATTTTATCATTTCTCTATCAATACAGTTTATTACTTGAACATAGGGCATTTTTAGAAACCTAATCTGCCTATTTGTGACTTTAGTGCATTTATAACCTATGTTTCACTACACCATTAATCTTGAGCTTTTAACCACATTTACCTTCACATATTAACATAATAATTATGTTCCAGAAATCATGAAAACATGGCATATAAGTCCTCAAATTATCAATTCTTACAAACTAGTCCATTTTAATTTTCTATGTGTTCTAATGATATTTAAACTATCAATTGATATATATATAATTCAAACTAAATTATTTATTTTTCATTTCTACAATACCTCCCTTGTTTCTAATAAATTTTCCAGAATTTATTGGCATCAATTAAACCCCTAAACATTTCGAATTTCACAATTTAGTCCAGCAGATTCCAAATTCATTCAGTTTCAGTCCCGTCAACTTCTAACAACAATTCAGAGACCTATACTTAACATTTTTGAGCAAATCATACATCTATTTCATGTAAAATTTTGTTCTCTACAACTTTGTAGAAGAACACTTTTTCCAGAAATGACTCTAACATGCTCAAAAATGCAGTTTTCTACAGGACAGTTTACAAATCCGAATTTCCTTTACCCTTATCAAATACTAACCTTTAATTAATCCAATTTCATGCTTAATATATATTCTAACATTAAATTAAAGATAGTTGAGACTCTAATCTCAACTCTAATTTGTTTCACTCACCTTGACAGACCGGTACTTTATTTTTATTTCTTGGACTTGACGGTTGTTCCGAATCGACCTCGTGTACCCGACGTCGGCAGAGATTCGATATTACTATATCGAAAATATCGGACCACCAATCTATCACTGGATCATATTATTTCTCTCCTAATTTTTCTCCTTATTTCTTTGCTTCTGACTTGCTATGTTCCTTGTGTAAAAATGAAAACCCCATCCCCTATTTATAGTTGAATGGCCGGCACCCTTTTCCAATTCCAATTTCTCCCTTTAATCTGTGGTCACATATAGTGGCAATTGCTTTCTCATTTTTAATTGAATGAGTGGATTGGTTACAACCGTCCATACCACTTTATATCCCTTTTTTTATTCAATTATTTCCAATAATGGTTTAGTTGGCCAATTATTATTTATATAAAACTAAGCAAGTGACTATTTGTGCCCATGTGTGGTAGGTTTGTGTCTCATCATCCCACTTTCTTTTTTTTTATAATAATAATACTAATAATAAACTATTATAAATTATCTCTAATAATATTTATTGGTTCAGATAAGATCGAATAAATTATTTAAAATATTCGGTCACTGGAACCTAATTTCGACTAGACCGGTTTTTGGGATGTGACAACTCTCTCCCCCTTTAAAGAAAATTCGTCCTCGAATTTTCTCCGACAAGAATATGCTCATCTATACGAGCTTGATTGAACTTAGACATTTAAGCATAAAGAGATCGAATTAGTCGGCAAGTCACAATGCACAATAAATAACTCCTAGGTGGCAAAGTAACCTAACACACAATACAAACATACTTGAGTTTAGTCCAGAACCGACTAAACTCTAGCTCTGATATCACTATTGTAACACCCCTTCCCGACCCGGTTCTCTACCAGGCCGGGAAGGGGGTGTTACATAAAGTGTGTTTGTAATCTTCTGTTCCCTCAATGACTGCCAGATATCCACGGAGACGGAGAAGATTACCAACAACCCTAAATCAATCATGCCAGCAGCCTTTGTTTCCTTCAAAACTCGATGGGGAGCTGCTGTTTGCGCACAAACTCAACAATGTAGGAACCCAACTACATGGCTGACCGAGTGTGCTCCGGAACCACGAGACCTGTACTGGGAAAACCTTGCAATTCCATTTGTTTTTCTCACAATTCGGAGGCTCATTGTCGCTGTTGCATTTTTCTTCCTTACATTCTTTTTCATGATTCCTATCGCAATCGTGCAGTCCCTTGCTAATATAGAGAGCATTGAGAAAACACTTCCCTTCCTCAAGCCTATAATTGAAGTGTGAGTTTTCTTTTTCTTCTCCCTCTTTATAATATTTTTGGCCTTGCATTGAAGAACAAAGGAAATTGTTATTGTCCTTTTATTAGCAAATAACCATTTTAAACTTTTCGTTCAACAGGAAATTCATAAAGTCATTCATTCAAGGCTTTCTTCCCGGGATTGCTCTGAAGATATTTCTTATATTTCTGCCCACAATATTGATGATAATGTCGAAGTTCGAAGGATTTATTAGCCTGTCTTCTCTGGAAAGGAGATCGGCAAGTAGATACTATTTCTTCCAATTTATCAATGTGTTTCTCGGGAGCATAATAACCGGAACTGCGTTTCAGCAACTAAATCATTTCATACATCAGTCTACTAATGAGTATGTTCTCATATAGGCCTTCTTCTCTTTAGTACTATCAATGGACAATGCTTAACTTGTCGGCTTACTTGTAGGATACCGAAGACAATTGGTGCCTCAATTCCAATGAAGGCAACATTCTTCATTACTTATATAATGGTAGACGGTTGGGCTGGAGTTGCTGCCGAGATACTGAGATTGAAACCGTTGATAATCTACCACTTGAAGAATTTCTTCTTGGTTAAGACCGAAAAGGACCGGGAAGAGGCAATGGATCCCGGAACCCTTGGCTTCAATACAGGAGAACCTCAAATACAGCTTTACTTCTTACTTGGCCTTGTTTATGCTGTAGTTACTCCTATCCTGCTTCCTTTCATAATCGTGTTCTTTGGGTTGTCTTATGTTGTATTCCGCCATCAGGTGAGAACTTACATCTTTCAGGAGTAGCATTGTTACGAACTTACTCGGTGTCAAATTTAAGATGCGATCTAAGTCGACATCAGGGGAGGAGGGTAGGGGGCCGAGAAAACACCTCGAAGTTTTAAGGCTGTTTTTATCTTCTCTTGTAAATTCTTGCTCTAATATGTACTTAAATGAACTTGTAGATCATAAATGTCTACAATCAAGAATACGAAAGTGCTGCTGCATTCTGGCCTGATGTTCATCTACGTATCATTGTCGCATTAATCGTCTCGCAGTTGCTACTAATGGGATTATTGAGCACAAAAGAAGCTGCTTCATCGACGCCGTTGCTCATCACCCTTCCCGTATTGACCATATGGTTCCACAGATTCTGCAAAGAGCGTTACGAACCGGCTTTTGTCCGATATCCTTTACAGGTCGGCTCTCTATTAAACCCATCTTGCATGACTAGACATAATTCAACATACTTGTATCCCACGTCTTTTCTTTTTCCCTTTTCATTTGTGTTTGTAGGAAGCAATGATGAAGGACACATTGGAGCGAGCAAGGGAACCGAATTTGAACTTGAAAGGGTTCTTTCAGAACGCGTATATGCACCCGGTTTTCAAAAGTGTCGACGAAGACGACGTCGATGTAGCCATGGAAGAGTGGGAAGTGGAACCTTCCCTCGTCGCTACGAAACGCACGTCCAAAAGGTCTACGCCGTTTTCTAGTAAGCACGGTGGATCAACCCTCTCCCTGCCTGAAGCTAACAATGAAAGTTCAAAACCCGAAAATGCTTAATTTTTGTTCATATTTCCTTCACTTTGTAGCTTGTACATTAATTTAGGTCTCCCGCGTTTATCTTAAGATGATTAGATAATCCTTTAAATATTATAAAATGATATAAATGGTCATTAACCAGGAGGTAAGTAAATTTGTATAATATCTTTAGTCCTTTATATTTATACTTTCAATTAGAGATGGGTATTTTACCCGGATCCGACGGGTTCCGACCCGGTCCGATCGGGTCGGATTTTTAATAAAAAAAAATTAGGTTCGGGTCGGGTTTTTGCTAAAAGTATAATCGGGTTCGGGTTTAGGGTGAAAAATATTTGACCCGACTCGGGACTAATACTGTAATTTTCCCCTAAAATTTTTAGGGATATTTATAACAATACCCCTCTTTATATATATTTTATAATTAAGTCCTTAAAATTGAATTTTTATTTATAATTTAGTCCATTAAATTATAATTTTTTACAATTAAGTTCTTTAAATTTTTTTTTTTATAATTAGGTCCCTAAAATTAATTTATTTTATATAGTTCGGGTCGGGGTTGAATTTAGTATATTTATTTTTAGGTCGGGTCGGGTCGGATTTTTTAAAAAATATTGTCAAGTGCGGGTTTAGGGTGTTTATTTTCGGGTCGGGTGCAGGTGGGCCAAAAACCCGACCCGTGCCCATCCCTACTTTCAACAATTTTTGTCTTGAAAAATCAAAATTTTTAGCTTTTATTATTTACACATTTTATTATTTTGGTCACATTTTTTATTAGAAATAATTTAATCATTAGAGAGAAAATGGTATCAAATTGAGTTTAATAATTTAAAAACTGGAGAAAAATTATGAAATCATATCTAATTAAAAATGAGATTAAAGTGTAAATGATGAGGTTAAATTTATTATTTTTTGAATTAATACTAAACTGATTGAATGGGTAAACATAGAAAATTAAATATGTTATTATATTCTCCCTTTGTCCCTCTAAATTTGTCCAGCATTCACTTTTTAAAAGTTAAAATTTTTAAACTTTGAATGCAATTATTTTAAATATTTTAATTAATTAAATTTTATAAAATATATATTTTTAAACTACTTGATTGAAGGTTTTTAATACATATATTTTTTTAAATATTTTTATCAATAATAAATTTAAAGCAATAAGGGGTCAAAATTAAAAAAATTAATAAAAAAAACAAGTCAATATTGGATATATTCAGTAGGACGGAAGGAGTAATTTTTTTAATATTATCTTTTAATGACATTTAATAGTCAGTGATAATTTTATAATAAAAATTAAAATTTAATCATAATTTTATAACATTTGAAAGTTGAATGATTAAAATAAATATTTTTACTATATTCTAACAATCAATCCTGAAGTTAATTTCGTCAAAAAATTGCGAACTTAATAAAAAAAGCTTAAAATATTTATGTCGGAAAATTAAACCCTCATCCAAATTTCAAACTAGATTTACTAATTGACCAAGTAGGTAAAAATACTTATTTTGCTCTTATCTTATATGATTTTGAATCTAGATATATAAATAATAAGGGTAATTGTTCTATACACAAGCGCTTGTGGAATTTTTTTTACACAAGCGTTTTAATTTTAGGGGTTAGGGACTCCGTTTAGGGATTAAAATTTAGGGGTATAAGTGTAGTAGTTTTGAATTTAGGGACTGTTGATAGAATTTTGAGTTTAGGGTTTATAGGTTAAAACCTAAATCCCTACCCATATTACCCTAAAACTAAACCCTAACCCCAAACCCTAAATTCTAACCCTAAATTCTAAATTCTAAACATGAACCCTAAATTCTAAACATTTACACTAAAACCCCTAAACTCTAAACCCTAAGCCCTAACCCTAAACCCTATAATTGAGGCGCTTGTGGAAATAAAAAATTTCCACCGCCAGTGTATAGGATATTAATCCAAATAATAATAGGGTAATTGTTCTATACACAAGCGCTTGTGGAAAATTTTTTATACAAGCGTCTTAGTTTTAGGGGTTAAAGACTCCGTTTAGGGTTTAAAACTTAGGGGTATAAGTGTAGTAGTTTTGAATTTAGGGATTATTGATAGAATTTTGTGTTTAGGGTTAAAATTTAGGGTTTATAGATTAAAACTTAAATCCCTACCCATATTACCCTAAAACTAAACCCTAACCCTAAACCCTAAATTCTAACCTTAAATCCTAAATTCTAAACATGAACCCTAAATTCTACACCTTTACACTAAAACCCCTAAACTTTAAACCCTAAACCCTAACCCTAACCCTAAACCCTATAATTGAGGCGCTTGTGGAAACAAAAATTTTCTACCGCCAATGTATAGGATATTAATCCATAATAATATAACTCAATTTTATTTAATAAAAAAAAACCCTCATTCAAACTAGAACAATTCAAAATGGAAAGCCTCGTGTCATCACGACTCGTTCAAGCAAGCAGTGAAAACTCCAAGAACAGCTCAAAACCGTTGCAAACTTTCTTGGCCCTTTGATTTCTTATTATTAATCCACAAATTTTGATCAAACAAACAGCGTTTGATCTTCCGTAGTTTTGATCAGAACTGCACTCAACCACAATATCACATTTCAATCCTTGTGCTTAGACTCTGCCGCTGCTACTGAGTTCTTTACCGATCTTAAACTAATGGATTTAGGTATATTCTTTCAAGTTTTTATGAAGAAATTCCGGCTCAAATCATCAAATGTATATGTATATATATATATATCGTGTTCTTGATATATGTTTTGTTTGATCCGTGGAATTGCAGATCTGGAGCAAGTCGGTGTTAAATTCAAGCAATTTGACTGCGTAACTGATTTCTCCGATCATTATTTTTACATCAGAGAGAAGTCGAAGCAGAAGAACTGCCGTGGGAAGATGAACGATAAAACTGTAAAGCGGATCATGAAAGAATGGGGAATTCTGGAAAAGAATCTCCCGGAATCGATCCTTGTGAGAGTTTACGAAGGGAGGATCGATCTGTTAAGAGCCGCCATTGTCGGTGCTCAGAACACTCCGTATCACACCGGACTTTTCTTCTTTGATTTTGAATTCCCTTCCGATTATCCCAACCGTCCTCCCAGAGTACGTTATCATTCGTTCGGTCAAGGATTAAACCCTAATTTATACAACAATGGCTACATCTGTTTGAGCTTGTTGAACACTTGGATCGGCAGAGAGACGGAGCGGTGGAACCCTAACAAATCGACGATTCTCCAGGTTTTGATTTCGCTTCAAGCACTTGTTCTCAACGAAAAGCCGTACTACAACGAGTTCATATTTAGACCGCCTTCGTCCTGGGAAGTTTACAACGCCGATGTTTTCACCATGTCTTGCAAGACGATGCTGTGTTTGTTGAAAAACCCGTTGAGGAACTTCGAGGAATTCATCGCCGAGCATTTTAAGGACCATGGGAGCTTCATATTGAGAGCTTGTATTGCTTATCGAGACCGTCGAGTTTTAATCGGTTTCTTCAACGCCGATGAGCGGATTTCATCTAAAAAAAGAATCAAGGTGTCGAAGAAATTCAAGAAATCCATGGATGAGCTTTACCCGGAGCTTTATAAGGCCTTCAATGGCGTCGGAGCTTCGTTGAACAACTTGCCGGAAAAGATAGCGAATGTTCATGAAAAGCGGCCGCGGGGCATTATCAGCAGAGTGAAAACGTTTTGGAAAGCCATTAAAAAGGAGAACAAAATATGAACAAACGGTACGCAGATGACGGTAACGACGGATCCATAAATATTCTGAGGGTGTGAACACATATTAATATTATATTCGAATTTGGTTCGTTTTTTATCTAGTGTGTTCAAATTCAGTTTGTTTAGTGTTTGTGAACATGTTTGTTTAGCGTTCGCAACATAAATGACTAAGTGCAAATAAATTAACAAAACTTATTTACAATGGTGTAAATAAGTTATCGATGCAAACATTACAGAGTCAAAAAATAACAATGTAAATAATTTGTCTACCCTGATTATATAATAGATTCGTCACTGTAGTCATACATATATAATTTGATGTTTGTTTAAAAAAACAGAAAATAATGTGTTCTGTTACAATCTTACATAATCATGATATCAACAAATATTGTGTGCAACCATTTACTCTCCCATATTGTGGGTTATTGAGTACAATCTTACATAATAAAAGAGATTAAAGCATATCATTCACACTAACTATAAATATACATTAGTTAATAAAAAATATCTAAATTACAATTTACAAAACAATGTAATATATAATACCTACACAGATTACAATAAATTCAAAACAATTCAATTTGTGCTTATTACCACTTTATATTCAATTAACAAAAAGTAAGGACAAAAAATAATGTCTTTCTTAGATTGATTCAACGAAATTAATTTAATTTACAAAAAAATAAATAAATTCACTATATACTTAACACAAGGTTTTGAACTCTTGAGATCTTGTAGAATAAATTTTAAATAATAATTGAATATATTTCTATATATTAAACAATAAATAATTTAAAAAATAAAAAATTACATACCTTTTAGTCTTGAGAGAGTTGGGAGTCTTTAATTTTGAAAACGAATTATTTTGCATTTAAGTAAGAAAAAAACATCAAAAGTAGAAGCAGAAGTCACGAGACTTACAGAATTTTTATTTTTTAGGGTTTAGGCTTTATGGTTGTAAATGAACTAAATTCAAATGAATTGTTTATGAACTCATAAGAAAGAATTATTACTACTTATAAACATCTTTAGCCAGTTTTTTATTATAATTTATATGTGAGTGTGATAAATAAAATTTCAAGGTGTGCACAAGTAAAATTTTATAAAATTTCAGGGTAAAAAAAATAAAATTTTAGAGTGGATATAATCAATAAAACGAATAACTAATAAGAGAAAATTCAGATTTAAAACGATTACGTGTACACCCTAAACTAAGGTGGATTTGCCGCTGCATGCATTCATCAAATAAACATGTGTTAGATTCAGTAGCAGCAGAATCAGGTATATATAAGAACACTATAATGCTTCATAGTTTTGGCAATTAAAATTTTAGTAACTGTTTTAACAAATTGTAGTATATATAAGGGTAATTATTCCATACACAAATGCTTGTGGAAATAATTTTAGGGTTTAAGGATTTTGTTTAGGGGTTTAAATGTAGGAGTTTTAAATTTAAGAGAAATTACTTCATGGTTAGAATTTAGAGTTTATAAGTTAAAACTTAAATCCCTAACCATATTACCCTAAACTCTAAATTCTAGCCATAAACCATAAATTCTAAAACCCTACACTTAAACCCATAAACCTTAAAACCTAAACTGAGTCCCTAAACTTTAAAATTAAAAAACTTGTAGAAATTTTTTAATTTTCACTGCCAGCACATGAGATATTTTCACATATATATATATATATATATATATATAAAAGCGGCAGTTGAGTGCATTCGTCTAGCATGTCTTTTCGTCTGGCCTTTTTAACATGTTTCTCGTCTATTTTTTGGCACAATTTTTGTCTAATTGGAAATGAAATGAACATAAATTTGATCAATTTTAGGAGTTATAAAGAATAATTTCATTGGTATAAGCATTTTTTAATTGTATTATAGGCATTTTTATGATAGTTATATGAGTACAAAGTAACATCTGTTTATATTTTTTGTTAACCCTTTAATGACATAAATTTTGTAGTCAGGATTTTTTGAACTCGAGTCTCCTAAGATGAACAACATCATGTTTTTCACTCAGACTACTAATTGAATTCATATCAAGAGAATTTTTGAAAGTTCATAATCCTGTATACTAAGATATACACAACACATAAAGATAAAAAAAACAAATTTCGAAACTTAAACTTCTAAAAATTCAGATTTTTCGAGTTTAGACATTCACAGGTTTAAGTTTATTTCATATTCATATTAGGTCAAGTTTAACTCAAACCAAATAAATATAATTACAGATTATTAAAATAAAAAATCAAACCTAAAATATAATCTTATCCCAACTCAATTTTTTTAGACTAAAACTTTTCGCTCGGACATGTTTTGTAAGCTCTAACCGGCCACACATATAGATATAGTATACAAATACATGATAGCATTAAACAGATAATATCCAGGCTAATATGTTAATGTCTCGGAAGTTTGTTTTTTAGTCTACATATGCATGCCTATACACTTACGGTATTGTATACTGTGTATTCAAGCCTGTATAAGGTAAATTGCATTCCCCTTCATCGAATCAACGACCCCGGCGAGTCGCCGTTCGACCGAGTTGTAGAGCCAGGGCTGATTTTTAGATTGCAAAGTAATTGCCGTAGGTTACCAAGGGATTCTGGATCACCCTGGAAAGGAAAACAGCAGGAGGAATTGTTCAAAAGTCATGGTTTTTCTTCTCTATAAACACAGATTTCATAAGAACCAAATGCAAGACATGAAGTTTTTGAAGCTTACTTGAAGGATATTGATATTTTTGTAATCCATTAACTTCCACGGAATGTAGCTTGCCAATTGTGGTCGAGTCCTACTTGTAGAAACAAAAAGTTTCAAATATTAAAAAAATAACTTTTAAAAATGATATATATATATATATATATATGCGCGCGTGAGCGTGTGCGTGTGTGCAGAACGTGTATTTTTGGGTAACCTTTGGTTTTCTGAGAGCCGGAGATAGCAACCGATGACGTTTCTCAGCAGGCGCGGCAAATTTTCTTCATCTTCTTCATCAAGTTGGTCGATTAATTTTGCCAAGCATTGGCTTACCGAAAGATATCGTTCGGCAAGAATGAAACAGTACTTGAGACCTTCCTCATTCAGTAAGATTCTGTAAATTATAAATGTGGCAACCTGTATACATTATATTAACAGCTGATAATGTTAGCTTCAAGAATATAGCTAAGTATGCACATAAAAAAGAGCATAAAACAACTGACAGAACAGTTCACTCACTGTTTTTGACAACGTTCTGCCAAACTCCATGCAGCGCAGGCAACTAGGAAATATCTGGGTAGAAAGAAGGTATTCAACCACTTCTGGATCGTCAACCTGCATAAATCGAAAACTCGATAAACACGAGTCGAAAGAAAGTAAACTACAGTATGTATTCTGCTAGAGATTGACACGGAAACAGAAGAGAAAATGTGAGGGAAGGCTACCTTTGCTAGCGAGCCAATGACACCTAAGCTGGTGAGCCTTAGGCATTCATAGTTCCTTTCACCGCTCTTAGAATTCAAGAAGGGATAAAGATACACTGGCATAGTAGCTGCAAAGAAATACTCCACTTCAGTTAGAACAGTTTTTATGATGCAACCAACACATAATTTTATAAAAGGTATACTAATGCATAGAGGTGTAAAACGGGTCAATCGATTCGGGTTCAATTCGAGCCATTTCTGTTTCGGTTATTTTGAGTCTGATGTCATTCGGTTCGGTTTTATTGTGCTTCGGGTCATTTCGGGTCGGTTGATTTTCGGTTCAATTTCGGGTCAACGGGAGATCGGTCTGTTTTAATCAAGTTTTTAGGTTGGCCAATTTTTTACACCCTTTATATTGCTTTATAAAGCCAATATATTTGACTTTTTGGTGAGTTGTGCAGTTGTTCATATCTTATCTTTTTTTATTTCTATTAATATCTTTTATTTGTTTCAGGTTTTCTTCAGTTCGGGTCCATTCGGTTCGGGTCTATTTCGGTTCAACTAAAAATCGGTTCATTTTCGGTTCAGTTTCGGGTCAAATTTCGGGTCATCATGTTCGATTCGATTTCGAGTTTGGTTTGAATAAGTCGGTTCGAGTCTCGGATCTCGGGTCAAGTTTGCCAGGTCTACTACTAATGCACAAAGCTTTTTTATTTTTTTTTTGAAAATTCAAAGCAAAACAATTGAATTTGAATACTTATAAAGTGCATAAAGTATTCAAGTATTTGGAGGACTAAAAGAGAAGTTACCTCTGATGAATGGCATCTTTGTATCAGGGTGAGAAGCTACAGACTGTAAAGATACAAGGAATGGATGTAATTATTCAAAGAAATAAAAATTAGCATAATGTAAAATAGGCTACAATAACAAGAATTTCATTTTATACAATACTAAAGTACATGTTAGGGCCAGTATCCATTCATAGAATCATAGAATACTTAACACTGATAATTATGATAAATCTAATGAACCAGAAAAGAATGAAATTAAACAATATATGAAACTGAAAAATATATTTCCATGAAAGTTCTTCCAAGATAGAAGTAAAAAAAACAAACAAACTTATAATCACTAAAAAAAGCACCTTTAATGGTCAGGGTTTTCATTGAAGTAAAAGACTAAAACTTGTCAATGTTCAAGCACAAAAATGAAACTAGAAGAATTGACCTGGAGAAGCGCTATGGCATTGCAAACTTTTGTTACCGCTTTGTCTGTAAGGTTGTCTGACAATAATGGACGGTAAGCTGAAGTTATTACCTGAATAATGAAAAGGTTAACAATCATTTAGTATTGAATATGTGTGGGCATTGTATGCAGGGATTTAAAAAGCGGACCGCGACCGCGATATAGCAGTTGCGCCGCCGTTCAAAACCGCGATTGCGATAAAAAACGGTTTGCGATTGCCGCAATTCAGCTGCTTCTGTCCGAAACTGCGATACAACGCTGCATGAGAATAGGAGTAGGTAGACAAATAGTACTATTCTAGAGATGCATGAGAATATTTTTCTGAACATATAAATCGATTATTAAACATGTTTGATCTCGCGTCCTCTTATATATTGTACTAACAAGTACAATATCAACCGAGCTAAATTCAATAGACAAAGATACATGAGAATTGATTCTTATAATGAAACTAATACTTCAAAATAATAAAAAAGAAAACAAAAAAGTTGAAGTAAGAATGAAACAGCAAAACCTACCTCTAAAAGGACCTTCATAGTACCAAAAGAATCCCATAGTAGAATTGCCAGATTGTCACAAGTTTGTCTATTCTGGAGAGATAAGAAAATATTACAAATGAGACAAAATATCACACTTACTGAGCTAAAGAGTAGTATATATATAAATAACTATATATAGTTATATAATCTCATGTACAGCTTCAAACTCTTTCAAATGGTTTTTGCTTTATTTGATCACATTTTTTTTTCCGAGCAACCAAACAGAAAGCGGAAAACAAATACCTTGCAGAGAAGGTCAAGAGACTGATCTCGAGTTTCATCAGAATCAAGACCTCGGATCAAACGAGTGATCCCGGCAGTGGCGTTGTGGGTGAGGCCGTCGACCGAAGGTGGTGCCGCCGCCGCCGCCGCTCCTGAAACCATTTCCTCCGTCGGGGAGAGAGACTAGAAAATAAGTTAGAAAAAAACAGAAAAAAAGTGAAATCTCCGGGTGATATGTTCCTCTTATAGATACAGAAAACAGTAACGTTTATTTTTTTGAACAGTCAGCCACTCACACTCAAATTCTCAGATTTTTTATTTGTCTTTTGTTTGGCTTAGACTTTTGTCAGTTTGTGAATTGGATTAGCAAAACCAGAATCTCGGATTTTGGGTCCAAATCCACTGGACCACATTTTTAGGGGTTTTCTTTTCCAAGCGCGAATCGAATACGGAGTGTTTGAGTGGAACAAATATGGTAAATCAAAAATAAAATTAACAATTTTGTATTATAAAAAAAACTTAGAAGTCCATTATAACAAAAATAAAAGAATTAATTTCATATCAGTAATGCATGTTGTGTGTGACGTCTTTAAAAAGACTAAAAAAAGTTAAACAGATGCTACTCTTGCATCACACTAGCATATTAAAAAAATAGTAATTTCATACCATTGAAAAAAGAGTTATAAATTTTTTTTATCAGAAAAGTATAATTTTATTAACGCCAAATTATACAACCAACATCTACACGCGCCTCATTAAAAACCTCTCTAAACCTATATGGAGGAAAAGAGTACGACGTGTAAATATTTAACGATGAAAACACGCCCAATACACGACCAATAACACCAACCAACCACATCACTATCCTATCCCACAACACACATCTCACCCGTATACCCATCCCGCACCCCACCCATCAGCACCCATACTCCCCATGCACACCCCAGGCCTCGACACAGCAGCCTCGTTGCCCCTGTGAAACAATGTAACTCCACTGCACACCCTCTCAAGACGCCATGCACCCCAAATCACCCCACCGCCACCCTATCCCATGCAAACACACCCCTCGACATAAGTACTCAACAACTTGCGCGACGCCACTCCAATTGCGCCACCTCTCCCTTCGCCAACGCATCCGCTAAATTATTGGCCTCACGTAACACATGCCGAAAACATACACACGGTAATAAGCGACACGCATCATCAATCAATCGGAACCAAGACCAAAGTCTCCACGGCCTCATGTCCCGATTCTCCACCCAAGACAACGCCACTCTTGAATCGGACTCAATGATTACACCAAGTGCCTCACAATTCATGTAACCCCCTCGTCCCGGTCTGGCCGGATGACCGGTCCGAGTGAGCCACACGGGGAAACCGAGTGAAAACTCCCAAAGGAATTCCCCCTCGGTTAGCAACCCTATATTTTTTTTCATTTTAAATCTTGTCTAGATGACTTTTAGATCCTAAGTGATCATACAGCGGAACAACACTCACGAGACACACAAACGAACCCATTTAAGACTTATACTGCAGGCGGTATCGATACACCTAAGGGGCGTATCGATACCCCCTTGACTAGGTCAACAGGTCTAAGTCAACCCGTAGAGGCCGTATCGATACACCCAAGGGGTGTATCGATACCCTCCCCAAAGGTTGACTTCCCATGGTCAAAGCTAAGATGACGGTATCGATACCCCAGAGGCTGGTATCGATACCGAACTGGACAGTAGCTCCAGTGACCAAAATTGTATCGATACACTAGAGGCCCGTATCGATACCGAACTGGACAGCAGCTCCAGTGACCAAAATGGTATCGGTACGCCCCCTCGTGTATCGATACACTATGCCTGAAACAAGAAGGCGGTATCGATACCAGACCTACCGTATCGATACCCCTGCACAGCAAAAACCTCCAAACTCAACTAAAACGAACAAGACTTGAACCTAGATGCAACTTAGGACTTCCCTAGACCCAAACAAGTACTCATACAACATTTACATACCAATATATATAGCCATACAAGCACCCAACATGTATAAACAACAAGGAATTCATGCAAAG
The DNA here is from genome assembly GCA_030270665.1 of Hibiscus trionum. NCBI lineage: Eukaryota > Viridiplantae > Streptophyta > Magnoliopsida > Malvales > Malvaceae > Hibiscus > Hibiscus trionum. Next base: position 132,539 of record BSYR01000033.1, on the reverse strand, counting down.
GACTCAAGATGACATTCAAACATTCAAAGATCATACTTCAACATCCAAACATATAGGTCACTTCTAAGGCACTTGGCCAACATTCAAGATAAGCATTTAGGCATGAATTACAAGTTAGACATGGCAACACAAGCCACACAAAAGTAAGTTAACAAGGAGTCTAAGCAAGCTCCTAAGCATCTAACATTCACCCAACAAAACATCACATATAAAAGAGTCATACAAGCTCATACACAACCCATGCCACATTGCTAACTAGTACAAAATCACCACCGTACTTGAGTCACAGACTTGGAAGCCCTTCTTGCCTTGCCTCGAGCTAACGCCAAGCTAACGATCTGCATTGTTGAACATTGAGAGCGTAAGCTATAAGCTTAGTGAGGGTGCTCTAAAGCGAAAAACATCAACAATGCAGGGTCCAAGCATGTTAAATCCTAATCTCACATATATCAAGCATTGGCATGAAATCAAGTAGACCTAGCTAGTCTTTCAAGTGGCATATATGGTCTCTCAATCCTAACAAGTTTAACATCAACATCCACATCATGCATCAATACCATATACCACAATCACATATCACCATCATATATCACAATGCATGAACAAGTGTAATTGGCCACTTTAATTACCCCGATTGTGCGGATTTATAACTCAACAACACTTTACCTCGGTGGGATTACACTCATCACCGGACCTTGCGTGTGCGGGATTCCACTCATCGCCACACGCCCTACGGATGGGATTCCACTCATCATCCCGTAGAAATATATAAAAAGCTTCCGGTGGAATGTTACATCACCGTACTCCTCCTTGATGACTTAACGCCATCAAGGCCACGTACGTTTTGACTCAATTTGTGTGCACACTATCCTAATGATCGATCATTTACAACCGGTAATTATTTAGTGCCAATTATCATCATTAGTCACATATCATCAACCACACTCATGCTCATCACATATATCCACATCATGATATATATATATACATGCACCACATAATCACAAGTACAAGAGCATAGCTAAGCAAGCACAATAGCAATTAAGGGAAACAAGACTACAACAACTACTTGGATTGTAAGGAAGTGGCCTACCAAGCACACTTTACACACACACACTACTCATGCTCGAACCAAACTTAAAAACAAGTTGAACCACTCACCGCCCTTCCTTAGCAACTCGAAACAATCCTCCTATGCACCCGGATTCGGTCCCAAAGCCTCTTCCACGCTTCCACTTGCTTCTAGCCAAACAAAACATACACATTACTTCTCAACTCAATGCTAACTCAACTATCAACTTACTTTGCAAGCACAACTCCAATTTCCACAATTTCCCAAGCCACATAACATCTCAAAAACCAAATTTTCGGACCCCAACAACCATTGGCTGAAATACCCATTTTTAAGCATCCAAATGACTTCCAAACCATCCCAAATCACCCTCCTAACATAGGTAGACTTTCAGCCCTTTAATTTCAACATTAAACCCACCAAAAACCCAAGCTTTCATACTCCAAAATTTGCCCTAAGGACCCATTACGAAATTTCATCCAAAATCAACCAAATTAAGATATATAGTGTATTTCATCATGCTTAAGCAAAACCCCAACATGATTTATCAAAACAAATTGAAAAACCCCTTTAAAAACCCAAATCTTAACATAAACCCTAATTTACAAAACTCCATATTTTTGAAATCTAAGACAATGGTTGGATAGGGGATAAAGAGGAGAGTTGGAAAACATATTTACCTTTCAAAAACGCCTCGAATTGAAGAAGAGAATGAATGGAATAGTAACTAGGAACTTTGGGAGGGTTTGAAGATGGGGATAGGGTTTCTAACGTTTGAAAAGAGAGAGATGGGAAAGAGAAGACAACTTTTTCTATAAAGTTGTCTTGCTTTTTAAAAGTTTTGGGTCAAATTACTCTTTTGGTCCCTCCTCTTTTTATTAAAGCTCAATTAGGTCATTATTTAAGTTGAAATGATTTAATTAAATTTTATAGACTCGAACTATAAACCGGCTAACTCCTAGGCCCAAAACACGGGTGTTACAACTCAGCTTTAAGAGAAACCTCAAAACCGACGCAATCGCACACACCTCTGAATCGAAAAAGAGTTATAAAATTATATTACCAACTCAAACACTTTTATTATTTCATGTTAAATTTTATTATAAAATATTTTTAAAAAAAATAAAATAGACTATTTTTGGTTTCACGAAGTGAAATTTACTTTGATGAGGTCACTTGTAAAGTTGGGCGTTCGATCGAGTAGAGTAATTTTTTTGGAGTTATTTGAGTTTGCAATTCCTATTTTACGATTTAAACTTTATTTAAATTTTTTTTCGAATTGAGTCGAGTTTATGAAATTCAAGTCGAATCTAATCGAGTCGAGTTTTCGAGTTTCTGTACAAATTTAATTGTACATATATATTTCTATATGCTTATATGTAGCGGTGCACATATACATTTCTATATGTATATACTTAAGGCTGGGTGGTGCACATTAATTTCAATTTTAACGGGTTTCTATATGTATATATGATATACATATATATTTCTTCATATTTTCACATATGATATACATAATATATCACGCAGAATTGTCAAACTCACTCGAATATAAAAATTGATCAACTAATTACTAAAAATTTCAAATTATTTGAGTTATTCGAATTTGCATTTCATAAATCAAACTTTATTTGAAATTCTTTTGAGTCGAGTTTATAAAATTACGAGTCGATTTTTTTTTCGCCACGAGTCAAATAATTTAATTTTTCCGAGTCGAGTCGAATCTTATCCACACCTAATCTCTCGTTACATTTTCAATGCATAAAGTTTATACGAGAGATTAAGTGATATTGGTATTCAGGATTCAAATCTTGTTCCTATAATTGTAAAAGAAATTATTATTTTCTTAAATTATATATATTGAATATTAATTAATTTTTTAATAGTATTGAATATTAATTAAGATCTATTCATAGATGGGATAATGATTTGAATGTTTTTTTATATATAAATACTTAGAATCTCGTAACTATCTATTGAGAGTGAGCATTAATTCTTCTGAATTCGGAATAATTAATTGAAATTGGTTGAATTTAGTTCATTCATATTAGATATTCAGTTTCGATGGCAATAGATTAAGAGAGATTATATGTTTGAATTGAAAATCATGAACCAATTAATTAGCTGATGTAACTACAACTGAATCGACAAAATTATACACTCAATATTAAAATTAAGTTTTAGTAATATCCATTGCTCTATTCTAATTTATGATAGCAGGAAACAAATAAAAACTAATCAAATTAACTATCCAAAAAATAATTTTATTTTTCAGTGAATAAACCTTGGGCTGGACTAAAGAATTAATCACGTGAATCCAATAAACGTAAAATATAATGAAACCATTAGCTGATTTCATTTTGTACCATTGATCTTAAATCACTAAATAATTTTTTAAAACACGTCTATTTTATTATCAATGTTTGATATTTATAATTTTTCCTTCCAATAATATTGTGTCTAATGTTTGAACCCGAACCTTTTAACGAATTATAAAACAATCTTGTTTGTATATTGATAATAAACTCGATCTATTTAGATCAAGAAGAAATAACGATGGTTTATGTTAACGAGACCATTTAAGAATTTATCCATTGTCTATATTTAAAATTTTAGTTTTTTGAGGCCATCACCCTACCAGTCCTCATTGAATACCGCGGCTCATTCTAAAATTAATGTTTACATTAAGAATAATTATTTCATTCACGTACAGAATAAATTTAATGATTTGAACTTAAAATTTAGAGTTGGATATTTGTGATTTAATCCAGAGTTCTAAATTTTAGAATTTTACACAGGTTGTATAACATATTTTTTTATTATTTTGAATGCCATTTATCTTCTTTAGAATTTAGAGGATCTTAAACCAAAGCCTAAATTTATTATATTAATATACGAAATATATCATAGTTTAATTCTTAAATGAATTACATTATTACAATTCTAACAAACTGCATAATTTTCATTTTATTACAGTGCGAAAAATAATATAAACATAAAATAAATATATAAAATGTCTAAAAATTATGTGAAACAAATTATTAATATATAAAAAATTCCATTAATTGACCGAGTGGTTAAAAATGCTTATGTCCAATCTTATGTGAGTTTGAATCTTAACATTTGCCTTGAATAATAAAAAAATTATTAATATATAAATATTTAAATAAATTCATTATTCTTGGAACACCAGGCAATTACTGTGACTAATTATACAATTATTTAAAGAATGATCAATTATACAAAACATTCCTGAATTGAGGTACAAAACAAAAAATAATATAGCAAAATAGTTACATCATAAAATGAATACGATACGAATACATAAAATAAATAAATAATTTATTAACAAGTAATAAGGCTTTTAAACCACACAAAAAAATACGTTTTCCTCATATTTTATGTTTCCATTTTCTTATTTATCATCCTTTACTTCCCTTACCCTTCTCCCATGAGTTCTTTTCTTTAGCAAATAAAATAACTGAATAACTTTTACAGATAAAAGAACCATTCATTCTGTTTCACTGTTTTCACTAGCAGAGGGAACCGTACCTTGTGGATCCACGTCAACAGCTCCTTCCGGATCTTCATCCGTGTTTTCAGCTCGATCGTCTACATATGCCTGAGAGCTGACCACCTGACCCCTCAGGTCCTTGTGTTTTAGATTACCTGTGAATATATCTGCCAGGCTTAGTAGTGTTCCAAATATGAAGGCAAAAAGATTAAGATAATGTGCTACATAGTACATAGTTACATACCCATCCAGAAAGTGCACCCGTTAGAGGTTGAATGGAGAAGAGCCTTAACACGAAACAAAAAGCGTTCCAAAGATCTTTTTGTAGCAGGTATTCTGCCGGTGATGGCCGTTTGTTTCAACCCCTTCAAATACCAAAAATGACATTCAATATTTTCAAAGTTTCTGTGTTTAAGCCTCGAATGGATTCAATATGCAAGGCTCACCTTTGCTTCTGAACATAGGGTCTGAATCGTTCGTGTAGCCTTTTGAAGTTCTTTCACCTGATGCAACAAACAAGAAGTATGACATTTTCTTCTAAGCTTTGAACTAGGGACCAAGCATATCAGAAATATATATATATATTGCATCTGATCTTACCAATAGAAGTATGAGTTCATTATGCATTTGGAAGTGAACCTGCAAGAAGTCAAACGCTGCAAAATACCAAGATGTCAGTTCTCTGAACAGACCGCAATAAACGACCATATTGCATTTCCAAGATATAACTACCTTTAAGGAAGGAATCAATGGATTTCCCACCGTACTTGACTGCCATGGCATGTAGGGTGACCTGTGCCATCATCTTAACATGTCAACAAGATTTCTGCCTGAAGCATTCGGACAATGAAGAGGACTAACTACTCGGGTATGTTAAAAAGAAATCTGTCTACCGAGAGAAGGTGCCTCTATTGACTATCCACCATTTATACTTCCAATTTAGATAAGCTGTCATTTAGTTTTTACTCTCAGACAAAACCTAGATGTTTCCGAATTTCCTCATCCTTGAGGCACGGAAAGGATATAGGCCGTTAACAATAAATGAGGAAGTGCACATGGTGCAATAGCACATTGCAATGCACCAGAATCAGTCAACAGCCCAGTTCACTGCAGTGGGACAGGCCTCATTGTGAGAAAAGTTATGTCAAAGTGTCGTAGTTTCTTCTCTTTACCATCTTCCATTTTTCAGAAGAAAGATTGCAGCCCCCAAAAAACAAAAATCATAGATTGTAGTCATGAAAAAGTATAAGCGCTCTACAGTTTCACTAACAAATTACATCCATAGGATTATGCATGCCTAATGGATAAAGGAGAGGGATTTCATGATCCTGGTGTTCTATCCTTGTCCAAATATATGATTCCCTCTCAAAAGAATTACTAAACACTTGTTATAAAAATGAATGAAATTAATAAGGCCAGAACAGATGAAAAGCTAATGTCATAAATCTAGTCCAAAATGGAGGCCATTCATGTATAGAAATCAGAGACTTGAGTAATTTACCCTAAGGTGGGGAAGGTTCAAGGCTGAAAATATAATATACATATTTATTACCTAAGAACTGTTGGCAAAGAAAACCACAGTTCTATTTGGTTACCTTGTCATGGGTTCTGCACATGCTAACTAGTGCAACAACCACATTAACGTTCTTTTGCATCCTGATCAAAAGTGTGTGAACATTTTCGGGTTGACAACCAGGTCGAACCCTCTCCAAGCGAACAACTTCCTTAACCTGAAAAGAAAGCAAAAGGATGAGAATTGCAACACTTTTCACTCGTGTATTGCTACCTCTTTTGTGATCAATCGAAACAAAGCGGCAAAATTTACTGCTTACCAATTTGTCAAGAACTGTGAAGTTTACCTCAAACTGCACATAAGGACCAGCCTCAATCAACATATTTGATGGGAAACAATAAGAGTAATCTTTGAAAAGAACTTGGAAAACAGAAGATGCCCTACCAGCACACGGTACCATGAGAGGAATGTTGCAGAACATAGAGTTGGGAAACCATAATCCTCATCATCTGCCATTGCTGTAAAAGAAACCTGACAGAGATATCCCCTTTTAATACTACTACATACGAATCAAAACAGATCCAATTGATAAGAATTTCCAAATATCCCTCATGGTCTGTTCTAACTAGTAATTGTCATTTTTAAACCAAATTTTAAATAGATGCATTAATGCAGAACAATTGAAAGACAAAAAAGAGACAGAATTTAGGGAATAAGTGAGAAAATGTGAATACAGAGTAACTTACTGAGGAAATAGAAGAAATAAGGGGTAGAATCAGAAAGAAGAGAGAATTAGAAAAAGGGAATCCAATTATCAATGTTTAGATCCCAATAATCCAGAATACAAAGATGCAGCAACCATTATTTATGTGAGAACTAAAATGGGAATTTTCCGAACCACTATTTATTTTTCTAGGAAACCTGCCAGGTCCCTTAATGTATAAACATGCAATGAAGGAAAACTTCCGAAGCACACTATTAACCTTGCAACAATTGTCACTCAACAACGTCAAATACCTTAGGCAAAATTGTGCAGGCAAGCTCATCTAGCAAATCAGAAGTTGATTCAGAATATTCCAAGTAAGCCCGCAGTATCTTTTGTACCATTTCTCCCTGGAAGAACCAGCAAGTCTTTTAGTATTTATATGCATAATTACATGGTACAGAAAAGTAAGAATAAATCTAAGACAAGCAAAACATAGTGTAATCGGTCTCACTTTGTTCTTCCAGCCATTCTCAAGATTTTTGTTATCCCAGTTATGCTTTAAAAGTTTCTTAGCAGAAGATCCGAGCCTTCCACGTAGTAATTGAAGGATCTGGCTAAACCCCAACTGTACATTATTATCATCTCCATCCAACTTATCCATGACCATCTGAACTGATGTGACAGCTGACTCTAAAGTGAAGAGAGCCTCTGATGCCAGAATAAAGGAGAAAGAACATGCTGCGGAGTGAATCTGATACAAATTAGATACAGTGAAAGGATAAAAAAGCACCATAAAAGAACTAAAGAACAAAGGCAGGAGTTTTGCACCTGCATCAAGGATACTCTCTACAAACGAACAAGCACCAAGATACAAGTATTCTATTGTACCAGGTGAAGGACAAGGGTGCATGTCTAAAGAACCAGTATCCAATGCTTTATTGGACTGAAAGGCCTCCAGGAGATCCGAAAGAACTGATTTATTCTTTTGAACTTCAGAAAGGTTTAGCATCTGTACAGGGAAAAACTATTTAGGAGTAGAATGTAACTTTTTCAGAGAAGAAATTTCCTAGCCAAACATTAACCAAAAACGCATTAAATATCAAGTTGGAAAATGCTCCACATGTATGCATGTACACCCCAAGCAAAAGGTGAGAGTAAAAGCATTCACCTTACTGAAACTATTAAGTATTTCCTTAAATACCATAGTAGAAATTGAAGAATTTGATGGCACAACATTGGTTAAATCTGGGTTGCCAGCAGCAGTGGATTGAAAGTTCCAGTGTTCGTGACAAGTTTCATTACCTACAATATATTTGTTAAGACTGCAAGAATATACAAGGGATGGTCTTGGCAACAAAATGAAAACTAACATGTTACCTTCTTTAAGAATACACAATGAACTATCTAACTTTCTCTTAAGACTTGGAAAGAGAGGTCTAATTTTGCTAAGAAATTCATTCAATGTCATCCTTGTAACAGCAACAGTAGTCATGCTTCTTGAGGAGCATTGTTTGCCCGGAGCAGCAAAGTAATCCAGCTTGTGGTGAAGATCATGAATAAGGTACAGGAATAGGGGCAACTGTCCAGAAATAACAAGTTTTCTACATATTACCTAATCATTCTCTGTATGGTTTTAAGGATAGAAAGAACATAAAAAATTAATGTACCTCAGCCACAGGGTCAGAGCAGCAAGAGTCGTGGTCCTGCATTTGAAAAGTCACATTCAATGACTACAATCATTTTTGATATAAAACAAGAAAAATAGGCCTCACTTAGTAAAACTGCATTTTTGATATTTTTGGAGACTAAAAGCTATGTCTAGTAGGTCAACAAGCAATGAGCCAACACAAATTGATATAGAAATCAAACCCAAGTGTTGTACTTCTCATTCCAATTACTTTTTACAGTTTGAAATTGTAAAATCTAACCATCTATAACTAGATGTTTAAAGGCAAGTGCATAAAAGACTGTATATTACCTTAATTGTTCAATAATTTGTAAAAAAAGGAAAAAATCAAAGTGAAGTTAGATTGAATATTTAACCATTCCATTAAAAAGATAAATTGACATTTCCCCTAAATCATAGATCAAGAGAAAATAATACTGACATACAACCACAAACCAATATTTTTTAAGAATAAATATTTTAGTTATACTAGATTCATCTACAACTTTATTTATTGATGGTAGTTTCTTCATCAATGCTAACATGGTTCAAGTTCAATATTAGATGGAAGTATTGACAACTGCAGAGAGTAAGAAAATAAAAGACGTTTGATGCATCAACCTATCCTACCAAGTGAACAAGAAAAAGGAAGATAAAACATCCAACGGGAATAACTAATCAGACAGTAAATTAAATATAAATCATGACTACATCTTCAACGTAAATTGAAGACACTTTATCACGATACCAAGCAAATTTCTTTCTATCTACCAATGTGTAGCATTAGGAGCTATTGCTAATTTGCTCTCTCTTTGTTGTTTTTGCATGTTACCTATCTGTTAGCTTGTCGGATGCTCTATTTCCACACTCCATATGATAGGCTTAGTTCATAGTTTGATTGTTTGTATTGTTACTCCATGTAACGAGGATTGCTAAGTGGTTTTATTCCACATCAGTTTGCTTAACATAAATGATGAGCCACATGGCAATGACAAGAAAGAGTAATGTAACTTTGAGGAAATTGTGTTGATTGTTAGGGAATTAATTGAAATTAAATGCACATGATAAAGGTTAATCAAAAAGTTATTTTAAAGGTACTTGAAACTAAATGGAGAAAGGAACTTAAGCCATGAGAAGTTCAGATGTACTATCTTTACTGGATCCCAATATTATGCAAATCGCATACAACAAATGACCATGCACTTCTCAGTCAAATGCCACGTTCTAACACAAATTTTAAAGGAACCATGCAATAATTGAGGGTTAAACTGTGAGGAGACACACCTTTGAAAAAGTCAAAATGGAAAAGCATTCTGATAGAAGAGGCCTGAACCTAAATTTCTGTGATTCCAGAGCTTGGGAAACTGGAGAAACTTCTATTAACACCGACTCATTAAAGACATGCGAATGGTGATCCACTAATGCCGAGGTTGTCATATCCTTTGAAGAAACCTCATCCGGCACCTCTTGGCTTGTCACTGCTCCTGCTTTTCTCAACACATCCAACAATGTTTGCTGGCGTAGTTTTCCATCTGTACCTGTTGTTGAGGTCTTTGAAATCTTTTTATTCTTCCTCTTGTTTGGAGATGTGCATTCAGGTGTCATCTTAGGCTCACTCTTCTTCTCCTTATTCCCCACATGGGTTGGTTGGTTTATGCGTGCTGATCCACAATGCTCCATTTGAAGATGGAGCTGGGGTAGTGCTACAGGACACATTCTGATGGAATGATTTAACAAACTTTCAAGAAATCTGCATCAACAGCCAGCTGGTTCTTACCATCAGTATGTAGGATCAGTTCATGATATGTAAAACTCCAAAGAATAAACCAATGAAGCTGTAATTCATGATAATGAATGAAGCTACCAACCACTTCAACATAATTACATTTCCCTAAACTGTTCTATGTCACCCCAAAACCTGACTTGTATTTTTTTTAGTTGGGAAAATAATTAAAACAGTCAACCTTAGCCTCTCCTCTTCTGAAGGGAGGGTTGCTAAGTTGGGAAAAGTATCTTCTTACTTATAGAAGCATTGTAACCAGCTTACTACATTCTATGTCACAGGTGAGGCCCAACATCTCTCCTTCACCTGATATAAGAAGATTTTTTTTATTTTAGTCTACCGAACATGCAATGCAATTTTTTGAATCCAAGTGAAGTTATATTCCACAAGTAACTTGCAGGCATAATATCCCTTGGTCTCTTCTTATATCTGAATCTGATTTAAGTATAATGTACAAAAAACTAACAAGTGAAGGTTTTATGACATACACTAGGTTCCTCATTCGCTTTAATAGTTTCTGCATCATGTCCTCTTTTGTGGACTGGCTTGTGAATTGAAATCTTCCATCTACTTGGGTGCAGAAGGCATTGAGCTGTAACAGTGGAACACTTATAAACCTCACTTGCATGTTTAACAATTATGTATCTTATAATCAAAACCCCCGAGTAAACTATTTACCAGTTCCCTTATCCAGTTCACTGCATAATAAAGAGAGAGACAGATAATCTGTTTCTGCTTTCCTGTCAGAGACTGCAATTCAGCTTCTGAGAAATACTGGAATTGTAATAAACAAATTCATGTCAGCAAAATGGTTCAACCGAACATTATGAACAATAAAATAAAAATAGAGAGTTAAGACTGATCAAACAAACTTCAAGTACTTTAACATAGGGAACAAATAATTTTCACAATTTTTACTCTTTTTATGGAAAACCTATTCAGTATGCTTCTGTACTTCTTTTTATGTTTAAGTCTAACTAAGTCTTTGAAGAACATGCTATCAGCAACCTTTATTGTTCTTAATCTTGTAAACTTTTAAGTAATCAAAAATTAAGAAAAACAAGAATTAGAAGCAAATATTAGGATAAATAATCTTAAGCATGCAACCTAAAATCAATTAGCAATAGGTGGACCGAAGGAAACCTAGGACTTAACAGATGTGGGATAAGACAACTTATCTGAGTTATCTCTCCCCTCACATGTAGCTCAACAAGAGCCTACACGGCACATGCACAACCTCACAAGAGTGATCAATGAATATAAGACCACAAGAAGCCTAATACTAATAGATGTGGGATAACACTACTTACACCTCTTCACACGTGTCATTCAACAAGAGCCTACGTATGGACAACCTCACAAGGGGTGATCAATAAATATAAGACTACAAGAAACCTAATAGAAAATTAAAATCGCGCGGAGAAAATCATTTTAAATGCAATAGCATCGTAAAATGCTGAGACATAATGGAAAAAGAATATGATGTTCGTGAGTGTTTCACTTCATCTCACCTTGTAAGAGGGAAGTAGCATAGGACAGCCAAGTAACGCATCAATTCCACCAAGAGATCCTTGATTCGTCAACCGTTCGACCTGCAATTGACATCAATTACTAGAAGCAGTCTTTTGCAATACTTATGATGACTAAAGCAGTAGGCACTTACAGCTGATAGTAAATGAAAATTAGCAGGAAGAAATTGCAAAGAAGTATTCCTGCAAGAGAAGATTCCAAGTTCACTATACCCAATCTCTAAGGAAGATGAAAATAGACATTTTGGTTCAAGGGAAAGCATTAAAGAGCACTACTGAGAAGAAGACGCCAATGGCAGAATGTTCAGACAAATAGGAGACACTTCACCGTCCAAGTTCATCCATAGCTCCCCTACAGAAGTAAAAAGTAGGAAAAAAAATAGACTATAATCTATCATGACTTTACATAAAACTTCAGGCAACCATAAACAGCATTGTTAAACCTACCTTCTAAACCGCAATAAGAGATACTGCTAGGCAACTGCCCACCATCAAGATCTGACAGAAATATAGATTCAAATTCTCCTAAATGCTTGCCAATCCTGCAAAAGATGGACAATTTTGGCACATGCGATTAGTAGTTTTATTATCTTCCTAAATGCTAACAACTTGCAATCTAAATAACAGTAATAATAGATTGTTGAAGTTGTCTCACCAATCCATGATAACAGGGTGAAGGGTTGTACTTTGTAAAATTGCAGTCAGTTCATCATAAAAGAAGATCAATGACAAGCATGACTGTTTACAAGATTCTAAGCCTGTTTCAAGGAGCTCCACAGCCTCATCAGCATTTGATTTCTGTTTGCTCAAGAAATAAATTTACAATCTCACAATGGTGAACGAACAGTGAAGACAAAAAAACAAACATCCTAAGCTACTCAATAGGGGAAGAGAATGACAAGTTTCCTATATTTCCTGTTAGTTGAAAGCACGAGAAAGGATTTCACAATTGATGCTTAAAAGCACTTGGAAACCATAAAAAGCAAACATGGACGAGAATTGAGCATTATGCAGTAAAATAGTTCCAGCGGTGAATGCAACCCTGAAAATGTAGGTGGATTTAGTGTCAGTTTCTGCCCACTTCCTAATATGCAGAACTATCATTCAACCTAAGATCCATCCAACCCGTTTGAACTGTTATGTTCACTAAGGAGACCTTAGTGCAATTATTTTTTAACTTATAGAAGATGTTGATTCCCTTTAAAAATGTGGTTGCTGATGAGACATGGAAACTTTTCTATATACCTTATCCATTTTCCATAGCTTCAGTCATACGTTAGCTTTTATTATGGTTTGAAACATTTAAAGAAATGGCTTCAATTGTTTCAAGCACAACTTTTACTTTTGATGCACTACTATAACATCCATATCATGGGTCTGGACTCAAGATGCATAATTCAAACTATCAACCTTCTAAAACGAAACTTTTACAGTAACTTCTTTTGCATAGACACAAGATAAAAGTTTTTTTAACAATTTTCAGCAGGTTCCTGCTTTTGTTTTGCTTCTAAACAGTCTTTTTGGATTCAATGATAAATAACAGGCATTATAAAAAAAACAGAAACAACAGCAATTCACCATCAAGATCACAACATGCCACACGAAGAATGTAAAGTTAAAATACTAATATGCTGCAACTTTTAAAGTAAGATAAAGTGATTGACAACTAAATACAATATAATCACCAAGGGTCACAGATAGGGGATTACACTGATACTAGGTCCTACCTCAAATGGTGATGATAGAGTGGCATTACTTTCTCCCCCTAGACATGAAACTATTTTCAAGATTCCAATTAGACCCATCTTTCTGTACTTCAGATCCGGATGGCTGACCTGCCCAATTGAAGGTATTGCTAGTCAAAACAACCACCATTTCTAAGATCCTCAAGTCAAATCTACAGTTCAGAAATTTGAGAGATACCATCTAAAACTTGCACAAAAATCCTATGTTCAAAGCACTCTATTGTTAAGAGCCATGCTAGCACAACATACCTGCTTCCGAACAATTATAAAAAGTTCATTCGCTATGGAAGAGCCCAAACAGTCAGCGTTAGAGCGAGCTAGTAATGCCATACGGCTGAAGACCTCATAAACCTGCAATGATGGAATGTTAATCGAACTGGCACAAATAACTTTGTCCTTCTAAAGCTTCGAAGTGCAGAAATATAATGAGCAACAATAAACCTTATAAAGATTATCTACAGTCAATCCCTCCAAGTAGTCCAAGATTCCTGAGAAGTACATTAAACTAATGAAGAACAAAATAGCATAAAAAGATAAAGAAAATTCAAAAGACAAAGCTTAGCTACCATTTATATGAGAAGAGAGTGGAATGAGTTCCCTTGCATGTTTTGTGGCAAGTGAAGTCATAATCTGCAGAGCAGAACTAACTTCAAAACTAACAGCAGAGCCCACATGAGTAACTAGTGCACCAAGGACCTGCATAAAGCCACATGAAAGTCTCTTGGAGAAAATGTACTTAATCAGATAAAGGAAGAAATTGATGCTTACTTCCTGTCTTGAATATGTATCAGCAAACGCTTCAAAAAGAAGAGTATACATGTAGATGCCAAAATCCCTGGCCTTTTGCTCTTTGCAAGCCAATATATACTCAGCTAAAGAAAGGAAGGCCAGGAAATATTCCTAACAGAAAAACAAGGAAATAAAAAAATGAGTTTATGGAATATATTCAGCAAAACTGAAACAATCTTCGTGCCAAAGAAGAGCAACATATACCTGAGCCAGTTCCTTGTTCCCGCTAATGCATTGGTCAAGCATAACTTCTTGAATACAACCTTCAATAATTTTCTTCTTAAACACCTTTTCAATGTTTTTCCGCATGGACTCACCATTTGTGTACAATAGCACAAGCAGCCATATGTCGATAACTTTGTGATCTCGAGGTTTTTCAAGGCCGTTCAATTCCTTCAAAATCTCTTGACAGAGTAGCTATCAATAATGTGTAGATATAGAAAAGGGTATTAGATTAAAACATATATAATAAAATAAGAAAGAGGATAAAAACAAAACATGTATTGCGAAATAAGGAAGAGGATAAATTACTTACGCTCTTAAATTGAAGGCTAGATCTCAAAGCATCTAGAATGGATGCCTCAGCGTTGTCAACAAGCACTTTCCCTTTGAGTTTATTCTTTTGCATTGTGTGATTATGTGGTATCCTAACAAACTTTAAATGCTCACGTATCTGTGAGATTATCCTTCGAACATTTTGTTGTGTGGCAGAGAGTAGTAAAAATCGAAGCAGACATGGCATGTGCTCCGCATCAACTGTTCTAATGCATGATAGTGCTATAGTTATGACCTTCAATGTGAAGAAATAGAATTAAATTAGATATCAATGCAAAAGCACCATAGCACCTTAAAATTTTAATTGGTTGCTAAAAATATCATGGAATGATGAAAAGAAGAGGGCTCAAGTCAAGTCTCTCCAGTCAAAAAGGGAAGAAAAAAACCCGCTTGAAATGAAAATATCTATATATTTGTTAGAGAATATCTATATATACACAGACACAACAAGCAAGAATATATATAATACAACAAGCAAGAATATATATAATACAACAAGCAAGAATGTATATGTATACATTAGTTGGGCTAATGACATTACATATTCTGAAATCAACAAGCAGGAATACACACACAATTGATGAAAATGCTTGAAGGACAAATAAAAAGTGCATTAGAGGAAAGTAAAGCTGATTATAGTGATCAAGTTACAATTTGGGACTCTTCTGTTGATCTAGGTTTAATGTTATTAGTGGTTGGTTCAGTTCAAGTTTTTTTTAACGGTTCAGTTTCAGTTTAGAATTCCTGTAAATTCAAGTCTTCCAAGAAATGAGTGTGTTGGAAATTTCAGGGGTCTCACATTGGTGTAGCAATATTATGTATGGTCAACCTGTTTGCTGCTGCTTTGTTCTTGCAACCCAAAGGTGGTCTCTGTATAGTCTGACCTAGTCTTATAACTTTAGAAGCCACAATAAGAAGGTTTCTTTATCAATCTGAGTGAATTCTTGTGAAGTTCAGCACCTTTTATAGCTCTGAGTGCGTAGAGAACACAAAGTGAAATCACATGGGTTTTATCCCTCCTTAGAAACCTCAATTACCAAACTAAAAAGCCTTTGTGCAAATTACCGTCAATACAATTTAACTGCTAAATCCAGGAGCAGTGCTAATCTACCATAACTGCAATTACCTCACTCTGGGCAACCAAATAGACATAAACCAAGTTTCTAACTTTTTGTGACTCATAAAAGAACTGAATTCTAACGATGATACTCACTTCCAATCCTGTATTTTATTTCAGGTGTAATTTTGAACCAAAGACCCTCAACCACTAACTACCTTGCAATAACTACATTGCATTACAAGAAATGTCTTTATATAATACAACATTAAAATAAAATTTTAAAGGACAAAATAAGGTAAACCGCATAGTAGAAAAGTTAAAGAGAAGATGATAAACCTGTTCTTGCAACTGATCATCCAAATTAAGATTTGAAAAAGAGTCTAGCACAGGAACAATTACAGATGGGTCCTCATGAAGCATTTGTTCAAGGGAATCAATCACAGTCTTGTTATTTTGATCACCAATGATCTCAGGCAATGATCCGATTATCTCTTTTTTCAAGTGTAAAGGGCAAATGGAAAGCACTTGCAATAACTTATCGGTGAAGGAACTAGGATCAACAACAAAATCAAGCCACCGAAACTGATTAATGATAAGCCTTGCAACATCGTCTTCGAGGGACAAAGACGGTTGGGAATCTCCAGAAACTATATCAAAATATTCAGGAAGTTTCTCTAGGAGCATAATTTGAAGGTCTAATTGAATCGGTGCAACCAGCAGGAGATGTCGAACTAAGCTTTCATTTCTAGTGGAACCAAAACTACTTCCATGTGAAGAAATGAGAACCCTGAAAACATTTAATTGTAGGAATAATATGAGGCACTTGGTCATCAAAACCAGTAGAATAAGCAATGAGAAAACCTTAAAACACCTTCCAACTGAATCTCATTATATTTTCAACAAAACATATATAGATGGATATGTTAACTTATTAATCCTAAATTCACTAAATAATAAAGATAAAAAGCTTTTAAAAAAAGAATCTAGTACAATAAGTTAGAAAGCTAGTAAACAACATAGATTATGCATGGAAAGAGGGAAATCAGAACTAAAATAATAATGATAATAAAGTTAGCAATTGGAAAAAGAGTGAACATACCAGCGAAGATTGGAGGGAGACTGAATGTAAGAAGAGAAACCAGAGAGAAAAACGGAGCGATCGTCAGTTGACGAAGAAAAAAGGCGGGAGAGGTGGCGGCGGAGCTTGTAGGGATCGGCGGGAAGGGAGGGAGGGCCCAAGGGGTTTACCAAGGTACAACCGCCCTCGGCTAAGATTGAAACCATCTTCTCAACAGCAGTACCGACGTCGTTTTGAGACTTCGGGATTTTGGGTGGAGGAAATGGAGGGGCAAAGGAAGAGGAAGATCTCTTCCGTGACGGTTGTTGTTGGCGGAGGAATACCATGTATTCTCCCTCCTCTCAGAGTTCACTTTGCAGCGGCGTCGTTTCAGAGGCGAGTCGGCGGTGATCGGTTTAGTGTTTTCCCCTTTGCATCTTTGGATAAATGTTTGGAAATAAAGCGCCAAATTTCAAGAGAAGGAACCGCTAATATATATATTTTTGAAATTTTTTTCTGTTCGTCTGATAGTTATCGGGTCAAATATTCACAAGACGGGTCACCCGACCCTAAACTCGAAGCGCTTTCGTTTATACTTGATGCAACCAAATTACAAGTTGCATTTTCATCGATTCACGGATGGCAACGGGCGGAGCGGGCCGGGTTTGGGCCGCCTCAAACCCTCCTGATTTATAAATCTTTGAACCCAACTCATCTTGCTCCGAATTAAAATATTAATTTACTTGTCTCGTTTTGATATAATAATTTTTAAACATGACTCCCACCCGACCTGAAAAACTAAAAAAAAAAAATCACTGACAATAAAAGTTAAATTCGACTAATCCACCATCACGACTACAAAATATAATTTCAAAGGACTTTAAATTTATATAAAAATAAAATAAAGTCAATTTTAAATTACCACATGAAAAATATATATTTAAAAAAATAAACTTGAATCATTCATTGTCATAATCGAATATATTAAAACTTAAATAACATCTAAAAAATTACGATAAACACAAACCTTAAAAAATAGCTTAACAACCATAAAATTGTTTATATATAGGGTAAACTACATAAATGATCATCATATTATTGGTAAAGTCGCGATTTGACTACCTTACTTTTTTCTAAGCAATTAAACCACCAAACTATTTAATTGGTTGCAATGTGACCAATAGTCGTTAGAAATTAACGAAAGGATTGACATGGCAGTTAGTAAAATCAGTATAATTACACATTTGGTCCCCGCTATTTGTACATTTTATCAATTTGATCCTAATTTTAATAAATAAAATAATTTAATTATTTAATTAGGCTGTGACATGTGTCACCACCTGATTGGAGGAGCAAAATTAAAGCAAGAAGCACCTTGCCTCTGGTAAGATTCAAACCCAAGTTAACTGGGTTGTGAGTGAACGCGCCTACCACTAGACCAACGCTATCCTTGTGATACATTTTATAAAATCCAATATATATCTTAGTTTGTTGCTCATGCCAGGAAAAAGAAAAACAATAAGCATATTACCTCTGGTAAAATTCGAACATAAGTTTCCTAAGTTGAGAGTGAGCATGCTTACCACTAAACCAATGTTATCCTTGTGATACAACGTACAACCAAATTACAAGTTGCATTTTCATCAATTCACGGATGGCAATGGGCGGGGGCGGGGTTTTGGCCGCCTCAAACCCTCCTGATCTATAAACCTTTAAACACAATTTCGTCTTGTTCTGAATTAAAATATTAATTTATTCGTTCCGTTCCGATGTAATAATTCTTAAACACGACCTTGACCTGACTTTAAAAATTAAAAAAAAATAACCTTTACTGACAATAAAAGTTAAATCCGACTAATCCACCATCACGACCACAAAATATAATTTTAAAGGACTTTGAACTTATATAAAAGTAAAATAAAGTCAATTTTAAATTACCACATGGAAAATATATATTTAAAACAATAAACTTCAATCATTCACTGTTATAATCGAATATATTAAAACTTGAACAACATCTAAAAAAAATTATGATAAACACAAACCCCCAAAAAATAGCTTAACAACCATAAAAGTGTTTATATATAATAGTATTTTTATAAATATAATAAATAAATATATAAATATATTTAAATATATATCAGGCGCGGGGCGGGAATTTTATAGTATATACACGAACCTGCCCCGCCCCGCCCCGGCTCAACACTTTCAAAAACTCGCCTGCCCCGTCTCGATTCCCGGAATTTAAAGCTAAAAACTCAACCGAATCGGATCGAGGCACACCGCGTCGGGCTAGGACCGGGTAATTTTACTATCCCTAAGTTGCAACAATACTATTTTTTTTAATTTTTTTCCTCGTTTTTTATTGAAATTAATTATTTGCTTTATGTTGATATAAAATAGTGTAATGTTATTAAAAACAACCGTTACATGTATAAAAATTATTGAGTCATCATTCATTAGTTGTTATAGTTACAAAATTAATGACCAATAACTGTTTTTATCGATCAGAGTCTATCAATTGTGTTAGTTTAAAGATTAAAATGAATGCATTAATGGGTTGGTCTAAGTGGCAAGCAGCTTGGTATCGTTTAAACATGTCTCGAATTTAAGATTTTGTGTATGCAGAAAATTCTCGCTGGAAGACTCACCCACTAAAATTAGGTGTGCGACGAAAGTCTATCTGAAATAGTTAGCGGAACACCCTACGAAACGAGAGGACAACAAAAAATGACTAAATTGAATGTAAAAAAATTGAGATAGATTTAATTTGTTCCGAATAACTTTTTATACCATTAAGCCTTGATCTTTCTAATCATTTTCATTTTATATTCATCATATTTCTTTTTTTACATTTTTTATACATACTATGTGATGTTCAAACAAATTCATAATATTTTAATTTTAACCAACTTTCCTCAGTGGTTAAAGGAACATTTGTTGTTTTTAAAGGTCATGGGTTCGAGCACCAGCAGCTGCAGTAGGGTGATTGAGCATGCATTGTCAAATGGTTGAGAGTTTATTCAGAACAAATACTACTTGTAATCACCTTAACTTAAAAAAATGATTTTATCATCTAAAAAATTTATTATATTGAACTCAACGAGCCTATTGGAAAGGATGAGGAGAATTATTCTAGGAGATTCAAGTTCTAACAACTTTATCTGCAAGGTGTGTGTACCTTGTCAAATGATTAAAAAAATATGAACAGATACTACTTTGTAATATCTATTTCTTTTGTAACCAAAAAATAAATAAAAAATGAGCAAATGAATTTAAGAGTAACTAAAACAATTTAAAATGAAATTGATCAAAGATGCATTAATTTATATTAATTTTTATATTAAATTCTATGTTTTCCCCTCAAACTTCATGCCTTTATAGCAGTTGTTGAATATAAGGAGGCCAGGCAATAATAGCACATGTAATGTCAAGCAAGTTGATCAATGTAGAAAATTGGGGATTGGACTGTTCACTAATTTATTGGACATCTTCTCAACTTTAATTCATTTTAGTTTTTTCCCCAATCTCACACACAAATGTATTCAAATTGATGAGAAAATGGACAATTGTTTCTTTTCAATAAGTGTTTTTAAGGAAAATTTAGCCAATTTTTAGATTCTTTTGTTTTGTTTGTCCATATTTAGTATCAATATTACTATTTATATTACTTATAAAACCACTGGTTTAGTTGATGTTATACTAGTCTAGTTTATTGATAGAAAATTAAAAAAAGTGAATGAAAATATTAAATTTTATATACACATGCAATCTCCTATTCATCTATCACCACTCAATTTTTATTAGGGTTATTATTTATTTTGGTTGCACTTTTAGTTTTCAAGGTTTTGTCCTGATTAATTCGGACTGACCCGTATCGCATATCTAATTTTGGTGGATAATCTCTCAGCGTGTTACAGACTCGAGATCTGCTTAAACGATACCAAACTTCTTACCACTTAGACCAGCTGTGTCGATGTACAGAAAAGAAAGATGGCAACAATGGGGTTCAATACCGAGAATTTCATGAGAAAGCCAAACGCCTTTTTGTCACTGTGCCGACTTCCACATTTTTATTAGGGTTATTATTTGATACACTGAATGTGGAAAAAAATTTCTACGAGGTTGATTTATAGTTTAGAGTTTAAGGTTTATAATTTTGGTTGAGGTCTTAGATTAAAATTTAGGATTCAGAGTTACAATCTAAATTCTTAACATTACTATCTTATAGCCTTAAATCTTAACTCTAAACCCTAAACTATAACCCTTAAACCAATTATATAATCCTTGAATTTAACTTATAAAAATATTTATACCGTCAATGTATTGAATTTTTTTATGAAATAAAACTCAAATTTATTACTTATCTATCCTTTTTTTTACCGTTTGTTATCAACTTCGATCATAATAATCAACATATTACAAGTATTATAAAACGCTAATACTTTATTTGGTATGAATGATGGAAATGGAGAAGGAAGAAAAATTTGATAATCAAATGGTGAAGATTCATAATCATTTTTTTACTTTAAATCTTAATCATTTGATTAACAATTTTTTTATTCTTCATACCATGCAAAGTCTGGTTAGTCACGGCAAGTTGAGCGCAAATGGTCGCATCGCATGTTCTTCTAGTAAGGAGGAGAAAAAAATGTTGACGTGACCAGTGAATTGTTCGCATGGACTTGTAAATATTTTTTTATTTGAACCAATGGAATTGTAAGTATTAGCTAAATAAATCAAAAATATTTTAATGAAACTGTGTTATAAATCAAAATTAGTATGACATATTATATAATGAATCAGTCATGTCAAAATATAAAAAAAAACATAAACAAATTCAACTGAGAAACCAATATATAAGACTGATAAATGCAAATCAGATAAGATTTAATGAAGTCTCTAATTTGTTTTACATGTAAGTGCCACGTGGTAAAGGTGTAATGTTTTCACATGACATGAATATTTGAAGGGAGAAAAATATTAAGATTTAATGATTAAAATTTCTGAAAGTACTTAATTGATTCAACTTATTGATTCGAATACTTAATTGATTCAGTTTTTTGAGTATAAAAATTTATTTTAGTGTAGGAAATGTTTAATGACTTCATTGACACTACAGCAAAACAGGCTTTTCGCGGCGTTTTTATAACCCTATAGCGGCGTTTTTTAGTGCCGCTAAAAAACCTCCCGGCGTTAAGAAAAACGCCGCCAAAAACGCCGCAAGAAGTAGCGTCGCAATAGGTAGCGGCGTTTATATCGCATAAACGCCGCTAAAGGTTTTGATCTATAGCGGCGTTTGTATATACAAACGCCGCAACAGTCAATGTTCTTTAGTGGCGTTTGTATTTCAAAACGCCGGTAATGCAATTCTATAGCGGCGTTTCAATATACAAACGCCGCAAAAGGTGAATGGTCTATAGCGACGTTTGTGAAATAAAACGCCGGGACTGATGCTTCAGTAGCGGCGTTTGTGTTCAAAAACGCCGGCATTGGATGCTCTATGGAGGCGTTTTTTATAGAAACGCCACAGTACGTTTTGGATTTTTAGCGGCGTTTATTCCTTGAAAACGCCGCTAAACTCACTGCTTCTATAAAAACAATTTTTAAAAATGTAAATACTCAAATAACCTGTAAAATAAATCCATAATAACATCAAATTCAAAGTCTACAGCATCAAATCCATAATAACATCAAATTCAAAGTCTACAGCATCAAATCCATAAAACTCCAACAATTAAGTAAACACAACAATAACAAATTCAAAGTCTACAACATTAAAGTGAAATATAGTTCATACGATGTTCATAAAATGTAGTCCAACATTTTCATATAAATTCACACATAGCCATCATTTCTTTGGTTGGTTCTGCAACATCGCCATCATTTCTGCAAATTGTTCTTGAAGCTTTTTGTGTGCTGCTTCTCTCTCAGCTTCTCTTGCATCTCTCTCAGCTTCTCTTGCTTCTCTCTCGGCTTCTTTTCTTTCTCTTTCAGCTTCTCTCGCTGCTACCTCGGATTGAAATTGAGATAACTGTTGTTTTAACCGATTAACTTCTGCTTGAGAAGATTGGCTCTGTGATGGCATGTACTGAGACGAGATAGCCCCAAAATATTTTGTCGGGGTAACGAATGATCCTTGACAGCGAACCCGACCATATCTTTCAGGACCCAAGACGTCAACAATAACTTGATTCTCGATCTCTTCCATATTAACAGAACCATTAGTTGAAGCTGTAGCTTCATACTCGGTCTTCTTTTCCCTCAATTTCTCCTGACAATCAAATCAAAATTTTATACAATTGATATTAATTATAATATAATCAAAATTTTCTGTCTAATTAACATACCATAATTTCTGCAGCTTCGGGAGTTATAGGAGAACCATCCTTTTTTGTATGCGTAATGTCGAAGAGCTTTATCCGTCCAATGCTAGTGCCAGTTGTAATTTGCTACAACGTATAATAAAAATTAATACTAAACCAGTAATTCATTAAAAATTAATCAATAATTAAAAATAATAATACCTCCTCATTAGCTAAACGAGCAAAACTCTTCGATCCAGCGGTGTGAGTAAACTTTTGTTTTTGTCTGCTAGTAACTCCAACGCGCTCTCGATCCTACAATTTAAAATTTGCATTATATATAAAGTCAATATTATAATGACAATTTTTAAAGTGCATCGATCATACCTCTCCTTTTTTTGAACTCCAAAACCTGACTGCATCTTCCCATTGATGTCGCATAATTCCCGGCGGGATATTTTGCAGCTTCTCTTGAAGAGTGAGATCCTTCTTGAAATATGTCTTCTTCAAGAAACTCTTACTGTCTCTCCATTTTTTCCCTAATGCATTCTTCAGATAATCATCTGAGACTTCTAAAGAAAATTTATCCTACAAATGATACAATCAAAGCAAATATAAATATTATTTTCAATTGTAATAGATTATTATTACAATGACATTATTACCTTAACAAGTTCCAGAGCTTGATTTTTGTTACCATTCGGCATCTGACGCCATGACTCATAATTAATCGGCAAAATCGCATGATTGCGTGCAACAATGCCTAAGTAACTTCCCAGAACACCTGCTTCTGCCCCAATGGGTTGGCCGACATCGTTTCTTGAAACTTTCACGCGTTCACCAGCGGGAAGATTGTATAATTCATTCAACGTCGTGCGCCCTCTACTCTTACGAGTTCGACCATTTCCACCTATATAAGAAATAATTGTTTATATTCAATTTTTAAAATAAAGTCAATAATAACAAACAACTAGCATTTAAATAAAGTGTTGAACATTACCATCAATCTCTATATTTTCAACTGTCTCCGGAACTGTCTCCGGAACTTGAGAGGATCCAATACCAGACAAATCATCATCATTTGTTTCTTCCCCCTCTCTCGGTGCTTGAACTATCCGCAGATCACTTAATTTCCTCCTAGGCATAGTATCTACAATAAACAAAAGACATTTTAGTAACTAGAGACAACAATACTATTATAAATTAATAAGTTAAGATATAAAACTTACTACATTGTTATGCAGTTAGTTTTCATTAAAATCTTCATCCATGTCCTCTCGAACCCATTGGAATTGTGAACTAGAACTAGGGATTGTTCTATCTAGGTTTTGCGCTGCAAAAGGTAGAGTTTCTGATCTTATTTCAATGTCATCTCTATTTCCTTCACCGATGTCTATCAAGTCTCTAGGAGTGTTACGGAGTACAACATACCAACCCTCTTTTGTTGGATCAGGGCAATAGAAAACTTGTTTGACTTGAGAAGGAAATACATATGGTTCGTCAATCAATTGGTGACCTGTGTGAATTAAGCGAGAGAAGTTCACCATTGTAAAACCAAATTGATCTCTTCTAATGCCTCGAGCCGTATTTACATCGGCCCAGTCACAACGAAATAACACAACTTTTTGTTTGCCATAATAATCCAACTCAATAATATCCGTAAGAATTCCATAATATTCTACATCTCCCACCACAGGATGATTGTCCCTAGCACTAGCATAACTTGTAGTTGAAGAAGTTACAACTACTCCACAATTTTGTGTCCTCCTTAATCTTTCTCGAGATTTCGTGTGGAACCTAAACCCGTTAATGAGAAAGGCATTGTATCTTTTAACAATTCTATTTGGACCTTGAGAAAGCCACTTAACCTCTTCACTAACTTCTCTCCCACACCAAACCTATTACACATAAAAGGTGAATAACTTATCATTTATATTGATGTAGCAAATGAAGAAAAGTTATTAAGTACGTGTAGTACAAAGATTCAATTGCTTACCATCTTCGCTAACCAATCATGGAAATTATCTATGAACAACTTATGAATATCTCTTTGATGTAATCTTCGGGAGCGTACTTGAGATTGTAGCTCTTCTTTAAATTCACTACAAAGTAAGCTAAGTGGTTAAAAAATGGGGGTAATATAAAAGATGAAGTGAATACATTAGAATTTATATAAACTTACGTCCGTAAAGGCTCTGTTGAGTCATGATGGAAGAGAACATATCGATGTGCTTGTACCCAAGACTTGTCATCTAATTGTGCAATTTCAACTTTGCCGAGTGGTTCACCAAAACTTTGAAACAAATAAGTCTCAGCTAAGTTACTATTGATGCACACTTCATTTCTATGTGGTCTATTGAATCTCGTTTCAACATCTTCCAAATATCTAGAGCAAAAAGTCAAACATTCCTCTGCTAAATACCCTTCAGCAATTGATCCTTCTGGATAACGCTTATTACGACAGTAAGACTTCAACTTGCTCAAGAACCTAGACCGTAATAAACAAAACATTATATAAGTAGTTGTAATTAAATGAATTCTTAAATGGTATAATTATATGTTAAGCAATTTGTACCTCTCAATAGGATACATCCACCGATAGAAAACAGGTCCACCAACTTTAGCTTCGTGAGGGAGATGAATCAACAAATGCACCATAATTGTAAAAAATGAAGGTGGAAATATCTTCTCCATGTTGCATAAAGTCAACGCGACTCGATCTTGTAATTTGTCAAGTTCTTCAACCATCAAAACTTTCCCACAAATAGCTTTCATTACATTAGAAAATTCAATAATACAAGATGTCACCTCCGTTGACATATAACCGCGTAATGCAACTGGCATTAAATCTTGCATCAATATGTGATAATCATGTGACTTTAGAGAATAAAGTCTTCGATCTTTAACACTGACACATCGAGATATATTTGATGCATACCCATCTTGGACCTTTATATCTTTCAACACCGTGCAAAATACTTCTTTTTCTTTCTTCGACATCGTAAAGATAGAAGGCGGTAAAGAAAATTTTCCATTACGAAGTTCTTGAGGATGAAGATCATGCCGAATTCCCATGTCAACTAAGTCAAGTCGACTCTTTAGATTGTCTTTAGATTTTCTTTCGACATTGAGAATGGTTCTAATAATGTTCTCACAAACATTTTTCTCAATGTGCATTACATCAACATTTTTCTCAGATGCAAGACCGAGCCTAACATTGCGAGGATCTCCTGCAAAACTTGGAAAATTTTGGTCAAGTGTCTTCCAAGCTAAAGAATCTGCAGGATGCCTTAGTAATCCATCATCTGTTCGTCCATCGTGATGCCACCTCATAGACTCAGCAGTCTTTGAAGACATAAAAAGTCTTTGAAGTCTGGGTATTAGAGGAAAATATCGCAGAATCTTTATTGGCTTCTTTCTTGCTCGTGTTGCAACTTCGTCTTCACTCACATTTTCTGTGTCCCCATTCGTCCACCGAGATTTACCGCATACATGGCAGGACTCTTGGTTTTTTCTATCACCCCAATACAACATGCAATCATTCGGACAACTATGAATTTTCTCATAACCAAGCCCCAAATCGTTTATCATTTTTTTCATATCTTTGCCAGATTGAGGAATTTTTGCAAAAGGAAAAATTTCAGTCAACAACTCTAATAATTGTGTAAAAGAGTTGCCGGTCCACCCTCCCAAGCATTTTAAATGGAAAAGGCGAATGCAAAAGGAGAGCTTTGAATACTTTGATCCCTCGTAAAGTGGTTCATTCATTTCATTGAGCAAATTGTAGAACTTTGACGCTTCTCCATTTGGCTCTTCATCACATCCACTTCTTCTCATCTCAGTGAAATCAGTAACACCAATATCACAATCTTCTCTAACAGACTGATGATAATCGTGCATATTAAATGCATCTCGTAACATACCCTCCATGTCATCTTCTCTAGAAGATCCATGATGAGAATTATAATGAAAAGGTGGATTGCTCGTGGAAGAAGCTGTACGAGATGTCAACTCTCCATGGAATGTCCATTTTCTATAACCCGGAACAAAGCCAAAAATAACTAGATGTTCGTGCACAACTTCACGAAAGTGCCAATTAACGTTAGCACACTTCTTACAGGGACAAAGAATCATATTTTCTTGGCTTGCATTTGCAAAAGCTAAATTCAGAAAATATTCTACCCCATTTCGATAGTCAGCGTTTACCCTTGGCAAATTCATCCAACTCCTATCCATTTTCAATTTCTGCCATATCCAAATTAAAGATATAAACTACCTATCAGTCATACTTGAAGGATGAAAATAGATGTAATTGGTTAGTGAATTAAATGAAGTGTATAAACATTAAGAACAATTAAATGAATTGAATATGATCAAATCATGATATGACCAATTAGAAGTTGATTAATCAGGGGTAGAAGTTGATTTGATAAAATCATGAATGTACACATATATAATTGTATAAACATTAAGAAGAAAATAAATACCTGAACTGAGATGACCAGTGGTGCTTGGTGTTGGATTATCAGCTGGAGAACACCAGCAGATTTCGGTCTTCAAAAACCTGTTAACACCAAACAAAGCAACCAAACATTTAAACTAGGAACTTTTTACTTTTTGAAACATTTAAACTGAGAATTTCTAAAACAAACCCCACACATATTTATTTAAATAATTTTTTGATCAAGGAGAATAAATAATATTAAGGCTTGCTACCATCCCTACAAAAATCTTGGTATATACTGACCTTTAGTTGATATTAAGCTTTGGTCCGATAATAGCCACCTTCAGCTTTGGTCCCTTGTATTGTTAAGGGTCAGGTGGAAACAATCCCTTTGGAGCTGCAAAATAAACAATCCAAATATCTACCATGATTTCATGAAATTTTAATTGAACTATTTAGAACTACAATTTCTCAACATGATTATGAGCATCCAATAAGAACCAAGAATTGTTGCCCAAAAGAATATTCATCAAGCCAAGTGCATGCGCTTCTTCATGTTTAAGTTTAGACTAGTTAAATTGGTGAACCATGTGTTCACCTCTAGATAGTTGCAATACCGGTTCATATCACCCTATTAACTCTGCCAAAGATTTGTACGTGTTATTAAATTCTGGTTAAGAAATATAAGCACTTGGCCTAGCTATTCTTAACAACTTAATTGGTGAATTGGTTTGCAACGCCACAAACATTGGTCTATTATTTAGTAACTGTTGTGGTTGTATTTAATAAAATTTCAATGACCTCACCAATCTTAATTAAAGGCTAATACTCACGTAATTATAATAATAGCATGTATAAAGAGCTCATATAAATAATACTAAATAAATTATAATATTATGCCTTGTTGCCATGTGATGGCTAAGTTAATTAACAAGGGATTACATGATTGCTTCCAGCTGTATCAATCCTCAAGATTTGGATAACATGATTTTGCAGTCTTGTCTGCAAAATTTGTATTCGGTCTCGTAGCCCCTTCTCATACCTAATTTGTTCCCTGCATTTTGTCTATTATTTATCTTTGGTTAAGATGAAATATTAAAAAATTGACTACTATGAGCATCTGCATCAGAACAGCAATGGCCTTCAAAAAAAAATCCCCTCCCATTTTGATTATAACCAAGACGTCTAATTATAAAATTTAAAAGGCAACTACTGTTTCCACATCTCTAAGTCTAAAGATCTATGGTTGCACGAGGGGGAAATGATGATGAAAATGGTATGACAACAATATAACATCACTCACACTTAGCCAAAAATTACTGGGGTTGCTTCAATCCTTAATGACTCAAGGTAAGATATTTTAGTACTTATACAGCTCATAGTAAATCCATAACCATAATTAGTTTTTAGAAGGAAAACAACAGACTGCATCAAACTAGATTATATCGTAAAGTGAAAGCAGTTTACCTTGAAATTTGTCGAAGTGAAGCGAGAGGAGGGACTGTCGACGGTGAGGAGGGACGGTCGGCGGCGGTCGGCGGCGAGGAGGGACGGTCGACGGCGAGGGGGGACGAGGCTGGAACGAAGAGCAGGAGGGGCTAGGGCAGAGCGATTTGGGTTTTTTAGTTTCCACGATAGGTTTTTCTGATTTGAGATTTGGGGATATATTGTAACCTAGCGGCGTTTGTAATGGAAAACGCCAGCAAAGGTAGACATTTTGCGGCGTTTTCCATTACAAACGCCAGAACGGGTAGTACTTTTGCGGCGTTTTTCAATACAAACGCCACCAAGGGAAGTCCTTTTGCGGCGTTTTCCAGTAGAAACGCCACCAAGGGAAGTCCTTTTGTGGCGTTTTCCATAGAAACGCCACCAAGGGATAAAAATTAAAAAGAAATAATATTCGCGCACGTGTTACCCGAACCGGACGGCGGCGGCGGCGCGCGAGGATGTCCCTTATTCTTTCTTACTCAACAAGGGAGGGGAGAAACTTGGGTATAAATACCCTTCATAAGTCTTTTTCTCAACCCATGTGGGATATAAGCTTTTGCCTTTGGTTCTCTCAGCTTAAGCATTACCAACATTATATAGTGTCACTCTAAAATTATGATACATTTGTTTTTTGTAAAATTCACGATCGCAATACTTAAAATGGTCGTGATTACATCCGTTATACGACCGAAAATACAAATAATTGTTTATCCGTGATTACATACGCGACTAAAAATACAAATTCTTATATTGAACCTTTAATTTCATTAATTGTTTATCCATGAATATATCTGTTACGCGACCGAGAATAAATGTTGGAGTTAGGGTTTAAGAAATATATGGCGGCGTTTCTATTAATAAACGCCACTAAATCTAGACTATTGCGGCGTTTACGAAAGGAAACGCCACTAACATGAACATTTTGCGGCGTTTGGTGTATCAAACGCCACTAGCCCAACACCTATTGCGGCGTTTGCACTCGGAAACGCCACTGATATGAACATATTGCGGCGTTTATTGAAGAAAACGCCACTATATGTCACCCTATGGCGGCGTTTGTCGTAAAAACGCCGCTAATGTTGTTGTTTTGTGGCGTTTGTTTTAAAAACGCCGTTAAAAGTAAAATGGTGGCGGCGTTTGTATCAAAAACGCCACTAATAGCGCCGCCATAGAACAAGTCTGGTGTAGTGTGATTTTTATAAAATTTAGGATTAAAATACTTTTTTAAGTTATCAAGATAAATGTCGTAATATAAATTTGTACAAAATAAAATAATATGAATATTTTTAAGTACTCAACTAATTAGTGAATTTTAGAAAGCTGGGAGGGTTTCTAATAGTAATTAATAATCTTTAATGAGGTCATAGACTCAATTAATTGAATCACGTTTTTTACATGTTTACACTCTCTTTTTCCTTTTGGATTTTGGCCACTTTGTCCTACTTGGCTGTACTTGATTTTGAGAGATATATTATTTTAGGGAAAACTACACCAGTGACCACCGAAGATATTGGGGATACCTATTTGAACTACCTAACTAAAAAAAAACGTCAATCACACCACCAAACTTATTAAATCAACCTATTTTGACCACTGCCGTTAAAAAATTAACGGAGGGGTGACGGAAGTGCCACGTGGCAGTTAACGGGACTTTTTTAAAATTACATGTTTAGTCCCTGTTATTTACTTATTAAATCAATTTGATCCTAATTTTATTTTAATTAAATAAAAATTAATCAACCAATCAAATTATAACGCGTGTCATCACCCAATTGGATTAATTTAATTTATTTTGTTTAATATTTAATATATTTTTTCCTCCAATCAGGTGGTGACACGTGTCATCACCTGGTTAAAGGAAATTTAAAGAAGAAAATGAAGATGGTGTTATGGTGATTCGAACTTAGGACCAAAGGGATAAAACCCCAAGCTTTAACCATTGAACCAAACTGCTCTTAGTGCTATAGTTTGCACCTTTTATATACATATCTTATAATTTAGTAAAAGTTAGGGGAACATTGATTCTCCAATCTCTCAGTTAAATTGCGAACTTCATGGACCGCATTCCGATATTTGACAGCTTCATCAGGACATGAATCCCAAACCATCGTAATCTTCTCCTCTAAAATACTCAAATGATATTGTATCCCAATCTTCCCATCCTCAACCATGTCATCGTCATCCTTGATTGCAGCCATACTAGTTAATTGGCTACCAAGTTCTGCCAAGATTTTCTTCACATCTTTTGTGAGGTTCTTGTTCGAACACAGTGCTCCCACTATATGTTTCACATCAGCAGTTAGATTCTCCTCTCCTTCTAAATATGGAACCAGAGATTCATATCCCCCCATGGCCATAAACAAAGACAAAACAACCCAGAAATCGATAGAAATGGAGATTTTAGAAAATACCCAACAAAGCAAACAGATTAAATTTGATGTAAGAATTAAGACAAAAACAAGAAAAAAATCTAAAGACTCAATCTTTTGCTTTACGAAAAGGCTGCATATATCTATCAAGCAGTTGCAAAGGCAAAGCAGCTGAGGATGTATAACGAAGCTATCAAAATTCAAAATCCAAAAGGAAAGAGGAATGTTGAGCGTAAGGAAGAAGGAAAGAAAAAACCAGAGAAGCAGACTCAAACGTTGGGGCTATAGCCTATGGGATTGGGAGGTTACAGCTTTTTTATATATCTTTTACTGCTGCTTTACGATTAAAGGAAAGAGGAATGTTTTTTTTTATGGAAGCAGACTCAAACTATAAGATATGTATATAAAAGGTGCAAACTATAACACTAAGAGCAGTTTAGTTCAAAGGTTAAAACTTGGGGTTTTATCCATTTGGTCCCAAGTTTGAACCACCATAACACCATCTTCATTTTCTTCTTTAAATTTCCTTTAACCAGGTGGTGACACGTGTCACCACCTGATTGGAGGAAAAAATATATTAAATATTAAACAAAATAAATTAAATTAATCCAATTGGGTGATGACACGTGTCATAATTTGATTGGTTGATTAATTTTTATTTAATTAAAATAAAATTAGGATCAAATTGATTTAATAAGTAAATAACAGGGACTAAACATGTAATTTTAAAAAAGTCATGTTAACTGCCACGTGGCACTTCCGTCACCCCTCCGTTAATTTTTTAACGGCGGTGGTCAAAATAGGTTGATTTAATAAGTTTGGTGGTGTGATTGACGTTTTTTTTAGTTCGGTGGTTCACATAGGTATCCCCAATATCTTCGGTGGTCACTGGTGTAGTTTTCCCATTATTTTATTTAGGTTTAAATGAAAAATAAGTACCTAAACTATAGTTTTTTTAACTTTATGTGCCTAAAGTATTTTTTGGTAAAAATAGGTGCTTAAAGTTTACGCCGTTGTAATTTTAGGTGCCTAATTGTTAATGGGTGTTAAAAAATTGTTAACCAATCAATGTTTGAGACGTGACACTAATTTGACTTTTTAAGAAAAGACCTGAAATTTTCAATTTTTCAAAAAATCCCAAAAAGTTTCAATTTTTACGAACCAGTCACCAAACCCCTAAATTTTCCCAAACTAGAACCCAAAATTGCCACTGCTTCCATCGCTGATCGTCGCCCCTGAGCACAACCATTTGGTCGTCAGATCTAGGCGGTCATTTTCCCAACACGAGATCGTCAAAAACACCGAATAGTGTGCCAGTCAAACGTCGATTTTATGTTTGACGTTCGACGTTTCCGTTGACGTCGTGTTGGGAGAAATGATCGCCTAGATCTGGCAACCAAAGAGGTGTGCTTAGTGGCGGCGATCGGTGGCAGAAGATTGACGATTCTGGGGTTTGGGTTTGGGGATTTCTAGGGTTTGGGAAATGTTTTTAAAAATTGAAATTTTTGGGATTTTCTGGAAATTATTTTTTTTTTGTAAAAAAATTGATTTAAATTGTTAATTTGGAAAAAAATAAACTTGTCATGTGTCATGTTTTGATTGGTTAATAATTTTTTAACGGTAGTTAACTACCATGCACCTAAAATTGTAACGGTGTAAACTTTAAGCACATATTTTTAGAAAAAATATATTTTAAACACCTAAAATTAAAAAAATATACTTTAAGCAATTATTTTTCATTTAAACCTTTTATTTATTTGTTAATTTTTTCATATTCTTACCCTACAAACCAGGTTTAGGTAAAGGTCAGAATAATCACTCGACCCGATTAGGTCCGATTAGATCGAGATTTTTTTTGACCCACTTTGTTTTTTTTTTCAGTTTATTTATAACGTGTAAAATATTATTGCAATATATATATATATATATTGAATGGAATATTATTTCAATATTGTTTGAACGTAATATGAGATTTCATATTGGCTCGGCCTAATCATATATGAGTTCAAGTACGCATTAAACCTTTTATCACTAAAATTTAGAATTCAATATTTGTATTAAATATACATTTGACTTTTTTTTTGATCGTATCTAAAAATTAAGTGAGCTATCATTTTTAATCATGGATCAATTGAGCACATGAAAAATCGCGACCATTTAATATATCAAAAAGTAAATATGTATGTAAGAATCTAGAAATATAAGTTTTAATTCGATTGATCACAACTTGCTCAATAAATCTTATTTGTGTAATTTTATTTTAGAATTAATTTTAAAATGCACATTAATACTTAATGTCAGGGACGGAGCCAGGATTAGACATTTATAAGGGTTAAATATTAAATTAAAAAATACAAGGGTTTACTAAGTAATTAAAACTCAAAATTCATGGTGTAAGACCTAATTCGTCTAATAGTTAAACTTATAAGAATATTAGATCAAAAAATTAATAATGCAAGCTCATTCTTCTTTAGTTCAATCCCTACTTTATTATATATTTAATAAACTCTAGCGCCAAATTATAATTAGATCAAAATCTATCGAATATTTTAATTTTATAATAGAGGTCGGGACCCTTGTCCCCATAGGAGCTCCATCCCTTCTTAATATTTGATAAATTTTAGGGTTTTTTGTTTCAAATTATTACCATAATTCAGACATGAAGAAAAAAAAAATCCGATTTCCTAACAAATTAAGACGAGGAAAAAAAGAAGTAGTGGTGAAGAAGGATGTAAGGGATTTCATGAGTTCAGTCCATGCCACGTGAGAAAAGCCCGACGGAGTCAAACCGTTAGCTTCGGGTATACGAACCAATCCTACGTGGAATAGTATTTAAGTCAAAGTAAAACGAGTGGGCCCATTTCTTCATCAAACTCCGTTGACTCAGATTCTTTTCCCCTTTTGTTTCAATTCCCACTGCCGGGCCAATCGGTGCGGTGAATTTTTTGAAAGCGTCAATTTCTTATGTGTTTTAATTCTATTCACTTTTTTTACACCAAAAAGGGTAAAAATACTTCACCAAAATCGAAACGATTTCCTTACTTTTTCCTCACATTTTGTCCATCCACATCATTGCCACATGCCTCTTCTACCCCGATTAAAGATGATATCGGTTGATTAAATTTTAATAAAACAAATTATTATTCGAAATAAATAGAGATTTCAAATGCTAAATTGTGCCAATAGCAAATTTAGGGTTATATTCTTTCATGTCATTGAAATAATAAAAAGTATTGAATAATATACGTATTGAAACTTTATAATATATGGTTTTATCATTCATGTTTTATGATATATGTTCGAGTTTAAGATTGTTATTTTAACACTCACATCATGAATATTAGACCACAAGACGGACATATATATTATAAAAAATATATTATGTTCATTTTCGGTGTCTATATTTATGCCTAATATTAAAAAAATTAAATCCTAAGGCCTAACCCTAAATTCTAAATCATACACTTTAGAGCCTAAAAATTATACCCTACACCCTACCCTCTAAAACCTAATTCTTAACCCCAGACCTAATCTCTTAACTTATATCTAAATTTTTAGTATTGAAGCATAAATTTTTAGTGTTATTCTTAGTGGGATGACAATAGATTCCTTAAATAAAATTAAAGATTTAGATCTTGATGTTATGAATGAAGAAAACTAAGTTAAAAGAGTGTCTCTATAATAAACTTTTGAAATAACTGATCCAAATTAAACGGGAAAATACAAATGATTATAAAAACAAAAACAAGAGCAAGCACATTTGGTAGGTTGCTCAAGCTAATCATTTTATTCCTCATATTTCTTTAGGTCATGAGTTTTAGATTCGATACCCTTCCTTTCCCTGCCCTTTATGTAGATTTATAATTCGAATTAAGTTTGGCAAAAAAAAAACACACTTAATATATTTACTAGAGTTTGGTCTTGTTCTAAAGTCTCAACTCCCTTTTTATTGCCTGGTCCGTTGCCCCTTTCAAAGACTTCTCTCTTCTCTTCCTCTTTCTCTCTTGATTTATGGCCAAACTCAGTGGACTCTCCATTGATTCAGATCCCAATATTTCCTTCTCCCTTCACATCCCAACTGTCCTTAATTCTTTCCCCGAACAACAAGACACTAAACCAAACATCAACAACAACAAATCCAACTACTGCCCTAAACTGTCCCTGTCCGCCATGGATGATGCTTCCACAGCAAACATGTCGCCTCCACCACCCACCGCCATTCAGTTCCCCGTTAATCTCAACTGTTCTCACGATGAACACCCTCGGAGGGTCATCGGCGAAATGGATTTCTTTGCCGAAAAGAATTTTAAACTCGCCGCCGAAGTCGATGATCCCGATCATGCCAATGACCCCATCGATCGAACTGCCCTCGAGCTTAACGTTAACGTTAGTCACGTTCCCACAGTTTCTTTTCCTTTTTTATTCTTTAATCTCGGTTTCATATATATATATATATATGTATATATATTTGTTGTTGATTTCCAGACTGGTTTGAATTTGTTAACTACGAACACAAGTAGCGATCAATCCACAGTGGATGATGGGATCTCTTCAAACATGGAAGATAAAAGAGCTAAAAATGAGGTATTTTATTTGATTTATAAATTAGAATCTCGAGAATTTGTGATTCTGATTGATTTATAAGTTCTTTTTACGTGCCATTGATTTCTTTTTTTTCAGCTGGCTGTTTTACAAGTTGAGCTCGAACGAATGAACACTGAGAATCAAAGGTTAAGGGAGATGTTGCGCCAGGTAACGACCAACTACAGCACGGTTCAAAAACATTTGGTCACCCTTATGCAGCAACAGCAAGATGGAAAAGGTGAAAAAACCGAAGAACAAAAGAAATCTAATTTAGAACTAACGGTTCCGAGACAGTTTATGGATCTTGGCCTAGCTGCGGAAGCTGAAACGGAAGAACCGTCGCTGTCGTCGACGGAAGGAAGGAGTCAGGATCGGTCCGGGTCGCCTATCGCGGCGGAGGTAGCTTCGAAGGATTTCAGACCGAGGAAGCGCGGGGGTAGCGAAGAAGTTCGGGAAGATAGTTCGGACGGTAACAAGGTTCCGAGGTTTAATTCTTCGAAAACTGTCGATCAAACCGAGGCTACCATGAGAAAAGCACGAGTTTCCGTTAGAGCAAGATCCGAGGCTCCTATGGTAGACGTGACTGATTAATTCTAATCGAATTATATAATATTTTAATTCATAATCGTGTTTTCGTGACTTGAATTGATTGGATTGTATGTTCCTTGTTGTTCTTAAAGATCACGGATGGATGCCAATGGAGAAAGTATGGACAGAAAATGGCGAAAGGAAATCCATGTCCTCGAGCGTATTATCGATGTACCATGGCTGCTGGTTGCCCAGTTAGAAAACAGGTTACTTTTCATTACATTGGAAAATGTCAAATCAATTTGGGTAAACTACAACTAAGGTCACTCAATTATAAGTAAGGTTACATTTAGATCACTCAATTATTAAAAGTTACATTTAGGTCTCTTAATTATGGGTAAGATTACATTTGGGTCACCCAATTATTAAAAGTTACATTTGGATCACTCAATTATGGGTAAGGTTACATTTAGGTCACCCTTCATATTTAAAAAAAGTATTTCAATTTGTGTATTAGATTAATTAATGATTTCAAATGAAGTACTCTAACGTTAACGAGGGTATACAAGTGATTTGGAAGAAAAAATGACTAAATTGATGTACTTTTTTAAATATGAAGGGTGACCCAAATGTAATCTTACCCATAATTGAGTGACCCAAATGTAATCTTACCTATAATTGAGTGACCCAAATTTAACTTTTAATAATTGAGTTACCTAAATATAACCTTACCTATAATTTAGTGACCTCAGTTGTAGTTTACCCAAACAATTTTAGTTAGGGATTACTAAGGGTTTTGCATAAACTACCCAACATGAAAAGTCCGTTTTAATTGAAATTTAACTACCCTAACTAGAACACAACATACAACAAATGTCCCATGTAAAAGCGAATGATCTTCATCCCAGGAGACATCGGTTTAATCTTAATGTTTATAAAATGTGCGTATTGTTAAATGATTAAAAATATCTATGAACAAATACTACTTTATAGTCCTCGTTATTTAAAAAATTAAAATAATTAGTGGTGCATATGCATAACATTCATTTTAAATTTTTCATTAGATATAATACATTATTGGGCACGTTAATTTGACTGGTTCAATTGTATAAACCATCAACTTAGTTTATACATGTATATTCATAATCAAATTTACTAAAAAAAACAAATTCTCTTAAGTCAACCGAAACTTAATTATCTCGCTATTAACCTAGTGTTGAATATTAACTGTTACAGGTTCAAAGATGTGCGGAAGATCGAACAATTCTGATAACAACATACGAGGGCAACCACAACCACCCTTTGCCTCCGGCAGCAATGGCAATGGCGTCGACGACATCCTCGGCTGCACGAATGTTGTTATCGGGTTCAATGTCCAGTGCCGATGGGCTAATGAACTCGAATTTCCTCACCAGAACACTCCTGCCTTGCTCTTCCAGCATGGCCACTATATCAGCTTCCGCCCCATTCCCCACCGTCACCTTGGACCTAACCCAGACCCCGAACCCTTTACAGTTCCCTAGACCCGAAGGCCAATTCCAGGTCCCATTCCCGAACACTCCGCCGCATCGGAATTCTCACGCCTCGCCGTTGCCATTGCTGCCCCAGATTTTCGGCCAGGCACTTTACAACCAATCCAAATTCTCTGGTTTGCAAATGTCTCACGATATCGAACAACCCCAGATGAATCACCAACTGCAACAAGGCCAGCAAAATTCACTTGCCGACACCGTAAACGCAGCCACCGCAGCCATCGCGGCGGACCCTAACTTCACCGCCGCATTGGCCGCCGCGATCACTTCTATTATCGAGAGCTCTCACACCAGCAACGTCGCCAATAATAACGGTGCAAACCTCACGTCCACCACCACCACCACAACAACAACCACCAGTAACAGCAACAGCAATGGCAACAATAAAATCAGCAATTCCAGTAGTTTTGCTGCAAATTAGAATAAACTAATATCACCCTCTATTCTTTGTTATTTTTTATTCGTTTGAGTAAGAAGGGTTTGCAGTTTTAATTTACCTTTTTTTTTCTTTCAAAAAAGAAATCTTCAATAATTTGTTCCAAATTTGTATGTCGATGAATGATATTCATCCAAGAGATACGAGTTCAAATCACTTTGTCGACATACATTATCTTATAATTACTATTAAACTATTAAAAAATATTTCGTGTTGGAGTTACGTGTCATGCCGGTAATGCAGAAAGAAGTCAAGAAATCCGTCTCCAGCAAAAGTGTTTTTAAATAAGCGTGGGGCTGGTTTGACTTGGAGTTAACCTAAGTAGCTTTTATCCAGGTTCACGTTTTGATCGTGTATCTTCCAAATTTATAGCCCACTTGGCGTGCGTTCACGTTCCAGTGGTTCATCAATCTTTATCATTTGTTCCCAGCCTTCAACTTCCCGCTCTATATAATATTTAGAAAAAAATATTAAATTAATACAACACTATTTAATTTGATTAACTTCATAATTAATAGCAATTTTAGAAATAATTACATCATAAAAGTTGAATGATCGTTTGATTCGATTCGTAAACACTTATAATGTGGTGAGTGGTTCCAAACTTTCAAGGGTAAATAATGATTTTGTTTTTTTCTAAATGATTTGGATTTCAATAAATGACATATATTATCATATAATTAAATTAAAATATTAAAAAATTAAATTTCAAAAATTTTGAGTTTCAAAAATAAGCAATGGCAATTTCAAAAATATGGGCCATGTTTGACAATTAGCGGATAGCTGATAACGGATTACATTAGCTGATAGCTGATTGCAATAGCTGATTTGACTAGCGAATTGTATTAGCTGATTGTATAAAAGTGTTTGGTAAAATTAACTGATAGTTGATAGCTGTTTGATTATTTAAACAAGCAAAATGACATATAAGGACATGATTATATTCAATACTTGTTTGAATAATTTATCAGTTATGAATATTTTGTATCTAATAAATATTAATTAGATTTGTAGTAAAAATTATTTTTAATATAAATTTTCTAAACATATTTGAAAGATTTACATATTAATTTATTATTCATATAATTATTAAAAAAATTATATGCACATATAAATATGTGATAATAAAAAAATAGAATTAACTTACAAATGTCACCATATAAATTAGTAGTAACAACAAATAAGTCCAATATTTAATATGTTATTATTTATATTAAAAAATGTTATTATTTAATTTAGGTTATTTGGATATTTTTGTTAATTGTTAAGGGTAAAAGAGTTATTACAACTCTAATATTAAACCTCTAATCTCAAAAAGCTCATATTAGGAGCTTTTTTAAAATTAGCTTTTTCACCCCAATCCGCTCTTTAAATTCGCTATTTACCAAATATCAATATTAGCGGATTTGACTAGTCAAACCTCTAATTATACCTCAAAACTATAATTTTTGCCCAAACCGTTGTTTACCAAACAAGGTCATATTATCATATAATTAAATTAAAATATTAAAAAATTAAATTTCAAAAATTTTGAGTTTAGAACATAAGCAATAACAATTTCAAAAGACATGATGTTTTGGGGCCATTAATTTTGATCGATAGTTTGGTAACAATATGAAAACATGATTAAAAAAATACAAAACGGCGCAGTATCACCACTTACTAATACTAAAACAAACGCCACCGTTTTATTCTACTGGTTTGGCAAGTATTCACGGTCCAACTGACGATGGAACGATACGGTGTTGGGGTTCGTAAGAGGAAGAGGTGGGCGGCGTTGGGAATAGGGCTGCAAATGAGACGGGATAGATCTCGAGCTACTCGAGTTCGATTCGGTTAAAGTTCGGTCAATATTTGATTCAATTGGACTCGATTTGAGTTCGAACTCGGCTCGAGTTCTTAACGAGCCAAGTCGAGCTAATTGATACCCGACTCGAAAAACTCGCGAGCTATTTGAAAATATAATATAATAAAATTTTTATTTTTTTAAAATTTAAAATCTAAATTCCTAAACTAAAACCCTAAAACATAAACCCTAAAATTTAAATTCTAAATTCTAAACCCAATAACCTAAACATCTAAACTATAAATTAACACTATAAACCCTAAAATAAACAAGTTTATGTAAACTTTAGTTTACATAACTTGTGTATCAAAGTTTTCCCCCTAATATGGCTTTAAATGAGACGAGACAAATCACGAGCTACTCGAGTTCGACTCAGTCAAAGCTCGGTCAATACTCAACTCTATTGAAATTGACTCAAGCTCGAACTCGACTCGAATTCTTAACGAGCCGAGTCGAGCTCAAATTATTCAGGCTCATTAAAAATTACTCAAGCTCGAATTCGACTCGAAATCTCAACTAGTTGAGTCGAGCCCATCACTACCCGAGCAGGACTCGGCTTGTTTACACCCCTGGTCGAGTTTGGAGTACATGTTGATGATGTGGACGTGAGTGGCTCGACCGAAGAGGAATGACCGAGTGGAGATGAGATTATCTTCTAAATTTAGTTTTCTCAATTCACAACATAAAAATGTATCGTATTATTCTACTGGACCAATTAATTGTTGGTAATATTTATAATATTAAATGAGTTAATTTAGTCTTTCTATCATAGTCCTTTGATCTTATTTTATTCTTATTGGTTTATTTAACAATAAAAGGATTAATTTAAATGATTCAAATAATGGAAGGATGAAATTGAAACATTTAATCATAGAAGGACTAATTTGAACGGCTCAACAACATTAAAACTTTAAGATTTGTCTCCATTTCTGCAAAACTCATCCACTCCAAAAATTTTGCAATGCCGCCCTTATCACCAACAGCCACACTCTCTGTTTCTTCGTCTTCTCTATCGTTCGCTTCTTCCAATAAACCTCAGCTAAGCTTCTGCCTTTCCCCTTCCGCCGCCACCTCCACCTCCACCACCGGCCTCACTAATTTCATTTCCCTCGCCAAGCCCAATTATCCCATTCGCAGGCTCATGACGACCTCCGCCGTTTCAATCGAGAAAGAAACTGTAATTTCCGAGAGGCCCCACACTTTCCTCCGTGAAACTGACGGAGAAGATGACGGCTCCGTCAGGTCGCGCTTCCAGCGTATGATAATGGAGGTGCAGGAAAGCGTGTGCGGCGCCCTGGAGGCTCTCGACGGAGCTGGGAAGTTCAAGGAGGACGCTTGGACCAGGCCAGGAGGTGGTGGGGGAATTAGCAGAGTGTTGCAAGATGGTGTCGTTTTTGAAAAAGCCGGCGTTAATATCTCTGTTGTTTATGGAGTCATGCCTCCTGAAGCCTATCGAGCTGCCAAGGCTTCTGCCGCCGATGTGAAGCTCGGTCCTGTTCCCTTTTTCGCCGCCGGAGTTAGCTCGGTAATTTACAAGTTATCACTACTCTTTCAAATTTTGGTTCAATTCCACCGAAAGGAGAAAATACTTGGTGTCGTTTTGGGAACATTTTTTCATTTTTCGTTTTTTTTTGCAGGTTTTGCATCCGAAGAATCCGTTTGCTCCTACATTGCATTTTAATTATAGATATTTTGAAACTGATGCTCCTAAAGGTACTTACTTGAACTTGAATTATTTGTTATTAAGTTCTTGAACATGCTCTTCAACTGTGAATTTTGAAGTGGTAACTTTAAAAGACATGTTGAAATCCTGATTTGTAAACAAAGTGATAGGAAGGGTCTATGTTTGAGTTACCTGGCTCTTTCTCCTTGTCTATATTAGCAAAATGTTAGTAGTTTTACAGTGTTACTTGATCTCAAGAACTAAGTTTCTATTGGCTAGAGAGTCATTATCTGCATAATAATCCCAAAAGAAGCATTCCTTCTTATTGGTGATTCAGTTGCCGTGCGTATTATGCTGTATGGTTTGCTTTGGTAGTTAGTTTCTTGATGAAAAATGTTCAATTTGCCTGCTTTCACTTACTTGCATTCTTGATACTTTGTGATTATGCATTGCATTAGGCCTTTTGTGCTTTGAAGGTCAGTGGAGTAAGTTTATGTGGTCATTCGTCTTGAAAATGTGCAGATGCTCCTGGTGCACCTAGACAATGGTGGTTTGGTGGTGGAACTGATTTAACTCCAGCTTACATCTTTGAGGAGGATGTCAAGCATTTCCATTCGGTAAGTTGATTTTTCTTGTTAAATCATGTAGGTTTCTTGGTCTTGTGGCAAATTGTTCTACCAACCCCACAATAAAGCTTGAGACCTTTGCTTTTCGCACGATTGAAATACCAAGGAGCTTATATAGTTAGATTATCTTACTAATTATGATATACAGATTTTGTTGAAAGCACATGGATTAAATTCTTTAAGAACAGTAACTCCTGTTCTTTTGACATTATAGTATGGATTGATAGATAAACAGGAGACTAATGTTTCTGATGCCTGCACAATGCACATCTCAGCCTTAAAGATAACTGCAAAATTCTTTAACTGTACTGTGTATGTAATGTGCAGAACATTGATTAGTCTTGTAAAGAAGTCTTTGAAATGAAATGTTTTTTCTGAACGCTTGTTTGCTAACTTTGGCCTTCTTTTCTAGATACAAAAAAGGGCTTGCGATAAATTTGATCCATCCTTTTATCCTCGGTTCAAAAAATGGTGTGATGACTATTTTTACATTAAGGTATGATTTTGTTACAATTTTTTTGGGTGTTTTATGAGTTTCTTAACTACTTTCCTGTGTTTTAGAATGTGTGTAGCATTTGAATTAACAAATGGGCGGATAATCACTTTCTCAAAATGTGCATCTTTTAGACCATCATCTAGAGTAGGATTGATGGGGTCTTATTGAGGGTGGAAACTTTGTAGTTGAGGAACGTCAGTAGCCTTGGTGATGATCATGTATTTTCAATCTTCATGTTTACTTCTAATTTTTGTGCAGCATCGAGGTGAGAGACGAGGACTTGGGGGTATTTTTTTCGATGATCTAAATGACTATGATCAAGAAATGCTTCTTTCCTTTGCCACTGGTAATTCCTGAAGATTGAGATTGAACATTGGATGTTCCCGACCTGTATAGTCAAGGGGACTTGCAGTTTTTCATGAACCAAATTTCTATTTGATCTGTAGAATGTGCAAACTCTGTGGTTCCTGCATACATACCCATTCTAGAAAAAAGGAAGGACACACCATTTAATGAGAGCCACAAGGCATGGCAACAGTTGCGAAGGGGCCGCTATGTAGA
Organism: Hibiscus trionum; assembly: GCA_030270665.1. NCBI lineage: Eukaryota > Viridiplantae > Streptophyta > Magnoliopsida > Malvales > Malvaceae > Hibiscus > Hibiscus trionum. The sequence goes on along the minus strand of BSYR01000033.1, from coordinate 88,672 downwards.
ATTTAACTTGGTATCGAACTATAACTAAACTAGATAGATTTTACATCTAGGATTTCTCCAAATCAAACCTTGAAATTATATTTTTGGTTTGTTGATGAAAGGTCTATGATAGAGGTACAACATTTGGACTGAAGACAGGAGGTCGAATTGAAAGTATTCTTGTTTCTCTCCCTTTAACTGCACGATGGGAATATGATCATGTAAGCTTTTGTTACCTATTTCTCTCTTCCCCTCCAAGTAAAACTTTGCTACACATTCTGTAAAAAAATGTTCACTGTGATATGTTATTACCAAGAAGCTATAACTATAATTGATTATGAGAAGCCAATTTATTGTTCGACTTGCAGAAACCAGAAGAGGGAAGTGAAGAGTGGAAATTGTTAGATGCCTGCATGAATCCTAAGGAATGGATCTGATCCTTATGCATCAACCCCCAAGGTATGATCTGATACTTACACAGGTTGAGTTTCTTCGTATCATTTTGAAATTCCCTATCGGTTCCCGTATTTTCAGTTCTTTTCTTTCCTCTCCCCCTTATTCTCCGTCCTTCTAAGCTCTTCTTCTTTTACTGGAGTCTTTTCCTGTGGCAGAAGTTGCTAATTGTAATTGCAAATCTGTTAACATTCTTGTATTTCGAAAATTGTTGATAGCGGCAATGAATCTTTTTTTTAGATTATATTTGATGCATCGTCATATTGGACGTCGAAGCAAAAAACTTCGGAATAAATCTAGTTCACCTTAGTTTTCTGTATCAAAAGTTTTCAGGTTTTTGTTTATACATTATGATATTATATAAAGCATGAACTACGCATATGTGTATATAGAATGCACTATTCTTGAAACCCTATCAGATTCATAGAGTAAAGGAACGATGCTTAATAGATGAATTAAATTGCTATATCTAAGTGATAATCGTATACAGCCACGGTGCTGGTTCGAGCTCTGAAATGATTGGTCTTTCGAATGGCTCTTTCGTGTGTTCACGAGTGATTAATTCTTGCTGAACTGGCATTTACCAAAACCTGCAAGTTTCGAATTTTCAGAAAGATTTGCATATGCATATTGGGAAAGTTTCAGATTTGAAACCTTAAAAGTCAAATGAAACTTACTAGGATCAACGGTGACAAGCATGGCGGTTCCTCCGAAATCACAAGTGCCACCACGCCCCTTTGTGTTCTGCCAGTAGCTGTTGAAAGCATACGACGCATGAGCCACCATCGTGTTGGGTTGAAAGCATGCCTGGTTGGGTTGAATCGACTTGCAATCCGCACCAGACCCACATGCATAATCCATGGCTGCTTGGATCAACGAATCAGGCACCGTCGGCTTAGCCACACACCAACCACCAGACTGTGACCCTTTGTGTGGAGGAGGGTGAGGTGGTGGGTTCAGCACCGGCGGTTCGGAAATGGGTTGGCCTGGAATCTGCTTAGGGGGCGTAGGAACATGTTTTGGTGGACTAGGTTGAAGCTGAGGTGGACTTGGGAAAATGCTAGGTGAATTGAACCCATGTTTCGGAGGAGCAATTCCCGGTGGATTTACCGGCGGGCTGTGGATGGCATTACTCGGCGGTGGAGGTGTCGGAAGGCCGTAGCTTGTCAGAGGCGGGGGAGGGCCGGAAGGCAATTGTGGGGTAAATGGAGGAGAGTGGTTAGGCTGAGGAAGTGGCGGCGATAACGAGTCCAAAGGAGGCAGATAAAAAGGTGAGTCGAGGGTATACGGATCACCATTGGAGGCAACACGATTCATTATTCTTAGCTTTTGATGGAGGTTTGAGCCATGATGCTCCCATGTATGAACCATAAATCTGGCATCTTTGCAGACAAAAAAGAAACAACAAATTATACAAAGAAACATTTAACCTTGTTAATCCATCAATTGAATATGAAATTATAAAATAAAAAAAAAATAAAGGAATTTACATACCACAGTGAGTGAAGAGAATGGTGGCTGAAATGCAGAGGACTGCATGGAGAAACTTTAAACAGTGGCTCCTTGACTCCATGGATGTAATTAAGCAATGCTTAGGGAAGGAGGGAAGTTGTATATATATATATAGGGAAACTAAAGAAGATTCAAAGGCCATCATTGCAGTAATGTAATCAGATTCTTACTGATTTTCTTGTTTAGAATATATGCTTGCTTGGGAATGGAGAAAGATTGTGGGTCAATCTTTCAGGTTTTTCACTTTTTGTTCTTGCTTCCTTCCTACTCAATGTCTAAGAACACTTGTATGCTATCCACTGATTGAACTAGAATCCCAGGAAACAGGGGGGGGGGGGTACAATTACTATATACTTAGGCCCTGAATTACATTAGCTGATAGCTGATTGTATTGGCTGATTTAACTAGCAGATTGTATAAAAGTGTTTGGTAAAATTAACGGATAGCTGTTAGATTATTTAAACAAGCAAAATGACATACAAGGACATGATTATATTCAATACTTGTTTGAATAGTTTATTAGTTATCAATATTTTGTATCTAATTAATATTAATTAGATCTATAAAATTATTTTTAATATAACTTTTTTAAACATATTCGAATGATTTAACCCCAATTCGCTCTTTCAATCAGCGAATTTAACTGGTCAAACCTCTAATTATGTCTCAAACCTCTAATTTTTGCCCAAAGCTTTCTTTACCAAACAATGCTTAGTATTTTAGGTTTTCAAATCTTTGTCATTTTGATAAGTTTTCTTCAAAAGTTTTAATTTTTGGGCTTTCAAAATTATTTCCATTTAACTTATATTTTGGGATAATTTTAATAAAAAGAAAAAGGCAATTTTAAATAAATTATAAATTTAATTTAATTTAATTTTTTGGATAAATTGATTTTATTTACTCAAGAACCAGAAAAATCTGCTATAAATACATTGACCAACAACCAACACCCTTTTCACCAAATCTCAATTTGTAGAGAGTTCCCTATTTATTCTGCCTGCACAATTAACATTTGTAGAGAGCCTTGAAACAGTTTAGCATTCCTCTGCCTCCAAACTAAATATAGAAAAGTATTCCAAGCAAAATCGAATCCGAAAACTATTATTGTAAAAAAACTCAAATCCAATAACGTAATAAATTATTCCAAACCAAACTAATGCATTGCATTACTAAACTTCAAGTCCTAAATTAAAGATAATTGTGCTTAAATGTATTCTAATTTACTATTTTTTTACAAATAATATCGTTAGGTTTATTGAATAAAGTTACGAGAAGAGTTTAAAAAAAAACTAGAGTAAACTAATTCACCCTAAAACCATGTTAGAAAAGTGTTAACCCAAGAACAATATAAACAATGAAACATGAATATTGTATTCAAATATTGAATCGAACAGAACCAAAATAGATACAATTCTTTAAAACAAAATCGAATATAACAATATTAAATCGTTTACTTGTAGTAGATAAAAAACAATTAGTAGGAAATGAGGTTTAGGCCTGCAACTACGCAGTTTTCTTAAGACGGATTTTCGATCACTCCTATGGTGTTTGAGATCATTGATCGTATGTCTCCCAGGATACAACAACTGACCACCAGCTACAATTGCACAACAGTAGAGATCACGAACTATAACTTGCCTTCGTCTATCAATGAAAATTGCAGTAGAAGAAATAATATTTGAATTGTATGTTTAACCTAGTAGGTTAACAAGGTATTTATAGAGGTTTCACATAGTGAATTATTGAATTTTTTTGACCTAATAGAGCATTTAATCGATGAACTTTTAAAGAGCAATTTTCAAACTTGCTGTTTAAATTTTGCCTTCGTCTATCATAAAAAATTATAATAGAAGAAAATAATTTTTGAATTGTATGTTTAACCTAGTAGGTTAACAAGGTATTTATAGGGGTTTCACATAGTGAATATTGAAATTTTTTTGACCTAATGAAGCATTTAATCAATGAGCCTTTAAAGATCAATTTTCAAAATTACTGTTTGAATTAAAGGAACCTTTTAGTATTTATTCTTTTTAATTGAAAAATATATGCTCTATTTGAGGAAAATTATTTGAGTTAAAATATCTGTAGGCTCACGAAGGACCCGACCGATTTGGACATTAGCGTTACCCACGTCGTGCACGTATGCACATTTACGAACCAACAATTGGCTCTACATTTTTTTTAATAATGTCTGGATAATTTCTGATTCAAAGCTCTAAAAATATCGAATATTTTTCAACAAACCATTGAAGTGCATAAACTAACCACTAAAGCATAAAATATGACCATACAAGAAAATTGTTAAAACATAAATGATAGATAAACAAACAACACTGTCGTTGGAAAAGGATAAACACATCAATACTAATTTTAAAATGCCTATAATAATGATAGTATGTTGACAAAATTAACTTTACCACAACTCAACTACAAATTATCTTTGGTGATTGCAAGCACCTATAAATACAAGAGAATCAGTCTAAGGGTTCAAACTAGGAGTAAATAAGCATGATAATAAAATAATTGCCAATGGAAAAGGTGACGTGAAATCTAACCCTAAAAAAACATGCTACAAAAAAGAAAAAACGTACCATAAAAGTAGAGAAAACATACTAGAAAAGTAGAAAAAACATCTTTCATTTTCGTTAGAAAAAAGTAAAATTTATTAAATCAAAACACATAAAAATTCATGTATGCAAAAATAAAAAAAATAAAAAAGTTGAAAAGAAAAAATAGAAAGAAAGGAATATAGAGAATCTCACAATAATAGTGTGTTTGGTTCACGAAATATAAAATTACCTATAAAAATAGAATTCTTGAAATGTAACATTACTGAGAATGTTACATTACCTGGTTTGATTTATTTGTAAGAATGTAAAGTTATTGTAGTTGGTTAGAGGAATATTAAGATTACTTAGAAGTGGCATTTACCAAATTGTCAATGTGTTATATTTACTTTAACATGTTAAATTTTTAATACTAAATTAAAAATATCTGCATACAAAGTCATAGAACTATTTTTAATACTAAATTAAAATTTTTTAATACTATATATTTATCATATTATTAATATAATTATTATATAAAATATATTTTTAAAATATATATTTTATATTTTTCATAAACTTACTCTCTACTAAAATATTTTATAAATTTTCAAATGTTAAACATTTAATATTTTTAAATTTTAACTTTCTTTCATTATTTATGACAAATTGCCAAATAAATAAAATAGAAAATAAAATAAGTCTAAAATTCATAAAATATTGATAAAAATTTTAGATCATAAGTTTAGCCTTATTAAAATATTTTATAAGATAATAAACATTTTATAAATCAAAGAATAAAAATAAAGAGCAAGCACATTTGGCTGGTTGGCCAAGCTGCTCATCTTTGTTCTCTCATATTTTATTAGGTCATGAGTCTAGACTCACTAAGAACACCCCCTTCCTTCTACGAGAGTCCCCTTTCCCCTCTTCTCTAGGTTAGATTAGGATTAAAATTAGAATTTATATAAAAAATAAAAATAAAATATCACTCCTAACTTATTAATTCTCAAGCAATATGCAATCTCAACATATAGCCTATAAACATTATAAATATAATAGGCTTAAAGGCCCATTTGTCCCCTAAAGTATACACTTTTTCTCGAGTTGCCCCTAAAGAATTTTTTGAGACGTTTTGCCTTCTAAACTTTAAATCGCGATTCACGTTGCCCCTTTTTTCTAACGTTCGTTAGAAAAAAAAATTCAGTCAATCAGAGTGTGCCACGTGACACTTTTAATTAAAAAAACGATTGACTTTAAAAGAAGTAGGTAATTTGCATGTTAACTCTCTCAAGTTTTATTTTCATTCAGTTTAGTCGTTAAAGATTTAATTTTTTTTCTTTTCTCCTCTCTCTCTCTTCTCTTCTTCAACAAATTACCCAAACTCAAAACCCCAAATAGTAAGAACTCATAATCATCATGCTTTATAATGGTTGCTAACGACAGAGGCTATCTTTGACTTGATCATTCAAATAAATCATACACCACTAACATATCTCTGCAAAAGTGCAGAAACACAGGAAGACAATTCTTAAAATTGTTGGAAGCGAAAGTGGACACTTAATATAATATATAACTCAAATATATTATAAACGATTCCAAAATACAAATTCTATTTTACTTGCTGCCGCAAGTTTACCAACACTATTCTCTTGTTTTTGTTTCTTACAGACACACTATTTTGTTTCTTATACACACTCCTACTACATTAATGACATCTCATATTTATAAGATTGTTAACCGATTTAGAGAAGTATCTGGATACTAATTAAATATGATTAAAACTAATTCTAAATTTTTCTAGTGATTTCCACATGCTTCATTTATTTTGCTGCCACGTGTTTCATTTATCATCATTTCCTCAATTGCTAGAGATTTTTTGAGTCTTCCAAATGCTGCCACAAATTCATTTAAACTTCTAGTCTTGTCGACATATCATTCTTCAAGTTGTTTTTAAATTATTTCATCATGCCACTTGCATTAATTAATTTCTCTTTAAATCAAGTTTGATTTTCAACACTTCCCCTCAAATTTGATTTTTCATGCCAAGTCTTTCTTTAAGTTGATGGAATATGTATGCTTTCAACGGCTTCGTAAAAATGTCTGCCAATTAATCTTCAGTTCTGCAGTAGACTAGTTCTACGGTTTTGTTCTTCACCTGTTCTCGTATGAAATGATACTTTGTATCGATATGCTTGCTTCGGCTATGAGAGACAGGATTTTTTGCGAGAGATATGGTGGACTTATTGTCGACATAAATTGTAGTTGGTCCTTCTTGCGCAAAATTTAACTCGTCCAAAGTATTCTTCAACCAAATTGCTTGACAGGTGCACGCTGCATCGGCTATGTATTCAACTTCACATGTTGAGAGAGCTACCGTTTGTTGCTTCTTTGATGACCATGAAAATGTTGCGGAGCCGATATGGAATAGATATCCAGATGTACTTTTCCGATCATCAATGTCTCCCCCGTAATCACTATCAGAGTAACCGACTAAATTTAAATTTTGTGAACGCTTGTAGAATAAACCATAATCCAACCTACCTTTGACATATCTCAAAATTCCCTTTGCTGCAATCCAATGATCTTGTTTTGGATTCTCCATGAATCTGCTTACCAGTCCCACAGCGTATGTTATGTCTGGTCGTGTGATAGTTAGATATCTTAAACTTCCAACGAGGCTTTTAAACAACGTTGGATTCACCGGCTCTCTTGTTGAATCAACACTTAATTTTGTACCCGTTTCAGCTAGAGTGGCTATCGGCTCACAATCCTTCATTCTGAAATTACTTAAGGTTTGCTCCGCGTACTTCTTTTAGGATAAAAAAATTCCTTCCATCATTTGCTTTACCTCGACTCCAAAAAAAAGTATGACATCTTGCCAATATCTGTCATTTCACTTGCTCTATCCATCCTGCAAAGTGAAAGACATCTAACTACTAGATATGTGGAGTAGGGCTTATATTGTTTCTAAGCCACAAAGTATACTAAGGGATAAAGTTCTCCAATCATACAATACAAAAAGCTTGCAGAAGTTTTAATAATCGAATTGTTATTTTTTTCCTGATTTTATTAAAAAAAACTATTCAAGATTTCAACGAGGACTACAATTATAATCATAAATTAAATATAAAATTTGAATATTTTTTATAACTCAAAAGAAATTAGTAACTTGAGATCATACATACAAAAATCGTACAATGAAAAGGTCAAAAAAATTTTAACCAAAAGACTCGAACAAAAAGTAGATACAAACAAATCTGACTATAGATCACAAAATAAACCATAAAAATGATCAAACTACCTAAAAACCGGATAAAATTCGTCTGCCCCTTTTCGGTGCCCTTACATATGCCCCAACACTAAAAAAACACTACAAAATTAAATTTTAAACCCTAACCCTAAATTTTAAATCCTAAACCATGCACCTTATACCCTAAAAATACACCATACCCTAAATTCTTTAAGCCCTAACCACAACCCTTAACCTAAAATCCTAAACCCTAAAGTTAATTTTGAGCGTGGGTCATATATATGTAGGGGCACCGAAAAGGGTAGAGTATTTCCATCCCCTACAAACCACCGACAATCGTACTGGTTGCTCAATTTTGTTGCGGAATACGATCGTCGGATAGAGCAAAAACGCAACTGATAATTTGAGAAAATAATAATGAAGATAAAAGAGACACAGATTTTACGTGGAAAACCCCTAAATAATATAGGGTAAAAACCACGGACAAGGTAGAAGAATTTCACTATGAGAAAATATGAATTACAACTTCTCTCAGTCTAACAAGGAGAAAACAATGACAATTCTCTCTTGATAAAAAGGAGAAAACAACTCTATGAAAACTCTCTAATTTCTATAGTATTGGGAGGAGGTTAGAATGATTTGGGATGTGTAAGAATGGCAAATGGCTAGGCTATTTATAGTTGAGCTTTAGGGACTAAACTTGTAAATAGCCTAAACTTTAGGGACCAAAATTGTGATTATCCCACTCCACTTTTTTCAACCACTTTCCACCCAATTTCCACCCATTATTTTTGGTCACTTTCGGTGGCACCGAAAGTGGAAAGTGCTTTCAACAATCTCCCACTTGAAGATTTGATTGGAACAATCATATCTTCACACCATTCTTTCTACCTCGTACTTTCCATGTTGCTTACGTCTCTAACAAGCCACAAGAGGATCGACACCAAGTAAACTTATCAGTGTTGATTACTTTTGTCATGAAATCTGCTATGTTGTCATCGGTATAGATCTTCTGCATATCTATCGTCCCTTCTTCCACTTTCTCACGAATGAAGTGGTACTGGACCCGAATGTGTTTTGTTCTTGAGTGAAAAGCAGGATTCCTTGCAAGATGCAAGGCGCTCTGACTGTCACAAAATAAAGAGACATTCTCTTGTTTGTGCCCGAGCTCCTCCAATAGCATTTTCAACCATATTGCTTCTTTACTGGCTTGTGTAGCTGCTACATATTCTGCCTCCGTTGTTGACGTAGCCACAACCGATTGCAGTTTTGAAACCCAGCTTACAGCTCCACCAGCAATTGTAAACACATACTCTGTTGTAGATTTGCTTTTATCCAAATCTCTTGCATAGTCAGAATCGACATACCCGCTGATAAGAAAGTCTGATCCCCCGTAACATAATGCAACATTTAAGGTCCCTTTGATGTATCTCAGGATCCTTTTCACAGCATTCCAATGCTCTCTGCCTGGATTCGCCATGTACCGACTAACCACTCCCACTGCTTGTGCAATGTCTGGTCTTGTACAAATCATAGCGAACATTAAACTTCCCACTGCTGATGCATACGGTACTCGAGACATCTCCATCCTCTCTTCTTCACTGCTAGGACTCATACTGGAGGATAATTTAAAGTTACTAGGAAGAGGGGTATAAATTGGCTTACAATCTTGCATGCTGAATCGTGACAAGATCTTTTTCAAGTAATTCTTTTGTGAAAGCCAAATCTTCCTACTACTTCTGTCTCGGTGAATTTGCATCCCTAGAATCTTGTTTGCTGGTCCCAAGTCCTTCATTTCAAATTCCCTAGCCAGTCGTGCCTTTAATTCTTCAATATGATCTTTGTTGGGGCCTGCAACCAACATGTCATCTACATACAACAGCAATATAACAAAATCGTTTTCACCAAACCTCTTGAAGTAAGCACAAGGGTCTGCATTAAGTCTGTTGTATCCAAGGCTCATGATGAAGGAGTCAAATCTCTTGTACCAACACCTCGGCACCTGCTTTAAACCGTACAGAGATTTGTTCAACCTGCAAACCAAGTTCTTCTTTTCTTTTTCTTCAAAACCTTCAGGCTGGAGCATGTAAATCTCTTCTTCAAGATCTCCATGAAGAAAAGCTGTTTTAACATCTAGCTGCTCTAGATGTAAATTCAATGTAGCACACATTGCCAGGACAACTCGAACCGTTGTTAGTCGAACCACAGGAGAAAAGATTTCATTGAAATCAATACCTTCTTTCTGAGCATATCCTTTGACCACCAGTCTTGCACGATACCTCTCCACTTGATCGTCACCATTTCTCTTGATTTTGAAGACCCATTTGTTACCAATTGGCTTCTTTCCTTGTGGTAGTGGCACAAGTTCCCATGTATTATTTTTATGAAGGGCTTCGATTTCTTCTTGCATTGCCGCCATCCACTGCGAAGCATCCGAGTTGTTCATTGCCTCCTCGAATGTTGATGGCTCACCGTCCTCCGTTAAAAGGCAATATGCAACATTACCTTCTATAACATAATATGAGTGCCAATTGGGGCGTCTTCTCACACGATCTGATTGACGAGTTGTTGGAGCTTCAGAATTCTCTGGTTCTGATTCCTCGAGCTCTGGTTCTGCTTCAGAACAATCTCTCTGTTCAAACTCATTTTCAACATGTATCTGTGTAGTCTCTGGCTTTTCTTTATCAGTGCTATCATCTTCTTCTTTTCTTTGTAGCTTATCTTCTACAAAGATAACATCCCTGCTGATAATCACTTTGCGGGCAGTGGGATCCCACAAGCGATACCCCTTTACTCCATCAGCATACCCCAAGAATTTATATTTTCTGGATTTTGGATCCAACTTTGAAATTTCTTGGGCATTGTACATCACGTACACAATACTTCCAAATATATGGAGGTTTGAATAATCAACTGGTTTACCAGTCCACATTTCCATCGGTGTCTTCAACTCAATTGCAGTTGATGGAGCCCGATTCACCAAATAACAGGCGGTATTGACTACTTCTGCTCAGAAAGCTTTTTCTAGCCCTGCAGCTCTTAACATTGCTCGTGTTCTTTCTAACAGAGTTCTGTTCATCCGCTCTGCCACTCCATTTTGTTGAGGAGTGTATACTGTTGTGAACTGTCTTTTGATGCCTTCTTTTCTGCAGAAGTCATCAAATTCATCACTTGTATATTCACCTCCATTATCTGATCTGAAACACTTGATCTTATTTCCAGAATCAAGTTCCACCCGCGCTTTGAAAACTTTGAAGGTTGAAAACACATCTGCCTTCCTCTTGATAGGATACACCCAACATCTCCTAGAGTAGTCATCAATGAAGGAGACAAAATACTTTGCTCCGCCTAGGGATGTAACCGATGCTTGCCATACATCAGAGTGAACCAATTCTAGAACAGCCTTGCCTCTAGAATTTGATGTGTTGAATTTTAATCGATGCTGCTTACTTGTAATACAATGTTCACACAAAGGAAGTGATACCTTTGTTAAACCCGGAAGTAGCTTTTGCTCCACAAGGACTTTCATTCCCTGTTCTGACATGTGTCCAAGTTTCCGATGCCATAACATGGTAGAATCTGAACTACATGAGGCAACAGAGGCTTCAGCTTCTAGCAAAGTCTCTCCCTTCAGCATGTACAAATTTGCAGCTATCTTTTCACCTTTCATCACCACAAGCGCTCCATGGAACACCTTCATGATTCCTTTCCGTGTTTCAATCTTGCTTGCATTATTATCCAACAATCCGTAGGATAATAAGTTTTTCTTCAAGCCTTTCACGTGTCGCACATCTTGAACAACTTTGATTGTTCCGTCATACATCTTCAGTTTGATGGTTCCAACGCCAACAATCTCCAAGGCATGATCATTGCAGCTGTACACAGATCCTCCTGAGATAGGTTCATAATTATAGAACCATTCTCTTCTTGAGGTCATGTGATATGTGGCTCCCGAGTCAATAAGCCATATATCTACAAATCTTTTTCTGCCTTCCATGGCTGTTGCTGCTTCACAATAGAGAGCATCTCCATCATCTGAAGTGTTTGCCATATTTCCTTGAGGATTGGAGTTTTTAGGTAAACTCCAACAATCCTTCTTCATGTGACCCTTCTTTCCACAGTTGTAGCACTTTAAATTCTTCTTACTCCTCGACTTTGATCTACCATGATTGTAACTGCTACTTTGGCCACGTTCTGTTGATCTTCCTCTCATCACCGTTAAGGCCTCTGCTTGTTGCAGATTTCCTTGTCTGTCTTCCTTGTTCTTGCGCCGATTTTCTTCTTCCAGAACAACAGTTGCAACGTCATCGAAGACTAGATCACTTGTAAGGTTGTTGTTTGTCAAGTTGATGATGAGTTGATCATACGAATCAGGTAGACTTTGAAGCAGAAGTTCAGCACGTTCTTGTGACTCTATTTTATAGCTTAGGGATGTAAGCTGAGAAAATAGAGTATTCAACGTGTTTAAGTGCTCTGTCACTGAAGTAGATTCTGACATCCGAAGAGTGTACAATTTCCTCTTAAGAAAATTTTTTATTGTGCAACGATTTGACCTCGTATAATTTTGCGAGGTGATCCCAAATCTCCTTGGCTGTCTTCTTCTCCTCGATGCTTGATAGTACTTCATCTGCTAATGCTAAATGAAGGTCTGCAATAGCATTCTCGTCCATCTCATTCCATTTCTTGTTATCCATAAAATCTGCCGGCCTTTCGCTGATAGCCGCTAGACATCCGTTTTTTCTTAGGATGGCCTTTATCTTCAATTTCCACAGTGAGAAATTTCTCCCATTGAACTTTTCAATATCAAATTTCATTGCCATAGCTTCTATTTCAGATAGCTCCCACTATTTCACCTTTTTGACGTGAATAGTGTCCACCACCTTCAATGAATGAGTAATATCTAACTTACTTTCTTATGATGGAGGATCCACTTTTCAGTGGCAACCAACAGAGAATACGGTAAGTAGATATACGCACCCAAATCTGGCTCTGATGCCAATTGTTGCGGAATACGATCGTCGGATAGAGCAAAAACGCAACTGATAATTTGAGAAAATAATAATGAAGATAAAAGAGACACAGATTTTACGTGGAAAACCCCTAAATAATATAGGGTAAAAACCACGGACAAGGTAGAAGAATTTCACTATGAGAAAATAGGAATTACAACTTCTCTCAGTCTAACAAGGAGAAAACAATGACAATTCTCTCTTGATAAAAAGAAGAAAACAACTCTATGAAAACTCTCTAATTTCTCTAGTATTGGGAGGAGGTTAGAATGATTTGGGATGTGTAAGAATGGCAAATGGCTAGGCTATTTATAGTTGAGCTTTAGGGACTAAACTTGTAAATAGCCTAAACTTTAGGGACCAAAATTGTGATTATCCCACTCCACTTTTTTCAACCACTTTCCACCCAATTTCCACCCATTATTTTTGGTCACTTTCGGTGGCACCGAAAGTGGAAAGTGCTTTCAACAAATTTGCCGATATTGAGCTTTATTAGTAACCTCAAACGAAGAGCATCGGCCAAACCGCAAACCAACACTGCCGTCGATCTATCCTCACCATTCGGTGTTACACTGTTTGCTCCACATATATATAACTCTTATTTTCCGTTTTGACGATGAGGAAAGCGGAGCTAGTGTTCATCCCATTGCCTGCAATAAGCCATTTGGTATCCGCAGTTCAAGTGGCTAAGCTTATAGTAGATCTCAATCCCGACTTCTCCATCACCGTCCTCACCGTCAAGCCACCCTACGACGCAAATGTCTCCGCCTACGTCGACTCTCTTACCGCCACCACTTCTACCACCAGCCGCATTAAGTTCATCAGCCTCTCTAAATCTGACCCAGGCGTAGGTATTTTGAAGTTTTGGGGTAATCTAGTTCAAACCCTGGGACCGCTCGTGAAAGAAGTCGTCACCAACATAGTTGAGCACTCCAACTCAGTTTCCGACTCACCTCGACTCGTCGGGTTCGTTCTCGACGCCTGTTTAACTTTTCTCGTAGTAGACTTGGCTAACGAGTTCGGCGTTCCTAGCTATGCATTTTACACTTCGGGTGCTGGTTCTCTTGGCATGCACGTCTTCGCTCAGGCTCTTCACGATGAGCAAAAGGTTGAGTTCAGTGAGTTAAAAGGCTCGGAAACCGAGTTCCCGATTCCATCGTATGTCAACCCGGTTTCGATTAAATTGTTTCCAACTCTTCTGTTGAACCCTGAAAGTTTTACCTTCTTTCTTAACTTGATCAAAGGGATAAGAGAAGTGAAGGGTATAATGGTCAATACATTTTCGGAGCTTGAACCCCATGCCGTTGCCGCCCTTTCTAACGGCCAGTTTCAGATTCCACCCGTTTACCCGGTGGGACCCATACTGAATCTAGAAGGTTCGAACAAGATCCATCAGAATTATGATACAATCATGCAATGGCTTGATGAACAACCTCGTTCGTCGGTAGTGTTCCTCTGCTTCGGGAGCATGGGAAGCTTCGGTGCGGATCAAGTGAAAGAAATCGCCTACGGACTAGAGCAGAGTGGGCATCGATTCTTGTGGTCCCTAAGGCGACCGGCGGAACAAGTAAAGGATATGATGTTTAATGTAAATGATCATGAGAACGTGGCGGAGGTGTTACCGGAAGGGTTCTTAGATCGGACAGCTGAGGTCGGTAAGGTCATTGGTTGGGCACCGCAAGTGGCCATTTTGGGCCACCCCGCAACCGGAGGGTTCATGTCGCACTGCGGTTGGAATTCAACGTTAGAAAGTATATGGTTCGGAGTGCCGATGGCGGCCTGGCCACTTTATGCAGAGCAACAACTGAATGCAATGACATTGGTGAAGGAGTTGAGATTAGCGGTGGAGATTAAAATGGATTATAAGATCGACGACGGCGAGGTTGAAATTATAAAAGCCGAGGAAATAGAGAGAAGAATCAGGTGTTTGATGGGACACGATAGTAATGTTCGACGGAGGATGAAGGAAATGAGTGAGCAATGTAGAAAGGCATTGATGGACGGCGGATCTTCATACACAATGTTATGTCGTTTTGTCAATGACATCATAAATAACATGCCATGAAAGTTTTATATAGACTTAATAATTAGTATGTTAGCGATTTGTTTCTTCTTAATATTGGATAATAATTATGTTAATGTTTTAAGCATGTTTTTAGTAGTCTTAAGGTTATATTATAAGGTGCTAATAATATACTTCATATATTTTTTCTTAATCTTTTAATAACACATACTTTTGCAGGTAAAATTATTCGAATCTAAATATTTTAGGATGAACATCATCTTCTTTTCCACTACGACTAATCGTTAATTTTTTTTAAACAAGAATACTCGGTTTGAGACATTTACTAAGGACTAAGGATTATTATTTTATACACAGGCGATGGAAACTTGAAAAATTCGTTTCGAATGACTTCCAACTTAGCCGAACTTTTTCAAAACAATTATGATCTGTTTTTGCACTAGAAAAAAATTGTCTTCCAGACTTATATGCAAAAATGATCGATCCCTTATATCAAGGGATCGATTCCTTTGTTGAACTAATATCGAATCTTGAGCTTTGAAAGTCCAGTAATATAAAATTACTAAATAGAGTCTACATAAAACAAACAATATGATAATCGAGTATAAAATATGACACGACAGTTTATGGCGTAAACAAAATAAAATATATTTCGAAGATCAACTAAAGCAAGACATTAACGTGATAAATAGAAACATATGCTTACTTTAAAGTTTAAACCATGCAACCAAACCAAAGCATTCCATCTATCACAGTTCAAGTATACCGTATTATATATATATATATATATATATATATGCACCTATACGCGTATATTGCAAGTATATTAGTCTAGAGCACATGCGCGACGTTAATCGATCGAAATTCAGGTACAAGTAAGCTGGCGCCATTACGCCAGACCCAGTGACGGAGCCACAGCTCCAATGGGAGGGGCTGTGGCCCCCCCGTAGGGGAGAAATTTTTTTTTTACCCTTTAATTTCTTATATTTTTCTGGAAAAAATTAGGATAATTGTGAATTTGCCCCCCCAACTTCAAATCCTAGCTCCGTCCCTGGCCAGACCTAAATACATATTCGCGTCTATGCGTATAGTCAAGCAAACAAAACTAAGAATTCTGTTTTCTCCTATTTATAACCCACCCCGAATACCGATTCAAAAGCCCACAATCCACGCTTTCTCTTCCAAACCACTCAGGTAATGTCACAAATACAAAGTTCTCCAATGACCTACATTCAAGCCAACGATGGTATATATTTTCGAGAAACGTCTCCTATAAAAGCACGCCGCCAACATAACGATTATAAGACAATCTCTGATCACAAGTCTCCACTCGTGCCACTTTATAGAACTCCCTCGACTAGGGGGCAAGTTATATTGTCACGGTCCGTTCGCGTGATAGGCGAGACCGTGACGAGATGCTTAACTCTGACCTCGTGACAATATACCTCGCTCGGGCCTCTAGAAAGATACGCCTATCTCCGAAACACATAAGCATCCACACTACGCCTCAGCAGGCAAAACCTTGTGATCTGGTCCGGAGTCTCCCTCCTCGTAACTACTCTGCCATCGACATGACATCCATCAAGTCCATCTGATCAGCCAATTAAGCTTATTATCTTGTAACTGAAGACTAAACTGAAAAGCCTACTGGTTGAGGACCAAGTCTCGTTCTGACGAACTATTAATAGCTGTCACTAGGTCTGGCTCAGTCCCATCAAACCGTGCCTCTCGCCTATAAATACGGATAAAAATCCTTTGCTCCTTTTCGATGCCCCTATATATGCCCCAACACTGAAAAATTAAATTTTATGCCCTAATCCTAAATTCTAATTCCTAAACCCTACCCCATACACCCTGCAAAATACACCATATCCTAAATTCTCTAAATCATAACCCTAAACCCTAAACTATAAACATAATTTTGAGTGCGGGGCATAAGTAGGGGCACCGAAAAGGGACAGAAGATTTTTATCCCTATAAATACCCCTGACCAAAGAGGAATAAGGGGTCCAACATAATATACTTAGGACCTCCACTCAATCTCTCTTCATCTTCAGTGGTTCTCCGCCCGCATCAGAATAGGTGAATTACCATCCGTTGCCGTCACGGTCTTCCAACTCATTTTTACCACCGTCTCTACCTCCCTGTATGGTGCCCAATCTTCTCGGCATCAACAACTTTGATAGAAGGCAGATCTTCACACACTGTGTTGTGTCGTTTTTGTAGAAAGTCAAGCAATGTGGTGGCAGCCAAAATTGAAAATGGGAAATTTCAATTTTGGCAGGTGCAGCCAAGATTGAAAAATGGCATGGGAAAATCACAATTTTGGTCCCTAAACTTTAGGTTATTTATAAGTTAGTCCTTAAAGCTCAACTATAAATAGCCTAGCCATTTGCCATTCTTACACATCCCAAATCATTCTAACCTCCTCCCAATACTAGAGAAATTAGAGAGTTTTCATAGAGTTGTTTTCTCCTTTCTTATCAAGAGAGAATTGTCATTGTTTTCTCCTTGTTAGACTGAGAGAAGTTGTAATTCCTATTTTCTCATAGTGAAATTCTTCTACCTTGTCCGTGGTTTTTACCCTATATTATTTAGGGGTTTTCCACGTAAAATCTGTGTCTCTTTTATCTTCATTATTATTTTCTCAAATTATCAGTTGCGTTTTTGCTCTATCCGACGATCGTAATCCGCAACAATTGGCATCAGAGCCAGATTTGGGTGCGTATATCTACTTACCGTATTCTCTGTTGGTTGCCACTGAAAAGTGGATCCTCCATCATAAGAAAGTAAGTTAGATATTACTCATTCATTGAAGGTGGTGGGCACTATTCACGTCAAAAAGGTGAAATAGTGGGAGCTATCTGAAATAGAAGCTATGGCAACGAAATTTGATATTGAAAAGTTCAATGGGAGAAATTTCTCACTGTGGAAATTGAAGATAAAGGTCATCCTAAGAAAAAACGGATGTCTAGCGGCTATCAGCGAAAGGCCGGCAGGTTTTACGGATAACAAGAAATGGAATGAGATGGACGAGAATGCTATTGCAGACCTTCATTTAGCATTAGCAGATGAAGTACTATCAAGCATCGAGGAGAAGGAGACAGCCAAGGAGATTTGGGATCACCTCGCAAAATTATACGAGGTCAAATCGTTGCACAATAAAATTTTCCTTAAGAGGAAATTGTACACTCTTCGGATGTCAGAATCTACTTCAGTGACAGAGCACTTAAACACGTTGAATACTCTATTTTCTCAGCTTACATCCCTAAGCTATAGAATAGAGTCACAAGAACGTGCTGAACTTCTGCTTCAAAGTCTACCTGATTCGTATGATCAACTCATCATCAACTTGACGAACAACAACCTTACAAGTGATCTAGTCTTCGATGACGTTGCAGCTGCTGTTCTGGAAGAAGAAAATCGGCGCAAGAACAAGGAAGACAGACAAGGAAATCTGCAACAAGCAGAGGCCTTAACGGTGATGAGAGGAAGATCAACAGAACGTGGCCAAAGTAGCAGTCACAATCATGGTAGATCAAAGTCAAGGAGTAAGAAGAATTTAAAGTGCTACAACTGTGGAAAGAAGGGTCACATGAAGAAGGATTGTTGGAGTTTACCTAAAAACTCCAATCCTCAAGGAAATATGGCAAACACTTCAGATGATGGAGATGCTCTTTGTTGTGAAGCAGCAACAGCCATGGAAGGCAGAAAAAGATTTGCAGACATATGGCTTATTGACTCGGGAGCCACATATCACATGACCTCAAGAAGAGAATGGTTCTATAATTATGAACCTATCTCAGGAGGATCTGTGTACAGCTGCAATAATCATGCCTTGGAGATTGTTGGCGTTGGAACCATCAAATTGAAGATGTATGACGGGACAACCAAAGTTGTTCGAGATGTGCGACACGTGAAAGGCCTGAAGAAAAACTTATTATCCTACGGATTGTTGGATAATAATGCAAGCAAGATTGAAACACGGAAAGGAATCATGAAGGTGTTCCATGGAGCGCTTGTGGTGATGAAAGGTGAAAAGATAGCGGCAAATTTGTACATGCTGAAGGGAGAGACTTTGCTAGAAGCTGAAGCCTCTGTTGCCTCATGTAGTTCAGATTCTACCATGTTATGGCATCGGAAACTTGGACACATGTCAGAACAGGGAATGAAAGTCCTTGTGGAGCAAAAGCTACTTCCGGGTTTAACAAAGGTATCACTTCCTTTGTGTGAACATTGTATTACAAGTAAGCAGCATCGATTAAAATTCAACACATCAAATTCTAGAGGCAAGGCTGTTCTAGAATTGGTTCACTCTGATGTATGGCAAGCACCGGTTACATCCCTAGGCGGAGCAAAGTATTTTGTCTCCTTCATTGATGACTACTCTAGGAGATGTTGGGTGTATCCTATCAAGAGGAAGGCAGATGTGTTTTCAACCTTCAAAGTTTTCAAAGCGCGAGTGGAACTTGATTCTGGAAATAAGATCAAGTGTTTCAGATCAGATAATGGAGGTGAATATACAAGTGATGAATTTGATGACTTCTGCAGAAAAGAAGGCATCAAAAGACAGTTCACAACAGTATACACTCCTCAACAAAATGGAGTGGCAGAGCGGATGAACAGAACTCTGTTAGAAAGAACACGAGCAATGTTGAGAGCTGCAGGGCTAGAAAAAGCTTTCTGGGCAGAAGCAGTCAATACCGCCTGTTATTTGGTGAATCGGGCTCCATCAACTGCAATTGAGTTGAAGACACCGATGGAAATGTGGACTGGTAAACCAGTTGATTATTCAAACCTCCATATATTTGGAAGTATTGTGTACGTGATGTACAATGCCCAAGAAATTTCAAAGTTGGATCCAAAATCCAGAAAATGTAAATTCTTGGGGTATGCTGATGGAGTAAAGGGGTATCGCTTGTGGGATCCCACTGCCCGCAAAGTGATTATCAGCAGGGATGTTATCTTTGTAGAAGATAAGCTACAAAGAAAAGAAGAAGATGATAGCACTGATAAAGAAAAGCCAGAGACTACACAGATACATGTTGAAAATGAGTCTGAACAAAGAGATTGTTCTGAAGCAGAACCAGAGCTCGAAGAACCAGAACCAGAGAATTCTGAAGCTCCAACAACTCGTCAATCAGATCGTGTGAGAAGACGCCCCAATTGGCACTCAGATTATGTTATAGAAGGTAATGTTGCATACTGCCTTTTAACGGAGGACGGTGAGCCATCATCATTCGAGGAGGCAATGAACAACTCAGATGCTTCGCAGTGGATGGCGGCAATGCAAGAAGAAATCGAAGCCCTTCATAAAAATAATACATGGGAACTTGTGTCACTACCACAAGGAAGGAAGCCAATTGGTAACAAATGGGTCTTCAAAATCAAGAGAAATGGTGACGATCAAGTGGAGAGGTATCGTGCAAGACTGGTGGTCAAAGGATATGCTCAGAAAGAAGGTATTGATTTCAATGAAATCTTTTCTCCTGTGGTTAGACTAACAACGGTTCGAGTTGTCCTGGCAATGTGTGCTACATTGAATTTACATCTAGAGCAGCTAGATGTTAAAACAGCTTTTCTTCATGGAGATCTTGAAGAAGAGATTTACATGCTCCAGCCTGAAGGTTTTGAAGAAAAAGAAAAGAAGAACTTGGTTTGTAGGTTGAACAAATCTCTGTACGGTTTAAAGCAGGCGCCGAGGTGTTGGTACAAGAGATTTGACTCCTTCATCATGAGCCTTGGATACAACAGACTTAATGCAGACCCTTGTGCTTACTTCAAGAGGTTTGGTGAAAACGACTTTGTTATATTGCTGTTGTATGTAGATGACATGTTGGTTGCAGGCCCCAACAAAGATCATATTGAAGAATTAAAGGCACGACTGGCTAGGGAATTTGAAATGAAGGACTTGGGACCAGCAAACAAGATTCTAGGGATGCAAATTCACCGAGACAGAAGTAGTAGGAAGATTTGGCTTTCACAAAAGAATTACTTGAAAAAGATCTTGTCACGATTCAGCATGCAAGATTGTAAGCCAATTTATACCCCTCTTCCTATTAACTTTAAATTATCCTCCAGTATGAGTCCTAGCAGTGAAGAAGAGAGGATGGAGATGTCTCGAGTACCGTATGCATCAGCAGTGGGAAGTTTAATGTTCGCTATGATTTGTACAAGACCAGACATTGCACAAGCAGTGGGAGTGGTTAGTCGGTACATGGCGAATCCAGGCAGAGAGCATTGGAATGCTGTGAAAAGGATCCTGAGATACATCAAAGGGACCTTAAATGTTGCATTATGTTACGGGGGATCAGACTTTCTTATCAGCGGGTATGTCGATTCTGACTATGCAGGAGATTTGGATAAAAGCAAATCTACAACAGGGTATGTGTTTACACTTGCTGGTGGAGCTGTAAGCTGGGTTTCAAAACTGCAATCAGTTGTGGCTACGTCAACAACGGAGGCAGAATATGTAGCAGCTACACAAGCCAGTAAAGAAGCAATATGGTTGAAAATGCTATTGGAGGAGCTCGGGCACAAACAAGAGAATGTCTCTTTGTTTTGTGACAGTCAGAGCGCCTTGCATCTTGCAAGGAATCCTGCTTTTCACTCAAGAACAAAACACAT
This sequence comes from Hibiscus trionum, assembly GCA_030270665.1. Classification (NCBI taxonomy): domain Eukaryota; kingdom Viridiplantae; phylum Streptophyta; class Magnoliopsida; order Malvales; family Malvaceae; genus Hibiscus; species Hibiscus trionum. The sequence goes on along the minus strand of BSYR01000033.1, from coordinate 67,270 downwards.
TCGGGTCCAATACCACTTCATTCGTGAGAAAGTGGAAGAAGGGACGATAGATATGCAGAAGATCCATACCGATGACAACATAGCAGATTTCATGACAAAAGCAATCAACACTGATAAGTTTACTTGGTGTCGATCCTCTTGTGGCTTGTTAGAGACGTAAGCAACATGGAAAATACGAGGTAGAAAGAATGGTGTGAAGATATGATTGTTCCAATCAAATCTTCAAGTGGGAGATTGTAGAAAGTCAAGCAATGTGGTGGCAGCCAAAATTGAAAATGGGAAATTTCAATTTTGGCAGGTGCAGCCAAGATTGAAAAATGGCATGGGAAAATCACAATTTTGGTCCCTAAACTTTAGGTTATTTATAAGTTAGTCCTTAAAGCTCAACTATAAATAGCCTAGCCATTTGCCATTCTTACACATCCCAAATCATTCTAACCTCCTCCCAATACTAGAGAAATTAGAGAGTTTTCATAGAGTTGTTTTCTCCTTTCTTATCAAGAGAGAATTGTCATTGTTTTCTCCTTGTTAGACTGAGAGAAGTTGTAATTCCTATTTTCTCATAGTGAAATTCTTCTACCTTGTCCGTGGTTTTTACCCTATATTATTTAGGGGTTTTCCACGTAAAATCTGTGTCTCTTTTATCTTCATTATTATTTTCTCAAATTATCAGTTGCATTTTTGCTCTATCCGACGATCGTAATCCGCAACAGTTTTATCAATGATATTACGGAAAACATGCCATGAAAGTTTCCTTCCTTGGTATGAAAATTTCAGCACATTGCTACTGGTTTTTTTAAGATGGTTTCGTATGTGTTTTTTGCCCAATTGTTTTTATTTAGAAATTTTTTTCAATCAATTTTAGCCGGCCAACATCCATCATCACTGGTGAAAGAAATCAGCCGGACAACAACAACCGATGTTCAAACAGTTGACACTATGGTGAAAGAAATCAGTCACGTTTAAAGAAAATGGAAAATGGAGCCTTTCGCTTTCTTAATAGTCAAACAGTCGATGTTCCTTTCACCACAACTGCTGTGGAATTTGAGTATTATGACAGAAAATGAAAGCGATTTAATGGAGTTTCTGGCGGTGAAGGAAAACAAGCTTATTACTATTAGGGTTCGGATATTAGATTAGCGCCATAAATATGAATGCCAATGTGTTTGAGAAGATGTATTTTTCTACGTACCTCGCCGTCAAAAATGGAACAAAAATCTCCTGCCTTTTCCAGTGGATAAAAATTATCTATCCCTTTTTGGTGTCCAATATTAAAAAATATTAAAAATATACGCTACCCTACACCTTAAATTTCCTAAATCCTAAGCACAAACCTTACACCCTAAACCCTAAAAATATACCCTACCATATATTCTCTAAACCCTAAGCACAAACCCTAACCTTAAATCTTAAATTTTAAACCTTAAATTTAATTTTTAGTGTGAGGCATTATTAGGGGCATAAAAAAGGGCACAAGATTTCTATTCCTTTTCAATGCCCTTTTTCATGGATGGAAATCCTCTGCCCCCAAATTATGCCCCTTTTGGTGCCCCACTTTAAAAAATTATTTTAGGATCTAGGGTTTAGGGTTTAAAGTTAAGGATTATGGTTAGGGTTTAAGGAATTAGGGATATGGTGTATTTTTTAGGATGTAGGGTTTAGAATGCATAATTTAGGGTTAGGGTTTAAAATTTAATTTTTAGTATTTTTTAATGTGGAGTATAGAAAGTGGAGTGATTAAGGGGCCGACAAATGATTTTTGTTCTTTTTCTATGCCCCAACATTAAAATAAATAAATTCTAAATCCTAACTCTAAATTTTAAATCATAAGCCTTAAACACTAAACCCTAAAAATTCACTCTACCCCTAATTCTCTAAACTCTAACCTTAAACATTAATCTTAAACCCTAAACCAATTTTTAGTTTAAATACATAAATAGGAGGAAAAAATAGCATACGATTTCTATTCTCAAATATGTTTACGCTACTACATTCAAATTCAAATTTATTTTAATATAAAACTTCCGAATCATTCCTTAAAATGAAGAAATTCTAACCAGCCAAATCGTCCAACCTTTAAATCACCATTTTAAAATTTTATTAAAAAACTAAAAATACATTCCATAAAATCATGTTAAAATTAATGAATCTCAACTAATATTTTAAAATGAAACGTACAAAATCAAAAGTGTTAATTTTTAAAAGGGTAAACTACATAAATGACCACTATACTATTGTTAAAGTCGCGATTTGACCACCTTACTTTTTTTCTAAGCAATTAAACCACTAAATTATTTAATTGGTTGCAATGTGACCACCATCCGTTAAAAACTAACGGAAGGAGTGACGTGACAGTTAATAAAATTGGTATAATTACATATTTGGTCCCCGCTATTGTACATTTTATCAATTTGGTCCTAATTTTAATAAATAAAATAATTTTATTAAAATTAGGACCAAATTGATAAAATTTACAAATAGCGGGGACCAAATGTGTAATTATACTAATTTTATTAACTGCCACGTCACTCCTTCCGTTAGTTTTTAACGGATGGTGGTCACATTGCAACCAATTAAATAATTTGGTGGTTTAATTGCTTAGAAAAAAAGTAAGGTGGTCAAATCGCGACTTTACCAATAGTATAGTGGTCATTTACGTAGTTTACCCTTTTTAAAATACATACGAAAATATAAATCACAATTATTCTATTTAATATTAATGTCGCAACAAACATACAAGTATACTATTTAATCTTTACCGAATGAATTCCAATTGAACTGGTTACGTGACTCGTACGGTCCAAACCAATTTCATGCAAGAGCGAAAAAACCTAACTATGACAACTTTAAAAGAAATACCTACCGTATGCACATGGTAGTAATTATGATGCCCTACACTCTTTAATCTTTACCGTATGAATACCAACTGAACCGGTGCCCCTGCCTCCAGGGGTGTAAACGAGCTGAGTAGTGTTAAGCTCGGATCGGCTCGTTAAGATTTCGAGACGAGATTGAGTTTGAGTAATTTCTAACGAGACTGATAAATCTGAGCTCGACTCGGCTCGTTTAGAACTCGAGCTGAGTTCGAGCTTGATTCAAGCCCAATCGAGTCAAGTGTTGACTGATTTTTGACCGCATTGGACTCGAGTAACTCTTCATCTCTCACGTCTCATTTAAAGTCATATGAAGAAAAAAAAATTTGATACACAAGTTGTGTAAACTCAAGCTTGTTAATTTTAGGGTTTATGGTGTTAGTTTAGGGTTTAGAGGTTTAGGTTGTTGACTGATCTTTGACCGCATTGGACTCGAGTAACTCTTCATCTGTCACGTCTCATTTAAAGTCATATGAAGAAAAAAAACTTTGATACACAAGTTGTGTAAACTCAAGCTTGTTAATTTTAGGGTTTATGGTGTTAGTTTAGGGTTTAGAGGTTTAGGTTGTTGAGTTTAGAATTTAGGATGTAGATTTTAGGGTTTAATACTTATGTTTAGGGTTTATATTTAGGGTTTTAAGTTTAATAATTTAGATTTTAAATTATAAAAAATAAAAAAATTAGTATATTATATTTTCGAGTAGCTCGTGAGCTTTTCGAGTCAGGTATCAAGTAGCTCGCCTCGGCTCGTCAAGAACTCGAGTCGAGCTTTGACTGAGTCGAACTCGAGTAGCTCGCGATCTGTCTCGTCTCATTTACAGCCCTAATATACAATTTAGCTTAGTTATTAAAAGTTTGAGTTTTTTATTTAGCTTAGTTATATTAAAAGTTTAAATATAAAATAAGTGCCCTAATATACAATTTGCCCCCTCACGTTTATCATTTTTCCCATTTTGGTACTTAATGTATTTCTTGAGCTCATGTGTCCCCTAACGTTTATTATTTTTCTCATTTTTGGTACTTAATGTATTTCTTGGGCTCATGTGCCCCCAACGTTTTCGCTGTTACCCATTTTGTCTCATGCCGTTACCCCTAACGTTTTCAGCCAATGACATCGCGCCACGCCATCTCATCTTTGACTAAGTCAACCCACTTGATTTTATTGAAATGGTAAATGTCATGTCAAGTCTCTCAGGTTTGTTTTTGTTCAATTTAGTCATTGAAAAGTCTATTTTTACCTAAACTTGACTCTTATTTGTTTCAAAATTTTATAATATAGTTCAATATTTGTTATTATTAATAATATTATTTTATTGAAATGTTAATATTTAATAAAAATAAATTAAATTAAACATTTTAATATTAAATTAATTTTTTAGATAAATTAAATTACCAAAAATTGACTCCCAACAACTATTAATTCGATTATATTTTTTAAGCAAAATTAAATATATATTTACAGAAGGGGATTTCAATAACACCTCTTTACAAATAAAATAAAAACATAGCAAATTTATGTAGTGAAAATATTTCTCAGCAGTAAAAAATTGATTTTCATAAATGAATTTAATTTAAGGTTTAAAAGTTTAGCTTAAGATTTAATGTTATGGTTATAAATTTTAGAGGTTGAGGTTTAGGATTTAAATATTTAAATTTAAATTTTTAATTTTGAAGTATAATTAAACATATTTATAAAAAAGGCAAAAGGTCAAAAGTAGCCCCTAACGTTTGACCTTTTGGTCACCTTAGCCAATATTTTTTTTGTGCAAACAGCCACCTAATGTTTCATTTTCGTTCAAATTTCACCCTTGTTGGATGAAAACCGTTAGTTAACTAACAACCAATGCTTGAGGCTGACGTGACATTAAAAAAATTAAATAATTAATTGTTTTCTTAAAAATATTTTAACAAATCGGATGATGCCACGTGGCACTTTGCTGACATGGAATCATTGGCATCATCCGATTGGTTAAAAATATTAATTTTTTTAAGAAAATAATTATTTTATATAATTTTTTTCAAAAATATAAAATATCCTAAAATTTTCAATTATTTCCAAAATAGTCTCCAAATCCCTAAACCTCGAAATCTTGCCACTCCCGTTGGCGTTGGCCGCGTTGTCGATGATAGAATGAAGCGTCCTCCCCTCGCCGAACGACCCACACATCGTTCGCCGTCCGTTCTGCTGCCATTCGTCCCAAATCGTTCAAATGAACCACTCGACGATTTCGTCTTCCTCCGACGTTTCGCACGGCGTCAGTCGATTACCGGCGACAAAATAGTAGGGTGAATGATCGTGATGGTCCGTCGACCGAAGTAGTGGGCGGCGGCGTGACAATCGGCGGCAGAATCGGGATTTGGGTTTGGGGGAGTTAGGGGTTTCGAAATTTGGGGCTATTTTGTGAAATCGGGAAAATTTGAGGCTATTTTTTTAATGAATATTTTTTAAAAATATATAAAAATACATTTTTAATTTTTTTTAAATATGATGTCACGTCAGCAAAGTGCCACGTGGCATTGCCACGTCATCTCCCCATACCATGCAGACATGCCACATCAGCCTCAGGCGTTGACCGTTAGATGACTAACGGGTTCCATCCAACGAGGGTGAAATTTGAACTAAAATAAAATATTAAGTGGCTGTTTGCACAAAAAAATAGAGACTAAAGTGACCAAAAAGTCAAATGTTAGGGGTTACTTTTGACCTTTTACCAAAAAAAATCTTGCATGTAATGCATGAAATAATAACTCATAATAATATAAAGAGAAAAATCTGCTCAAATTTATCCCTAGTTCATTCTTTTTTATCTTTTTACTACAACAAAGGACAGATTGAAAATCTTTCTAACAATTTTTTTACACAACAGAGCAATAAAATATTAGGTAAACTACAACGGAGGTCACTCAGTTATGGGTACAGTTACATTTGGGTCACTTAATTATTAAAAGTTACATTTGAGTCACTCAATTATGGGTAAGGTTACATTTAGGTCACCCAATTATTAAAGGTTACATTTGGGTCACTCAATTATGGGTAAGGTTACGTTTGGGTCACCCTTCATATTTAAAAAAGTACATTAATTTGTGTATTAGATTAATTAATGATTTCAAATTGAGACAATATCTATATTATATTTCAACGCTAATAATTTCCTCTGATTTTTAAATCCGTCCTCCATTTGGGGAAAAATATAACGGCAAAAATCGAATCTTGAAAATTCATGAGAGAATCTAAATTGAGATGAAACGATTCAAAATAGAGAGATATAGAGATGAGGTAATTTTAACTAAGGCTGTTTTTGGATTCAAAAGTCTACATTTGGGTCGGGATTTAAATCTTAGGGATCGAGTCGGAGCAAACGCATGAGTTGAATTAATTTGAATTTTGCTCAAAAATATTTTGAATAAGTAATTGTTGGGGGTCAATTTTAAATAATTTAATTTATCTAAAAATTTACTAATTTAATATTAAGATATTGGTTAATGGATCACTTTTTCTCTTGTAGTAGACCCAATTTATCGATTTCGCTCCTATGGTATTTTCGCATCAATTTAGCCCCTGAAGTAGTCCAATTGCAACACCGTTTGCCCCTTGATTGACAGAAGCCAACGTTGACCGTTACGGTGGTGACGTGGCAGTTTAGGATGATGTGGCAGAGGGCAAAATTGATTTTTCAAGCGAGTTCGATGGTAAAATTGATTTTTTGGTTGAGTACGATGGCAAAATTAATTTCTAGGTAAAAATACGAATTTAAGAAAATATTAAAATACTAAAATGATGTAAAAATAATAAAATATTTAAAAATGTTTTATGAATATATGGCTAAAATAATAAAAATTAAAAAAATCTAAAAATAATTAAAAAAATATAAAATTAAAATATCAGAAGCTATTAAATTATAAATTATTCAAAAATCAAAACTTAAAAAATAAATTTTACACTCTAATCCTAATTTCTTAATTTCAAACCCTAAAAATTTTAAACTCTAAATTGCAAACCTTAAATATTAAACTCTAATTGAAAATTTTATCAATATAAAGTGAGTATAAATCATAAAAGTATGTGTATAAATTTAATCAAGTAAAGAGTTTAAATTTTAGGGTTTAAGGTTTGTGATTTAGAAATTAGACTTAGAGTGTAGAGTTTAATTTTTTGATATCGAGAGATAGGAGCATCAATAAGGGTAAAAAATTGATCGGTTGAGAGAATCACATTAATCGTACTTTAGGATTCTTTCTTCCTTACAATTTTTTGAAGAGAAAGAAAACCAAAATCGTCTAATTTTTTTTACGAAGATTTTTATATTTTTTAATACTTTATATATATATATATTCAAATTTTAATTATTAAATAATTTATAATTTATTAGCTTATGATATTTTAATTTTATAATTTTTACTTATTTTTAGATATTTTAAATTATTTTATTTTTAATTATATATTAATAAAAAATTATTTTATTATTTTTAATGTTATTTTAATATTTTGTATTTTACTCATATTTTTTGTCTAAAAATCAATTTTGCCCTCGTACTCAACCAAAAATCAATTTTACCCTCGAACTCGATTGAAAATTAATTTTACCCTCTCTCACATCATCGTAAACTGCCACGTCACCGCCATAACGGTCAACATTGGCTTTTGTCAGTTAAGGAGCAAACGGTGATGCAATTGAACTACTTCAAGGGCTAAATTGATGCGAAAATATCATAGGGGTGAATCGATAAATTGGAACTATTATAGGGGTAAAAGTGACCCTTTAACCTAAGATATTTAATTCATTTTATTTTTCTTAAACATTAACATTTAAATAAAATAATATTATTAATAATAACAAATATTAGACTAAATTATAAAATTTAGAGTGAAATAGGAGTCAATTTTAGGTAATAAACTTTTCAGTGATTAAATTGAAAAAAAAACTGAGGGACTTACCATGATATTTACCTTTCAATAATATCAGACGAGTTGACTTAGTCAAAGAGGAGCCAATGTGACGCGATGTCATTAGATAAAATTATTAGTGGTAACAACATGAGATGTGTAACGATAACAATGTTAGAGAACACATGAACCCAAAAGATACATGAAGTACTCAAATGAGAAATATAGTAAACAATTTGCCTATGACAACTTTAAAAGAATACCTACCTAAGTAGTAAGTACACTCCTTAATCTCTAACGTACGAATACTAATTGAGCCGGTGTCCCGGTACATTGTTGTTACCTTTCCTTTTTTAAGGCAATAAAGTTAAAAAAATCACAACATCCGATTGAATAGTTACTTTAGTGTCTATTTTTTTTAAATAATTTATCATCAATGTTTTATTTTGGGTCAAAATGATTCTTTTGCGGATAAAATTATTAGAAAACTGACGGTAAGCAGTTTGAAATAATTTGACAATATGATAAGTCAACAAAAAAATATTTTATATTTTATATAATTTTATAAAATTATTTTGTGATCGATGTAACGTTTTTTCAAGTCAACACATTTGTCTATATGATACTATTATGTCAGCGTGCACTGCTATTAGGGTTTGTCACATCATTTCAAGTCATTTATTGTCAGTTGATTGACAGTTTTCATCCTCAGATGAGATATTTTGACGCAAAATGAAACGTTAAAAGTTGAATTGCTCCAAAAAAAGAATAAGTGCCAAAATGACTATTCAATTAAATGTTGGAGATTTTTTTGACTTTATATTTTTTTGAACCGTTAGGCGAAAAGTTCGTTTATTTAGTAATCGAATAAAATGAACTAGATTTTATATTCGTTTAATTAAATAACGAAAAAATATTTTTTTCGTTCATTTGCGTTCGTAAACGTTTGGTAATCTCACGCCCATATTATGTTCGGTTAAATGTATTCATATATGTCTATTATATTTATTATTTTATATAACCAACATTATTATATTTTAAAAAATAAATTTATTCACATATGTCAGTTTATGTTCGTTTATCATTTTAGCAATAAACATGAACATGCTACATTCATTAACGAACGAACACGAACAAAATATTCTCGCTTTTACATGCCTAAGAATCTTAATTTTTGTCCCGAGATTCCCCACGTCGGCCCATAACACTATTTACCCACACTTAGCTTTATAAGTAGCCTCAAACGAAGAACATCAGCCAAATCCCAAACCAACACTGCAATCGTTCTATCTTCATTCTTCACCGTTCTGTGTTGGACTGTTTGTTCCACATAAAACTCTTCTTTTCCGTTTCAATGATGAAGAAAGCAGAGCTAGTGTTCATCCCAGTGCCTTTAATGGGCCATTTGGTACCCGCAGTTCAAGTGGCTAAGCTTTTAGCAGACCTCAATTCCAACCTCTCCATCACCGTCCTCACCGTCAAGCCACCGCATGACGCAAAAGTCTCCGCCTACGTCGACTCTCTCACTGCCACCACCACCACAAGCAGCCGCATTAAATTCATCAACGTCTCTCAATCTGAACTGGACGTAGATGTTTTAAAGTCTTTCAGTAATTTAGTTCAAACCCTGGGACCGCTTGTGAAAGAAGTCTCCAGCAACATAGTTGAGCGCTCCAACTCAGTTCCCGGCTCACCTCGACTCGCGGGGTTCGTTCTCGACACGTTTTTAACTTCTTTCGTAAACTTGGCTAACGAGTTCGGCGTTCCTAGCTATGCATTTTACACTTCAGGTGCTGGTTCCCTTGGTTTCCACCTCTACACTCAGGCTCTTCACGATGAGCAAAAGATTGAGTTCGGCGAGTTAAAAGACTCGGACACTGAGTTCACGATTCCATCGTATGTCAACCCAGTTTCCATTAAATTATTTCCAACTGATTTGTTGCAGCCTGAAAGATTTACTTTATTCCGTAACTTGACGAAATGGATAAGACAAGTGAAGGGTATAATGGTCAATACGTTTTCGGAGCTTGAATCCCATGCCCTCGACTCCCTTTCTAAAAGTAAGCTTCAAATCCCACCCGTTTACCCAGTGGGACCCATACTGAATCTAAAAGGCTCGAACAAGATCCATCAGAATTATGATACAATCATGCAATGGCTTGATCAACAACCTCGTTCGTCGGTAGTGTTCCTCTGCTTCGGGAGCATGGGAAGATTCGGTGTGGATCAGGTGAAAGAAATTGCCTACGCACTAGAGCAGAGTGGGCATCGATTCTTGTGGTCCCTACAACGACCGGCGGAACAAGTAAACGACATGAAGCGTAGTGTAAATGATTATAAGAACGTGGCGGAGGTGTTACCGGAAGGGTTCTTAGATCGGACAGCTGAAATCGGTAAGGTCATTGACTGGGCACCGCAAGTGGACATCTTGGGCCACCCCGCAACCGGAGGGTTCATGTCGCACTGCGGTTGGAATTCAACATTGGAAAGTATATGGTTCGGAGTGCCAATGGCAGCATGGCCACTTTTTGCAGAGCAACAACTGAATGCATTCACATTGGTGGAGGAGTTGGGATTAGCGGTGGAGATTAAAATGGATTACAAGAACGATAACGGTGAGGTTGAAATTGTGAAGTCCGAGAAGATAGAAAGAGAAATTAAGTGGTTGATGGGGAATGATGGCGATGTTCGACGGAAGATGAAGAAAATGAGCGATGAGAGTAGAAAGGTTTTGATAGACGACAGATCTTCACACACTATGTTACGACGTTTTATCGATGATGTAATGAACGACATGCCATGAAAGTTTTATTACCTTGCTATTCTTATTTCATTACATGCTTGTGAGGCTGTAGCCGGAGATGTAGTGTACTCTTTTTCTCTGCTTAAGATTACAGAAGTTTTTAACGAGACACCCGTGCGTACGGATATCTTTGTATGGTAATTAATGACCTTTTGCAAGTAGCTCTTTTGTGGAAAGGAAGCGATATCGATGGAGTTTCCTTGAAAGGAAAATGACGTAACTCCTTGATCCATCAATGACTGAAAACAGAGTCTTTCGCTTTCAATGATCAAACAGTTAGATGTTACTTTCATCACAACTGGCGTGGAATCTGAGTAATGAGATCCTTTAGTTTAAAAAATGTTGACTAAAATGTTTTAAAATAAGTCATTATAGAATCAGAAGCATTATTTAGAAAACACGTACGGTCCAAATCCAATCTCACGGTAGAATAACAATCTAATTTAATAAATAACAAATTCGAATGTCTGAATATCGGATATCTGCATATCTAAACTAAAAAATTAAATTTGAATATCAAATATCCGAATATTCGAACTTATGACTTTATATAAGTATTTTTTTTTGAATTTGACGGTTCTATCTATGAAAATTTCGGATCTCCGAATATAACAAACAACAAATTATTGAATATAACAAGATTCATATTCATGGAAGTTTCAAATTTTCATATATAACAAGTAAAAATATCGAATATAATAAGATTTGTATACATAACATTTAAAATTTTTGGATTTTCGGATATCCAATCCAAATGTGAAATAACTATTCGTGTCTGATGCGAAATGTTTTTATATCCAATCAGAACTATCTGAAAAATTAAAAAACGGATCCAATATCTAAATTTTCAAATCGGATAAACGGATTGGATCGAATCAATTTTTTTTGCACACATATTAATTATGGACGGTTTTGTCACGCTCGACCTGCACCATTAACGATGAGCACCATTAGTTTAATTTATAAAGATTAAAAATCTAAAGCATTCACCGTATAATTAATTAAAATACATTATTTTATTTTTATTCTAAACATAATTAAATCAAAATACCTACCCTAAATTACAAAACCCTAATTTTTGTTTATTTGAAATTCAAGCCACCATCACTAACTGTGCGTTGGTAATGCTCATCGATGCTTGTCGAACGTTGTAAAATTTTCTATTAATTAAAAATATATAAATTGAGTGATAAGAGATTTAAATGCAAATTCGTAACTATTGTTTTCATTATCAATTCGGAAAATATATGATGCACTGACATTGTAAACATTTTGTTTCCACAAGGGTTCTAATTTTAATGGTTACGGATTTAGTTTAAGGTTTTTAATTTAGGGGTTTATATTTAGGGGTTTAGAATTTAAGGTTCACGGTTAGAATTTAGGACTTAGGGTTAGGATTTATGGTTTAGAGGTTAGGGTTTAGGTCTTAGGGTAATATGTTAGGGATTTAGGTTTTTACAAATAACCCCTAATTCTAACCTTAAACTCTAAATTCAAACCACAGTCCCTAAATTCTAAGCACATAAACCTAAACCTCTAAACTATGAACCATAAACTGAAACCCTAACCCCTATAATTAGGGCGCTTGTGGAAACAAAATGTTTCTACCGCCGATGCATGATATAATTACCCAATCAATTAGTGTTTTTTTAATTATTTTAAAATAAAAATAAAATATTTTAATATTTCTCAATTGAATTCATATTAATACAAAAATTTTATAATAATAGAAATAAAAATAAATATAATATTTTAATTCTCTCCCCTCAATCCACCATCTCCCTTCTCTTCTTCTTCTATTCAAAAATTTTAATACAAATCGAAACTTCAAGAACTTAAATAGGGATGATAATGGTCGATCGATGCAGTTTTTCGACCAGTTGAATTTGACCTGTCTTTGTTCTATAAATATAAGGATTGTTTTGTTTCGAATTTTATTTAATATATTAACACTTGACTTCGACTCAATTTCTGAAATGATTTTATTTAATTATGATACGAATTGATTCAAAATTTAAATCATATGTTTTGCAGAACCTTATAATCTTTTTTTTATATAAATATACTTTAAATTAGATTTTTTATGAATTCAAATATATCTAGAAACAAGCTTATTAGAGTTCGGATATTAGATTTGCACGATGTGTTGAAAATGAATCATACTTTGTGTTGAAAAGTATAGAAAGTGATAAATTAAGTTAAAACCCTACAACAGTATACCAAAAACATAGCATGCAAATCATTTTACCACGTCAATTACAAAATCATTTCACTAGTTAAGTTAAACCCCTACAACAGTATACAGAAAAAAGTTAAGTTAGCTAAAATGTGTTGAAATGTATACAACAAAACCAATAATTTCAAACATAGCATGCAGCATTTAAATACCCTACAATATTATACAAACTTAAGTTAAAACCCTAAACCTAAAATCATATTTACATAGTCAACAAAAAACACCAAATAGTAAGTGACAGAATTTTAAAAAAAAAGGGCAAAGCAAAACATGCCATTTTGGGCCACCCGCAACCGGAGGGTTCATGTCGTTTTGCGGTTGAAATTCATCGTTAGAAAGTATATAGTCGGAGTAGGGCTGTAAATGAGACGAGACAGATCGCGAACTATTTAAGTTTGATTTGGTCAAAGCTCAGTCAACACTCGATTCGATTAGACTCGACTCGAGCTCGATCTCGGCTCAAGTTATTAACGAGCCGAGTCGAGCTACTTGATACCCGACTCGAAAAACTCGCGAGCTACTCGAAAATATAATATGCTAAATATTTAATTTTTTAAATTTAAAACTAAATTCCTAAACCTAAAATCCTAAAACATAAACCCTAAACATAAGTCCTAAACCCTAAAATCTAAATCCTAAATTCTAAACCCAACAACCTAAACCTCTAAACCATAAACTAACACCCTAAACTTGTATATCAAAGATTCTTTCCTAATAGAGCTTTAAATGGACGAGATAGATCGCGGGCTACTCGAGTCCGACTCGGTTAAAGCTCGGTCAATACTCGACTCGATTGAAGCTCGAACTTGACTCGAGTCGAGTTCAAATTATTCAGGCTCGTTAACAACTACTCAAGCTCAAACTCAACTTAAAATCTTAACAAGCTGAGTCAAGCTTAGCACTACTCAAGCTTAACTCAGCTCGTTTACGCCCTAATTCATAGTGCCAATTGGAGCATCTTGCAATACACCCTAAAAAATCATAAAGGGTCATCTAGCAATACATTCATATAACAAATCATAAACAACTTGGATAAAAACATGTTATTTTACTGAGACTTTGGTGAACAAAAATCCGTCCCGTTCCAACATTTAAAAATTAATGTCTATATCTTAATTTTAAATTCTAAATTATAAACACTAAATCATACATCTTAAAAAATAGGTCATACATACAATTTCCTAAACCCTAAACATTAATCATAACCTTAATCTTTAATACTAAATCCTAAACATAATATTCTAAAGTGAAGGTATAAATTACTTATATGTGACATAAGCCTTTTTTAATCTAAAATAAGATACTTATTTGGATGGAAATCCTCTACCCCTTTTCGGTGCCCCTACATATGCCCCCATGCTCAAAATTAACTTTAGGATTTAGGGTTTAGGGTTTTAGGTTAGAGGTTATGATTAGGGTTTAAGGAATTTATGGTAAGGTGTATTTTTTAGGGTATAGAATTTAGGATTTAGAATTTAGGGTTATGGCTACTTATTTGCCTACTGCAGTGGCAAACTGACAATAAATGAGCAGAGGAGTTTTGTCCAGGGATACTTGGCTAAATTTCTTACAGGTCCCATTCCCATGCTTCCCAATCTGTCAAGGTGCCAATAATGTTCAAGCATGGGACAGCTTCCCAAAATCAAAGAGTTCAAATTTATCACGTCCTTGGAAAATCTTACAATAAAGCCAAAAACAGTAGATTATAATCTATTCGACAAGGATTCCACTTTCTTCAAGAATCTGTTTTTTTTGCTATATAATATTTTTGTCCTATTAAAACTGTCAATATGTTAATTTTATTTAAAAAAAAATCAAATTTTAGTGGGACGGAAAAAGTATATGCGATTTAAAGGCCGCTTATATCGTTTCATGTCACAAGGGATAAGGTTTTCCAAATACTTTCCGAGATGATGAAGAAATCGGAGCTAGTGTTCGTCCCCTTGCCTGCAATGGGCCATTTGGTATCCACAGTTCAATTGGCTAAGCTTTTAGTGAATCTCAATTCCAACCTCTCTATCACCGTCCTCACCATCAAGCCACCCTCTGACGCCAAAGTCTCCGCCTACATCGACACTCTCATTGCCACCGCCACCAGCCGCGTCAAATTCATCAACCTCCAACAACAATCTGACTCAGAAGTTGGTGTTTTCACGTTTTTTACTACTTTAGTTCAAACCCATGGACTGCTCCTGAAAGAGGCCGTCACCAACATAGTTGACCACTCCAACTCCGTTCCGGACTCACCTCGACTCGCCGGGTTCGTTCTCGATATGTTTTTGACTCCTCTTGTAGACTTAGCTAGCGAGTTCGGCGTTCCTAGCTACGCGTTTTACACATCGGGCGCTGGTTTTCTCGGCTTCCAATTCTACACTCAAGCTCTTCACGATGAGCAAAACGTTGATTTCCTCGAGTTAAAAGACTCGGACACTGAGTTCACCATTCCATCATATACCAACCCGGTTTCCACCAGATTATTTCCGTCCATAATGTTCAATCCCGAATCTGTTAACTTCTTCCTTAACATGGCGAGAGGGCTACGGAAGGTGAAGGGTATAATGGTAAATACATTTTCGGAGTTTGAATCCCATGCTGTTAACTCCTTCTCTAACGACAAGCTTCAAATCCCCCCCGTTTATCCAGTGGGACCCATATTGAATCTCGACGGCTCAAACGAAGTCCATCAGAATCACGATGCAATCAAACAATGGCTCAACGAACAACCTCGTTCATCGGTTGTGTTCCTCTGTTTCGGAAGCATGGGAGGCTTCGATGCGGATCAAGTGAAAGAGATTGCCAACGCATTGGAGCAGAGCGGGCACCGATTCTTGTGGTCCTTACGGCGACCGGCGGAGCAAGTAAATGGCATGAACGGAACCCCGACTGATTACGAGAACGTGGAGGAGGTTTTGCCGGAAGGGTTCTTAGATCGGACGGCTGAGATCGGTAAAGTCATCGGTTGGGCACCGCAAGTGGTCATCTTGGGCCACCCCGCAATCGGAGGGTTCGTGTCGCACTGTGGTTGGAATTCGACGTTGGAGAGTATATGGTTCGGAGTGCCGATGGCAACGTGGCCGCTTTACGCCGAGCAGCAGTTGAATGCGTTGGCGCTGGTGAAGGAGTTGAGATTAGCGGTGGAGATTAAAATGGACTATAAGAGCGAAGAGGATAAGGTTGAAATTGTGAAGGCCGAGAAGATAGAGAACGGAATTCGGTGGTTGATGGAGCAGGATAGTGATGTTCGACAAAGGATGAAGGAGATGAGCGATAAGTGTAGGAAAGCTTTAATGGACGGTGGATCTTCACACTCCGCATTACGTCGTTTTATCGTTGATGTGATTAACAATATGCCATGAAAGTAATTATTGAAAGAACTGCTATAGTTTTTTCTTTCTTTCTTTTTTTAAAATTTAAATTTGATGCATTTCATTTCGTGTTTTTGAAAAAGAAATTTTTGTGGGCTATGCAGTGAAGAATTATATTAATTTTTTTAAAATAAGCTTAGATTTGAATTTTGAAGATAAAATTATTAGTAAAAACAGATCTGAAAATAAACCATACAATAACACATGATGGATAAAAAAATAAAATAAAAGATGTTTCTAATGGAAGAAGAGTCTTTTTATAAAATATTTTATTGACTATTTTGGAATGGAAAGAATGTATTTACACTTGTGTAAAATTAAGTGAAATCATACATTATTATAATTAGTATTTTATTAATTTAATTTCGTGTTCTAATCACGTAAATTATATAAATAAAATTTTGAGTAGAAATATTTGTTAATGTAAAGGTCTTTGTTAAAGAATGTTTTTCAAGGGTAATTATTTGATACACTGGTAGTGAAAATTAAAAGTTTTCACAAGCGCCTTAATTTTAAGATTTAGAAATTTAGTGTAGGGTGTATGGTTTAGGAGTTTAGGTGTATGAGTGAAATAGTACATTATTATAATTAATATTTTATTAATTCAATTTCGTGTTCTGATCACGTAAATTATATAAATAAAATTTTGAGTAGAAATATTTGTTAATGTAAAAGTTCTTTGTTAAAGAATGTTTTTCAAAGGGTAATTATTTGATACACTGACGTTGAAAATTAAAAGTTTACACAAGCGTATTAATTTTAGGGTTTAGATATTTAGTGTAGGGTGTATGGTTTAGGGGCTTAGGTGTATGAGTTTTGAATTTAGGGATAGTGGTTGAAATTTATAGTTTAGGGTTATAATTTAGCGTTTATAAATTAAAACTTAAATCCTCACTATATTACCCTAAAAACTAAACCCTAAATTTTAACTCTAAACCCTAAATTTTAACCAATATTCCTAAATTCTAAATCTCTACACCTAAACCCTTAAATCCTACACCCTAAATTAAACTTCTAAACCTTAAAATAAGGCGCTTGTAAAAGCTTTTAGTTTCTACCGCCAGTATATAAGATAATAATTTTTTCAATGGAAGATGGTATTTTTGGCATTATTATAAGAATAATTAAAGAAACATTAATTTTTCTACCATTAATATTTTAATAATCGAGGCATAGAATTTATATAGATAAATTTAATGATTAAATTGATAAAATATTAATTGTGAATACACTGATTGTAAAACCCATTTAAATTTCAATAGTGCAATTAAACCACTGCCGTTTTAAAATTAATAAAAAGTACTTTGTTTAATTGTTTATGAACTAAACAGCACAATACCAAAAACAAAGACACGACAATGAAATAAAACATATCCAAAAACGGCTTAAGTTGTACACGTGTTTTAAACATTTTATATAAAATAATAGAAAACTTACATGTCCTACACGTGAAATGAAAGAAGTACAGGGGCCAAAATTTTAGCAAACAGAAACACGGATCCGAACCACAGGGAGTATTGTTGCCCAACACACAGCATGGATAAACAAAGTACAAAAGACAGCTTCTTGCTCAAACCCGGAATCCATTTAGCTATAACATCAACATATCACACATTCCACAGCTACTATATTGAACTTTATGGCACCCCCATAATTAGTTAACTGGAACCGGCAACCGTGCAGACGCAAATTTATTTCTTTCCTTTCTCATCTTTCTCATCATGATATTCGTTGTCGTCATCGTCGTAGTATTCGTCGTCGTCGTCATCTTCGTCGTAATAATAATCATCCTCATCGTAATAATATTCTTCATCATCTTCATCACCCTTTCCATTTTGCAACAGTTGCCCCCTTAACCGCTCTTGGATTCGATCTCTGATGGCAGTGCCCTGAAAAACACCCAAAGTTCTAAGTGAGGCAACATAAGTAACCACATTCTTGGAACTATGGTCTTTTTTATACGTGAATGCACTAGTCATTAGTATACATGTTAGGCAATTAAATTTGCTCACCATTTTGTGGCAACCTTCTTCAAACATCTCGAGAAATCCAGCAACCCATCGGTCAGCATTTTCCACCCACTCATTACGGTGCATAGCAACAATTTGTATCTGCAAGTATTGTCATGCATTAAGTTTCTGATAAGGTGAGGAAAAGAGAATTCAAAGTCCAGCCTAATAGTGTGGCCACTTACATGTGACACGACCTAAAATATGAATATGGTGCAAACATAAATGTATATACACAGACCACAGTAAAAAAAAAACAAATATACGAAACCTGAACTATGAATCTGAAAATTGGACTTCTCACTATTCTGACTCATAAAATTTCAATACTATTATACTAGAACAGTTAATCTCATCATATCCATAACATCAATGATCCTTTGTGCACATGAATCCAGGGGATGGAGGAGTTTGGAGTTTGAGGCCCAACTAGAAATTCCTAGTTCAGACGTATGTCATCTATTTTTTGTAAATCTTGAAAGTCCATTGGCTTGAAAAGAAGGTAACATTCTCCAATATAAAACCATGGTAAAATACAAGGATTTAAATTTAGACCAATCTGACCAAGCAACGGAAATGAAGAAATTAGGACCGAACTAAAGAACATAACCCTCTAAGGAGAACAATGCATCCAAGGACAACTTTTAATATACTGCTAAAAACTATGCTGAATAAAAAACACAAGGAAACTTCAAGCTAACTATTCTCAATTCTTCAATGATATTGGGAAAAAAAACTATTCTCAATTCGAGTACAAGAGATATCTTGGATATAGTTCCTCCAAAAGTTTTACTTAAATAAATTCAAGTACATTCATCACCCTCCGTAAAGCTAAAAATTGAGCATCTTACCTTCCAATAACATACTAGATTCCAATCATACAGCCAAAAATGGGACCGATCATTAAACTAGATCAACATCAAATGAGAGTGAGCATACCTTTTCTCCCACTTTTTCTTGTTGTTCCTTAACTTTTTCTTGTAGTTTCTTCAGTCTCATATTCACTCTCAATCTCTTTTCCTGTTGACATTAATCGGAATATCAACAAAAGCGCAGTCACTAGACACACTACTAAAACAAAACACTCAGGACAGAGATCTTACCTTCACATAGCTAACTCCAAGCTCTTTCCTTGAGTATCCACGGTCCAAGTTCCGAAGCACGTACTGATTATAATCTTTAACAATTCTCATAATGATATCTGAAGTAGAAATCCCTTCAGTTCGTTTGGTCTCCTTGAACTTCCCAGCAGCTTTAACCTAAGAATAGGAGGTTGGTTAATATAACACAGAATTTTAAAGCATCAAACCATAACAACTGCATAGGATTGTCTCGATAAACTTACAAACTCATACACATCATTCGCAGCTCCACTGGTATCAGCATAGCTGTAAACAGTTTACGGCAAATTGTAAAGACTGCATGAATAGTTTAAAGCTGGATATGTATGTGTTTAGCAGGAAGTATTAGTTTAACTGCAGCAAGGACTAGAAAGTAATAGGAAAGCTATTAAAATATGCAGTAGTTTTTATTTATATAGTATTTATTTTCTTAACATCGCAGCATTCAACATGAATAAATTAATCTCAAACCAAGAATTGTAAATTCTTACGGAAGCGAATCATGAGCCACATAGTCAATGTTGTGTTTATCTAGAAATTCTTGATCGATCACCCACGGGGCATCAGGAATGACTTCATCAACCCACCTGTAACAAAATGAACAACGAAGTCCTTGAATGAATCTCCCGATAGGAATATAGTTAAATCACACTTTTATAAATAAAAAATGAAAATTTTCATCTTAAGAGATGATAACCAGTTTACTTCAATTCTTCAAAGAATTTAAAAAAAAAGTTAAGTAAATCTATAATTAAGGATCCATTTGATTGCAGTTAATTGAAAGAGAACAAATCACACAATATCAATTCTAACATAATTATTCCGTAGAAAAGTAAAATTTCGCCTTATCCAAAATTTTTACAATTATAATTCTTCAAATTTACTACTTTCTTTTGCATCCAAAGGCACTCAGAAAAGCAAAACTCAAGCAGCGAACTCTACAACAAATGAAGCATCCTACTAGGGATTTTCATTTCATATAATATTTTCAGTAAAATAACAAGAAATGGCTGAGAGATGAGAGTTATAGAAAAGAGAAATACTTGCAATGGCGAAGGGATTCATAACGTTCTGCATCGGTCATAACAGTTTTGCCCTTGTACTTGTGGGTTGTCTCATCGTTGCAACATCCAACCAGCAGATACGTATTGGGAAACCTAATTTAAAAAAAAAACATAATCAGGAAAATTAAAAAAAACAATCATTTAAAGTAGACGCATAAGCAACATCAAGTAACAATATTTCTGCTAATTAATCACAGCGAATTTCTAAAAATGCCCAGAAAAAGAAAAGA
Organism: Hibiscus trionum; assembly: GCA_030270665.1. Lineage (NCBI taxonomy): Eukaryota > Viridiplantae > Streptophyta > Magnoliopsida > Malvales > Malvaceae > Hibiscus > Hibiscus trionum. Next base: position 46,684 of record BSYR01000033.1, on the reverse strand, counting down.
TATGAAAGGGAGGAAAACGGACGATTTCTTGGCTTGTTCGAGGGAACGAGCGTGGCCAAAGTGGAAGAGATCGTAGATCCCATCGGCGTAAACACGGACGGGGCGATCGGGATCGGGATCGGGGTTGTTGCCGCTGTTGGCAGTAGAGGATTCGTTGTTCATGGCGGAGATTCTAGAATTAAGAAGAAAAATGGGAATTGATTGTTTCGTTATGCGTTCTGCCTCATAATAATGGAGTTATAATTTTGGATTTGGATTGCGGCTTTCCTTCTGAAGCCAAAACAAGGGGGCCCTTCCTGCCAACAGCCTGGCTCAGGTTGAATACGCGCTTCGTAGTTCGTACTCCTCTATTCTATTGTATTTGTTTCAGTTTGTTTTTAACCACATTTGTATGATACATTGTTCGACAAATATTAATCAAATATTGTATATGTTTGTGAACGAATACTATCTTATTTAATACTATTCGAAAATAACTTTGTCCCCAACCTCTGCTCTTTGTGGCACGCTTTTCTCTCTGCTCTTTGTGGCACGCTTTTTTCTTCATATTTTTTGTTCTTTTTCTTTCCCTCGTGTTTCTTCACGTCTTTTCAATACTCATGGCTGAGGTAGAGACAGATCTGGCAAACCTTTCTCTCGCTGATGGAGAAGACGAAGTTCTTCAATTGGAGCCGGAGGCGTCTGTGACCAAACCGTTCATTGACTTCTGTTTTGTGGGAACTTTTCTTACTTCCAGTATAATTCACTTTGTGTCCATGCGAGCAACTCTTGCAAATGTTTGGAGGCCCCATGAGGGGATTGCAATTTCGGATCTAGGGGAGGGACGGTTCTTATTTCGACTTTTTCATCCTTTGGATGCTGATAGGGTAGAGAATGGCGGACCCTGGAATTTCAACTCGCATCTGCTTGTGTTACATCGTTTACAGAAAGGGGAGGATCCAACCCTGGTGCCTTTGAATTTTCTGGATTTTTGGGTTCTGGTTCATGACGTTCCACATGGGTTTATATCATAGCGTATTGCAAGATCTCTTGGAAACTTCATAGGTTCTTTCATAGAATATGATGCGGCTGCAATCTCCCTTGGTTATAAAAAGGATAATGCAAATTAGGACCAAACTGGACATTCGTCTGCCATTAAAAAGGAAGAAAAAAATCTTGCTGCCAAACGGAACTGAGCACTATGTCCGTTTTGAGTACGAAAAATTGGGTTTGTTCTGTTTTCTTTGTGGTAAATTGGGGCATGGAGAGAATTTCTGCTCCATACGGTTTTCTCATAATGTCTCCACTCTGGTTCGTAACTGGGATGCTTCTCTACGAGCTCCTCCACGGAGGGCGGCGTCCACCACGAGCCGATGGCTGAGGGAAGCAGAATCAGTGGAATCACACTTATTTCTAAGATCGGGTGCCGGTAATTCAGATGGCATAATTTGTGGATCCATGCAGACTGCACAGAATCAGGCCATTAGCCAAAATTTGGGTAAAACAAAATCTTTCCATACTGGGAAAGATTCTTGGCCCAACTGGATTTCTTCCAATCACGGTAATCAGTTGGGGCCCAGCGGATCCAGTTTTCATTCGGGATCTGATACTCTTATGTCCTGTGTGGATGAGGACAGCCCTATTGAGCATGCTGAAGGGCTTAAACGACAGCGTCCCCTAACCCATTCTTCGGGAGTTACTTCGACGGAGGTTTCAACCAAAGAAAATGATGTCATATCGGCCGACCTGCAGAATCAGGTCCGCCGGTCGTTATGAAGATCATCAGCTGGAATGTCCGGGGTTTAGGGAAATCCCGGACCGTAGGTCGTCTCAAACAGAGGTTGCGAGACGAAAATCCTGTTATTATTTTTCTTATAGAAACAAAGCTTAGTAGTGAAAAGATGGCTCGCGTTCGTTCCCGTTTGGGTTTTCAGAATGGAATAGATGTAGCTGCGATTGGTCGGAGTGGAGGATTGTCTATAGGTTGGAAGCACTCATATTTAGTGCATCTTCAATCTTTTTCAGCCAGGCACATAGACGTGATCATAGAGGACGATTCGGAGGGTAGAAAATTGTTGAACTTATTTTGATTTTGATATAACTTAAAAAGAAATTTTAAAGGACTAAATTGTAAAAATTTGTAAAGTAATTTTAAAGAAATAAATTTGTCAAAAACTCGATTTTAACTTGACAAAATGCTTTGAAAAAGTTCGATTCAATACATATATCGAACTACATTTTTAAAAGTCGACAAATGCCCAAAATGCTCATTTTGGAAGGAAAGTTTCGAAACTATAGCAAAGTTTCGAAACTATACTGGGCAGTAGCACTCTGTTTTCGAAACCTTCATAAGGTTTCGAAACCTTGGCTTGAAAGTTTCGAAACCTTATGAAGGTTTCGAAACCTTTGGCCTGTAACGGTTAAGTTTTTCAAATCTAATCTTAAAGTTTCGAAACCCTTGGTAAAGGTTTCGAAACTTATATGCAGGGGAGCTTTTAAAGGTCAAAAATAAACACTCCCAACGGCTCCAAAGACCCCCCAAAGGCTCCTAACGGCTAGATACTCAAACAACACTATAAATACAGCATTTGATCAATATTAAAGCATCAAGAAAGAGTAAGAAACATCAAGAAAGCATATACAAGCATTCAAGCTTCCAAGAGTTTATTTCGAGCTTATTTTTCGATCTTTCTTAAAAAACACTAGAGTGTTCTTCGTTGTAATTCTTGTTCTAGTGTTTATTCGGGTGTGTGAGAGAGCTTAAACTTTGCAAACACATTCCTAGTGAGGATTTTCTAGTTTGCTCATTTGTATCCAACTTTGGGATAGGATTCAATAGACTTTGGGGTATAAGTCTATTGAAGTGTGTAAGGTTACTCCTTGTCCTTAAAGGAAAGACAAATTAGTGAATTTGTGGGAAATCCTTAGTGTGGACGCTAAGGTAGTGGATGTAGACTTTGGTTAGAAAGTCGAACCACTTTAAATCGCCTTGCAATTTTTATCTTTGCAATTAGCTTCCGCCGCAATTTTCAAAAATCCAATTCACCCCCCCTCTTGGTTTTATTCGATCGATTGCCACGTTCTACAAAAATGGAGGTTGACAGTCTTCTATGGAGCCCCGGAGGAGCAGAACAGAACGGATTCCTAGAATTTATTACGTTCGCTTAACTAGAATAATACTCTCCCCTGGTTAGTAGTTGGAGATTTCAATGAGATTCTGCTGGCCTCGGAGAAACATGGAGGTTTAGTGAGAAGCGCAAGGCAGATGGATGCTTTCCGAACTATTTTAGAAGAATGTGCTCTTGATGATTTGGGCTATAGTGGTCCTTGGTTCACCTGGGAGAAAGGAAGAACCCATGCAAACAACATTCGTGAGAGGTTGGATAGAGGTGTTGCTAACACCGAGTGGTGGGATTTATTTCCAAATTTCCAGCTGAAACACCTCTCTCACACTTTTTCGGATCACTGCCCCCTTTTAATTAATACGAAGGGTGCTCAGTCATCGGTCAAAAAGACCTGGCACTTTCGGTTTGAGGCCTCTTGGGTATTAGAGGAATCATGTGAAGAGGAGGTGAAGCGGCTATGGTTGAACTCTAGAGGCGAATTCCTCGATCGACTGCGATATACTTGCAACGGCCTTGATGCTTGGTTCAAGAAACTTCGAAGTGAAAAAAGATTAACGAAAAAAGATTTGACTGAGAAGTTAGAAAGATTGAACAACCTTATTCCTACAGACGATGTCTTGGGAGACATTTTGGACACAAAGATTGCGTTGAATTTTGAGTTGGATAGGGAGGAACTTTACTGGGAACAACGGGCGCGGTCCAATTGGTTACAACACGGGGACAGGAATTCTGCTTTTTTCCACAGATTTGCCTCGCAGAGGAAAAGGAAAAACAACATTAAAGGTCTACAGAACAGTGAAGGGGATACAGTTTCAAGTGAAGAGGAGATGCATTCAATAGCATGTGAGTATTTTACATCCTTATTATCTTCAAATAACAGCACTCAGTTTGATCATGTTATCGAGAAGGTTGCTGGTTGTATCACTGAAAGTATGAACCAAATGCTGTTATCGGAATGGACGGGGGAGGAAGTTTTCTTGGCTGTTAAATCAATGAATCCGTTAAAAGCAGCAGGGGAGGATGGAGTGGGTGCTTTGTTTTATCAACGGTTCTGGCATATCCTCGGCAAAGATGTTGCCCACTTTTGCATAGCTATCCTCAGAGGTGACCTTACTATGACCGAAATTAATCATACTTGAATTGTTCTAATTCCAAAGACCACTACTGTTGCTTCGATGGACAAGTTTAGACCAATAAGTCTATGTAATGTCCTGTTTAAAATTGTTTCGAAGTGTGTGGCAAATAGACTTCAGGGTTTCCTTTCCCCTTGTGTTGACGAGGCACAGAGTGCTTTCGTTCCGGGACGCTTGATCTCGGACAATACTCTAGTGGCCTATGAACTGATTCATTTCATGAGGAGAAGAAGGTGTGCTAAAAAAGGTTATTTTTCTCTGAAACTCGATATGAGCAAGGCTTACGACCACGTGGAATGGGGTTTTCTAGAAGCTATCATGTTAAAGATGGGTTTTGCTTCGGAATGGGTGTCTTTGGTTCTAAGATGCATAACGACGGTCTCTTATTCTGTCGTGATTAATGGTTCGGTTGGGGAGAGTTTCATACCCTCGAGGGGCCTAAGACAGGGTGACCCCTTAAGCCCGTTCCTATTTGTTATCTGCAGTGAGGGGCTTTCTTCTCTCTTAAGACAAGCTTCAACAGTAGACAATACTAATGGCATCTGTATTACTAGAGGAGCTCCTTTGATATCTCATTTGTTTTTTTGCGGACGACAGCCTCATATTCTGTGAAGCATCTTCTCGGGGTGCTAGCCAAATCAATGGTATTCTTCAGGATTATGCAAGGAGCTCGGGGCAAGTTATAAATATGGAGAAGTCGGGGGGGTTTTTCAGTTCGAATGTTCTAGACGACACGGCAGATGATGTTCGACGTATTTTGGGCGTGGGGCACAGCATAAATCCAGAGAAATATCTGGGTTTACCTCTGATAGTTGGTAGAAATAAAAGAAAGGCTTTTATGTCTCTTCGGGACCGGTTTATAAATTGTCTATCAACAAGATGTATTAGAGTTTTATCTCAGGGGGGAAAGAAGTCTTTATAAAGTCCATTTTGCAGGCTATTCCGATGTACTCTATGAGCTGCTTCTTGCTTCCGATTTCCTTTTGTCACGAGTTGGAGCAAATCATGGCACGGTTCTGGGGGCAGCATTCACAAGACCGTAGGGGTATTCATTGGTGTTCGTGGTCGGCTTTGTGTTTAACGAAGGACCTGGGAGGTTTAGGTTTCAGGGACTTTGCAAAATTCAACGTTGCACTCTTTGCGAAACAAGGTTGGCGTATTCTTCAGAACCCGACATCGTTGGTAGCAAGACTCCTTAGGGCCCGTTATTTCCCAGAAGGTACATTCATGAAGGCTCGTTTAGGTACTACTCCCTCCCTAACGTGGAAGAGCATATGGAGTGCTCGGGGTCTCCTTGAGAAGGGGCTACGTTGGCAAGTGGGCTCGGGGGGTTCCATATCCATTTGGAATGATTTTTGGTTACCGGCCCAGGAACCTAAGTTAGTCTCTACGGTTGAAACTGCAGGCCTAACCTATGTTTCGGACCTAATTGAACCGGAAACAAGAGTTTGGAAAGAAGAGCTTATTCTATCAGTTTTCAATACAACAGATGCTGAGGATATTTTAAGTATTCCTATAGCTAATCAGGTAACCCCGGATAGACTGGTGTGGTGCGGGGAACATACAGGCATTTATACAGTAAAGAGTGGTTACAAAAAATTAATCCCAGCAGTGCACATTCGTAATGAAGATAAAGAGTTGTTCAGAAAATTGTGGAAATCCAAATGTCCATCAAAAGTAAACATACAATGTTGGAAATTTATCAAGAATTTTGTTCCAACTAAAGTCAATCTTTGCCATAAACGTGTTACCAACAATGTGGTGTGTGCAAGATGCAACCTGGAGCCAGAAGATTCAATTCATGTGATTCGGGATTGTTGGTTCGCGAAACAAGTATGGACAGGTATGAATTTTCAGACCATGCTTCCTATTCCTACTCAACTTTTATACGATTTACCGGCGTGGCTAAACAGTTTATTAGATCACTTTGGTACCACTAATTATGAAGGCATCCTTTTGACGATTTGGGCACTATGGCATGCGCGAAATAAATTTATTTTTGAGAATGTTACTCAGAAACCAGAGGATGTTATTACCTGGGTCAAAAGTTACCTGTTGGAATTGGGCATCATTTCGGCCAGAATGCAACATCGGCAAATTGTTGATAACAAGCCTTGGTCGTTACCTCCTCCGAATTCTGTCAAATTGAACTTCGACGCAAGCTTCAAGACTTTAGACAGGTTTGCTTGTCTGGGCTTGGTCATCTGAGACGAGGAGGGTTTTATCCTTGGTGCACAGTGCCTTCTCTTGAACCACGTCCCCTCCAGTTTTGCGGCGGAAGCATGTGCAGCAAAAAAGAGAATCAAATTAGCAATTGATCTAGGGTTCAGAAATTTGGTTATAGAGGGTGACTCTCTGACAGTGATTAAAAAGCTTCGATCCAAAGGTCCAGATTCATCAAATATTAGTGCGATAATGGTAGATGCTAAACAACTTCTTGGTTGCTTGGATTCTTACCAGATCTCCTTTATACACCGCGGAGGGAACAAAGTCGCGCATGAACTGGCCCGTGAGCGCCTCAGCATCGCCACTGACACAACATGGGTTGAGGAAGCACCAGAGCGAATCGAAGCCCTAGCCGCCGAGGATCGTCGCTATGCAGAACCGCCGTGATGTCCCAATTTTCTCTTTCTCTCTAAGAATCAGGATCCCTCTGCATGTTCGTCCCCGACTCTTAGTTTCGTCGCCTCCACCCAGATCTTCATCACAGGTCACAGTTTTTCTCTCGCCGTTGCGTGGTGATCGGAGTGCGTCCCTTGTCGGTCTAGCTTTCCCCTGCTGATGCCGTGTGGGGGTTTTTGTTTTTAAGTTTTATGTTTATGTTTTTGTTTTTGAGATAGATAGGCTTTATTTCCCTTTGTGTTTTAAGACTTTGTGACGGTCGGTTTCCTATCCGACCCTTCAGTTTCTTTTTCCTAATAAATTAAAGCTAGCTGGCATTTTCAAAAAAAAAAAATTGTATATGTTTATTACAAAGTTTTCTTATAATGTGTATTTTTATCTTATAATTTATGTTTGGAATAATGTATTATTGATATTAAAAAAATCTTTTAATTTAGTTTGTTTCATGCTTAAGTTAAAATTTATATTTCTTAAAAATATTAATCAAATATTGCATATGTTTAAAATTTTTGTATTTCTTACACTAAACTAATCTGTTGAAATATGTGTTTTGATATAATAATTGAAAATTTATTTTGAACTAAATTAAAAAAAATTAAATTATTTTGAAAGTTCAAACAACTTGAAAATATGTTTAAGATTTTTACAAGACTTTGAAATAACTTAAAATATTTTTGAAGTAGCCAAATCTATGTTTTTCAAGTAACCGTACCGATACGATATATATTGTACTGATACGCTCTAAGATTTCAGCTATAGAAAAATTCTAGTAGCCAAAATTCGTACCGGTACGAAGTAGGGCTGTACCGATACGCTATGAAGCCTATCGATACCCTTTGTTTTGTCTCAACGGCTTTTTCAACAACCCCAACGGCTAAATTTCAACAATATTTTAAATGTCAGACTGTATCGATACGCTACCAGCAGTATTGATACGCACAGGTCAATAAATGCTCAACGACTCTTTTTCAAAGAGACCGTATCGATATGGGTACTTCGCGTATCGATACGCACTGCACCAAAACAAGAAAATGAGCATGAAAATTATCCCCAACGGTTTCAATTCAATCCCAACGGTCTACAACGGCTATGAACTCAATTGGAAGTATAAAAGGGACCTTCAAGCATCCATGGAAGACTAATGCTTCAATTGTCATCAACTTATGATGTCAAAATTGTCTTAGCTCTTAATTGTTCAATTCTTTGTATAGACAACACTTGCGAGCCTAAATTGTCAAATTTGCTAAACTGTTTAGGTTTGGGTGAGTGTTAAAGAGTGCAAACATCAACCTTGTAAGAATGAGTTTAGTTTACTTTTATTCATCTCTTGTATAGAGGGTTTGATCAAGCTTTGGGTTAGAAAGCTTAGATTTGTAAGAGTTTCCTCTTAAGCCTAGAAAAGGGGACGAATCAATTAGTGAATTGGTTGGGAAATATTTAATGGGAGCTAAAGTGGTGGATGTAGGTGCTTGTTCGAAGGCCGAACCGCTATAAATCCTTGCGCCTATTGTCTAAATTTTGCTTCCCACAAAATCACTCAAAATCTAACTTCTCCACCACTTAGCAAGCTAAATCAGTTGAAGGAAATCGAGCCTATCAAGCCTAACATAATCGGTAATTAGTATGAATGTATGATCAATTGATTCAAATTCAAATTCAAAGATTAGAAATTTATTATTTCAAACTGTAAACTTCATTTAAAAAATTTAGTATTCTATCCCATTAAAATTAGCAATGGGTATTTTTGGGTAAAAAAATGGGTTTGGGTCAGATTTTTATTAAGGGGTTTAGGTTCGGTTTTAGGTGAAAAATATATGATCCATTTTGAGATTAATAGTGTAATCTTTACTTATATTTTTTAGGGATATTTGCAATAATGCTGTCTCTTTATATATTTTTTGTAATTAAGTTCTTAAAATTGATTTTTTACAATTATGTCTTTAAAATTGAATTGTTTTTACAATTGGGTCCTTGAATTTTTTTTACAATTAAGTCCCTAAAATTAAATTTTTTATAGATCAATCGGATTCGGGTTGAAGTGTATAATTTTTAGGCTAGATCAAGTTAGATTTTTAAGGATGATGTCGGATTTGAATTTAAGGTACTTATTTTCGGGTCAAAATTAAGGTCGAGTTGGCCAAAAACTAGACCCATACTCATCCCTAATCAAAACAACTAACGATTAATTTTTTTTTATTACATTCATATTGCATATTCACGTGAGATTTTGGTAAAAGGTTTTTTAGTTTATGAAATATGTTAATGTCTGTGTTATTTTAAGAGAAAATGTTTCAGAAAGGTGAAAAATGTATTTTTATAAGCGTGTTTAATTTAGAATTTAGCTATTTAATTAATGGTTAAAAGTTTATAATTTAAAATTGGGTAAACTACCGTAATGCTCACTTACGTTTGAGTTGTATATATTTTTGCTCACTGATTTTAAAAATTGAACTTTATACTCATTTACGTTTTCGATGTGTAAACTTATCCTCACCGAAACGTTTTTCACCGTTAACATTTAACGGGAAGCTGATTTGGCAGATTAAAGGTTAATTAATAAAATGCTTAATACCTAAATAGGTGCTCAAACTATGCTTGTGGACCACTTTTGGTCACTTAGGAGAAACACGACACCTTTTACTACTAGGACCACTCAATAGGTTTATTCAACCTTAATGTTTTGAATGATAATTCGATGAGTTTTGAACCAACAATTGCTATGAGTGGTCAAGATGATACAATTAGAGCCATAAACTTTTGTATCATCTTGAATTATAATTGAAGAGAAAACCAGTTTTTTATTTCACCCGACGCCACAGTTTTACAATCCACCTTAGCATGTAAAAAAAGAAAAGTTTAACAAATTGCTCGGACTTATTTGGAAAAAGAAAGAATATTGTGGTTGGAATCTAAGAATAGGAAATATAAACTGAGAAAATGGGTACTAAGAGAGGCGATTATGGAGGGGGCAAAGCCAAGTAATCATTCTATCTTAGCAATGACAGCATCAACAACTTCTTGTGTCGTGTTTTCTCCACTCAAATCTTTGGTCCGGTACTTGCCCTCCAAAATTACATTTTTCACCGCATTCTCGAGTCGATCGGCGAATGACGGAAACTGGAGGTGCCTCAACATCATTGCCGAGGAGAGAAGCAAAGCCACCGGATTTGCTGTCTTTTGCTCCACCATCTTTTCTTTCCCCACATTCCCCGCCGAAGCACCTTGTTCGAAAACGGCATGTTCAGCTCCCACATTGCCTGTTGTGACCAAAACATTTTATGACAACTTATTTGACATTTAAGTAGCTACCGATAGGGGTGATAATGAGCCTGACAGGCTCGCGAGCTACTCGGGCTCGGTTCGATCAAAGCTTAGTTCGAGTGAGCTCGACTCGAAACTTTAACAAGCCGAGCCGAGCCAATAGGCTCGGAATCTACATATGCACTAAAATAAATTATGTGTTTGTATTTTCTTTCATTAGTTGATTGTTGTTTGATTTTGTATTTTCTTTAATTATGTGTTTGTATTATAAGAATATTTATTGATTATTTGGATTAATCTAAATTTTGACACTTTTTTCACTTCCCGGTCATTGAATTTCGTTTTAGTGTTGGTTATGAAAGGGATTTTTAACGAATATTTTATATAAAAAACTATAGCAAAATTTTTCATTTCGAGCCGAGCATGACGAGCCTGAGCCGAGCCTGACGAGCTTCGAGCCAGAGCCGAGCCCAATAGAATTGTTTTCGAGCCGAGTTCGAGCCTAAAATTCTGAGCTCGGCGAGCCTCGAGCCCGAGCTGAGCCCAATTACACTGTTTCCGAGTCGAGCCAAACCTGGCCAGGCTCAGACTAGCTCGGATCGTTATCACCCCTAGCTACTGAGATATGAAGTCAATAACTGGTACCTCCAGGCATAACACCAGTACCCCCGGCAATGCCTGCTGCTGTATTTGCAACAAGATTTCCATACAGATTTGGAGTGACCTAAAGAAACAGACAATTTAGTTTTCTCTATTCAAAACGTCAGGATTTGAACAAGACAGAAACAAAAACAGACATACCATGACATCAAATTGTTCTGGTTTTGAAACAAGTTGCATGCAGCAATTGTCGACGATGATTTCGTTATACGTGATGGTCGGATATTTGGCTGCAACATGACGGCAAGACTCCAGAAACAACCCATCGGCGAGTTTCATGATGTTGGCCTTATGAACAGCAGTAACCTTCTTGCGATTGTTCAAATAAGCATATTCGAATGCGTACTTCGCAATCCGTTCTGAACAAAACTTTGTTATCACCTTAAGGCTCTCGACAACCCCCGGCACGACCTCGTGTTCGAGACCGGAGTATTCGCCTTCGGTGTTCTCCCTTATTACCACGATATCCACGTTTTCATGTCTGGTCGGCAATCCAGGTAGATTACAGCAATCGACCAATGAAGCGTATAAATCCAATTCTCTCCTTAACTGGACATTCAACGAGTTCACTCCGCCGCCCATCGGCGTTCTCAATCCTCCTTTGAGGCAAACTTTGTTCTTCTTTATCGAATCTATGACTTCCTGCGGCATCCACTTCATGTCGCCGTAAACTTCGTACTTCTCGAAGTAAATCGGCGCGTGCATTGCTTCCATTACCTGTTCCACCGCGTTTGTGACCAACGGACCGATTCCGTCGCCTGGGATTAGGGTTATGGGTCTTGGGGCTCCGTCTCCAGGGCGGGGCATGTAGGTGACGGGTCGAGTTTGAGTTTTGTGGGTCATAAGGGTTTTCAAAAGAGAAACGGATCTACGTGATGCCGACATTGTGAAATGAAGAGGTTGTTGGGGATCAAATTAAGGTTGAGAGAAATATAGAAATGCAGAGGAAGGCCATCGACAAGAGAAGCGGAAGGTTGGAGAAGAGAAAGCCATAAGTTTGACAAGTAGTCCTTTATTTCAGGATTTCATATATTTGACATTGACACGTGTCTTTTTTTTAATTTCTGAATTTATGGAGCCACTGAATTTCAAAAAACCTCAAAAACATATTCAATTTAGGATTAATATTCTATAGACTGGCAGTGAAAACAAACACATTAGTTTTAGAGTATAGGGAGTTAGCTTAGAGTATAGGGTTTAGAGTTTAGGTGTGAGGGTTTAGAATTTAGGGATAGTTGTTTTAATTCAAGGTTTAGGGTTTATATATTAGGGTTTAGTTTTTAGGGTAATATAGTGAAGACTTAGGTTTTAACTTATAAACTCTAAATTATAACACTAAACCTTAAATTAAAACAACTATCCTTAAATTCTAACCCCCTACACCTAAACCCCTAAATCCTATACCCTAAACTAACTCCCTATGCCCTAAAATTAAGGCGCTTGTGGAAACTTTCAGTTTCTACGGCATGTGTATAGAATATTTATCCTTCAATTTATGGGGATCAAATTCTGAATTCTATTTCTTGCATGCTTTCATGTTTACATCTATGCATTTGGTTAACCAGAATGGGAAGCGATTGCTTAGCCAGAAAATGTGGCATTTGGTTGCACTCTCATTCAAATTTTGAATCCATTTAACCAAAATTCAGATTTTGCTTTCTTACTTTTCTGTGAGGGACGGAGGAAGTGCGTCGGAGATCGGTGTGCACTCATCGAATCAACGGTGGCATTGGCCATGCTGCTGCAAAAGTTCGATGTGGAACTGAAAGGGTCCCCTGAATCTGTGGAGCTAGTTACAGGAGCAAGAATTTGAACTTTCTGAGAAAGAACGTTAAGTTATTACAAATTGTATTGAATTCGAATTACTGGAACTCAACATCCACCATTTTATCCAATGATCAACACGATTAGTGCCGAATTTTCTGCATATCTTTTCGAATATCAACAATACAAAAGTATTCAAATAGCATTACAACATGGATTTAACTGTCATGTATTGGAAAACCTACAGAGGGATTTTTCATTTTCAGGAGAAAATAAGGTTGTATTCTTGACTTGTAAATGTGTGCAACCCTAAAGCAATGAACTCCAACTTATCCTACCAATATAATGATGTGTTGACAATTGTCTATATCGACTTCTTCATCGTATTAATGTACAGAAACACTACTAATTGCAGGCACGGGTGTTCATGGTTAACCATGAACACCCCTAATTGCAGCTACTAGGATGGGAACTAATTATGAAGATGCTTTGATGCAATGCCATGAAAATGAGTCACGTCCAGGGATCGCTCCTGCAATCAGAGTAATAAACTCGTAGTAAAGGCAAGCATCAGTATTGACAGATCCGACTATGGTTTTTATCCTCATAAGGTGCATTACCTCGTCTGGTAAATCTTCTTGCGTGTCAAAACCCTGCATGGCTGGTGCTCTAAACGGAAGATGACCCTGCAACAATGTTCCAGAGGAGATCACTTCAGATTCTGAATCACTTGATATTTAAAAACAAAATAGTTTCATATAACAAAAGCCTGAAAAGAAAAGAAGGCAGTGATCTTTGGCAAGTTCAGTACCGGCACCTGCATACTCTGTTGGTTCCCGTAGTGACTATCCCGGGCTGTTAGTGAATGTAGCTGACCCTAAAAATAGGTAATAAATTGAAAGGAATAAAATTAGGGCAATATATTGCTTTCAAAACATTTTGCAGGAAAATCTTAACAGTCGGGACATACCAGCCCTAATAAGTTTTGTTGATTGCTATAATAACCACCGCGAAATGGAGAGATTGAGTTCAGCTGTCCCTGCAGAAAGTACGAAACAGATAAGGATATTTTATAATCATGATAATCATGGTTAGGGATCTTCTTGTCTACCATTTGAAGATGGAAATTGAATGTAAATATATAACGTGATTATTACGAGACTCCAATACCATTCCTTGAAAATTTTGTTGAGCACCATAGTAACCATCGAGAGTTGGGGCTCTGGAGCTTACATCCTACAAAATTCATATCAAATACCAAACATGAAATCATATGGCTAAGCCAGCTTCATCATAGCAAACCACTGTGTTTGTGTAAAGGACATTCCATACCATCCCATGCATTTCCTGCTGAGAAACGGAACAACCATCTAGCTTGTTTGATCTTGAGCTTATCTGTTACAAAAACCAAAGATGACAATTAATATTTTCTATGCTAAGGTTGCAAATTTGCAATCCATTGCTTGTATTCAGTCAAAATATGTAAGATACACAACAAACCATCTGCTGGCAGCTGCCTTGTCCCGTAGTTATTCCTTCGGACTCAAACTGAACCTACAGTTGAAAAATGATCAATTTCAAAAAGCCTATATGATATTTGACAAAATACAGTTTAAGAATCTGCATATCAAACATTGAGACTAAACAAACCTTTCTCTTTTTGTATGCTTTCTTCTTCTTGGACGACTTGCTTGTAGCATTCCAATGATTCTCTGCTTCAGTCTCAAGAAACCCATGAACTGGTAGTGTGCTTGCCTCAAAAACACTTTTACCAGAGTTGTTCACACCCACACAATATTTCAAGGCTTCTTCCAATGCCTGTAGTGCAATAGTATATGCTTCTTCAGATATAGAACCTTCTTCACCCAATTTGATGGCCCGCTTGCATAGATCATTGAAACGTTGCACACGATGATGAAGCCTATTTGATTTTTCACCTAGATTTTGCCTAATCTTTGCCTCTTTTGTCCAACGCTTTAATATATAGTGGCATGGAATGTCAGAAACACCAGACATCTGAAGAACAAGGAGGGAATGCTTACAAAGGAAACCTTTGTATTCAAATGAACAGCATAAACAGCACAAGTCAAATTCTCTTTTGCTCCAAGCTACAAGGAAATTTTGACGCTCCTCAAAATCATCAACTCGAAAGATGACAGTGTCCTCATCTTCACTTTCCTTCTGTAGGTGACAAGATACCATTCCCAAAATCTCAGCCTGAAATTTCTTGAATATTGTATCTGTATAGACCATGGACATTTGCTTCTCAAAAGTTGAGACAGATCTCAATAAAGGTTGCTTATTTTGTGTTTCAAAATCAGCTTTGTCTTCCATTTCATACAACTCTAGTGAGAATTGTTTAAGCTGCACAATGAACTCACTGAAAGTAGCTGCTTTACGCATGAACTTGTCAAAGAAAGATGCAACACTTTCAGATCGCTCGGCTGTAGATATTCCAGCTAAAAATACATGCCGCATATGAATAGGAACCCACTTTTCCCTATCATTATACAATGAATGAACCCATTCATGCTCCTTCAGATCAAACTTGTTAACCATGCTACACCATCTCTCTTCAAATTGTTCATGTGTCCAAGACCTATATATGCATTTATTGAACTTTTTCATGAAATTCTCATCCTGATTCATAGTAGAACCCAAATTTTCAGGAAGCTTACTTAGTACATGCCACAAACAGAAACAATGGCGAGAGTTAGGAAACACATCAGCAACAGCTTCATTCAAAACTTTGTCTTGATCGGTAAGTACCACTTTAGGAGCTCGCCCACCCATTGCTTTAAGCCATGAACGCATTAACCAAACAAAAGCTGACGTAGTACTCTCCCCAATCAGAGCACATCCAAGCAACATGTACTGGAAGTGATGATTTACTCCAATAATAGGAATGTAAGGAATCTTGTATTTATTTCTAACAAAGAAGGTATCAAAAAATACCACATCACTAAAGTGACTGTAACTATGTCTACCTCTGGCATCAACCCAGAACGCACTCCTTACACATTTCTCATTATCAAAATCCAATGCATAAAAGGAATCTGGATTCTCATCCTTCATACACATAAAAAAATCAAGCATCGATCCTACATCTTTCCCATCTAGAACCAACTGCAGACCTTTCTTTTGGCGTGCCACTGCATCAGGCTGTTTGTTCCTTCCCCTAATAGCATAGTAAAAGTCATCAGGACAAATTTCATGGTTATGCTCTTTTACAAAACTATGGATTATCCATTTTTCATCTTGTCTCCTCTTCATATGCACGCGTGCTTTGCAGCCAGTTTTTGGACATGATCGAGGATTGAGAGTCGTGTTAGATTCGCGCTTGCTTCCAAATCTAGAACATGCAACTTTTACATCAATAAATTTTCCAGATCTTTTTGAACGACGACTAGAAACTATTGTGATTCCGAATCCCACAGACCGAGCATATTCTCGGTAAAAAGAATATGCCGCTTCCTTTGATTCAAATTCCAAATCATTTTGAGGCTCAAGAATGGCACCTTTGCTGGCATCAGCTTCGGCAGTAGTCACATCCACATGATCCTCACAACCAGCAAAACTCTCCATCAAATTTGTTTCACAGGCTTCCACGGCATGCTCACTGGTTGCAGGAGGAGTTCCATCATTATCTTCTGCATCTATTTCCTCTGCAACGCCCATGACATCACCATTTTCATCTGACACCGGAATTAACTTCTCTTCTTCTTGTGAAGGGACCTCAAGATCTATTTCCAAGGAAAACATTGAACTTGTTCGAACAACAGATCGTACTTCTCATTAAAGATACCTGAGAAGTAAGATAAACAAAAAAATCAACAGCCTCCAAATGAATCATAGTCTCGAAGTTCAATATATGTGCATTGAAGGAGAAATTTTCCTCCTTGTTTAATTTTTGAAGCAAACTGCTATGCTAGTTATTTGCTTAGTTAATCTTAACAGCCATTGCAGACAGGGACGGATCTAGGACTTTAGGTTAGGGGGCGAACTTATAAATTTCTAGGGGGGCGAACTTATAAAAGTTTAAGGGGGCAAAAATAGATTTTTAATAGAAAATACATAGAAAAATTCTAAATTTTTCTAAATCATATATGATTTTTAAAATTTTAGGGGGCGGTTGCCCCACCAGCACCCCCTCGGTCCATCCCTGATTGCAGCAGAGCAGAAACAAGTATTAATACTCATCCAATAAACTAATACATAGCTGAAATTCACACACAAGCTTACCTTACCATCGCCATGGCAAGCTACATTTACTAGCAGAACCTGCTGCAGGGATTCACTTATAAAATTCAAAGTAAAGGGGCATAAAAAAACTTTCCTTTAATTATTCCAACTTCCTATTTTCCTTTTCTCAGGACTTTTACACGAAAATAAGAAGACTCGCAAATTCCATTTCATTATCACGGTTAAACTAGGGTTTTCCGAACTATTAGGGTTTAATTTAAACCCTAAAATCTAACAAGTAGATCTTTTTAGCTGACCGATACATTCTAAAGGGAAAGAAAGAAAGAAGAGGATGATTTAATTGAGAAAATGTTTTTCTTTTTGTTTTTTCAGAAGAAAGAATTGGTTATAGTTGTAGAGAAGTTGAAAGCTTACATTGCTGCTACTGTGATTGAAAGTTGGGACTGCTTTGAGCCAACTGAGTTTTTCTACTTCCTCGTTAAACTAAGGTTTAATATCAAAATAAATGTTCAAATTATCATGTTTTTTACGTACTTAAATTAATTTTGATTTTTTAGGTGATTAAATTATTTGTTTTTTATGTGCTTAATTTTTTTTGTTTTTTTAAGTGTTTAAATTATTATTTTTTTAATTTTTTTGTCAAGACACTTATTTTAACTAAAAATTAATAGTTTGGGCACTTATTTTGACCAAAAATGATAGTCTGGACATTTAAAAGGGAAAAATTTAAGCACCTAAAAGAGGAGGACAAAAAAATTAAGTACCTAAAAAGAAAAAAATGAGATAGTTTGAACACCTAAAAGGGACAAAAAAATAAATTAAACTTTTAAAAGAAAAACATGATAGTTTGAGCACTTATTTTAACATTAAACCTAAATTAAATGAATCAAATCTTCTTTTGCACAAAAAAATAGTCTAATTTAAGACTTAAAAAGGATGAGTTAAAACCGAAAAATAATATAAAATATATAATATTTTAAGTTAAAATGGGCGTGAGTAATATTTTCGACGTTAAGTGGGTTTTTTTTATTACGACGTTTTTCATGTCAATTCTACTGTAATGAGAAATGAGAATATCGTTCACTCACGGATCGGAGGTTTAATTTAAGGTTTAAAATTTAAATTTTAAAATTAAACTTAAGTGTTAAATTTTATATTATTCCATGAAATTTAAATAATATTTGTAAATAAAAATTCACACTGACATTACATTAAATTAAATATTAACTCAATGCATTTTATTGATGCAATAATTTGATGATTTCAAACCATACTCAGACGTGACTAATTGTTTTTTTTTTCTTTTATCTTTTAATGTTACAAGTAGAGAATCATGAGTTGAAATTGTACCCAAAAATATTCATTTAAATAATTTCTTGTTTGTAGGTCGGAGTTAAGTTGGAATATCCATTTCATTATTAGAACTTAGTAAAAGTAGAGGAAAGAAATGAACATAAAATTAAATTAAATTATCAAAATAACCATTTGATTCAAAGATTCGATCAAATAAAACGAACCGAAAACATAGCTATAATCGAGAACAAAGTTTTACCTAGGAAGATAACGAGCCGAGTTGAGCCCGAGCCTGGCCAAGCTCGGGCTCAGCTCAACTCGAAATGAAAAAAATTACCATAGTTTTTTTTATTAAAAATCCCTTTTATAACCAACACTAAAACGAAATTCAATAACCGCGGAAAGGGAAAAAAGTGCCAAAAATTAAATTAATCCAAATAATCAATAAATATTTTTATAATACAAACACATAATTAAAGAAAATACAAAATCAAACAACAACCAACTAATGAAAGAAAATACAATATAATTTATTTTAGTGCATATGTAGATACCGAGCTTGTTCACGAGCTTTTCGAGCCGAGCCTGGGTAAGCTTGACTCAGCTTGTTAAGGTTTGGAGCCGAGCCCGAGTCGGGCTCACTCGATCCGAGCTTTGACCGAACCGAGCCCGAGTAGCTCGCGAGCCGATCAAGCTCATTATCACCCCTATTTTTACCCAATTTGATTGATTTCTGCATATTTGCCGCAGTTGAATTGGCAGCTCAAGCGCACCATGTATCAGCACTGCCAAAAAGGCAAATCAGCTTCTCTCCATTTCCATGACCAGAACCAGGTTAATCAAAATTCAAATACAACACAACCTGAAAACTAGAAACATACGAACACAATTTCGAGCATTTCACTAACGATCTATTGCGGTTTTGCTCGTCGAAGCCCTCACAATCAGTTCACTGCTGTTATAGGAAAATAACCATTATATGTGCAATACTATAAACCAACTAATAGTTACACTTCCTCATCCATTGATGCGGATGCGGATTCTGATCCCGGTTTCAACATGCTCAACTCCACTACCTAGAGCTTCCAAATTCAAACAAAATCACTACATGTTCCACACTTTGTTAGCTGTCACTGGGAAAACTACCTCACTGACTTATGAAGATTATGATTCTGATTTCAATAAGCCCATCTCCCCTACCTAAAGCTTATGGAATTCGAACACAAACACTACATGTTGCAGACTTTGGTTGCCGTACCACGAAAGGCCATTCTACGGGGAAACTGTATATGAAGGAGCTAATGCAGATTATGAGTTCGACCGCCTCAAGCTTCTAATATTCAAACACAAGCCAAACATGTTGCAGACTTCAAAACCAAGAATGTAATACTTTGTATAATACTTGAACTAAAAAGCTTGATCTCTCTATCAATTCAAATCGATAAAACATCAATAACCAAGAAAAAAACAAATCCAATCAGATTCAAAATGTAAGAGGAACAACCAAAGGCCCGGAAAATAAAGATTTTACCCTAAACATTGCCATAACATTATGAAATATTTGATCATTAAAAGATTCAATTCTCAGCCTCCAACGACATACAGATTCAAGGTAAAGCAAAACGATAAATCATAAAAGACCCAGAATAGTTCAAAAGCATACATTTCTTATAGAAAAGAGCAAATCAAGAAGCATAATATAACAACAATAAGAACCCATAAATATCTTATGGAAACGGATTCAAATCCGTCCTTTAATTCAAAAATGTTCCAAAAAAACTAAAACATTAACCATTTTGTCGGAATAAAACCCTTAGAACCTGAGCTTAGTAAAGAACCACCTGTTTTTTCCAGTCTTGAACCTCTCTTCCAACCTCTGCTTAGTTGCCTTACAAGCTGCCACTTTCTTGTCCTTCGTCTGGAGAGCATCGGCGGTAACCGCGTCTTTCAGGTCCACGTCGAGGGTGTAGCGCGTGGGCATCAGGTGCTGGTAATTGACGAGCTTGACAAAGCACTTGACGCGTGATTTCTTGGCTGTTTTCTTCGCGGAGTCCTTGCGAATAACCTTGCTTGGGTACTTCTTTATCCCGGCAACCAAACAGTGGCCATAAGGGCGGTCACGTGTGCCTTCGTCGAAGGATTTAACAATGACGGCTTTGCGACCGGCGTATCGTCCTTGGAGGACGATCACGGCCTTGTTTGGTTTCAGAAACTTCACCATGGCGACGGCGGCGGCGGCTCTGATTCTCTTCTCCCAAAAACCCTGCGTAAAAGAAGAAAAATTGAAAATGAGGTAATATATACTGTGAAACCCTAGCACTTTTGGATTATTGGTGGGCTTGG
The DNA here is from genome assembly GCA_030270665.1 of Hibiscus trionum. Classification (NCBI taxonomy): domain Eukaryota; kingdom Viridiplantae; phylum Streptophyta; class Magnoliopsida; order Malvales; family Malvaceae; genus Hibiscus; species Hibiscus trionum. The sequence goes on along the minus strand of BSYR01000033.1, from coordinate 26,301 downwards.
GCCAAACATCAAGGGCTTGCTCAAATTACTTGATTATTTTTATACTCTTAATATAAATATTTAACATTTTAAAATGATCATAAGGACGTAATATTTCAAATCGGTTCAAATTAGAGTTTAGCTTTTTAAAAATATTATATTTTCTGTATTTCTAATAAGGATTTAATATTTTCTAATGTGTTCAAATGAGGGTCTTTATTTGAAAATATTTTTTAAATGTTAGGCATTTATTATGCAACTCTTTTGATGGTTAGACTCTTATTTGAGAAAATAAATAAAAAATGTTCTTTTTTTTTTATCAAGAAAAAAATGTTGACTTTTACTCAACCATTTAAAAAGAAAACAGATTCCTATTTGAACATGCTGAAAAATGTTAGACCTTTATTTAAATATATAATTTTAAAAAAAATTAACTCATTAACTAGAATTAAAACGTAATTTTGGTGGGCTTAATTAGATTGAGTAACAAATTTTAAGGTAGAATGTATATTGAATAATGTTTTTAAAGCATTAAATATCTGATGGAAGAGTTTTTTCATTCTTGGATCAATAATTTTTGGATATCCGAAATTTTTGGATTGGTAATTTAGCAATTCGTATTCGATTTGAAAATTGGATATTTTTTGGATATCCGAATATCTGAAATTATGACTTGATTTAAGCATATTTTTTTTAATTTGGAGGTCCTATACACGAAAATTTTGGGTTTTCAAATATAACAACCAACAAATTATCAAATATAACAAGATTTGTATCCATGGAAATTTCAATTTTTCATATATAACAAGTAAAAATATCGAATATAACAAGATTCATATCTATAAAAAATTCAAATTTCGGATAATCGGATATCCGATCCGAATGTGAAATAACTATCCGCATCTGATCCGAAATTTTTGGATATCCCATCCGAATATCCAAAATTTTTATTTTTCATATATAACAAGTAAAAATATCGAATATAACAAGATTCATATCTATAAAAAATTAATTTTTTGGATAATCGGATATCCGATTCGAATGTGAAATAACTATCTGCATCTGATCCAAAATTTTTGGATATGACATCCGAATATCTGAATAATAAAAAATGGATCGGATATCTAAACTTTCATATCAGATCAACGGATAAATGAATCGGATCAGTTGAATCAGATTTTTTGCACACCACTAGATAACACCTATAATTAACATCCTCTTATATATATTTATATTTGAACATTCTAATGTGATTAAATAGTAGTGACAGTTATTTATTCTTAGCTTTTTAAAAATGTACATACCGTATAAACAAGCTGATCAAATTTAAATCTATTAAAAGTAACAATACTCTCTTTTTCACTGAAACAACTCAACGGGTTCAAACAACTTTGTAATATTTAAAATTGTAAACGGGTCGTGAAGTTGGCCCACCTGCTTGAGTCGTAAATGGACATTAAGTTCTTAACTAATTGAGTTAACTACTGGAATGATCACTTATATTTTCGCCCAGTATAGAGTTGATCATCGATTTTCAAAAATGACTAATAAGATCACTTACGTTTTCGGAGTATAAACTTTTAGACACTCATCCGTTTGTTGTCGTTAAACGTTAACGGAAGGCTGATCTGACACAATAAAAAGAATGATAAATTATCTAAATAGTCCCTAAACTATTACTTCAATCCTATTTTGACCACCGAAATAAAAATAATTTGTATAATTACACATTTAATCCTCTATATTTACAATTTTTTTTTATTTCTTCTCCCCTCCGCCATCTTCCATATTCTTCTTCATCTAACTCAATCCCCACGTTTAAGTTCAAATATTAATTTACTTTGTCATTAGAGACGGGGTTAGGATCAAACATTAGGAATGAGAAGAGTCTATTAAACCTTTAAATATAAAAACCGAGAGGGACACAAATCTTATTTGATTAATATTTAAACTAATAAGGACCTAAAATACTATTATACCTAAAATCGAGAGAGGCAACCCATACATCCCTTCATTCTTGTTCGCCATCACGTTCAGTGTTGTTTTGATAGATGACTTTGTGTTGGGTGACTCCAATCAAAGTTTTAAAATTTCGGTGACCAAAATGAAAGCGTTTTAAAAGTTTGGTGATCATTTATATAGTTTACCCTTAAAGAAAAGGAAAACTAACAACCACATTAGCATTTTTAACAGAAGGTAACGAGGGGACCAAAATGAAAGCAAAATAAAAATTGGGTGACCCCAATGAAAATTTTAAAAGTTCAGTGACCAAAATGAAAGCGCCTAAAAGTTTGGTGACCATTGGTGTACTTTACCCTTAATTTAATTAATTAATGTAATTACTTTTAAAAAAAGTAATATTATTTAATAATTTCAGAATTTAAATATCAATTCAAGTCGTATATTCTTTTATTTTTTGTTTAATCACCGATATCTGACTCATTAGTCGACTAATTCAGATTGAGTTTTATATAGGTGACCTTCCTAACACACTTTTCTTCATTTACAATATCACTATTCGAGCTCCTAACCTTACTTAAAGAATTTAACACTTTACCTCGCTAGACCAATTGGTTGTTGGTTTATATATATATATATTTTCATGTTCATATAGAGTTTAAGACGGATATGGTGGTTAGAGATTAAACGTATGGAGGATTGTTGAAATTTAAAGGAAACTTAGATGATAGGACTAGAACTGATCACATGTTCTCTTTCTTTACCTAAATTTTCTCTCAATATTTTGTATTGCTTTCAGCAATAAATTAATTTACAAAATCAAACCTTTTTGAGAGATAAACAGGAGCGTCGGAGGAGGCAGAAGCGTCGGAGGAGGCAGGAGCGCCGGAGGAGCCAGCGGGAGGTTTGCACGTTCGCACGCCGATGAAGGGAAATGGGTCGCCTTTGTGGACAAGCTTAGCAGGAAAGTGTCGAGAGGGGCTCTATGGGAGCTTTTCAGTCACTATGGGAAGGTTCTGAAAGTGTACATCCCCTACCATAACCAGAAACCAAAATATAGATACGAAACCTTTGCCTTTGTACACCTGGCTAGTCACAAGGATCTTATGGTGGCTATCGAGAAGTTTGACAAAACGAAGATTGATGGAAGGGTCGTTTTTGTATCCAAGGCTAGGTTCAACAAAGGCGGCAGAAGTGAGAATGGTGGGGCTGCTAGCTCCCCGTCCCAACAGGAAGCTAGGTCGAAGGTAAACTATGGAACAAGAAATAGTGACAAGAGGAGTTTTTGGAAGAGCGGAGGAAGATCCTTCAAGGAAACATTACTTTCTAACTCGAAGGAAAAGGCAAGCGAAAGGGAGCATGCGCAGGAGGGGCTGAACCAGAAACACGGTGAACCTTCTGATATGGAGTTTAATTTCCCTAGTGAGGAGTTCGAATGGATTAACAATTCAAGCACTGGTATTATCAAGAAGGGTTTTGATAGGAGTTTTGTGATGAAAGCACTGAATAACGACGGCATTTGTGCCAAAATAGCGAAGAAGGGATGTTCAGCAAATGCTTGCATTATCATCTTTGCATCAGAAGCGGACAAGGCCGACGTGTGGAAAAACAAGAGGGAGGCACTGTTTTTCTGGTTTGAGTTGCTGGAATTTGACGCTAAAAAGGATGGCATTCCCTTCTTCTTTTGCTCGGTTTCTTTATATGGTGTACCATTATGCTGCTGGTCGAATGGTTTTTTTAGTACCCTGGCTGGTAAATGGGGGAGTCTGTCTAAGATTCATAAAGAAACAAAGAAGAAATGGGATCTGACGGCGGCCCGGATGACTATCAGAGTCTCCAGCCAATTCAATGTTCCCAAAATGATCAAGATTAATGTCCTGGGTAAATCCTTCTATGTTAGTATTAAGGTGGGGGAAGATTCTCCGGACGATCTGGATTTCGATGATGGGGGCGAGTTTGGTGGTGACGATGAAGTCAGGCCGGAGGCCCCTGTGTTCTCCGATCAGGCAGAAGGTGAAGAGGCATGGAATGCCAACGAGTGCATGAGGAATAGCAATTTTATTGACAATTTCGAGGCACTTCCCCGACATTCTAGGGGAGGTATTAATGATGAACAAATTAGGGGAGTTCACTGAGGGTAGACATTCCTATGGTAATGTCAGACAGTAATGATCAGATGGGTGTGGGGGCCCAGGAGAGGGTTGCTGCTGTTTTTCCACATGTGCGTAATGTTCAAGTTGATGGAGTGCTCAGCCAGGATACTACCACGCCCTATGTAAATCTGAGTGGGCCGGAATTGGGCCCTAATGCAGTGGGGGACCAACAATTTATTCCAGCACATTCGGCTATCGGGGCTAGGATTTTTGAGGCCCAAGATTCCCCTAATACAAGCAACGAGGATTTGGTGGTTGGTGACTCTCTGAAAAAAACAGATGAGGAATCACCTTGGCGGAAGGAGGGTTATGTTTCGGACAGTTTGGGGGTTGAGATGAATCAAGAAATTGAACCCCAAAACCATGTAGGGGTGGAAAATGTTAGTGCGGGTAGGCAATCGGCGCTGAAAGTTCCTTCCCAAATTAATGTGTCTGTTTCGTTGGGCAGCAGTGGGGGTTTCTATAACATGCAGCATCGAAGGGTGATGAGAAGCCATATCAGGGATGCAATCGAAGGTTCTATTAACGAGCACAGTGGGGATGGGTCTGGCTCAATGAATGGCTCTGTTCATCTGAATTATATTGAAGAAGCTTTAGCAGTCTGGGGCGTTAGCCAAATTTTAGGGATATCATTCAGAGGTGGGAAGAGTGCGGTGGTTAGCAAGGTTACAGAGATTGAAGATGCGGCAAAGTAGGGTCAGCGTGTTCTCTGTTACAAGGTTTCGAAGGTGTTTTATTTTTTATGGATTTATCTGTAATTACTTGGAATGTCAGGGGGTTAGGAAGGAAGGAAAAGTGTTGTGCTGTGAGGTAGTTGCTCTTGTCGAAGAAGCCTAAAATCGTGTTTCTACAGGAAACGAAACTCGCGTCTTTTTCGCCTTCGATCTTTAGAAGTATGGGAGTGAGGCAAAATTTCGGTAAGGTGTTTGCCCCGGCAGATGGCTCCGCAGGCGGACTTATTAGTGTTTGGGACACAGATTTTTTCGAGGTATCTGAGTTTTATTCCTATCGCAGATTTATAGCTCTATTCGGCAGATTTAAGGGGTATCAAATCGATTTCGGGTTGATCAATGTTTACGGACCATCAGTGGAAGCGGAGAAACATATGTTTTTTTCAGAATTAGGGGAGTTTATGAAGATGTATGAAAAAGTTTGGTGTGTGGGGGGGATTTTAACGCGGTTATTAGCAGTGAGGAGAAATTGGGAGCTGCTGTCAATCTTAACACAGTTGAAATTTTCCGAAACTTTATTCAAGCTTCAAATCTTGTCGATTTGCCTATGGTGGGTGGTGCTTACACCTGGTCGAACAACAGAGAATTCCCAACGTTTGTTCGGTTGGATCGGTTCCTAGTGAGTGCCGATTTTCTATCTATCTTCCATAATCTAGTTCAGCACTTACTGCCTTGCTCTATTTCGGATCATCATGGTATTTTGCTAAGTTGTGACCGTATGGATTGGGGGCCGCGGCCCTTCAAGTTTTTCAACTACCTCTTGGACGATGAAGGGTTCGACGATGTGGTTAAAGGAGCCATCTCTAGGCTGAAACAATCTAATGGTATGAGAGGAATTTGCAACACCTTGAAGGCGACTAAGGAAGAGATCAAGAGGTGGTCCCTGAAAGCAGGCCTGCTAAAGAAAGATGCAGTTTCGGAAATGGAAAATAAAATATCCGCGATCGAAAAGAAAATCTAGCTTGGGAGGGGTTCGAGTCAGGATTCTATATTGTTAGCAGGCTATAAAAAAGAATTGTGGGCGTTACTTAGGCGAGAAGAAAGGATATGGTTGCAAAACTCACGGCTTAGGTGGTTTAAGGTGGGAGATCGTAATTCAAAATTCTTCCACCTTATCACATCTAATAGGCGCAGACGTAACTTTATAAGCAACATTTTTATTGATGGAGCACTAGTATCTGATCCCGCGGGAGTGAAGGATGTCATTCTGAATTTTTTCTCTAGATCATACAATGCGCGAAACACAATTGAGGTTGAAGAATTGGATCTTAATTTTGCCAAGATTTCTAGCACCCAAAATGAAAAGCTGGAGATGCCTTTTAACAGTGGCGAGGTGTGGGAGGCCATTGCCTCCATGGGAAATTCGAAGGCTCCCGGACCGGATGGATTCTCGATGGCGTTTTTTAAGAAATATTGGGAAGTGTTGAAAGACGATTTGATGAGAGTTTTTAGTGAGTTTTTTCACGGCAGAAGTCTTGAAGAAGGAGTTTATCATTCCTTTATCACTCTAATACCCAAGAAGAGTGGCGCAAACGCAATCGAAGATTTTCGCCCCATTAGTCTAGTTGGAGGGGTGTATAAAATAATTGCCAAGGTGCTAGCGAGAAGACTAAAAGGGTGCGTGGGATCTATTATTAGCAATTCATAATTTGCCTTTATTCCCGGGAGGCAAATCCTGGATTGTGCGCTTATGGCGAATGAGGCCATTGATTTCATACAAAAAGCAGGTTTGAAGGGGGCAGTTTTTAAGATCGACTTCAAGCGAGCCTACGACACAGTGGATTGACAGTTTCTGATCAAAGTAATGAAAGGGATGGGGTTTGGAGACCGTTGGTGTAATTGGATTTTGAACTGTATTTCGTCAGCTAGCATTTCAATCCTAGTTAATGGGTCACCGACTTCATGCTTCTCCCTCTCGCGAGGTCTTCGGCAAGGTTGCCCGATGTCCCCCCTTCTGTTTAACATAGTTGGGGAAGCGCTACATCTCATGTTAGCCAAGGCAACGGAGGTGGGTCTTTTTCAGGGGTTCTCAATTGGTAAAGAGGAGCGAGCTTTCCACTTGTCGCATCTGCAATTTGTGTAACCCCCGTAGCCCGGCCTAGACGGCTGACCCGAACTACGAAGATTACACGGGGAAAACCAAAGTCAACCCGAAAGTCAACCTTGATTAACGTCCCTTTTTTTCTTCTTTTTAAACTTGTCTAGATGCACATTAAACCTAGGCATACTCTTGAGATAAGCATACTCAAAAATCACAGCAATCGGAAAACAATAAGGGACTCAATTGAACAAAATACGAATTTAGGGACCAATTTGTAAATTCTGGAAATTAAGAGGACTTTACCAAATTTTAAGTTACCATTATGAAATTAGTCATGTTTCATGCCTCTCTGCCAAATTTCAACTCAAACGGACATCTCAAACTCAAGCAATTGCACATACGAGAATCAGGACTAAAACGTAAAGCTTGCAAACCTCAAATTTTATGCCCAATCGAAACCTTTGACCATAGTTTCGAAACCTTGTCCAAAGGTTTCGAAACTTTGGCCTCCAGTAGCCCCTGGAACCCAAAAATTTGCAAAGGTTTCGAAACTTTACCCCTAGTTTCGAAACCTAGATGCAGGGGAGCATATTTTGCTTCATTCTAATGACTTTCAATGATATAAACACATTAGAATCATACATATTCATACATATACGTTTAAAAGAGGCAAAGGCACTCAACACCAGCCACCCAAGCCTAGATGCATACGTCCTAGATTAAACGTACTCCAACATACTCAAAACATGAATATGAACCATCAAACATACATGGTAAATTATACATTAAGAACCTTTCATACATGATACTCAATATGAGCATACCTTAATCAACCAAGGAAAATTATGCATTCGATCAAAAGAAGGCAAACAAGCACATAAAGTCTCATGCTTCAACATTCATACACTTAGGCATCCTCACAAGGCATATGTCCCACACACATGATAAGCAATTTAAACATCTACCAAACATACATCACTCAAGCATTCATCAAGGCATGCATCATAAGTGATGTTTACAAATCAAACAAGGCATCTAAGTGCCAAACCAAATCAACACACATCAAAGCATCAAAAACAACAACACCTATCCCATTGTTTTACTATTACAATCTTTCAATTTATAAATCATACATTGAGCTCACCAAAGCAACACTTGAAGACCTTTCCTTTCCCTTGCCACCCACAAGCTATTTATCTGCATTGTCAAACAAAAGAGAGCGTAATCATAAAAGCTTAGTGAGGGTAAGCTCATAAAACAAACCTTCGACAATACAGGGTCCAAGCTCGAGCAACTATCATGATATAATACATGATTTTACTTGCGATCCACATGAGCCATAAATATAAATGATGCATGAACATATTACCAAATTCATGTCATGCTCAACAACTTATAAATTCATCATACAATGATACATAACTCAATGTATTAATCACATCATATATCGCTTCACATTTGAAAACACATTTCATAACACATTGATACACATATCAATTCATATTAGCATGTATGCATAATCTCATATTGGCATAAACATGCTTTCTCATATTGGCACCTAGCTATGACTCGAATACGCGGATAACATGTTGGAACGCATTTTCCAACATCAACCTTACCTCGGTGAGATTACACTCATCACCGGCCTTGCATGGACGGGATTCCACTCATCGCCACATGCCCTACGGACGGGATTCCACTCATCGCCACGTAGAATATATATAAATTTCCGGTGGAATATTACATCACCGTACTCCTCCTTGGTGCCTTAACGCCACCAAGGCCACGTACGTTTTGACTCAATTTGTGTGCACACTCATTCTAATGATCGATCATTGTACCCAAGCATACTAGTGCCAATATTAATCAAATTCCACAACCTTTGATGTTCAGAGTCATAATATGGCATCTTACTTCATATTAAACTCAACATCAAATATCTCAACAACATGCATATAACAATGCATTAAATCATGCCCCAACATACATGTATATCACATTATACATAATCATCATAATGTCATGTTCAAGAGTAATAATATGGCATCCTACATCATATTAAACTCAACATCATCATACACAGTTTACAATCCAAACCACATGCATAGCAATGCATCAAACCATGCCTCAACAACATGTATAACACATTATACATACACAAATCATCATGAGGCATAACATCAATTAAAGAGATCATCCAATGTCTCTAACTAAAGCTTAGGATTAGGCTACCACCCTAATCCTAACTCTAGGTGAGTCTACCAATCTCAACCTAGTCCACATGCTCGAACCAATTGCTCAATACCATTTAAAATATTTTAACCACTCACCTCTACCTCCAAGCTCAACTACCAAGCAACCATCATCTCCAAGTTTTCGGATTTCTTCTTGATGCTTTGCCGACCCAAATTCTTGCTTCAAAACAACCTCAATACAATTCAAACAACCTCAAATCAGCCCAACATCAAATTATCAACCCGGAATACAACTCAAGTACAAATTACCATTTTGCAAACCATGACCAAACCCCATACTTAGCAATTTCGGACAGCCCCAATACCTCTTCCAAAAGTTATGTTTCCAACATCCATTGCACCCATAAATGATCCCAAATCAATCCCTAATCATAGTACTACCATTGGCTATCAATTTCCCACCTAAAACAACCCCTAAAACTCACTCAAAACCCTCCAAAACTCCATTTTCGTACTCCTATTTTACTTAGCAGAAAATTATGTTTTTAAACACCCAAATGATATCTAAATGATTCCAAAACATCCTCCTAACATATATAAACCATCAACCCTCTAATTACAATCTAAAACTCACCAAAAATTAAGTTTTTGACACCTTAAAAATGGGTCTAACAATTCACTTCGGATTTTTACCAAAATTCAACCAAATTGATATATGTTACACCTTTTAACATGATTAACTAAAGCCCCAACTCAATTTATCAAAACCAATTGGAAAACCCCCATAAAAACCCAAATTTTGATATGAACCCTAATTTTCAAAACTCCATAATTTTGAAATCTAAGACTATTGATAGATAGAGGATGAAGAGGAGATTAAGAAAACATAATTACCTTTCAAAAACCCCTTGAATTGATGAAGAAATTTGATGGATTATGAATTTTGGGTTTGGGAGAGTTTGGGGTAGTTTGCACGGTGGAGAGGGGAGAAATGGGAAAGATGATAACATTTTTTTCTTTTAAGTCAAAAAGGTTGTCTATTTATTTTTATTTTCATTAAATTACCAAAATGATCCCTCCCTTTCTTTCTAAACTCAATTTGCTCACACTAAGGTCAATTTGATTAAAATAAATTTTACCGACTCGAACCAACTAACCCGACTAACTTCTAACCCCAAAACACGGGTGTTACAATTTGCAGACGACTTGATAATTTTTTGCGAAGCCTCTGTTAGAGAACTACTAAATGTTCGTCGTGTTCTCCGGGTTTTCGAATTGGCAGCAGGGTTACAGCTCAATCTAACGAAAAGCAGGGTGTTTGGTCTCAATGTGGATGATGGGTTACTCAAGAGTTGGGCAGAGAAAGTAGGTTGCTCAGCTGGGTCTCTTCCGTCTGAATACCTCGGGCTGCCCTTGGGGCCTAAGAAAAACTCCTCTAGTTTGTGGGAACAAGTGATAGAAAAGTTCCACCGGCACCTAGGCAATTGGAAAGGAAAGAACCTCACTGTAAGTGGGAGACTGGTCTTAATTAAATCAGTTTTATGTGCCCTCCCTTCCTATTTTCTGTCTCTATTTACTATTCCAGTGGAAGTTGCGAAGAAGCTGAATAATATTATGGCTGGATTCTTGTGGGGTGATAGTGTAGAAAGGAAGAAAGTTCACTGGGTAAAGTGGTCGACGGTTTGCAAAACCGTTGAAGAAAGGGGCCTGGGCGTTCGTGAGATTACATTACAAAACAGGTTACTATTATTCAAATGGGTTTGGAAATTGGCTAATGATCCTGATAGTATGGTGAGCAAGTTGTTGGCAGCTAAGAGGAACATTGTAGAGATGTCGTTAGTGCCGGGGCCCTCTAGACACAGGTTTGATTCTTGGATATAGCGTGGGATCATTAACTCGTTTCATAAATCTGATATGTTGGGCGAAGCTTTGCGAAGTAACACTCGGTTTCAGTTAGGTGATGGAAGACGTCTTCAGTTTTGGTACGATAGGTGGTTGGGGGAAACACCTCTGTGCCAAGCCTTTCCGAGGATTTTTGCTTTAGCTTGTAACAAGAGCGGGAAGGTACGAGACTTGGCTGTTATGCAAGATGGCTGTATAAATTGGGATATCGGTCTTAGGAGAAGACTATTCGATTGGGAGGTGGAACAAATGAACGCTCTTCTTGCCCTATTAGACAACGTCAGTTTAGATGGATGTGATTTCGACTGCCTTGTGTGGAAGGGAGCTGGTACTGGAATTTTCTCTACCAAGTCGGGAGCGTTGTGCACTAGAGTGGTTTCGAGTGAGCCTTTTGACTGGAAATCGTTGGTATGGGCTGGTGTGGCACCCCCCAGGTTGAGTTCTTCTTGTGGCAAGCGATGCAGTGCAAAGTGGTCGTTCGTGCTGAACTTCACAAGAGAGGGTTACGTGGGGTGGAGGAACTGTCATACCCTTTGTGCAAATCTGATTGCGAATCTGCCCAACATCTCTTTTTGCACTGCAGGGTCGCGTGGCTAGTATGGAACTCCTTGGCAGCCGTGTGGGGTGTTGTCTGGGTGATGCCGAGGGGTCTCAAGGACCTAGTGATTATGTGGCGAGAGTTTGGGACACATTTGAAGGGTCCTGATATTTGGTACTCGATACCGGCAGCCGTGATTTGGTCCATTTGGCTAATGCGCAACGAGATTATATTTAAGAACTGTACTATAGATGTTTTGCAACTCTTATTTCTTGTCAAATACAGGGTTGGCGCTTGGTACAAAGCAAAGTTCCCAGCAGATATGAGATCTTTGGACGAAGTGATGAACAACTTGGCTGCTGATGTTATGCCAATCTGCCGCAGAGTGGTGAAGTCCGGCAAGCACACTTGGGCGAAACCTCCCCCTGGTTTTTTAAAGGTTAACACTGACGGTGCAATGAAGAACGATGGCAGTGGCGGGGGCATTGAAGGGGTGGTGCGAGACACCGATGGGAAGGCGATTGCGATGTTCTCCAAAAGAATAGGCCCGGGACCTCCGGTGTTAGCTGAGCTGTTGGCTGTCAAGCAAGGATTGATGACCATCGTCGAAGGCAGGATGTTATCATATAATCGCATCATTTTGGAGTGTGACTGCTAGGTTGCTCTGGACTGGATCCTAACCCCAGAAAACTGTCCTGGTATATTTAGTAAGCTAGTTAGCGATATCTCGGTGCTGGGTCAACAGGTGAATTGTATTTTCAGGTTTGCCCTCCGTTCTTGTAATACAGCAGCGGATTCCCTTGCAAAAAAAGGGATTGGTTAGGTTTATATTTGTAAAAGGTTTTGTCGAGTGGAGAGTGGCTTGACATTGGTGCATGTAAGTTCTATTTAATTAATAAATCTCCTGTGACACTCTTTCCCCCTTCCGCTACTTGGTCTCGTTCTTTACGAGCGAAACCGGGTATGAGGGGGGTTTTTAATGAGGTCACCAACATTTATCAAAAAAAAAAATTGTATTGCTTTCTTCGTTCATTTTGATTTCTGCTTAGTAGTCAACGACGATATTAATTTTAATGTTGGCTGTTGACTACTGGTGTTTATTATTTTTCTTATTTTTTTCATATCATGTCCTTTATTATTTTTTTTTTCTTAAGTCTTTTTCAGTTTTGAATAAGAATCTCTGTTTTTATGACACGCTTTTCTCTACTGTTGTGGCACGCTTTCTCTCTGCTCTTGTGGCACGATCCTTGTGGCTTTTGGTACGTTTTTCGCATACCTTTTACGGTCATTTTGGTGGACGCGTAAAAACCGTCACGACATTAGTTTTATGATTGGTTTGTCGGTGGTCATGTATTGTCAGATCATCTCTTTGACAAAAAGGTTGTTTGCTGATATAACTAAAATTGTGTAATGAAGCAGCCTGCAAGATAGTTTGGTTCACTCACCACTCCTTTATCACTTCATAAAGCGTCTCGTTCGACAGAGACAAAGAGTTTTTGTGAAGGTTACTTGGTTCTTTTGATGTTAGATGACATTCTTAAGGAAATATTTGATTTTTCTCCGTACATTTGGGTTTAATATTATTGTTTTATGTATAAATTTTTTGGTGACTATTGTCCCTAGTTTCCTCTTTATGCTTGGGTGCCAATGGCGGATGCATGCAGCCCCCTAGGGGAGCAGCTGCATCCCCATCTTTTCGAAAACATGTTTAAGTTTGTGTAAATTTCTTCCTAATTTTTTTTTTCAATTCAACATGTAAAGGTAAAAAAATAATTTTGCATATTCATTTTAAAAAATTATTTTGGACCCCATTTTTAAATTTTTAGATCTGCCACTATTGGGTGCATTGTAATTCTATTTCTTTCTATTGTTTTTATTAATAAAATCCAGTTGTCATTGTTAAAAAAAATGAGCACGGATTGAATTTCTTACCGTTTCGATCTGAATTACGAGAACTTATGGTATAGTACTTGCTTTAAACTTGTCTCGAGAATAAAAATGGAAACTCGTTTCTAATTCGAATCGACTCATTTTTTCTCATTTCCTTTGTATTCTCTTAGACGCCAAACAAATACGAACCAACAAAATATCAAAACAATACTTGTCGATCATTCATGTACTTTAGTAGAATCGACATCCAAGAACCAGCAGAGTATCAAAACATATACATATAGTCCTGCAATTTAAAATCGACATAAAAAAATAAAAAGAAAACACGAACCAGAAAAATTGAAAGCAAGAAAAAAAAATACCTAAATAGTGCAGGGATTGTTTGGCCCTTGTAAATTGTAATTGAGGCTTATTTAGGGGGAAAGGTATTTAAAAAGAATTGGAAAATGGTCATTTAGGGATAGGATCGTTTACATGTGAGTTTTTTTTTTAAAATTAATTTAAAAATCATAGAAACTTCCATTTTCTCAAAAATATTTCAAGATTTTTATTTTATTTTCTTAAACTCTCTAAATCCCTATTCCCAAATCTTAAAATTTTTCAGTATATCCTTTTTTTAGTCAAATCAATTCCTGCCATTTACCTTTTTCCGTCACCGGGCCTCTATAATGGTACTCCACTCTTATGTTGTCGTAAATCGATGTATAAGATGTCTATTGGGCGTTGAACAACGAACGTAAAATAAGTTCCGTAAACACAACAAATGCGACAAATGATGATTTTTCTTTGCCACTCTTCAGACGAGAAGAAGAGATTTTATCGTTGCGGTGGCGATGTAGTGTTTGTGGCAATTAGGGCTGTAAACGAACCGAACGAACACGAACGAGGGTGTGTTCATGTTCGTTCGTTTAACTTTAACCGAACAAATGAACGAACACGAACATAAACAAACACAAAATTTCTTGTTCGTGTTCGTTCATTAAGGAATGTAGCTTGTTCGTGTTCGTTCATGTTCGTTCGTTTAAATGGTAAATGAACATAAACGAACATAAATGAACATAAACGAACACAAACGAACATATATAATTTGTTCAATATTTAATATTTCTGGTTAGTTCGATTAATTTAATTAATTAACCGATTTTAAACCGAATTAATCGATAATTGAAATTTGAAAAAACTCTTAATCATTAGCCGAAACCTAAAATTATCTAATAGATTAACCAATTTTATTTTGGTTCGGTCGGTTAGTTCGGTTTAACCGAATAATGAACACCCCTAGACATATGTGAATAAATTTAAACGAACATAAACGAACGAACATAAATTAATATAAACGAACGAATTACCGAACGTTCATGAACATAAATGAACGAACAAGCCTTTTGTTCGTATTCGTTCATTTAATTAGACGAACAAAAAATCTTGTTCATGTTCGTTTGTTTAATAAATAAACGAACATAAACGAACTTCCCGCCGAACGGTTCACGAACGATTCGCTGAATGTTCGGTTCATTTACAGCCCTAGTGGCAATAGAATATTTGGGCAATTGAGATTTAAGAATATGTGTTTATCAAAAAATGAGTTTTTGGGTTTCCCGCATAAGTTAGATTTAGTTTTTTTAATTAAAAGAAATTAAAATTTTGTATTGTGTTAAGCAGTAATTGGATGATAAATATTGTTTGACAGATTAACTTTAATATTAACGAAATTGAACGTTAGACACAAAAATATAACTGAATGAAACGTTAAACACACAACTTGGCCAAAAAAAAATTTAAGCACCTAAAACAAAAAATATATATAATTTAAACACTTTTTAAATTAAGCCATGATTTTTCTATTAAAAGTCGGATTTTCGATCGAATTTACAAAATTCTTTACTATTTTTTAAAATAATTGTTACAATTTTTATTTTTAAATATAAACACAACAATTATTATTAATTAAATAATGATTCGAGTCTAGTCAAACTAAAATCTAATATATATATATATATATATATATATATAAAAGAAAATTCTACAACGTGCGTCGAACCCCGCTGAACACAACTAACGTTGAACACCATTAAATTGATTAATAAAGATTTAAAACCTTAAAGACTCAACATACAATTATAAATTATTTAAAGTAAAATTTTAATTAAATTATTTTGCATATATATATTTTTTAATTTTTTTACTAATTGGATAAAATATAAACCTTAGTCAATTTTAAAAAAATAAAGACCCTAAACCCAAAACTATAAACCCTAAATTGTAAAGCCAAAACCCAAAATCATAAATTTGAAACCATAAACCCTAAAACATAAACCTAAAACCTAAAACCCAAACTATAAACATGAACCATGAAACCCTAAACCTTAAATTCAAATATTGAATTTAGGATTTAGGGTTTATGGTTTAGGATTTAGAGTTTATAGTTTAGGGTTTAATGTTTATGGTTTACAATTTAGGTTTTATGATTTTAGGTTTCGGGTTTAAGGTTTTTTATTTTTAAATTGACTAAAGTTGGTATTTGATCCAATTGTTAAAAAAGATTAAAAAAATATAATATATATATATATATATGGAAAATAAGTTAATTGAATTTTTATTTTAAATAATTTATAAGTATATGTCGAGTCCTTGAAATTTTTAATCTTTTTTATTAATTTAATGATGTTTAACAATGTTTAACATTAGTGGTGTTAAGCAGTGTTCGAGCGTGGTAGACTTATCCATTTATATATATATGTCTGTGTGTTTAACATTCAGTAGTTTGAGGGGGGAAAAACTTGGTTATTGGTTACCTTCTTTGGAATTGTTGGAGGAAATTAGATTTTTTTAATATGAAAAAGTTACACGCGTGAATGATAAAAACAGTTTATTTAGGAGTTTAATTTTTTAATAGATTTTTAAAGGAAGTTTATCTATATTTTTTTTATTGAGAAGGGTATTACAATGAACTTTGTTAAGAAAAATTAAAACTTAATTAGATGAAAAAGAGTGCTCATAGCAATAAGTACAACTATTAACATCGGAGAAACAAATAAAATAAAACACCAAACTAAAAGCAAGAAACGAAACACCAACAAAATCAACTCGGAGAGTCTTCCTGCAGAAAATAAGCAATATAGCTAGGTGGTTCAAGAAACTTAAATAGAATTGCATACTAATATATTTTTTGAAATGTATGTGTCAATAACAATTTGAGTTAAGATTATATATTTATTTTTTTAGAGAGGGGTCAAGATTTTCATATAGTGCAGCATGAGATACAAAAAAAAATTGTACTACTAAAATAAGTATTGTTAATTTCATACTTCAACAAATTAAATGTGGTCAATTTTAATATTTCTCTTGTACAACTCTTTTATTTCCATTTCCCATATAATAGTTACTTTTAGTTATGTGGCGCAGCTCTATTTTCTTTGTTTTGTCATGATTAGCTTTCAGGACGCATTGTGTTTTGTTTTTGTTAGAACTTGTGGTTCTGAGTTACGGGTTGTCTTTGTATTTCTTTGTAGTTATTTTTTATATATAGATTGTACACTTTTCCTCTAATTAGATTTAGGAAAGTTTTTAAAGATGCGCGTATATATATATATATATATATATATATATATATATATATATATATATAATCAATGTGTGTTGTAATTAATTCATCAATAATATCACTCTTGCCGAGAAAAAAAAATACTTTTAGTAAGTTTAGTTGCAGGGGCGGTTCAAAAATTTTGGGGGCCCTGTGTAATTTATTAAAATAGGGCTCTTAATTTATAATCAGTAAGAGATATATGTGTTTTTCAAAAAAAAAAAATTTAATACAAAAATATTATTAAATTTTCCTCTTGAGCAACAAAAAATTGACTTATAAACATCTAAATGTCAAATATTTTCACTTCAAAATTATCATTCTTTTTGTATGTTTTAAGTTTTAGATAATTTTTTAATATACACATAATTATATATATAATTTTATAATTTTTTACAAATATTTAATTTAATTTAGGTTCCCTATTTTCGGGCCCCCTCTCTTTTGGGGGCCATGTGCGGTCGCTCCTATCGCACCTGTCCAAAACCCCTTGCACTCTAATATTTTCATATAGGTCCGCTCATGCGTATATTCGTATCGATTCAATACTAATTGTAATTGATACTAATAGTCTAGCACGAAACTAACAATTATTGAGCTAATTAGTCACGTGTATTACGTGCACCTTCTGCTTTCAATTAAATCGAAGTATCAATCAATACTGCAAAAAAAAAAATACAAAATAAAAAAATACAAAAGGTGAACATAAGCGCATAATAGTGGAGAAATAAATAAGTGGCAAAGGAGAAAAGAGAAAGGAGCAGTGAATTTTTTATTTCTAAATAAAATATCTTGGCATGCATTTTGGGCGTGTTTAAAAAGCAATCTAGCAATTTTTACATATATAATATGTTGGCATAATTATTATAATTTATAATTTTTTTGAAAGATGTAAATTATTTATTGATAAACATCCAATGATTCATGCCTCATTAAAAAAATTCTAAACTTAATTGGGAAAAAAGTGCACAAGATCATTGGGATAAATTTGACTGAATTAATACAATTAAAACATTTTTAATCATGATAACTTTTAAGTTCTTTTTCATTTTTAATTAACAAGTTCTATTGACAACCTTGTAATTACAATTGCATTTTTTATAATTACTTTTTGGTGCCTAATTCCACGTGAAAAAATAAATTAACTAATATCTACCACAAAAGTTGTCCTCTGATCTTATATTATAAATATTATTTAAAATAAATTAAAACATACTTATAATTATTTGATTTTTTATATTGTGCGTGTCGTGTTTGAGCTAATCTCATATTATAAATATTATTTAAAATAATTAATAAGGTTAAAAATCATTATTAGAATAATAAGATTTAAATAAATAATAATTTATTTATATATGATTTAACTAAAAATATGTATGTTTTATAATATAAAATTAAATTATAACGGTTATGATAACTACTATAATAGTATTAAGTATTAAAAAAATTAAAATATTATCAATATAATATTGTATTATTATAATTTTCAAATCTCCTCGGATTGTAAGTGTTTTTCGCTAACCAAACTATTTTAACGAAAATATAAATAGATAATAGAAAAACATTTTTAAGGGAAATTATTCGCTACACTCACAAAAAAAGTTTTTACAAACCGGTTAAATTCATGAGCTATAAATTTAGTTTAGAATTAAAATTTAAAGGTTTAACTTAAAATTTATAGTTCATAATTTAAGATAATAAATTAAAATTTTAAATTATAATCATAACCCTTACATTTTAATAACCTAAACTAAAATTACAACCTCTAAAATTTTCCGCTCATCCCCTTATGTCCTGGTGGCAAAGGTAGATGTTTATCATCCCTTGGGATCCGGGTTCGAGCACCAGTAATTTCATGTTGTGTGTGCCGTCTTTGAAAAGATTAAAAAAATTGAACAGATACTACACTTGTATCACACCAGCATATTAAAAAAAAATTCCCACCGCTATATATTAAATAACAATACATTTATGTTTCCTTTTCAAATGGAGCAGACTACATTACATTACCCGATAGTTTATTAAATAAATTGTCTTTTGAGAAATGTAAGTAAAAAAGTAAACAAATATTGTTTAAAGAAATATTTTTCACGAAAGGAACACATAAATTAGCTAAAAATCTCATGATGCATAAAGTATTTCCTTTTTCCAATCAGAACTGAAAGCGTGGAGTAGTAATTAGGGGTGTTCATTTTCGGATATCAGATTTGATCGGAAAAATTCAGATATTCAAAATTTTGGATCGGTAAAACAATAATTCGTATCTAATCTAAAAAAATTAGATATCCGATTATCCGAAAATATAATTTGATTTAATTATTTATTTCGGATTTTAATGTCGTATTTATGAAAATTTTGAAATTTCAAATATAACAAAAAATCAGATCAAATATCCGATTCAAAAATAAAAACCGAATCAAATTTTCAAATTTTCGAATCAAATGATAATCAAATCAGTCGGAATAGATATTTTTAAACACACCTAATAGCAACAACAAGTGAGACCGAAAACAATATTGTTCGCATTGGTGGTTATTAGCCTAAATACGTCTCCATTCTCATTAAACAAATGAAAAGGAGCAATGACTTTACATTTCTTTTGGTTTATACCAAACCATGCACGATTGCTTTTTAACCCACTCACTTGCTCATTTTGCATTCATACACATTATCCGTCTATATATTTAAAACTAACCGTACGATGATAAAAGTGCACGCCGACATGAATAAAGTATGCATAATATATATTTAGATTAATATAATAATTATTATACCGTACACTTACGTAGGGGTGTTCAAACTTCGGTTTTCACTGAATTAACCGACCGAACTAAATTTTTTTTGGTTAATCGGTTAGTTAATTTTAAGTTCGGTCAGTTAATGATTAAAGATTTTTTAAACTTCGGTTATCAGTTAATTCGGATCGAAATCAGTTAATTAAATGATATTTTTATATTTTATATATTATATATATTACATATATTTATTTTTAGTCTTTGAACTTTTAAAAATTATAAAATGATTATTATTATTTTTATATATTATAAAATAATCATTAAACTTCATCAAATTAACACAAAATGATAATTAAATTTATTGAATTATTAAAAAAATGATCATTAAACTTTTCAATATCTATCAATAATTTACAACGTCCAATGAATCAATGACCATTTTGTAATAGTTTGATAAGTTTAATGGTAGTTTTATAAATTTTGAAAGTACAATGACTAAAAAGATCATTTTAACATAGTTTAGTGACCATTTGTGTAATTTACCCAAAATTTTATTAAAAATTCGGTTAGTTCGAAAACCGAACGAATTAATCGAACTTTTTCAGTTCGATTAAAAATTTTCGAAAAATTTTCAGTTCGGTTAATGGTTAATAGGAACAAAATTCGGTTGATGGATTTTTGGTAGTTCGGTTCGAGATTGAACACCCCTACACTTATGGTTGAAAAATAAATTTTCACGAGCGAGGTTATTTAAAGCTTTTGTATTTAATTTAGGGTTTAAATGTTTAGATTGTAATGTTTATAATTTAGGGTTTAGAATTTAAGATTAAAACTTTAGATTTTATCTTGAAAATAAGCATGTTTTTGTAAAAAAAATACTCTAAGAATGTATCAATATTCACCCTTAATATAAAAGTACGTTCGTATTCATGATATATAAAATCGTTAAAATAATAACAATATCGATTGAATTATGATAATAAAATATATAATTAATTAAAATAAATAAATAAATAAAGCTTAAAAGCTACATTAAGCCAGCTATGAGGTACCTAGTTGGCATCTTCTTGATTAACATGCTCGAACATGCAACAACCGAAACAAGAGGCACTCAATAATAGTCATATCACCAAAACCATCCACAGCTTTACATTTCCCATCCTTGATATGATTTTTTTATATCGTAGAATATATAAATATAATAAACTTTATTAATTTTGATCAGTGTCACGGTACAATGTATATAACATGTCTGAATGAGAACGAGAAAAGAAAACAAGACTCCATCAATGTGGATCCAAATTCCAAAAGCAACTTGAGCTTTGAACAGAACAAGAAACTTGTTTGTCGTTTCACTAAAAACCAGTAATTAAGCAGCCGAGTTTTAAACAGGACAAGGCATTTTAAACCATGTGTCTGATAAAGTAATGGCCATGGAATTTTGCCCATAAAGAGCCGACGAGACATCTTCGGCACGTGCTTTATTTGAGTCCACACCCCCCTATAAAACTCATCAACTTGACTGAAACAAATGGTTATGGGAGTCGAGTGTAATATGAAGAAGCCTAAAGTCTTGCTGGTCCCGTATCCAGCACAGGGCCATGTGAACCCCATGCTAAAGCTAGGGTTAGCTTTTGTTAGCTACGGGTTCGAGCCCATCATCGTGACCCCGGAGTTCATTCACCATCGGATCGCGGCGAACATGGACCCCGACAACGGCGGAGTCAGGTTCGTGTCGATACCGGATGGTTTAGACGGAGAAAAGGGACCTCTAGATTTCTTCGCCATCGAGAAATCTATGGAGAGTGTCATGCCGATATATCTGGAGAGTCTTATTCGTAAGCTCGACGACAACGACGACGACGATGGGAAAGTGGTTTGTTTGGTTATTGATTTGTTGGCTTCGTGGGCTATTCAAGTTGCCGAGCGACGTGGGATCCCTGCTGCCGGATTTTGGCCGGCTATGCAAGCCACTTACCGGTTGATCACCTCCATACCGGAGATGATCCATTCCGACCTGATTTCTGAAACAGGTAAATTGGCTAACACATGATTTCATTTTTTTCTACTTTCATAGTTGACCCATATGATTATTATTATTATTATTATTTGATGCAGCACAATTAATTTTAGTTCTCGATATCAAACGGCAAAGTACATATAGGAAAATCCAATTAAATAATTATTTTAAATCAACTTATAAACCAGAAACTTTAAATTTTAAATTTCCAAAACTGCATATCTGACTCAATTTGAATCGCAACTATCATTACAGATACGCTTAGATACGCTTGTCCGATTATATAACATGCGCGCCATTGATTCAATAAAAGAAAATTAAATAATTATCGAATATCTAACAAACAAAGTTACGATATTTATTTTGTAGTATATTAATTAGGAAAAAACTTTTTTTTTTTGAAAAATTAGAAAAAAGAACTTTGATAAATTTTATTTTATACAAGTTTTTAGTTTAGGATTTGAAATTCATGTGCTAAGTTTTAGGTTTAGAATTTAATGCTATTGTTTAAAATTTAGAATATATGGCTTGAAGTTTAGTTTTTAGAAATTAGAGTTAAAAATTTAGGGTTTGATCTTTATAGTGTAAATATGCATATTTGTATAAAATAATTTTTAAGTAGCCTTGTATAAAAAATTTACCCTATTAATAATATATCGAATAATTACATATAGAATTTTTATAAACGATTTCACTTAATTTATTTTAATTCTTTTAGTTTTTAATTTTTTTTGAATAGTCTTAAGATGGTTACAGTATAGTATATATTCATACTTTTTAATACTTTGATCATGTATATACATTTTGCAAATAAAATTACTTGAACCTAACTTTCTTAAGATAAACATTTTTTTAACCGAAACCACTCGTGGGTTTCTTTTCGATTTTTTAATTGCTTTTGAATTACCTCTAAATTTATTATTAAATTAAAGGGTATTATGTATTTGACGTGAAGTGAGATCACACATGACGTGTGAAACATGAACCTTAATGCATTGTCCGTAACCGGCAACGTAATCCAAGTTGTTCACTAATTTAAGGGTATATTTTGCAGGATGTCCCCGACATCAAGGCACGGTGTTATCCCTACCGAGTCAGCCGTTGCTATCAACCGAAGATCTTCCGTGGCTGATCGGAACCCAAGCTTCGAGAAAAGCAAGACTCAAGTTCTGGACCAGAACGTTAGAGCGTTCAACAGCTCTCCCATGGCTTCTCCTCAATTCTTTTCCCCAAGAATTCATCGACGACGACGAACACGAAGCCGATCACATCACTCCACCTCACACTAATCCGATCATTCTCCCAGTCGGACCTTTAAGCAAACCTTCATCAACAACGACCAAGAACCCTAGCTTTTGGAAAGAGGACACCAGCTGCTTAGATTGGTTAAACCGCCAAAAGTCTAACTCCGTCATTTACGTTTCGTTTGGGAGTTGGGTTAGCCCCATCGGAGACGCCAAAATCAAGACTCTGGCACTAACACTCGAATCATTGAACCGGCCGTTTATTTGGGTCTTGGCCGATTCATGGCGACAAGGTTTACCAAATGGGTATCCGGAGAGGGTTTCAAAGCAAGGGAAACTGGTTTCATGGGCGCCGCAGTTGCAGATTCTGCAACATGAAGCAGTGGGTTTGTATATCACGCATTGTGGGTGGAATTCGACGATGGAAGCCATTCAATGCCGGAAACGGCTGCTGTGTTATCCGGTGGCCGGCGATCAATTTGTGAACTGTAAATATATTGTTAAGGTTTGGAAGATTGGGGTGAAAGTGAATGGATTGGGGCTGAAAGATGTTGAAGAAGCGGTGAAAAAGGTGACGGAGGATGAAGAAATGGAGGAAAGGTTAATGAACATATACCAGAGAACAATGGGAGAAGAGGCTAGTTCTAGAGTTATATGTAATTTCAAGGCTTTTGTTTTTGGACTCCAACACTCGAAAGATGTTCAAACATTTTAATTTGCCTTTTTTTTACAAGTTTAAGGTATAATCTCTAGCAGTAATGTATATTTATATTTTAAATCGAATATATCGGTCAACAATTTCTAGAGCAGATTGTTACGAATTCTCAGTTGATGTTTTTTCTCTTTATCTTAAGTTGTGGGTTTAATACTTATTTAGGGTGAATTTTCTCTCTCCTTCTTACTAAGTAGGAATTGTTAAAAAAAACACCAATTATAATGAAAATAATAATTTATAAAATCGTACTTATAATTTAAATATATTTAAAATTAAATTATAATAAATTTTGAAATGGTTTGCACATGAACCTAACAAGTGGTTCGAGTGGAAAAACGGATGATGTTCATCTTAAAGGACCCGAATTCAATTGCTTTGTCTGTAAGGTATATGACCATTGTCAAAGTGTTAAAAATATATATGAACATATATATCTTGTAATATCCTTTAGACTATTAAAAAAATAATCTACACATAATAAATTTTATTATCAAAATTTGAGACGCCAGTGACGAACGAAATCCGTCATAAACTATCATTGTTGACATTTAGTGACGGGATTTTTACAACGGAAAAGTTGTATCATTGTTAAGATCCTACCCAACATATGACAATTTTCGTTACTGATACTTATCAGATCGATCAAATGCCGTTACAATATTTCATCACTATGGATTAGCATTTTTTCTCTGTTATTGTTTATGTCGTAATTTTAGATTTTCTCACAAGAACTCCGTCACATTTTTTTAGTCTCTGGTAAATTTTGTTATATTTTTCGTCACTAAAATTTTGTCACACTTTTTATCTTTTTTATAGAGTTTCACGATATTTCTAAAAAAAACTAATCTAGGTTGAGCAAGCACATTTGACCAGTTGATCAAGCTGCTTGTCTTTGTTCCCTCATATTTCATTAGGTCATGACTTTAAGACTCATTAAGAGCACACTGTTCCAATCCCTAGAGTCTCCCTTCCTCTCTCTCTTCAAGGTAGGATTAGGATTAGAATTATAATATTATTTTTGTCGAGCAAAATAAAAGATTAGAATTAAGAATTATAAAAAAAACAATCTAAGCTTAAATTAAAATAAAATATGCATATTAATTGAGGATATAAAACAAAATAAACTTATTATTAAGCTCAGCTTTCAAATTTAATTGTCAAAGGTCGCAATAATAATAAGTTAAATAAATAGTAGTACATTCTAAACTTTTATAGACGAGGAAATAAAAGATGCTTAATGTCGAGAGTTTCAACTTTTTAATCTGCATCTCCTGCACATTCAAATTATATATATACAATTGCGGAACTCAACGTTTTTTGTTGGGAGTAATTTAAAATTTTTTAAATTTAGAGGATAACAATATAGATCATATATTTTTAGAGGAGTAAAATATATTACTCTAACCTAAAATTTTTAAAATTTGTGAGGGGGGCGTGGCTCGGCAGGTCTCCATTAAGTACCACCCCTATATATATAATATACATATATTATACGATTATATATGTGTGTCAATAAAAAATATTAAATTAAAATGTCTCTATAAACTAATCAAAAGTCATAATTGAATGCATTTGAATGTTAAAATTGCGACAAACCTGCAAGAGGAAAATAATGAAATTACTTCTTGGGTTTAACCAATGAAAATAGGATACCAATCTACCGTGGTGTCCTTAATTCCTTGATCTTTCTATTATGAGTTGAGAATCCAAGGTGCTTATATTTTTACATTCATATGCAGTCTTGAGAACATATCTAAACACATCCAGAAAATGGAGCATAAAAAAAAAAGTATTGAGTGTAATATCATCCGACAATCAAGTGGAGAATAATCGAAAATCGTGGGAACTAAACTGACGGATATAAGAAATAATCGAAATTTTCACACATGAAGACGGGTACGGGAAGATTTTATCATCAAAGCTCAAATAAAGATAGAGATGGGCACGGAATTGCTATGTCCAAACTATGAAGATAACCGAACCGTACCCATATAAATCACTGTGGGGATCCCAAATATTTTACAAAGTTGGATGGCTATAAGAATAATTTACTCATTTTCAACAAAAATCTAATCTTCCATAACTTGAATATAGCCGAATGGAATAAGTTTAAAAATTCTTCATAAATTTCATAAAATAATTAGAAAGTGATCTATGCATCGTTGTAAATGTGACCCGGTCTAGTTTTGTTTAAAATACACGGTGATCGATTTCGATATGTATTTTAAAAATATGAATATTTGAATGATGAAAGGTCATACAAATTTGACATCAGATTTCTTAGAAAACTGTTTGAGCAGTGACTTTGAAAAATCACCAAAAAATTTACAAGATAAATCAAGAATTGAGACTTATATTTCTATAACTATACGAAAGCCTAGATTCATTTAAAACAAAAAATTCTTGATTTCGAGTTATATGAGTATGAGTTATTAATTTTTTTAATGAGCAAACGTTAGAAGAAAAGATGGCAGACTGTTTTAAAAAACAACAACGACAATGATTTCAGAAATTCGCCATAAATCGTACATGTAAACTTAGAAGAGATAATTTATATGGTTGAAAAGATTATCGAATCTAGTTCTTTTTGGAACAAACGAATCATGATTTGAAACT